>JAECYW010000022.1:0-1275390 GCA_023014335.1 Galerina marginata
TAGAGTATGAGACAGCCCGAAGAGGTCGAAAATAACCAGAGGCCGTCTGGTTGGTGGAAGCACCTTGTGTATGATGAAAGATAAACGCCAGCAGACGAGAATATGACATCGCATGGACCGAATCGTGTGCACCGCCTTCCCACGAGCGAGATGGATTGGATGGGCGAATTTCCATTTGAGTCCTGGGGGAGTTTTTAACCAGGTGGCTATCATCGGGTGCCTAAGCGCGAAATGGCAATCAGTGAGTGGGGCGGTGGTGGCTTAATGAAGGCCTTCACATGCTCGCGCGCTGCGGGTTCAGACAGCTGGACACATGTGTGGTGGGACCGCGGTCGTGAAGGACGTGACAGAATCATATGTAGACTGAGAAGCCCGTCAAGGACCATTCCTAGGCTAGATAAGAGAGCACTGAGCAGTTCTAGGTGAAATAGCACGGACTAAACGTGGAGGAAAAACGGGGCCGATGTTGTGAGAGGAGGTGTTATTTCGGACGCAGATGAGAAAACACATGAGGAAGATATTTGCGCGTGACCAGTCCACTGACGCCCTCTCTACGCGATTCCCAACTTGCCTTTCTCTTCACCCTTCACGACTGAACATTAACTGCAATTTGCGCTGTAGCTTGGCGGTCAGTGGGGCTGTCGCGGGTCTCGTTCTTCCTGCTCATTATCTCTTGTTTTCTATAGATAGAGGGATGGAATTCTGTGCAACAGCGGTGGAGGCAGTCGCAGTACCATCGTCCTCTTCAAGAAATAACACGGGAAGCACGTCGCCTCGTTCACACCGCGTGGCTATTAGACCGTCCCTGTCCTCTGTGCCCCCCTTGACCACTTCCGTTTCTTTCTCTCCTCCTATTCCTGCACGGTCTCCTTACGCCCCCTGCACGGTCAATCTCTTCCCAGTTTCCAGGATCCGCAACTCACCCGTTTGCCTCCTCAAGTAGCACCTCCATACTCACTCTGGACTCCCCTGTGTCACCACAGACACCCACAGACGACATCTCGGCCATCCCAGACGCTCCTCTGCCTGCAACCTTCCAGATGAGGGCAAGACATAACAGCTTCCCATCTCTTGACGGTCTCATGGACCCCATTGGCAGACGCAGCCAACTCCACTTCGTCTCTTGGTGCAGACATCCTCTCAAAATCCCTTCCTGACAGACCGGACTCGCCACTCAGTGTCGATCTCGAAGATGACCCCACAGACTCAACATCTCACCCTCGCCTTCCTCCAGCTCCTCTGCGGCGCCTTCCGTGTCACAAACAGCAACTATGACGAAAAGACACCATGCAATGCATGAATTGCTCTCTTCTGAAAGAGCGTACGCTTCCGACCTCGCGCTTATTCGCGAAGTACACATCCCTCTGCATTAGGCAAGTCCAATTTTTCTTATTTTCATGCTCATTTTTTTCTCCGTTCGCCAAGGCGTGCGTGGGTAGCTGCATGGAGGGCCGAAATTTGCGACAGGCTTAGGACGCGTGCAGCTCAAACTGCCTGCGCACTAGGCTCGGTCGGACCTCTCTTCCTTTCCGACCAATTCCTCGGAACCAGTGTCCGACTGTTTTTGGAGCTTACTGCTCCCTATGTGCACCCAGAATCGCGTTTTCATGACACCTTGCCACGATGACGGATTGGCACATTCAGTGATCGGGTGTTTACTGCCCTCATTTCGCGTATTCCTTTCCATTCTCCTCCGACTGCTCATTCCGATGGCGTGCTCTTGTGTTAAATCACAATCTGCACCTCCATCCCTGTCGGTCCTTGAAACACCC
Source organism: Galerina marginata (assembly GCA_023014335.1). NCBI lineage: Eukaryota > Fungi > Basidiomycota > Agaricomycetes > Agaricales > Galerinaceae > Galerina > Galerina marginata. The sequence continues at coordinate 1,773 of JAECYW010000022.1, forward strand.
TTCTCCTTCAGATACAGTCCAGTGATAAGATAGTTAGGCTGTTTCTGCAAGTCCGAGGGTAGACTCGAATTGAAGCCACTCCGCTCTTTCTCCTGCTAGCAGGTTTTATTTCTGATCTACAGTCTTTCCGATCGACCATTCTTACTGTTTATGAACTTCAAACTAACGTACTCTTTACACTCTAGGCCAGACAGCTCCGCTCCATAGCGTGCCGATAACCCCGCCCAACTCATCCGGCTCTTCTTCCCGCACAGTCTCCACCTCATCCGACTCTTCCACCGCATCGCTCGGTCCGCCAATGACAGCCGAAGACGCGAAAATTATATTCAGCAACATCTCAGAACTCGCCATGCTAGCCGACATGTTCACCGAGGAGCTAGAATTAGCACTAGGTTCCGTAGTAGAAGGAGGGTTGGGCGAAGATTTCATCGGAGCGTTATTTCTTAGAATTGTGCGTAGTTTCGATCCGCTACCCTTTTTTTTGTTTCCCTTTTTACCCGAGTTGACGTATTCTGTGTGGGCCGTGTGCGCAGATACCCGACTTTGAAAGGCCGTATAAGCATTACATCACTCGACATCCGACTGCGCTGCAGCATCTGCAGAACCTGCCGCAAACGCCTGCGCTGACAGCGTATCTGAGCTACACGCAGAGTGTGGCGTCTTCTGTGTCACACGCATGGGACCTGGCCTCGCTGCTGATCAAGCCTGTCCAACGGCTGTTGAAGTATCCACTCCTGCTGTCGACGATCCTTGACGAAACACCGGAGGCCCATCCTGACAAGGAGAACCTGCGGCTAGCTCGTGAGGGCATCGAGGAGCTTGCGCGAAACGTGAACGAGGGTCGGCGGCGTGCTGAAGTAGTCAAGGACGTCCTAACATCGAAAACACCCAAGAAGCCGAATGCGACGGTCGGTGTTGCAGCGTCGGTGAATTTGTCCAAGGTCAAGTCTCTGCGCCATGGCGGCGTGACGGCAGCGACGATGCGAGTATCGCACCTCACAGAAGGCAACAGCGAGGCGGCACAGGTGGAAGCCATGCAGGCCGAGCTGAAGCGGCTCGAGGTGTTCGCGCAGCAGTTCGCCAAGAACGTAGTGGACTGGGGCAAGATGATGGCGAACGTGATGCTCGGCCTGCGCACCTGGGCACTGTCCTTCGGCAAAGTCATCGGGCTCTCGTCGGAGCAGGGCTCAGAGGCCTTTGACGCGTTCATGGAGGTGGTGAAGAAGGGCCTGATGCCGCTGACGGCGGACCTCGAGGCCGCGATCAACGAGAAGCTGCTCAAGGATATGGCGCATCTCCTGATGACGATGAACCAGCCATTGAAGCTCCTGGCGTCGATGAACGAGCAGGAGCCGTACCACTACCACCTGCTGACGATGCCTGTGTCGCAGAAGAACCGCCCACCGCCGTCACTGCTCGCGGCGTCCACGAATTATCTGGCTCTAAGAGGACAGCTGGCCGCTGAGCTGCCGACGTATTTAGCGCTGATGCACCAGGGCTTTGCGATCTTCGTGCGGAGGCTGGCAGCGATCCAGACGCGCTTCTGGCGGGACGTGAAAGAACACTGGGCAGAGCTGTGGGAGATGCTGAGAGTCGAAGGAGAGCTGAACGCTGGGTGGGAGGAAACGTGTGCAGTGTGGTGTGCTCGGTGGGCAGATGTGGACGAGGTGGTGAAAGCTCTTGGGATTATGCAGCCTGTGCCGCATCTGCAGCCCACGCCGAAAGCCCATCCACCGCTGACGCCGAATTATGCGAACCAGGAGCAATACTTTGCGTATCCCAACTACTACATGCCGATGACGCCTGCGTTTTCGTCTCCGCCGCCTTCGCAGTCAACAAGAGAGAAGGAGAGGGAGAGGGAGAGGGATAGAGAAAGCAAAAACTCGAAGCAGTCTGGCGGAAGCAGCAAACCGGTAACCAATGCCGCAGTCGTGCAGTCCTTGTTCGCAGCACTCGAGCCGTCACACTCGCCTGCCCACAAGAGGCAGCAGCAAGTCCATGCGTCGTCATCGGCCAGTATGCTCCCACTTACCTCTCTTAGTCTTGCAGGAATGGCACCGACGACATATGCCCCATCGCAGCTTGGCGGTGGGCCGTCTTCATATTCGGTATCTGCGCCTCTGCCGCTTGGTTCTGTGCATACGGGAAGAAGAGGAAGAGGTCGGGGTGTGAGTGATGCCAGCACGTTGGAGAGTACTGTGAGCAGTGGGAGGCGGCCATCGTCACAAGACAGCACCCGGTCAAGACCGAAGGACGCCTCCAAGCCGCCCAGTCGGCGGAGAACCCAGGGGCATTTGGAGGAAGATTTTACGGCGTACATGGCGACGCATGGGGGCATGATGCCGCCGCCATTTGAAGGCGGGCAGAACCCGCACTCTGGGGGGTCGAGTTCGAGGCAGGGTATTACGCGGATGAAGTCGATGCCTTTGTCGCCTATCAACCCGGAACAGGCATCACTGACAACAGCTGCCTCGACGCGGACGAACACTGGAGTGCTGCCACTGACGAATGGCGCGGGATATGTTGTGGAGGGCGACAACATGTATTATCAGCCGCCTGTGAAGGAGAGCTGGGATGAGTATCAGCCTTATCAGGATTTCCAGCTGCAAGAACCATCGAGACAGAGGGAACGGGAGCGGGGCAGAGACAGGACACCACTCACCAACTCGAAGAGTCAAACAGCCCCTCCGCCAAAACCCAGCGGGTCAAGTCCGAAACGCAAGTCGAAAGAACGTCCTACGCACGCGAGAAAACGGTCAGGGTCTGTTAAATCCATCACATCGTTCTTCACCGGGTCAGGAAGCAGCAGCGCCAGCAACGCCACGTCATCTACCGTGCCCCCCGACCCGCAGCCGCTTACTGCTTCCCAGCGCGATTCGTGGGTGTCCAAGCCGGCGAAGTACGTCTGCCAGGTGATCCACCCGTGCAAGCCGCCCGCGTCCGTGTCGTATTACTCCTTCCCTTTCTTCACGCTGAAAGAAGGCGACCTCTATGAGGTCCTCCAAGAGGCAGGACACCCGAGCATACACCCGAAGCTGCCTCTGTATGTGGACGACGGTGAAGATTGTCTGTTGCTGTGTCGAGATGGGAATGGTGTAGTTGGGTGGGCGCTGGCGAGTTTTTTGGAGCCGCTGTCGTTTAATGCATAGACTGGAAGGACAAGTGTTTTTTCTTTCCTCGCTGGCATCTCACCTCTGATATTATATTCTCTTCATCATCCATCTTTCTTTTCCATCTGTCATCATCTGCTGCTGAGATCTCATCTTTTCCTGCACTCCCATTTATTGGACTCGGTTAATATTGTATTTTGTTTCGAGTTTCTACCCACGCTGTGCACCGTGCTTTCTATCTCCCCTTTACCCCTCCCCCGCTGGGCCCTCTCCTTCTGGGCGTTGCTCTTGTTGTCACTTTCTCCTGCTCACTTCCGACATATTTTATCTGATCATCAACACTTCATCCCCATCTTTCTATTTCATTGTCATCGGTATCTGCATCATTCAATCCCTTTCTCACCTCTTCTCGGAAGGTTTACATGTATGTATGTACTCACTCACTTACTCACTGCCTGTCTCGTCGTCATCCTCTCCATTTCTTTTCCACTCTGTAATTATCACTACAAGCTATACATCGGTACAAACGTAGATCATCTTGGATACATACATACCTATGGGAGGCCAAAAAAAATTCTGTATCAATAAACCTAACCAGGGACGCGTACAATGGACTGGTTCGTTTGTATTAAGCTGGCTCCAGCCGACTTCCGGTGACCCATGCATGGTGCTCTGAACACTGCATCTCTGACAGCTGCTATATACTCGAGTAATGGCGGGCTTTTAAACAAGTGAGGTAGACCGTAGACCCCAGACGTTCTGGTTTGCGCAAGAAATTTTGCAAGTAAAGGTTTCTCCGAAACCAAGAAACAGAGGTGCTCTGACAGCTTGCACGGTTTAGAATAACCAACCCTGTTGAAAACAAACGACAGAGCTTCGGAGCTTCACGAATGCATGAAAAGTTAATTAAGTCACCTTAGACTGGAACGTCATCTAGCCTTGCAGTGAGTTCGAGGGTGATCTCTGATACGACTAAGCTGAACTTTCGCGCTCTCCTTTCTACCGCTGCTGTCGCGTTGCAATTGGCCCGATCTCAGACCGATGCTGCCAACCGACTCCACGCCACTGGTCATAAAATGGCGGCGGATGACACAGCGCCTGCTGGCTGCCACTGGGTGGTATCATCATCATTATGGGACCATTCTGCGCGGGATCCTGCACCAGTGGGTCCGAGTCGGAGGGACCCTTCAAATCTTGACAAACGAACTATGTCCGTTCCTTAACAGAATTGATACTCCGATGTTGCGTAAGTAAGCGCCCGCCGTCAAAGCGCCTATCTCTTTCGGGTAATTGATTGGCCCTGAAGGAAAAAGTTTTAATGGCATAATAGGAACATTTTGAAACCGTGGATTTGTTATGGAATTATCAGACTATTCGCGTTGAGTCACCTGTCGGAACCAACTAAAGCATGACGGAAAAGGCATAGGCTATTGCAATGATATAGACGCTCGAGAATACATACCTTGTATACTTCTCCAACAAAGCAACCAGGCCTCTAAGAGTCACTGCAAATATCCCCCTCGTCTTTAATAGAATCGATGTATGATTATATATGAACAGTTGGTACAACATTTAAATACAAGAAAACTTCGAACCTCCAAACCAAGTATAGAATGAAGACCAGATCTAATGTACAGAGTGGAAACGATAAAAGATAACCCAAGCGCGGGGGACATCTATCAGCAACATTCAACTGTTCATGTCGTTGAGTCGGAGACATCTCTCCACTAGAGAGACAATACTGGAAGATCATTTGAAGATTTTGCGCTTCTGGCCCCTAATGGATGTTGTTAAGTACTCCGGAGTAGGGGGTTCATGTGTCTCTGGCTCCACTATCTCGCCGGCTGCATCAAGAGGCCATAAAGAATTCCTGAAAATATTCTTGGGATCGTAGAGGCCCTTGATTTCGCATAGACGGGCCCAATTGTCCCCGAAGCAAGCTTTGATGCGTTCAGCTGGCTCATGGCGACCAACGAACTGGAGATAGGGCACGTAAGAGGCACATAAGCATGCGGGGTAAAGAGTGAGTAGTGGAAAAACAGCTTTGCAAACTCACACTTGGGAACGGCCCTCCCACGTGCACTGGCTTTAAGGTGCCTGCAATCCACTGTAGTATAAAGGTCAGCGAACTGAGCTTAATAACAAACGAAGACTCACTTCTTCCGCGGAATCGATGCAGCGGTCGTCGTCGATATCCATTTCCCATTGATGGAGAGCAGCTATCGTAAAAGCGGCCTCGCGCTGTGATTTGGGTACACACGTGTCTTCAAAATCGCCAATTGCGCCACCAGCAAGTTCGAAAAGCCAAGCTATGCACCAAGAAGTGTGGGTAAAGCTTGGCAAGATAAAGACGGGAGTAAAACTAAACGAAGACACATACTACAACCAACTGGGGTGTCTGCAAATTGCATGACGGTGTCATTTATGATATCGTCGGGCAAGGACGATATCAGGGCCGAGCGGATGAACCACTGTCGGCCAGCTGATGGAGTAAACATATTTAGCTCTGGAGAAAGCCAGAACAAAACATACAGGGAGCACCTTTTCCACGCAGGACTTGCGCAACGCTGTCCTGTTGGTGCAAAAAACTCTTTTCGTCTACTTCGTTTAACAGACAACGTTCTCCGTCCCATGATGATATCGCGGAAAGATATTCATGGCCCTTCTCTCGTGAGCCAACGTAGCACATTTGGACGACCATGAGGGAATCTTTTCCGGCTGGCCCTGCCGTAAGAAGAATGTTTGCATAAAGTTCGCGTGGAGCTCCTTTAACACAGTCACGGAAGTGCTTGATCAGAGAAGGGGCTGTGGCCTTGTTGAAACGACTGTGAGAAGAAAGTCTCAGAATGCAACCTTAAATGTGAAGCGTCCTCGAAGAAAACTGACTAGATAAGGTTGCCTGCGAAGACAACAGGAACAGGATATGCCTTTGCTTTGTACCGCGTGGCTATTCCGAAGCAGGGTCCAGCACCTCTGACTGCCCAATAAAGGTCTGCCAACGGAAAGACCTTAGATCACAAGTAGATGTTCCATAAACTGAGGCGGGGACGCACCGGGGTACTCGTTCTCACTTACTATCACGATTCGACCGTCAGCTAGAACCATTTCGACTTCCACAAGATTGTCTATGCTAAGGCCGTGAAGCCTACTCAGAAATCCGAACCCTCCTAGAAGCATGATAGAAGATCCGACGGGGTGCGCCGCACTACATATGAATCAACAGAGTTAGTTTCGAATCGGATGTGAAGAATATAGACTGACAAAGGGACGTGATAGGGGATTCCATCGCCAACACCCGTAATATATCTGGCCTCGAGTTTCTGCTGAGCTGTGTATGTGTCAATCTCCTTCTGTCTCATGCCCGCACCAAAGGTCACGTAGGCATGTGCATGTATAGGTTCAGCCTGAGCTGGAATGTGCATCGATTCAAAACCTCCTGGGGCATTGGCAAAAATTAAATTTGGTGGCGCCCAGGAAGCTAGTGATGGAACCGAGTTATAAGTGGACTGTAACGCGGTGGGTGGAGGCGCCGGAGGGAAATTACTTGTGGTCTCGAGATAGCCGAAGGGATTTGCATCGCGAGGTCCGTCGTTAGTGCTGTTACCCGTGGTTGGTCCACTTTCGGTCGTTGGGATGGATGCGCTATCACGAACAGGAGGTGGTGATGGTGTGGTGCCAAGTGTAGAAGTTGATCGCTCTCGAAAACCCTCAAGATCACCGGAAGAAACTGATCCACTGGAAGAACTTGAGGATGCCTGTAAAGACTGTAAAGGGGATACAGATGAAGATCCGGGTCCGTCAACGCGACGTCGAATGCTTGGAGAGGGCCCGTCGGTGGTTGCAGGCGAAGCAGAGAACGGAGGACCGCGTAGAAATGACGCCACAGCTTGAGATGCGGAGTCATAGTGACGAAGATTATCGTCGTCCTCTCTCCGTCGTTTTGCGGAGTTTGTGGATGAGGACGGCACCACTACTTTCTTGCCCTTGCTATGAACAGACGCCACATCGCGCAAACTCGTGAAGGACCCATCTTCCTTCGGGGGTTCAATGTCGACTTCCACGAGCTTACTCATATCGATAATGATATCACCCCCAATGGCCCAGCCTGCCGTTCCGTATCCGCCAGCTTTTACTGACGGCGACAGTGAGTGCTTGGTGCAAAACATTACAATCCTGTAGAGTGAATTAAGCACTGCGTGTGTAGGGCATATGAAACTAAGCACTTGCTGACGTCCTCTGCGTCCAATGGGCACACCACAGCTTGAGCAGAGGAGACGACATTCCCGTTGAATATTTTCGAATAATCAGAGAACCTGCGCCAGAATTGAGTGGTAAGCGAGAGGTTCAGACAATTTGGAAGAAAGTTTGGCGCACCCAGGATCACTTCGACGACAAACTTGACCCCGGCAAGCAGAGCCAAGTTCGTCGTACAGTTGATCAGAGAGAGAAACAAATGTAGGGGGCATTAGCAGGATAGAGGGAAGGAGGGAAGAGGTTCTGGATGAAGATGTAAATTCAGAACTGAATTTATCAATGCCGGTTCAAGGCACAAGCCATCACAAATGTCCATATCGAGAGACGGCGACGATCTCGGACTTAGCCTTGATGGAATCAAACTGTGCATCTTCGAAAGTCTGCCGAAAATTGAATCATCACCGCCTTCAAGAATCTACAAATTGAGGACTTTTAGAATAATAAATACACGCACTTGTCTAAGTGAGTCAACAACGTTTCCTTGCTCGGCATGGGTTCAGGCCCCGGGTTGCAGGTCCTATCGTTCTGGGGTTGTCATTTCCGTTCCGCTTCGAATGATAACCTATCGTTATTCAGTCTTCCGTTGATATTATTGGTATACTCTGTCAACCTTTCGGGTATCCCGGCGGAATCCATTTCGAAGCATATTTCTTCTATCTCTTCATGAAGTACTAGCTCCAGGGACAGGTTTGAAGAATACCGTAAAACGACTCACAAGACCGCGACAATGCCTCTTTGCAACACGGCCAAGTCCAAGAAAACCAGGGTGCAAGCAATGGTGTAAAATCGTTACGTGATGGACAGGCAATCCAATAATGCGCTGGGATTCAATTTGTTGCCATACTATTGGCTCCCTGATCCCTGCCGTTGAGCATTGACGCATTAGCTAACTTACAGTTTTAAGTAATTCCTTAAACTATGGTGTCCTCATGACGAAAAATATTCTCTCGTATCCTTGAACTTGACTGCCTCTGTGCGAATCACTTGTTCGCTTGAGATTTATTTACACACGAACGCCGCGGGCGATAGGTCACTGATGAGATCACATCTGCCGGGGCTCCAAGCTGGTTCCAGGCATCTAGGGACGGAACCGCATAGATTATTAGATAGTCTGGGGTTATACCCTACGATTGAATCGGACAAATGCATACCTATGCATGGGTATGTAACATACTGTATATCGTATCCAATAAAGATGCCAGATTCGATATTCTTTCCCGGTCGTTTCTAGACGCTCGGGTCTTCTTGAATTGATTTTGAGTTGGAAAGACGGTGAGCTGGCAAGCTGATGCAGTAGCATCACACAGGCAATATTCAGCTTTACCTCATTCATCGTGCTTACAGGGTGGATTACTGACTGTTCGAAGAATTTATTTTCCCATATCTATGGATCCATAGTCATTTTCGGATGTGTTAAATTATTTATATCTCTCGAACGGTCGCGAGTGGTGGGGTAATATGCTGGTATGCGTCCCTTTGAACGCCAGTAACAAGCCAATAGGCGTTCAAGGACAATGACAGACGTCGGGTACCTTGGAAGGCGGTGGAAGCAAGAATTAATTGGGTTCTCAATAGAGCTGACAGGGTCAGCCACATCTATTCAAATGTACGAAATCGTCAGAACACGCGCATTGAGAAGCACAAGATTGTGAAGAAGCATACGTGAAAGGAAGAGCTCACGACGGCGATCATTGAAGTGAAAATCTCGATGCAATATTACTCGCAGAGGCAGGGCTTGGTATGCGGTGCATATTACGCGTCCGTTCTGAAGGGGGTGGGGAAGTGCTCCACGAGGGTAAAGACGGATTTAAATAAATCAGTAGTTTAGCCCATTAAGTTCATTGTGATTATTAGAAAACAGATGCTCACCAGCCGGATTGTTAGTGCTTCAATGTGGGAAATCACACAATTGGGTGGTGAGATACCTCCAGAGCTGACGGTTTCGCGCGGCTAACCGCCTTTCACACTCAAATCCGACGACGACGAATTCGGAGCCTGAGGATAGGTCGACATCACTACCCCGAACGTTGTTGACATGACTGGCTAAACGTCGGACGAGGCCACCATTCCTCGTTTCACCAGGAGCGAGCATCGGCCAAGGTCCCAGATGTCATTTTGAAGTTTGAATGGCCGTTGAGTAGAAAGTCATGGCAGAATTTTTCCTCCGAGACCTGTGAAGGGGACGATGCACAGCATACGGTTACAGTTGTCGACGATTGCCCAGGCAGTCATATTTATAAGGATTTATTAAACTTTCAGAACGGGTTAAGATTCATTATCCAGTCCCCGGCTCTTAGATTAAAGAGATCGTGTGTCTCCTGGTCAAGAATTTGGATCCCCCAACGAGCGGAACTCCGGAATGCAGCTTGGGGTATATAGGTGGTCCCAGTGTAGATTGTCAAAAGAAAAGAAAAGCAAGGTAAGGCCAGAAGAGCATTTCAAGTGGCCAGAGGAAGCTCTACGTCCGCTGGAAAACTTTGTATGACCCGGCCTTTTAAGTTCGGCCTGAGAGTTCGGGCAAAGTTAGGGTTTTAAATTCTGTTCCGGGATCCGGATCAAAGCAGAGCAGTCAGCGGCCCGCTGTTCCCTGACTGATCAGCAAAAAAATGAGAACTATCCAAGAACTATCCACACATCGGGCATATTGCACATAACTCTGGAGAGCTCTGCAATCAGTGTGTCCTAGTGAGGATCTTATGCCGACAACCATAGACACTGGGAGACGGTTGAGAGTGCCGGCACTCAACCGATCCAACCAAAAGGTGTCCATACTATCGTCTTGTGAACGACAATTCCCACTTACTTACTTACAGATAACAATGTACAAGGAGCACAGCTATGAAGGCCACAGAAGCTGAATGTCCTTCAAACAGAAGTTAGTGGTGGATGCATTAATTATAGTCATCCCAACCCACAAGATAAATGCGACATGCGAATGGAAGACAGACGGGAATAAACGAGGGAACTTATGTGAATTGAAGCCAAGTATGCCTGTATTCGGATGCAAAATTAGGTTGTTATTGGAACTAGGTGCCAAGATTGGAATAGGCTACGAGGTAGAACTCTTGGGCGCATCGCTGGTATTCGGAGCTGATAAAGTCATCTTCGCTATCTGACCGTCGGCGTCCTCTATTTCGACCTCGATATCGCGGTGGTTCCCGTCTTCCGTACCCACAATGTTCTCCTCGTCTCCGGCATCATCTCCCTTACCCTCTGTGGGCCCTTCAGGGTCTAAATTCATCATTTCGACAAACCATCTTGCGCCTTCTTCCCATCCTGCAAGTTCGGCTTCGCCCAGGGGTGAACGGCCAGCCGCATTCTTGATATCTATCAGATCGCGACCAGGTCCATCTGGATGTTGCACTAATTTTTGAGCGATATCAAGCTGGGAGTTAAGGGCCGCCCAATGAAGAGGCGTCGATCCCGCCTTGTTTTTCGAGGCTAACAACGTCGATGGTAGGACAGGTAGGAGGTAGTTCAACAGATCTAAAAGTTATCCTGCCGCTATCAGATCATAATCTAAGGCGAAAAAATTTGACTGATGGGCCCACCTACATGACCGTTTGCGCAAACCATATGCAGGAAGGAATTTTCATTTTCGTCGCGAATGTCAGTAAGAGACGACGCTCCGTGTTGCTTGACGAATGCTTGGACATCTTCTAGGTCTCCGTATCTGCAGGCCAGAAGGATGTCGTCCTTGTCATCGTCGGAAAGAGTTAGCGACATGGAGGCTGTGCAGATAGATTGGTTTCAAAAATTCACATGGCAAAACAAATTTTTACCCATGACCTGTTTTGATCCACTTGCAACGCGCCATATGCTTCAAGTCTTTGCGCTTTCTCAGCAAGTCTTCAGCGTCCATTATTGACCCAGCGAAGTTTTCACGCCACCAAGTGGGCTGGGTCTCCTTGAAATAACTCTGAATCGCAGATTACGATTACCCATTGACATGCTGTGACTCCAACCCCGGACGATTCACGACCGGTTTCAAAAATAGAGCGGGCATTCCAAGGGCATTCTACAGAGGCGGCCCCGTCTCTACAACGCCTTCGAATTGGTTCCGACACAAGGAATTGTTTCCATCAAAGCCGCGTGCGTTTCCATGATGCCCCATTTGCATTGCGAAACTAAATGGAACGCATGACTGGTCTTCCGAATGTTATATACCTGAACTTGGGCTGCCTCCTCTGTTTCGCCTTTCTCAACAACACTTCCGTTCACCTGCAAGGCGTCTCCTGTCTCTTTCCGCCTGCTTGTGTGACTAAACCGCAAAGACCACCATGTCGCATTCCTCTCCAGCAAGCTACCTGGTCTGGACTTTGATGACCACGATGGTGAGCATTGGATGTCAGAACTGCTGACAGTTGACCAATTTTTTTCTTCTTCGCAGCTCGGAGTGTTTTTGCTGTTCCATCTATGGTCTTTCGATCGATTCAAATGCTTGAAGTGGGTGGTACTACCCTCTGGAGTCTTGGACACTGAACCTAAGCTTCTGGATTGTAGATGGAACACAGGGGCATCCTCAGGCGCATTCAAACGCGTTATGACGGTGAGTGTTAAGATTCAATTTGCCTGTATCATACTCATTCTTCCAACAGTATTCCTATATGGTGACTGTGCCCCTGATACTTACGTTTGCATTCGGGAACATGGTCATTAAGTACCATGAAGGTTACATCTTCCTTCCTGGTCACGGAAGTGAGTGGAAGTTCTCTGAGTCTTACACTACTTCTCACCCTGGCCTTTCAGTCATTCCAAAACCATACCAACTCTGGGAGCCATTGCAAAGGAGCACCATATTTCCTCTCATGCTAGTCTTTTCGATCGGATGGAGTCTTGAAATGTAGGAACGCTTTTATCAGTACGCGATATCATTCTAATCTTTCTCCACAGGGTTACGCACTTGGAAGGTGCGGCGATAGAATAACTTGGGGGAATGGGACCTGATGTTCAATTTAGAGCTTTGCTTCTGGCTTTTCCTCGTGAATTCGGGCTCGACTCAGCAAAACTGGTTCCAGAGTCTTTATTTTAAGACCTGGATCGTGGGGTCGGTCATCGCAGTCACCTACATGCCGCTTGTTACAATCTTCACTCGGTCGGATCCCCTCAAGGTATGTCTTATCTTCTGCACGCATTCGGACACCATGACTTGACCTGTTATTTAGAGCGAAGCATTTACATTTTTAGCAGGAAGCTTAGGCAGCCTCTCACTGACCTTGTGGTTTACCCCAATCCTGTAAGGCGAACTCGGTGTTTTTTCACATCCAGGGTATACTTAGCTCGTTCTATAGATGGACTTTCCCAAGCTTCTTGAAGAATTTGGTATGTTGTCATTTTGTCATCTTTTTGATCGTCGGTTGATCATTTCATTCTAGAAAGCTGAGGGAGTCGATGTAGGGACCATCGTCAGGTTGACAAAGTTCTCAGAATTGAACGTGCGTTAGGAGCCGATGCTTGAATGTCTCTTCATCATGTCTGACTATTTCTTAGACAATCCGCGTCGTTTTCCGCTTCTTGTTCACTTTCCCTCTGCTAATTCTGGGAGTTGATGGTGTCCGACCTCACAACCACATCAACGAGAGTCTGCTATGGACCGGTAAGGTTTTCGCCTAGTGAAGCATGTCATCTTGCAGAACTGATTCGGTGGTCGTTAGACTTCCTGACCATGATAGCCGCCTTCGGAGTTTGCATCTCATCTGGGATCACACTCGTTGTACGTACCACAAGAATCTGTCAACATCCTCCTTCGCTAATGCGTGAACCTTCAGATCTTCTTCCCAAGGTCTATCGAAGGAGAGATTGCTGCGCGTGATGCTGCCAAAGAACGCAAACGGACGCGGTCGTTTGGACAATCGACAAGCATGGCTGATATGGAATCCACGCACAGGCAGATGTCGAACTATCACAACCAGCCCCCATCGACGACTGGCGGCACGTATCTGCTAACATCATCTCCGATCAAACAAGCGTTCAGTCTCGATGGCCATGGCGAAGACTCTATGGCCGGCTTGACCTATCATCCTGATATGCATCCCAAGTGGGATGACGAAGACGAGGAGAGGGATATCCCTGCAGCCCTCCCTCCGATCAAGCCAGTCCGAAAAAAGACGCAAGCTCGTGATATTGAGATGAACACCGTTGAAAGCCTTACCGAGAGCAACCTTTCAGTTCATAATTTGCGGTTGTCGAATGTCAATCCCATGATCCAGAACTTCAGATCTCCCATTGGTATGTTGTCCTTCTCTTTGGCATCATGCCTCCGTACTGATGTCTTGCCTTTAGATCTTTATGAAGCTCCTGGCAACAATTCACGGCTAACCTTCACTCGTAAATAAGGATTTTCACTGGCCGAACTCTCCTTCAAGTTATTGTCAGTAAATTGTTGTTTATTAACCATCAGGATCCACAATCTTTTAATATACCCCAAAAGCTGTTGTATATCATACCTTACGTTCTCTGGTTAATGTAGTCCTTTTCAAAATTTAAAATTGCGTATGTTGCCCCTTCTCGAGGTTAACGAAAGTTATTTCGTCCAGTGGCGTTCCGCACACATCAACACATAAGTCACAATAGCCGGCCCGGGTGATCGAAATGTCCGCCGTTCCCCTCTGCAAGTCATTCTTCGCGTGCTCCTTCAGCTACCCGTAATCAAGAAGATTCGAACTTTACGACACCAGCGAAGGAAATATGTGGTCAGTCCTCTTTCTGCCATTCCATTACGTACTGCCGCCCATCACATTCAATCAGCTGGACTACCCCCTATACCCTTATTCACGACAATTCACGAACGGCTGATCGAACCTTCACAGCAAACATATTTTAAACGCCCAAGTATCCATTCGTGCTCCTTGTTGCAAGCTGTGGTTCGATTGCCCAGAATGTCATGCCGAAACACAGAACCATACCTTGGCGAAGACGACCGAGATGGCGTTCATATGCAAGAAGTGTAAAAAGGCATTTCGAAAGGACATGACAGCATATGAAGAGAGCGACGAATACTGCCCGCATTGTGATAACCATTATGTGATTTTGGGATTCTTTGTGTCGCGTGAAGTCTCGGGCTGAAGTGTATCTCCAGGTGCTTGAAGCGAAAACGCCACATGCCGTTGTCGGTGTTGAGGGTGAGGACGCTAGAGTGGATGCCCGGTACGTTCCTGCTGTAATCTTCTCAGATTGTGTTTACTGATCTCTATTCTAGAATGCTGAAAGACGAACGTGCCAAACAAGTTGCCAAGCAATCTGTTTTTGAGTTAGATGACGATGACTTCGTAGATCGGTTAGGATAACCAACATAATACGACTGCTTTGGTCCTGTGTTCTTTGATAATACGGAGTCAGAACGTCAACCGTAGCTCTGTGCCCTACGTGCGATTTTTGATCGAAATCAGTACACAGTCACAACCCTTTATTTCACAAAAGGCTTCCGACAGGAAGAACTGGAAAGAAGGCGACACAAAACACATTTAATTATTAAGAAGTTTTAAGTACAACAATGTAAAGGAGTGACAGAAGTTGGTTCGGTGATAGCGTTGGGAGTCTACATACATAAATGTCCTTGAAAGTCCAAGGGCTGGGCAGGAATGAAATGAGGAAGCCCCTACTAAATCATAGTATATGGTACGATTTTAGATGAAAGTCTATGGTAAACCCTTGGTAAGAAGGATACCAAATACGCTGAAAAACCAGCCAAGTATTTGGTCAGTGAGCAGCAAAAATAGTCCTTATTTGGAGCAGAAAATGAATTTGTGAGAGATGTACAGATTGAAAGCGTCCAAAAGAATGAGAGGGACAAAGTTCCACCAATGGTAACCTTCGATGATCCGGAGAGTAGTGCCAACAGTCAGAGCGACTGCACACCCCCACATCCAGACGCCACACAAGATGCGCATATTCCGGTACTTGTTGTTTCCTCCCTTCTTCTTCTTATTCTTGACGTGACTCTTGTTGTCTCCAGAAGGGACCCAACTCGCGGTAGTACCAAATATACGATCCTTGATAGCCATGAGGTACGCGTATTGTTGGATGACGAAAACGAAGTTGACGTTGAAGTTGTACATTTGGCGGGACCAAAGTCGGAAGACTATGACGGAATAGATAAGGGAAGGGAAGGCATAAGCGAAATTGTACCACATCATCATTCCAGGGTTGAGCCACAGCATCATAAGGCCGGGGAGGGAGGCGAGGAACGCCATGGCGGCGGCAGCGGTGTAATACATCATCCCGCTCATGTAGCAGACCTTCTGGACGACGCTGAGATCCGACTTCCAGAATTCTGGGTTGGTTAGCAGGGTAGTGGAGCCGGAGCACCAGCGCATCTGTTGAGAGAAAAACGCGCGAGGGGTATCCGGCGAGACACCACAAGCAAGAGCGAGAGGTATGTACTTCAGCTTCCACCCTCTCGTGAGTGCGTAAAATCCGGTGTGCACATCTTCAGAGTGGCCAATTTCGGCGGTGCCGCCAACTTCGACCAAAGCAGCGCGGCGGTAGACAGCGTTGCTGCCCACACAAATCGACGCTCCCCAGCGATCGCGATTGACTTGGACGATGCGATAAAACAGTTCCTGAGTGGCGCTGGCTCCTTGCTCCACCCAGGTTTGTTCGGTACAGGGACGGAAGAACTGAGGGGACTGGACAATGGCAATATCGGAGTATTTGTTCTTGTAAGGGAGGATTTCGTCAAGGAAATCATGGCGAGGACAAAAATCGGCATCGAAGATCGCGAAGAAATCCCCATCAGTCCGTGCAAATGCATATCGCAAGTTGCCCGCCTTCTTGAGGTGAGGCTTGTTGTCACGAGAGATATAATCGAAGCCATAGCTCGTTGCAAGATTTTTCACGGTGTCCAAGCCGCCGTCGTCCAAAACGTAGACCTTGAAGTTGGGATACTGGAGCTTGGAGACGTATTTGTACGTGTTTTCGAGGACTTCGATGGGTTCGTGACAGCAAGGGAGATAAATGTCGACAGAGGGAACTTTGTCGGACGGATAGGAATGTTCCTCGACGATCTTGAGGTGTTCTTCAACGCTGAAATCTTTGCCACAATATCCGACGATATAAGAAATGATCAGATAGATCTGAATCAGCCCTACGAACACGCCGAACCTGGAAGACGCGAAAAATGAGTTATTGAAATTGAATATAGTGCGAAAGGCTCCTAACCAGTAGAACATCTTGGATGAAATGGCGAAGAACCACATACCGGTCGAAACGCTAAGGAAGGACATAGTTCCAAAAAGATAAAGAGGGAGACTAAGAAAGCGGTGAGATATGAATTTACGGATTCTGAGTCACCTACCGACGAGTTTGAGCGTAGATTGTCTTTTCACTGTCAGTAGGAGGTGAAGGAAGGATTACAGCAGGTTGGTCAGCCGAAAATGTGGCCAATACGGGCTTCTCTGCAGCGACCTGCTTGCGACCTAAAGAAATTTGCCACCAACGTTTCAATGGCTCTACATCGTCAGCGGTAGGAAGCGTAGAAACGGACGTTTCCACATTGACTGTCGCAGACGAAGGACCTGACGATGAAACTGGCGTTCTGGGTTCGTCAGCGGTGACGTCGGGTTCGCGTCCAGGAGGAACGTAAACGGCCAAAGGGCGGACAGGAACAATAAGATCCTATCCAACAACAAAAAAAAAAATTAGTAGAGATTTTCTTCGTCTGTGAGCCAATACGAACCGTTGGTTCTCGCTCTTCATAAAGTTCAATAATTTGGGCGGTGGAAGGAGATGGTGCTTCCAGGACAACTGTCTGGCGCCGAGCGAACTCCCCATGGAACTTTTTAGTCGGAGTGGCTGGTGGAGATTCCATCGCCAAGGGAAGGTAATATTCCCCGTAGTTATTGCGGTCAACACGTTCTCTGAGACTGGATGCCACAGGGGCAGGGCGATGAGGAATCGCAGGGGTGGCATAGCCGCTGCTTTGCCCATCGCCTTCTGCATAGGTGGGGGAGGTGGCCAGAGACGATTGGGATGAAGCTGTTGTGGGACGAGAACGGCGACGACTTAATTCTTCTGGAGAATTGTTTGCGAGAAGGGCCACTAAATTCTTAACGAGGGCTTGAATTTTCTCATCACCAGATTGAAGTGCTGTACAGGGATTTAAACGGAGGAACGATAAAAGTTATACAACTCACTCACCTGACGCCAATTCTTCCTGCTCAAAAACGAGGGCGTTACGGTGGATTGAGTGAAAGAATCTATGATACGCACCACTGGAATGGAGACTTGTTTAGTCTCTTGTGGCGATACCGTTGTGGACGTGTCGGAATCATCGCCTGGCTGGATCGTGATAGAAACATAGTAATTACTCCCTTTTTTTCTGCAGAGAAATCAGTGAACCAGAGAGGAGAAAAACAGGCATGGCGTACACTTGACCAAAAGGGGAGACTCCATAGTCACTATCTGCGGTATAAGTTAGTCTGTGGGTCACAGAGGGCTTCTCAACGAAAGTGCCTGAGTGAGGGGGTTCGAAAGAGTGTGTGTCTGCCATGGGAGGCAGGGAGAAAAAGAGCGACTAGAAACGAAACACAAGAAACAGAAAAAACGAGCGAGAAGGGGTACAACTACAAGCAAGGGCTGAGCTTAAGAGGTTCAAGTTCTAGGTGGTCGGCCCTGCCCTCCATCCGGCGACCACGGTTATAAAACATCAGTACCTGAATTCCAGTGAAGCCTCAGGGGAGATAGTAGGACAGAAGCTTGGCGACAGTATTGACGGTAAAAACAGTGCGGATCAACCACGTTAGTTGACCAGACCTGGGAAGGATTTTTGAGGGACTTTATTGTCCGATAGTCAAACTAGGAATGGAAAGATTCCCATCGTCGAGATCAACCCAAGAGCCAGATATATGGACCAAAACAAGTGTCTCACCCAAAGGGCCTCTGAAAGTCAGAAATTAAGCCTCGAGTTGACATTATCCACGATTATCACCGACACGTGGCAGGATCCCAGACATATCACGAAGTACTGGTTTAGTGGCCCTTTCCCATAAGTCCTAGGTCTCGAAAACATACTCAGTCTCTGGAATCGTATTCATGGGTGCTTTCGAGGAGGATCATGGAAGATTTTGAAGAGACGAATATTGGAATAATTTGAACCCACAGTCACTGATGTCACATTGTGACCTTGACTAAAAATGTGCAGTCACAACCCATTTTGGGACTCAATTGACTCGTGAAGCTCGATTGATTGATCGCTTATGGCGCGGGCAAAGATAACACACTGCAGGAATAAATCTCTATATAAAATTTGGCGCGTGTATTCGACCTGCATAGTGTACTCGGATGTGCAGTCATGCAGAAGGCAGAGGTCAAATACTATAGATAGAGCCGAGTCAGTCGAGGTTTCGGGTCCAACACCCTTGCCTACCTTGAATGGCTTCAAGGACCAAAAACCCTGCGTTGTTCGAACAGAACAAACAAAGAAAAAACGCATTATATGGCAAGGCTTTTTAGCTTGATCGGGAAGAAGGTCAGATTACAAGGATTCTTCGCCGAAAATTAATAATGGATTTCATTCTTCGTAATTTCGTAAAAATGCTTGGTACTTACAGTATATGCACGCTCTTCGGAAATTCGATAGGTCACAGTCCGATGGACCATGTAAAGAATGACATATTGGAGCCTCTTCATTCACAAATCAAGATTCCGTTGACATCGTGGGCGAGCGCTGGTTATCTAACCGCTATCTAACCCACATCATTTACCGGACTCTGTGGTTAAAGCCACATCTCATTCGCCTTTTTTTCAATTCTTTCAATGCGTTTTAATATATCAAGGTAATTCTTTGAATTGAGAGTGCTCTACTACATGAGCTTCCTCCAAAAATGTTGTCCGACATTTTGAAAGTAATATTGCACACGTCGACAGGGTGGACGATGAGCGCTAGGAACGCTTTCTCACCATGTGACGGTCAGACGGAATCCTCACAAGTAGCGCCGTGACCCAGTAAAAAGTGAAACCAAATACAGCTCAAAACCTCCTCAGGAGTAAAAACGGTGCATCTGGGCCTTTCACAACCCTGAAGATAATATTTTTTTCACTGACATACTATTATAGGGTTTGGGGTTGATCGAGGTCGAGATGATAATAAACCCGGAGAGGACGGGAGGAGTCTAATCTCATAAATTCATTAAAAGCGTCGATGAAATGACATAAGTAGCATATCAGGAGGAAGATAAATCGATTGACTAGAAAAAGGCTCAACCGGGCTTGAATTTTTATCTACTACTGCACAATATGCACATTGGGAACATCTTGCTTGTACATTCTACTTTGGGCTTGGGCGGAAGGTAAGGCTGGTAAGAACTTGGGCATTTGGTCACGACGGACAGCGCCCGTAATACTAGTCCGCTAGTAGCGTAAGATCGCCGCTGTGGACTTAGGCACCTGGGCGGGGGGGGATTCCGAACCATGAGAAAATACAATGGTGTATTTTGTTCCAATCAGTTCACCAAAAAGCACTTAATCTGGCGGAACTATGCCTTTTTGAGAGACCCAGCAGGAAATCTGGGAAACCATCCAGTGCAGTTTGGTGGCAAGAGACCCTGGCGTCATGGTAATCACCATAACATGATACCCTTTTTACTCTAACTGGTTAAACCATAGTTGCTACCATACAAGTTGCTAAACAATACTACCACTGAAATGGTTGAGGGTATATCAAATGCTACACTTCGCAGAGATCGATCTGCACTAAGCGTGGACCTTTGATGTTTTTCTCGAGGCCGCAGTAATAGGCGACTCGGTGGAAAAAAGAAGAAGAGCCAAATGCCTAGACTCAAAGGTTATTAGGAATATGCGGATTTTGTTTGTCTGCTGGAGAAAGAAGCCACGAATTTAGTCGGACGAAGAGCCCATAAATTAGGCGCCCGCACCAGTCGTGAGATCAAGCTAAAAATTGGTCGGTCACCTCGGCTCATTATACGAAGAATGGAGTAAACTTTGCGAGAAGGTCTGTAGGAAGTTGCATACCAAAGGAAAAAATTTGCATGGTTCCGCGACTCTGCGTCGTCTTCGGATATTCATTCAGAACACGAAGCGGTGAATCTCGAAATTTCCATTTACGGCGTTGGTCGGGAACGGCGAACGCCGGCCGGCCGTAATACACCCAGTCGGCTGGAGAGCTGATCTTTTCTGTCTGTCATGAGTCTGCATGGCACCAATTCGCGCTTTTGTCTGACAACGACTGCAACTCGTTATGGGTTGGGATGGATGGTCCCGTTTAATGTTATGCTCCAATGCGCGGAACTTCAAGGAAGATGGCAAACTGACGTCTCTTTGGACGAGGAGGGAAAATTTGGTGAGGCCAACTATTATGCTGTGGAGCAGATCCACTTACGCACACGTCTCCAGAGTCGCCACTGAAGGAGACCACGCAAAATGGCTTGCTATACTTGCCAACACAACTGGTTTGCGGATTAGATCGGGTCCGTAAATGATTTTGTTTTTTCTGGCAGCCGACAACATGTCTTTCGCTTCCTGACAACTTGGCCACCACACTGTCAATGTCCTTCACTCGTCATACTGCCATGAGGCCGACGTCACTCATGCAACACGTTCCGTGCTTTGCTCATTTAATTTCATACGAGTAAGTAGTCCTTTTTTGTTTTGAATTTATCTGATCATTTACTATAGTGAATTGCGGAACCGTTCAACTTCGACACAAATCAATTGGCCATCAAGCAACCGTCAAGGCTCTGAATTCACCTGCTACCTTCGCACTTCCCAACGGAAACTGGAATCCTTTATGCCTTCTCATGCCCGGCAGCCTCAAGTTCGACATCAAAAAGCCTGGCAGACTGTTATTGGGACGAAGTTCGAAATATATCAGAAATGCGGAGACGTAGGCCATATTACCGACGGAATTGATTTTAACAACAAATTCATGAACAAGTCCTTCTGCATTCACCACTTTTCGTCGCTGAATGCGCAGAAAGGCGACCCCGACCATAAAAATCAGAAGGGTTACAGAACGCCGTTTAGATTTATGGCAATGAAACGAAGCAAGTCCACAAGCCCAAGGCCTACTGGTACCGGCCCAAGACCTATATCTCTTCCCCACTCCTTGTGGCTCTCGTGCCGTGGTTGTGGCGCCATCCCCTTCCACCCCGCCTTTCCTGATAGTTGTGCTGAAGCTGGATGGTTGCAACAAAACCGAATTGATTCGCCTCGAACAACTCCACTTCGCCATCATCTTCCCTGACCTGATCGTTGGTATTAACCATCTTTATCTTGACCTGTAGATTACCCGGCCACCGAATACCACGTCTATGGTCCCAGACTTGACCTCTCAGTTGGTGAAGCGGAAGTGGTTCATGAACTTCTGACCAAATGCCAGCAGTCCATGCATAGCAAGCAGAAGGCGGCTAACAGGACCCAAGGTGCTAACAGAGTCGTGCTCCAGGGACCTATACAGTGTACACCGGCCAACTCTTGCTAATACCCCCAACAAGATCGGACCTCCGGGTCTTGTGCTCGTCAGTCCTGCACCTTAGAAAGCAAGGAACAGTTTCGTTTATCCCTTGCTCAAGTTGGGAGGTGCCTCTGGCACGAATACCGTGATTCTCGTACTGGACCACAGCTGGCAGGCTATTCATCATGACATGGCCAAGCTGCGCCAGCAACAATGGCTGAAGGTGTGCGGCCATTCCAGCAGATACAGCGAACCAGGGCAGGTGCAAACTCGTCAAGCTGCTTGAGACCTCCCTCTACCTCCAGTTCATCAGACAACTCGACAACGGCACATACAACAGCTGGGCATGCCGACCTATGACATCGCCAGACCTCTTCAGCCTCGAGTAAATGCCGTTACCCCCGGTCCGGTCGAGATGTACCTGGGACCATGCATCGTCGAGCTGCCCAAGTCATGTCAAGTTTCCCAACCCACTTATAACCCACCGCCACCGCTTGGACAACAGGCGGCGATATGTTCTCACCGCCGCCTAGATGAGTATTTAAGTCGACGGTCAACGTCTATTTGATTCTATCAGAAGGTGAACGGCGTTTCAATAGCCGTTATCTTTTGTTAATTATGAGACTTGTCCGCAACACCGCCATGGCCAGAAGCTGCACCCGATGCGGCCAGCTCCACCCTGCGGCCGCGCGGATTTGGCTGGATAACAGCAGCGACTGTGCCGTGATTCCAATCCTACCGCTGGGTCGCTTTCAACGCAACCGCTTTCGCAAAGAACGGACGGGGTCGAACCTTTATTCGGCGTTCCGTATCTTCGCCTTTACACCGTGAAAGTGCTATAGGACTATAGTCTCTATCACGAGTTCACCTTCAAGAGGGATACATATTGACCGCCGGTCCTGTGCGAGCAGCTCGGTTGGGGAGACTGCTTGAAGGTTCCATGGAAGCGCGCAAGCTGGAAGACCGGGATGTCTCTCCGGCTCATTTGCTAGCTTGCTCTAATCCGACTCGGGTATCCTTCGAGGATGCCGACGTATTCAAGCATATTCATGGCATTTCATGACGCATTGGTTTTACGATCAAGTTTATTTTAGCACGCCATCGTCCAAAGCTTCACAGGACCTGCTCTATTTTTGCTCTCCCTTCCTGCCCTCCTCCCTGTTCCCAATTCCCATTCTGTCTCATTCTTGCAAGACTACAGGTATATCTTATTCTCTTCTTCTCCGGCTCTGTCAAGTAAGTAGCTGACGTGACCATTTTCGCTGTTGTTTCTTTGTCGTCGCTCAAGTATGTCTCCGTGATGCTTTTAGTTTCTTCTGTAACTCAGGTCCCCTCGCTGATTCGCGAGCAAGTTCGGTGACTTCTGAGAGAAAATTTGCTCCACTGCATTCGGTCCGACGTCGACTCACACCTCCGCCTCGGATCAGGCAATGGGTTTTAGTCGCAGTGATTGGGTACTATGCGTTATCAAACTTAGTAACCAGCGAGCACTTATTGTAATCTGACCTGTCTATATTGTCATTTCAACTTCATTTAACCACATGTTTCTACCAGTGTATAGGCATGGAAGTCATTCATCGTCGGGGTTCCAAGTCCCATCTTTGGTCCTATGACTCGGTGTGAGGAGATGAAAATCACAGGGAGCCTTTCTGAACCCTCAAGGCCTCACCGTGCGCCTCCAAGCGCCTCAGAAGGGTGCATTGCCAGATTCGATGACAGAACAACCAATGACCTAGCCTTGCGGCGCATTTGTCACTTTGAATGAATGGATTCTCGGAGAAAGAACAAATAAAGAATTAGGGGTGGATCTCCGGATATGGAAAGACCGGACGTTGTATCTGGCTCCGCCAGCCGAGGGCACAACTTGCCCGCTAACCAGCTTTGATATAGATCGGACCGGGAGAGTTTCGGAGCTATTTATTTAGCTCCTAGAATCGCTTTCCATCTCTTTGTTACCGACCACCAACGTCTTCCAGTTACCACCACTGGTATCGCCCATCGATATCATTCGGGGAACCTATCATACGGCAGCTTTCGCTCCAGGATCACCATCAAGCAAGTCAAGAACGTTATATCAATCAGGCAAGGCGCAGAACACGTTGCAGTGATCTAGCCAACAAACCCTTCGACTAATTCACCTTGCGGGGCCATAATCAATTCAACCGGTGACTACTGCTTGTTCAGAAGACTGCGCCGAGCGGCCTTGTGTCTCAGGATCGTTGGCTTGTAGGTCCAGCCTAAAGCTTTTATTACATCCACGCGTTGACCGCAGTCTCCATTGGTACTAGGTTTCTCCACACAGAACACGCACCCGTGCCCTGACCCTACCTTGCCCATTCCAGTGAGTGCGAACAAACGAGTTGCTATATAATCTGGAGAGATCCTCATTTGTCTTTTTTCTTCAGGTTATCTTTGGCCAGCCCCATCGTATTTCCTCACCGGCAGACGACCAGCCCATACCCATCCTTCGACAAGCTCAAGACAAGATGCGTGCTGCGTGCGATCTTTACGAACACCCTGCCCTCTCATACTCTGAAGTCTGGGCCAAAGACGCTTACAATCGGTCCGGGAAGACACGGCTGCTCGCTTCCGTCGTGGTCTTCTCAGTCGCTCTCCTCTCCACCGTGGCTGCATGCCAATATATAGGCATTGTGGATGTAACAACATGGCATTCAAGGTAAGCCTCAGCGATTCATCGGCCATCCTGTCCTTCGTGAATTTGCGCCCATGGTTACCCTCATTAGCACTTCTACCCCATTTGTTCCTGTGTTGAAGCTGTTGCTGACTATTATCACAATTACAGTTTCTTGCTTCGCCCCGTGCTATAGCGTTATCGATCGCTATTGACCCCGTTCACGATACTTATAACGAGAACGTCTTCCTCCGGTCTTGTCTCTGCGACGAGTCCGGAGGATCTTTATCTTTGGGTTTGGTAGTGGACTTTGGTGTGGAGTGACTTATGGGGGTGTGATAACACGTTTTACCCGTCGTTTTGCGCCGAGGTCGGACGTTGAGACGAAGAGTTTATGTTATTCGGGTTGCCCGCTTTCTCAGGTCTCCACATTCCATCTATTCACGAGCCTCGCTTCTGCGCTCCTCCCTCGCATTTTTAACCCTTTTTTCGTTATACTATTTACGACACGCACGCATCCTCTCCTTCTCGCCCTTGTTCATGTCATTGCTACTATCTGCACGCTCTTATTGTAACCATTGTTTTGTATTCTTTCAATACCCAGTCGTCTCACGGTTTTTCTGTACAATTACCCTACCCTGTTGTATGTCCAACTATTCAATCATCCACAGACCTCGCCCTCCGCCAGAGATAGCTGTCATCTAGAACAGTGCCCTTGATAGTCTTGATAGTGTGGATGAACTGTTCTTGCTTAACGTGATTAATATCTGTCGGCGGCCTCTAAGACAAATTCAGAAGCCTAAGTTAGCGTTGAATAAGACAAGGTTGTGCGCTTCATCCCGCGGAGCAAACAATCTGGTGTGGTGCTTGTTGAGGGGTCATTTTTAATGTCAGAGTTGTAAATCATGAGTGCAGCTGCGAATGCGAACCGCCCAATCCAGAAAACGACCCCGGATTCATGATTACAGCCATGGGCTTCTGTTGCATCTTCTCCTTTCAAGCCTTGGACGATCTCACTGTGCAACCTTCTCTAGATCTAGAACCCAAGTTGGCGGTGCACCGCCGTGCTAGGAGAAAGTTGGAAGGGGATCCATTCTGCGAAATGAAGAATTCGCCGTGGCGCTTCTTGAAGAGGGTATTTTGTACCAGAAAGAAACTATACACTATTAGTGCGGCAGCAAATCGAGGCCCAATATAAGAAAACGACCACGGATACACAATTAAAGCTGTCCTATCCTCTGCTGCATCTTCTCCTTCACGGTTTGGTACGCGCTCATGATGGTCTGTTCGTTGATGACGATCTCCGTTGTGTCGGGGCGAGGTCGGCTCACTCGTGAGGCGATGGCTGCTGCGTCTGTGTCGACGATGATTCTGAAACGATGGGAGTTAGGAAAGTTGCAGGTGAATGGGTTAAACATCAAACACACCCGTCGTCTATGGTTTCATCTAGACAAAGTAATACCAAATCCAGGTTCTCCAGCACCCCTCGCTTCTCTAATGAATTACGCAAGAGCATCGTCAGCGCGTCGGCGAGTGAGTTGAGTGCCGAGTAGAGCATGAGTTCATTCTCCGTCGGGCCCGCGACGAAGTAGAGGATGAGGTCTAGAGAATGCTTATACACCACGAGATGTGAGTCGTATAAGATGATGTCGCCTGGATTAACATGCATCACAATCAGAATTGTGGTATCGAAAACCCAGACCATGCGTACCTCCCGGTTTCTTCGTTTTCTGCCATAGCCCTTTCTCAAATGCTTTTTGTTCCTTCAGAGCGAGTAGGTCTTTTGACTCGCCTTGGGGATGACTTTTGGGGCGGTAATATTTTGAGAGCACGCGATTGCCTTCCGTGTCGAGTACGATGAAAGCTTGGACGCTGTATAGTGACAGATTCATCTAAAGAATGGGATATCAGTCAACGTTGATGTTATAATATCGTAGATTGAGGAGGAAACATATAATGATAATACCTTGGACACGTCGAAACGTGGAAGTGGTTAGAGTGACTGTGCCGGAATAATTGCCGTCGTCGGAGTCCGGATCAATTGAAACCGCTGATGCCACCTGAGTTCATGATGACTGCTCTTGTCCTCAACCTTCACAGTTCCTTTATGCAATGTCATTATCGCGATTTAAGCTCGTTTTTTTCGCGCCTAAAGACAGTACACGGAGTATTTTGGACCACTTATTTCGTACTTGTCCAAAAGAGCTGGGTAACGTGGGTACAGCGGGGAATTACGAGCAATGTGCCTTTATTACACGAGGAACTGGTTAGCTCAAGCTTCTGCAAAGCCATGGACCGGCGCATTCAACTGCCGTGGTGCTCATTAGGCGTCTCTGACGTGTATCCTAGGTCAGTTCCTCCCTAAGACGGGTGCCAATCCGACGATTGGAACAGTTGGTCAGCTGGAGCTGGTCGAGGAAGATAGAGTGGAAATAGTTGTCAATGGGGAGCATACGGCGGTGCGGAAAGCGATCATGGAGCTGAAGAACGTGCGTTTGTTAAAAATTCAATAATAGCTAGCTCCCGATGTGCACTGGCTAATGGTGGATTGCTGGCTTGGCTCTTTTTCAGGTCCACCCCTATGAAGAGGTCGCGTATGATGTTTACAAGCTCGAGGTCTTTTGAACGTTTATCGTAGTTCGAACAAGTTTTGTTCCGCCCCCTCGTGGTTGTGCCGAAAATTAAGAAGACTGACAGGCGCCGTTCTCAAGGCGCCGTGGTCTGGCCAAGCTGCTCTCTGGGCCCGAGTTCGTTTCCTATCGGCGTGCGAGGAAAAGTTGCAGGACAATTCCTTCCATCGCATGATCGCCTTCGTGTCAGACAGCGATGACAGCTGTGCTTGGTATCAGGGCCAGCGACCAGTGGCATAGACGCAGATACGCAAATGCAACCATATGCTTCCTTCGCCCACCCATATGCAGGTCTATTTTTATCACCACCCATGTTGTTTTTTAATGAGGCTGACTCCAATCAATTCGTGGTCCCATGCTCGTTTAGCTAGTGTTATAAAGGCGCTGCTCCGCGGGTGGGCTTTACGAACGCGCTTCCCGCGACGACGACACCGTCACTATGCTGCTCACGTCTGGCCTCGTTCTTGGATTGCTTGCATCCGTTTCGGCGTGTGGAGACCACGAGGAGGGTCATGTCCACGACCATTCAAGGAGAGCGACGCCTTCCGTTCCTCTCCCTCCGCCAACGCGTCAACTAGAATGGGGTGACATCAACATTATCCACACCACTGACAGCCATGGTTGGCTCCTCGGTCACCAAAAGACCTCTTTCCCTGAGCCTAACTACAGGTAAGTCTTTTGTCTACGTCGTCTGTGTGAAGCATAGACCAAGTTTCGTGCTTGTATAGTGGTACTTTCGGAGACTTCGCGTCGTTCGTCACTCACATGAAGGAAATTGCTCTTGTACGTGTCTATTCACGTTCATAGTTTGACTGGACAGTTTTAACCGGTGGACTTGTAGGAACGCGATGTGGATCTCTTGCTCGTCGATTCTGGCGACCTTCACGATGGTGAGGACCGGGTAATCGCTAGAAGGCCTTCCTATCGCTGATTGATGTGCAGGCACTGGACTCACGGACGGATTCCCTGCTGGTGGAATCGATGCTCATGACGTATGTTTCACGAAGTTGGGTAACCATCTGAGAATACTTATTAACATTTTCGTTAGGCCAATCAATTCATCAAACAGCTTCCTTATGACGTTATGGCCATCGGAAAGTGAGCCATTGATTCTGTTCTCAAGGCTCAACAATTGTCTGAAAAAACGTTAGCCACGAGCTATACATCTACGCCAATGCCCTCGACATGTAGATCTCGTTGTCCTATTCTCATTTGGATTGAGCTCACTCTTCTTTAGGCACCAGAACTTTGCTCCGAGTCTCAAAGGGCGATACCTCTCCTCTAACGTGAACATTACGCTCCTGAATGAGAAAGGACAAGTCGTCACTGTGCCCGTTGGAGGTATGTCCATCTATACCTCTGCCTTTTTTTCGTCATTTTGACCTAGGTCGTAGAACGCTCTGTTAAATTCAAGACCAGGAAGTCAGCGCTTCGTCCCCTTCATCTTTAAAATCCTATTCTGACGAATTCATCCGTGCTGTAGAGGGAAGAAGGTCACCTCTTTAGGTGTTCTCTATGACTTCACTGGCAACGACCACAATACAACTGTGCAAAAACCTGCCGACATGGTAAACGAAACCTGGGTGTGTCTTCAAGTACCATCTTCCAAGATACGTTGATCTCATTAGTTATTTTCACAGTTTGCCGAGGCAATTAAGGACGAACCCGACTTCTTCTTGCTTGTTGGGTAAGTATTTTACTTTGTCCTGTTGCTCCCGCTATCTGAGCTCTGTAATAGACATATGCCAATTGTCCGTGATGACTGTGGGTCAAAGCAAGCCATACCGCCATGACTTCAAGCTGATGATTTGACAGGGCCTATTGTGTTTGATGCTGTCCGAGCTGTCCATCCCACCACGCCAATTATCATCCTTGGAGGTCACACTCACGTCCGCAACTGCGGTATGTCTCCTAAAGTGACTGGAGCTACTTGACAATACTCATGACCTTCTTTAGTCCAACTTGATGGACGCTCCATGTCATTAGAAAGTGGCAGATACATGGAAACCATTGGTACGTTTTAGCTTTATTCACACCTGTTGGAAAATTCATAACTGATTATATTTCTTATCAGGATGGCTGAGTATGTGATCTTGATCATTGGACTGGGATTCCTTAAGTTAATGTAGATCCTAGGCGCCAATCTTGACCGCAAGGGGAGCAAGAAGAACCTTACCTTCAGTCGCAGGTATCTTGACCCCAATCGCGTCACTTTTGAGGTATTTACCAAGTATTTCGGTATTGGGGTCTTACCTGATTGTCTTAAAGTTCCACACCAAGAAAAATAGTCTCACCTTTGACACTACTCAAGGTCGGAGTATAACGACCGGTTTGAACGCCTTGTCGAAGAAGTTCGACCTTTCGTTCCAATTCGGAACGGCTCCTCATGACTTTACCATCAGCCAGTAAGCAAGTTTTCGTGTCTAAACGCCCATATGTTCATCTTCTTTAGGTCGCCGTACCCATCGAATAACTCGCTGTTGACGCTTTTCATCGAAAACGTACGCATTTATTCTTGAGGGTATTTCTAGCCTTTAACTTGGAATTCTCGCAGGCCGTCCCCGTCGCACTCGCTATCAACAATAATCGATCTTCGATTCCCAATATCATGATTACCAATTCGGGATCTCAGCGCTTTGACATATATTCTGGGTCATTCACCAAGAACGACCAGTTGACCGCGTCTCCGTTCGCTGACTCATTCTTGTACATTGCAAATGTGCCTTTCAATATTGCCAACCAGACACTTCCAGCCCTCAACCACGCAGGTGCCAATGAAAGACGTGCAGTACTCGAAGAGCGAGAGCGAGAGCTTTATGGACGCGGTTATGTCGATATGGTCTATGGCAGATGGCTGGAAGAACAAGATGCGAATGGATATGAGCGACGGGCTGCGAAGAACCTGACTCTGGGCTATGTCACCCAAGATGTAAGAAACTTTCCTCTCTTATCGAATTTCGCGATTTACGTGATTCCTTCTCACTAGAGTTGTCCGGGAGTTGGGGATGACATCCTCCATGCTCCTCTGCCATTCTTCTCAAGTCCAGACTTCATCGGTTCTGTCCCACCCACAGTGCCAACAGATACTACGCCTATCGATCTAGTCTTTGTCGACTTCATTGAGACACAACTCTTGCAGATCCTTAACGGCATACAGTCAGCGAAGGTATATACTACCGCCGACGTTCATTCCTACAGTCCGATTTTGGCTAATGAGGCTCTGGGATTGTATGCCCAAACTGCTTGGAATTGAGTTAGAGATTGATAATGAGGGTTTTTTTTCTAATTGATTAAATATATATATGTACACATACCCTGTATGACGAAAAAGCTCTTCGATCACTATGATGGCATACCCCTAGAAAAACGAGAACGTGCAAGCCTAAGAGAAGAATATTGATACAAAACAAGTCCAAGGACCAAGAAGAATCGTAGGTATACCATATTACACAGATAAGCTCGGTCTCGATGAGTGGGTTCAAAGCAAAAAGGAGATCAGAGAAGATTGGGATAAACTCGAATCCAAAAAAGACTTCTAATCTTGTGCCGCTTCTGCGTATGTTGGAGGCGCAGGAATAACGGGAGCTGGAGAAGGTCCCTCTTGATTACTCGAAGCTAAGATACTTTGTAGTACAGATGTCAGTTCAACGACCAATGGTCTTGCACTTGTTGCACTTACGCGCGTTTCTCTTCCCGTGCCACTACCAGTTGATACAAGATCTGAAGTTCATCGAGTTCCCTAAGTATATATACGGTTAATAAAACAGAAGACATAATACATGTCAAAGGTACCTCAAGATGGCTGCACTCTCAGCAGAAGACTCCAGGTCGCCGGTGTCTCTCTGTAGCGGTTCGCCGGTTTGTTGACGCCCCCATTCCGCAACGGAAAGTTGTGATATGTACGCGTTCAATAACCACTCGAGGCCACACAAAATGGCCAGCATGTAGTCAGCATCTTCCGACGCTCCGTCTACCAAAGCCTTGATCTTGACGCCGAACGAGACCGTCCAAAATATTGCGAAGCAGAATGTCCAGATGAGATGTGTAGTTTCAATGGGATCCATATAGAACTTGAACCGGTCCGAATCCTCATCTTCCCGTGAACCGCTATTGGTGATACTGGACACCAGAAGGGCTGAGTGATACATCGTCGTGTAAAACATTAGTCCGACGACCAGGGGAAGCGTACGTGTATGAGGAAGCATAAGACCGAAGGTGGTCGAGGAGATAATAACCGACATGTAGACAAGCAGAGAAGGCAAGGAATACTTTTTCTCCATTGCTACAACTTGAGTGTGGGATATTGCTGAAGGAGATCCTGCGTCCAAAGTTCGCTCGTTTTATAACTTCTACTCCAGCGCCCATCCCACGAAAGGGGCAAAGCCACGAGTCAGGGCAAGTGAACTAAGATGACAGGTTATACTCCAGAGACAGATTACATGTACACCGCAAAGAGTCATTTAAGAATGAGCAAAGCGCTGAGTGGTGGGTAGATCATGATTAACCGATTACAGACAATGGCTGTTACAAAATTCATCGACTTCGGCACGAGGCAATGGAAACAAGGTTGAGATCCGATACCATTCTAGAAGCCCATTCGGAACTATGAAGCGCTGTTGTGAAAAGTGATGGAGCGACGGTGCAGAAGCCACGGTATGGCAGTGGCCGCTGCTGACTCGAGGAATAGAACAGCTGTTTTTACCCGACATCGTGAATCGAATATTCGGTGGAATCCTGATACTAACGAGACAATGGGCCGAGGAGTTTTAATAAGAGGAGGCTGTGTTTGTGACAGATGCCTATAGACACTGCCTCAGGATCAAGTCGAGGGGTCAAGTACGAGATTGAACAAGGTTTCACCTATAATTCGTGGACAGAAAGGGTGGGTCAACTGTCCTCCCTAATAGTAACAGGTAGGCGCATATTGGATAGCCGGATAGTCGGACCGCTGGGCGGGCGCTAAACGAATTTCGAAAGGATTCCCATTTGCGGTGAACCTTCGAGAGAGATACAGGAAAATAATTATATAGCCAGGTGAAGGGATATATTTTCCGGAGCCTGGCTTCGGTTTGTTCTTCGAGGAATATTTAAGAGTAAGCGTCGTCGAAAGGCTGAGCAGGAAAGAGTCTCGGAAGGGTCAAATACGAGCGGGAAATAGTGCAATACAGACACATGAGAATACGCCTGTCGGGTAATCCAGCCAATTACTTGTAGGTTTATGCGTAGGCCATGAGTTTTGTGTGCGTCTGCGACTGGTTTAAGTAAGTTAAGGCAGTGAGTGAATTGCTTACACCGCTATATGTACACTTCAAGTTGGCATGGGGTTCTGATCATGTTCAGAATCTTCAGATAGAGTAGGTTAGTTCGTACCCAAAGAGAAGCCTGAGCCTGAGTGAGATCCAGTTTTCAGAGTTAGGCAGTGGTAATGGCAAAGCGCGTGGATTTGGTGTTGGTGACAGTGCAGTGTCTGTTGGTCAAATGACTTCCAAAATTAATGGCTCACCATCAAATGGTCCGTGCGCAACAACGATGGTATATAAGGAGCAGTGATTCATGTGAACAACTCATACTTACCTTGATGGCATAAGCCCCTTCAATTACCTGGGTTTGTGGGCCATGGATGTCCTCCATAGCACGGCGACCTTGTCCTCAGGGGATGTCTGTGGCTTGTATGGGCTCAGGCTCATGCATCGTCTCAATATTTTCCAGTCCTGCTTCGGCCACTCTGGCTGGGCAGGCTCTCTTTTTTTGTCTTTTCTTCGGCCTAACCCTAACCTTATGGTACAGTATATAGTATTATACTTCCATTTGTAGGTCATTGACTTCCTGAATCGGAGCCATTTCCATAGATTCCATCCGGACTCCGAATTGCAGTCCTTTTTATTTAAGCGAGTATAGCATTAAACCAGCTTGTCGACACAACCTTCTGTCAACTGAGAATATAGAAACAAGTTCTAAGTGACCTCTCAGATATTAGATTGAGGAAGATAGAAACAAGAAATAAAAAATTTTGCCACAAAATGGTAAGAGTTAAGTAATTACAGAACCACCTGGACATAGCTTGTGCACTCGAACCAATACCCTTAAGAGTCAAAAAATTGAAGTGGGGTGCGAGAAACTAATGGGATACAAATACACGATGTCCGTGGTTGGGTACATTGAACAAAATGAACAATATAGACAAATTATGGATTAGTAAACATACATGGGTTGGGGTATTGGGATTGCGGAACGTAGGAGCGTAGATGATGAATGCACTTGACTCAATAAGAGTTTTCCATAGGCCGTCGGCAACACCGTCGGTTGGGAGTCATGGTCGGTTGGGAGTCAGGATATTGGCCCTAGATATCAGCACCCTCAGACACTGCTGCTGAAGTCGGTTACCTCAGCCAACCGTAGACTATTGTGGTGCTCTAGGTCGAAGGCCGGTAACCTTCGTTTAATGTTGTAAGGGTACTAGATTAAACAAATGTCACTTCATTGTCACTTCAAGTGCTTCATACTCGTAATTGCGGACTCACTTTTTAGCGTTATTTTCCCAGTGTGATGGAAACAGAAGTCCAATTATTTGCATTACTTGGACGTTTAAACCCTTGATACAACAGAAGGGCGATGTTATGCAGTCCGAAAGATCTAAGGAAGCGGGCCTGGATTTGTTGATTTTCCTGATTTTGCGGCTAGCCAATGGTGCAATTCCGTAACCTCGTTCGATGGAACCTCTTGAGTTGTGGAATTTGCGTAGGAGCCACTATGTTCTGATATTGATGTCAGGGTTAATGTCGAAAGGGATCGGGATTCAGGATCTGTTGGGCGGCTATCTTCAAATCCTAGGGTAGTTGTTGTTTGGTGCGAACCGAGCGGCGGCTGTCGTAATGGTCGAGGAAGGTAAAACCATCTTCGTACTTGGTTATAGATAAGCATTACAACCACGAGCAAATTGCAAGCTAGTAGTGAGATAGACACCTAAGGAAAAGGGATATTATCGGGGAGTTTAGAGCTCGGTAAAAGAACGGGGGGCTTCCATAAACTAACCTGGAGATGGCCCATCATCGTATAAAGCAATCGAGAGTCTGGTCCGGAACGAGATGCTCCAAAGTAGAGCCCACAATACAGCACAGAAGCTAACAGCGTCATGACACTGCTTGAAAATAGAACCAAAATGAGGATGCGCTGTGCTGAGGGGAAAGTTATATTCCGAAGCATGTAGAGAGGCGCTGCGATAAGGATGATATCCGAAGAAAAATCAACTATAAAGGACGCGACATCCGTAAGTATACGTTGAATATGGTGCAACAAATAGTAACGTACTGATGAACCCTATGACCACAGCGCCTCCAGCAAAAGGGCCCTTAAAATTTATGCAGCGCGAGAGGTCGAGTTGCCACCAAGGTGAGCCCCGACAATCAAAAGTAGTTATCAAAATCATGGTGACATAAAGAAGGAAAAGGACGATGACGAAGCCTAACGCATATTTTCTGAATAGGTGTCCGGGAAGAAAAAGCCTTGCAATGGATAGGGCAAGGCTGATACGAGAGAGCCTGGTTCCGCATAACACTTAAAAGAGGACAATTGCATCGGAGAGACATAAATACCATGTGATTGAAAATGCCAGAAAGTATATGAACCACCAAGAAAAAACAAAGGCATTGGATTTGGGGACAAGCCAAGATATTTCTGCGCAAAAAGGAGGCTGCGTCGGAGGCTGCTAGTTGATAGAGAGCGGCGGTCTTACTGTTAGCCCGGTATTCCAACCAGAATAGAAGGATGAAGACGAAATCGAGGACCAATGGAATGAGGACCACGTAGTCATCCCACCACGCCAATTTTGCCCGTAGTCGATGCCCAACCCGAATCACGGTGGCACTCAAGGCTATGAAGTGAAGGATAGTGACCGAGACTAGAATTGAAGTCCTTAGTATGCCTGCCAATTCAGAATCACGGCGAGACTAACGTACTTTCCCAACCCAGCTGACTTTGAGGAGGAAGAACCATTCTTCAGCTGCGAGATAACCGTGATATGAGCACTAAATCTCGTGCTGGAGATGTGGACGTCCACTCGATGAAGAAAGGTAAACAGAATGCCGCTTTTTGTTGAAGGCTGGGTCGTCTAGGCCGATAGAGTAAACATCTGTCTCATAGCTCAGCACCAAACGCTGGCTCTTGGTGGTACTAGTCGAGTAAAGCGTGCGACGTGCGTCTGAGAAAAAGGTTTGATGAAATCCTTTGTCGGAGTCTGTCAAACAGATGTCCATGAGGTGTCCCAAAACATGGCGAAGCATCGAATCCTGTAAATAAGTATGTGGACTAGGCACCGCAATTATCAGCCTTGGACAACTTAAAATTCCGCCCAGAGAGATGTGTTCCAAGATGCTACCGTGCCATTCTAACGAGGCTGAGGTTTGTGGAGAGCAAGGTGCAGTTGAGGTGCAGTGCCTGATGAAGGTTGGATCGAAGCAGATGGGAACTTCCGAATGCGGTTTAAGTGAGCTGTCATATGATAAAAATAGATTGCTCAATAAAAAAAGAGAAAGGCGTCAAAAGCAGAACTCCTAAGATCTAAACTTCGTCGCAGAGTCAAGCATAACGATTGTACGTCCCCCAACAGGTTGTAACTTGTAAGTATGCACATTAGCTCACGATAAATATATTGCCGCGACTAAGATGGTGATTTTTGAACAATAGAAAAGTTAGTGTATATATTTATGTCGATAGTCCGAGGTTATGACGGTCGGCGTGTCAGAGAAACAAAATGAATGCATTATAAAAGGAGTCGGCGATTGATGACTACACGATACGTGGTCTAAGGGAGAAGTGAACTAGTGGAGATCTGACCGGCGGGTTTTCAGTGGTTGGTCCCGGGCTGGAATAATAGCCACTCTGCTAGGAA
Source organism: Galerina marginata (assembly GCA_023014335.1). Taxonomy (NCBI): domain Eukaryota; kingdom Fungi; phylum Basidiomycota; class Agaricomycetes; order Agaricales; family Galerinaceae; genus Galerina; species Galerina marginata. Next base: position 37,696 of record JAECYW010000022.1, read on the forward strand.
ATTGATGTCAGGATCAATGTTGAGAGAGGTTGAGATTCGGTATCAGTTGGGTGCGCACTCTGCGAACCTTGGGCAGTTGTTTGGCTTGGGATCGAGTGGTGCGGCTGTCTGGTAGGGCTATAGTCGTGGAGTACCACGCAATCTTCTCACTTGGTTGTAGATGAGCATGACAACCACAAGCAACCTGCAAGCCAGCCATAAAATGGGAATCCGAATAAAGAACGTGGGGGTCGTTGGCAAACTCTGAGTTATATAAATCGAGCTCGTGTCGTTGACTGACCTGGAGTTGACCCATCATCCGGTAGATTGATTGAGAGCCTGGATCTGCCGAGTTCCGCCAAAGTACATTCCGCGGACCGCAGTACGATGCAGACGTGACCAGTGTCAAGATATTACTGCAGAACAAGGATGCGCTGCATTGTGGGGAATGATTTATTCAAAAACATATACAGTGGCCCACGACAAGGACTATATGAGTCTATATCCTCAGTAAAGTCAACTATACAAAAATGAATCAGCGTAGATCAGATGAATGTTTTAAAAATGAAGCGCACAGGAAAAATCTATTGCAATCAAGTCGAGAAAGAATCCTTTGAATTTATGCAATTCGAGACATTGAACCGTCACCATGATAAGCCACGCAACCAAAGGTTATCATCCAAGAACGGCAGCAAAGAAGGCAGAGGACCGCGTTGCCTAATGCGCATCTTCTAAAGATATGACCAGGTAGAAAAAGCCTTGCAATGTATAAGGTAAGACTTATCAGGGAAAACTTGGTTGCAAACCCTTAGTAAAATAACCCCGGACTAAGTAACAAGAAAAACGAAGGCACCGGATTCGAGGATAAGCTAAAAGACCTCCTCGAGGAAAAGTAACTGTCAGTGGGGGGTTAAACGTTGCAGAGAGGACTCACCATCAGCTTCAGATTATAACCAGAACAGAAGAGTAAATACGAATCGAAGACACATAGGATGAGGATCACGTAGTCATCCTCCCAAGCCAGCTTCGTTTGCGGTCTATATCCACCCGAATAAATGTGGTATTACGGTAGTATTCACTATAAGGTGATGGATGGTCAAGGAAACTGGGAATTGAATAATTGTCTTTGGTTGGCTAGCGGGTTCTGGAGAAAGTACGGATGGCTTACTCTCCCAACCAGCTGATTTAGACCAATTTCCTTGGTCTGAGGGTAGCTCCGAGAGCACGTTTCGCGCTGGGCACAGTTGTGGCCTCGTCAGAGTGAAAAAGAGGTTGGTCAGCGTTGGCGAGGCCGCCGGCAGCCAGCAGGGTCCCTGGAGTGATTGGACCGTTAGGGACCGATTCTCGGATTCAGGTGTCACGCAAGTTCGCCGGACTTCACCGTCGTGAAAGGACTCAACCTCACGAGAACTGCAGGACATGGGAAGGAGTATGCGGTTGGGTGCAGTGGAATGGCACGCCAGATGACAAGAGCAAGTGTAGGAAAGGGTCCCAGTAACATATCCATCACAAAATGCCCGAATTGGAAACATCCACACCATCGCGGACTCCGAAGATCCAAGTTCGCGGAGCGGCGAGACGTCATAACTTTTGCTATGAATACAGCAGCTTACGGAAATTTTACATAAAACCTTATACAAACCTCGGGAAAGTTGATAGAATCTGAGAATTTATGAAGAGGCTTCAAGTAGGCTGGCGCCATGCAGAAGACGGAAAACTGAGGGAATTTGAACGGGTCATATTTTCCTTGAATCAATTTTTTTTGTTTGAATTTCTACTTGGACGGGGCCTGGGTTGAGGAACTGAAAGTCTGAATTGTAACACGGCCAAGGTTACTGAAGTTTTTACAATTCAAGTCACTGGCATAGAATACCATGCAAACTTATTCCGCTCCCCAATCGAGAGATAAGCCTAATTAAAAGCTATGAACGATGTATGGTATGGCATTACAACCAGCGGGTACTTCTTTACATGGATCTAATGGTTCACTATTTTTGAAATCCGAGCTACCATATAGCTAAATATCCCAGTAACTGAAATGACTGCAGCTTGCAATTGGGAGGTTCAAGAGCCGATCGGAAGCAAGGCTGAGGAGCTATGGGGGAATATCTGTCGTCTTTAGTGTCTCTGACTTGTGGGATAGCGTGACGGCTAACTCCATGGCCGCGTTTGATAGCATATCTTGAGATGTCGAGTTCAAATTATAGCTATTGTGCTCTGATATTGACGTTAGAGTCAACGTCGAAAATGATCGTGACTCGACATCGATAGGATGAGCGTTTCGAGTCTCTGAACTAGTTGTTGGTTGGTTTGTAATTGGGGGCGACTGCCCCGCCAGTTGTGGAGGTTCACGCCGTCTTAATTGGTTGTAGATAAGCATGACTATCACTAGCAAATTGCAGGCCAACAGTGACAGAGAAACCTGAATAAAGAACATGTTCGTTATCAGCAACCTCAGAAGTCAAAAAAAGCCGAGAGACGGTATTGACCTGGAGTTGCCCCATCATGAGGTAGAGCAATCGAGAATCTAACCCAGAGGCGGATGCTCCGAAGAATAGCCCGCAGTACGACACAGACGCCACCAGCGTCAATAAACTGCTCGAGAACAGAACCAGAATAAGGATGCGCTGCGTTGAAGGGAACGATATATTCCAAAGTATATAAAGCGGTGCTGCGACAAGGACAATATCGGAGGAAAAGTCAACTATATGACGATAAATCAGTGTATGGATCAAGTGACTTCGAACATCAGAACGTACTGGTGAACCCTATGGCAATCAGGTGGCTACCGAAGGAGTCTTTGGAAATTATGCAAGCTGTTTCATTGAGTTGCCACCATGGTGTGCCCCGACAGCCGAGAGTTATTATCAAAAGGTAGCCGAGATAGAGGAGGAAGAGGATAATGGCGAAACCGAACGCGCAATTTCTACATAGGTGACCGGGCAGGAAAAGTCTTGCAATGGATAAGGAGAGGCTTATCCGGGAGAACCTGACTCCAAATTACGAATTAAACGAAACGGAGGGATGCATCTGAGATGGTGTAAATACCAAATGATTGAAGATGCCAGAAAAGATGTGAACCACCAAGAAAAAAGGAATGCATTAGATTCGGGGATGAGCCAGGAGATTTCTTCACAAAAAGAGACTGTTAGAGGCTGGCTTCTGGGAGTTGCGGGAGTGACTAACTGTCGGTCTTAAATTGCAACCAAAATAGAAGAATAAACATAAAATCGCAGACCAATGGGATGAGGACGACGTAGTCATCCCACCATGCCAGCTTTGACCGCAGTCGGTGCCCGACTCGGACTACCGTTGTACTCAAGGCCAGAAAGTGAAGGATGGTAATGGAAACTAGAAGACGGTGGATAGTCATTATCAGCAACTTTGTCAACTTAGAATTGAAAGGATTGACATACTTTCCCAACCCAGCTGGCTTTGAGGAGGAAGACCCATTCATTGACTATAGCTCCAGCAGCGCGGTTGGCGCCAGAGTCGCTGCTCCGTCACGGTAAAGAAAATGGTTGTGGCATTCGACATCAACCGGCTTTCTTTAGGACGAAGGTCTGGCAGGGTCGCGTAGATTGGTTGGATATTCCGATCTGGTCCCGTACGTTTGCCACACGTCTTTGAGCGAATTGATTTGTCGAACCAATATACATAGTTACTGCCAATCCACATGTGGCCCGCCCGCCAGGGTAGACGGCGTTCATAAATGCACAGTGGAGGGTAATTGCAAGTGTGCGAAAGCACCCGAGGGTCGGGCGTTGCCAAAAAGGGACGGCTGTGAATCACTCTTCGGTCCGTCGCAATATCTTGTCTTCAAAGCCTCTGTGGACGACTGGATATCAACTCAGTTATATTACTGCTACTACGATGCATTGGGTATCAATGTTATCCTACATATTTAGCAGAAATGCGGATCGAGTTAGGGATTGGCTCTCCTTGAATCAGAGAGTTCCGCAAGTAGGGATACAGATATGAAGACCAACGGATGAGACTGAAGCCGAGGAATACAACGACGGCGGTGGTAATGAATATTGCGGGCTGCATTTTAGAGTACATATGATATGAGATTTTGCAGATGCAGTCCGGTGATGAGTGGACGAGGGCATGCATGGATTATCCGCCAATTCGCAAGGGATGTTCGGAAGACGACGGAGAAGAGTGTAAAGAATGAGCAAGACAAAGAGAGTGGACGGTGGTCAGCGAGAGATCGAGTGTCCACCAAACAGAACGAGAATGAAGAGGAAAATGAAGTAAAATAAAATTGTTGAGAGAAGCTAGAGGGCAATAAAGAGAGACGAACCACAACAAGCATATATATAATAACTTCGAAAATAAAAAGGGAAGTAGAAGAGAAAAGTTATAAAAATGCCACAACCAATAGCCCAAGAAAATCCAACCTAAGGAATGAGGCACATTACCAACACAAAGGGGCAGGTGAGTGCTTGAGGTGGGATCCCGGAGCCATACGTCCTCCATCAACATCTGTACATAGGAGGAAGGCGATAGTTTGAGGATGTATTTCGATATATCGCGAGAGGGTGGGACTAAAGCAAGGAGCGACTGGAGGGATGACAGGCAGGCAATGAAAGCAGCTGAGGAGACGAGGAAGAAAAGGAAAGAAGACATAGAGATACGCGGCCTGAGATAAGGATGTACACGGGGTCACTGAGGGCGATGATGCGAGGTGAGTGGAGAAGGGGTATCCAAAATTATCTTGTCCATACACAAAACGCAAAGGAAGACCGGGTGGGTATGTTGGAGCGCTTTACGCAGCGACACCGTTCGTGTGATGCGCGTCGATGCCGTCCACATGCATCTCCGCGAGTTCGTCCTCCCCGTTCAAAAACGCATCAGCATCCTCGTTGCCTTCGCCTGCGGCGCCCATCGGCTCTCCCGAGTTAGCCCCATTGCTCGCCGTGCGTTTCGCTCCCGAGCCTCCTTGTGGACCAGAGCGCGGTGGGTTCGCACACCTGTCTTTGCCATGAGCAATACGCAAGTTGGCGTACTCTGGCTTGTTCTTGATGGCGTCAATAGCCTTAATAGCATTCGAGATGTTGGTGAAATTCACGAATGCACAATTCCTGGTAAAACAGAATCAATATATGACGCCACGATGCAGAGTAAAGGACGAATGGCTTACTTCTCCTTCAAAAAGTTGACGAGCTCGATGTCACCGTATTCGCCGAAATCGCGCTTGAGCTTCTCTTCAGTAAACGTCTCGTAGTCCTCCACATTGCCAATGTACACGTTCCTGGTAGCGCCAGAATGCACAGCAAGCGCAAGTGTAGGGGCAAGGGGGCCCGAATTCTTGCCCCAGCCGATTTTCAAACGGCGGTTATTCAAGGTAAGACCTTGGTAAGAGGCCACCTGGAAGAACGTGAATGCAGCAGCAGGGTCCACAAAGGTGACGAACTGAACAAATAAACAAGGTAAATAAGACAAAACGTATAAAGGGGAAGCCAAAAATGTCGTACAGCAATATGTTTATCAAGCATATACCTAATGCTTTGGAGAACACCACCGCGAATGGCATTGCAGAGATCCTCGGTGGTTGTCTCTGGATGAATGTTTCCCAGGTAGACAGTCCTATTCATAGCTTGCACGCCACCCATTCCGTTGGCCATATTTCCGTTCATCATGTCAACAGGCGTGAAAGGTGCCGCGGCGTATGGTGTGAAAGCGGAGAAGTTAGCCTGGGTCGGCGACATAGCCTGTTGGGCAACAAGCGATTGGGCAGCAGCAGCTTGAGCCTGCTGGGCGGCCACCTGCTGTGACTTCGGAACGTAGGCACAGCGATCCTTCCCGTAATTAACTCGTTTACCTGCCCATGATGGCTCGGTGGGCAGGGTATTAACAACCTGAAAAAGGTTAAGAAAATTAATTAGGGCAGTGACAAGAAAATACGTACCTTAGTAGCAACAGAGATACTTAAGAAATGAACAAACCCGATGTTCTTATCCCTAACAATCTTGACCTGATCAATGAGACCAAAGCGGCTCAACTCGTCGCGGAGCTGCTCTTCCGTCATGCCTTCATCCAATCCGCCAAGATAAACGTTCCTGCTCGCATTGCTTTGGCTGATAGCAAGGGCCACTTGAGCAGGCACAGGAGATGGTTTTCCCCAGCCAATTTTCAGTTCCTGGCCGTGGAGCGACAGCTTTTTGATAGTGGCGTCGGCATGGAAGGCAGCGGCAGTCGCACCGTCCAAAAACGATAGGAAAACGCAAGACTTCTCCGGTAGAACACGGATCGACTCCAATGGGCCGAAATGAACCAGATTAAGTAATTCATCGACGGAAGCCGTTGCAGGAAGGTTGCCGACATAGACGGTGCGTCCAGTAGCATTAGATGACGCATTGAGGGCGGCGGTGAGCGCCACGGGTGAGTAAGCCGACGCTTGTGCCGAAGCAATGTTTAGATTCAGGGATGGCAGCCTCTGTTGGGCAAAGTTCTAGGTGTTACAGTGAGCCAGCTTGTAAATAAGGTTCTGCAAGGGAAAACGTACCTGGGCAAAGTTGCCCATTTGCCCGTTGTACGGGAAGGCACCAAGCATACCCATGCCCGGCATGCTCATTCCCAGCATACTATAGGCATTGAAGGCGTTGTAGTTCCCGTTTGGGCTGCCTTGCTGTTGCTGCTGCTGCTGCTGTTGTTGTTGCTGTTGCTGCTGTTGTACAGCAAAAGCAGCAGCTGCCGCGTTAGGACTGAGTTGAGAGTTCATAACGTTCCCATTGGTTTGCGTATTGACGGAAAGGGACGGAGTAGAATATAAGGGACTGCCAGCGAATCCGCCACCATTGGCCTGGGAGCCATTAAAGGCAGGTTGTGCAATGCTGGCCTGAGGTCCGTAGCCATAGTTGGCAAAGGCATCGCGGTTCGAGCTATTCTGGACACCAGAACCGTTGTTCTGACCAGAAAAAGCGGACGTGGGTGACCAACGCGCTTTTTTAGCATCAGGGCCGCCAACGGGTTCCATAGAGCGCTGTCAGAGGGACTATGAGCGGCATTCCCACTGAAGAAATACGGGGCGTACCTTCATCATATCGATGTCAAAGGCGTAGGAAGGGTATTGCTGGGTAAAGGCTGTTTGGGAGTCGTCCATTGCAGCGATATGGGAGGGATAGCGGGTAAAATGGATGGGATATGTATGGCAACGGCGGAATTATTGCGAAGAAAGGGGGAAAAGCGAGTTAGAGAATTGTAGATACTAAGAGTAGGGAGCGTGTGGGCTGGCGTCCAGCAAAAAGAGTGTGGTGGTTGGGGTGAAAATAAAAAGACACGCACGCAAAAAGAGAAAAAAGGTTCAACAAGGAGGGAATTGAACGGAAGTCTCTGCGCAGAAAAGAGCGCGGTGCGTGGAGGTCAACGACGAGAACAACGACGAAGACGCGATGAACGACGACGACGACGACGGCAACAGCAACGACAAAAAACAAACGACGACGACGAAGACGAACAACGACAACAACCAAATTTCCATTTTCTCAAACACTTGTCCATTTCAGAAACTATCCCACACATCCCTTGATGGCGCACGGACCCGATAACCAACATCTCTCCATCATTCCTTCGCTCCATAATCTCCACATCAGCCCTGGAATCAAGCGCAAATGCTGGCGAGGTTGTATATAGTGCCCATAGGGTGCTCTCCGACCAGATTTCCATCCCTCTGTCGTCCTAACCGCCACGATCACGCGCATATTGCCGGGCAAGACCCTAGCAATTCAAATTTAACTTGATATAAGTACAGTAGGGGCCTAGATGATATCAGGTGTATCTCTTAAGTCGCTATGGCTTTGCCACCGCAAAATACTCTGGTCTGGAAGGGTGCGTACAGGCCACTCTACTCGCTGAGCAGGCGTTTTATGATAGCCCAACAGTGTGCATGACCGTTCTGCAGTTGATCGCGATTGGATTCACCATCATTCGCCTGCTGCAGAGGTGGCGCACCTCTCGAATGTGGTGGGATGACTGGGTTGTCGTCCTCGCACTTCTTGCGGATTGTCTGTTTTTGAGTCTCATGTGGGTGGAATCTGAAAGTAGGACTCTATTTTATGTGGTCGTATCGTACTTCTGATACGAATCTACTCCAGTACCCGCAATAAATTCCTCAAATCTGCTTTTTTCGCATTGGTTCTCTGCTTTTATATTGTTCGTCATAGTCTGGTATGGTTTTCGTGTCTTTCCTACTGATACGGCTCTGAAGTCTGCACTAGGGTATCCCGGATCAGCCTGGCATTCTCTATCGCTAGGATTTTTCCTCCAAACCATGTCTGCCGACGTTTTGCTTTTGGCCTTGTTTTCTCATTCTCTTGTCTCTGCCTTGCTGGCGTGGCCCTGACATTCGGTATTTGTTATAAGCCGTCCACGATATGGTTTGATAATTCCGTGAAGGAATGTGCTGCGAAACGCAAGCCGGGTGGTCTTGTCGGCGTTTATTTCATGATGGCTTGTGAGTTGACCCCATTTCAACTTTGCCACTATTTCGCTTAACATATGTAGTCGAATTTGCTGCAGACATCGCTCTCATCGTACTACCGGTGATTATGCTCTGGAGAATACAACTTCCGGCTGCCCAGCGCCGCCTTGTACTCGCTTTATTCTCCAGCAGCGTCCTCTCTGTGCTTGCCTCGATCGCGTTCTTTACTTCACTTTCCATTAGCGACACAGAAGGTCCCGCCTTTAATGTGGTCATTGCGATGACTGCCCAACTACAGGTCTGATTTTATTCAGTTGTAATACTTCAATGTTATCTCACCTTCCCCCACAGTGCGCTATCTCATTGCTGGTGTGCAATCTCCTAGTGGTTACTATGTTTTTCTATCGCATATTACAACGGCGAAAAAACGACCTTCACGATGATAACGAAATCTCCTCTTATCCACCGGATAATGCGACCTCATCTGCAAAGCAGCCGTCTGCGAGCCCTTCGCAGATTCAAGGTTCACACGCACCGACCGCAGACACGACTTCACAGTACCTCTCGCCATACAGCAGCGTCAATGCCACATTTACGTCGATATCTGATAATCAGACACCACAATCCTCGGCGCAACTCTCGTCCAGATTTACTAGCATGCATACCAGCATGTCGATCCCCTCTTCGTACAGCGGAAATACTACAGGACTTTCTGGCACCACAGACGCTTCCCCATGGTCGTTTTCTGATACAAGCCACAATAACGGGAGACCTTCCGGCCTGTAAACTCTCGACGGCTCCTACTCTTGGTAAGGAGATGTAGAACACCCCATCCGACCCACCGCTTGCCCCTGCCAAGTATCTCACTCAATCTTGCCGCGAACCGAATCCAAGTGGTTGTCAGGTTGTAAATTTATGTCGTATTGTAATTTAAAACCCTTTTGGGATGATCTCCACAGAGGACGGCAGGGGTTTGAGATCTCCCCAGATCCAAATGAAAGTTGCCGCCGGTATATCAGGCACTCCGTTTCTCGATGGCTTAATCCCCGGAGACAAACTGGAACCAGATGCCTGGGCTACTCCTGTCACAGATTTCGCCTTGGTAGATCTGTCAATGGACGGATAGACTCGAACACGGCGTTGGCCATGGGATATTGTGCGGCTCTGCATTTATGACGACGTTCGATACATCCTGACCTTTTCCATTCATCCACTGCGAAGAACCTCGTGAGACTAGTCTGCAACATTCAACCCTCTTCGGTGCATTTTTTTCTTAATATGGTGTGCCATGTGATTCGAAAAGACTTGCCATGTACCTCTTATCCTTTACCCACTACTAGACGCGTCTAGTTCGGCAGAACTTTTTGGGATAAAGAGACAAATACCCTGGATCGTCGAATCAACTTCAAAACATCTAAAATCGCACTTTTTGTACGACTTACTGTATGCTCGCAGTCTTCTCTTGAATCACAGACAACCTAAAGGCGTCAATTCTTCTTTAAATAGGTCCAACCTACTCGAGTACATCGGTCCAACACCCACCGATAGCCTTCGAGGCCTTAATTTATGATTTTTCGTAAGTTGGACAACATGAACGTTTTTTCTGCTGGCAGTTTAATCACGTCCGCAGTTGAATTTGCCACCCATGCTTTTTCTTGTTGCATCACCGTCGACGATGTTCTGGAAAGTAAAACACCCGACTAATCAACGCCGGCTTGTGTTTACTTTATTTTCCTGCAGCATCTTCTCTGTACTTGCCTCGGTCGCCATTTTTACGACTAGGTATTTACGAGATAAACTCAGCGGCGCAAGATCGGAATGGTTTTGCCGATGGTTGCTGAGCTTCAGGTCAGCTTTCTTCCTGTTATCGATTCTGTCAATAATCTGATTCCGCCACCTTCTCGCTACTACTAGTATGCAACCTCTTGTGGTTACCATGCTTCTACCGAATGCTAAAAGTTCAGGGCTTTCTGAAACCATGATCACCAGAGACTGGAGAGCTGTCAAACCTGCAGATACAACTTCACAATTACCCTTGACGAATGGTGAGACTTCGATAACTTTCAAATCGACTTCTTATGACCCTTCGCAAGTGTCCTCAGTGCAACCATCTTATTCTAATGAGGCGACAAGCAGCCGTCCATTTCCACCCTATTCAACAGAATCTAGTATAGGACCTGCTCCTGATTCACAGGTATGTACCCAGTGGTCATTCTCGAACCACGGCACAAATCCCTTTCGTTCAATGTGAATAGGGTTCTACTCAATTCAGGGGCTGGAAGCCTGCTCTTAGTTTGATTTACGTAGATCCCGTCCTTTTCCCTCAAATCGGTTTTTTCAACGTTTTCAATCGACGGCTTTCACCGCATAGGGACCGCCCTTGTGAAAGCAAACCCTGGGGAGCTATGTTCGGACATTCATTATTCCTCCGCATGAAAGTTCGTGAGACCCTGTGGGTCCATTCACATTAAGTACTGCCATCCCTGCTAGACGACCTGAAGTACCCTTCTTGACTTAAATACCCTCCGAGCGAGGCGGCGGCGTATTCTATTCTCCGCTACATCGAACAGGTTCCAGCGGAGTTCTGTGAACTGTAAGTTCCTCGCAGGATCACCCCCAAATCGAAGAATATGCAACGCGGCAACTCGTCTCTCATCGCCCTGAAGGTGGGTTTTGTTTTCGTGTGATATCACCGATATACATACAAGTTGTAAACCTTCATATTAGTTGCACTTTCTAAGGAGCGGATACATACTGTATTGATATAAATGAGCCTAATTTACATCTGGGTATTCAGGCATTCACTTGCACCGTGACAACAAACAAGGAGTTCAGTCGTCATACATCCGAATGAACGCCGTAGAAAATAGCAGGAGTAGTTTAATGACTAGGAGTTGTCTAATCGCAAACGCCTCTACCAAGTTGTGAGTGTCCTAGAGAGCACGGGACATCTGGATGGCATACTCAGTGGGTATTCCTTGACCGGTGACGACCGTAGCTCTGAATCGGACAGGACAGGTTACATGCAAGGTACAGTATATCGGCGGAAATATTGTTTGTTGCCTCTGGGTATTTGGTCGTGACAGGATTCATGTCAATTCTCTGGAGAGGTGTTAAACCGACGAAAGATCTCGCTGCATGTTCATATTTGATTTGTGTTGATACACTCTGAAAACATCCAATCGCGTTCCTAATTCTAAGCGGTTGTGTCAACTGATGCATTGGCCCGGGTGGATAGACGCCCGTAACCCGTTCGTACCGTTGCAGAACTTAAATTGATTGTTCGCCAGGGGATTCAAACCTGTTCGTATTGGATAATATCGCGAGTCTACTTATTCGTAATCGAGTAGTGAAACTATGAATAGAGTAGACATGGGTACCTTTCGGACCCGACAAAGTAGGGAACTCCACCGACATGCCAGAAACCTATATTAAAATTAGCGGCCCCCGCGGTATGTCAAGATTCTATAACCAGTTGGCATAAGAAATTGTATCGACGCAGACTCGGAGAGCCACTTACTATCATATCCTATTGGCAAGAGATCGACAAGCCTGGTTCTTTTCGCCGTGGTGGGAGATTGTAAATGACGCAAATCAGGATCTTCCCGACTGGCACTTACGAACTACGTGCTCCGGGTGCAGGATGTCGGGCTGCGAAAACAGGCTTTTGCCGAGGCTCAAGCGCTTCACCAGGCTTGACCCTGACAATTCAACCACTCGCACTTATATACCCAACGATGGGTTTCCACCCCCATCATGACTTTATCACCACCAAATAGCCTGGTATGGGTCGGTGTGTTCAACGTGCTTTCCATGTCTAATTTCCTTTTTTCTGACCCGCCTCCCAAGTTTGTCCGACCGTTCTCCAGGTCATCGCGATCGGATTCACCTTCATTCGCCTGGTGCACAGGTGGCGCTCATGCCGAATGTGGTGGGATGACTGGGTTGTCCTCATCCCGCTCATCGTGGACTGCCTGTATTTGAGTTTGACATGGGCAGCAACTGAGAGTAAATCTTTGTTTGAGCGAATAGTATAGACCTGATCATAACCTCGCTTATCCAGAGCCTTCGCTAAATAACGCGGATCTGCTTTTTTCACGTTGGTTCTGTGCTTTCGTACTTTTCATCATCGTCTGGTATGTATTTACTTTCATCGCTGAAGTTAACTCTGACGGTGATTACCCCAGGATGTCCCGGATTAGCCTGGCCCTTTCTATGGCTAGGATATTTCCGCCAAGTCACACCTGCCGACGGTTTGCCTTCGGCCTCAGCCTCTCATTCCTGGTTGTTTGTATTGTCTGCATACTCGTGACGATTGGTCAATGCTACGACTCCTCCATGATATGGTACACTACGTCGGTCAAGGCATGCGCCTTAAAGCGAAAAGGTGGCATTGCTGGCCTTTATAGTCTTTATACGTGTAAGTTGGACCACCGCCGCTTTTTTGTCCAATATTGGATGCATTTTGATCGAAACGGTTGTCCACAGTCGAAATTGCTGCCGATATTATGCTCGTCGTTTCACCATTGACTATGCTTTGGAAAGTAAAACTTCCAACAAGTCAACGCAGGCTTGTGCTCGCTCTATTCTCGAGCAGCATCCTCTCTGTCTTGTCCTCGATCGCGTTCATTACCTCGGTTTGTTTAACTGACGGACTAGGTCCCGAATTTGCAGTGATCGTTGGTATGACTGCTCAACTCCAGGTCAGGCTCCCGTTTTTATCCGGCGCTAGTATTTACGTTCCGCGCCAGTGTGGTATCTCGTTGCTCGTATGCAACCTTCTTGTCGTCGCAATGCTATTTTATCGCCTAATACAAAGACGGAAAAATCTCTCCAACGGAAACAATCAACCCACCGATCCAAAGGATACCACGCACATGTCTCAAAAGCAAACATCAGCGCGTCGGTCACAACATGAACAACCTTCCTACATTAACCACGGGCTCACGATAGCCGACACGGCGCCACAACCTCTATCGCCGTATACAAATTCAACCAATGAGCCCTCTATTGCATTCACGTCGATTTCCGACCAGCTTACACCATTGTCCTCAGCACGGCCCTCTCCTTCTAGATTTAGTGGCACTCATGCCGCCATCTCGCTCCCTTCCTTTCCCAGTGGTGATGGCAATATTACAGGACTGTCGAATGGCACAGACATATCCCCTTGGTCATTCACAAATGAAGACAACAGTCATGTGGCTAACGTAGGTCCGTTGGCCGTCTAGGCAGGTCGCCAAGAATTGCGAAAATAAATGCCAGACTTATGGGTAGGAGGTACTCAAAACGCAGGAGAGATTCAGAGACTATACTGGAGGAACAAAATTTTGCATTATAAGTTACGCAGCTTACGCTTATAGACCTAACCACTTCACATTGCAAGGATCTGCATACAGAACACCGATTAAGATTTTAGTGCATTCTCTGTACGTAAGTACTCTGCCCTTCTACGGGAGATTCCCCCCCCCGGTGGGATACATACATTTCAAAAGTTGTGTGTTTATTCCACGGATATTCCAAAGAGCGGTTGACTAACTTGACTTTCTCTCCGCGAAAATGGCTCGATACAGACTCTGGCTGTTGAAACGAAGAAATTTTTCCAAAATGAAGCCAGTCGAAGGCCCTCCAAATTCCCGATCCGTGTCTATCCCCCAGGACTTGAAATCTACAACAAAATTCTCCAACGCGGTGGGAAGTGCCAGTGTTCTGTCAATAAAAAAGTGGTGTGAAGTGGCGTGCATAAGGCATACATATTACTTGGAAAGCACAGGATTCTGCAACCCGGCGATGTATGCCTCTGGTAGGATTTCCGAAATTTCCGCTACGAGCTTTTGGATCTGGATTCTGGGTAGATGCGCAAGTTATATCAGATAAGATATGGCAGCCCTCGAACTTCAAAAATCGAATGATCGAATATCATCTTCACCGTGATCAGCCTGAAGAAAGGCATTTGTGCGCCGTGCCCGCGAATCGATGCCCTCAGCCGATATGTTATCGGAAGTAAGAAATGCGTATGCCCGCATGATAGGGCGGGAGAGAAGATGGCTAAAATCCTATTGTACAAATATACCTGTATGTCTCTCTTGGATGCACAGTATACTCGGAAAAAGCGTTGAGCCACCTGGCAGTTGGGAGAACGATACTTGGTGGATCAACAAGTGAGGCAGGCAGGTTTGGAGTAGATGTTCAGTACGAGCGGCAGTAGAGCAGCTTATGACGTTTCGGGAACCCGGGCCGCTTCCCGCAATGATGCAAGGGCCTGTAGTGCTTACACTCCTTCCTTCCAACCACTCCACCTTCGACAAAAAACGCAAACTACATGGCGACTGTGGACCATTGGGTTTCTGATGACACGCGAGCAGCTCTGATGCACACAGAGTCGAGAGTGAAGAGGACATTCAGGAGCGCTTGGACCGGTTTCGTGCAATTTGCTCTGCGAGACAATGTGCTGGAGGTCGCTGTGGGTTTGATGTATGTACAGCACCGCCTCTGATTCACTCGTTCCAACCTACTGAAATTCTGCGTAGAATTGCTACTGCCTTTACTGCTGTAGTTAACTCCCTTGTGTCCGACATCCTTCTTCCCCCACTTTCCCTGCTACCTTTTGTGTCGCGTAACCTCGAAGAAAAGTTTCTGGTAATGCGCAAAGGGCCGCATTACTTAAATGGATACAACACGCGGAAACAAGCCGTCGAGGACGGCGCAGTAATTCTAACATACGGGTGCGTCCTCTGGTCTACTTTTTCGTAAAGCTCGCTTGGCTGATCTCGTCGTGCAGTGCCTTTATTGATCAACTAGTCAATTTCATTGGAATTGGCGTCATCCTATATATCATAGCGAATATCTACGGGTATTTTAGCAAGGATTCGATTATCCGTCACACTGTCAAGTGTTCATACTGCAGGAAGGAGATCAGCTCGAAGGTAATGTCTTGGAGTCTATAATGCCTTTTCCCTGCTGTAATCCCCTTTCTGTGCAGGCAAAGAGGTGCCCTATGTGCACTAGTTGGCTGGATGGTAGGGAAGACAAAGAAACGAGCGCACTATCGCCTCCAATGGTTGGACATCCCTAAATGTTTGCGTACGGTTGCAATTTTCGTTGCTTTATACCTACGAATCGATATTTCACCTCTACGCCCAGGTCGCCCTCATTTCTCTGTCCCTTGATGATATTTGGGTTCTACCAACAGACATTTTACATCTCAGGGTACACTCATTGGACAAGATATGAATATACACGCTTTCCTCTCCTGTCGGTACGCCGGCTGTAAAGCATATTGATTGTATGGCACCAGAACACTTGAATTTTTCAAACTATTGTGATTCAATTTCAGTAAACTTCAAGTAGGCGTACTTCCACTTCCTCGTCAAAAATTGAGAAGCACTGCCATGTACTTCCAAGTCCAGCAGCAGTACGGTTTTGTAGAGGAGCGTGTTCCTGACTTGCCTACATCATGATGGTCGTGGCTGATAATCATGGCGTAGCTCTTGTAACATTTTTTTGACGACTTCAGTGGACAGGGGGATTAAATGACCAAGCAGGAGATATATATTGGGACGACCATGGAGGAACCACATTCGTGTGGTCACTGATTAAGAGTCCTTTATTTCCATGTGCAAATACACCTACTCCATGCAAATTTGTCGTCTGTAAGTGCCTCTAGGACTACAATGCGTACTCTTTATTATCGGGCGGAGCGCACAAAGCAACAATGTCATCGGTCTTGGTGGCTTTGATGTTAATTTGTGTTGCCTCGGTCCTCTGGAGGGACGATTTACTTCAACTGCACCATATCATGATATGTCAGGCTTTTGTTCGTTCATAAACCACTGATCCAAAAGCAGTGAGTATCAATTCAACAACCGTATCCGCTGTAATCCTATTCTCCATCCCTCCAGCCCTTGTTATTAACCAGGGAGTGTTCAACGTTCAATGGTCGCTCGAGAATAAACCCGACTCAAGTCTATAATGTTGCCTCCCTTATATACCGTTCCCCACGTTCTATCAATAGAAACTGACGTCACACCACGTGATACCACTGGTTGACGGATATAAGTCGGCTAACTCCGTAATTGCGTTCCGGCGCTGTGTCGCCCTGCCGAAGCTCAAACCACCACAATGGCCTCCGTACACTCATCCTCAACGCCGGGCGAGAGCATTTCCAGTACATTCATAAGGGGGATTATTTGCTAGAGAATTAAATGGATGATTTCGAGGAATTAAGGAGATGACAGGACGATGTGTGTGAATTTTTTTCGGTCGATAAGAGAATGCGAGTTTGAGAGAAAATTCCATCATCATGCCAATCGCGATGGCAGTTCGTCATGCTGGCTAGAAACCCGAACAAACCCAGAAAAAGAGCGAGTAGATCCGCGTCTGTCTCCGTGGAGGTAGGTGTGAGTGATACACGGCGTAAACGGGTTTAAGGCCAGGATTTCCTCTTCGCTTTCTTCGAGAAAAATCCTACGATTCTTGAAAAGGGAGTCAACATGCATGGGCGACGATATAGGAGGTGATGAGCCTTGTCTTCACTGGGCAGGCGGCCATGTACAAAGACCCCGATATGAGTGCGAGAACGAAAGATCTCATTCCGTTTCGATCCTCCGCGCTTCCGACGCGAGAGTCTCCTGGTCTTGGCTTGCTGTAGAACAAGGACCTGCCCGCGCTGCGCTGGGAAAAGTATGCTCAGAGCAGCACTGATTAATGAAATTATGGACGCGCGACGAGTACGGTACAAATCGTCCTTGGGATTTGGAAGTGCCTGTCCGTGATGGTGATGACCCAAGACCGGAGACCAGGAATCGAGCTCAACTCCAAATTTAGAGAGCTCAGAAGAGGCTCAAGGTCTGTGCTATGTCATGTTCTGTTGACCTGAACTTTCCAGGTTCCTGAGTCTCAGTTACCCGCACCAGCCTATCGCAATAGTCCACTGGCAAAGACTCGTGGCCATGAGGTTGGTCAGAATAGACCCGCACAGCTCTGGATCAGGGCAGTCGTTCCTACACGAGCATATTTTTAGTGCTAGGCTGGGCAAAGATGCACTTGGATGAAGGATTCCTGAGGACGGCCTGACAAGATCTGGTTAGACGTGTAAATCGAGAGCTCCACAACACTCAAAGGGAAAAAAACTCACAGAGTTATACGAGTATCCCACCCTAACCAAGTCTGGTACGGTGGGTGATGATGCTCGTAGGCAATGTGTGAGCACACATGGCGTGAAATGCGCAGCGCAGTGTAGCACATGTAGCTAAGGACGAGGACCGATGAGAGGAAGACCGAAGGAAGGCGACGTGTTCCAGTTTACAGGTCTAAGCGTGGTACAGTGAACACTGGACTCAGTGCTGAAGATAGAAGACACTCTGATCCGTGTCTATATTGAAAGAAGTAGAGAGGGGATTGTTAGCTCAACGATAAAGAGATGAGAAAACGATATGAGACGGCGCCACAAAAAGGTGAGAAAATAGAAGAAAGGCTAATAGCGTGGGGCACCGTACATCCATTGCCTGAAGTTAATTTGAGTATTCACCTGCCTCTTGACTCTTCCTAACATATGTGTGATGGTTGAGCTTGAGATCCGGGAACGAGAGGCGTTTAAGTGCTCCATTTTCGTTTCCGATGTTCTACCGTCCGACGTGTCCCTTATTGTCGACTGTATCGTCGGCCAAGCTTGTGGGACAGCTTGGGACTTCGTATTCACAGCGTTGAAAGTATATGAAACGGCCAAAAAAGAAATGAAGGCCGGTCCTAATTCGAGGAGCTTGGCGGCGAACAAGGTGCGTTGGACTTCAGGAATTCAAATGGAATGGGGTTTTTGCCAGATTCCGTCTCGATTTAACCTGCAACACAAAGAACAAGACTGTCAATCAGTCGACCATCCACGGGAAACAG
This sequence comes from Galerina marginata, assembly GCA_023014335.1. Lineage (NCBI taxonomy): Eukaryota > Fungi > Basidiomycota > Agaricomycetes > Agaricales > Galerinaceae > Galerina > Galerina marginata. Next base: position 55,988 of record JAECYW010000022.1, read on the forward strand.
GACCGAGGTTCAAAAGGTGAAAGCAACAAAAAGCTCAGCGCTGCAAAAAAATGCAGACTTTCGTTGGATCTCATGTTCGACCGCCTATGTGTCCATGTCTCCAATACCCCGCCCCGGACCTCCACACTCTTCTTCCGAGTACTCCTGGGAGCCTCCAAGAGTCCATGAACCAAGCTCGACCCCAACTTGTTCACCCTCAGCCTCGACCCCAGCCCAATCCCCAACCCCAGCCGCTGACTCTGAGGCCACCTCAGAACCCATAAACCGATCGGAAACAGGACAAAAGAAGCCCAGCTCTTGTAAACGCACCACCACACGCTCCGCTGCGTCGAGCTTTTCGCGCGAACGCTGTTGGGCGCGTTCTGTAGGAACCACAGAATATATCGTTCGTTTGAGATGTATAACCACGTCCGGGACCACCATACACTGGATGGGTGTGAGACGAGGTAAGCCCGCATCTCTCCCAGCATTGGCTCGGCTATGAACGAGCTTTCCGAGGAATAACCGATATAATGGCTAAGAACCCCGGTTGTCCGACCGTGCCTTTGCAGCGCCGTCTTGGATCTTTGGACCGCGCTGCCTAATTTGTTTGGCCGGACATCATTCAACTCATCAATTAAGAGGATGCTGATGATGACAAGGGACTATGTCGGTCCAGCCTTACGATCACTACGCTGTTGGGCTCGCAGCGCGAATCGGGGAAAGGACACTTTGGGCGGGTTTCTTGTCCTTTCTTCTGGGAATCTGGATTCTGAATATGTGGGCGAGCAAGCGGGTACTGGAGCCACAAAGGAAGAAAAGTGGGAGAGAAAGAGAGAAGGAAGAGAAGGAACTCGGAAAGGGCATCGAGGAGAGGAGCAAAAAAATAAAGAGCGCGAGGACAGGACGAGGCAGGAAGGACACGGGGCTGAATCGACCCTTTTACTAGGACATCTTTGCTTTTTGTTGCCTTCGGGGAAAGCGAGGGAGCAGGAAGACTCACAGATAAGTTTTTCTGATTATTCAAATTTTTATGACGGCGAGCTTTGAAAGGCGCTCGCGAGCTCGTCGCCATTTAGTTACTGGATCAGAAATTAGCTATGACAAATCCTTTGGCAAGGCTAATAAAACAAATGCTCACAAAGCCATTCCTCTCAGACTAGGCATCTAGCCGCCGAGTCTGGAAATTGATAGACAGGGCTAACATCGCTGACCATTCTTTGTCACGCCAACCAAACTCTGGCATCCAGATTTCAGACATACCCTTAGGCAAAATTGCCAGCTTCTCCTCGGTGGCCTCCCGTAGTGAAGTAGAGACATACCCCCCTCTGTTTATTCGAAATTTCAAACCGGGAGAGAGAGAGGTTTTCGCAAGGACTAACGGCTGGTCCAGTTCCTCAGAAACGAGCTCTTCCGTGTCGATTTGTGTTGCTAGACGTGCCAATGTTATGTTTCAAGAACCGGAATCAAGGAATAACATGGCTGGCTTGCAGTTGACTGTCGCGTTGAAGCATGGAAGACAGTGGCATGCGGCATGGCGGCAGCGAGGCACAAAAAATAGGGTGTGCGACCTTTTTAGGTAAGCAAACAAGCCAATGTCGAACACGTCGCATTTCCTCGCCGCTAGCGTCACTGATCACAACACCCGCCCTTCGTTCAGCCACCACCTCCTTTTTCTCCTTTTTCAACTCTGAAGAGAATTTTCGGTGGCGCTCTGCTGGACTTTTGACTTTCTCCGCGGCTTTTGAAGAGACGAGAAACTACTTCTGCATAGAACACGACAAATACCGTGAAGGAGGATGAATTTATTCAGGTTGCTCGGTGCGCATATCTCGCAAAGCAAGCGAGTTCGCTGAGCCGGCGCTAACGCTCTCTGTCTATAGGTGACCTTTCGCATTTGGCGTCCATTTTTATACTATTACACAAGATACAGACAACGAGGTCATGTCGAGGTGCTTGTGGTGTTTCTTCTCAGCAATGACATAATATTGACCGTTTGGATGGCACAGGCATATCGTTCAAGACACAAATGCTCTACGTTGTCATCTTCGTCACGCGTTATCTCGACCTGTTCTTCCGCTTTGTGTCGGTGTACAACTCCGTGATGAAGCTCTTCTTCATTGGTAGCAGCTGCTACATCCTGTACCTTATGAAGTTCAAATATAGGTCAGCGCACTCTTTTCTTACTGAATCCCCACCTAGGTATTCACCCGCACCCTCAGACCAACACACGACCCCTCCATCGACACTTTCAAAATCGAGTACCTCCTCGGACCCTGCGTCATCTTCGCCCTCATCTTCAACTACAAGTTCAACTTCTCGGAGATCCTCTGGTCCTTCTCTATCTGGCTTGAGGCTGTCGCCATCCTCCCCCAGCTTTTCATGCTCCAGCGCACGGGCGAGGCTGAGACCATCACGACACACTACCTCGCCGCTCTTGGGTTATATCGGACGCTATATATCCCTAATTGGATTTATAGGTACGTTTTTTGCTCATTTTGTTGCCGTCTCCCTTGCATCTTGGAGTTGCGGAACTCGTGCTGTGGATAGGATGTCCGAGCAGGTTGCTCGTGACATCATATAGCTATCCCCTGTTTGCATTACACTTGCCCTACCTATTTGCGCCCCACTTCCAGCCTTTAAAGCCCCGCGCAGCCCACCTCGTCTTCCTCCCTCGCTTTCCCCTGCTCCCTGTCCACTGTATACGTGTCCGTGTCATATCTGACTTGATCCCCATAAATAGATACTTCACCGAAGGCGTCGTCGACCCAATAGCAGTGACAGCCGGCATTGTCCAAACCGGCCTATACATCGACTTCTTCTATGTTTACTTTACAAAGTACGTCTCTTCTATTCTAGTTCCAGCCTTATTTATATCTCGTGACTTTGCGAAAATATACTGACTGATAAATGGATAAATAGGGTATTGCAAGGCCAGAAGTTCGAACTACCCGCGTAAATGTGGTCCTGCTTGCGTGTAGGCGCGTTGGATGCCCTCCCGTGACTGTTATACCTACAAGTATTTACTCCCCGTCCGTCGAGCAGGAATGAGCATTGCGGACTTGTCTCGAGTTTGAATTTGTTTCCGGCGCGCCGTCCTTAATAAATGTTAATAATACCTGGACTCGGGCGGTCCTGGTCCTGGTCTGTTGTCGTAATTTTTTAAAAGTATGCAAGCTTTCGATTCTTAGCACCGCTTTGGTGCCTTGTGGTGATAAATCCTGGTCATATGCAGTATGAGAGACTTAATCGCATGAGATGAATAAATTATATTCAGCATATATATTGCTTGATAATGGCGAGTTACTAGTTACTATTCTCGTTGGTGCATAACGCGACGAGTGAATCACGGAAGGACAGCGCCGGTCCCGTGAAACCGGAGTCCAGAATTCGGAAGAAGTCGCCGCGTCGCCATTCTCAATCTATTCTTCACTTTGGTCTCCAGTTTCCAAATTTTCCTGCCCAAGCCCCAAGTCGGAGCCATTCCTCGACGATTTCTAGGAGATGGAAGTGCTTGATTACTCTAAATCGTTCACAATACTTTGGTGCTGGTTCTTGAATTGTTTCAAAGCGGTCGCTGGTCTCCTCAGTGTCTCTGGAAGTCCCTCCGTGAAGGCTTGATCATGATACTTACTTGAACTCTTTGTCGAACGCAGAAATGGCGCTTCTGTTTGTCCTTTTTATGTACAGTACATGATCCACTCCAGCAACCTGCTCGGTGTCAAGGGAAGTCCCATATGCTCGAGCATCTCGATAGGGTCTTGTTTTCTAAAGAGATGGACAAACCTGGGACAGAGGTCCATCCTCGTCTGGGGATGATGGCGGGCACGGGTTGGGGTCTCGGGTCCAGTATCTCGAAGCTTCGATGCCCACAAGCACCCATGCCCCATGCTTTTACGTTCCTTTTGTCTCTCGCAGTTATCTGGAACTCAGCCGTGTCAGCTCAGCGTCGAGACATTTGTTCCACTTTACCAAGATGATCAACTGTGGGCTTGAACCACCCACAACGCGCTTCGACTCGCCCATTCCAAACCGCCGTAACGCTCAATTCGTCTTATCGATGAATATTTCCATGTCCGCGAATTTGACCATATCCTTTGAAGGTGCTAAATCAGTTTCTCCCGGCCACCGCCTGACTCCCATCCAGCGCCCGAGAAGCGCCCACAGCAGGCATCCACCCAATTTAGTCCAATTCTCAGTCTGGCTGGGTGTGATTGCGACGATTGGCCAGCCGCCATGCGATCGAAACTGGACACAAACATGACCATATTCCGCCCCAGGAGTATATAAACCTCGCATTCCTCTCAATGCCTCTGTCACCCAAACCACCACCACCTCTCGCCTTGTCCCTCATTTTTGGGCGATTTTTCTTGGGCGATTTACTCTATTACTCTACACACGCGGTCAACACCTCGTCATATAACTGGCTATCATTCTCTCTCCCGTCGCCTCTGTTACGGGCCTGATGCTACCGCATAGCGTTGAGCCAGGCTAAGGCCTACATATCGTCTCCTCGAGGCGCTTTTAATTGGGCGATCCACATTATATTATCTCGCCCCGAGTATCGCCACTCGAAACGATCGCCCGCAAGCGTTTTACTATACACATCGTATGTCAGCCTCATCGAATGGCCTCTTGTACTGACCCTCACTCGTGTACAGGTAACGATACCATCTGCCCTCTTGACACCAAGCCATCCCATCACCAAGCCATTCCATCATACCCTCCAGGTGTTTTGCCTTGGGCGATTCAAGACGGTCCATTATTTATTTCGCCTTGCCATGAGACTCGTCTATTGGCGTCATCGCCTACGGGACTGGTCCTTGCACACCGTACGTAGCTTCTTCGAAGGTTCTTCTTGTACTGACAGTGACTTCTAATTAGATTCGTTGTCTGTGTACTCGACATCAGTTACCTCAGCTTCAAGACTGCCTACCCACACGCCGACGCCGAAACCTCTCGATCTCTGAGGCTGGGGTCGGAGGCTGACCGTTATTTTGGTATTCTTGCTGGCCCGGTGACCCCATTCATGACTGATTCTTTCCTAGCCTTTATTCCTCGTACCTACCCCTTCAACTTGTTGCCACGATCAAGCCTTCCTCGGCGAGGCATACACGGCGAACAGGGTGGCTTTGTCGCTGGGTCACGCCGATCTTCCTGAGTCGTCCTCAGAAGCTCCATAGACTCGCAGAGCATGTCACGGCCTCCACTCACCATATGAACATGGTTGTTTGTGACGTCGGACTCTCTCAATCTTCCTGGCTTCGCTGCGAGACTCATAGATAATCGCCCATCTGCTCACTTCAACCACCATCAAGAACTGTCGACTGTATGCCTCTGGTGACGGCAGCATAGTCATATGATTCAGAGCTCAATCCTCGTCTAGCGCGATCGGTCCACTCGTGAGTACTGCTTTATGCAGACTCCGCAGTTTCGCCTAGCGGTAGACGGTTTTGGCATTCTCCTCTATGAACTCCTGTCGTCTGAAGATCCGAGGGATAACCTCCTCTGTCGGAACCCATTATAATCCCCAACCAACCAAAAAAAAAAAAGAAAGGCAATCAAAGCACGAACCGATATATTAAAAAAAAAACAGCGAAACATAAAGAAGAAAAAACATAAAGATAAACGGAGAAAGGGATAGAAAGGGAGTTCAGATAAGAAGAAACGATAGAGGAAACGATAGACTTAGAATATTTGTAATATTGTCCGTTCCTCGGACATGGGATGAAGGAGGAGACGTTGCCTGTTGCGATTCCCTTCCCTCAATGGCTTGAGCAATGCCTGAGCAAAATTCATAACTAGACCTTGCAGTGTCGTGGCCAAACTTAGTTTCGGATAACAAATGAACAATGACAGTTGGAAGTCGTGATTTGGTGATGGGTATTACAAGACTTCCGGCTTCCCCTCCGCCGCTCTCATCATTGTCTTCTTTTCTTTATCATCGATGTGGCAGATTCGTAGGCGCTTCGACCCTGGTGTTCTGCAACGGTCCACCGGTGAACGTTTGAACGATTGAGATGCTCGTAGGATGATCTTTCCTCATAGTCGCCTTACTGCATAACTGGCGGAATGTTTTAGGCGCCATTGCCTAATTTGCGGGCTGCTTGAATGACGAGCCTGCGATTAGAGTTTCTCGTCACTAGAATATAGAGGATGGAGGTTTGGTCCCGATGTGAGAAGACGCGAACGAGAGGGTCGACCGGGACTGCGGAATGTCATATTTCTCCATTGGGCTATAGTCCTCGGGCTGTGCTCAGAATCCTGCATTCTTTCTGCTCTTTGGCTCGCTCACTGCAGGCAAAGATAGTCGTCCTCCATTTTTCCTTCACCAGAACGATAATATCCGCTTTCAAACGACCATGATCATCACAGAATCGGTGGACAATTCAGACGCAGTCTCTGTCACGAACACTCTGGTGGTAGAAACAAAAGAAACGGAAAAACTACCTCGATTCTTCTCAGCTCTCACCTACGCGTCTCTAGGCCTCTCCTTCATTCCTTTCGCCTTCTCGCTCATTATTATCCAGATATCGCGGATAAACTCTATACCTACCATCCTCGCGTACTTCTTTTCAACGCCCTTCCACCTAGCAGCCCTCCTCTTAATATGGCAACAGTCTCGTCAAATCGACATGCAGCTCCCATTCCACCCCACGTCGTGGCGGAGCATCGCGTACATCTCCTTCCTAGCCGCGATGTGGCTCTTTGCGATGATCACAGCCGGGATGGGCGCCCGTGCTTTCGTCGCTGGAACCCGGACCTGCACAACGGTGTATGCTGAAGGCCGCTCGGTCAGCGTATGCTATGATCATAATTTCAACCGCATGGTGGGCTTTTTAGTCAGTGCCAGTGCAATCGCCGTGCTAGAGGCGTTTGTCCTTTGCGTGATGGCCATCCTTTGCTTTCGGAGCCGACGGCGTAAGGAGACGCCTCAGGCTCCAGTCCCTGCATCGCGTTTTCCATCGCCATCCCCTTCTCCAAAGGTGCTATCCGCCTAACCATTGATCTATGGCTGGAAACTATGGTACGTCCATTGCCGACTTCGAAAAATGATTTAGGATCTAATTTATAACAAATACTTATTCGTGCAGTTTCAACCCCGTCAAATTCAATTGCAATCTATCATACAAGGAGGATTGGTCTGGCTCTTCGAAACCCATATTTATTGCGTCGGACAAGATATTGGCACAAACTGTCCTGTCCCTTGTTTCTCCCTGTCTTTGGGGATGGAAGATTCGATATTTACCCGGTTTCTGGATACTCCTTCACTTTACTATTGGGGAATTCTGAGGTTTGGCCCTCAATGTACTCTTCTTTTATTTAAATTATACCATCAATATGTAGTATTACATGTATAACTAGCAAACCAGGATAACGAAATTAGTCCTTTCAAAGCTGGTAGAGTTGGATCTGCCAGATTGACGAAACGAGAGATCGACCTCGAATTGGCCGTGGGGTATTTGAGCGCTCGGTCAAGATGCAAAGAAGAAAGGTACTTAGGTCTGCATGACGACCTTCTCCAAAGCGCACTTACTCGTCGTTTTACACTAGCCAGAGTTTAATTACCCAGACTCCCATCACTTATGCCCAGTGTCCACGGGGAGGCGACACTGAAAGACCTGGTCAAGACCACCGGCTTGGAAATCGTCAGACAAGGCTCGCGTACTGATCGAGGATTCACGAGTTGCGACACTGTCACACTGACCCGCTCACACTGAACCTTTCAGCAATTTATTCTTCTGCTTCCTCTCTGTCTTCTTCCCACTCCGCCTGCTCCTCATCCTCTCCATCGCCCTCTTCATCTTCGCTCCGGTGAGATCTCCAACTTCTCGCTCTCGGGATCGATGAAATCTGGCCATTCGCTCTCCCTTTCGTTAAAAAAGTCAACCGACTCAACCACATACTTCAGCTGCCCACTCTGGACAGCAGGGAGCACAGCAGCGTCTTGGGCCTGATGCAAGAGACAGTACCAATCCCCAAGAGTCTGTTGGCTGACTCGAAGATCAGAGAGCCCAATTGTTGGTACTCGTAGCGCTCCTGGGATTCAGGGCACGGAGAAGAAGAATGTTTTCGACAATCAGTTGGCTCAAAGGCAAGGATGAGAACCCATTGCTTGTAAGCACCTTGGCGCACGCTGCCAACACTAGAGCCTAATACGAGACCAAAATCTCCTATTGTGAATGGGTTCGATGGGAACTAGGATGAAAATTCCTGGATTGGTGTAAGCGAAGTTGGTCCTGCCCCTAGAATGGGGGAAATGATTTTAAACAGGAGAAGAAGTCTGGGATCATCGAGGTCCTCTAAAAAACAATCGTAGGTGCTCAAGCCATTTGCCATATGGTACCGTATATAGGCACGCGAGGATGTTGGAGTAGGTCGGCGCTTCCAACTTTGACGGTTGAAGGAAAAGGCTCACATCGATGGTGCGATTCCATCTGCGAAGGTTCTATTAGCGTAAATATTAGATCGGATGCGAAAGCCTAGGATATTACTTGGAAACCAGATTACAGTTCGATAATTGTATTTCCGAACCCAATGTCCCCTAGTCATGCATGGTCATGGACGGACCTATCTCTCAGAATGGGGAGTAGAAACTATTGGTGGTTGTTAGCTCCTGAGGCGTGGCGAGAGCTTCAATCTTTTCAAGAAATTCTGCGTAAGTTTGGATCAGGTGGCAGGTGAAATATTCAATTTAACGCACTAGAGTGGAGGAGTGTTGAGATAGGCAGCGGCTTTAGATACTGAAACTCACGTCCAAGTCTCCTCGCCATAGAAGTGCAGCGGCTGTGACAAGGAGTCAAGCAGGCCACGTTGTATTGGGTGGTACGTTTGAAACATCTATACTATTCTTATTAAGGGATGACGGTTAAATCACCGAGAACTTTAAATGAGGTGAAAAAAGAGCGAAAATATGTTAGTTGCCATCAAAGGCAAGAGCTGAAAGCTTTCAGAGTATGCATTGACTCACAGTGTAGATCTACTAGTCTTTGTATTCATAAAATCCTTTCCCATTCTTCCTCCCGTACCACTGAGCATCGACCATTCGTTCTAGAAGAATACTCGGTCGGTACTTTGAGTCACGAGTGCCTTCGTATAAGGTTTGTTGGATAGCAAGGCAGGTGTCAAGACCGATGCTGGAAAGAAAAAGGAAGTCAGAATGATTACTATAATCGTAGAGAGTTGTAGCGCACAAATCAGCTGTTTAGAGATATAGAGTAAGTGGCTGTCCAGTAAAAAATGCGGAGACAGACAAGTACCGAGCTGTAGGGGACCCATAGGATGGTTCATTCCCAGCTTGAGGGTAGTATCAATATCATCGCGTGTTGCTATTCCCTAATAAGAAAATTTGAGCAGAACACAGGTCGTGACTCAAGATTCGAACCTTTTCGAGACACATGATAGCCTAGAAAGTTGCAGGCAGAAGAGAAGTCGGTCAGGCAAAGTGAAAACACCAGCAACATTGGATTAGTACCTCGTTGATAAACGGCATCAGGAGGGCATTGGACACAAATCCTGGGACATCTTTCGATACAGTGACCTCTGAGACATGGAGGTCAAGTAAGCTGACAACTCTTGTGGTTCACCGAGCGGAATATAGCCGACCTTTTCCACAGGCGATAGCGAAAGCACGAGCGCGTTCGAGAGTTTCCTCGGAGGTTTGCAGTGCAGAGATCAGCTCGACCAATTTCTGCTCAAAAATAAATGGTTGTTTCAATTGCCAAATCAATAAAGACGCACCATTACGGGAACGGGGTTAAAGAAGTGGAGTCCTGTCTTGGTCATGAATCGAGAAAGATAGTTGACGGGATCACGGCATACCGACGACACGGGATGCACTCTTTTTCCCTTCTTCACTTGCAGCGTTGAGGCCACTTGGGATTGCAGATGCCGCTATTTTGGTGATGCTAATTGAGCTCGTATTCGTAGCAAGAATCGCTTCGGGTCTTAGCTCCGCCGCGAAGGATGCGAAGATGGATTGTTTTAAAGGTAGAGACTCCGAAACAGCCTAAACAAAATCGGATGGTGCCTTAGAACTGTTTCTGGAACTGAAAAACAAAATACCTGGCTACCTCAACGACCATGTCAACGTCTCTCAGACCTTTAATCCCTGCTTCGGATCCAACAACAGTGACTCTATCCCTCGCCTCCTTGGCTTGTTCGTTCGTCAGGCGTCCTTTTGCAACGTCCTTCGCTAATAGCTTGTCCATCAAGGAAAGCCCTTTCGTCACCTGTTCAGCTGATCGGTCGTGCAAGAGCACCGGAACTTTCGCGCGAAGAGCAGAGACCAATGCGATGCCTGTTCCCATTTGCCCTGCACCGAGAACACCGAGAGTGCGAATTCCGTGAGCAACAGACATTGCAGAGAACTGGGATGAAGGCAAAAGGATACAAGTCAAACCGAGAACACTGAACAGTCCCGGTGTATGGGAGGCTCCCGGAGCCCGGACCATGGAAAGATTGCACGTGAAATTTCGCGTGACATCAACTAGGCCAAACATTTCACTGACATTTCCCTCAAGTACCTTTATAAGGCTTTGAACTTTAACCTTACAATTGCTTATAAGCCCACTGAGTATCGTCATTTTTCACCGACCCAAAGATTCAAAACTCAAGAGCGTGTTAAAGCTGATACTGCTGGGAAATAACTTCCTTTTAGGACCTTACCCACATTCGACACAACCATGCAGCATGCTAAGCAACAACAACCACCATCCCGTGCCCCCGGCGCGTTTGCTGCTGGTCGTTGCGCTGTTCCGGCTCACGTCGAGCTTCGGGCACTCGCCGTCTTGTCGTTAATCGACGCTCAGTACCATCAGACACTGTTCTGGTGAGGTTTGGACGAATACCATCGACTACAACGCACATATTGCCGCGCCACGTCACCACAACATCACCCCCCGGCCCCCATTTTACTACTTTCACCCAATTGCTCATCTAAAATCCCTCCTTCACTATAATGCAGTGGTGCCCCACGCCTTTGAAGCTACCACCTTTTCGAGGCCCTTCCCTTCCGCCCACCATTATCACCCTGAAACCACATTCGTTAGACAAAAGGATTCGGAAGCTGCGTATCTTTCCCAACTGTCGACGTCTGCCCACCACAAATGCAGAGCGTGCACGCTTTCGCCTCGAACGTAAAGACCGCCGACTTCGCAACATCATGAAGGACCTCAACGAGCGGCAAGAACAGCTCAGTTGCAGGCTGAAGGCACTCAACGATATCACAGCTCACTTGATATCACTCGAAGCCCAATGTTCTGTGGCCACCACTACTGTCCATGCCCTCTCCGTGGCTTCATCAACAGTGCGATCTCTGCTTGTCCAAGAGTCTCTGAGTCTCACCAACTCCATGGACCGAATGTTCACGCCTCACACACTGGCACCCGACATACACGCAATGTTCCCTCATCAGTAGTTTCAGTTCAATTTCATTTGGGTTATATGTTGAGGATTTGGTGGCATGTTATGGTTTTTTAGGCTTGTTGACAAAAATCTTCAAGCTCTTTTTTTTTCCATTCTACCATTTATCCTCTTAGCATATGTATATTAGCACACTCCGCCGAGGCATTAGTCCTGAGTCTTAGACGAAGGCGGACGTATAAATGTAAACAATGTAAACAACTCATCATTACTCAGTCTCTGGAACACTCGCACCTCAAAACCAAACCAACGCGAAATCCAACGTGAAGGTGTGTAAATGTCCTCGTCACTTGGCCTTGTTCCGAGTCTGTAGGAATTGGAAATGGAGTCTGAGACATCATTTTACGAATATAAAGTCCCAGGTATTTCCTTGAAGGAATTTGCAACTGCGAGCTCGTGAATTTGCATCACTAGAAGTGCGGGACAAAGGAATGAATTTCTTGGCATGTTGACGGGAACGCGGAGACGACACTCGGCGGATGAAGATGATGGATTGGAAAAGAGAACGCGGCGGTGAGTAACTACTGAATAAGGTAGGGTAGGTCGAGGTGTGGAAACCGCAATCCGGCAGACATGGGTAAGGCAGGGCATCTAATTCAACACCAGTTCATGCCCACTGACAGTGAGCACTCAGGCAAACACCCCTGTGAACTTGGTTCTCGTCCAACTCTCGACAAACTCTCGACGCACGGGGGGCATTCGTGTTTTTTATTGCTAGTTTAAATTCATATCATGGACTTGTGACTGGCCCAATTACACTCTCGATCATATACGAGTGAGCAATCTTGCTACCGTGGTATGCTCCTAATCCTTCAGGCTTTCGTTCTCAGCGAACCTTAGTATTTGGTCATATTTATACCTGTAGATCCAACGTTGGGCCGTGATGATCTGGAAATATCTCACGATATCGCTCTAAAAACCTATTCTGTGCTCATCGATGACTGGAAAATCAACTGAATTGAATTTATAGCGGCACTATATGTTAACATCCCCAGTCTTTTCGTGATCAGCTTAGAGATTGACATTAACTGGGGTGCAGCCAAACTGGATGGCTCCGAACTAAGTAGAATTTAGCACGAATCAACATTAAGGAAATGGGAATGACATACGCCATAGTTGTTGGTGCAGCAAACCGGCTGTTGGGAGCTTCATTTTATTTTGGCAATCAGATGAGCTTTGAAAAAAGAGTGAATATATAGTAGACTCACCAAGAGTTTCCACTAAGGCCAATGACGGACAATGGGAGGCAGCCCACTATAGTTTTTTATTGACTCAGCATTTTAGACAGAATTAGAGCGCAACCCCTACCTCCAACCAGCCCGGTGACGCTACCAATGATAGCGGCGATGTTAATGCCGAGCAGACCGCCGCCCAGCGCTTCACCAAGGTTAGTGCTGGAAGACTGAAGTATAGTTTTTAGATTCATTATTTTTATTAGTAGTATAGACTAGCACCCACGTCTGCCAAAGTGGTGCAGCACTGGACTGGACCCGTGCTGCAGGTATCCCGGGCCTCGAGCTCACTGGCGGTCGCAAGGATAGGCAAAGCCAGAACGAAGAAAGCAGCAACGCGAGAGAACATGTTGGGTAAGGTGACTTTGAAAGAGGGATTCTTTGTGAAGTTGGGAACGTAAGTTCAGTTCATCCTCTATTTATGTCTCTTCGGCTTCCATAATTTTTGCTTTCATCGTGTAGAAATTTCGAGGAGCCTCAATACCTCCGCTTCAGCTTGGGTGAAGTCCGACATCTTTGTTCAGGTGGGCCTTAAACACGTCCTCTGAATCGCGAACGCCACATTGTCAAGCAAAACTCATTGGGAAAATGAATTGGCTTGGTCTCACGGCAGCTATCCACATAGTGAAGTTTGCTGATAGTGCCTAGGACACAGATGACACTTCGGCCTGCCCCCTCTGAACTTTCTTGCATAATGGTCCTCCTTGTCAATTTCACAAATACGCCAACCGCGTCGCTTTTCTCACTGCTATGTGCCATCCGCAAAAAGTCCGTGTCGGTAATTTGCAAGTGGGTCAGTACTGAATCAATTGAATTATTTGACATACGCGCGGTAGTTTCTTCGAATGCTTTCGTTCGAAGGCTATACTCGGACATAAGTGTGGAATGACTCTGCCTGAACTTTATTTTCTTGAGACAAGAACTTAATATTTATGACAGGGGAACATCATTTCCCTGAATTCCTCGGCTTCCCTGCGGCACATGGACATCCCGACAGTGGATGTATCCCCGGATGATGATTACCGAGGCGGTGTCAAGACTCGTCGAGATTTTTTGTCCTTAACACATTTGGTCACCGAGGCTTCAGGAATTCACCGATTTTCCATTTCTCACAGTCCGACGCTGGGATTCAGCGAGACAGCGCGGGATTGTAGTATCCTTACGGCCCGATAAGTGTCTTTAACTTTCGGAGATGCCAGTTTGGCACTGGCATGTTTAGACAGAACCTCTTATGATTTGCCAGTTACTTGATCTAGCGACGTCTCGATCTCGGGGCCGCGAGTGGGTAAGGGAGAGCACAGATCAACCTGAAAAAAAAGCCAAAAAAAAAAGATCAGCGAACCCGAACGGGTATAAAGGCAACGGCGACAGAAGGACAAACTTCAGTCGAACAAACCACCGTTCTACATATTCAACATGCGTGCCTCTGCTGTATTTGCTCTCGCTCTCCCAGTCCTTGCTGCCGCCACCGCCATTCCTCGTGATGGCGACTGCAACACTGGCTCCATCCAGTGCTGCAACCAAGTCCAATCTGTAAGCGGCGCTAACTTCAATGCCCTCCGATCTTACCTTCTAACGATATCCTCTGTAGTCGACCTCTCAGACCGTCGCTCAATTGGCGGGTTTGCTTGGAATTGATCTCGGAAGTCTTGGAGCCCTCGTCGGCTGTGAGTAGGACTCCAACAAAGTGCCGGTGCTGTCTTCCCTAATTAACACTATCCAGTGTCCTGCAGCCCCATCTCCATCCTTGGCGTTGGCGGTAACTCCTGGTAAGGCATATTTAATTTAGCAGCACAATGAAATAAGCTAACGGAAATATTTGCAAAGCTCTCAGCAACCCGTCTGCTGCACTGGCAACACCTTTGTATGTACCCGATCCTATTGAAGCTGTGTTGCTTGAATACTAATCAGTTTTACAGGGTGGTCTCCTCGCCCTTGGTTGCAACCCTATTAACCTCAACCTCTGAAAAATGTCCTCAGCGAAAGACTGTTTTTCTCAGTCGGTTATTCGGCATCTGGAAAGCGTGTCGTTTGAATAGTTCGGTAGACACAGACCCAATGTATCCTGATCGTAGTAAAATGGCTACAAAACATTGCTTTCCTTAAACAATCAATAATAAGAAGGAGCGAAGGACCGTGCATGCCACCATAACTCGAAGGCAAAGTGCAAGCTATTATTGCTTTTCCGTGAAAGAAAAATGGGATCCAGTGGCTGGTACTTCGAGCGAGACCTTGAGGAACGGATATATGACTAACGCAGCGTGGTCACGACTTTTCTCATATTTTTAACGATTGCCAACCAAAAACTTAGAATTTGAGTGTACAAAAGGATCGTTTAATTGAAAAATCGCTTTGATGGCGGCTTCACAGAAGAAACGGACATTTACTTGTTTTTGTGCCCCATTTTCCCCGGAGTAGAAGACTGTACAATTTATTCAATATCCTACGAACTCCCCCTTGGCGGGAGGGCCATATGGAAGGGAAGCTGCCTAATATCGACACCTGACTCAAGCCTGGTGAATTATGACACGGCATCTCGCAGTCCAATATGCAACTATGAAAGAATCGGGATTATAAATCGTATCGACATGTGGCGCTTGAGCGCTGGCTAATTATCCAAACATTACAGTCAGCGCGATTGTGACATGGGATTGAAATGTCTTCTAAAGCGAATAGTGGATGCCAATTCTGCCATTACAGTATTTCACTTCGTGAATAGGCACGAGCAAAAGGCACCTGCATGCCAAGAAAGTGACGGATGCGAGCAGAGTAACCCGGGTGAGTTCTCACTTTGAAAGAAAACAAGAGAAAAATATGTTTCGTACGAAAGGGGTCAACTGTCAGCTTCAGCAAAGCGTGTGGTTTTTCTCGGAATTGAAGAGGGTTGTATCAAATAATTGGGGAGCGCAAAAGGTATAAAAGCCCGGAGGTTTGAGGTAGAACACCAGTTGAACAAGCGACAAGTTCTACTAACATCTCTTTCATTATCATGCGTGCCTCCGCTGCCTTTGCCTTTGCTCTCCCCATCCTTGCTGCTGCCACGGCGATCCCCCGTGATGGAAGCTGCAACACCGGTTCCATTACTTGCTGCAACCAAGTCCAGAGTGTAAGGCGTTCCACCTATCGAACAATAAATAGTTCTGACGGTGTTCATAATGGCAGTCGACCTCTACTGGCATCGCCCAGTTGGCCGGCCTGCTCGGCATCGACCTCGGTTCGATCACTGGCCTAGTCGGATGTGAGTACATATACGGCCGCCATGGTTGTGGGCCGTGTAGTAACTGGATTTTACAGTGTCCTGCAGCCCGATCTCCGTCCTTGGTGTTGGCGGCAACTCTTGGTAAGAATCACGAAAATCGTGCTAGTATTGTGCAACAGGGAAATTAATTTTGGATGTCTAAAAGCTCTGCTCAGCCTGTCTGCTGCACCAACAATAGCTTCGTGAGTTTTTTTTTGACCATATCCTATTATGTACACTGTGACTGACCAAAAATCTTCAGAGCGGCCTCATCGCCCTCGGCTGCAGCCCCATCAACCTCAACCTTTGAGCAGTGTCAGGAGTCGGACAATTGTAAACCTGCCCGGTCCATTAAAGTACATCGATTTAGTCGTCATTTGAATAGTTTTAGTCGATGCCGCCCTGATGCGTCCTGTGATGGAAATAATGACGATGATGACATCTGTTCCCCTTCTACGAAGCCGCGAGTGTGTGAATAGGCGCTGATCGTTCCTTATTTGGCAGCCAAAAGAAGTTGAAGTCCTTTTCTCAGGGTGAGCGTTCCGAATCGAGGATCTAGAATATGATAGCAATCAATTGGCGCAAGTAAAGTTGTTGGATGAGCTCATAGGAAGGTGACCTGCGAGACTTTTGGCCGGCGAATGACCGGCCCGATTTATTAGCGCCTGCCGGGCCAATAGGCGCCGGTGAGGTTCCGCATCGTTCGCCCGAATTTCAAATACAAGTCGTAGTATAGTCATAGACAGCCTGTGTAAAAATGTCATTTGCATTGAGGAACGTGGATGAAGCATGATAAAGCCCGATTGTTACGAATATCAATGGCTGTTAAGCGGATTTGAGGGATTACGTCCACAGACGGCTGATAGAAGTACCAGTTGAAAGGCGCTATGAGTATGACATGGGAATTGGAACGAGTTTCAAGTGGATAGCCAAGTCACAGGCCTCGGAACGTGATTTCAATGCATCTACTGTGTCAGACCAGAGACAAGAAAGACCAACGCAAGACAAGAGCATGGGCAACATTTCCTCTCTCAAGGGTCAAACTGTCAAGAGCACTCAAAGCGCTTCTCGGACCTCGGAGTTGAGGTAGGGCAGGAACAAAGGCGTTGAAAGTGGGTGACCTGAACTTTGAAGGTATAAGAAGGCCAGGAAATTTGCAATGGACGACAGTCGAACTTGCTAACGTTCTACTACTCATATCTCAATCAAGATGCGTGCCTCTGCTGCCTTTGCTTTCGCTCTCCCAGTCCTTGCTGCTGCCACGGCCATCCCACGCAACGATGGCAATTGCAACACTGGCGACATTCAGTGCTGCAACTCAACCGTGCAGGTAAGATAGTCCGACGTCAGCTACCATAGCTGCTCATACTTCAAATGCATATAGTCTAGCACCACAAACTTGGGTCTCTTAAGTGGCCTCCTCGGCCTTGTCCTCCCGGATCTCGGTGGCCTTATTGGATGCAATTCCATCCGTTTCTGCTCAGCAATCTTTTTTCTAACGTAAATCTCTAGTGAGCTGCGGCGGCTTGAACATCTTGGGTATTGGAGGAAATTCATGGTAAAATTGTTCATACCAGGAGAAAGTCCAACGAACTCATCCTCATTCCAGCTCCGCTCAACCCGTGTGCTGTACAAACAACAGCTTCGTAAGTCACAAACTATTCACTACATACTGTCACTCACTTAAACTTTTTAGAACGGCCTTATCGCGCTTGGGTGCACTCCCATCAACATCAACCTTTAAAACAAGTTCCCCTAGCCAGGCCGCCCGAAGAGTTCGATCTGGTGGATGTTCGACAAACGTCAACGGATAGCGTACAATGTACCGGATATTACTTCGTCGATAGTGCATATATGTCAAACTTATCGTATAATCAGAAGATGGCTTTTGAATTCTGATTTCTCCGACGGTTGGTTGAACGAGGTTGTCAAAAGTAAATAAAATACAGCAGGAAAATATTGTCAGAATAATCTATTGTTAGATTTGTAGAACGCTTAGGTGCTTACTATGCAGTTCGTTTGACGCTGTGATAAGCTGTGCGAGTCCCTCAGTGTTTAGTAATGCCAGCATAGTTTATTCCTGCTCATTCTTTAATTTCAGTATCTCAATTACTAGAAATAGAGATTTTAAGGAACCTTGCCATGTTATTTAGTCTGAGCAGCCGAGCAGCCAAGAAGCCACTTCTCTACTCACAACAGCACATCGCGTCAGTGGGTATTTACCTGCTAAAATAAAACGGAAAGGCGGAACCACAAATATGCGGAGGCAGTACACTGAGTAATTTCCGACGATAAACGTGCCTTGTCTCATACTCATCAGGATCGAAATATTCATTACCATACTGCCCAACCCATGAGTTTGCCCCGTAAAATTGTTTCGTGGTGACATCCGGTGTAAAGTCCGTGACTGCTTCCAGAAAACAAGGCCACATGGTAGAACATACAAATATGCGCCACACAAAAGCCTACACCGCTGAAGCCGACTTTCAATTCGTCATAAACTTAATGACAAAGGACGGCCTTACGTGACGAACAACTCACACATGCACGAAATGGGATTTGAGTGGGTCGGAAAATTGCGACCAAGAGTTAGCATTCCCAGCAGTGTCAATTCACTGGACAAGGAGGCGTACAAGATTAGGAGCCCGTAGAAGATCAACCTCGCTTGCCCACAGTCGTATAATCCACCCCCGCAAATGTTGAAGTGGAGTGTGGAGCGACACATACCAGGGAATTTACATATTAGGGATAGTCGAGGATACCCCATCTCTACCCCACATTATTGTGCCGTGCCGCGAGGTATCGGTTAATAGTAAATGTCAACTGTCAAATTCGATCAATGACATAGGGATCGGGCGGCGGTGGATCTATGACATCGGACTTTTAGCTTGAAGACCGAGTGAAATGAAAAGCGTTCCGACAGACCGCGACATGATATCCGAGGAATCAGGGATCTGACATAGCCTGACATACGACTGTTTTCCATCCTTCCATTATGAAATTCAATCGAATGAATATGTAATTTCACAGTAACGTATAGGAGGTGGGTTTGTCAGAAAGACAGCTCGGATATTTGCGTTTATCAGGACCTCACGTTCCATAGATGACAGCGAGAGTGTGGGATGTATGAGACAGGAGTCATTTCTAGAGGCAGCCGGGGTATGTAGAGAGCATCGTTCCCAGATACGAACGATGGCAAATTTTGGATGCCAAGACACAAGAACCTTGGAGTCGATAGAGCATTAAGTTGGTCCGGACTCCCGAAAATCTACGTCTTCGTCAAATGAATTTTTGGAGCCCGTAATCACATGAGAAAGGAGCACACTCGATAATCCGACACAGGGAAATATCGCCTAAGATGAAATTGTTTGATTTTACGAGAACAGAAGGCGAGCGAGACACTGAAGGTTCCAAAGACTGTGCGACGGAAGGAGCTGCCGCAAATTAGATTCCGGTCGGAACTTCCGAGGTTAGAAGATACAAACCCAGCATATTCGGGTCCTGGATTTTTAGTTAAGAAATTCAACAATGTCCACAGCAGGAACCAGGTATACCAGCGTGGAGTGAGAAATTCGGTATAGTCACCATCCACAGCAAGGTTGATCAGGAATCAAGTTGAACCAACCACTTGCCACGGTGTTGAAAGTGGGTAGTAGCTCGCAGCATTGAGCGTCGAAAGAGAATTCGAAGTCGATATCATCGGGGGAGGTATAAATTAAGCCGCTTTTTTCAGTTTTTTCTTCAGTCGAATACATTTCAACTAACTCACCATGTACGCCAAAGTCTTGTCTTTCATCACCTTCATCCTCTTTACCCTTCCCCTCCTTGCGGCCGCCAACCTCGAAGTTGAGGCTCGCAATGATGGCAACTGCAATACTGGTGATATTCAGTGCTGCAACTCGACTCAACAGGTGAGACAAATTGACATTCAACGCTCTCTGACACAGGTTAACACCCTTGCCGTAGTCATCTATCACCAACTTGGCCCTATTGAGCAGCCTTCTTGGAATCAGCCTCCCTAACATCGCGGGTCTTATTGGCCGTAAGTTTTACTGTGACTTTATTCGAGTATGGAACACCACGCTGAAGTTGCGCTTCGCAGTTTCCTGCAGCCCGCTTTCTGTCCTTGGCGTTGGAGGCAACTCTTGGTAAGAACCGTCCTCATGAAATTGGCCTATTGGTGCTTACAGTTTTGACAGCTCCGCTCAACCCGTTTGCTGCACAAACAACAGCTTCGTGAGTCAACTCGAGGGTACTTTTTGTGTCCTGCATGCTTACCCTATTCTGTTAGAACGGACTCGTCGCTCTTGGTTGCACTCCCATCAACATCAACCTGTGATTCCGCTACAACCCGAGGAGCGTCAATTGTTCAGCTTGCTCTTCGAGGTAAGAAGATTGGGAGATAAATAGAAATATGTAGATTTCGGTTATCAAGTTGGCTTTCGCGGTTGCGGAGAAAGAAATCTATTTTTGTCCCCTAGCGTCATACTGTAGCAAATGCCCACGGGCCGGATGACTAACCGATGACATCACTGAAAATCCAGCTGAAAAAGCGGTGAGAGGTGCTCTGAGTTCTATCGAAAATCACTATGACAAGTACCCTGCCCCCACTGGTCCAAGCATTTTCTGGAGCAGTCGGTAGCGCGTCTGCAAACGCTCTCGTATATCCCCTCGACCTTATAACCACAAGGCTGCAGCTTGATCCCCCCAAGCGAAGTAAAAGCCTCGGAGGGCTTCACAGTGCCGTTCTAATATTCAGACACATTTTAAGAAAGTATGGATGGAGAGCTTTTTACGACGGACTTTGGGCTGATACTTGTGCCACCTTGTTATCAAAGTAAGCGACCGCTGTTGACTTTGTTTGCCATTTAGTGACAATTTTCTTCGACAGCTTCTTCTACTTCTACTGTTATGCCTTTCTCAGATCCCTTTCCACGCGGCACCTCTTATCTCTCCGCACTCGTTCTTCCACAAAACCTCAAATTTCTGGGTCCCACAAGCCCACCATGATAGAAGAACTCATTCTCGGATTCATTGCAGGAGTTGCTTCTCGCGCGATCTCTACACCACTCAATATCGTCACTCTTAGGCTTCAAACCGAGCGTGAAGTAAGCGAAGTTGACACGGAAAACAAAAATAGTAAACCTATGGGGATGATCGACGTCGTCAAAGCCATTTATCAAGAAGCCGGGCTTTCGGGATTTTGGCGAGGTCATATTTCGACATCTGCCCACGCGTTTGTAAAAAAATGTTGCTAATCTACTCCGGAATTTTAGGGTTCAAAATTTCGGCCTTGTTGTCGCTAAATCCATCCATAACATTGGCATGTTTCCAGATGTACCGAAGAATCCTCGCGGTTGCCAAATCGTCAAGGCTGGGACTGGTACAGACTGCAAGCCTCTCGCTTAAAGGCGCCTCCGCAAACGCGAACCTTCACCCTCAGGAAGCCTTTTTCGGAGCCGCAGTATCGAACTCAATAGGTAGGTTAGCCTTGAATATATCTGTCGCCGGTGCGCTAAATGACTCCCGAAAGCCGTTTCTATCTTATATCCTTTGATTCTTGCCAAGAAACGACTTCAATCGTCTTCTGCCACAATGCAGGAAATAATGATTGACGGATACCAAGGGAAGACCACTTCTCCACGGAGTAATAGCTCCCACAGTAAAGACACTTTACAACCTCCAGAACACAAAGCGAGCGGCATCGAAGGCCTCTATCAAGGTTATCAAATGAAAATTATCACTGGCTTTCTGAGTGAGGGTGTCACCTTCTTGGTGAAAGGAAGGCATGCTTATACCCTACTACATCCTTGGATTGTCTGCTGATATGCCTACCCGCCACGCTAATCCTTAGAATCGAACAACTCATCGTCGCGATATACCTGGCCAGACTCAGAAGGCGTTAGTTAACAAACCTCCGATTTAGCGCACGCCATTTCTCTCGACGTAAATTATACCACCCAATCCTGACTTAATCCTCCTCGCTGTGACCCTACATTAATATATAGTCATTCAAGAAGCTTTGTGAAGGACGGTTAGACAGTTGTATCTACAATTTTTTTGGGACGCATTTGAGTTATTTAATTATAAATGAACTGCTCTGACAATCGAGTTCGTGAGCCAGGTGGGGGCAGGCACTAGTTTCAAAATACATGCCACAGCTGGACGCATTTCTTTACGCCATCGGGACGACGATTGTTCCTTAATGGACATCTCTGACAATCCAACCCATCCATCCATATGAAGTGATCAGCGTTTTCCCGTATTTCGCACGGAGCATCCTTCTCGTATTGTGCGGGAGCGAACATCGTTCGGACTTTTCTTTGCGGCACTTTTTTTGTTTCCTACCATGTCATTTCGTAGACAAACTGCGGTATGTGTCGTGTACCTGTGACTAGTTGACTCATGTACGACCTTTTCCCTCGCATGCCGCTCAGCCGATTCATAGGACTGTCAATTTCCGAACCGCGTCACTGATGTATATTTCAGCCGAGAAAGCCCGATGCCATTTCTCAGCCATAACCGTGGATTGATCTGCCCACGACGCCTCGCAGCGCTTGTTAAACTGCGGAATACCAAGATCGCAGTATCGACGCCTTCCCAAAAGACACGGTTGTAAGTCGTATAATTTCTATTCTTAGTCTCCACCAGCCGTCCTGAGTAAATATCACAACCCGCTTTGATCTCCGAGTCTTCTGTGCTTTGGAAAATTTCTGTGTGGCCCTCATCGTCCGCGATGTTATTGTACACCCTTGCAATTCGAAAGATCTAATTTTGGAAACCTCGTCAACGTGATGGCTTGCTATTGACCGGACCCCGGCCTCATTGTGCTCACTCACAGGAATTGAGTAGTTCTGTTGAACAGTTTATTGGCATCAATGCGGTGCTATGATTTTTTCACCTTACAGTAAATATCACTCATAAGCTCGAAACTACGTTTAGGCGCAGTTAGGCGCCCATCCCTGATTTAAATTTAGCCACATGGCATCTTTATTCTAATTATAGACGAACGCATGCGCTCTGGGAACCTGCTGAAAGGCTGCAAACGGTCAAAATGTCCGATTTTCTCATCAACGTAAGCGAGGTTATAATGGAAATGACGCATTGTAATTTAGACGACGTCAACGGCCATGGGGTGGATAACGAGCCGCAAGGAGTTGACCGACCTATCGATATCGCAGCATGATATAGAATCTTGTTTGTATCTTATACCCAAATAAACCAAAAATAAACATTGGTATGAAAGGTATAAAACCACGACCACAAAGCATTCATTCGAACAACATACACAGTTCAATCTTGTAAACATGCGTGCCTCTACTGCTTTTGCTTTCGCTCTCCCAATCCTTGCTGCTGCCATGCCCACCGATATCGTCGCTCGTGACGGCGATTGCAACACTGGAGACACCTTGTGCTGCAACCAGGTTCAACAGGTAAAAAATACCAGGATTTATGGACTCAATTCTAATTATTACTTCCTGACAGTCTAACTCGACCTCGATCTCTGAGTTGGCTGGTCTTCTTGGAATCACCCTACCATCCATCGCCGCGCTCGTTGGCCGTAAGATAATTTAACTCGAGATTCTGTAAGAAACTTACCCCGCCATATTTAGTGAGCTGCAGCCCCCTCAACATTCTAGGCATTGGAGGCAACTCTTGGTAAAGAAATTTCAATTGATCTTACAATTTTATGAGACTAACCAATCTTCAAGCTCTGCTCAACCCGTCTGCTGCACTGGGAACAACTTCGTAGGTCCCCCTAAATTCTTTTAGAAATCGCCGTCTAATAATAAAATCAGAGCGGACTGATCGCTCTCGGATGCAACCCCATCAACCTCAACCTTTGAAGGCGGATGTTCGGCTATTCAGTGAACTCTGTGCGCTTTATTGAGTGTAGTCGAGGATATTAGATAATAGTCAAAATCGTTGCAATGAAAAGTTTTCCAGAGCTCCGAACGGTTGCTCTCATAAATATATATAATTTGAGTCTTGAGACCCACCCGTCAACATCAAACCGTTTAATCTCAGTGCTTCGAAGGTGCCTGGTTAATTATCTGGGGCATTTTTGCGTTTTCTCCGAGGGGAAGTAAGACTGAAGTTGCAACAGATTTGTTGATAACTCGCCTTCATACAAAGCACGCTCAATTATCCTCAATCAGAGGAGAAAAATAAGACGGGTTTATTACCAGCATGTCAATGGGTTGCAAACTTGTGAAAAAATCAGATTACTTCCTATGTTATTCACGGCTCAAATTTCACAACCGTAGGTTGGAGTGTTTGTGGGCAAAGTGACAGTCAGCAGCTCGCATCAACCTCGACACTCGAAGAAAAAGTGAGTAACAAAAGAATTGACCGGGCACCCATGGCGAGTATTACATGAATGATGGTTATAGAATCGGCTAAGCAGCTCAAGTCACTTACCAGTCGCTTGTACTATATCCCGACTATCATGGCTGTCAGGTTTTTCTCCATGTCCCACCTACTATGTAGCTATTATTTCTGTTTCTGGTTTGCCAAGGGAAGTTTGCACCTGTGAGAGCATAGAAGAATGTCAATGAAAAGAGCCGTATGTTCCGTGGCTCATTCTTGACATAAGGTTCAAGTGGACCACGATGCCACAGCGTAATTCCCGGATGTCGACGGTCAGGGGGTGGATGAACAAGGACCTGTCTGAGTCTTGTACTGTTTTGAAGTCAAGTAAGCGGTTAGAGTGAAAGGTATAAATTCAAGCTCGTGCTGTATGAAAACTTCAGTCGAACAATAACCCACACAGTTCAACTTATCTACAAATATGCGCGCCTCCTTTGCTTTCGCTTTTGTTCTCCCAATCCTTGCTGCCGCCATGCCCACTGACATCGTCGCCAGAGACGGTGACAATGGCGGCCAAGGTAACTGCAACACCGGGTCCACTTTGTGCTGCAACCAAGTTCAGCAGGTGAAAAGGTTCCTCAAATTACATTCTTGATTCTGATTACCACTTCGAACAGTCCAACTCGACCTCGATCACCGAGCTGGCTGGCCTTCTCGGGATCGCCCTTCCATCTCTCGGTGCCCTTGTAGGATGTAAGTTGCTTTCTAAGTTTAACATTCGAGAGAGAACTGACCAAGGAATACAGTGAGCTGCAGCCCTCTCTCCATTCTGGGTATTGGTGGAAACTCCTGGTAAATGATACCGCATAATGATTCTTAAAATTTCTAACAACGACCCACTATCAAGCTCTGCCCAACCAGTCTGCTGCACTGGGAACACCTTCGTAAGCCATTCGGATTTGCTTAAGGTGCCATCATTCATTTACAATCCCAGGGTGGACTCCTCGCTCTTGGATGCAACCCCATCAACCTCAATCTCTAATGGCCAAACACACCATGCTCTTCAGCTGGGACGGGCCCCGTGCGCCACCTTATCGACCGTCACTGAGGGACAAATAGGTAGCAGTCGAAATAGTCGCAATAAAGAGTGTTGCTGATCGTGCAGAAAATGAACATGAAAACATATGACCTGAGACCCGTGAAAGCCAGAGGGAACAGTAATTCTTCTGAAGGAAATAGTTATTCAGACAACCCAGTTAGTCAGTGCACGGATAGATCATGCGATCGATTTGTGCGTTTCATGGCAAGTTATTCCCGTTTA
Source organism: Galerina marginata (assembly GCA_023014335.1). Lineage (NCBI taxonomy): Eukaryota > Fungi > Basidiomycota > Agaricomycetes > Agaricales > Galerinaceae > Galerina > Galerina marginata. The sequence continues at coordinate 81,492 of JAECYW010000022.1, forward strand.
CGATCGCACGTTGTGATTCAAGTCATGACCCAAGTTATTGTCAACGAAGCGTACCACAAAGAAGCCAATCCAGACAGGTTGTTGGGGTGCAAATGAGGCATTCAACTTCACCCTCGTTTGACATCGCACCAGAGGGCAGCCTGAGACCAAGCCGGGGAGATTAGGGGATCTCGCCATTCAGAAGACATAGGTTATTCGTAGGAGACTCTCAGTGTCATTGTACGTTAGCCCGGAGAACAGGATAACGCGATTTTTAAGAGGGCTTAGACGGAGGAAGTTTGACAATGAATAGGTTTATGTGTCCATCAAGCAACAGCCCCACAGATATACCGTCGATATTGTTGTTCGACTACAGAACAGCGCCAGGAGAACGGCGTCAGATTTAAACTGATTCAAAACCCAGCAAACGACCAAGCCATCATGAATTCATTGTTACTGTGTCGGCGGACGAGGTAGATTTCGTTCTTGTTTCCTTATAGAACTTCGGGGTCAATGGAAGGTGGAAGCCGCAAGAGAGACATCACTGGACAATATACCGTTGGCTGAATGCTGGGGACATGTACTTACGTCATTTGGATATTCCAGAGGGTACGGAAGGGTTGGATGAATGGCAGTTGGCCTAGCCAGGAAACTCCGCAAACTGAATCTCCCTTGAGACATGCATTGGCAAGAAAATCGCGGATAGTCGGCAAGTGACTTCCACCAAGTGTTCTGGAGGCAGATAACGAAAAAGAGGTTCTTCGGCCCCTCTGAACCTGAAGATCAGCATAGAAATACTTTTACGAAACAACAAGGATCCGAGGAAATATACATACATAAGGCTGATTCAGAAGAGCTCCCCGGTCGAATAAAGTATTCAACTAACCAACATTTTACGAGCGAGTCTCTTCCTCTTTGCGGTTGCCTACAAAATATTCGGAAGTAATGCTGTGGACGATTGGTGGGCGGGGCCGATTGAACACAAATCGAAGGTGTGACTGATGTGACTGATAATCTGCATTTGGGCATGTCGGGAATGTCCTCGTGCCCTCCCAACACTGTCACCGGTACAGCCACTTCGTTGAGCAACTGGGATGTTTTTCCCTCAATCTCAGTCAGCAATCTGCAAAACATATACGCAGTATATCTGTGTTTTCATTCGAATTTCGAGCCAACCCACCAAAGGAATGCCTTGTTTCCCGACGCGGTAAAGGGATTCAATATCCATCTAATGAATCAAAGGGAAAACTTTGAAGAATACCTCATCCTCTATGGTCTAGATGTCTACTATCCATGCGTTTTTTCGAACGAACAAACCAAACCGGACCATGACAACTAACGAACGACATTCAAAAATACTACAAAAAATACCCATAATTGAATCCCGTGTCTTCTTTAGCTTGTGCTTTCGAAGTCACTAATCTATGTTCGGGTACAATTCCCTATTTTTGCCACTTATATGCTGGGCTATTTAGACCCCAAGGGGCTCGGCTCGTCAACGGTCTGTAGCTCAATCTTTGATATGACCCTCCTCTCATTGTTTTTGTTTTCTTGTGTGGCTGTTCGCCATGCATACAGCCTGGATGCCATAGGAAACGGCTTACTTGTCGAGACTCAGCAAGGTCTCGCCTCTGGTACATTTGCTTCACCAACGGTCCGACAATTCCTTGGAATTCCCTACGCTTCAGCTCAACGTTGGGAAGCACCTGTTAAACCTCCTAAACGAACAGCGGTCCTCAATGCTTCCAGCTTTAGCGACACCTGTGTCCAATCGCTTACGCCCGGAGCTTTGGAATTCCTTGTTCTAGCTGGAGGGCAAGGCATCAATATCCCGGAATCAGAAAATTGCCTGACTGTCAACATCTGGGCCCCAAGCGTAACGAGGAAGCAGAATACCGCAGTCTTACTGTGGGTGTATGGAGGGTCTTTTCAATTTGGTTCCGTGAGTTGTCAGTCTCTCGTATAAGGTTACCTTCTTTTTACCTGGCATGGTGTAGAGCAACATTCCTAGCTATGATGGTCAGAACTTTGTCCGCGACAATGCGGATATCACCCTCGTAACCTTTAACTACCGTTTGAATATCTTCGGCCAACCAAACTCGCCGCAACTTGCCAGCAAGACAATTTCCCAGAATTTTGGCTTACTTGATTTAGATGCAGCAGTCCAATGGGTGCACGATAATATCGGTGCATTCGGAGGCGATCCTGATAGGATCTCTTTGTTCGGTCAAAGTGCAGGCAGTGTCGCTGTCGACGCCTACACTTTCGCACACCCACAAGATACCATCGTGAAAGGTCTGTTTCTTTTTCTTTGGTTCTTCCAATTGACCTTAACCCCTTTGTTATCAGGAGTCATCGAACAATCTGGAAAGTATGCCAAGATCTTTTTATTTTCCTGCATCGTTCTCAGAGCTTACACACGTCAGTCTTGCGTTGGTCGGTGGCCTTGGAAGCCCATCTTTGAATGGAACACCCTGGAATACAGTGGCAGAAAATGTCGGTTGTGGCAGTAGTAAGTTTCAGGCATTGAAGTATAACAGCTCAACGTCTAATCGCTGTCTAGCCCCAGATGCTGCTCAGTTTGCCTGTATGAAAGCTGTTCCTTTCAGAAAGTTGGAAAATGCAGTTACGAATGGCAACGTCACATTCGGTCCCCTCGCCGATAGTAAGTCGTATCGTCATTCAATCGTCATTGTTGAGTACTCTTTTAACACCAATATCGATAGACATCACAATCTTCTCCGATACATCTGTCCGAGCTGCGACTGGAAACTTCCTGAAAGTGCCTGTTCTAGGAGGCAGCACTCTGAATGAAGGGGACATATTCGTTGTTGCTGCTGAACTGGTTGCGACAGGAATCGCCCTTCCCTTTGTCACCGAGGTCCTAGCGGATATAGAGACACTGGTTTGTATGCCGACGGAATGCTTCAAGCTTTGACTAATTTGTTTGGCATTTATTAGGTTACCTTCACTTGCCCAGCAGGTGCCGCCGCCCAGGAGCGTCTCAATGCAAAAGTACCAACTTGGCGATACCAATACCAAGGTCTGCCTGCTGTGTTCAACATTATACTTCTATTTTTTACAACCCACCCTTAGCTGTTTTCCCTGATATATCGTCACGGCCGGACCTCCGAGCGTACCATGCGTCAGAGATCCCCATAGTCTTCGGGACTTATAATACGAGCACCTTGGCTCCTCCAACGTCGAATGAGGTCGCCCTTTCCAAATATGTACAGGCAGCCTGGGTGGCATTCGCCAGAAATCCTTCCCAAGGGTTACTAAACTTCGGCTGGCCTCTGTACAATCCAGCGACTGCAAGCCTTGCTCAGCTTGGAAACGCCGCAAATGCGACTGGTGTATCTTTTACGCAGGGTGCACTCGTCGATCTGACTTGTGGTGCAGCACCTCAGCTTGTCGCATTTTCAAACCAATTACTAGGTTTTGTCGCACAATAATGGTGAGGGCTGGTCTGTAGACCGTAGACCCTTTCGCTCGCTCATGACATTATTAGTTTACCAGGTTATATGCGAGAGTTTATTCCCACTCCTTGTCTCTCTTGATGGAACGGACTGCATGTACACGACCCTCGTGATGCTACGGTCAATTATAGAATTCACGTTGAACATCGCTCTTCTTTGCGATCTACTTTACGCAGCCGCCCCTGGCCAGCTCCTTATTATTCACTCAGATAAGGTATTGAACTTCCAAAGTTGGATCCAAACCAGTGTTTTCCTATTTTTGTAGTATGTAAGTTGTTGTTCTTCATTGCGTTTCATGCTTGAGAGATGACTGATTTAGTCGTGCGACGAGAACCATTGAGATCCACAAGACCAGTTTACGTTCAACTTTGGTTAATGCTGTCTGTCATCAGCTGCTTTCCCGGGTTAAGGTACGGGTCCCGAGATATAGGATTGAGGAACTTGTCAGATGGCGAGCTCCAGGTTTGCTAAAATATATCACCCTACATTGGCCACGGCTGGACAATGGCGAGCACCTCAACTTCCTCTTGGTCGGCAACGATATTCAAGGCGACCTCATTTGGGGATTTGCGCGCGCAGGAATTTCATGGTCAGAACAAAAATCCTGGAACTCGCAGGTGAGGATGGCATCGACATTATAGAACCTGAGGACTGCTTCACTGTAAACATATGGTCTCCCGGCGTCCAAAGGAAGCGAAAGACGGCTGCATTGTTTCTCGATGTATTGACACGCAATCTAGAGCAGAATTTCTATAGAAACAATTATAATACCGTCGTTTGTCACAGGCGAAGTTCAAGCCAGAGTAGGTTCAATTACCATCCGAACATATTCGGTCAACCAAACTCACCGCAAGTCGTCGACAACACATCGCAGAACTTCGGTCTCCTGATCTAGATGGGACGGTCGAATGTATTCACATTGACAATTACAATGCGAACTGTGGGGGGATCCAACCGTCCTCCTCTGCGTACACACTCGCACATCCCACGACACAATTGTTAAAGGTGTGTTTCCTTTTTCCCCAGCCAGGCCATGAACATTGCCCCATACATCCTTCTAAATTAGGCGTCATTCAGCAACCTGGGAGGTAGCCAGAATGACTTTAGCCGTAGCACCAGCCCAGTTCACCTGCATGAAAGCAGTGCCGTTCAGAACATTGGAGATTGCAGTTATCAGCACCAACACTGCATCCGACCTCGTGGTCAACAGCGGGTCCAAATTGTCAGGATGACAGTGCTCTGGAATAAAGGCGCGTGGGTAGGCCGTTTAAGTCTCAGATTGAACTATACGATCCAAATACGACGATACTCGCACAGCTAGAAGATCATGCCAACCAGAGGTCCAGAGCAACATTGTCTTTATCAAAGGGTCATTGATAGATTTTGCCAGCCGTCACAATGAAGTCCTGTTGAACATGTGAACATGAGGGGACAATCGATAAGTCTCTTGGGAGGTCGAAGCCGTGGGGTTAAACGTGGTCCAAATTGACGTGCAAACCAATGCTTCAAGTTCGAACGTTATTACGAGTGCAACCGGACGTATTCCATTCGGTGCACAGGTGCAAGGAATTTGCGACCATGAGTTTGTCTCTTGCTGATCGATGGAGAGAGCTCGCGCTAAGGAAAAGAAAACCTGTGCTTAGATTGAAGTTCGTGTTATTGAACATCGCATGCAATCTTCTGACCCCTCCTTCATTTGAATCACGGGCGAGCATCCGTTCTTCTGAGAGATGAATAAATGCGTACACCCAGCCTGATATTTCATAATCTACGACTCGACACGCGTCCAGATGAACAAGCGTGGAGGGTAGGTCTTGACGTGTTGCAATTTGTGGAGTGGATGTTTGGCAACGCGAGGGTGAGGAGCTCGATCAATTATCCCAGTGCAGTATTTCGAGCAGGGGTACGGCTGGGCTATATCCATGTCCAAAACAATGAAGTTTGGAACCTCGTTGCAGCTGGTGTAGACCAACTAGAATCTGCCCTCGGTGCCTCTTCGAAAAAACGCATTCATAAGATGCAACCACAATATTACGATCCATAAGGTACTTACTTCGATGATATCTTCGTGTCAAGAGTCGATTTGTCCAAGTTCCAAATGTCGCCAATTTCGATGATACCGCAGAGCCCGGAGGTTGACATCGTTAGGGGTAAGAACTGCTTGCGGCCGTTTTTACCATCCCAGTCACGCTTTTCTGACGCCGAGGCGTTGATAGGTCCTTCTCAGAGGCCCATTACCTTCGGATCGTACAGCACCAGCAGCGTCTTCGCCACAACGTCCAAAGCGCCAGAGTGGCTTTTGCTACTACTAGGCGCGGGGCCTGCTTGATTTTGGAGAAGCAGTGTAACTCCACAGGATGAGCTTCGTGCGGTCAGACCTTGCGAGTATCGAGTTCGCACGACAATATGATTGCGGCGTACGTCGATCCGAAGGTGTACATGCATGTTGAGGAAACTTTGGATGAATGGTTAGATGTTTTGGGCAGGAAGCCGAGGCGTAGGTGCACGAGAGGGCAATAACGGTGATCGGTGACGCGGTGACGGTATTGTTTTTCGTGGTTATCATAGATAATTCCGCCCTTTGTTTCATTCATTGTTCTGGATGGCCCGTTGAAATTGGGCGTGTAAGGCAATAGGCCATTGGCCCAACGGCTTTGTCCATCATGCCCCCTGAGCCACTCGATTTGCTTTAAATATCGCTGCGCCTTTTCTCGACCCAAAGCTTCGATTCAACGCGCATCGTCATGAGCGAAGCATTGAACACTATGGCTACAGAATGCATTTTGGTGAGTTCGACTGAGCACCCGCGTTTTCCTTTACTAATCGAAAGGGGCAGGAACTTACCGACCCTCCAGCAACGAACTGTGAAAAGAACACGTCTGGGCAGTCGAAGGAAGAGGCCAAGGGCTTCGACATTCCTCTCGATGACGACTTCGCCGTAGCCCCAGTTCCCATAAGCAAAGCGTTAGCCGCGAGGCATGTCTTGGTGAGTTCGAATGAGTACCACGACTTTTCATTGCTAATTCAGAGGAACAGGAGCTTACCGATCCCCTCACAATGAACTTGCTTGCTTTGCAAGCAAAGGAAGAGCCTGAGGTCACTCCGACGCGTACCGACACTCCTCCAGCAGGTGATGAGGAGCACACATTGACGGCGTTCGGCGATATCTCCCTGTCGACCATCGATTTCGTCCCGGGGCCACCATCAGCGTTGACGCCGATCCGAAGAATTAAACCTAGACCGCTGGAGCCGAAAATTGGAGACGTTGACAGAGTCTGTCGCATTTGACTTTCGACATTGATCTGAACACTGATTTGGCGTTGTTTCCAGCGTTCTATCCCTCTTGTCATAAGAAAAGTCCTGCCACCGGCGCCTTCGAAAGCCAGCGTCCGCAAGCCGGAGGCGTCGTTCGAGATGATGGTCCTTAATCTCAAAAAGTCGCGAGAAGAGGGCAGATCCAAGTCAGATGTGGCCTCCTCCGGGATCGCCGCGTCCAGGATAGAAGTTTATGCTCCGCAATCCAGGCGCCTCATCGACATGAAGAACTTCGGAACTGATGCGGCGAAAGCGAAAACTAACTCGCACGATGTCGTCGAAAATAGCGCGCATACCAAGGCGATAGATGCGAGGCGGTGTCCAACTGTGATAAAGGATGAAAATCATGATGGCGCATCCCCCGCTGTCGTCACTGCGAAACCGAAAAAGAACGCTTTGCGGGGAAATGCTAAGCTCCCGAAACGACCTCCTATACCGCGATGGGACGATGATAACAACTCGGGCGTAACTGGGAGCGGAGCTCAGGCTGCAGGATACCATTTGGGTCTAACTTCATCCCCTTTCCAGGTCACTTGAGGTGCAGACTGTGAAGTAAAACCCCTTTCTCGTCGCGGTAGTTAGAAGAGAGATGACTCTGAGAAAATAATGTGAAATGTGACTCTTTGTGACTTGCCCACCAAGGACTGAATCAGTGAAGCTTTTTGTCCTTTCTTTAGACAACGCCGAACACATGTTGTAATCGATTTTTATCTCTTGCTTTCAACTACATCTCTTTTACTGGAACAGCTTTATTTCTGTCCTGGTCCTCTGTGAAGGCCTCACCAAGTTGTTTTGCTTCCTCAGACTTGGTGGCCACTTCGTAAGCCTGCTGTTGTTTTATCCTGTTGACTTGCTTCTGACGGGCGGTCGCTTTTGACAAAATTTCAGATACGACTGAAGGATACCTCTACCTAATTCATGAAGTTCCATCTCGACAGATATGTTGAGGAGGAGGAAGATTGGGAGATCATTCCCGTCAAGTGGTGGTGGACTTCTTTCAAGGCTGTATCATGGTCATACAACTCGAAGCAGGGCCAAGGTCAAAGCAAACTGCCCCGGCGACAATACCAGGGGTCGCTCTTTGCGGGTATCATATCCAAGCGAGGCTCTGAACGGTCGCCCATGAGCCCTCCGCTGAGAGCATCGAGTAGAGAAGCAGGTGTTGGAGACGAGGAAGACTCATTGAATTTGGATCTAGTTGGAGTGAAAGGTGCCATGGAGGTCGTCATGGAGTACGAGAAGGACGTTGGCTTTTATTTCACCATCTTTCCGGATCTTGGATTATATTCGGACTCAAAGGTCGACCTGAGTGTTGACATTGACGAAAATGACCTCCAGGCTGGAAGGGAAAGGTGGAATAATCTCTCCGAAGAGTTGATGAATGGCCCCGCTTTTGAAAATACAACAGACAGCGATGAATCTATGGAAAGTTCTTTCATAGGTTCTATTTCGTCTTATGGTGACCTCAGCCATTCTACCTCATCTCTGTCAAGCATTGACATGACCCGTTCCGAAGGTTCCATCGATTCTATTCCTATGCCATCCACACCGAAGGCGAAATCATCCTTCAATGATGTTATGGTCAAAGATGTCTCACCAGCTGGAAGCCTCGATGAGAGCAGCGGTCCCTCACTTCATCTTTCACCGAGCAGGTCTCTGAACGCTTCGGCTTCTTCATTCGTGCCCACTTTTTGTTCCCAACTAAACGAAGAACCAGTTCATTTCCCTTCATTAGCCGATGATCCAAAGTCACGTCCAGATGTCCACTCACCCCCCGCTTCATTTGCCAACTTCACTTTCCCAACTTTGAACCCCACACCTCTTGCTCCTGCTGTCAAGATCAAGAAGGACGACCAGGGCTTCTTTACCGAAATCCAGGTCGACAATTCTGGGGACCTTTTGCCCCCATTCCTTCAGGAACCCCCTCAGCGCAACCGCACTCGCAAATCCAGGACTCGTGAAATCGTGGATCGTATCCGTTCTCAACTTGCTCCAGAAGATGGTGGTACTGGCCACCCTATGCACTTGAATCCGATTTCCCCTAAATACGCAAGCCATAGCCCCAGTCCCATATGCGATGAGTCAAACTTCATTACACCTCGGCTTAGTGTATCTGAGGACGGAGGTGACCGACTTTCAAGGCTGTCGAGCCCTTCTTGTGACGATGACGACGGGTGGATCGACGTCGTTCAGCCAGCTGCCTCCTCCCCCAACCAGAAGTCAACAAGGGCCCGTGAATTGTTCCGGGCACTGACCAGGCGTCGGACGGACTCCTCTTCTTCTGGAGACCTCAGAGAAGCCATAGCCTCAGAAACGAGCTCAGGACTATCAAGGAACGTATCCTCGTCACCGTCATCGTCACCATCCCCTCAGACGCCTCCCGCTCTGGTGGCAAACGACGGCTGGGTCGAAAGCAGCACCGTCTCACCACCAGAGCCCCAAAAGAAGCCAAAGGCATCCCAACCCCACACCCACAACAGAAAGAAATCCTCTGTCCAGCACCAGCATCACCAACACCACGGCTCCCGCACGTCCATCTCGTCCTCATCCTCATCCTCGCATCTCCAGCAACCGTTCAGCGCATCCTCGCCATGTTATCCACAGCTCTCGCCCACCGCGATGTCACCGCACCACCCACAGCACATGGTCCCACCCCCAGCCGCGTTTCCTTATTTCTTCCCTGCTTATCCGGCGATTGCGATGCCGTCTCCGTACGCTGCAGCGTTCATGCAGGTTCCCACCTACCCTATGGGGATGCCCATGCACACAGCGCACGTAGCCCCTGCGGTTGGTACCATGCCCGTGGCGCCGTTCATGGCACCACCGCTGATGCCTGGCCGCACGGCGTCGATGAAGCCCGCCGCGCCGCTCACGTCGACGCCCACAAACATGAACATGCCCGCATACAGGGCGAAGCACTCTCCGCTATGGTGAAACCCAATCTGCATTATTATCTCAAGCTCTTCGCTTTCTCTCTTCATCTGTATGTACTTCTCTTAACACTAACCACGTCTGTATCCTTGTTCAGCGTCCATTTCTCATCGTTTCTTGGGCCTTTTGTGGACCTTCTCCTCTGCATTAAGTAGTTTGTGAATATATATAGTGAAACATCCCATGGCTCAGTACATACATTGTGGATTCTTAGGTAGCGCTCCTCCCTCTTCTACTTCTTTGTTCTTGCCGCATGGTCGTCATCATCATCAATCATCCGCGCCACGATTGTTTATTTTACCGTGGCTCGCAATTTCTATGTATAAAGTTGTCTTTTTGTCTTTCTTGTTGCTATATAGTATTACTCAAAATGTGATGAAACAAAACATAGAATGTGCCCCACTCAAGAATTTCCGGTACCATTCTGGATAAATTAATTGTGTACATGTCTTTCGACCAGGAGGCAATCTATTGGACGATGATAGTCCAATCCTTCCTGATCAACACTTTCGGATCTTTAATAACTAAGACGCTAGCATTACCTCCCTTCTTCTCGCTGGAGGCTACGCCAGGGGTGAATTCCCAGACAAGCTCGTTTCCACCCTCAACTTTCACGCTCGTCGGCTTACTGCTCAAACCGAGAATAACCACCTTCTCGACTCTCACATCCTCGACGCTTTTCACAAAGTCGTTCGCAGGGTTATAGGATGCAAGGGCGACGCCATCGACAGCCTCGTCCGGCTTGGCAGCAGCGAGGTCCGTGCTAGAAATTTTCAAGCCCTTCTTCCCAGCCTTGTCGGCAGTAAATTCGCGCCAGATAAAGTCTCCTTGGGTGTGTTTGTAAGAGACCCCATCGTCGAGGTAGAGCTCTCCACGTGCCGTGCCGACTTTGCTGAGGGCCACTTTGAGAGTGAAGGGATCGCGCTTCATGAGCGAAGATGACCGCCTTGGGCGTTCGCGGGTGGCGAGAATGGAACCGCCCCTCAGGAAAAGAGGGAACTGGTGGAGAGCAGAAGGTACAGTAACTTCCTTTCCTTTGGCTGAGCCTCGATAGACGGCGTTGGAGAGATAATCGTAGTAAACCTGAACCATTTTGGTCAGCCGTTCTTTCAATATGACAATCAGCCAGTAGCATACCTGGTCCTCGGCAAGATACACTTTAGATTCTGTGACATCCTTCGCGGTGACTGGCTTGACGAGCAGCCCAGATGATCCAATGTAATACTGGTCATCCATGGTAAATCCAGTCTTGTCCTTAGGGAACATAATAAATTGTGGCCTGCCATGAATCCATGGGGTCAGGAAAATACTAATTTGTGGAGAAAAGAAAATCACCTCAAGATGGGCATGCCAGTAACTGACGTTTCCCGGAATGCCGTGTACCACACTGGAAGTAGCGTATAACGCAGACGAAGAATGTCCTTAACGATGGTCTTGTAAGGCTCGTCCAACAAGAACGGCTCGCGGCGCTTCGTATCGATATGCGCATGCGCTCGGAAGAACGGCGCAAAGGCGCCAACTTGGTACCAACGCACCAGCATCTCAGGTTCTGGGTTACCAAAGAATCCACCAACATCGGCTGTACATCGCAAGACCATCAGAAGGTTGGACAGAAGAAAGAAGAGGCGGGTACATACAGCCAGCGAAGCTCAAGCCTCCAAGACCATTCGCCAGCACCATCTTCACTCCGACGGCCATGTGGTCCCAAGTGCCGAGATTATCTCCCGTCCACATTGCGCCAAAACGCTGCGAGCCTGCGAAGAAGGCGCGGGTGAGGACGAAAGGCCTTTCAGGAGGGTCGGTTCGTGCAGCAACGGCCTGGTAGGTCAGGTTTGACTGAAGGGAGAATGCTTTATTATTTCAGGTGAAGACCTAAATTGGAAAGAACGTACGAAGAGCATTCCGTTGATATTATGGACATCACGATGTTCCCAACCGCCATAATGGATATTGTCCTTTGGCATTGTAATTTCAGGTCCATTGAAAACCGAAGGCTAATTCCCATTTAATTAGATAGCTGCCACTGTATAATAGAAAAGAAAATACCTCATTCATATCATTCCAAATATGAACATCAGTAGTACTCTTGGTCCATGTCCACTTGTCTTTGATCTCCTTGGGTGTGAAGATGGTTTTCCACCAATCCCAGGATGCAGGGTTGAAGAAATCGGTCCAGGAGCTACTGCCGGGCCAGCACCATCCTTCGTACTCTCCTTCACCCGATTTAGGTTTTACAAGAATGCCGAGTTCTGAGGCTTGCTTGAAGGCGGGGTAATTGTCCTCTCGCTTCAAATGGGGGTCAACAATAACAACCATCTGCACGGAAATACATTAGTCCTGAGTGTCGGGGACCATTGAAGTATACTGACCTTTCGTCCTGTGGCAGCCACGTCGTTTGTCATTTCAACAGGATCAGGGAAAGTCTTCTCTTTCCACATGAAGTATTTATGATCTTCAGAGTACTCGATATCAAGCCAGAAGACATCCACTGGCATGTCATCTTGATCGAACCTCTTTTGGACCGTTCGAACGTCGTCTGAGCTCACGTAATTCCAACGGCACTGGTGGTATCCTAAACTCCACTGAGCAGGCATCACTGGTGTGCCCGTAAGCTTGGCATATTGCCTAAAAACGTCTTCGGCAGTTGGACCTGGAAGAAGGAATGTGTCGAGGATACCGGATTCAGAGATCCAGTGGGTTTCGGTGGATTTGTCGGAAGAGTGGGACACGTCGATCCATGTTTCGGAACCGACTACGTGGAAGACGGCGACTGTGGATTCGGCTGAGTGGGCGTGCATCAGGGGGATGGAACCATAGAGAGATACGGGGGAGGATGCAAGATATTCGAAGACATCGGCATTGTAGAGTCGGTATGGGTCTGTGAAGGTAGGGTCCTCTCCGGCAGTGGAGGGTAGAGCGAGACGGGTAGCATGTTGTGGTATGCCATAAACTGTTCCGTGGTTAGGGAAGTTGATGTCAAGAGATAGAGACTCTGGGCCTATGAGTACTTTTAGTTAGTATCATAGATAATCGTTTAATGGGCTTCTCATACCTTTTGGCTTTGAATCCGTCCACGACGAGAAAGTCTCTTCCCAAAGGTCGTCTTCTTCTTCACCCTCAAACCAAGCAAGAGGGTTCTCGACCTTGAGCACGGTCTGGCTTTGGCCTTCGTTCTCAGCGCCTTCTCCTTCTACAGCTGCTGGTTCCTCTGTGGTGGTTGGAGCCTCGATTTTGGTGCGGAAATGTTCCATGTGCAGAAGACCCTGGCCGTTGATAACAATTTGTTCCTTCCCTTTGCGGAGTAGAGTAATGCGCAAGGGTTGATGTTCAACAACGACTTCAATATCCTTTTTCTCCCCGTAGACGGCTCGTGTGTCTTTCTTTCCAGCTGTCCACTTGATGTCTGTGCTGACGACTGGTTCCTTGATCAACGCCCAAGCCGCAGCCTCGTCATACCGTTTCCGAATACCTCCTACTTCGTCCATCCGTACTCTGGCAACACCGTCATCCTGTATGCGCACCTCCAACCCGAAATTGATATCAGGGTAGAGAGAAGACTTCACAGCGGCCGTCAATACGGCCTGGTTGGCTGAGATATTGACAGAGGTTGGGTCCACTGAGTAAGGCGAGACCCAAGATGCTTTGGCTTCTTTTGCACGCGCTGAGAGAGCACGACCACGTCTACAGAATCCCGACTGAGAACATATTTTAAAGTCGTGCGCTTTGAACGCCAGGGATTCGTTGATAAGGAGGAGAGCGATAACTCCAGAGAGAGACCAGGACCGCATCGTAGCCGCGCCCTTCGACTAGTCCTCTATTCCGTTGCAGAGATGAAAGAAATTCAAATAACGATGTTTCGTGGACCCCGCCAACGTCCACGTCGAGGGAAGGGTAGATCACGTGAGCGACCTGATTATTTACCCAAAACGGCAACATACTAAACACCCCTAACTTGACTTGGCGATTTCACTTCCAGTGCTGTGCACGACCGTGACTACAGAAACAAGAATACCAGTTATCAAGAGCTATTAAAACTCGGCTATGTACTAGGTTGCTGCCATCCGACCTGAGTATTGTCAATTTATAGGGGAACACCATGCAGTTGTGACTGGCATCAGTGGCATGGTGAATAAATAAATGTTAGTGAGTCTCAAGCAGGGATTAAAGATATCAACTACTTTTATGCTGCTTTTTTCTGCAGAACGTGTTCGTTGTCTTATGATTCTTGCCAAAATTTAATCTGTCACGGGACCAATATGCCTCATGGGCCTTAGGCGCCTATTTCTCATCGATAACTTAACTTGTCTCTGCCCAATCTTTGCTTCTTTCCTTCATCACTTATCAAACACCTTTCGACACCCTCTCTCGTAAAATTCTCGAGTCCAATGGCACTGCAGCAGGATCCTGATCAGGATAATTTACATACAACGATTGAGGCAACACTTGATCCCGATTTCTACTTCGGAGGGGACTATATCGTTTTTCAAGTACGTCAGTGAGAGTAATAGAGGCAAACTGATGGCTTATGTGAACTTTTCCTTTCCCCGAAGGCAGAGAACACCATCTTTCGAGTTCCATCAGAGCCACTCATCAGAGGTTCTGAAGTTTTCTGCACTATGTTTACACTCCCACAGGGAGAGCGGAAAGGTGACTTAGAAGGAGGAAGTCCTAAAAATCCAATTATGCTACCCACTACCATAAAAGCTGAAGACTTTCGTAACCTTTTGAAAATGCTATACCCGCGGTGAGATATAATTTCCTTGTACAACCATCGTTGCCCAATTGTGTGAACCATTCTCAAAAGATTATTGGAAATTTTACAGCGATGCAACCGAAGATATATCGCTCACGAAATCCCAGTGGATTTCGATATTGAAGACTTCCACGGAGTGGTACTTCTTACCCTTGAGAAAGGCCGCGATATCCGAGCTGATGACGACGCGACATGCGCTCGATGCGTTCGAAAAGATATTACTTGGGAGGCAACTAAAAATCGCAATTTGGATAATTCAAGGATACCAGGAGCTTGTCCAGAGGGATGATACGATCTCGAATGCCGAGGCCATCATCCTAGAGGTCAACTCAGACCCGCATGGCTTAACTGCTCTCAGCTTACTTCGAATCCGAGAGCAGGAAATACGACACAAATTCGGCTCTAAAGCAAAAAACATGGCGCAGAGCGTAGTCCGCTTGGAGATCGAGAGAGAGTTCCAGACGGAGCTGAAAGCTATCCGTGCAATGGAAGAGGGCTACGGAGCAGTCCAGGAAGAGTTTCCCGTGCCCGAGCCGGCAGTGGATGTTGGGGATGAGTTGGGATGGTGGGATTGAGATTGGAACGAGAGCACTAGGTAGTAAGACAATACGAGCAAAGTTACACAAACTTGAAGGGTCTCCGGGAGTTCTACAAGAAAACAAGCCAGCATGAAGTATGTAGGCTATTTCCAAAGGTCCTGAGGCTGAAGCCTCCGAGTCCTGCAGCCGTCTTGAAAGTAGTAAGTACAGAGCTGTACAGAGGTGCGCACATCACCTGACCGTGTCGTGGTGGGCAAATTTGGTAATCCCGGACCGAGCACACTGCATCCCTTTCTCATCCACGACAATGCTCGACGTCCGCCTCCAATCTTCGCCCTTCTACAAAAGCGAGGAAACTGTGGTTTACATAACGCTTTTCATTGGCCCTCGAGAGTTGCAATTCCATTATGAATTTCACAAATTCAAACTCATTGGATATAGGACCACTCCATCGGCTGGAGATTCGGAGGGTAGAATCCCAACCTTGGTACAAAGTTCACAGCCAACGTGAGATTATCGTGTCGGGCACGCTTCTGTAAACGCAAAAGCCACCAAATCACACCCTCCCTTGCTTTCTCGACTACCACATCGACCGACATTGAGATGACTGAAGCAATCACCGCTGATCATGAGAAGGCCGCCTCTCTTTCGGAATTAATGAAGCTCGACCACACTGGCCTTCCTTTGATCCCGCAACCAACAAACTCTCCATTCGATCCGTTGAACTACCCCAAGGTTCCTTCTGCTTTTCTTATTCCGACCTGAGATCTTCGTGCTCACTAAACGTATTGGTTTCCACAGTGGCTGAAGTACTCTATTCTTGCCCAAGTCTGCTGCTTGGCCTTTCTTGCTACACTGAATGTCGCAATTATCAACCCAGCAGTCGTTCCACTTGCCGATGAATTTAACATTGCTCATGTAACAGCGACATACCAAACCACGGTCGCCATCGGCACGAGCGCTTTGGGACCTCTCCTTTTCACACCATTCGCAAACGTGTACGGGCGAAGGCCAGCATATCTTTTATCTGTTCTCATTGGCTTCGCCTCTGCAGTTGGGTCCGCAAACGCAAAGTCGTTCGGCACGCTCGTCGTTGCTCGAGCTTTCAATGGAGTCGGTCCTTCGGCGGCACTTGGGTTGGGTGCGGGAACCGTCGTAGACCTATTTTTCATGCATGAAAGAGGCAAGGCTATGGGAATATTTACTCTCATGCTCACGAATGGTGCTCATTTGGCCCCGATCGTATGTCCTCTCCCCCATGCATCGGTCTACCGCTAAATATGACTTGTGTATCCAGGTCGGCGGGTATGTAGCACGAGATCGAGGCTGGCGGTGGTGTTTCTGGGTTGGAGCCATTCTGAACGGCGTGATGTTCATCGTGGCTCTCCTGTTCATGCCAGAAACTCTCTTCGATAGACCGGAAGCAGATGACACGGACGAGAAAATTGTTGGACACGAGAAATTTGATGAAAAGGGAGACTTGCCGATCTCAGGAGTGGTCTATGAACTGCCGCCGATCAGCTTTAAGGACTATGCACACCGTCTCTGGTTCTGGGACCTTGATCGGCCGCCTTCACGTCAAATCAAGGCTACTGATTTTATGGTGAAACCGCTCAGCATGCTTAAATATCCCTCTGTTACCTTTCCTGCTTTATATTAGTAAGCCTCTCAGCTAATCTCTACGCCAAGCATTTGACATAACATCTTCAGCGCGGTGACTTACGGGTTTGCGTCTATTGAACCTGCTCTAACTCTAGCAACGCTTTTCACCGAAATATATCATTTCAACACCGTCCGCAACGGGCAAGTCTCCCACCATCTCCCGGCGCCTCTCGCTGACAGACATACCAGTTTGGCCAACGGAGTCAGCCTCTTGGTTGGAGCGTCAGTGCTGACATTCCAATAATTACTGAACTTACTTGGAAAACTTTAGTTCTTTGGGCGAACTCCTTTCCGGTCCTGTTACCGACGCAATGATGGCTCGCGCTCGCCGACGGGCGCTTAAACGCGGAGAAACCGCGCCGGCTGAAGTTCGTCTGCAAGGGATATGGACCGGCGCCATTACTGTCCCTGCTGGATTACTCATGTGAGTACATGATTTGGGATATTATAACCGCGCAACTTATCCACCTTTCAATCTCTGTAGTTGTAAGCCTTCGTTGTATTCCCTTTGAGGATGGGCTAGATATGAACCCAAAGACGGGCTAACTATCCATTTTGCAACGACCTTCATTGCACCGTGTATTGGAATGGGTATGCTCCTTCATGTTTACCTGTCAGTGAACTTATAAACATGCTTGAAGCCGTGGCTTGCTTTGGCAGTAAGAGAGTTCAATACTATCTACGTCTGATACCTCATTGATGCCCCCTTCCTCTAGTACAGATCATTACTTCTGTTTGCTACACCTATAGCTGCGGCGATTGCTATCGCTCGCGGAGTAACGACGTTAGCCAATGTTTCAAGTGCGGTCTCTCGCTCGGGGTTGTACACTTCATAACCTGTTTTACCTATTCATAGTTTCTTCCGGCAAATATTTGGCCTTACTCTTGGCTTTTACTCGTAGGTGACCAGTTTCCCCGTCCTTGTGTCTATACTTAAATATGAGCGTTAGAATTCCATTTGGTGAAAAGGTTTACAACAGCTGACAACCGTACTCTGTTTCTATACTCAATCTCTTATGCAGATCGGATTCGAGTGGTCTTTTGCGGTGTTTACAGCCATTTGGTTCGTCCGCATGCCGATTATATTCCCATTCCTGCCTAGCTGATATTGCGACCCCAAAGCCTGGTTTCTTTCCTTCCAATCGTTGTTCTTATGTACCGGGGCGAAAAATGGCGAAAGTACATGGGCGATACAGACGCACTTTAAACGCGCTTCCTTAACCAATATGACAATGCCGACTATGGCATTAAAATCGAAATGTGAAGAGTCGCTTTGTCTGTTTGATGTCAATGACATGTCATGCATACCCGTCTCTAGACCCCACCGTATGCGAAAGGTACCACAAGCATCAGCGCTCGGTGATATACATCGTGTCCCGTGGTCACTTCCAAGAATGATACCTTGAACACCTGAAACCCGAAGTTTCTGAGTGTGATCATTAACGTCGCCGTTAGATGTGGGTAACCAATGTATATCCTGAAAGCGATATTCTATCTGGAGTGTTAGGGAACTGACAAACATCTACAGCCCAGAGGTAGAAGCTTCTCTTAGCCTATAAGAAGCGCATTTCGAAGCACTTCACCCAGAACCCACTTTAACATTCCTTGGTCTGTGGAACGACACATTTGTGTTTCCGAAAATGACTTGCTTATGAAGTTTCTGTTCCTTTACGACGCCACCTCGGTGACCTTTCATATAGCACATTCGTGTCGTTATCGTAATTTCACCCTCAGGTGAGTTTGGGCTTTGTTTCCCCACATATGCTTTTGACTGGCTCTGAAGGGTCAATCAAGATGAAAACATGTTTTTCCGCTGGCATTGTCGTACTCGCTGCAAGTTCAATGTACCAACGTTCTGCCCGGACATCTGCCGCGAAGTTAAGCCCTCCTGACCGATTGGTGTATGCAGAAAGGGCTGCGGTTCTGCCTGCCTCCAACTAAGTCTTTCTTCCCCGAAGGCCAAGTAGTCTTTGAATCTATAGGATGCTGGGATTGCTGCCCAAATCCCACGGCGCCTTGATTACGACTCGGAGTTCATATTCCTTGAGTAATTGAATTTGGTGCTTGTCACGACCCAAGTCCCATTAAATCGTTCCTGGACCTTTAAATTGCACGTTTGAAGGTTAACAACGTTATTCATGTCATTTAACTCGCCTTTCAAGGTGGGTACCAATGGACCGCAAGTGGATATCGCAACAGAACAGCCCCACAAGCTCCTGAACAATAATTGGCATGCGAATATTCAAATCTACGCACAATACCAGCTGTAAAAGGCGGAGTGAGTCTTTATGTCTGCTGGTAGTAATCTGTTAATACTAACAGTTGTGGGTCTCAAGCCAAGGCCGGTCGCATTTGGTTTTCTCCGTGAAGATTCGAATCGACCACACATTCTTACCTAAATTCCAGCCACTCTGCGGTCTTGGCGAAAGGTAAAACCTATAAAAACAGTTAAGAATCGGCTTAAGTTTACTCGCTCCATTCCTTTGACTTCTCAGTAAGTAATAAGATCGAGATCGAAGTACACTGACCAATTTCGTTGCCAGATCTTTGAAAGCACGTATACCAAAGCGATCTTCGCCGGCAATTTTCCACAGTGGTGAGTCTTTAACTGCATAATTTCTTCAAAGTAGCGGCTAATTCTTGACATTTTAAAGCATTTTCAAAAATGAAGTCGTTCTTCACTGCTGCCATTGTAGCCCTTTCATTCGCATTAGATACAAATGCAGTCCCACAAGCTTCCATCCCTTGTCTTGCGGTATGCCGCCCTACCAAACCCGTTTGCCCGGTAGGCCAGGCACCGTCTGGTAGTCCAGGCTGCTGGGGTTGCTGCCAGCCGATTTGCAGGCCAACTGTTTGCGCTGCCGCCAAACCTATATGCCTGGAGGCCGAAACCCTTACTACCCCGTCCTTAGGTTGCTGGGGATGCTGCAAGCCGGTCTGCGGGAACGTGTGCTCCATAGAGAAGCCAATTTGCCTTCAGGGATATGCGGTCGGTGGAGCGGATGGGTGTTGGAGTTGCTGCCCTATCCTCACATCGGACGAGGAATAATCATGCGATAGTAGCATCGATTGTCATCTGCTACACGGTCTGTCACGGGAGACTACGATAATATCCGTTTGGACAACCAGTCAAAATGACAATCTGATTTTGAATTTCCAAATGCGCCAGAATAACTCGCGCCATTGTTGAAATGCGATAATCCGAGATAAACAATGCCAGTAAGCCACAACCCGAGTTAACGATGTCGAACAGTCGGCGGAACTTGACCTTTTTCCTGAGGGTCCTCCTGAGTTTACGTGGGTCAGAATGCAGCTTTACAAAACCTTACATACCCTGAACGAAACGCTTCCACTCAAACAACACCGCATTCACGGCGTGCTTTGTTTCGAGTTCTTAAACTTCTTTACCTTTCTGCGTAGAGGCCTTGGGAATTTATTTTTCAAAGGGTCGGTGTGACGTATAAAACGGATTATGCTTGAGACACACTCACACAGAAACGCCACTCCGTTAATCGTCTTGGTAAGTGCATCGCCAATATCTGCATGCGTGGCGGCTAATCTGGCTGAGCCAACTTGAAGGTCTTCGAAGGCAACTATCAGCTGATATTTTATTTCACCTTTTTGAAAATTTTTTAAAGAAGAACAGTGAGCGTTCTTTATGTGTTGACCTCCGAGTCTACCTTGCACTAATAGCGCTATTTCATAGATGAAATTGGTCATTGCCGCCGCCATTCATGTAGCTGCATTGCTCATCGCCAGCGCTACTGCAGCTCCCCAACTCAGCCCCGGCGTTGAAATTGTTTGTAGCGACGTGTGTTATCTCAATAAACCAGTCTGTGCGGGTGGGTTTGCCTCAGGAGGTTCAGGAGGTTGCTGGAGCTGCTGCCGTGTCATACGCCCCACTCCTGTGCCAATTTGCAGCCACGTTTGCACCACGGACCAACTTGCATGCCTGGAGACAGAGGCCCTTACTGGGTCAGCAGGGTGCTGGAGCTGTTGCCCAATCGTCGTGTCGCCTGGTACCGACGTGTGAAGATTTATATTGAAGGAGAGGGAAGTTAACACAGTGGATTTATCTAACATGAAAAAGCTTTCAAGTTGGTACATGGAAAAAAATCAGTAATGTTGACCTTGGAGGAAATCATGTGGATTGCGTTTCTCGATGAAATGCGGTTGGTTCTAGCAGCCTTAAATGAATATTTTCTAGTGACTCCAGGACAAGATACCGGCGAGCCACGACCTCACTAGATCAATCATCCTCGGGGCCTTTCCTCTAGGATGGGTAATAAGTCGTTGGATCTACAGAATGCTGGAATTGCTCACGAATGCCATGACGCAATGATCATAAGTTCGAATTAATCTGTTGCTGGTCATTGCCCGAACTTCATTAAGTCGTCCCTTGAGCTTTTAGAACGGCACGTTTGAAAGTTAACACCATTCTTCATGATCATTGGAATCGCCGTTTGAAGTGGGTACCAATATTGATGGACAAAATGTGGATACCAGAAGAGGAGACACGCTCCGCAAGCCCTAAGTTGGTGGCTTACAATCTGTTTGTGAGGTGTAAAAGGTGAAGTGAAAGTTTTTGTACGCTGCTTGATACCATGATGATGGTGGTATAGTTTAAAAAAAGGATTGACCACATTTAGATTTCTTCCCAGTGAAAATCACCGCCGGTTTCAATTATCTATAAATAACCCGTTTCTATTTTTAGCCTGTGTTGTACCTTATAATGAACGCAATCTTGACTTTCAAGGGTCTTCAAAATCCATATAAATTATGTAGAATCGACCAGTTTAATTTACTCACCCCATTCTTCCATCCCTCTCGGTAAGTGAGTGGGTAACAAAGGAAGCATCGCCTCACATTGATCCAACTTTTATCCTAGGTCTTTGAAAGCATATATCCCAAAGCGAGTCTCATCGAGAAATATTTCCGCAGCGACAGTAGTAAGTCATCCGAGAGCTTTGTTGCTCGTCTTCTCCGCACCTAATATGTGGGTGTCTGATCTTTTGACATTTGAAGATTATTCGAAAATGAAGTCGTTCTTCACCGCTGCCATCGTCGCCATTTCGCTCATTGCGAACACAAATGCCATCCCACAGGCTACCATCGGTTGCGCCTCGGACGTGTGCCTCCTCAATAAGCCAGTTTGTCCTGCAGGTTCAGCGCCGACTGGGGGTCCAGGCTGCTGGCGCTGCTGCCAGCCGATTTGCAGACCAAGTGTTTGCGCTTCCACCAGTCCGATTTGCCTGGAAGCAGAAACCCTCACTGCCCCTTCCTTAGGTTGCTGGAGATGCTGCAGGCCGGTCTGTGGGACAGAGTGCTCCATAGAGAGGCCAGTTTGTGTTGATGGATATGCGGTCAGTGGAGGGGATGGCTGTTGGAGCTGCTGCCCAATCATCGCCTCGGAGTGACCACCCAAAAGGGAAGGAAGATTGTGCGCTACTTGTAGTATCACGTAAATCTTTCTCGCAATAAAGTACGAAAATCAATTCGATTTTGAATACTACGACGATATCTTTTGGCATGCGTAAAAGTCTCGCTGAGATGGAAATTATGTCACCGATCGACTTACCAACGACTCGGACACTCATCCTCCACAGCGTCGAAACTGCAAATTTGTATGGCAGGCTGTGGAAAGCGAGATCGGTGTCCCAGGCATGGATTGCAAGGTACTGGGGTATAGCTGCTCCTTGTTCTTCGTCGGTTGCAACGAGACGGTACCTCCTCGAGTGGATCCACCCTGGGGCACAGTTGAGTAAGGGAATGTGTCCATCTGTGTACCACGTGTTCAAGTCGTCTTCAAATTCTGGCGCAGGGGAATTATGGAAGCAGGAGACTGGAATTGAAGCTGAAGTCTCGACGGTCGCAAATGTGATTTATACTCGAGTATATACCTCAATTGATGGATGTTCCGAGATTACTGTCCTTCAGTTTCTCTTTAATCACTGAGAGCTTCCCACTAGCCGTTATAGGATAGATTAGGAGGTGATGTCCATCCGATGCGTAGGGCAACGCAGAACGATCTGCCACACCATGACTCAGTGATTTGTCTTTATTCAATCATTTTATAATGCCAGCTACAATCAAATGGAAATTATATGTATTAGTCTGACAGACAGAGTTGCATTTTACGAGGACTCACAAGACCATTCACGAGCGCTAGAAGAGGGTCTCGACTTGTCCAAGTGCTTCGTGAAAACGAGGAGAGTAGGTAATTTTCTTCCAGGTTCTATTAAGTGGCAAAGAGGCCATGGAGCCAGCTGATCTGTGTGATAATTACAACGACAGAAATACTTGTCTGGCGATGGCGGGCAGGCGCCAATTGATGGTGGAAAAGACGGTGAAGATGACGATGAAGAGCAAGCCGAGCGTTCAGGGCCCTACAGTGTTAATAACGACGCGTCTCCCCCTCACCGCAGCCTGCGAAATCTCCTCCTCTTGTGTTACATTGACCGGGACGAGCTTCACCGAGCTCGGCAGATTGAGGTACTGAGCTAGCTTTTGTAGCTTTGGCGTTGACTGTGCGCCGATAGCTAATGTGAATTAGGGACGTTGTGAATGGGCCAAGAGACACATATATCGTGATCCGTAGGGCACATCACATATATCGTGGTCTGGCTAGGAGAGACTAGCCAAGAGATACAAAGCGTGTAATTGTGACGCCAAAACCTGTGTTTGGCCCTGTTGGCGCCACTGAATAGCCGAGGCCCGAGACCGAGCTTCTTTCAACTCTACTGCCAAGTTCGTCAGTGAAGCTCAAGTGAAGCTCATCTGAAATTACCGTCGAACGAAACGCTCTCTTGATGTGCTAGCTGCGGATATCAGGATATTTGGATCATCAAATGTACCAGGGTCTGGAGCTCACTTCTGTTGACTAAAGGATCGATGTATTCTTCATGCCCATTCTGTCTGAAAAGTACTAGTAATTCCGCTGAACTTTGTCCTCGGCATATTACCCAAACCAAACCGTCAGACTCCACGTATACCGCGGATACTGCAAGGAGGCTCATACCCATCAATATTCGAGGATTCTACTTCTCTCATTTCTCAAAACTCTCGATCGCTAGCTACGCAGCGATATGGAAAAGGTGCACCTATGCTAGTGACTGATTTCGGGATCGTATATTGGCTTCAAGGGTCGATCCAACGCCTGTGCTATTGACCGCCTGGTGCTTTTACCTGGTCCCCAATAAACTTGGAAAATTATGGCCACTGTATGAATCTATATTACAGTCTTCCATGGGTACAATGTGGAGTTTCTTATCTTATTCTGCATCGAGTGGCTTTTTCTGGCCGAAACCAACAATGTTGGCACTTTTATGGTTACCACCTCACACTTTACAGGATGGAGTCGGAGCGGCTTGATCGACTTTATATTGTCTTCTAAGATCATCAAGCCCCACTCGCGTATAACGTATAAATGGGATGCGGAAATCGCCTTGAAGGCCCCATCCAGTCCTACTGGAGTTTGAGCCCCATCTTTCAGCGAAGATGTTCAGACTTATTGCAACTCTTGCAATATTGAGCGTCGCCCCCCATGCCTTCGCAACTACCGCCGATCTTGTGCAACAGGCGACTGCAACATTGCCCCTCGTTCGGCGATACAATCTCACCAGTGTTCACAACCTCCTTCGGCACGACCAGGCCAGAGGGCAGACAATTAGGTCTGGGCGTCCGACCAATGACCAGATAGACAACCAGGCTATCGCTTACCTGGCCTCAGTGGAGATTGGCGAGGGCCCTAATGCTACTACATGCGAGTCTTCATTTATTCGCAGCATTCAACTTGCGGAGAAATTTCTTCTAATTGGCTTTCTCTAGATTCACTGGTCGTCGATACCGGAAGGTTGGTTTATGCCAGGCCAAGTACACAGACCCAATTTGCTTAGAAACATCCAATCCTTCACCAGTTCAAATACATGGGCTGGCGCCGGGAAAGAATACGTCAAGACCGGCAGCACTGAGGATGCAGGTGACTTGGTGGTAAGACAGTTTGGAATCTTTCACTTCTAACTAATCAGATGCTATTCGAATCTGTTGCATTCTTAGTTTGTCTCCTATGGCTCAGGTTTATTTGTCGGTAGGAGCCGTTTCATGAATTCCTAGTACTTCGGCGCAAACAATCAACAGGTGAAGAGCTCATAGATAGGGTAACCCTCTCTCCGGACCTGGTCGTAGAAAGGCAGTCTGTTGGGGATGCTACTTATGTCAGTTATTATTGCACAAGCTGGACTCTACCTAAACAAAGACCCCTTCTAGGCCCTTGGATTCAATGCTGATATTAATGGTATACTTGGGTGGGTACCATCTTTTTTTACCTTGCCTAACCCTTGATCGAGAAAACACGTGCAGACTAGGCCCGACTAACCTGACCATTGGTAGGACCATTAGTCGTCCTGTCCTCAACTTCAAAATAATCGATTCTCTAGGTACCCTCTTGTCTGATCAAAGTGCTCCTATTCCAACGGTTCTCGACAATTTGTATAAGTCTGGAACTATCCGTTCCAATGAATTTGGCGTCTATTTTCGGCCCGTTGTAGGAAACAACACGTCCAACGGAGAAATAACTTTCGGTCTGTTCCCCCCTCGCCCTATGCTGTACCTCTCAAACCACTGACATTCATGGCAGGCGGTAGTGATCGATCGAAAACTACATGCAATATTCAATATACGTATGCATTTCGTTCTTAACACTCTAAGCTGGATGTCAACTTGACAATCAACAGGCCAGTCACCGCCACACAACCTTCCAGCCACTACTGGGGTATTAACCAAACCATAACGTACGGAAAGACTGCGATGCTTCTTTCCAATAAGGCCGGGGTTGTTGATACTGGTTCGTGGACATTGACAACATGGGAATTCTTCCATTCACACCATATAGGCACCACACTCCTTTTGATGGCGACTGATGCATTTGACATATACAAGAACGTCACTGGCGCCGTTCTGGACAATGCTACAGGCCTACTCAGTATCACAGAAGAACAATACAGCAATCTCAATAGCCTTCACTTTACGATCGGATCCGTGCGTGCTTCTTCTCCAAAACTATTGCTCGAGATTGACTTTTTGGTTATCCCTACTCACTCTTCCATAGTCCACTTTCGAGCTGAATGCGGATGGCCAGCTCTGGCCTCGTCGCCTCAACACTTTGATTGGTGGTAATTCATCAGCAATATATCTGATCGTTGGCGACCTCGGCGTAGACAGCTCTTTCGGCCTCACTTTCATCAATGGTTATTCATTCTTGGAGCGGTTCTACTCCATCTATGATAGTACCAACAACAGACTTGGCTTTGCGACCACTGCCTATACCAATAGCAAAACCAACTTCCTAATATAACTTCTCTAGTCTAGTTTCTTTCACTTCATTGTCGTTCTTCTCGAGGCCATTATTCATGATCAGGGTGGATGATTGGGAAAATGACTGCAAAACCTGAATGGTACCTTTTACTCTTTTCTGGACAATCTCAATATCGTCTATGTAATGCCCCTGCCCCAATCTTTTCACCTTACCTTTCAAGTAATAGTCCAATGACCAAGATTCAAACTGTTGACATTTTGGGACATTTTCATTATATGTTCGACGGGGTGCAGAAAATCTTTTATTGGAAAACAGCCACAACAACAATGAACACTCTGAAATCTTCTCAATATCCCTCTCAGTCGATGGCTTCTTTGCGTGACCAACTATCAAACGTGTCTGGCTACATTTTGACTGGCGAAATAAGATACGAATTAGCCTCAGGAACTGGCGTAAAAAACCTATTGAGTTTCTTACGGGTATTGTCCTTGCACATTTCCGGCAGGAGCATACCGACAGACCAGGTACTTCGACGCCTGGGGGAAGATAGTGCCGCCCCTGCAGTCAGCCAGGGCACAGGCGACTTGCTTCGAGTTCTTCCAGACCACCTGTCCGTTCAAAAGTCAGATCAGACAAACTTGTTCTATCTTCTTGGACTGACCTGTGTAAAGTGTCCAGTCCCAGAGGAAAAGCCAGGGTGGTTCCCTTAACACAAATATCGGAGGTCAGCCAAGGAAAGAGTGCTCGATCAATCGACTTACAGTCATATTTCGCTGTCGTTCAAATTGGAGGTAAGTATTATTCATGACTTGAAGCCTACAAGTGGCTTACAGGCTTCGTCCATCCATGACTTCACACCTTGCGCAAGGCCAGGGCCAGGGTTTCCGGTTCCTGCAAACTACGTAAAGAGATCAGAACCAGAAACACCCGCAGAAGTATCAAACTAACCAAATTTTCGCCGTATTTACCTTGTCCCGAGCTACGCGGAACGGACGTTAACCTCTTCATTTCGACCAATTTCTGTCGCAGACACTCACCTATGGTGGAATTCGCATTGTCGAGCCCAAGCAAGAGTGCCGGAGTAGAGATCGTTGCTCCAGGTAACAGCAGGGGCACGGTATTGAGCGCGGTACGAATTATGAACGGAAACGACCTCGTTGGTCCACGCGTCTGTAACATTTACTTCGCTCGAAGGCGAAAGTGGCTCAGTCGCGTCGGAAGAAGATTCGACCATGTTTATCACAGCCTGGATGGCTTCAGGGATGGTAGGCAAGGCACTGCCAAGAGCCGTGCTGGCAAAAGCGCAAAGGGAGACGAGGGTAAAGAGCTTGGTCATTGCGTTCTGGGGAATGTAAAAAGAGAGAGAGGGCCTTTATAGACTTCCTTATTACAGGGCAAGAATAGTTAGAACATTCCATTATTTCCGGACCCTCAAACGTTGGAAGTTGGCTATGGGCGCTATTCATTGCGGGCAGGGACGGGAAAGCTGAAAGAGGTATTCTGACCACCCAGCTGCCAACTCTTTACGACGCCAAGTCCAAAAGGCATCAAGGCATTTATGTAAAGCGTTGACAAGCCGGAAACCATATGTAATAGAAAAAGGTCATATTCCCTCTCAAAGACGGTGGTTTGGTGTCGCCGACTTAGCACCATGGGCGGAACCCTTTGCTTGCTATTCTCGGCGCTTCAGAAGGGGCTTAATTTCCTGGGGCACGATTATTGAATTTTCAGGGAGGTTAAATTATATATCCGGTTCCTGGTACATGAGTCATAGAATCACTAAGGCCTTCCAACGTTTTGCCTGTTCAGTCAATAAAGATCGCCTCATTTATCAGTGAACACTGAAAAGCAATATGAAACGAATGAGACGTACGGAAATTGACCAAGGTAATTTCCTGGTGGACTATAACGGCAAACAAGAAACTTGCCAGCCATGGGGGTCACTGTCCCAGCAGCACAATTCCCAACAGCACAAGCAACCTGTGTAGTACCCTTCCATACCACCTGGATATTTTGCGATTGAGTCAGAAGGGCATTGATCCAGTAAGAGCAAACAACTCGAGTTACCTGTGTAAAATGACCGGTCGCAGCGCTGAAGCCGGGGTTGTTGTCTGTGGTAACCATCAATTAAAACGAATAGGTAGTTTACTGCAACCCACAATCGTATTTCGCTGAAAATGATGTTAGGTAAGATAAAATCGCGCATCAAAAATACGCACAAGCCTCATCCATCCATGCTTTCACGCCGCTGGCCAAGGTATCCGTATTTCCAGAGGTGAAGTACTAGTTTAGAGGTAAGCAACATGTTCTGCTATCGTCTTATCCACAAACGATATTACGAGGTTTTCTCCATACATTCCTCCCGAACTGCCAAGAAAAACGAAAGCAGGTCGTTAGGCAAGAAATGTGTCATGAATAACGAAAATAAACCGACTTAGAATGTTGAAATTGGCAATTCTGGGCCCAGGCAAGAGCACTGGGGTAGAGAGAAGTACTCCAAGTGAGCGGCGTAGCACCGTAGCGAGCACGGTAGGAGTTGTGAACAGAGACGACCTGATCACTCCAGGCATCTGAGCAGGACATGTCGTTTAGCGAGGGTTGTAGGCGAGCAATACCAGAGAAATAATTACCACGCGTCTCAAGTATAGTTGAGACAGAGACTTGAAGCAAGGTTGCTACAACAAGCAATGGTACAAAAGTTGCGTGCTTGAACATCGGTTTTGGGGACAAAGTTCCAATCAAAGACTGCGTTATCTTATAAAGCGGCAGCGGTTATTCGCCTCTGTGGTGAGGATTCTAGTTTGGTGGCACCCATAGAGCAAAAGGAGCTTCTGCTCTTCTGGGTTGCGAATGCCAGAAGGATGTTTTGGGCGTAGTCCTTCTACTACCAGCCGAAAATTGACAAGTGCAATGCTGAAACACCCTTCGACACTATGAATTGCCTCGATGTCAGAGCAGTTTAGACCTAGGACGAGGGGCCCATTGGTATGCCCTGCTCTGAGCTGTTGCCAGAGATGGCCAGCTACGTAAGTAGGAGCACATGAGTGTTCAAAATAAGAGGCATCAGTGATTTTGAAATGCGATCGTCACGGAGCCTCACGGAGTTCGCATGTCTCTCTTGAACAAATTGTATCTTTCGAACTTCTACAATCCTCGACATCGACGGAAGGGCTAGAGCCCACAGACCATCTAAAAGTCATACCTAGGTTTGAGCGCACCCACATCATTGAAAATGACCTTCTCAGACCTTCGGTTCATCATGACTTCCGACGTCCTCCTTGCGTGCCTCTTTCCTCTAATTATTCTCGTCGTTGGCTACAAATGTTTCCCTTACTTCAGCATTTCCGATATACGCGACATATTATCAGCAGGTCCGCGTAAACCGCGTCGCAATGGCTACTTTTCTCTAGAACGAGCTTACCATTCCTTCTCGCAATACCCTAGGCTGTCAGCAGGTGAACTATCCCAGATGCGAACATCTTATGTTACATTAGGACGCGCTAGCACCAAGCTTGGCTACAAGATTGGTTATCCAAAGAAACTGGACCGGCTTCGCGACATCACGAGCTTGAATGCGACCATCACGGATGGTATAGCGGAGCTGGCGCTCGAAGAGTTTCCATCTCTTCACAGCGACGGCGCGAATGACACTGGTTCGGCGGACCTCGGGCGAGTACGGGAGTCGTTAAAGCACTTTGTCAGGGACTGGAGTGAAGAAGGTGTCGAGGAACGTACACGTATATTCGCGCCTATCCTGGATTTGTTGAAGACGGTGGAGCAGGAGGATAGAGCTGGTATGAGGGTGTTAGTACCAGGATGTGGTCTTGGAAGACTAGCATGGGAGATATCTGAGCTTGGTAAGTCCAAGTTTGAAGTTTCTATGTCCTGCCCGCTTTCTTCTTTTCGGCAACATACTCATATACTCATTAGGATTTGACACTACAGCGAATGAGCTATCGTTTTTCATGACCTTGGCTTTCCGATTCCTTCTCTCTCCAAAGACCACGGCATCTGTCAACGAGCACACCATTCGTCCGTACGGCCTTGGTTTTCTCATCAACGGTCTAACGATTCATTATTCCGTCCGATATCGTTCCCCGACGCGGTGCCCCGTCTAAGCCCGACTTTCCGTCTCGTCGAAGAGGACTTCCTAAAAATGCCTATACCTTCCACCAGACCTTCAGAAGAAAAGACGCTGTCTTGGACGCAAGATAGTCTGCACGACAGGCATTTGGAAGGTTACCATTACATCGTCACGTTATTCTTCATCGACACTTCCCTCGACGTACTCGCAACGATATCACACATCCACCACCTTCTTCGTCCAGGTGGCGTTTGGATAAACCTGGGCCCGCTTCTCTGGACAGGCGGTGGCCAAGCCAAACTGGAACTGAGCCTCGACGAGGTCCTGCACGCAGCAGAAGAAATCGGATTCATCGTGGAAAAGGAGGACACCGGCCCCACAGCTCGAAAGATCGTCGAATGCGAATACACCGCAGACAAGAACGCTATGATGCGTTGGATTTACAAGGCTGAATTTTGGGTCGCGCGCAAGCTGAAATGATTATCGTTCACGTGATCGCATCGCATTGTATGCTATTTTTGGACAACTACGCAGATTAGAAAACGCTTGTTGGATGGGCCACTCAACGCATCTCTGGCTTTCTTATAAACCCCCACAGTCTCATTGCCACTTTTCATACCTTTCCTTATTTGCCTCTGCAGTCAATTCAACCAACCCCAGCTGCTAGTCTTCCAATCATCCACAGCCATGCCTTCCGTCCGCTTGACCGAATACATCTCTTATTACTTCGCGGAGGGCGACCTCAGGCCCACCGACAACCCCTACGCCGTCATGAGACAGCGGATGGACAGGGCAAGAATGACCCGTGCAGACCTCGCTGACCAAAACACCCCCAAGGCCCAACGACCCGTAGCAAGCAATAAGCGCGTCGAAAAGTATCGTACTCAGCAGCAAGAATCTATTAGTACTGCTGTCAGTGCAACGTACACTGCAACTGGCTCTGCTGGTGGACAGCTGCTGCAGAGTATCACAGCTACACCAGCACTCAATCACTCGAGTTTTGAGGTTTGTGATTTCTTGCTGCATTGCGCATTTAACTGACCGAAGTGAGTGTTGTTTTCTCGCTTTAGGAACTGCGGCTTGAATGCTATCTCCAATCTGTAGTAGCCAAAGGTAGCCCTCCGCTTCCTGTGAACGTTACTGAATCTCCGTGGGAAGTCATCCCGCCTGTCTTTAACGCTTTCAAGATCGAGGAGGACGAAGAGGATGCTGACCTCTTTTTGAACGAAGTTGTCATGGAGGATTGTGAAACTGGTCAATGAATCCGGTGGCTCCAGTCGACACGATGTTGCACATCCGAGGCTTCTTGAGTCTTGCAATTGTATATTTATTGTGGTCACAACAATGCTCCATTTGTCTATTATCCCTACTTTCAATCGGCATTGTTAATTATGTCCCCAAAGATGTAGCCAAGTCGCCCAAGAAGACTCTACATCTACCACATACTTCGAAAACATTTGAAAACATTCCTCAATTACTTGTGCAATGCCAGGCGATACGATTGGGTGTCCCCAAAACCATGTAGACTATTTGGTCCGACACTCTACAGGCTGCCGTTTTCCCCAACCCCGCAGGCCACTGCGTCTGATGAAGGTCGTTTAGGTGTTTCGCAATACCGTCTGGTTCTTTGAAGCATTCTTTTAGCATGGCAATGGAAAAGAGTTTTAGCCCAGGAGAGCCCACAACCCAGGCGCCAATGAAGACATTGGATATTGTTGGTGAGCGGAAGCTCAAAGCCGAAAGTTTTGGCGACCGTTGCAAAAAGCTTTGAAGATCATCCGGGATGGCATCACATGCTGGCAGACATAGTGTGTCGATTACCAGTGATTGAAGGGCTGGAAATGCAATTTGGATAAAAAGGTGATAATCTGCATGTTCTGAGGTCCTGAGGAAAAGGTGATTAAGTCTCGAATGGGTGATATAAGGAAGATGCGATATCCATGGCCCGCAGGTCATCGAGAATTCTTCCAGTATGTTGCACCTTGTAAGAATGCCGAGAGTCATATTCAAATCAGGGATGCCATGCCCCGATGAGTGTCTGGCTACTGCCGTGGTGGTCAATTTCTTGAGCTGGTTATATGGGAAAACCGCTGACGACAGGAAACCGGGCCAGTGTATGATATTTATGGACACAAGGAGCGGTGCATCACAGAAGAGGTCCATCTTGACGTCACCGTTGAAAAGGAGAATTCCCTTTGATGGTTCAAGCCAGCTTTGCAATGTCAGATATCGGAGAAGTGGCAGGCGGCCCTTGATAGAAGAGAAACGTTGCCAGCTACGCTCAAAGTGCAGACCGGGAGAGGCGATATGGACCTTCTCCCAGCGCTCAGCCAAATCGAGCAGGCGGGAGATAGCGTCTGGAAGACAACCCGGTTTCTCGGTAGGGAACATGGGTGAAAGAAAGTTGTTCATGCTTGACGTGAATAAACTGTCGAGACCTTGGCTGAGGCTATCCTTGATGTGCCCATGATACGCCTCGCCGATATAAACATGCAATGGTACATCTGCCGCTCGAATCGCCCACAAATCGACGAGTTCCCCAACTTTGGGTGACTTTCGGGGTTTCTCTATGAACTTGATCGTCGCCCAAATGTGCGGGGTAGCAAGAGCGACTTCTCGCCAGCGCCGGCAGACACTGGTGAGCAGCAATGGTCCAGAGGCGAGGCTGGAGCTGTCTCCTTCGTCAGCGGGCTGCGAGTGCCTGGGTTTGGTAGACCAGTGGTGTGACAAAAGCCAGTCTTGATGGTATATGAAAATCTTCGATAAAATTTCTGGCGCAAGTTCCCGCATCTGGGTACATGAGGAGATCCGTTGATATTCGTGGCAGAATTTCTTCATCTCGTCGTGTCGATCCGAGAGCATTTTTCGCAGGGAAAAGATGTCGTCCATGAGTTCATCGATGCGGGAAATTTGATCGCCCAAGGAGGCCAATTTTCGTCGGGCTTCAAGGGCTGCAGCGTTGGCTATTTGTCTCTCGGTTTCAGATGGAATGTAGTCGGTCCCTTCGATGCGAGGTAGAGGAGAATGAGGCAAGTCAGGAACGGTAATGCAGAGCGTTGCCAGTCCACAATCCTGGCAAGACGATTTCGACTTCATGGCCTCTGTGCTCATGATCGTTGGTGGCTGTTTAGATTCTAGAATGGGGGAAGGGGGAAAAGGTTCAACGATCCAATTTTATATGGTTGAAGTTCAGGGAACTTGCCGTGCCTAGAGACAGCTCGGTTTATGGCTAGAATATAAAAAACGTCATTTTAACTCGCAAGGAAGCACTCGATCACCCTCAAAAGAAAGTGCGCAGTTACCCAGGCCAAAATGCAAATACTTAGAGAAAGGAATATATGATTCGACGGTGTAATGGTACAGAAGTCCCTTTAATAATCTGCAAATCGAATGCTGGGAGCTGTTCAAACATTTATGGCTCGTCAAAATGAGTTGGGACAAGTAGAATTAGAGCCACGCACCTCTTGAGCTGCTTCGGCTGATGGTATTTCCAACACCGCCCAACTTCGTCGACTCTACAAACTGAACAAGGTGCCCCATCCCATAAACTATTCCCACATTTTGCTCCATCAATGCCTTATCCACACCGGTGTCTGAGCGACATAGAACGAGAAATTTGATATAAGATGGTAACTGCCCAAGAGCGTTCGCGGTCAAAAGCGTTATCAAGTCTTTCAACGTTGACTTCTCTTCCTGTACCTCCTTCGTCCATTCAGGTGTGCCGTCCGAATAACGGGAATTAGCACTTCGTGATCCGACGTCATCAATCACGAAGACCATCGGGTCGACCGGATTCTTTCTGCTAGAATCATCTTTCAAGTCGGTCCACCTCTTTTCCTCAAATGCCTTCATAGGATCGACAAACAACTGCTCGAAGCGATCCACCACAGGATCGTAAGGTGCAGTTTGAGCAGACGCCAGCGTAAATTGCAGGGCTGTGTCAGGTTGGACTGCGCGTGTCTGTTCCGCGATCGTCATGGGCAAAGCATCCAACAGCTCGCCAGGACTTTGCTCTGTGTTTCCGTTGAAAGAGAAATATCCTCCAAGAGTTCCCAGTTCTCGAAGCCAATAGATTATCCGGGATGCCAGTTGGGATTTTCCACATCCAACAGAACCAGAAAGACAGAATACATTAGGGACATTGGTGGTCCGATGTGGACTGAGGTTGTCAGGAGGAGTATGGATCCATTCCGCAATCACCCTTACAAGGTCGGGCCGATCATATGCAAGACTATAGTCAGCGGTGGGTAGTGCCATTGGGACGACCTTGTGCGCTGAAAACTCATTGCATGCTGGGTAAAAGCCATTGTCAGTCGAATTTGAACGCGGAGACAGTGTCACAACACACTCATGACATCCGGACAGCGTAACCTCTTTGACTGGCTACTAGCGACAAGGACAGGCGCCTCTATTTTGGTTTTGGTGAAGTATTCCCCACAATGTTCGAAATAAAGAGTCCAACTCGTCACTCTGTTGTCGAGTACAGCGTGAAATTTGGCTACATACACCGAAATGAGTCAAAAAGGATCCTTGTATATATACAAGATGCTTACAGCTTGGCGTTCGCAAAACTAATTCCAGGCATTGAAGAGCTTTCATGGTGCCGCAAAACATCTCTGTTATGACCATCATGTCAGTCGCGCGTGACTTCCCCACTTGGACAGCTGAAAGAGATGCAGGATATACAAAGGCACTGTTGAGTGCTTTAAAACACTCTGCAGGGATCTTGTCGATTCTTTTCGTCGTAGGGTTCGAGATTATCTAGTTGGTGGATGTCAGAGTACAGAAATCTCATGCAAGAAGCAGGAGACCAACCTTCCGTAAGCCTTCTAACGTGCCCAGAATAATATCAAGAAGGCACAAGAGCTGTATTTCAGGTAAGTACCATGTCGCATCATCGGGGACAGCCTTACACTGTCATTGAAGTGCTTCCTAAGGAGATCCATCGTTTCAGTCAATCGTCTCAGGTCTTC
The DNA here is from genome assembly GCA_023014335.1 of Galerina marginata. Classification (NCBI taxonomy): domain Eukaryota; kingdom Fungi; phylum Basidiomycota; class Agaricomycetes; order Agaricales; family Galerinaceae; genus Galerina; species Galerina marginata. The sequence continues at coordinate 116,520 of JAECYW010000022.1, forward strand.
CAAGGATTCTTTTCGACATTTTTCGCGGAAAAGTTGAATGGCGTGGGCTGGATTTTCGCCGAGTAATTCCCGGATGCTCAGGCTTAAGGTGGCGCTCTTAGAATCAGCTGAGGCAAGGCTGGTGGGTGGGGTTATTTTGACCTCAAGCTTGAGGACTAGATAAGATAGGCCGTGAGCGACTTGGAAAACTTGAACAAGCTAAAATATTATATCTTACAAGCGTCACGTTCTTTGCCAACCTCACCTTGCATTTCTAGCAGGCGACAAACCTCGAAAGTGTCTGTGGCGCCAAGAACTCGACTCTTCAAGAGACCTTTCCTGATCTCAAAGCGCACCTTTGAAGAGGAACCGAATTCCCTTCGACGTTTATCAGAGCCTATTTCAACTTGCTATTAAACAAAGTCAAGATAACTCACATATGGACATTTTCCATCCATACTATTGTTGAATCTGCCTTCATGGAGGTTGTCGGCGAACTGTAATCGTCGTCTAGACGCACCACAGACACATATGTGGTGGCGATGGGCTGCCAGTTTTGCTTTTCTAGTCCTTCTACGCTGTTGACTGAAGGAAGTTTGTTTATGCGCCACGAGCAAGGTATTGCCCAATTTACTTACTGTAGAATAATATCTTCTTAATTTTAGTACTCTTCTGCTCTTTGAAGTCGATCGTTCTGTAAACCACAATGAGTAATGACCTTTAGCTGGACAAATAAACGAATCCCTACGGAGGCCTTTGCTTCGTCTCAGTGATGCTGTCGGACATGACGCCTATTGTGAACTGGATTTTGTTAGGTGCACTATGGTTGTTGAAGCGTAACGAGTAAAGGAATAGTTAATGATGGGTTGGGCACCGAGGAGAAAGAAGATAGCAAAATAAGCAGGAGACGTGGAAAGGATCAAGATCAAAATGATCAAAGAAAACCAGGCTTTTAAGAGATCCTGTTGTTGCGATGAGCCGCTGACGCTGCCTAACACATGTCCTGATGGCCTAAGTACAACTCGAACCCTTTTTCAGAGAGGCGGCTGCAATGCGTTACAAAACAAGGTGCGAGTAATCTCCAGATGATATGAAGAACGGGGGTGATTCGCAAGGAAGCTCCTAGATGCCTACTAAAGAGGTTGGTCAGTTTCCGCGTGCAATCTGCCTGTCAAAAGCGGGACAAGTGTTTGCCCAAAGTATGCCAGATGGTCGCGCGGTTGAGGGCAGCAGGCTATGCATGCAGCGTGGTATATCATATTAGGAACCCACAGTCAGGGAGATTCAGTCAGAAGGTGAGCTTTTTTACAAAACATGACCATTGGTGCACCTGTTAATGAGGCGGTGCTTGTCAAGTCGGAATGTAGGGGAATGGCGATTCCGTTATAAATATGAACTTGAGCCAACACTGGATGGAAGGGCGCTTATTGGCGATAAAGATTTAAAGAGTTTTTCCTCGGCCTTGTTTTGACTGTTGTTTCTGGATCATGCAGTCCGATTTGGTTACAAGGTCGAGACTCGAGACCAATTGGCGACAACCCAAAGGCTTTTTGGCTGTAGCACAAGCAAGCTAAAGGCGTTCGAACCAAAAACCGGGCTTCCAGTTTGAAATTTGGTAAGTTTAGTGCTTTCAGCAAGTGGAAGGCAGAACGAGGGTCGAGCGACGGGCATGCGCAATTGAATATTGATTTGAGTCACGTGTGCCCTCCGTGGCACCTTGAAATGAAATTCGCAACTCTCCTCCAACGCCCACCGACCTCCAGCAATTTCCGAACCCTCCCTGATTCCCTGGGCAGAAAGAAGAAGGCGGACGCCGCACAAGGACCCTTCACTAATCTACGATGATTTCACCGTGTAGAAGGCCATTTAACCTGGCGACACTCGCGTTCTTACTTTCTTTTACAAGCCTTTTCTTTGGATTTGTCCGGGCGGCAGCGGATGATAAGACACGGCTAGGGAACAACACTATTGACCGGGTGAGTAACCAGGTCTTGTGCGAAGGGATGGGGTGGGGTTATCATGTATAGGCTACGGATATGAAATACAGCCTGCATTATCGCCTTTCTATGCCGCAACGTTCCAATATGCACCCCCATCCCTATGACATCGTTCAGTGAAAGAGAATCAAACTAACATAACTCACAGACATTACAACTCCGGACACATTCAATATACGCCCCTTACATTGACCAAGACCTACAAAATCGGTCAGAAATTCGCCAATAACCTATTTATGACGTCCCACTGACAATTCCAATCCACAGATGGTGGGACTTTGGTGCCGATTCCTATGTTGTACGTGGTTTCTTTGTCGACAAGGATGACTTTGAACCAATCGCGAATTCGTCCCCAGAATACCAACAAGCACATCCGACTGACAAGAAATAGGCCATCGCAAATGGTGCGGATTCTTACTTTCTTCTTTCTGGAGTTCTGCTGACCACTTGGCACGTAGGGATGGCTATGGTCCCGGCTCGCACTCACACCTTCCAACTTTGTCATAGAGGTAGAATTTAAAGTCTCTGGAGACTCATCTCACCTCTTCGGTGACGGTCTTGCGATGTGGCTCACTAAAGAGCGGGCAGAGCCTGGTCCAGTCTTTGGTAACAGAGGCACGTCATGCATCCAGAATCCATCTTGAATGTTACTCATGTCATTTTTTTCTTTCGTTTAGACCAATTCACTGGTCTCGCTATCATTCTCGACACGTAAGCCCCATTCCTATATCACCTTGCAGAAAATGTAACGCTAGAACAGATACGCAAACGAAAAACACACTTACTCCTTCCCTCGCATTGTCGGTATCCTCGGTGACGGGAAGATGAAATATAACTTTGGGGGCGACGGGGAGGGTCAAGATGTTGGCGCTTGCTCTGTATGTATTTTTGCGCATACTCCGTTTATCTTGCCGTGCTCATTACTTCCGCGCCCCCTATAGGCTAATTTCAGAAGGACGAATGTGGCAACCAAATTAAAGGTTACCTATGTGAAAGATGCTTTCCTAGACGTATGTGCTTCTCAGGTCTCTAAATAGCTTGTGCGTTTCTTAATTTTATCCCTTCAAATATAGGTCAAGATTCAGTATAAGGCTTGTAAGTACAGTCGATGGGAACTATTTATAGGAAGCTGAACCATATACCTGCGTTCTAGGGGACGACTGGACCGACTGTTTCCACGTGGAGAAACTCCAACTTCCACCTAACCCCTTCCTTGGATTCTCAGCAATGACTGGCGACGTTTCTGATGCACATGAGTGGGTTGTCTCTTGTATTCTTATCCTATTATGAACGCTCACATTACTCCCTCTAGCATCATCTCTGTGACAAGCTACTCCGCAATCCTCTCTCAACCAGACGCAGCGCCGAACAAACACAAAAAGGCCTCAGTCTTCTCCTCGTCATCTGAAGGTTCAGGCACGTGGCTAGGGTTCTTCTTCAAGCTATTCCTCTTCGCTGGTGTAGTCGCTGGCGGGTACTACGGATGGCAAGAATACCAGAGAAGGCAGAGATATGGTGGGTTCGGGGGCGGCAGCGGGATGGGCAGCGCGTATGGCATGAGAAGCCCTGGCGTCGGAGGTGGATTTGGCGGCTACAATGGGAAGAGATTTTGATTATTTAACGTCCTTGACTGCTGTATAATGGGCACGTAACTATGGTATGGATCATATATATCTATTTACCCATAGAAACCTATTAAAAAAGACAGGCTGAAGGCTAGCTATGTAACTCTAATGAATCTAGGTTTACAACTCGCTTATGATCTGTACATTTGGTTTCTTTTTGTAATACATAGACGTATACAAGTACCCTGCCACTGGTCACCGAGTAATGCTAGTAACATCCCTCGACCGACAACTGAAAGAGGGAGGTAGACTACTCACGTATGGCAGAAGAGAAGTACTTAGGAAGCAATGGGAAATGTAAAAAGACATTGTATCTACTTGCAGGGATGATATGAGAAAGACTACACTACAATATGTAACTACTGAATACTAATGCTACGTAAAAATGAATGAGATGTTGATTTGAGAGCCATGGTTGTGGATTCAATGGGTACTACTTGTTGGTGTGAGGTATGTGGACGTCGATGGGCGGAGAGTGTGCATATGCATGTTGCGTCGAGATTAGACAGTTGATGGCATCGATACAGTGCAAATCAGAAAAAGAGGAAACAGACAAATCAAAAACAGGGAAAGCCCATACGCCGGTGAAAGAGTGGTAAGAGGAAGTGTGGTAGGACGCCACATAAATCCAACGTGAGTACACCGGGTTGGATGAGGTTGACGGACATAGGAAGACGCGGACCGCGTGGTAAGAAGGGGGACAGGACTAAAAAAGCTGAATGAAAAAGGGAAAAAATGCTACACTACTAAAAGATCCAGGTGCAAGAGACGAGCGAGGGTAATAAAGCACAATTTGGGAGAACAGAAGGACAGACATAGCTTGTACTAGCTTGGAATCGAGGACGAAGGGACAACGGTAGTAACCCAATTATAAAGAGCGAAAGAAACTTGTCGATAATGATACAACGAGTGTTTCACTCCATTTCTGCAGTCAATGTCATGGCGAAGCCGCAACTGGCGCTGCTTGTAGTCGCAGAGCGCTAAACTCCGTAACGAGCTGCTAGACGTTCTTGGATGACGGGCGGGAACGACGCAACTTGCGCAGACCAGCCAGCCTCGTCGTGTTGTTTGAATCCTTGCAACAGAGTTTGGAACATGTTGTTCAGCTCGGGTGATGGCTGATTCCAACGAATGATGGAGTTGCAGAACCAGAGCAGACTCTATTTGAAAGGTATCGTAGTTCAGTACCGGTCGCTGGAATTATTTTGAAAGAGCAAACCTTAGCCATACCAGCCGGATTCGTTTGTACAAGCGTGCACAATCCACGGAAAGCTGAGTCTTTCTCTTCGTTATCCCGAATCTCGTACAGGGCCTGGCACCACGCTTGAGCGAATTCTGACAGATGAGGAGCAACAAGAGCAGGGTGCATCAACCCGATCCTTCCTATCGACACAGCAGCATTCTCGTGCAAACTTCTCGGAGCTTTTGGGTGCAATAATATAGGAATCAGACGCAAGATGAGTGGATTAACCCATTGTTGGAATTCAGGATCGTCTGTGAAAGTGCGGGTTAGTTCAAACGAACCATGAAAAATGAGTGGAGGAATTACCTCGCCCGTAACGCAATGCAACTTCACCAACGCTCCAAGCCGCATTGTTAGACGCGCTTACAAACTCGAACTTGGGTTCAGGGTCGAGTTGTAAAATCAACTCCTGCATGATACCCATCATCGCGGGCTTCAGAAGAGGGAAACATCCCATCGCCAAGTCACCAACAAGCGCATACGCCGACTGTCTAACAGCCGCCTGTGGGTGCTTAAGGCACACTGTGAGCAACGAAAGGAGGTTCGGCTGACTGGCAGTGATAAGGGGCTCAAGGCCCATACTGAGGCCCTGGATAAGACCGGAAAGCAGATCAAGGGCAACAACGAGGAAGGCTTTGTCTGGTTCATCCAGTTCCGGATTTTGCTGGTATTGTTGATACTGCAGGAGAGATGAGTGGATGATGTTGTTGCAACGTTCGAATACGGGTCCAGCATAAGGCAGGAAAGCCGGACCCATCGCAATTGTCACGGATGCAAGGCACTAAAGCAGTGGTCGGTAGTGAATGATAGCCCAGTACAACTTTGACATACCTCAAGCAATGGAATTAAATCGTCATCATCATCGTTCAACTTCGACCACCGACCGGTAAGCGGCGGCATGAGAATATCCACATAGAGAGGGTTCTGCAACGCTCGGCCAACAGCGTCGGCCAAAGTACCAACGGCATCGTACAGAATGAGCATATTCTTATGCTGGTACTTGTCGAAAGCGACGACCAGATTCCTAAGAACTGGTTCAAGGTAAGGTGCGAGCTCTGGGCCTGCATCTTCTTCAAGAGTGGCAAAAGCGCTGCAACCAGCTTCTTGTACGCGTTTGTTGTTATCCAAGACCATTCTCAAAAGCTAATCCGCTTAGCGTCAGTCATCATGATCGTCACCTCCGAGCTGAACAACTTACTCCTTCCATTGTCGGGATAAAATATTGATTCTTGTGTTCTTCCGATTTGGGTTGTGTACACCAGCTTGCGTATCGGCCAAGAGTCCAGCATGTGATTGATCGAACCAGCGGCTATAGAAGGAAAGAACTCAGGAAGTCGGAACACGTACAACTCGGGAAGAAAGCATTTAGACACACCTTAGGATCATTCAAGGTATTAATTAGGTAGGGAACTAATGTCGGCAGGTGCGGTTCGATAGCTTCGATACAACCTGGCAATCAATTATTAGAACCCGGAGGCTGATTTACAAGGAAAAAGTGGTTAAAACACTTACCCTCCGCCATTGCTCCTAAAGCGAGAATTCCGCTCTCTCTTTGCAGCCATTCGGTACTCCAAAGTTTTTCCTTCAGTGGGCCCAGTAAGACCCTCAGCAAATCTCCCTGGAATCGGACAGCAAGGACGTCAAGCGCGGCAGCCGCACACTTCCTTAAATTCCACTCTGTCGACATTTCGTCGGCAAAATCGTCGTCGTCGAGATCATAATCATCCTCGTCGTCATCGTCAAGGAGTTCTTGGCCATAGGCTCCGATACGCGGCTTTGGTGCTTCTGAAGGCTCTTCACCATTAGCGTCGCGTTCAAAGCCGTGCGATTTTCCTCCGTAGTGACGTGGTTTGATATCAGTTTCCTTGTCAGGTACCGCAGCGTCGTCTTCCTCCGGATCACCTTCCAGCCACAAAAGGTCGTCATCTCCATAAACCATGCAGTCCAACAGCGTTGGTCCAACTTGGTCCAGTAAAGGATGTAAATATGGTGCAAGCTCTTGGTCTTCCGCGAAGGTAAGCCAGAATTCGCAGGCCTCGAGGGCAACGTTCTCGTTCTTATCTTTCGTCGAATAAAGCATGTATTGAGCTACGTTCGACATCTCTGGCATGAGTTTCTCCGGGCGAGCAGCGAGAAGTAGGACGAGCGCCTGGCATACATGGCGGCGAACTGAGGGGTCGTCGTCTGACGCACGTTTGAAAAGGCAGGCGATGAATGCATCGATATGGACGAAGAGTGATTGACAATTAATGGGGACGAAATACGAAAGGCACGCCACAGCATGAGATCGCATTTTCGCAGAAGGGTGGTCCGACAGGGCAAGAAATTTGGGGATCATGAAATCAAGAGGTCTCGTTCCACCGATATCAACATCCATTTTGCGCGGGTAATCTTCGCATGCTTTTTCTAGCGCGTTAAAGGCAGCCTAAAGATGAGGTATCAGCATCCAGTAAATTTTGCAAGTAAAGTACGAGTAGAAGTGAAGACGACGACAGGCATCGCGTCAGGGTAACTTCGGGGATGTGTGGCACGTCCGGAGTCATAGTGGCAAGAAGGAAAAAGTCATGGAATAGCAAACGAACCTCTTGTTTATCAAAATCAGTGGAATCAAGGGCAAGGACAAGGTGTTGTAGGCACTCTGGCCAATTCCTAGGCTCGAGAACTCCAAGAAAAGCAACTATATCCTGACTTGCGGCGTTACGAATCATGATCGAGGAATCATTGAAAGCAGCGAGCACCGCCGATTTTACGAACTCTGCGACCTCGATGGGGGCAGAAAGGATGAGACGAGCGTTGTTCTTGAGCAAATAGCCCGCAATGGTTCGTATACGATCCTCCTCTTGGGTCAAAGCACTCAAGATGTACGCGAGGTATGCCACATACTCCGGTGCACGCGTGAAATGATTCAATTTCTGTCACAAGAAAGTGCTCGTTAGTACGAGGTCGACCCAAATCAGACATGGGGCTAGAATATCATTCAAACTTTACCTCTGTGATATTACGCTGTACAGTGGTGCTGGTAGTGGTTGATTCGTGGATCGTTGTGAGGATTTCCTGCAAACCCGCAGGCTGAGGAGTCCATGGCGCCATTTTGAAAGATAATACGCGTTTGGAAGAAGAAAAAGCAGGGAGGAAATGGAAAGATGAGGGAAAGGACGTTCCAGATTTTGGCCCTCAATAATCTTTCACTGCTCTTTTGTTGACAACTGTTTCCCATCAACCACAACGTCACAAGTGTCACGCCTCTCCTCACCGAAGTTGATCTCGGTTGATACCCTCCTGTCATTGAAGACATGAATCTAATCTGGCTATAAGAGCTCTTGTATTGTTCGCCACCATTTCGGATTTTTCGACATCGATATCACCTCCAGGTCCGACCTCGAATTAGCATACCAATCTCCCCCGAAATCACCTTGTCATAGCATTGTGCTATTTCTGCGCTTTCTTCTGCTCTTCTCGCATCTACCTGGCGTGGAAAGTATGGGGAAGACACGTGTAAAAAAGGGCCTCGAGGCCTGCCTTCCCTCATGTACATGCCCATGAAGGAAAGAATGGAAGATCATTGATCATCGATCATCATTCGCAGTCTCTGGGATAAGATCGATACTTAGTCTGTCCAGCCGGCTTTCTTTCTCTTCCTTGGTCTGCGGTGGGCTTGCGGAGACTTAGACAGATGTAGACAGATGTAGCTATCCCGCGCATGTCTGTAAGATGATGTGTCATGATAGGATTGGGAAATCTCATCTCGACAGAATCAACCGATGATCACAACGACTTTGATTCCTTAATTAATTCTCAACTTTCAGGACGGAAATGAAATCAACACTCATCTAGCATATATAATCTAAACTAAAAGAACACCATGATTCTACGGCGGCCTCTAATATAACTTACAGCTTCATCATCAAGGCACTCTTGTAATCTACCCCCGCAGCAGCAGCAGGCGTCGACGCCCCGGAAGACGGCTCCGACTGTATGGCAGAAAACCCATCAAGCGAAAGATGGGAAGCACCCGGATCCCTCATATAGCTAGCTATAAACTTTCTCCAATTCCCTTTCGATGGAACGAAATGACCTTTAAGAAACAACGCATTATCATGAGCGACCCGGTCACGGCGGAACAAGGGATAGACAAAAAAAGAAGCGCCGTAACATACCGCCATCATGTTCTTCCACCCTCGCATTGGCAGAAACTTTAATCAGCTCCCGCGAACGCTCTTCCACCACGACAACATCAGTCTTTCCCAGAACGTGAAGTGTGGGCGTAGAATAGCCTGGCGTAAAGATAGGATCGCAAAAAGGATCTCTTAGTTTGAAGCCAGAGACCGCAACGCAAAATTGGCTGTCATCCGACATTTATGCCATGAGTGACTGGGCACTGTATCCGGCGCAGAGTACGCACAAGGGAGGATGAGGCGGTTGTCCATCAACCAAGAACGGAGGGTATAAATGGGGCCGCTCTAGCTATTGGAATAGAACATGCTTGAGCCTTGGCAAACTATCATTGAAGAATGGGGATTCGACATACAAGAGCAGATAGCACTGCTGCAAATGCGGCACCTTGGCTACGTGCAATCATTTGAGGTTGATCAGCCTGAAATAAATGAGCAAAAATGGGAGAGCATTACCTAAATCCAAAGACGCCCTAGGATAATTAGAAGATGCTATTAGCAAACTCATATCTCATAAAAACAACGATGGCCAAGGAAACATACAGCAAATGTTTGCTCTCTCAACAATTCCCTAATGAGCATAATTGAGTCCTGCAAGCCCGCCGCCAAGGTCCTCTCCCTATTCGCCTTCCACCATGCCCTCTGCGCGAGATTCGGGTCAGGCGGGGTATCAACCTGCACAGGCGCCTCTGCCTGGGATACATCATCGGGCGGGCCGAACAGTTCGGTTGGTAGGAGGATATGTGGGGCATTTACAATGACTAAATTCGCGCCAAGTTGAAGTTAATGAATGCCCTGAAGTTATGATAGGAATGGGATATTTGTACCGAAGTCCATGTCTTTACACTCCTTGCGAAGGGCACCTAACTGTCACCCAGGGCTGCTTATGAGCTTGCACGTAATGAGCATCGATAATTACCACATCCAAAACTTACGCGTTTGTTGAAGATAATCGCATTCTGAGAGTACCTGAGGGCCAAAGGACATAGCGTCAGTATGCACACTCATCAGGCGTAATAAAAGGATAATTTACCCATGTAACACAAGAACTCTCCTCGCCACCGACATATTCCGTTGTTAGCTTGGACGAGATTTACGATAAATCGGCCAAGCAAGAGAATAATGGTCAGGTAAAGTACCCTTAGCTTCTAATTGGTAGAGTTGTCGGTGGCGTTGTAACCTGAAAACCCACAGAGAACGCGAGACTGCGGCGAAAGGGCCGTTAGGGAAGTCGACCTGGACCAGGACAGAAGTAATGGCTTGGTGCCGGTCCGAGGTAAACCGGAACATAAAGTGGCCGCGACCCGGAAGGTCTAAGTAGTAGTACACACGGCATGATCAAAGCGCGTCTCGCGTCCGACGTCATTGAAATGAATACATAATCGCGGTAATTAGGCAATTGACCAAGCATTATTGTAATAGTAATAGAAATGTGGTTGCTTCTACGGTAGAATCTACAACTGTCGCTTCTTTTTATCCAAAGAGGTGTAAATCATAAATTACTCTACACGCAAATCGCGGGCAGAAGATCACCTACTCTGAATACCCATCATCCTCTCTCACCCTCGGGCTTATCTTCTCGATGATGTTGCTTACGCGCTCGTACACAGCGAAGACGATCGCCTGGCCAGGTGCAACACGCAGTACACGCGGCGTAATACCCTTGTAGAATGATTTCACGCCTTCCGTCTTCCACATATCAGCAGCGATGGCGAAAATTCGCTGGTAGGCGGATTGGCCGGGGATAGCTGTAGCTTTTTGCAGACCTATAAATCAAGTTGAGGTGCGACTTGAAACGTTATTTGTTTGACGATGAATAATTCGCGTACGTGTCTTAATGGTATCGATTGGCGCGTTCGAGAAGGGGCCCATGGCGCCAGAAATAAGGCCTATGACCATATGTTGATAAGAAGGTAAGTCAACCAAGTCCGGCTGCATTCTGTGTGCGAACTTCTTGATTTCCTGGTAGGCGGTGAAGTTGGCACCTAGATCTCACGATTCGATACAACCAAAGGAAAAGCTTGGAATTTAAACACACCCTGGTTCGTCGCCTGTCTCAGCGCTGTGAGAGAAACACCACGGTATAATGTCGCAATACCCTCCTCGCGGACAATGGTATATACAGCATGGCCAGCATTGCGGTATCGGGGAACTTCTAGGGGGTCTGCTAAAGAATGTTGTTGAGCTTGCAGCCGGATCTTCACCACCTCCATAGGCGTCACGACCGCGACGGCTTCTGTTACTCCCGCTCCAAGGCCAGCTAAAGGTTTCAGACTTATGAGACAACAAATTCTAAAAACCGAGGAAAGACGCACCAATGAAAATATTCCCGATGCTCGTCTTTCCCGTCTCCTTGTCCGCGAGCCAGTCCTTGTACGCTTCAAAACTAGCAAACCGGATGGCCATCTTCGGTACGATTCCCGACAATACCGCTCCAAGACCTTTGTACAAGGCTAGGGGCGTTTCTCGTTTGACAATGTATGCCCCGGTTGCAAGAAAACCCCTAGGTTTCGTCTGCGGAATACTGTTCAGTCGTCCACTGGGTCGCGCATATCGAATAGACTCACCCCAGGAGTACGGCCGGACTTGGATAACTGCATCCGGACCTTAATGGTATCGAGGGGCTGACATACTAGCTGTGAACATCGTCAGCGCCGCAGGAAACGACCGGGGCAATAGAAAATTAGAGCTGACCGCTTCACATCCTCCCGCCATACCTCCAGCAATGATATGTGTGGCGAAACCTACGGGTTTCTTGTTACTGTTCCGAGACATTGCTCAACAATATTGCGGTCGATGTGGGAGGTGTTCTGCAGGCCAGCGTCGTGGGTCGTAATGCGAAAGGTAAAGGTTAGATGACGGAGGGGAGTGCGGGTATTTACGAGCTTGTTCCGCTAATCTAAATTAAGCATGTGAAAATCGCCGAGGCCAGCCCCGACTCCTTCTACCGGTGACGAGAGGAACGGCGTCAGCCGCTAGCCTGTTCCGCGTCCGCTGCACCACTGCGGACTTCCGCTCTTTGTCCACCTCAACTGGCCTTTTCGTGATTTACTTCTCCCAACCTTTGCATGCTGTTTAACATATGTACATGGACCTGCGAAATTGAGTATTTTTCAAAAAGGATTTTGTCCGCATATCTCCATCTATCATAGGCATACACCTGGGCCAATTCGCTATCCTTCGGCTGCTCGTGGACCTCCCAGAGTGGCGACCCAAGCCCTGAAGCTTGAAGAGGAATGAAGGTTCAAGGGACTCACCACTCAAATGTGAGCAACACCATCGTAATCACCTCCGTCTGCTCGAACCGATCTAGTCATCACCACAAAACTCTTCTGGCCCTTTCGAGGACCAGCGGGGCTTACTTCTATGTTTGTATATCACTGGCAAGGATATACACCTGGATAAGCTTGGGTAAGCTCAAAAAAGTGGTTTCGATATGAGGACAACCTTTCGACATGAATAGCATTGTCACAAGTTGACAACCCAGCCAAGCCTAGCCCCTGAGTGACCCGGAAAGGCAGTCTCCGTGCAGCCGGGACTCTCCTGGTCCAAAACATGAGGATGCACTAACGTGACATAATCAGGAATTTGATATATGATTCGTATCAGGTCCTACCATCTCTGCTGCAAGTTGTTGTCCTCCTCAAGATTTACCGGAGAAATGGGCACAGAGAATGAAGGTAAGTAAGTCAGTATTTGGAGGTCTTTGATAGAGTTTTGGGGTAACCTTTAAGGTCTTTCTAGGCTTCGCAAAACCACAAATTTTCAATTAACATTTGTACCCTTGGTTGCTTCCCTGAAAGCAAAATCCCAAATTAGTGATTGATTACCTTTGATTGCCCTGGTAGTCGATCATCTGCCGCTGCTTATTCAAATTTTTTGGGGTGGCTCCTGAAACTCATTTTTTCCTGATCAAAAAATATACTCCCGAAAACCTATAAAAACCCCCACAAAAATGCCCTTCCGCGAAGTCCATTCTTTTTCTCCCCACCCCAGAGGCAGGAAAGAAGTACAAAGAAGCTCCTTTGTCATCTGCAATATCCAACCTATAAATACACCTCTGGCTCAGCCAAAAGGCCCCAAATAAAGTGGTCCACCAGACTGCCACTGAGCAGCATCTCTTTCTTATCTGAGACATCTTTACTTTCTGTATCTTCAATGTCCCCAGATGCAATGGACACCCAAAGCCCAACAGATACAACCTCACACCCAAATGCCAAACCAAAACCGACGAGACACCGTCTCAATGGAGCTGGAATCGCCATATTGGAAGGTAATAACAGCCACCTGTCAACAAACATAGTTTTTTCTTTACCACCATCACACAGATCAATGGAAAGCACACCCCGGAGAGATGCCTTCTCTTGCAGTACGGAAGGCTTTGACGGACCGGATTAAGGTGATTTCAATCAGGCTGGTGATATGCCATCTTGCTGATCTTTGATTGATATAGAGAACACCCGAAAATGACTTCTACAAAGTTCTGAACACAACGGACTGGTTCAAACGACGCATACAGAAAAGCGGGCAACCCGTATCGCCCATACAGCCTGTAATCCCATTTATTGACCCACGTAAGTTGGGATACATAATGTTAAATGCTTGCTGCTTTTCGTGTTCCTCCGCAGTCATTAGTTTTCTAAGAGCATATAATGACCCCATACCTTTTTTTATAAACAGGTTTTCCCTCTTTAATGCCGAGCACATTAGAAAGTCTCAACTCCATGTTGAAAGAACTGCAAAACCCGTCACCTGAACTGATCAAAGTTTGGGCCAACCTTCTTGCAGTTACTGGAGCAACATACCAGGATGTCGTAGGATATGTGCTTACAAGAGTGCGCGTCAACCAAGCAGACCGTCTCCCAACACCTGCGGATACCGTTACGCCTGAACCCTCTGTATCGCCTAATTCTCCAACACAACCGCCGCTCCCTACCCCAGCCTACGGCAATGTGACAGTGAAGAAAGATTCTACTCAGTCGCCTGTTCTTCCGCCCGTCACTATCCGACCTCCTCAATACCAGGAGCAATCACAATACCAAGGGCAAACCCCATTCCGAGTTCAACCCCAATCCCACCAGGAGCCACAATTTCGCCATTACCGATCTTCTCCTGCGTTACCGACTTCGCCTATATCTTCAGATGGTGCAGGCATAGCGCATGGCCAACGTCTTCGTCCTGCCCTGCGAGCAATCTTTCAAGGAGTGGCGGATGCTGTCGCAAGCCCTACCACGCCGCCGGATGTTCTTCCTTCCAATGCGGCTGAATTTAGCGCAATGTTTGCGTCGTACGAAAAACAAATATCGCAATTGTCCCACACACTAGAAAACTCATGAAACTGCATAACCATCACTTGTAATTTTTTCATCTCTTTCTCGGACTCCACGTATGTGCATTTCCTTATTCAGTGCTTCAAAACTGACATTTTCCTTTCAAGATCGTTGGCTGTACTTTTGCTCCTGTCATTCGCTGTGAATAGCTTTCCTTGTTGAAACTCGCTGTCCAATGTCCATATTCCCGCCGTCATGATTGATACCCATTCATTCCAAAATCGACCAGACTTCATATTTCCTATTATACACAGCTCAAGGAGCACGCACAGTAAACATATTCCGTATGATAGAGCCTGCACATCGTCGTTCTCCATATAATTGAAATTATTATAACTGTATCACATTAACTACAGGGACTGTATCATGTACTCTAGAACTGCTAGGTATCAAGTATAATCAAGTCATAGAAAATAGAATAAATAAATGCCTGAGATCTGGCGCTATTAGCGCTCACATTCGCCAATCCCGGAAGAATTCGTAGTCCTCTTCAACAAACGCAAGCATATAATCCACAACCGCACCGCCCTGTTCTTCGTCCTCGTCATCAGCTCCGGCCCCCTCTCCGCCAGCGTCACCAAAATCTTCGTCAGCCCCCTGCCCCATTTCCACATCAGCCGGGGTCGAAAGACCCGGTGCATTCGGTCCACCCTCAGCATCTCCTCCGAAGTCAGCCTCGTCAGCCCCCACCAAGGAGAATTCCTCTCGGGCAGCAACAGCAGCTGCAAGTCTGTCCTCTGCATCTTCAAAATCGCCCAACGCTTTAGTCAAAGCACCTTCGTCGTTGAACAGCGACCGCCAGTCGAATTCGCCTTTTTGGATGACGAGGTCGTCTAATGATCGTTTCTGATTGGCCTTGCGAAGCATTGCCTCTTCAACGGTATACTGTGATACGAAGCGATATATATGTACGTCTCGTATTTGGCCAATGCGATGGGCCCTGTAAGTGAGGAGCTTTAGATGAATGACTATATAATATAGTGAGGAAGGTACTTGCCGGTCTTCACACTGCCTGTCCATCTGTGGATTGAAGTCGCTGTCGTAGAAGATGACGGTGTCCGCTCCAGTCAGACTAGAAATGAAACAATCAGTCAAGCAGAAGCGGATCAGAGAAAGTTGACATACTTGATGCCTACCCCACCGGATCGGGAGGATGCAATGAAACAAAATATCCTAGGATCAGCGTTGAAGCGTTCCGTGATGTACTGGCGATCCTCGATTTTAGTAGCACCATCCAATCGGAGGTAAAGGTAACCATGGAAGTTCAGAAAGATCTCGAGGATGTCCAGGATGCGTGTCATCTGCGTGAAGATGAGAATGCGATGTCCGCCAGCCTTCTTTTCACGAAGTAAAGCTGCAAGTTCCTGCAACTTGCCGCAGTCGTACTGTAGCAACGATGGGTCCGGGAAAGCGATCTGTAGCTTGACGCTAGCATGGTGCATTACTGCATCAAAATCCAAGGGTTGTGATAGAATCTCGTCCTGGTACCCCGAGAGGGCGATACGAGGTAAATCCAAAGCAACGACAGGCGGTGTGACGAATGCGAAACGATCGACCAAGATTTCCATCTCTTCTGCGCGTGTTGCATATGACTTTACAGCTTGATTAACAAGATACACATTGTCAAAATAATTGACCCGGGGATCAACATGAGAGAATGGAAGGATGGGGTTGCATAAACTTCCGAAGGCAGCGAGCATGTCCTCTGGAAGAACTGGCTTACGTTGGCACCGAAGTTTATTGAGATATCCGACATGAGCCCAACGCGCTATGATGCTTGCTCGTTGAGCATATTCAGAATATTTTCGGAAACCAGCCATTGTACGTGTATCCTTGGGCGGTGGTTCTCCAGCAGTTTCACCGTAGTAAGGTAATGAGGTAGTGCCGTCCAAGTTTCGCGTCATCCCAGTCGCCGAAAAAGACGCAGTCGTGGTATCGACGAATCTCAGCCCAATTACGTCCAAATTGATACTCTCTTCCTCTTCGAGTAAAAACCGTCGCCGTAAGAGCAGCTCCTTGATCTCGAAATCGGCAATGGCGGATCGTGGCATGGCAAAAGAAGTGACGATGGGACGGACCTCAAAGAGGTCCGGGTGATTACAGACTTTTCGTAATTGCATCAATATGTTCGCGATCTTCTGATATACCCCCGAGTCCAGAGCATCTTTGGTCTGCGCCCGCGACATGAACTCGTCGTAAAGGAAGCGTTGCCTCTTAGATAGTGGGCAAAGAGTGAGATGTTCGAATTTGCTCGGAAGTTCTTTCTCGACATCTCGCTTGAGTCGTCGGAGAAGGTAAGGTCGCAAGACAGTGTGAAGCTTGGAGACCCGTTGCATCGTCTCATCGTCTAGAACGCTACCCATTTCGATCGCTTTTTCCAAAGGATCTGAATAATTGTAAGAAAAAATATGACCAACATTAAGTAATAATACTTACTCGAGAACCATTCACCGAATTCCTTGAGGTTGGCAAAATTGGATCCGGACATCAAGAATTGCAGAAGAGCCCAAAGCTCTGTCAAATTGTTCTGCAGAGGCGTGCCCGTCAACAACAGACGTCGATAAGATCTAAACATAAGCAGGATATTCCACCGTTGAGACTTGAAGTTCTTGATCATGTGGGCTTCGTCGAGGATCATATAATACCACGCCTTGCGCTTAAAAATGTGGGCGTCTTTGCTTGCCAGCGTGTAAGATGTAATGCAGACGTTGAAGTGGTGCTTGTCGTTCCAGCCTTGGCGGAGCTCCTTGCGTCGCTTGGTGGTTCCGTGGTAACTCAAGACCCTAAAGCCCGGAAGGAACTTTTTGAACTCCATTTCCCAGTTCAGAAGCACGCTAGTGGGAACAACCTATGGATCGAGTGAGTATACGAACTAAAGGTCATTGAAATTTGACATACGATGAGATGTGGTCCCCATATGCCACGATCGCAGGCAAGATGGGCAAGGAGAGCAATAGTTTGGATCGTTTTTCTGCCAATGTCAAATAAATAAAAGAACAACCCGGAATAAAATAAGGGACTAACCCCAAGCCCATCTCATCAGCCAAAATTCCGTTGAGCCTATTCACATGCAGACTGGCAAGCCACTCCAAGCCTGATTGTTGATACGGACGCAGGACTCCTCGAAGCAAGAGAGGAGGGGTAACCTGGCTCTCAGGATCCCATTCTACAGCTGTAACAGCATAGGGCTTGAGGTACTCGGGAATCTGGGACTCTGCATCCACCTCCTGGGTTTCGTCCTCGTCCTCGTCCTCCACCTCTGAATCGGCGTCTTTCTCCTCTTGCTCGTGAGCTTCTGCCATTGGTAAGTCCGCGAAGTCTGCCAGTACGACCTGATCCATGTCTTCATCCTGGTCATCGACTGCCTCTGACCAACGGCCTTGCTGAGATTCCGCAAAATTTTCAGGCGAATGCTCTACCTCAGAGGAATCCGATTCAGAGTCATATTCGACTTGAAGTGGGTCCTTCGCCAAAATCTCGACATCTTCTGGGAGAACAGTCGGACTACCCGATTTCATGGACGCGCTATCGTTAGATTTGCTGCCATTCGGAAAGTCTTGGGTCTTGAAAGGTGGTTGGGGTGACGTTTCAGGATCAGGAATGGCAAGGTCGCCCAACATGACATCGAACGAGGTATCGGACTGCATATCAAGGTCTTGATATGCAGGATCGCCATTCAACAGCTGGATTGAGGATTCCGGATGTTCCTGAGGGTGCTCAGAGCCGCTGGAATTCGGAGTTCTGCTCGACCTCGTTGCAGGTGTAAGGGCTTGCACAGTTAGGTCCCCTACTACGGAAGAATCCTCTTGACCGTCATCGTCTTCATCCAGAGTCAAAGGACCAGTGATCAACGCGTAGGTACCCGATCCTTCGATGTTATCCTCATCCTCCTCCTCTTCATCGTCAGCCTCGTCCTGTTCGTTTTCTCCTTGTTCTTCTTCTCTATCCTCTTCCTCTTGTTCTTCATCTTCTTGCCCCTCTTCTTCGTCCTCCTCGTCCTCGTCCTCATCCTGATTGTCAAAGTCGCCAACGCTGCCAGAACGGCTACGCGAACCATAGATGTCGCCCCTAGTCAGATCACCCTGCTGTGTCTCGAGCAGTTGCCCAGATTGGTCCAGAATAGCATCGAGGTGTGCATGTCCGAGCCTCCGTTCCTCTGCTTCGTGTTCCAAGCGTTCCTTTTCGCGAATATGCTGTAAGGATAGAAGTAAGGATATCGTAAGTTTTCGAAGTTAAAAAAGCCTACATAAACAGCCTTCTTCCACTCCGCAATCACTAGCTTCATCGTCGATTTTGCCAAATTGCGCAACCGTCGCTCCTCTGCTTCTTTCGCCTTGACCCTCTTCGACTCTTGACCATCAAAATGCGCTTGCACTTTTGAGGCAATCTGCGATGCGATCTGCCTGCCGATAGACTTTCTCGGTCTAGTCCGCCCTCTCGCAACAACGGCATCTACAACTTCATCCCAAATGTCCTTGCTTGCGCGAACATTGCTGTTGTGTGTGATTTCCTGCACGGAAGTGCCGAAAAGAACATCTGTGCCCGGGATAAATCTCCCTTCCCGGCGGAATTGTGCGACTTGCTCGCGGATCTCTGCCTCGGCTTTAGCTTGTTCGTCAAGAGCTGATGCCGTTGTGTCGTCTTCGTCGACACTGACATAAGAAGAGAGGAAATTGCCTAAGGAGCAGTTAAACTTCGGTTCAGGTGGTCGTTGACGTGGGTTTGTGAGTCTTGGTGGCGGCCGGCGGACAATCAATCTAACTCTCTTGATACCAAATTTTATAGGCGACGGCGTTGGAGGTGGTAGTGAGACAGGTGAAATATCCGATGGAAATATCGGCGCTTCAGAGAGCAAAACCTTGTCTGGAGAAGGAAAGTGGAGCTAAAAAGATGGTCAGTAAAGAAGGATGAGGATATATAAAACAACGAATACAACGTACTTTGACCTTGGATGTTTTTGGAGGGTCTTTCAACCTTCCACTTCGTCTCATCAGACCAACGGAGATAGATTCGTCAAGACGGTCAGAAGGGTGTGCTGCAAACCCTATTACACCATTTTTGGAAGATTCTGTCAGAGGTCTTGCAATGCCAACGTCCATCACATCTGATGGTGGTCTTTCCAAAGCCGATTGTCGGATTCTTCTGTTGGTTTTGCGAGGTCGGTCCAAGGGTGACCTCGGTGGTGTTGTCTTTTCAACATTGGCTGGCGCAGGAGGTAGTTCGAGAGGTTCAGTCGTTGGTTCAATTGCCAGCTCGGTTGTTGGTTCCGCAGACACAGGGGTTGAAATGGGAGTACAGAAGGGCCGTTCGGGTTTCCGACGCACGACAACAATTGATGGTAAGTTTTCAGCGATCGATTCAATTGGGTCTTGGATAGCAACTTTTCGGATTGGTGTTGCAGGATTCGGTACCGCAATAGCCTCTTTTTCTTTTCCTTTTCCCTTGTAAGATGGTAAGGTTTCTAATAATTCAGATATCTTGTTAGGTTTGGGCTTTGGCTTGCGTTTCACGGTGGATGAAGAACCAGGAGCAGATATTGCGGCACTGGTAACGATCTGCCGCCGCTCGTTCAGTCTTCCACGGGTTTGCCGGGACGGTCCTGCAGCGGGCGCTGCTTTGTCAATGAGATCAAACTTGGATTTATACTAACAACGATTCTCGTCAGCGCAAAGTTGACCTTGATTTGGGGGATTACAAACGTCTCTGAATATGGTAGATTGCTCCATTTTCGCTTCCTGTTTTTTTAGTCAGTGTTGTTCTTGTTGGAAAAGAGGTTACTCACTGCAGGATCGAACGAGAGCATCATAGTAAAGTTTTCCATATGGAACAGCTCTCGAACCTAATTAACGCGTAAAACCAATGAGATTCATACAAATCAAGAAGAAATCAAGAAAATCTGACATACCAAATCATCATGTTTGTCGACGATGCTTTCCAGTTGAGCCTGTTTCTTCGCGAGCAACGCAGTCTGTTCCGGCCCCAGCTTTTCTTGCGGACTCTCCAATGGTTGAACAGACTGTGCCTTAATCTTTGCCTTCCTTGTCCCATTCACCACCACATCTCGACCATGGTTGAATCCCGACCTTCCAGACCCACCCGTTCCGTTCCTCGCAACTGAGGCTCTACCCCCACCCGTTTCCGCCGCCGACCCATTGATACCGTTCCCAGACATACGAGGATCATGAAAAGCTCGCTCCACCGACTAGAGAGTTGGATAGGCACAGGACATTCCTCCAGGGGACTCAATATTGGTTTGAGCTCACACGGTGCAGGAACGGCGACCAAATCCTCGATCTTCGGAGATTCTCGATGGTTTGGGGTGTTTCTTGGATAGAACGAGAGCCACTTGGATGAAGAAACCAGCGGAATTGACGTTCTGGACTAATTGCGGTGGACGTGCCCTGTGTTTGCAGAAAGAGTGCGTTTGGCAAGGCATTATTTTTTGGTGTCTGATACGCTTTGTTTGGACATGACAAATACCGATGGCAGGAAGCTTATGCATTGGACCTTAGTGTGGCGGGAAATAGACCTGTGAAAATTGCACCTGCAAATTAGCCCTGCTAATTTGCGGCTAATTTGCAGGTCCGACCGGATCCCCGGGGAAGGAGGTGCGAAATAGGGCAAATTTGCTACCTCACTATACCCTCAGATGCGGACCAATACATGACCAGTACTTCCAAATTTGTCGGTGAGAGACGCAAGATGGCTGCCAAAAAAATAGAACACTTGAGGCACCATGTTACTCGCTGACAGAATTTAGTTGTGTCCAAAACCGTACCAAACCGTTGAGCTATTTCGCGTGCAAAATTGGAATTTTCTCTATTTTGCAGGGCTAATTTGCGCAAATTAGCTTGAGCTCCCGAGGGCTGCGCCCCCGGCCCCCTGCCTGCAAATTAGCCGAAATTCACCCCTGCGAATTTGGACCTCCGCCCGGGTCCGGCAAATTTGCCCAGCGAAGCAGGTCGGCAGGCTATTTCCCGCCACACTAGCATTGGTGGAGTATGTATTTAGCATTCGATATTTAGTAGTCAACGCTTTGACTCTAACGAACAATAGACGAATAACTAGCAGAGCGTAATGGTTATGACATCGGTACCGTACAGAATACAGGTACATAACAGATTAAATTAAAAAAAAGTAGGGCTGCCTAGTGTGAATGGTATCCGGAAGACAACAGAGTCCGGGAAATAGGGTGGAAAAGGCAGAGAATCCTAGTGTACACTCACGTTCAATCTTACATCCGCACCAAAATAAGAAAACCCAGAGTAGCGACGGTGGTTTACAACAAGGAACACCAAAAAGAAACAGCTAATTGGGCAAAGAAGAAAGATCCCAGCCTTTTGCAGCGGAATCGTCATGAGGTCGTCAAATCGATGGCGCGGTATATTCGAAATCTGGGAACTGTATCCCATGAGGGTCAGGCCCCGTGAGACCGTATAGTGAGGCAGCGTTGTCTTCAGGATAGTTATCGAAACTGGTACAACAGTCAGGGACATTCAAAATGTTTTACAGGAATGATTACTCACGCGCTAGCATCGCCCTCACCGTTGATCCTAGGAAGATACGGCGCAGTGATTTCTCTCGCAGCCAGTCGATCCCAATCAACTTCTCTGAACCACGGGTGAGCGAACACGTCGCCCGCGCCGTGCCGCATGTTTCCGTATCGCCGTGAGGCATCACCCTCCATCAATTTCATAATGATGTCTGTCGCATTCTCGTTGAACTGAACTGGGAATCTGATGAACGAAGGGCCTCTTGTAATCCTTTCGTACAGCAACATATGGTTGACTTCCGTTTGATGGTATGGTGGTAGGCCCGACAGCATCTCATAAATGAGGACCCCCAGAGCGTACCAGTCCACGCTCTTATTATAGCGCTGCTGGAGGATGATCTAGCAAAGATATGTCGGCACCGAATTCCCCAGTCATAGAAGAAAAAGTACCTCGGGTGCAAGATAATCTGGAGTTCCACATAGCGTCCACGTTGTCGTTTCACAAGACTTGGCAAATCCAAAATCCGCGATTTTGATATGACCATCCTGGTTGAGAAGAATATTCTCCGGTTTTAGATCGCGGTACACAATGTCCTCCGTGTGTAGGTGGTTCAAAGCCAGTGCGACTTCAGCAGCGTAAAACTTTGCAACAGGATCTGGAAAACGCTGGAGAATTATCAGTATGTCATCTCAAAAATACCGGAAGCAAATTACATTCGATCGTCTTAAGAGCGTAAATAGCTCGCCGCCGGGTACAAAGTCCATGACCATGTATAAATTTCCAGAGTCTTGAAAAACGCCCCATAGGTTAATGATAAATGAATGCTGGACGGATGACAGCATTTGTTGCTCGTTATTCGTGTGTTCTACTTGCTTCATCCGAACGATACGTTCTTTGTTCAAGACCTTGATTGCATAGAACCGAAGGTTGTGTTTACTCCGGACTAAATGGAATGAAGACAAACCATGAGCGACATGAGACTTGGTGCATAAAACAGCGTCGTACCTAAATGCACACGGCCAAAGCTTCCTGTGCCCAACGTCCGTTGTATAATAAAATCGGCCAGGCGATATGTGCCCTTGGGTCGCTGTGGCCTCCTGACCCGTCTTGTTACGAGGGTCTCCCCTGCATCCTCCTGACTGGCAGATGTCCGCTCTGTCGATATCGACCCTCTGTGGTCGTACATCGCGACATTGGATATGTGGGAATGGGTTGAGGATGGTGGCGAAGGCAACGGGATTTGGTTCTCATCGTGCAGTTGTTTGTGCAGCCCGACGTGCGCAGAGAACTTGGAAGTCATTCGCTTTATCATGAAAGCTGTGTAACAGACAAAAGGGCTTTGGAGTGGAGGCGATTGAAGTGGGGGGATGTGGTGTAAGGAAAAAGTGAAAGGCCTTACATTAATTCATTGTTCGATTGACCAACTTCTGATCAATCTACAAACAAATCAATAGGGGAATTCAAAGTTGGCGCAACGGCCGTTTCGAAACGGTCGTAACTATCGGATCACATGACCAAGTACAAAGGTCGTCTTCCCGAGCACAAAGGATGCCCATCGGTGGAACAAAGCCTCTTGTTCTGATATTTTTAATAGCTGCTGAAACGCTATCCCCTGATCTTCATGACAACTTAAGTTTAAACTCTCCTGGACGAGTTTATTTGTGGTCCTTGTGCCTTCGCATATTCAGCCTGCGCGACTCACACTTCCACCCCGAACTGACCAACCGTATTATTTCCGCAGGTTCTCTTCATCCATGGAACTCTTCTTCATCACACGCTCCAGGGGTCGAATTGGTCCTGCGTGAGTATTTGTGCGGTTGACCGGCCTTCAGCCTTCAGGTATGTATGTTAATAATACTGGGTCCATGTATTTTGTAACAGTGCCTATCAAAAGTAGCTATCGTTGGACACAGAGATCTGGTCAATATAATTATCGCTTCGGTGGGTGCTAATGTGCGAACTGGAACGATACCTCTGATGACATCATCGCGAACACTCTCGTTATGGGCCTGACAGATCCGCCCTCGAAAGCCCGACCCAACCTTTATATGTACCGCCGTTTCAACACATACTGGCCCTTGCAGGTCTCGATAGGTACGGTTCAACCGAGGCCATTGAGCAGCGGAAACATAAATTCCCTTAATTCACGCCATTCCGCTTCACAACAGTCAAGCATGGATCTCTCGCTCATCAGAAACGATATTGCCAGGTGTGTGCGAACGTTGTCCTCTGGAATCTCCTAATTTTAATGAGAGTAGCCGATCAGAAACGTGTTTTGCTGGATGATTGAGTACTTACCTCCACCACGCTCGATAATTCAAGTTTACTGGAACCCGATTTTCCAAGATTGTGTTTACGATCAGTGCAAAGAGCCATGGTCATCCCACAAAGATCATGTAAAATGCGAAGGGGTAGGAAGTCGGGCGTCTTGCTCAGCGGTTTGCCCACACCCATGCCGACTTCATCTCCAGAGTCGGGAGTTTCCATCTGCATTTGGAGCTCCAGGGCAGCATTTGGCGATTGGTGAGCATCACGATCGGTGATAGCTCCCTGATGTCGACGTGCAGATAAAACAAACAATATAGCCCAGAGTTGGTGAGAAAGACTACCTTCACAATTCAGGTAGAAATGATGTCCATCCGAAACCTCGTAGTAAATGAGACGCGAGTGCGCAAATATTGGACGAGTTTCGTCCAGACGTGACAGAGTTTCGTGAAAATGTCCAGTGATATCTCCTCTATCGGTTTCAGTGGTATCGTTTGGCAAAAATAGATCTAAAATTTCGTGCATCGTCCACGAGAGACGGTCATTATCGTTAACATCCAAGATGAAACCATATTGGTTCAGCAGTTGAGCGTTGGTTAAGTCCTCCCCGTAAGTATTGAAAACTTCGCTCAAGGGGAGTGTGCCGGCGTTAGTGACCATCTCGTAGAACGAATCATGATCGTCGTCCTGGCTGAGATTTTTAGGCATTTTGTCGTCATCACCGGACCGTTGGTCTCGGTCATGCAGACATTCCTGCAACGACCCACACTCAGAACAGACACTATAGTCGCTCTGGGAATTGATTAGTAAAACTTATAACAATTCCTGTACGACCACTCACTTCAAGATGGACATGGTTTTCTAGGGCGTGATTGAAGCTTAAGATAAAACATCAATCACCATCGCAGGATTCGAGATGCAGTGCGACTTACGCATCGGCGATGGGGACCATGGATAGACCATGATATGCGTCGACGAGGAACGCCCGTGATGAAACCAGTGAAAATGCACGGTAAAACCCCATTATCGTTGGAGTGCTTGAGGCAACGCCACACTGCCATGCGTGTACATGGTGTAGGAATAAGGGTTCTGCTACGTTGCGATAGAAATGATTAATCTCTTCCTGTTATCATTGCCACAGTTTATAACTCCGAATGTGTAGTGTAGACAAATCTCCGCACCAGTGTAGTACGATTTTCCGATCTAGTGCTGAGTATCCTAGCCGCTTCAGTACCTCCGAGCCAGGCAAGAGCCTCTGCGCTGTCCTTGGTTACATCGATGTCTGTGCACCAAAACAATGGCAAGTCTACAATTCCTTCAGGCAGAGACTGGAGATAGCCGTGCCACCTTGACTGGGTGCCTCGCAATCTGCAAAATATTAATAGTAATTCAACAAATCCACGGAAAATGCAACGTACATCTCAACATAGAGCGCGATCGACAGAGAAAGTTGGGCGCCGCGGCCGTAAGGATTAAAGGGAATAAGACGGGCCAGTGAACAGTTTCGAACTGAAAGAACGGCGTCTTTGGCTATCTTGACCACTTGGAGTATCGATTATCGATGCGATGACATGCCTGGACAGATTATTATTACACATACAGGTTGCTTTCGGGGGGATAAAATGATCTGTAGAATGGACGCAGATATTGCCTCGGTCATCTGATGCGATGCGTATTCGTGAATCGATGAAGATGTCGTTGGCTGCGCACCATTCCAATAAGTCGTTCACTTTATCGACTTGGAAGCCAGACATAACATCGCACTAGAAGCGTGAATTTTGAAGATGTGGGACTCGGATGTCAAAATGGAGCGAGGTAATCGCGGAGGAGAATCCAAATCCAGCCAATGAGGCGGTGGAGAAAGACTCTTATTCGTCAGGCGTTGTCCTCGAGGCAACTCGAATAATTTTCTCGCCGTGATGGTTTGGGTGATGAAGAGGATCATGAGGTGTTTGGCCGTTTGTTACCTGTGCTAATAGCCTCAAAAACAAATCTAGCCAAATAACGCCCTTTCTTCAGCCAAGCTTTTTTCAGGAAATTGTCATCATCTTCGGCGCCATGGCACGAACGCGAATGCGGTTGGCGGACATGCTCCACCGAGGCGTGGTATACTCACTGGTAGGGCTGTCAGTATGTGGTGTCGTTATGTCGGTTTTTGTTCACCGAGATACCCTGAAGAGAGGCAGAGGTGGGTGAAAGTTTATTTTCGGACGGACTCAGCTCATCATTCAAAGTGTAGAAGTATTACTTGTCCAACACGCGCAGTAATGAACTGGCTGAATTGTGTTTTAGATTGTGGCCGAAAGAGAGGCGCTTGGTTTGCCAATAACCGCGGTTAAGAAGGAGGTACTTCAACCTGTGCACAAATTTCCTGTGTCGTCTCTTACACCACACTAGGAGCGATCTGAAGAACTGGAAAGGACGCTTGCTGAACAAGCGCTGGACGTGTTCCGGAAAAACAAATCCTCATGACTCCTTAGAGCTCGGACGCGGACTTGACGGTGCCGTTTGAGAACCTCGGACAGGTATGAACTGAATGATTAAGAGATGGTTGCGTCCTCGTGTCAACTAACACTTTCATGTTAGCCACTCTGCTCCCCGTAGGCATACCAGTACATGCGCAGTCCTGTTCCTGCTGGCGACACATGGAAGAACTTTTGTTCACAAAGGCTGAATGCGTTCTCACCCGGGGTTGAACACCACTTTCTGAACGGAGTGTGTATCATCATCCGAAATAAATCTCCGTCCGAATCTCAATTATGTCAGATTTATATTTCTTGCCAACGAAAAATCCTCGGGGCACTCAGTTATCGTCTCAGCTTTGGTAATGATATGGACCAGACTATAATGTATTCTCGGAATTATACGCGGAGAGGTGGATGTGGGACTAGAGCTACATAAAATTGCTATTTACAAGAAATCGGTGACATGCTACAGAAGACAAACACAGCAAAAAACATCTACGATAAACGGAAATGCACGACCTGCAAAGGGTATATGTATAGGGAGTTGTAAGTAGAGAAGCGATATTAGAGCAGGGCTGTTCAGAATATAGTTAAATCTAGGGTTTGTCATTGAGGCACACTCTTTGGCGGATTGAACGGGGAAGATCAGGAAATACAGGGTATAGTCGACTTTTGCAGGTCGAAAAAGTTGGTCGAACGGGGCGAGTTGAGAGCGAGGGCAGGTTAGGCGTTTTACCAGTGGCCAAGGCGGACCTGGTTACGGTCAAAGCCCAACTCTAACCAAGGCTCGACCCCATGAGCGGGTCGTGCGTTGTCACCAACACCAACAAATCCGACTTTCTGGTATACCTTTGCGGCTTTGTTCTCGATGCCAACAAATAGTACCACGTAACGGATGTTGATCGCCAATAGTCTGAAAAAATACCTCTGGTCAACACTGGTCCTCAGCGGAGTTGGTATCAAGCTTACTTTTTACACACCCATCTTACAAGTCGTTCGGCACATCCACGTCCACGAAAATCAGGGTGGGTAAACACCTAATATAATGTAAGTGGATGTATCCAAAACGAGAGACGGCCACATACCTTGGTTATTGTTGCTGTGGTGTCAGTGTTCCTCGTGGTGGCCACGATCGATGCAATTCGCCTTGAGCCATCAGGATATCTCACTGCGTACACGAACACCTCTTGCTTATGGAGAAGGATATTGGCCTCCAGCATAGCGTCTTGCATGGACAATGTGAATGGGGGCTGCAAAAGAAAATGATAAATATTTCGGGGATCTTAAAGGAGCGAGGAAGACGTACGCTGTCTTCTGCGAAGAGATAGCACAATTGTGCAATGGCTTGAAGGTCCCCGGGGCGACCAAGCCGTAGTTCGCACTCTGCACCCGAGATCGGCGGAGTCGCCTTGTTGATGAGGGTCTCAGCCGTAAGGTAGCTGATCAACGCATGGTAGTACGCCTCTGGCTCAGTCTTGATGTGCGTAAGGCCACTCCAAATATTCGAAAATACTTGAGTAACGATCTCTGGCGCGAAAACAGAATATACACGTCGAGGAGATACGTGTCTGCAAAGAGCTTTTGCAACCATCACCAAAGGGGGAGTGATAGTATCCCGGTGTAGGTGGGCATAGGTCAAGGGGGTGAAAAAGAATAGTGGGTATTTGCCCATGTAACCGTCCGTGCAGGAAACTATGAAGACGACGTTTTCTTGGCAGTGAATGATGATCCACCATTGATCTTGCAGTGGTTCTCCCTTGTACTCCGCGGTAATGCACTTGGTGAGAGTCGGAAGAAAGAGATTGGCTTTAATTGGGTCTGCCTCTAGGGCAGCCCGAGCAAAGCTAGGAAAGAGGCTCGCCTTGTTCACCACAGTGCACTGCAGCTCAGGTAGCACAGGGACAGGCATGATGTAAATACTTTGGTGGGTTTGAGAGCGTTGTAATGTGGATGGGATGTGAGGAGACTTGTGAGGAAAAATTGTAACAGGACATCCGCCCTTCTTATACCCCGCTGAAAGGATTGGAATCCAAGGAATGCAAACTTGGCAGTGTAAGCGGAGAACTTTTTTTTTTGCCCAGCACGACGGATCTCCAGTTTAGATCCAACAGCGCAACCGATAGTGATGACCCAACGAGTGGCCGCAAACTAACAACTCACTGCACTTCCATCCGGATATATGACGGGCATCCCGATTATCTTAATTGGGGCTCTGGCCAGAAAAATTCGGAATCTTCTAGGGATTGAGGAACCTAGTTCCGTTTGATTGTTTGGAATGCACACCACCGGCCGGCCCATCCATGAAATGAGTCAAGGAATCCTAGGCGCTTTTCCTTGATGGAAACTTGGAAGTTGCAACCGAATCAGCACGAAATTCAAGTTAACAGCCAACCAAATGCGGTGTGCAGTTATATTCGAGTCATTGAACCTGGCTGTGGACGCGCGTAATTGGGTCTCCATTCCCCATAGAAAGCCGAGATGGCTTCCACTAGCTAAAGCCTTAGGTGTAGCGCACGTGCATTGCCCAGATAGATTCCTGAACCCCAGGGCCGTTGAACAGTTGAATTGAGACAAGTGTCGTTAGAGATCACGATGGATTGAGTTTGAACAGGTTGGAAAAATGCGCTGCCCTTTTTGGGATATGTTGTACCTTACATATCGGGATCAATAGATTCCGGGCGTAGCGAATCAAAGAT
The DNA here is from genome assembly GCA_023014335.1 of Galerina marginata. Classification (NCBI taxonomy): domain Eukaryota; kingdom Fungi; phylum Basidiomycota; class Agaricomycetes; order Agaricales; family Galerinaceae; genus Galerina; species Galerina marginata. The sequence continues at coordinate 145,785 of JAECYW010000022.1, forward strand.
GGGACATACTTAGTACTTGACTTCGAGAGCAATTCGAGAGCAAGGAATGGCTATGAATAAATCTAAAATTGATCCGGGCTTAAACGCACCTTCTCCAAGATGACTATTATACGGGCATCTAAACAACAAATGGGTCCCCAAGCTTTGGGGCCCGAGCTACTGAAGACACAAACTTTCTACCACTTGATGATGAACGTTGAAGCCTTCAGCCTGGCTCTAATGCTCGACTCGCGGCCTCAGTCAAGCATTAAATCGTAGAACCCCCGGTTGAATTTACTCGTTGGACCCACCAGGTGAACATTTAGGAAACAAAAAGTTTTTTTGCTCAACTTCAAGTTACAAGCCTTATCCGGGTCGATCATTCTTAAACAATCGACTCGCAGCGGTTTTCAACATCTTGTGAACAGAAAAAAAACGGCTCATCGCTCTAAATGAGTCAGAAGTCCGCGTGACGTTGGCTAGGTTCATGGCAGGAAAATATCGAATATGTATCAGACCCTGCATGAAGCTCGTTATACTTTCTGGTACTAAACCATCCTGTGCAACGCCAATTTAATTGATCAGAATTTGGGACTGACAAGGTATCGAGACCCTCACGGTGCACCCGTCGGGTTGTTCAGCCTCCAGAGAGCTACCGGCATGTTCAAATCACTGGCAGCATGACCTGTTGAACCATGTTCACACGACTGCCATTTCGTGAAATGTTCGAGAGGCGTGGTTGTGATTGGTCGCCTTCTCTCCCCCCGCCCAACAGTCCGCCTAGATCAAAACCAATTACATGAGCTCGGATTGGAAAAAAATTGATTTAAAGGTCAACAACTTTGAATGAACAGCCTGAGGATGTGAAAGTTTGAGGAGTCATATAGTCATATCTCATGGCATTTCAAAAGACTCAAATAGAGTGGCATACGGAGTGCATGTTAGAAAGTAGGATGAAATTAAGCAAAGTACAACAATTCACCGGCTACAACATATGCTGGTAAAAATGAATGAACGTTATTGGGTGAATTGCTACACGGCCACAGTCACAGCGATGTTATCGATCAGGCTAGAAGTCTGCCAGGGATTTACTTCCATTTTCTGAACCCACATGGCATTACAACATACATATTGAGGACTCTATACATTTCTTAGCCGACGCCATTGCGTCCATTTTGGCGACTTGTGAAGATCGATCGCCAAGCGTAGTGGGAAGATATTAAGGATAAGCGATCTCAAGCAAATCTCAAGGAGCCTCGTCAGTCATTCACACCAGAAATAGATGACGGAACTAAGTTCCTGCAGGCGTTAACGTTGACCCTCTACATATTTAGCACCCGTTTGATGTTGAAAAATTTGACACTGACAGTGAGTAAGTCTTCTGCTCAATTGTGCCTAATCTTACTCGGCCCGGCAGCTGTCCGAGCGCTTATCGTCCTTGTAAACTTCCTTGGTTCTCGGCCGTCTATTGGGGGGACAGATCAAAGTTATCTGGGCCACTGTCTCAAGCGTGCAAATGAGTCGTACCCATTTCGATAGATTCTTTCAATATCACAGGTCAGTGGACTCAGTACAACTATGGTGACAAATTTCGTTCTTATCCGTAATGCTCGTATACAGTACATATGTGGTGGCTTTGCATGTCAATCGACACCTCGTATCCTAAGCCGCGGTGCCAACTGAATTTCCCCTTGGAGCTTTCGATATGACCATCCATAAAGCAAACAGGATTTAGACTGTTGCAAGGAAAGGTTCCTCGAAGGAGAGAATTTTCGTAAAATCTCTACGCACCCCGCAATGGAACGCTTGTAAGCCTTAACCCAGGGTGATTGTTCCCCTTCAATGCGCCATTCATTCCGGGGATTAAACTTTTAAATATTTTGCCATTGCCGGTGACTTCGAGCGTTTTCGCTATATGACTCTTAGTTGAGTTTAGTGATGTGCCGCCTCGGACCTGAGTTCAAGTTCGAACATACTGATTTACGACACTGTGCCTCCTCAAGCACCTGTCGTAAGGTTGTGAGGGCAATCTCCGACCTACCACGTCTGGCATAGGTTTACCTAACGAATGGCGTCACGGAAGTTGTAAGGAAGTATATTTATATCCCAGATCCAGCGCCAATCAAGCGCCCAAGATAATCACCGATAACTCCGCTATCGATCATATGAGTCAACTCTTTCTTCAGCGAACTATTGTGCCACCCTTTTGGCTTCCAAACCAGCACCGGCGAGATCGTACATCATAGGTTACAGATTCCCCTTGACGTGCTTGACGTGCTTTGAACACCTCTTTTGACCGTCGCCATACAAAAAAGAACAATAAGTAATGTCAACACGAAGGAGGTCGATCGGATATTTGTTGCTGACTCCACCGGCCCTTCCAGAAGACAACCACATATGCATCGCTGGGAGACATATTTTCTTCGCCCTTCTTGGTCGTGACTCAGACCGCTTGCTCGTGGACTGCGCAAGAATTAGTACACAGCCAAAATCCGTTCTCTGCGTCCTCAACGGAAATCAACCACTACCGTGGCGACAGCAGCAAATCTTCTTGTCGTTCTGTCCTGCGAAGCTCTTCCAGAATACGGGGACTCGTTATTCTTAAAATATACCACTTGAGCACTTCATATATCCTTTGGTTTGACTGTTTTGCCCTTATATCTTCAGGCGAGTCTGGACTCCATGGGTGGACCTATTTCGCCGTCAGTTGGCTCGGTGAAAGGAACTACGGTGGAGCACGGCGTCGAAACATGGACTGTAGATATCCCCTCTCAGTCTCAAACTATTGGCCAATCTATAGCTTCTGTCAGCAATGGTCATGACTCACCTCCTGATAACTGCCAAAACTCCACCAGGATCAGTGACATGGATCGTAGTCAGTCAACCTGCAGGTTGGAAACAACCGCCCTCGCAAGCTCGTCTGGCCAGTCCGTCCGTCCTTGCGAAGTTTGGCAATTACTACTTCAATTATGTGAAATGACCTTCCGACCGAGATTTATGGGGGAATTCGCCAGGATCTCAGGCGCCCACCCTTAGGGCATCCACAGCTGATCGTGCCATGTGCGTGGTGACGATCATGATCATGAATTGATCCAAGATTGATCGTCAGGGACGTAAACGACTCAGCATCGCATCTAGGGCACGGTTTTGCTCTTACGCAGCCACTTGATACTACTCGACGACGTACACTACGCAGACAAAAGGAAGCCTCAATGGACCAAGGACAGAACGCCGCATTTCACCTTCCATTCCTCTTCCCGAGGATTTCTGATCAAGGATATGCACATCAGGTAATCGGATGGGAGCACCCGCAGCCCATTGCCATGTCCACGCAAGGACTATGTTTCGTGAAGCCAATTGTGAAACTTTCCGAGCCTATCACTTTCCGCCTTGCAACCTGAATTATATCTAAAAGCCATGCTCCGAGCACCTACGCAACGGCCTGACTCTTGAAAGGTTTCCTGCGTATCCGTTCACCACTTAGTCGCGCCTTGCCATGCCCATCCAAACCCACGAGCGGACTCTGCCAACTAATAATTATCGCCGTGTCCTCCAACTACTTCTGCATCAAATTTACACTGCGCCAGGATTCCAGAATTTCAGTGACAAAAATCCGGGGTTCTATGCAGGTTTTATCCTTAAAAATATTGGCTGTACGCGTATCTATGAAGATTGGGCCACTCAACGCACGCAATAAAAAATCCCGAGTCCGTTGGACTGGGTAGACTGGAATGTAGTCCATTTCTTAAGCCTCGTTCCTTGGATATCTCTACACGGATCGGTCACTTGCACTCAACGCCTCCGAACGCCTCATGGCCAGTTGCCTCATGCATCTGAATAATAATATTTCCTTGCGCCCATTGACATCCCGTTACCAAGATATGCTCCGCCCGACACACAGCAGATTTTGAAGCAAGGAACTCATCCTTGAATTCCGAAACTGCATTGCTCTCGAGATAAGCTGGAACTCCAAGGCTACCGAATGTGCTGATGCTAAATGCTATTTTTAGTGCGTCGGGGTCGAACTTCCGCATAATTGACAGTTGACGTCAGCCCGTCGCTCCGTTACCGACGCCGCATGCCCTTTAATCATAAATTTGACGATGTCTTAAGGCCCGATCTGCTGTAAGTCAAAAGCAACGCGGGAGGCCATTGACCCATGTACACCTTTAATTGTTCAATCCGCAAGAGAGTTCGGGAGATTTCACAATCACTTTCCACCATTTCCGGTGGCAGAAAAAAAACAATCCAACGTGTATGTAACTGAGCCAAGAATTAACAGAAAGTCACCCGGTTTCCTGCACTGGATTTATACCATGGGCGAGAGCATAGTAATTCGATCCCAAGTATCGCCTCGGTCGGCTCTTCTGAGATAATATAGGAAGGGCTTCCACCATTTACAACCACGAAACACGTTCAAACTCTCCGTCTCGTGGGTTGTACGATGCCGGAAAGTGCTATTGAGTGTCAAAACCTAATTACACCGACCTACATCGGCTTTCTTGAGAACTATCACATTAATTGGTCGTCTTTCCATTGATACAATGTTCCGACCGACAGTTAATTCCACGCCCAGTTTATCTCGAGTCTAAGCCCTTCAAATTTGGGGCGGTACTTGCCGATATAGCAATCTGCTTTCCCCAGTATCCTCGGGCTCGCTTGAGAACGCACTTGTTGGATTTTAAAAAACTACAATCCCAACAGATCCTGACACCCGAGTAGCAATTAATATGCCAGGCAGACTTGTTCACATATTTCTCTCGGCCCTCGAGGCAGTACTCGTCGATATGAAGATCTTGCTTCCACACAACCCCATCGGCTTGCATGAGAAACAACGTTAAAGGCAGTTGAAGGGTAATTGAAAGAACCACACCAACAACACAACAAACAAGACACTGTCTCCCAAAAAAACCATCATTAAAACCCTCCACGGTGCTTGGATCACCAAGATGTACACTTCTAACAGGTACATGTTGATGCATATGCACAATATTTTACGGCTTTAGGCTTCGATGAAGTATCCAGCTTCCTCGGCCAATGCCCTCGACTCCACGGACTGATGTTAATTACTGAAAGATCCAACCTACCATCCAACACTGACAGCGCAGCGCTGACAATCTTGCGAAAATCTATCTTTACAAAGGCATCTTTCAGGACATTCAAACTAAAATACCTTTCCCCGACGCTTGAGTGAGCGAGGTGCATCTTTGAAATGATAGAAAACAGTACGTTCTATGTACCTCATCATGTTATTTTTGAGGCCCGCGGCCGTCCCTACTCTACTGTACTTTGTGATTCAATTTTTATGAATAGATAACGACCGCCTCGACGCTTGTGTCAGCACGATGTATTTTGAAAAGGTACATGTTCACATACCATCACTTTAAAGTTCGAGGCAGTATCCCCTACCTCCACGGATGTCCTTGGCACGGCGGAACAGATGTAAGTATATATGAAAATTTGGCGGCGCCTAAACTCACGCAGCATATGGGCACATTGACCAGAGTACAATTTTTAGAGCCAAGTTATTAACAGCGACTTCCCGACGCTCGATTCAGTAAGCGGTGCTCTCAGAAAAGATGAATGTTTATGCACATGTTCTGGTCCTGTCGATTTAGGCTTTTGAGTCGGTATCTAATTTCCGTTACCAACCTCGGAGAACAGACAGTGTTAAGAACTCGAAAATTGTATAGGCGCTTAAACTCAACCTTCCGACTTCCAAACCGAAGTTACTTGTTCACCCGCTAGCTGCTATCAGTGAATATTGGGCTTCCTGGGATCCCCAACATGGTTATCCCGAGAGCCAACAACAATAGAAGCAGCAGACAATCTTTTCGCCCTGGATGCTGTGCGGCGCCAATCGCGAAACCCATCACAGAGCATCAAGATCAAATGTAATATGTGTTTATGAATTCAAGCCTTCAGTCACACGTATGTACCTTGTGGTTCAAAATTTACTCATCCACTCACCTAGCAGGGGAAAGCTTCATTGCGCCTTCCTCAGAGAATTCGGGCGAACAACCTATTCACAAGAAGGTTAACGCAGGCTTTTTTTGGAATGAACCGTAAATGTCATCATGGACTCCCGCAAGTCCAGGTGAGGATAGAGGTACAATGAGTACTAGTAAGATATGTTATATGGCACACTGAGATCGAGAAAGTTGTTGATGAAATTTGAGCGCTTATAAATTGGCTACATTTGCATGCGCCTATCACACAAATTGTTGTAACTCAGAACGCGACTACTCGACGTGGCAGTTTCATGATAGAGTGCTTAATAACTAACTACATACTGACTAAATAACAAGCTATATGTACAACTGACTTCAGGAACGACAGCAAGTGGAGATCAAAGGGAAGGCGCGTAAAGTAGTAAAGGTTGAAGATAGAGTCTACGACGCTGGTAGTGAATCAGCAGAAAATCCTGAGACCATTGATTGATGTCGGGACGTTGATGTGAAAAAGGGAATCTTGGGGAGTGGTACTAACAAACGGGAATAACAATCCGCAAGGATGTCCGAGTGCAGAAAAAATTAACGGTTAAATCCCCGGTGAAAAGCCCCAGGCCATCGATCACTTCGTCGTCGAAACAAGCAAGAGATAGGAAATCTGAAGAAGCCACCAGAAACACAGTACTTACCCCATGCAAACACGCTTTCCCATCCCTCAACACCATCCTAGCCCAGCCCGAACGGCCACTTACGAAGAATCAGTGAAGTTGTTGTAGATCAACAAGTTCACGGTCTTCGCAGGCAGATCATTCAGCACATTGGGAGTCGCAAGAGCCAATAACGCTTTCTTTAGTTGAGCAGGGGTAATGGTGCTGGGGGGAATCGGAGCAGCATCATCGGTACCCTTGAACATCATGTCAAGGAAGTGAGGAGCAGGAAGGTAGTTGGTGATGAAGGGTGGCAGGGCCCTGTGCGCCATGGCGTATAGAGACGAGGGCGAAACAGAGGCACCGAAGGGTGATGACAAGATACGTTGTGATTGTATAGAGATAAGCTCCTCGGCGGCGTCGAAGGACGGGTCGAACTCTTTGGAGGGGTAAATGGAGAGGAGGTAGGCAAGGAGACCGGCGGTGTGTGGGGAAGCCATGGAGGTTCCTGAGAGTGTGGCCGTGGCTGTATTGCTTCCCTTAAAGGTGGAGAGAATGTTCAGTCCCGGGCCAAAGACGTCGACACACTCTCCATGGTTGGAGAAGTAGGCGCGGTCATCACCAACGGTGGAAGCACCAACAGTGACGGCTTTCTCGGCTGAGGCTGGGGAGGTGTTGCAGGCATCACGGTTATCATTGCCTATTCAACATCATCAGGATCCGACGGCCAAAAATATGAATATTCTCGATTCGAATACTCACCAGCAGCGACAGCAAAGTGGAGTCCATTGTCAACGGCACGGTTGACGGCATCGTCTAAAGCCTGAGATTTTCCACCTCCGAGACTCATGTTTGCGACAGAGCCCTTGTGGTTAGTCTTGCCAGTAGCGGCAACCTCTGCGGCAGCAGCGTTAAGTTTGGCCTTTGCCTGCTTGGAAGCCCAGGCGACTCCTCCGACGACGTCGGACATACTACCACTTCCATTGGAGCCCAAGACCTTGACCGCAATGACGTTGGCTTTCTTGGCGACACCGTATTTGCGAGATGCGATAGTACCGGCGCAGTGAGTGCCGTGACCGTTACCATCATCGTCAACATCATTGGCTGGGATAGTCTTTCCCCATGATGCACGACCCTCGAATTCGACATGAGCGACGTTGATGCCAGTGTCAATGACATAGGCATCGACGCCTTCACCGCCATCGGGGTTGTAGAGGTACTTAGTGAACGTGCCGAGAGTGAGCTTAGAACGGTGGCTAACGCGAGCCAATCCCTAAGTGAATTGGTCAACTGGCGGAGCGACATGTGACGTGATAAGACGTGTGAAGCTTACCCAAGGGGCAGATTTCTGAATGTCTTGTGTTCGAACAATTTGGTCCTTCTCAACATAGGAAACCTCAGGCATCTTCCTGATTTGCTCGACAACAGCCTCTGTGAAGCGCCCAGCATAACCGTTGATATGGCCGTCATAGACCTGTTGGACGCCAGCAAAGTCGTCCCCAACGAGCGGGTCGGCGCCATGAGCAGCCTGGAGGAAGTTCATGTGGTTCTGCATGACCGCCGATGGCAGCCCGTCCTTGAGCATGACGATGTAAGAGTTGTTGATGCTGCCATGGGGGTGATCCACGGATACGAGAGGGGCGAGAGTTAGGGGTGACGAGCTACTCTGGAAGCTTGGGCTCGTCGAGAGCGGTGTCGAGAACACTGAGGTAGCTATTGAAACAGCCAACAAAGACCATTGGAAGAAAGGCATGGTTGTGGTGGTTGTGAAGAGAGACAGCTGACGCGGTTTCTTGGGGAAAGTGATGAACCACTGTTTGCATCTGTTTACCGTGCACCTCCCCAGTCCGATTCCGTCGACTTTCCGCAGCGCCTTGCAGGACAGCCTTATCGTAGCACACGATACAACAAGTCGTCTTTTGTTGACTGCTAGCTAACTGATTCAACTCGTCCTCTTTGATTGCCTGATACTATGGCTGCTTCTACGAGCCTGGGTTCTTAGAAGATTTATATAAATAAACCCTTTTCCTAGCGAGAAGTGCCCGTATTTGGAGCAGTCTCATGCCACCGCTTTACTTGGGCTCAACCAATCCCAAAAATCCATACGACCAAAGCTGAATCGCGTCCGACTCTGTCCCACTGGGCGAGAGCGTCGCCAGATCAGCCACAGAAAACGACTTGGTCGTCTTATCAAAAGCATACGACCACACCTCCGAGTAAATGCCTAGTCCTAAAATTAGTGTCCCACTCTTCCCAAGCAACCTAAATGGAAAGAAAAAGGCTCACTGCTCGAAGCGCCGTTAATAGAACTCCACAGTCGTGTCTGTGCAGCCTGCAAATTCTTCACCAAATCACCATCGCCGCACCATGCCGGCTGCGGGGTAGGGGGTGGGTTGATATCCACACTGGTCGTGTTTGTGACGCAGAACCCCAATTGCCTCGCTAGACCACCGGCCATCAAGGCTTGCTGGAATGACCTATGTGGAATTCTTACGTTCAGCGAGTCACGGAGAAGTAGAAGTAATTTTGGACCTACCACACCACGGTTCCATGGTATGCCGTCCGATCCAAGACTTGAACATTAGTTGTGTTCGAGTCATAAGCCGGGTTCGCAACGACCATCCCAACGTTCGTAAGTAACCCTAAAACGAAAGCGTTACGCACAGTCAGTCATAAATTACTCAAAACGGTCCGACTTCGGATGAGATTGTGGCGCACCTCGAGGATAAGGCGTTAAGGCATCCGCCACCCGCTGCAAAAACGCAGCAGTTACGTTTGTGCCATACATTAAGTTAAACCCCAAATCCGAGTTAAGAACCTATCCGTCACGCATTAACGCCCGAATCTTGATAGGCATGAAATTTTTAACGCACCTCGACTGGCCGACCATCCGGCATCAACGATAAAGCATAGAAGCTCACATTAGATGCGGTCGTATTCCCCAGCAGGCTTTCATCAAGCCCAACAGCTTGTACGAACGACTCTACTCTCTTCTCCGCCGTGCTTCCATCCACCGAGACCTCGAACATTCCTGGGACTTCCTCCTCCCATTTCTTTGCCATCGATACAATATCCAAGCCGCTTTCAATGTTAAGTTTGTTGAGATTCAGTATTCCAGCAGTGGCCAAGCTATCGACCGCGCGTAAGTTAGCTGGGACCAGAGCAACATTGACGTCAAAGGGGATGGTTCCATAACCAGTGCCTTGATTGCTGTCTCTCCAATTGCCGACTGGCTGGCCGGGGCGGAAAGCGAGTAGCTGGGAGAATGTAGCTGGGTTGGCAGTAAAGAAGGGTAATGCGCGGTTGATGTTGTACGATGCAATCCTGCGACATGCAATCGTTACAAAACTCTTCAAGAAACAGCCATAGAAGATAGAGTATTACCTGTTGATGATATCCAAGTAGGTACCATTTTGCAAGGTAGCTTGTTTAGCTAGGAATTGTGCCGATCGTTTCTTTCCTTGCGGTAAGTCAAGGAAGTAGTGAGCAACCGCTGGGAGGAGCAGCAAATCTTAAGGAAGAGTTGAGCAAGGAGACTACGGATTGGTGGATAGTGATTAACCTGTATCGATCATCTGTCATTGGGAAGAGTTAGTTCTGATGTTCGTACGATCTTAGATCAGACTCGAACGTACTTTATAATCATAGAAGGGCGTATTCCCAAGATCGGGTCTTCCATTCCCCATATTGACCTATAGAAGGGTACACCTATCAGGTTTGTAGTCCGGCTGCGTAGGCTAGGAACTCACAAATGACGCATAATCCCCTGGAAAATCGTACATGTTACTAGACTCGACCGATAAGAGGCGGAGTTGGTATACCTATAGTTTCTTCGTGGCATAACGCTCCAGTAGAATTGGCTCTCTCGATAACAGCACCCAGGGCATCTTCGATCGCATTTGGAGTGAGAAGGGGCATGAGCATTCGCAAGGCGATCAAGGAATCGCGCCCAAAGTACTGTATACCCTTAATTTAATATGGAAGGCGATGGGTAACGATGGATCACTTACAGTCAAAAACCTCCATCCACCTGCTGTAAATTTATCCTGGAATGTCAAAAAGGAAACCTACGCAGCAATATATATGTTAACAATCTGCCAGTGGAAAGGTATGGGGGCCTAAGGCAGTTACCTGTTCAGAGACATTGCCAGGTAGTCCCTGTAATGTTGATCTCAAAGTGTCCGTGCTAGCCTCCTTTGGAGTCAAGAACAACCCCCCTACATCCAATCCAGCAAGGCTCGTTTCATTGGTCATCACTTGCACGCGAACGTGGTTTTGCGTTCCCTTGAGCGGTTCGACTTCGACATCTATAGAATCTCCTTCAGAAGCAGGTCCAAGCTCATGCGATCGTGTAGAAGGCAGGACGATGTCGATAGTTGGCGGCGTAAACGTTCCGTTCTTACTGGGTATAACAGAGAGGCGCGCTGCGCTGCCCGATGGGATGGAGATCAGGAGATCCACGGATTTGAATAGTTTTGGTTGCGGTTTGGGGTTGGGTTTTTGGGTAGAAAAGGTTTGAGGTGAAGATGTGCTGTTGATATACTGCCTGTGGAGTCTGACTTGCGTCGAGCTGAACGACAGGAGGGTGTAATTAAATATCTCGTGCATTGTTCCTGAACCTTCGACATAGTCTGAATGTCATGGGTCAGCGGTCTCATATCCGAACATTTATAGGCCCGACTACTAACCTCTCAAAGCACGGACGGCGCCCACAATCGTTACACCCAGTGTCGCATTCGCATTAAAGTTCAAATCCGCTTGAATACCTCGATTGCCATTTTCTCCTACGGCACTCTTCGTTGTCCCATTGACCAATTCCACGTTCAGCTGTGTACCACCGGGATTCTTTGGGAGGAAATAAACCAAGGCCCCGTTATTTCCTGCTGGAAGGGCAGCAACAAGACGTCGTGTAATATTGGCGCTCGCTGTAGTGCTGGTCAACAGAAGCTGGGCGCTGGTGACGTTGTCCCGGTAGAAAAAGTTTTCATTGCTTCCACTTGTTACATGGAAGGTCGTGGCTGCAGGTGAGGGGGTAGGTGGAGGTGGTTTTGGAGGCTCTTGTGAGGCAGCTGCTCTCGAAAGCGCGGTCAAGGAGCAGGAATACGCCAATAGGCGGGAAAATAAACGCATGGTGTTGACTACTTCGTTAGCTTCGCCAATGGAGCTTCTGATGCTTGAGTAACTGGACCCCAATTATTTGGGCCATTTATACCCAGAAAACAGGGAGACCAGAGTTATACATATGGAGCGTCAGGTGGTAAGAAAGTTTCGATTGAATGCCTGGATCCATCGGCATACCCACTCACTGTCAAGGTTTCAACGTCGTCGTTGCGATCCATTTGGTTCTGCGAATGGCGGTAATGACCCATGACGCATGGTGCATACGCATAAATGAAAAGAACCCCCTCTTTTTTGGAGGTGTTCAATTAAGCGGTGTCGGTGGAGAAGAAGACCATGACATATGAGAAGAAGTGTGCAGTTCCGGACCGGGTACCACCATTGACTGTTGAAAAGCTATCTTCAGGTCCGCTTTACATATACAGTACCAATCGTCGAGGCCGAAGAAGTGTAAAAAGAGGTTGGATTCAATCATGATTATCAAGCGCCCTCGGAATAAGATATGCTAAAGTTTGCGGCTAACTTCAGCGAAAGAATTATTTATAAATGGACAAGAGTAGACGAACCGTCAACGTTCAAGGAACCGAGAACTTTTTGGGACCACACGTTAGCCTTCTGCGAACATTGTATGGACAGTATGATGAAGTTCGAACATTGAGGTGGAATTTTTCCACATTTGTCCATGTTGAAAGAAGCTGGATCGAAGACACAAGTTTTTAGTTCCAGTGTTTTCTTGACGATAGGTTCATGGAGGCGAGAAATAGCGAAAAATGGCTGAGAGTATATCGTCAGGGCTAAAGAAGAAAAAAGATTAAAAAATAGAGTTTGGGAAAAATGAAAACGAACCACGTTCCAAAGCGGCTGTTGACCCAGAGCTGTCCACTGGTATTGACCACTGTGATGAACAGACCATGGCCCCTTTCTTCGTCATAATCTTTCGAATTCGTTTCCGCCCTCTGTTCTGATCACCATTCCAGAAATATTTCACCTAACCGTGTCGGACCAAGCTTCATGTCGATAAACGAGAAAAGAAGACTTTTCGTCAACCCAAGGAGGCCAACAACCTGGCGATTTTTGAGCTTCTGTTGACCTCTGGGAAAAAAACTCGTTGAAAGGACAAGAATGTCGGATGGGAAATCCAGTGAATCGAAAGGCGGTTAAGTAATCTCTGTGGTAAAGCACTTCGATTCATATCAGTCACCGATTTTTTAACCTTGACTTCGTAATTTGAACACCTGTTCCTCAAGCTAGGTGGGGGACATTCTGTGTGTTCGTGAGTCGTCATCAACAATCCATGCAAAAAACAGGATCTAAATGGCAATCCTGGATGGTATCACCTCAACCAACCTGGCGATAACGTTACTGGCACAAGCCCCTTCGAGACCCTCTGCCGAATTTCATCTCGTAAAACTTGGCTTAGGGATGGCCTCGCACCTCGGAAAGGCTCTCCAAACCAATTCAAGCTGGACGAAAGAGGATACCCGTGTACCACCACCACTGCATAGGTACTCTAGGGCGAGATGTCCAGCTCCTCTGTACAGGTCTCTCCTCTGCTGCGAATGTATACAGCGTGCAGCACTTCTGGGTTCTGTCATTGCGTCGTGTCGCTTGAGCTGCGTCACATAGGTATCATAGGCCATGCATGTCTCGCATCCTCCATTCCCATGGTAATATGCTCCTTGAGATTTATCATCGATGACGAGGAATGTCTCAAAAAAGCATGATCTAGGTGCAGGCGGTGCTAGACGATAATTGGGCCCACAGATGCATGTATGCAGTGCGACAGGACCAAATTCCAGGTCGACGAATAAACATTCGTCCGTCTCACACTGCGTCATGACTTGCGTTAATAATCTCAAGACTTTAAACAGAGAAAGGCAGCGTAAGCTCACCTGCAGCTTTGGGCAGTGACTGGAATAGTGGCCTAACTTGTGCTACTCTTAGGAGTTTTGGCACTCACATTTACCCACAGGTTTCAGCTATCCACTAATTCCTCCTCCAGCCTTTCTGTATATGGAGGTGCGCAGATCAGGCTGGTGCCACAACACCATACAACATTCAGCGCTTTGACCCCAGGATGACCTGGACAAGGATTGTGGTATGTGAAATAATGAAGAAATGCGCACCAGATCAAGTCAAAACACGATTATGTTACAGAACCTCAATGACGATCATGAAACGAAGGTAGGTTTTGCCCGATGGCGCGAATCAGCTTGTCTGGAATACGAAACAAATCCACTGTGCTGGAATCCTGTTGGAGACTCTGGCATGTCTCGTCTTGATTTTATTTGGTCGGCTGTCCGGCTAGTCGTGCTGTGCTGCCATGAATTGCGTTAGAGTCCAGCTGTGGAGTGATCTGGAGAGCGAGATGAGCGTTCAAGATTAAAATGGCGTATCCTTTTCTGCACCTTCCGTCTATCGGAAATCACCAGAATAGTAATTTTGGTCTTCTGTCTCCTAGGTTGCTGATCCTCCTGGGCTCTATCATGTAATTGGATCATTCGCTGGCTACCGACGACTAGGATGCGGCTATATATTTTGAAAATTTCTCTGAATCCAACTACAGAAGAAGCTTTCGAAAAGAAAAGAAAAAGATAACACGCTGGACACCTGGAACACTGTAAGTATCTAGGATTTATGATGCTTCGACAACAGCTTCAACCTACCTATTGCTAGATAATATATATTCTCCTCCCTCCACCTTGGCGTCATTCGGTGTGAGAAGCCTTGCCCTGGACTGTGGGGCCCAAGTCCAGCAGTCGCCAACAAGATTTCACCTATCAATACCTTGTGGCACTTTAGGAAGCATGTATCTCCTATGAGGGGTGTATTACTGAGGTTTAGTATTTTATTCCAACGTCCCTCCTTCAATAAGTGGTTCTAACCTGAAAACTTTTGGAAAATCATATTCTTTGCTGCACTCTTCGGAATCCGGCTGAGTAACCGAAGAGTGTTGATTGGTTCTTCCATTCCTCAGGCTAGAATCTATACCCGCCGCCAGCTTTTAGCATTACATACACAGAACGGGGAATAAATTTGCAAGGCCAATAAATTATCAGGAAGCGTCTGCCTCCATCTACCGAGTTTAATTCTTCCTTGATTCTTCCCAAAAAAATGAAAAAGCGCGAATCTCAAGCTGATGCTTTGCGAACACGTGGTTGACGGGGAATTCGAATGCGGCAGTCCTCCGTCATCGGATGATCGGACTAAAATTATTGAACCCCTGCCTTCCTGTCAATTTGGTGCATTAGGACACCTTTCTCAGCTGCCTCCAACTTTCCCACCTTTTTCAAGTTTTTCTCGCTTTCTTATAAGTTTAGAACCTGGGATGAGCAATCCGGACCTAAGGTTGCCGTCCAAGTACGCAGTCGAATCCTCGGCGGCGTCGACAAGTTCAATCATGGGCATCGACGCGGTTGCACCAGCGACCAGCGCGCAGGAGATCGAGGAACGGACTGGTCTAATAGACGTTGAAACAGCCGGAGGTTCATATGGCTCTACGACCCCACCAATAGCTGGTGAGTATTGAATTCGAGCTCTTGTATGCCTACTACCAACTCGAGGGAGTGGACATATTCCATGTTTTGCAGGCAGTCCAACTAGCGACTCGGAATTACTATGCTTCAGACTAGTTGCTTATGATCCATTTCATCGTCTATAGGGCAGAGACACTCACGACAGCAATCAACCTTGGTGAAACGAGTCAAATATTACATACCCTCACTCGCCTGGATTCCAAGCTATTCCTTCTCACTGTAGGCCGCCCAAGTACGACGCTCCCGGATCTTACTCGCTTATGCTTTACCTTACTTAGGTTTGGAGGCGACTTTCTGGCTGGGATTACAGTGGCTTCGATGCTTATACCACAGTCGGTCAGTTACGCTACGTCACTTGCAAAGCTGAGTCCCGTAACTGGTCTGGTGCGTTTTATTTTTGCTATTCAACTAATCGTAATGGAAGTTCATAAATATTTCCTGTCGTCATAGTTCTCCGCATCCATACCTGGAATTATATATGCATTCCTTGGGACCTCCAAGCAGCTTAATGTGGCTCCTGAGGCTGCTTTAAGTCTGCTGCTAGGACAGACCGTCTCTGACATCCATCACGATTACCCAGACCCACATAACGGGAAGGGTGATTTAGTTGGACTGAGCGTTGCAACTATCATTACACTACAGGTCAGTTTCGTGACGCTTTTTACTGCTCTGATATTGAATACACGTCCATAGGTCGGCTTAATATCCTTCTTGCTTGGATTCTTCCGTTTGGGATTTATAGATGTCGTATTGAGCCGCGCTTTATTGCGGGGATTCATTACAGCAGTGGCTGTCGTGATCTTGATGTGAGCACGTTACAACCACCACCTGCACAATCTGTTCACGGACCATCGCTCCAATAGTGAACAGCTTATCCCCATGTTTGGACTCGCCCACCTTCACCACGTCGTGGATCCGGAGACGACCTTCGACAAGTTTCTCTTCCTTATCCGGAACGCATTCACGAACTCGAACCCTCTCACAACCTTGATCAGTTTCTCTGCTCTCTTCGCGCTCGTCGCCCTAAAAGCTGTCAAAAATAGGTTTCAAGGCACTTGGTGGATATACCGAATCCCAGAGGTTCTCGTTGTGGTGATAGTATCTACAAGTAGGTTTTCCTCTTCAATCCAAAGCGTCCTATCTAAGGTGTCGCTTCAAGTGCTTTCTTCCGAATTCCGGTGGGATCAAGACGGCGTTGACATTCTAGGCACCGTGGACATACAGACCGGCGAATCATTTATCGAGATTCCTCTGAAGCGTTCCAACCTCAAGTTCCTGCGTCGAACGACCTCTACTGCAGTGTCAGTTTCCTCGATACCTCTCCTTACTCTGATATTCATATCATTGTTTCTCAGTGTGATAGCCGTTGTTGGTTTCTTAGACAGCATTGTCGCAGCGAAACAGAATGCAGCCCGCTTTGGATACTCCATCAGCCCGAACCGCGAGCTTGTCGCCCTCGGAGCTGCCAATCTGGCCGGATCCTTCGTTCCTGGCACTCTGCCGGCCTTTGGATCTATCACAAGGTATGGTCATCTGATGCGTCAACTTGTAAATAGATTAGTTCGGCTGAGTGTCTGCGTACAGGTCGAGGATCAATGGAGATGTTGGTGGACGTACCCAGATGGCTTCACTGGTCTGCTCTTCAGTGATCTTGTTGGCCACATTCTTCCTCCTACCTTGGTTGTATTTCCTGCCTAAATGCGTCCTGGCTGCGATGTAAGCTTTTAATTTATTTTATCATACTTGCATGAATGACCTTTTGTGCAGTATTGGCCTCGTCGTCTATTCTCTTTTGGCAGAGACACCTCATGATGTTTTGTATTACTGGAAGTGAGTATTTTTCTCTACCAACTATTTCCTTTTTGTGACTTACGTTTGTGATTCGCTTAGTATGGGTGCATGGGTGGACCTCGCAATTATGTCTTTGACGTTCTTCCTTTCTATAATCTGGAACATCGAAGTTGGCGTGGTCGTTGGCTTGGTGGTGTCGCTTCTCCTGGTCGTTCATCGCTCATCAAAGACAAGGATGACTATCCTGGTGTGTTCACACCACGATAATTCTTTACTTTATTGGTTGAACATGCTGTCGTATCGTAGGGCCGTATTCCTGGGACTGACAGATGGAAACCTCTCAAAGAGAATCCCGAGGCCGAAGAGAGTGTCGCTGGGGCTTTAATCATTCGTATCCGAGAGAATTTAGACTTTGGTACGTTACAGTCTTTTGTGTGTCATATATATGACTGATGTTCCTCGATCACAGCTAACACTGCCCAGTTGAAAGGTCGTCTCTCTTTCATTTTCTTACTTTGATGTACCAGCTCATTTATCTGGTCGTCGCGCTGTTGCAGAGCGGTTACGTCGTCTGGAGCTTTATGGAATTGACAAATTACATCCATCTGAGGAGCCTCGTCGGCAACAGGCTTCTGTTTTGGTATTCCATCTCGCTGATGTAGAAACCTGTGATGCCTCGTGAGTACGAACCAAAGTTTCAAAACTTCATCTTACTTCAATATCCGACAATAGTGCTGCTCAAATATTTTATGAACTATTGGAAGAATATAAGGTCAGCTATTCCTAATTTAATTTCTCAACTGTCACCATACAACTCGAACTTTTATTAGAATCGTGGCGTGGGCCTGTTTATCACCCATCTTCGACCACGACCACAGAAGACATTCGCGAAGGCTGGCATCACCGAGCTTCTGGGTGCTGATGCTTTCCGGGAAAGCGTCGCTGACGCCATAGCTATCATCGAAGGCACCCGGATGCGGGACTCCATCTTTCAATGAAACTTCACGACTTCGACACCCACCTGTGATCACGATGAATTAACGACTTGCGAATATCTCCTCTGTAGGTCTAAGACGAAGGAGATTGTCATGAAGCGGAGTATTTTTTGGGGAGAACATCTTGATTATTTGGAATCGGAGCGGAGGAGCAACTGGCTGTAGCCCAACTATTTCTCTCTACATGCGTATATCTGACATCTTTTTCTTGCATAGACAGGCACATGTACCATACTTTATCACCTAACCTACATTGGAATATTTCACACTTTAGATGGTTATACATTGGTGGTCCACATTGACGCCGCTCTATTTCTTTGGCATTTATTCTGTTGCTAGCGTTTACCACCTGGACAGTAATGCAAGTTATAGAGTACTTGACTCGGATGACCGTTAGATTCCGTTGTGTCGCGACCTATGCACTGCTGCAACTTGATTGGGCAGCTAGAGTATTTCCCACGCGCAAATGACGTGCCGGGTTCAACAAGAATGTGGCTCTTAGTGTTCGGACTGACAAGTGGAATTACTGTCGCATACGTGGAACTCTCTTCGATCCATTTAACATCCGAGAGGGACGTTGGAGGGCTTTGAGCTCAGCCCGCGCTCTTGTCGCTTACTGTATCTCTCTCTCGGACTCCGTAAGTGCTGTACTTTCAACAGTTGTGCAGAATAACGGCTAATTTACTGGGCTCCTTCAGATAAAAGTATTCAATCCTTGCTTAACCTAGCCATCGGAGGCCATGGGATCAACCAACCTCCTTGTCTCTCTTTTCGGATGGACTTTCGTGCCCGACTTCGCCACCAAGCATTTGCTAAACTTCATCTACCACAAATCACCCATCCGTATCGTCGCCGTACCACAACCCGGAAGCCTGCAGCATAGGAAACACTATGCGGTGACGTTCGCTGTTGTCATATTCACCTACCTCACCTACACTCTCGTACAATCTGCACGCGCAATGCCACCCAACTTTTACCAGATTCTTGGGGTGCCTCCGACCGTGGATGAGAACGGGTTAAAGCTTGCTTTCAGGGCTTTTGCAAAGAGATATCATCCTGACCGACCGGGTGTAGGTAGAGAGGGTGAGGAGATGTTTATGTATGTGAGGGATGCTTTTGAAGCACTCAAAGATCCTGTGGTGCGGTTTGCTTATGATCGGTATGTTGGATATTTTTTTGGCTTGTTAAACGCGTTTGCTCAACAGATTTTCAATAGCTTCGGACCTGACGTTGTGGGCTGGCGTCAGCACTGCAAGACGACGCGTGATTTTTTGCGGCAAGGTCTTATGGTTTCCTCAGGCTACCATATCGTCGCAGGCATTGCTCTGCTTTTCTGGTCTGCCATTGGCCGTCCTAGTGCCGTTTCATTTGTACGTCTGATACCATATTCTTTTTCTTCTTAAAATTCAGCTTCCATCTGCAGTGGCGTTACGTACTGTTTGCTGCTCTGTTCGCTGGAGAGCTATCGTTCATCCTCTCTCCATTCCCCGCCGCATCCTCAAACTTAACCCCACCGACCTCCTCGTTCAGTTCCTTCCTGCCTTCATTCTCTGTACCATCGCCCACAGACGCATTATCGCTGTCTTCCATCTTCCCGACGACATCCTTCCTCCAAACCATCTTCCCTAACCGCATCCCGTACCAACACATCCTGTTCCTTCACCAGCTATTCATGTTCCTCAGCGTGGCTCTGAGCCGGGTCGTCCCTCAATTTATTTTCCTCCTCAGTCAAGATGGAAATCCGGATTCCAAGCAACTGGATGCTGTGGAACGCGCAATTTGGGAAAGGATTTACGGGACTCTAGCAATTGCCGATCGTGAAGGTAGGCAACTGTTCTGCTAAAAAAAAAAAAAACAAAGCTAACAAAATCTTTCTTTTGTTTTCATAGCCTCAGTAATCCTTCACACAATCTTGCACTCCATCTCACCGTCATCACCCACGCAGCCATACCACGACCCAACCCTAGCGCGGATGTACCCCCTTTCACCTGCACAAACGACGGAAGCCCTCGAGAAACTAACGCCGGAGATGCGCCGCCTCGTCATAGAAGCGAACATCAAGAACCAGACCGCCGGCCCCATCGCCTCTGCCTGGGACGCGGCACTGCGCAAGGCACGCGAGACGCTGATCGCTCACCCATCGGGTAGCTCGACGACTATGACGAGTAATGCGGATAGCGGTACAAATTCTTCTACGACTACTACGACGACTACGACTCCTATAACGCCCCGCACGAAGAACTTCTGGGAGAAAGATGTTGGCGAAGAGGCTGTTGCGTTTGTGGATGACGTACCCGCTGCTGTTCCTGTTCCTGTTGCTGCTGCGCCCTCGTCTTCGTCGAGGCCTGGGAGCCCGCATAAGCTGAGTCGGACGCCGTCGACGCCTCGGATGGGCAGGCGAGAAAAGGGGGATGGGGATGGGAGCTCGAGCCCGACTAAGCCACATTCGCCTGTGAGGAGGACTTCTTTTGGGGTTGGGGCTGGGGAGTTTTGAAGGTGTGCTGATTTTGAATTTTGTACGTGGGTTGTACTTACTTATTGTGTTTACTCTAGATGATACCTATGTACCCCTACTAGTCACCTTGGAACTGTTGTATTTTTCGAAATGCTTCTCTCACCAAATTGAATGACTTTGAACAAAAAATTTCTGTGTGTGTTTTACTTCCCGTTCTTGGATGTCCTGTCGAGTACAAAGCAAAAAATATGGTGAGATGTATCAGTTCTCTGTTTACTACATCATCTTTGACACTTCATTTGGGCATCTCTTCAATTTCTAATTCAAATGGAAAAATATACAACCTGAAGCAGCCTTAACTTGAAGTTAAAGCAGAGTCTTGGGACCCTTGGCATTGGAACGCCAGCACAATTGCTTCCACAATGAGATCGATCAGGATCGGACGAGATCCAAGGAAGCAATTGTTTTCTCCTTGGCATTTCACC
This sequence comes from Galerina marginata, assembly GCA_023014335.1. Lineage (NCBI taxonomy): Eukaryota > Fungi > Basidiomycota > Agaricomycetes > Agaricales > Galerinaceae > Galerina > Galerina marginata. The sequence goes on from JAECYW010000022.1 coordinate 166,742, forward strand.
ACCATAAGTTTCAGCGGTGAGCGACCCACCTAGGCCAGCAAACTTTTCTGCGCACCCATTTTCCTTGCACTGCGTGCCGACGTGTAGTGGACTTAGTGCCTGAAAGCTTGAAACCACCTAGAAACAATTCTCTATTCTATGTCGCCAACAAGGTGTACTCTACAGTAACCCTCCTCGCGCAAAAAAAAAAAAGAAGCTGACAGCCTTTTCCATAGAAAGCATTCCACTTTTTTTCAACGATGCAGGAATCCCATGAGGCAGAATAAGACGCATGCGCACCTTCAACGGTGTAGTCGATAGCGCACGATCCCCTACAAAGTCAGGATTCGCCTGGTTGATGTTCGGAGACGAAGGACAAAAGGACGCCTATAAGAAAGAGACAGTGCTGAAATAATAGCAGAGCCGATAGTGACTACTTCAAGCTGGTAACAGGAAACGCGGGTGATGGACTGCTTCAGTTCATTGGTAGGCATTGACAAGAACATCGAGACGAGACACGACTGGTGCAAGGCAATAGTTAGGCAGAATAAGAAACGATAGTTCGACAAACCCGTTAATTCAATTTTAAACTTTCAACTTTACATAAATAAAATTTGAACAAATTAGATTTCGTCGGCCGATGTGGACAAGAAATTTGTGCGATGGTGAGGATTCTGTCATAATCTTGATTGCGAAGGAGAGATTTATAGAGATCACGATGAATATATCGATGGTGAAGTAAAGAGAACGCGAAATAAGAAATTGCGGAGTGGGTTCCCGTGCGAAATTAAACGCGGGGTGGTGACTAACAACAATCAATAACGCGTCTTGCGAATATCATGAACAATGTCCACGACCACCAACACGAAGAACGACGACTAGCACCTGTCGGTGTCTGCCACTCTCCTGGAGAGCTCAGGTACCACCAATATTGCATATATGTCTACGGTGCCCATCACCGCGCCGACCCCGCCACGACAAGGAAATGTCACGGAATCGCAGACCACAAAGACTCCTACATCTCACGGAGCTGGGATCTCCAATGTGCTACCATCTTATCGCTTGCTCTATAGAGGGGCTTTGTCGCTGCCAGACTCGTTGCTTCTTCTGGATGGATTGACTTTTGCGGCTCGGTTGGACTCACCTTCGAAGCAACGCACATTTCATTTACTTGAGAACCCTCTCGCTTTGGCTTTGGAGAGTATGCGTGGACGGCCCACGCTTCGGTTTATGGGGAACGTCAATTTACGGGATATTTACATGGATGAAAGTGGGGGTGTGGAGATGTGAGTATCATGCCACCATGAATGTATATTTGTTTTTGACAATTCCTTAGGGACATACACCCGTCTGCAGTTTTGTCCCAGATTTATTTTGAGAATTTGTTTTGCCTCATGCCCTTCTCTGCTGCGTCCACGTCTAAAGATGTAAGGGCGGAGAGATCGGAAATTGGGATCAAAGTCGCTCTTGGAGACAGCAGTATGTTTATCCTGGAAGCATTTTACTCTGGCAGAACCACCTGACAACTACCGCTTCAGATGGACCTGAAACAACGGAAATCGTCGTGTTCGCCCAGGTTGTCCCATCCTCGGAAGACAGACGGACCATCCGGCTCTGCGTGGGCAGAATAACCCAGCGACCAGCCATGCCATCAGTCCAGAAACGCGGTCCAAGGCCAGACGATCCTATACCACGGAAACCTCCTGCCTTTTTTATTCGAGACCTGAAGAGAACTGGCAGCTTGGGCGGCGGTGTGGCAGGTAGGGAACTCAAGCGCATGGCGAGCAGTGGAAATATTGGTGTTGGGGCCTTCAAGAAGCAGAAATTACCCAATGGAAACGGCATTCTTGCCGATTTAGGCAGTGGGGTGCGGTTGGGTGCTGTTGATCCTGAGGGAGACAGGGTGTTCAAAGTGCCTGAGCTGCCGAAGCAGAAAGCGAACGGCAAAGGGAAAGAGGGGGAGAAAGACGTGTTTGGGGACGTGTCGGAGGTCCAACGCGTTCAGGTTGCCGCGGCCAAGAGCGTAAAAGGGAAGCAGAAGGCTGACGACGATCTAGACGAGGGTGCTTTGGAGAAGGTCAATAAGAACGTAAGCCCTGCTGTGTCGCTTATGATTCTATTTATATTGATGGCATCCACCTTCAATACGTGTAGGCCATTAAGCGAGCCACGATAGAATATTTGGGCAGGACGAAAGATCCAACAAACGCCTCCAAGGTCATTGATAAAGCCCACTCTGAATTCAAGGACCTTTATGGGTTTATCTACCGTGGCGTTGGTTTTGCTTTAGTGAGTACAATTATTTCATACTCGGTCTCGTCGAGTCGTTCCATTCTGACGCATGTCGATTCACAGCGTGCGAAGATGCGAAGATGCACCGTCGATTCAGGACTCATAAATCGCCTCATTGACATGCACGCTTTGATGTACCTTGGAGGTCATGGAGGCTCAGCCGACGTACTCGCTCGACCTTGAGGTAAATCGACCGGATCCTGCATCGCTTGGGTGTTAGTTACTCCAGGAAAGATTCCAGGGCTCGGTAGATTGGTACCTACTGTACATCATGTACACTGCTGTGCTAGAATAGTTATATCATCGTTTGTTTGCCATTTTGCGACCTTCTTTTTATATACATTCCTGCTGTCTTCCGGGAGTTCCCCGATCGAGGCCCATTTCCCGGTAACGGACATCAATTTCCCATGAAAAGGCGCTCAACCGCTTTATAAGGACCATCATCCCAACAAAAGCCCCCTTGACTCTGCATTCATCCTGAGGACGAGATTGTCGATAATATTCTCCGTCCCAGCTGTCCACAGCCTGCCGTACCTTCGAGGAGATAACCTTCGTCATGGATTGGCCCACCACCGTGAAGAACAATAGCAGGCTCAGCTTGAGCTTCATGCAGTCGACGCCAAATCACACATTGGTCCCCGTTGAAAGCCTTACCAGCTCTCCGACATCCAGCACGGGTTCTGCGTCCGTTCTAGAATGGAACTCGAACTCTGACGGCGAGTTTTTGCAAGTCTCTTCGCCCTCCACCTTAACAGCCCCGCAATCGCCAGCGCTGTCTGAACCGAGCCCAGTGGAGTGTTCGTTACCGCCGACAGAGGAGAGACCGAATATGTCGCCTTCGGACCAAGACGATCCTTTCCTTTCGCAATGGGAAAGCGCGCAGGAACATTGGACGCCTTTGTTCGATGGTTTGATGCCACCAGCGCCCATCCCCTTTGACAGCGCGAGCCCCACAGCGATTGATGATTCCATTGTCATCCCCACCGATTCCCGAGGCAACATATTGGACGATATGGCTAAAGCACTCGAAGACTCCTTCTGGCTCGACGCCTACGCGAAGCTGGGCATTCCAGCCGATCCCCCCAAAGACAGGGGCTCGAGTGGCGAATCCCCGCACCAATCCAATGACGCCAGCCAAGACACCTCCACGACGAGCACCGTCGTCGAAGCTCGGTCCACTGCACCGTCAACCGCCATGACAACACCCACTATCACAGAAACGCCTGCGACTGCTCTTCAGACCCCGTTGGCGTCCTCGTCTCTGTTCATCACCCCGGTCACCATGTCCTCCGAGGCCCCCGGACCTACATTCCCGATTAAGGAAGAAAACGAACCCGAGACCATCTCTATCGCCGAGTACTTCCAACGCAAGGCTTTGTCTGCGGAAGAAGCAGCGCCTCGGGCGCCAGTCACTCCAGTGGAGATTCCTCCCAGGCCGGAGAGCGCTCATTCTGCTCTTAGCTACTTCACTCAGCCGCAATCACCTTCTCAGAACTCTCAAAGTTCATTTTGTGATGGTCGTCCTATCCATGCCACCAGAACTAACGGCAGCGATGGGAATAGCGAAACTGAGTCTGAGGCAGACGACCCGCCTCGCAACAGCTTGATTTCTACTCCCATTCCCAGAACGGATGACCTGCTCACTCGTTCAACGAACCACAGAAGTCCTTTCATCGGACACTTCCAAAGCTTGTTCTCGCCTCGTTCTTCAGGTCTATTTGGCCCACCCTCTCCGTCATCAAGCCCTAGCCAGAGCGAGCAGGAGATTCGCTCTCCGTTGGATCCTCACTTTCCTTTAGCACCAGCAGAATCGCCTTCTCCTTATACGTCTAGGTCGAACAGCCCACTGCCGCCGGTGCCCAGGGTCCATTCCCCGTACCCCTTGGACACTGGGAGAGGCTTTCGTCGGAACGTGACTTCCTCGCCCGAATTTCCGCGTCTCAACGTAGACTTGGGAAGTCCCATAGTTCCTCCATACTCTCCCGAATTTCCGCGTCGTGATGACCGTAGTCCAGATCTCCTCACGAACTACGCGAACCCCCAGGACGCGAGTACCACCAGGGATCTTCCAAGCATCCGCGCGTGGTTGAAAGTTCGGGCTAAACAAAGGGAATCAGCGGCGGCTTCTTCAGGCTGGCAGCCTTCTCCGCAACCTCTTGTTGATCCGGCTAGCCCCAATGAACTTTCTGATGCTTCGATTCCAAATATTCCTTCGTGGTTAGTGGATTCGGTCAAGGCTCAACAAGCCTCTGCGACCAACGGAACGTCCACATCCAAGTCAAGGCCGCCGTTGCCGCCTGTACCGAAGCCTGATGTTACCCCTCAGTTCACTCTTCGGACAGAATTCGGTAGGGCTCCCGAGCAGAGGACGGATTACTACGCGTCAGCCTTTCCATCGGGCTGGGGAGCCAGTGGTCAAGCATGTGATTGGGCACCTCAACAACAAACATGGGGTCCTTGGGGTCGGTCTGAACCCCCAGCTCCTGCTTGGGATACCAACGTCCGTTCCAAATTCCAAGGACCTGGCTGGGGTTCCTTTGTCCCGCCTGCATCACCAACTGTTGACTGGCCATGTCCATCTCCTGTGTCCACGGATGACGATTTTTCTGATCTACACCAGGCCTGGGGACTTCGTCAAGCAGGCCAAACTCCTGCCGTCGACATCCCTTATCCGGGCAAGAGGTCCTTGCCCAACCCATATTCCTCGGCTAGTAGGCCAGTTGGCGATCTTCCAAAACCGTACTATAATCCATACTACAGCTCCGCACCCAATCCTCAATATACGGGTTCGACGCTGCCCAGGGATCAGAAGTTGTATGCTCCGCCGCCACCGCAACCGCAACCGCAACCGCAACCGACGTGGCCTGGTCCGCGTCGTTTGAGGTTCGCGCCACTGCCTCCGACGCCGAATTACCGGCCTTTCTATCCCCCTCCAGTAATCCCGCAATACCAGGGCACGCCGCAGCCCCCACCCAACTCGAACTTCAATTATGTGTACCAGACCCCTGCGCCGGTTATTCCTCCGGTTTCCGCATCTGCACCTCCGGTGCCTCCGCCCTTGGATAGTCCAAGCTGTTATCCTACCAGCAAGAAGTACTGGTTCGCGGATGCTAATGTTGTCTTCCGGGTGCGTACTCGTTTCTCAGTCACGATCAGGCTGGTGACACTAATTTTCTTACTTGTCCTCAGGTGGAGAACTGCCTGTACAGGGTTCATCGTCACTTCTTCGAACGCCATTCCAGCCATCTCAGTAAAATGCTGCTATCATATTTGTACTCCCCAACCAACCACATTTTCCTGCCCAATGTGAAAAAGGTCGAGTTCGAGCGACTGTTGTCCATATTTTATCCATCGTCAGTTCATGTAATGATTTCTCTTGAAGCACTCTTCTAACATTTTTTTGTCGTCCACAGGGATCTCACAAAACCCGACATCACCACCGTCACAGGATGGACGTCCATTCTCGAGCTCGGTAACAAATGGGACATGACGCAAGTGAAAGCACTCGCCATCCAGAAATTGGGCCCTATCACCACTGCCGTGGAGAAGATTGCTATCGCGCGGAAGCATGGTATCCTTGACCATGACTGGCTTATCCCTGCTTACACGGAACTCTGCGCAAGGCGCGCTCCGTTAGCGTTGGACGAGGCCGAGGACCTGGATTTAGCCACTGTTATCAAAATTTGGGAGGTTCAACATGCTATCCTCGGCATGACGTGCAATTGCGGCGATGACGATAAAATCATGGAGCTGGTGAAGGACAAATTTGGATTCGTGGACGGATGTGCCTTCGGTGCTCCGACTTGGTAAATTGTCGCAGAATTTTCTTCCTTGCCTCATCTTGTACCCGCGGCTCGTTCTTCGTCTTTGTTGTGGATGTTATCCCTATCTCCTTGCTTGATGTACCATATTGGACCGTACCTTATGCTTTCCTCCTCTTTTCGGGTTACATACATTTATTCCTACATACACCCAAAGCTCCAAAGTAAATCTGTACAGTACTATACTTGTAACACCACTATACCAACCTTCTCCCAGAATTTTTCGTGATACAATCTTGATACAACTGCACATTTTCTCTAGTGTTTTACTTAGATACTTAAAGACAGAAAACTACAGTTGTCATCTTGGGCCTTGGCTGCTGTAACTTTGACGCTTCACAGTTTGCTGTACAATAGGAAAGGATGTGCGGGTTTCTGTGTACCTAGTTGATTTCGATGTGGCTTGGTACTGGTATGATAATTCCCCAAACCGCGTCGCTGTCCTGTACATAGATTTGCTGCATTTGCACATGTTCCATGACTCTAGTCGCGGCATCCAGGCACTGGCCAACTCAAGTAGACCTGTAAGTCCTATCATGAGACAAACTTACATATCCGTTTTTGTAGAAGTTGAGCCTGAGATATGAGAGACCAAAATGTCTGGTGCTGCGGTGTAAAGTCCCCAATGACACTCACCGACATCAGTGCGCATGGCCAAAAAATATACTCTACCGTACACCTGGAACAGGATCCTTGGTCATACTTTCAAGGGGCGGGAAGGTTGTGCAGAAAACAACATAAGTTCATATTCTTAACAATCTCGTAAACTACACACAGAATGTACAAAAGGTCCTTCTACTAGTACTACTATTGATATCAGAATTCTGAGTTCCGATTCCAAGATACATGTCAAGAAAGGTCATAAATCGATAAAAGATACATAAATGGTCGCTCCAGTGATAACACGGGGGTTTAAATTAGTTAAACATAAGAAAGGGCAGAATTCACGGACGGTGGCCTCGAGTGTCCCCTCCCATGCATCGAGCTCTGGGATTGGACTGGCCCGGTACCATCTGGCCCGTTCGCGGACCAATAGGCTGGGTCGACATATCCCTGTGGGTTGTACTTCGAATACGACCCCATCGAACGCAAGGACGCGTTCGACTTAGAGTGGTGCATTGGAGATGCCAAACTCAGTCCAGATTGAGCGACATCTGGGGGATTGGGTACCAGGCTCGTTTGACTGGCCATAGGCGGAGGAGGCTTCCTGGACGCCGACGAACGAACGCTCTCAGGCCGTGCTGGTGGTCGTGGTGTGTAGGTCTGCGCAGGGTCCATGTATTGGCCGTTCATGCCTGACGGTGCATGAGAGGTTGTGGAAGGCGGGCGTTGGTTTGCTCTGGGTGTCGATGGATATCCATATGGTGGGTCGGCGGCATAGCTGTTCAGGCTCTGCCTTGACCTGCGTCGGGAGTCCGCAGCTGACGCTGGTCGATTTTCCGTAAAAGCAGGAGGCTCGACGCGAGTACCACCTTGCGTTCGCAGAGATGTGACAGACTGTGCAGGTCGGAAGGTGTGATAAGGACTAAGGTGGTTCCTTCCAGTATGAGGGGGTGAATTAACAACAGGAGGCGCGACACCAGACTGTAGACAGAGAAGGTTAGAACATGAAACGTAAATTATAAAAAAGTCTTACAGGAGGAACAACATCAATCACTATAGAAGTATCTGGAGTGGTCCTCTCCGAGATTCGGGAAGGCCGACGTGTTAGGTCAGGCCCAGGATAGCCGTGCCGTCCGAGAGAACTTCCACTGGCTCCTTGAGAATGACGTGCGTAGGCGACACCAGCGGGCTCCAGGACTTCATCATGATCGGGAACTGCGATCTCTGGCGGGCGTGGCCGACGTCGGTTTTGGACCTATGAAAGACGAGTTCAACGAAATATCAAAACGATGAGACGATCAAAAGATTTCGATCGAATACGTACAGAACTATTCATTGTACCATAGGAAGGTTGTTGGTGTAATGAGGGTTGTCCAAAGTTAGGCTGAGCCATGGATGACGCTATGGACCTCATGGGATCCCTAGGCATCACTCCCGTGGCGAGATATCGATCAGTACTGGGTGTGTTTCCTCTACTTGATGGATCCTCCTTGATAACACTCAAGTAGCTTTCTTTTTCCTTGACCTTCTTGCCCTCCTTCCCGCTTCTGACGCTCTGCGCATGGAGATTAGGTGTGGACAAGAGGTCGAACTGGGACACCCGTGTGGAGACGGACGCCATGTCAGAAGTGGGCCGACGTCTGGCATGAATGTAATCTTGACTTCGCACAGACGGCGGGGCAGGAACGAATGGCTGTTTCGCTTGGTACCATGATGGAGTAGGTTGTGGTGCCGTACCATACATTTCTGTCGACCCAGCGGTAGTTGGAGGTTCCGGAGATTGATTGAGTGTAGATGAAGTAAGAGGCGGCGCAGTGGTCGGTGTAGTGGCAGTTTCTTCGGGGACGGGGTCAATAACTGGCTTGTTTTGCTTCCTTTGACTCCAAGAGCGATACCAAGAGGCAGCCTTCTGTGATATCGATGGTCTCGATAGCTTTGGAAACTTGACGGCTTTCGCAGGGGGGGCATTGGTTCGTATATTTGATGGCCCAGCTTGTCGGGGTGGCGGCAAGAGTGAAGGAGGGTTTTTCCCTGGATACTGGGGCAATCCTCTTATCTCACTGTGCTTCTGCGCTGTAACCCATTGATCTCGTGGCATTCTGGCGATTATCTCGTGTGGGTTTTCGGAAGAGTTGTATTCCCGTATCTGCGAGGGTGGTGGTATTTCAGGATCCCAGTATTCTACGAGAGAGGTTGTACTCCGTAATTGGGGTAGACTAGGTTGCGGTTGCGATTGTGGTGGTTGAGGTTGCGGTTGCGGTAGAGGCTCCTGAGGTGGCGCCTGGCGTGGAGGAAATTGTTGTGTGAGTATAGGTTGCTCTGAAGTTCGTGGCGGAAGTTGCGAGTGTCTCGGTGTAGATGCCTCCGACTCCGTCGGTGCTCTAAAAGGACGAAGCGGGGTGGACTGTGCTGTACCGGGTTGCGCTGGCGGGTCTGGACGCATGTTCATGGGAGGTAGACCCTTAAGAGGAAGTTGGGAAGGAGACATCTCAAGGCTATCAGGGCTTGAAATAATATCGTCGTCTCGAGGTGGAGGTCGGTTGTGGGCACGATTTGAGGGCCGTTGAGAATGGCGATCCTCTTCATGCGGAGAGTAAGGCCTTTCTCTTCCCTTACCCTTCTCGCTGGAATTGCTAGGACCAGCTTCGATGAGATTTTGTCTGGGACGAGGAGCATCCGAATGCCTCCGTGCAGTGATCATTTGACGTTCAGTCCGCGCATGCTCGAATCCAGCCTGAAAACCAAGGCGTCTTCCTTCCTCGCGTGCGGTGAGAACCAATTTTTGTTCATGAAGCTTTCTTGCCTTCGCCCGAGCCCGAGCAGCGTCGGCTTCCGCTTCATCCCTTTGTTTCTCTATCTTCTTTACAGTATCCTGAGTCCTCTCGATTTCCTTCTGCGCGTTCTCGAGCTGATACTGGAAAAGACGGATCTCCTGTTTGGCTTTCGCCGCTTCCTGTTCTGCGACAAGTTTGGTTTCGTTGAGCTTCTGAAAACGCTGCTGTGCCTCTTGATTGGCCCGTTGCAGCTCCTTAGCGCGTCGAGTTTCGGAATGAGCATTCTTCTCGACAGTCTTTAAGATCTCGCGCAATCTCATCACTTCAGTTGTCGGATCTTTTCGAGAAATATCAACATCAACGAGCTGTGAGAGAGCGGAGGGCCTGCCGACTTCCAATGCTCGCTGCCGGCGCTTGCCTGTGCTCCGTTTTCGGAGCTGGCCTCTTGTATCGACGAGGCCGTTGGCAAGGTCACTAGGGGGGTCAGACAGTGGAGCCGTTCGCAACGATGAATGCGAAAGCAGTGCTGATCGAGGAGACATCGCGGTCTGAGCTTTAGCGATGGCTTCATTCACAAAGTCCCGTAGAACTTCTCTAGAAACAGAATGTTTTGATTAGTCTTGACTCAATTAAACAAAGAGAGCTGTACCCTTCTGAACTTGACTCATCTGACGCTGGTGATGGAGACGAGCTGGACATCTTTGGATGCTACTACAAACCGAAAGAAATCAGAGTTGAAATCAGATCTTGGAGTTCTATTTTGCCAGGATAGGACAGATTTGAAGATTAAAGGACGAACCTGACGTGGCCGAATCTCGTCAAGGATTAACAGCCAAACCTGCGCCAGAAAGCAAAGAAAGGGTGAAAGCCTGTGCAGCCTCAGCAGGCAGCTGTGAAAGTCATCAACATGAACATGACTTCGTTGGCGGCGCTTGCGGGCCTCGAGGCCGTGACGTGCGGAGCAGAACTCCCAAGCCCAAAATAGTCTTTGCTCCCGTTTTTCTTACAAGCCGGAATAAACCGGGGTATAAATCAGATCTATTGCAGGCAATAATTCTCAAGAGTCCGATCAATGGAAGAGAGAAATACATGTGGAAGGCGAACAGGTGATAATAGAGACTGTGGAGGTGGTTTTTGGTAATGTACAGCATTTACATGCCTTGTACATACAAGGGCCGAAGATACTGAAGGAAGGAGTAAGTAGAGTACACTTCTATCAACGGAAAAGCTACAATATAAGTCATCAGCAAAAGGGTCATGTCACGGTATTACAATACCGTGCATTGCGCGTCATTCATTTTCCCACAATTTTGGGACCACTTTGCAACGGTCCGGCAAAGGCGCACACATCTTTGGGACTTCCTTGGATGCTCGCGCGAATATTTGCCACTCTTTTAATGACAGACAAGCATTTGTGCACAATGTATTATCCCCCTAATTCTTGGCTAGCAAATACAATGAGTCCGCCATTCTTTGCATAAAATGGTATGGACTGACCAGAATTCTCGGGAGATTGAAAGGCGAGAAAATCCTCTCGCTTTTTTTGCCAATCAACAGTACAGTACCGCTGCATAAAAGGTAGGAAATCTAAACCTGTCCATTGAGCCTTCATTATGTAGCGTCCCTTTCCTCTACGGCTACCCCAGATATGAAGTATTATTAATGGCACGTCGGGGAGAAGCATTTGACACTCAACTGATTCAAGCTGAGATTACCGATGTGCCAGTCCTCTCTCTTGCTGGAGCTGTGTTCTTCAAATGGGGAATTCGAAGACGAGCTCGAGGGCCTGGTACCTGGCAAAGTTCACGAAATTCTGTCGAAGTCCGTTCGAACTCCGAAGTACGTCATGCTACGTCATACTGTTGATCGTCCTTGATTCAACTGTCGTCCATAACTCTTCCTTCAACCACCACCACCTTTCTTCCTCGATCTTCCTCCAGACCGCGTTGCAGAGATTCCTCATCTATAGTGACAGAGTAAGCCGATGTCGGGGCCATATAACTCGGTAAGTTGTGTTAACAGCCTGTTGAGAATCGGAGAGACTCGCTAACATGACTTATCATATATCGGCATCAAGATCGATGGAAGTGCCATTATAATTCTACCCGCTTCAAGTTACTCGAGCATCTAGTTAGTTAGTTCCTTTCTCATTCTATTCGACTTCGTTTGAACAACTCTTATATCTAGACACAAAGGCCCATCATTTGGGAATTGGTAAGTGAGTATGCTCGTAAGGTGTGCGACCGGTGTAGATGTGTCCGTGGAGGCAGCGGGTTCTACACTTAGGTATCAATTTCCACCCTCGACTGGCAATGTAAGCATTGTCAAATCACCGGTAAGCACTCTTCACACTTCACCGTCAGTTATTCTCTTCGACTGTTCTCGCTTTGCTCTGGAGACTGAATCAGTATTTATCCATCTCCCTTCTTATTGAGTCGTCCTCTACTTCAGTCAGTTGGTAGCCATGTACATTTATTAGATGCAATCTTAATCACCCTATCTGTCTGTCCGTTCTTTGTCCTGTCGGACATACTACCATACCACCAGCCAAGCGATCTAACCCATGGAATAATTGGATTGAGAGAGATAACCCACTTTATAAGGCTTGTAAAAACTGAGACGACAATACAAGGTTCATAAGAATTGGTGAATCCCCAAAACTTCGCCTACCTTAGCTGGTTTTGTTGTCACGTCATCGGAATAAATGACGATAGTCACTTTAGTCACCTTTTGGACCTTACAAGGTCAATGTATTGTAATGTAAGGTCGGTGCGCTTTCGCCGATGGTAATGAATAGGGTGTACAATACATAAATTAGAAAAGGAGTGGACCAGATGAAGGCTACAAGGAGGACTGAGGGGTATTCTTGAAGACTCGTTTCATCCTGAAGTGCAAGTCAAAGATAGGTTAAAAGCAGGGGTTTGCGTCCCAGCTCAATTGCACGGGGCAGTGCGGAGAGGGCTGAGTATGATTGGTGACCACAACTTCTGAAATAGAACAAAACACGGATCAGCTCTTAATTCTGCGCCTCCGAATTATTATCCTTGACAACCACATACCTCGGTATCCCAGCGGTCGACAGGACTAACGTCACCAGCTGAGTAAATACATTCCAACGGATCTAGCGGAACGTCGGGGCCATACATGAACCCTTTCGGGGCCCAAGAGATGTCATCCACGACCATTGGGTATATCGATGTGGACAGGTTGGAGCCAGTTCTGCTCCCAGTAGATGTTTCTGTGTCCAGGAATAACATTTTCCCTTTGATTCGCCGCGGGCTGTCAGATTTCTTGACCGTGATCAAAGTTGGCGGAATCTCAGAAGTAAGCTCAGAGTCGCGGATACTGTCTTTCTTGGCCGGTTGTGTGCCGTCCTCAGGCAAGAATTGAGTCGAAAAGGGTGGTGGTGATGGGGGAGGGTGATAAAACGGGCTGTCGGGGGCAATGAGTACGGCTTGGGCACCATCCTCTTCCACAATGACAGTGATACTTGGGGAAAGTGGATCTTCCCAATCTTCGAAGACAGAGTGCGGGAGTTCGTCGTAAATATCACCCAAGCTTGAGTGCGAGTCCCATAACAGTCCTGGTGTGGGAGGGGGACTGCTTGTCGCAGATTCATCACTTCGATGAACCTAGAAAAGACAGGTAAGCCTATAATTGAATTCCTGGGTTCTCCTACTCACGTTCTCGAGATCTTCCTGTACATCCCAGCTGTAGCTCGGGAATGGGCTCAAATGAATGTACAAATCTGTGGACTCCTTTGTGAAATCATCTGGCATCTCCAATGAAAGCAAAGGTTGGCCGGCAACTATTGTGGAAGTTGAAGAAGCGGCTAATTCAGATGCAGGCATCGTCGAGGAATGAAAGAACGAAGTGGTAAGGTCGTAACAGACGCAGGTCTAGGCAGCACCTGAATGTGGGGAGAAACGAAAGAAATGAAATATTGGGATGAATTGCGATCCTGCCTCGATGTAAAATTTATCTACCTTTATACAGATGCTTCGCATCTAAAAAACACGACATCACAGAAGTACACGTCGTGACAATTCGGGGAAATATGCTTATTCGGCGTGGGGATCATGGATACGATCAAAAGACTCCGGCGCTGAGCCAGGGCGGTGTGTATCAAGAGTGCCTTCTTGACCACGAACGAGGAACGAGTGATCTATCAAACTGCAGGGGCGCCGGCTGGATGATGGTTTGGGGTCTGGAGGCAAGACTTAATCTTGAGATAGCCGCCATGGTCTGCACAGGCGGTCTCTACTAGCCGACGGCGCAGTAGTATCTATGGCCGTATGCAATTGTCGTCCATCGAGGCTGATTGATGGGTTGCCTATGCCGCTCAAGAAGCGGGATGACTGATATGAAACTTTGCAATGAGAGCTGCTTCGGGATACAAAATCAATAGAGGTTAGACGAATTATCCGAGACAGGAAACTGACCTAGCTAGCTTTCAATAAGGACATGAGGAGATTTCCACAACTCCGCGGGAAAGGAGAGCAAGCCGAGAGCCCAAAATGAACAGTTGCTCCCCAGGGTTCTACCTTCATTTTCGGCTTCGAGGCCATCGCCTGACCGGGACATTATTCCGCCCAAGGGTCAGGCTTCCAGTAGCTTCAGCCATATGAATAACTTCACCCAGGGCCCCATTGGCATTCTCCTGAAACTGTTCATACTTGGTCCTATTTTCTATCTGCTTAAATTCTTTAGCATTCAGAACTGTTCGTGGGTTAATTGGGTCCCATTTGGTGGATCGCGTTACTTTCGTGATTAGGCGTTGTTTCTCGTTCGCGACCATGAAGCCAAGATTGCGCGTAAGCCTGTGCGGTAAGCCACGAGCCTGAGAGGACGCGTACAGCAATTCCAGTGTATGGTCCACTGTCATCAACGTGTTAGTTGATGTTGGTCGTAACGACCAGGAGACTCGAGTACATACCGCGTATATTCCAAGTTCTAAGCCACTCCTCTCGTCCCCGTATCCACGAATGCGTCGCGTCGGCAGGCTTGTGTTGAAGTTCCTGGGTAACTTTCGCCCCGTCATCAAAGATTGGCCGCCAGCGTTCCCTTAAATTTTTCCTCGCCTGTCGTTGATGGAGGACGGCTGCTGAAGACGTGCGAAGAAAAAGGCGGTAAAGACTTCGAAACGTAGCAGGTAGACGGTTTTGAATGTTCATGAGAAACACCAAATGAGTAACGAGCAAAAAGGTGAGCAGACAAGCGCCAGAAAAATCGGAGGCGACGACAATTAAACCTTTCCCACGACCTTGGATCGACTTCTTCACGACAACGACAATATCCACAGCTTTCTCCGTCTCTACAGAGCGTCAAAAACCTGGATTAAACCTACACGCTCTGCTTGCTCTCGGGAAAAAATCAAGCAATCCCGACTCTCGCTCCCTGATCTACAACCTTAAATTCGAACGTTCGAAGACTTCTTGCCGAGAATACGAATATCTGCAGAATATTGTGGATGATGCATCGATGATGTGCTACTATTCTTGTCTTTATCTCATCTATGAAACTCTTGTACCTCTTTGCACGCGGGAATCAAATCCCTTCCAAGCCGATGATCGTGAAAATCATCATCATGGCGCCCACAGGATCCATCATGGCCACTGTCCCGAAATCACCATAATTCACGTCATGGTCTCGCCAAGTTGATAAAAACTAAGGATCAGCCATCTTCAATCTCATCAAAATTACCATCATTCCAAGAACCGCTGATTCTGTCCTTACTTATGCCTTCCCAAGAGGAAACCTAAAAATTACAAGCGCCACTGTCCTAACATCCACTGGCACGTTCTCCGAGTCATTGGAGTATCTACTTTTGATGCGCCGGAAGAACTGAGCCAAGATCATCGCAAACAAACTGCAATACCCTCTTACCTTGCCCTTCTCGAGTTGGACTAGATGGCCAACGGCATAGTTTATCTTCTCTCGGCGTACAACGACGCACATCCATCGCTCGGGCTCGGCTAAATTCCTTTTCGCACCAGCCACCTGCTCTTGGAGCTCTCTAGGAAATGAAATGGGATCCTCTTCTTTCACTCCTGTTATACGAGGCGACGATTGCGCCTGTATATAATTTGGTCACGTTAGCGTGCTGACAGAAAAGGGCCTGACCATGAAAAGACTCCGAGTGGCGCACCTTTCTCAAAAGAGGGGCCATAACCACTCTTTGTTTCGTCTTTGTTTCGTCGGGCTTGGGTATGGCATCGGTTAACGTCATTGTCAGCTCGTCTTTAGCAAGCATTCTGGGGCTGGAGAATTGCGTTCAGAGGGATACTTATACTGTTAGCAAAATGAACAGTCGAAACGCTTGGACATGAGGCTACCTGCCACGCCAATGTACAGCTGCTCCTACCCTTCACGATGATCACAAACACGCATCTTCCAGCCGTTAACTCACCCACAGCACCCACATCTGTTACCGGCACTTCGTGGCAAATGATTGACTTGTTTTCAAGGTCGAAGCACCAGCCACCGAGGTTAGGAAATGCGGGGCCACTATCCCAAGTTGGTGTCTTTATCTGGACAAGGGGCCACTATCCAAACTTATGGCCCAAATGAACAATGCGTTAACAGTCCTGACTGCATGGACTCGTGCCACACATTAACAGCCGACGAGATATATAAAGCACGCTGCGCTCTACCCGGCAAGATCATTACTTTTGGGCTGTTTTACACATCCCTCCCAGCGACAAAACAACTAAAGGCGTCCCCCCGATTATTCTTTTCCCTTTCAAACCCTCACATTTATCGAAATCATTCATGACTTGTGTTCGTGGCGCATCTATGGATTCTCAGCGCTTCGATCTCTCAAAACGTCACGTAAGTAAAATAAATAAATTGTGCCACTTGCTTTGAGTACCGTCCACTTACATTAGAATCATTTCAGAAAACCTCATCGCTTACTATTGCGACGACAGCTACACTTGGACACCGCACTGAATCACCCAAAAACTCCCCCGTCCGCACGTCGTCCCTCGTAATGGAGCCATGGGAAGACCACACAGTCGCCGTTCTCTCGGGAGGCACCTCCCTTTCCGATGAGAGTACTTCCGAATCCGGATCGGGTAGCAGCGATAGCAGCACCGTTGACCACTCGTCCTCATACTCGACAGAAGAATCCGCCACCTCCACTCTATCCGTCTCCAGTCTCTTTTTCAAATCGAAAAAGGAGGTCCACTCCACCGATGTCTTCGAAAAAGAAGACGGGTACCAGACGACCCGCACCATCATCCGCTCAGCCTCGCGGAGCACTACCCCACCCAACTCGCCTGCCCATAAGCTCTTCCGCCGCCTTGATTGCATGCGCAGTCCTGATGCTTTTGAGGAAGAGCTGGATTTCATTCAGGTTCAGAGAGACAAGGAGCTGTCTGGGACGGAGCGTGGGCTGAGGTTGTGGGTGGAGAAGGAATGCACGGTCTCGGTGGAGGAAAAATGGAGGAGTGCTATTCAGGCGATGCTCTATGAACGCGCGCCTCCGGCTGATTCAGTCGTCGGACGCGTTGAGGTCTGGTGAATTTGTCCACTGCCTTTGGCATTGTCACCTCTGCTGTCGCTGTGTATTCATTTTCGGTTCATCACTACTACCTTATATTACCTCATTATATTCTAGATAGACTATCTCTCATTACTTAACCTAATTGTTTTGTAGTAATTTTCCCAATCCGCATTTCAAAACTACATTTAGCCGCCGATAATAAAAGTTACGGTGCCCACCGGTCCGGGGTCAATCTCGAGAATCGGTCCTAATTATAATCTGCTGTCACCGTCTTCGTAAGCTACGAGCATCTGCGTATAGCTGCGTACAGCCTTGCTGTCACTCGACTCAGAATCTAGTAATTCGAGTTACCCCGACTGACCTTGGACTAGCTAGGCTTTCAGGACATGAATAGTGCGCACAGCGCACTATTCCGGACCTCCCGCATACCGTTTTCTACGATGGATGAAGTCGTTCGCATTGATCTTTGCCCCTTGCATTGCAGGCTATGGTCCTCAAAAACGAATCGGTATACTTGGATTCTGCAAGCTGCGGAATGTCATACTCTCCCATCATCTCAGGTTCTGCGGCTGTGTACCTGCTGGTGTTTTAGCACTCAACGAAACTCCTCTCTTTCGTCCGTTAAGTTACTGCGCATACTTACCCCCCATCTAACGACTGTATAGTCCACCCGCTCTCCAGATATGATCATCGCCGTCCAAGACTCCGACGCGGCCTCTACAACAGGCACTCTGGTCACCAAAGAGCCAGACAAGTTGCCTCGCTTCTTCGTAGTTCTCACATACATATCCCTTGCCATCTCATTGTTCCCATTCGCTTTTTCCCTCATCATCGTTTCGATCTCCCGGCTACACTCCATACCCACAATTATTGCCTACGTCCTTTCAACTCCATTCCATCTAGCAGCCCTCCTAATAATATGGCAGCACTCCCGTCAAATTGATATGCAGCTCCCCTTCCGCCCATCGTCTTGGCGTAGCATAGGGTACATTTGCTTTCTAGCCGCGATTTGGTTATTTTCGATGGTCACTTGCGCGCTGGGAGCCCGGTCGTTCGTAAAGACGAGAATTTGCACATTCTCTGTGGATACCAAGTTGGAAGTTTGCGATACACACCACTACGAACGGACGGTCTTCGCGTTAATAGGTTCCACCGCTCTTGCAGTATTCGAGGCGTTGGTTCTTTGCTCAATGGTAGTTGTTTGCTATCGGAGTCGGCCTCTCCAGGAAGCGCCTCCCATGTCCCAATCACCAATACCCTCTCCAAAGGTCTTATCCGCATAGAATTTCACATGACCTTTTGATTCAGATTGGTGTGTCCTTTGAAATATCTGGAAAGCATTCATTTACATTTCTTTTTTTTTCTAGGCAGGCATATAACCTTGGAATGCCGTGACATGATTTCTGTAACGTTGTACTCATAGTTAAGACAACCATCGGGAATAACGATTGCTTAAACTCAAGTTAAAGCGATCAAGCTGTTGTATTTATTACTTTGATAAGTATCTCCAAATTTTAATGCCAGTACCTTATCTAATTTATGTAGCTTGTGTCTCGTATTTACCGCTGTACAACTCTGGAGATCTACACATTTTGTTGAAATCTTTATCATGAAGTCGAACGGGTCTTTTGTAATCAACGATAGTTTGGGAGGAAGTCAAGTGGATCGATCGGCTCACCTTTAAGCGCTCGTGTAATGCCCATTTTTGTTTGCAACAAGAGCAGGATTGCTCGGAAACTCTTTGACAGGAGGTTTTAAAACAAGCTAAAAAACTCGAGACGGATTTCGTCTTGTTTGAATTTGAGGTAAGTGATCAGGTCTACTAGTTTGTAACATGAATTTGGTTCTTTCAACCCAACTCATATTACATGTTGCGTTCGTCTTTCTGCAACCTTCAAGTTCCTAATCCTTCCACTCCCACAAGTCAGAATCATGTACCTTGCACGTTTAGCTTGCCCTAGTCTAAGATAAGTCAAGGTCTCTAGCTGATTACTTCTTATTCTTCTTTTTCTTTATCGCCGCCACACCTTTGAATTCTTGAAGCTGCATGTTCAAGGTGGCTCTCTTCTCGTCATCTGCTGTCAATCTGGAGCCGTTCTCCTTCTGCAAGTCATGAAATATCTCTTCCTTTTTATTTTTCTTCCTTTCCTCCTCCCATCGATCTTCTTCGTAACTTTTCTCCACCCACTCTGCCCTTTCCATCTCGTCCTTTGTTAATTCCTTCGGAGCCTTTAGGGGAGGAAAAAACATCAGTGGATCTGGTACACCGAATGTTCGCTCTTCTTTCATAATAGATTCCAAGGTATCCTTGAAAGTCTCTTGTATCATGTTCAGCACTGAGCCTGAGAATACCCGAGTCCCAGAAATCCTGAGCTCTCGTATCCTGAATAATTTGTAGGCTGTCGTAACATAGTTAGCGTCGAGGTCGATCGCCTCGTCGTCCGTGAGAGGGTCTTTTCTATGCACTAGTTCTCCAAATCCCTCAATGACCCAGGATGAGATATGCCGTTCCCTGCCAAGACGTATCTTCTCGACGGACGTAAGTGACCGTTGTAGCTCGGATATCGCCATGTTTCGCAGACGAAGAAACCTCCACTCTGATGAAAGAGTGAGGACTGAGATCCATTCGTCCTTAGACATCGACAGTTGTAGAGAAACAGGTCTAGTTTATGTGGAGATACATATTCAGGATTGAAATGGCTTTATACGGGAAGAACTTACAGAGGATACAAGAGTTTCAATAGCCTCCGAAAATCAACCTGCCGAACCCCTTCCAGCCTTATGGGATCTCCGCTGTTCGAGGGGTAAAAAGAGAGCTCATGGATGTCGGCAAAATCGGGAGATTCGTTGAAGAACTGATAAAGAGGAACCCTGAAAAGACGACCTTCGACCTGATTTCGAAATAAAAATTATCAGTCTAGATTGGAAGTTGGTTCGTGGCCGTATGGGGTCCATGGTACCTCAAAAATAACAATTCGGTTGTCTAAGTAGTAGTCTTCGTCTTGAGTAATCATTATTTCCGGCCTGCTGGTAGAGGAACTAGGTCCATTATCATCGGCATTTGATGACATTGATCTTGAAGCTTGAAGGACGACGATGAGATGAAGAAAGAAATTCTCCGAGTCGAACCCAAATTCAAACGGTGGGAACTTGAAAATAAACATCTGTGCCTCGTGCTAGCCTCGTTCCTCAGTCATTATCTGAGGCATGATGTTGAACTTGAACCTCATGCAAAGCGTGGTTGTTTTAACATTTCGTGTGATGAAGAATAAACATTTAAAAAGACTAAACGTGACCCTAGAAAACAACTCTGATTCCCTCATCAGCTGATCAGAGGATCGCTTGGAACATTATATCTTCTGCCAGTGCCTCAGGCAATATCCACAAGATATCGCATTAGATAATGCAGAAATATGCTGGATATGGTTCCTCACTTAGAAAACGACATCATGATAGTGACCACCAAAGTAAGAATTACTGTCGTTCTTCGCCTTTGGGCTGAGAAGGTTATTACCAACAGTTTGTTCTTGCACGGAAAACTGTAAAGACATGCTTGACCGGTACGATCGATCAGTACTCAGTGGCCACTGTCTGGTATCGAAATTGGGGATTAATTTGAACGACTAGTTTGCAACTAGCCTACTTCTGGCACGTGTTGGCACATGCCGCGAAGGCCTTTTCAAGTTCAACCGGTACCAAAGGCCACCTGAGCCGTCGTTATTCCGGACAAAGTCTGCTGGTTTTCGTCAGACAAGAAATTTTGAACCATTGCCTGTCTCGGGGTTTGAATTAAACGTTAGGAGAAGAGATCATCGCAATTCGAAAAGTTAAGCGCCCATGCTCAAGGATCACGGCCACCGTAATACTGTACCTTGCGGGTTGTTATGCGATATAACTGTCTGGCATGAGAATCTCGACAAGTGAACAGATGTACGAGAGTCAGGATGGACAATAATATATGACCTATGACCTGTAGGACGGCCAAAAATCCAAACCGTTCAATATGGTTTGGTCACGCGGCCTATTCCGAGCATCTTATAAGGATTGTCCTATCTCTTCTTTTTCTTTTTCATCTTTCCACTTCCCCCCCCGGATTCTTCAAGTTGCATATTGAGAACCGATCTCCTTTCTTCTTCAGCCCTTTGTCTTTCGTCCTCTTCTCTTTTCATACTTTCCTGAAGCATTTCTTCTGCCATACGTTCTTCCTCTTCCCTAACGCTCCTTTTCAATATTTCCTCTTCTTCAATAAGCAGCTTGGCCTCATCATCTCCAGAGCGTTCCTTGAAAGTTTGCTCTTCTTCGAAAATGCGATCTAGTTGATCTTTGAAAACCATCTTGATCGTGGGGTTGGGCGATGAGATCCTCCTAGCCGCCCAGAGCTCTCGTATCCTGAACAATTTGTATACCGTCGTAATGTAGTCGGTATCAATGTCGATCGCTTCCTCGTCTGTGAAAGGCTCGCCCCTTTGGACCACCTCCTCGTATCCTGCAATGATCCAGGAGGAAATATGCAGGTCTCTCCCAAGACATATCTTCTCAATAGACGTAAGGGATTGTAAACGCTCTAATTCGGATATGGCCATCCCTCTGAGACGAAGGAACCTCCACTCTGAAGACAGAGTCAGGACAGAGATCCATTCGGCCTTCGACATCGATAGTCGTAGAGAGGCGGATCTTCAAGAGACAAAATGTGAGTTCCGGATCGAACAATCTGACACACAAAGGGCTCACAGTGGGTACAAGGCCTTTAATAAATTCCGAAAATCTTCCCGACGAATATCTTCCAATTTAATTGGGTCATCACTGTCCATGCCGCGAAGGGAAAGCTTGTAGAGGTCGACAAAATCAGCAGATTCGTTGAAGAATTGATGACTAGGAACCCTAAAGAGTCGACCTTCAACCTGTTATCCAAACGGGTTATAATAATTTTTTTATTAGCTCTGACTTGCTCCGGAAAATACAGGACGACGTCCCACCTCAAAAGTGACAAACCAACCTCCGAAATAATATTCGTCGTCATGGGTGAACGTTGACTTTGGCTGACTGCTGGATGTACTGGGCTCATCTTCATCTCCAAGGGCTGACATTGTTCTCCTTAGAAAACGGGAACGAGTTCGGAGTCGACGTTGGTGGATGGAAAAGACAAAGATGGAGCAGGAAATGTAAAAGAACCGTGGGTAATCGATAAGAGGCGCCTCGTGTCTGTATTATCCAACGTCCGAGGATGCATGTCAGAAAGCTGAACTCACCAACCATCGGATGATATTGCTAAGTCGTGGTACGCTTCTTACAATACATAGACTTCGGTGACTAAAATCGTCGCTTTCCTTGACAATCGATCATCGCAGTAGCAGGTCGAAGGTGAGAGGAATACCGAGGAGCACGTATTCCAAGAGTCGCACCAATGCTCCGTCCCATGATGTTTCTCAGGTAGGGAGGGTCAATCCAGGCCACGGAAAGGTATCGAGCATTAAATAATGGACTGGTTGAGCTGCCAAGAGAGCTCGGAAGCCCTCTTGTCTGGATTTTAGTATGTAAAGTGACCAGGGTATGGGATGGGCGTTTGTGGTTTGGCGGCGTCAGCTGCCGCACTTGTAGTCGGAGTTCTAGTGCCCCATTAGCAATGTTTAAATAAGCGATTTTACATACGCTGCTGAGTATTCGTTTTTTCGTCATTTGTTTGATAGCTGGACGAGGTGGTCAGGTCGATATCACCCGAGGAATCGACGAATTGGATAACCAATGAGAAAGCTTCAGAAATGCGTCGTTGCCACAGAAGTGAAGGAGAAGCGTTGCACTAACCCAGTTGGTGAAGAGATTCGGTTTTCGTAAATGGTTGTCGTCCAATCATGCAGGCATTTGCAAGAGTGTGACCAAAGCAACAAGCCTTCTTCTTTATGATTTGCCGGATCTATAGGTATCACAAGTAACGATATTCCATGGTACAGGTATCCTGTCCGGAGAACTTTTATACAGAGAATAGGCGGGTCTACAAGGATGTGGATATAGTACTTAGCATTATGGTTTACCCGAACAAATGGCGAACTGCACCCCTTGTCACAGTAAAGAGAATGGGAAGTCAGGAAAGGCAGAAAAGGATCATGATCCTCGACCACGCCCTCTTCCTCCCCGCATGGGTCCTCCTCTCCCACCCCGACCTGTGTCAAATAAAATCAGCCAGGGAATCCGGCGTATAAGTTTGTTAGGCTTACCTCCTCTTGCTGTCCCGCGACCTATGGATGGGGATCAGGGAAGGAACACTCGTCAATATAGAATGCGTGGGCTTACCACCAACGTGGGCTCCGCGTGATGTTCTTCCAGCATCACGAGCTCTATTCTGCTCCTCCTTGACGACATCCAAAAGTGTGTCGGGTACTCGCAGATACTTTATCTGGAAAAGAATTCAGAGTATCAGTATGAAGCGATTTCAAGCGATTGCAAGGTGGACGTACTGTGCTCCCTCGAATGTAACATTCCTTCAGTTTCCAGAACCGATCACCGTCAGGATTTGTCTGATAGACTTCTCGCAGTGTAATGTTCATGAAATTATCGCAGTTGACTAGATGCCCATTGAGAGTTTCGCCATTCTTGAGCTCGACAAGCTACAAGTGGAATTCTGTCTTAGTTCCCAACATGTGCTTTGAATAACAATGCTAGCTGACGACGTACCATAGGCTTATTCTGAGCAGCCGTCAGAAGCGATAGTGGTAACTATAACCGCTAATTAGCAGTGTTAACTTGTAGATGTCCGAACATACCATTGGGCGTGGTGGTGGCAAAGAAAAACCGCGTAACGCGTTTTCCACTCAGCGGCAAACGTGACCTTATTGCTCCCACATTTTGAAGACGCTCTTCTCTCCAACATTCCAACTGCTCTGACGACCGCCATCCGTCGCCACTACACTAAAAGTATCTTGTGGACAGTTTGACGTCGATTCGCAGGCGTTCTACACTCGGCGGCAGTTTAACCGTATTTCTGGTCCTCGTCAAGAGCTCGCGTCAGCTCTCAGAACGCACCGTCAACCACCGACTCCAAATTGCCAGCGGACATACATATGTAGACAACTGGCGACTTATTTTCCTGTAACTCATCTCTGAATTTTATGGGTATGAATTCAACGTTTGTTCACAAATTGTCATTAGGCAGAGTTATTAAATTAAACTAAAATGGCAGATTCTATCATGTGGGCCCAACCCCTGCGACTTCTCTCTACGGTGCCTGAATTCCAATCTCAATGAAAATCCTCAAGCACCGCGCCTTAAGAACACTAGTTTTCTTTCGCTCTATTGACCGAGGGTTAGCTCCTGCTGTGACAATATCATAAGAAGAATGTCTGACAGTTCAACGAACTCCTCCTTTATCCCTTCGTATTGAATTCCGGTGATACTCTCTATGGTATACGAAGGGAACACCTATGCTCTGTCAGTAATTCAACCACTTCCACGATATGACACGCAATGGGAACATGGCTCACTGTCGAAAATGTTTGCGCGGTGACCGTCCATGGTTGACTAGATCCTGTCATGATCCCGAATGTGTCCATTAAGTGTTCCATAGCTTTCTCCGTCAAATTAACCTGGGCCCCCAACTCCAAAACTGTGAATTACGTCGAGCACCCGTGTCTACGTGACAGTACTCACCTGGAATTTATGGCCCATCATTTTAGATAAGGAATCGCCCCGGCACAGGCGTGGAAGAAGGGATAGCAGCAAATCGCGTTCTAGTCGGTGAAGAAAGAAACGGGAACGAATTTGTCGCGAAGCTGGTATTTAATATCCCAAAACTTCCTTGGACCGCCCTCCTGGCACTTTGATTTCCGATATAGCAAAACGGGACCATTCACTTTTATGGTTTGCAGGGACTGAAGAAGGTACGGTCAGGGTTTGTCCTATTTTCCCGCGTCTTATCGACCTGTGTTTTTAGTTCAGCCTGGGCGTCGCTGTTTTCACCAATGAGAAGGCGACGAGGATAAATCTTCCAAGGTAATCTCAAGGCAACCTATCGAAAAGGTTTAAATATATAATCCCTGATTCTGTCCACCACCTGATGGACAGCCCACTGGGCTAAGCAAATAAGGCTTACACGAGCCCTATCGTGCTTTTCCGATGGCGCATTACCCAAACCATTTCAAACATTGGGGACCCTACGTACTTATTGATGGACGAATAATCTGCACATTGCCCTGGTAGTGCACAAAGCAAAAGCCATTTTTATTTCTCGCGATCGGAGCTAATTAAATTTATAAGGGCCTTTTCTGAGGATCGTGAATCGTGATCTGATAACTCAAGCACCGGTCATCCCATGATCCAAATCTTTGTGTAAGTGAGCAATCCTGACTTAAAATTCACTTCTTCACAGAGGATAGGAATGCCTTCGATCTGCCTCCCATGGCCATGTGTCGCAGTTCAATCGAGGATTTTCCATGCTCAATCGATTTAAGGAAGACCTTCCGGCGAGCGTGGGCAACTGTGTGCGGCTTCCTCTCAGCCTTGCTATAAGCGGCCAATATTTAAGCTCAAATCCGAAGTGGTGGCACAGTTCTATCCACTTCGGAATGGAATACGATTACTTTATTGTGCCAAATCTGAGGTACAGAAGAGAGGGTGCAGATATACGAACTCGACAGAATCACTCCATGACCTCGGAACCGAACGTCAGATCCTCAGGGTTTTGTCGCGTGGTCGTTGGGCTCGGAAGCAAATTACAGCCAATTCTAACATGTTGTCCTGGTGCGTTGCTTGAGGAAAAGTTACTACCATCGACCAAGAAGCTTACCCACGTCCCAAAGAAAGTACCTGTGGAATTTCAAGAATGGAGTCTCCAGGAAGTCGATCATAACTATTTCAGATCCAGCTTGAGGAAACGGCATCCTAAACATTTTTGGGAGCTGTGAAGCATTAGTTGACTCATTAAATGGCAAGGCAGAGCGCAGGAGATGGTGTGGGAGGGATCAGCGAACCTGCCTACTCGGAGGCACTCCTACGGGAGCAGAGAAGCAATTGTCGTCCCTTGCCTAAGCCTGTTTGGCAGTTACAGTTGAATCCGTCACAATTTTAACGGAGGCGATAAAAAGACAGCACTTCTTGTCTTCAAAACCACATTTAACAAGTTATGGGAGGATAAGAGAAACAATACGATCACGAGAAAACCAGCCTATTGTTGTCCCTGCCTTGCGCAGTCTGCGACATTGCCATCATGTGAGAGGAAAGATAAAAGCTGGGAGAGTTAACTAAAGCATACTCAAGTAAAGGTTAAAATATTCAGATTAGAGAATCGAAAATTCAGAGATGCCTATTAACCCTGGTTGTGGAACCCCGTCAACCCATCTTTTGTATAGCACTGGATGTTCCCAAAGGGCGTCAACGATTCGGAGGTTCGATCGTCCAATAAAAAGGCGAGGAATATTGAACTCGAGGTCAAAAGCTGTAACAGATGACCTTCGCATCGACGGGTCTGTATTGATAATCAGTCTTTTGAGACTAGAAAATTTGTTGAGTGAACCCAAGGAGTCCAACTATATCAAACAAATATTTTGAGTCAAATACTTTGGGTAGGCCAGGCTATAGGTAAATCAGGCGCACATTATAGGGCCAATCTGATCGCAGGACTACCATATTCCTGGAAGGCTGGATAAAAAATTCCTGGGTTTTCACCGAGTGGGACATTTCGACGTCCAGTGATAAGGCTCGCAAACATCCAACTTCCTCGAGTTGGGAGAAGTCCCGCTTTCTCTGGTCGGAATCGAATTCGGAGCCACCCAATCTGGGATCATCGCCGTCGTGCAAATAGAGCTCAACGATGGATCGTTGTGGAAGGATCGCACGGGCTGAAGACAAATTCGAAAAGAGATACTGTAACCTCGGGCACGCATTCTTGGACAGGTGAAGGGTGCTGTTGGCAAACCAATGAAGATGCGTCAACTCGTGCTGAGTTTCCAAAAATTTCGCGACATCGTTCGCATGTCTGTAACCACCTGACGAGGTCGAAGCAAACTTCTTCAGCTGGAAAGGCATTTCTTGACCCAGCACAAGACGAAACGTCTTTGCGCCGAAAAAGAAGTTCTCTATGATTGTGAGCTCTTGCAGATTAACCATGAGAGTCAGGCAGGGTATTATAAGGTCCCGCAAGCTTAGGGCGTTCGTTGAGGCCACATAGACGCGCACCAATGCAGCCAATTCCGGGTTTTTCCGAATTGTGCTAAGGAACTTGTGTTGGACAGTTTCCCTGTCATCAACCATGGATGCGTAAAGTACAGGATTTGCTTCTTTTTGTAGGCGCTTGCAAGTCAATACCAAAGCATTGAGGGTGGACGGATCCGAAGACGATTCTTTGACCACCAAAGCGATCAATTCCTGTGGTAAGAGTGTAAAGTCCATGGTTCTCCTTCGACTTCGAATGATCTAATGTGATTAGGAGGGGTCTGCGATTTATTCGATAGTGAGTGTCGGGGGAAAAGTTATGGCCAGAAGTGACAGAAACCTTGCGAGAAAGGTTGAGTTTGTTGGTATTTCTTGCGGTTTGTGGTGGTCGAGAGGCAACCGTCACTCGGACTCGGAGAAACTGTCAAAGGCTCCCATCATGAAGCAAGATTAGTTTATAGGCTTATAAATGCGACTCTCTTAACTATCTCGGGTATGGTGTAACGGCTAACATTGCCGCCTCTCAAATGGTGATCGCGGCAGCTCGGGGTTCGATTCCCCGTACCCGAATTTTTTCCCCCTTCTGAAGCTTTTCTGGAAAGCAGTAGACGCATTTTATTTCTACCATTTTAGTTTTTGTTTTTTCGGCTTAAGCTCGTCTGACCTGATCAAAAGATTAATCTTACCCCTTCTCTCACGAGATCCGTTGTTTTCTTTTTAGTAGTGTTATTAATTAATTGTTCCGCAGGTGCTGCATTCAAGGTTGGATCTCTCAGTTTTGGCGGCATAAAGTCAGGATATTCAAATGTCTGATTTTGCATCTCGATTGGGGTCCTTGAGGGTTTTATGTTATGTAGGCTCCTGGGGAATAACCTGGGTCGCCGATTTTGTACTAGCACCCTGGTCTAGTTAAAGCACCCAACCTTCTACGGTCGTTACCGATTCCGGTTCCGAAGCCCCCTTGATCCAGCGCAAGGCTGTCGGGTGTCTCCAAAAAACGTCCACGAATCGTAAGTCCGGTCTCCCTCGAAACAGAACTGGGACAGACATATTAAGAAAGGCTGATGATGGTTCCTTTGGCTCAATAAGGAGGATTCTTTTTGTGCAGGGAAAGTAGTTTAGCCAAATTGAAGAGTCCTAGAGCAGGCAAAACCCGGGTCAGACAGTTCGCCATATTAAGAGACAGATATTCTCAAGCTACGCACGCAGCTTTCGAGGAAATATTTGGACCAGATCGTCAGGTCTTTCACGCCTTCGAAAGGGGCGACACCGACACCAGAGCCCAATAATTGGAAGCCATGGGACACGTGTTTGCCAAATGAAATTGCACCCAAATTTCGAAACTCTTTAAGCCTCAACAGATCACGCAGGCACCGTCCGAGGTCATTACTGAGTTGCGACTGAGGACCATCCCGCAAATGAAGCCCTTCGATACACCGCCCTGGAAGAATGATTTTGGCAGTGGTTATATCCGCATCGAGGCAGCGCAAATTCGGGCACGCCTTCCGGGAAAGAGCAAGCTCATGAGGGCCACCCCAACGGAGGTGCGTCAGTTCAAGCTGAGTTTCCAAAAAGTCCTCTACGGCATCGTGAGTTGTGCAATCCGGCCACATGGTAAACCGCTGGAGTTGGTGAGGCATGTCCTGGCCATTGGAACTGGGACGCGGCAGTGCGGTAACGTCTGAGAGCGTAAGCTCCTGCAAATTGGTCATGAGGCCAATGTGGAATTGGGTGGGACTGAGAAATTCCCTTTTGTCGCAATTATGTCCACTCGTTGGTGCGTGATAGACGCGGACTAACTGGGCAAGAGTAGGGTTGTCTGAATTGTATGAAAAAATCCGTCGTGGATAGCGCTATCTGAATCAGTCACGGACGAGTAAAGTGAACACACGGCCTGCAAGCGTATGTACTTGCAAGTCAACGCCAGAGCACAGACTGAGGCAGGCGATTGCAAAGACAGGCCCTCGAGGATCCTAAGAAATAGCTCTGGCAGTAGGAGGAGATTCATAGTGCTTTTTGAGTGTCAATTTGTTTGCCCTTAAGCACCATTTATATTAAGATCTGGTGGGATGCAAAACGGACGGGAATATTGCCTACCTTTCGTCGGTGGTAAACAAGGCGAACTGATACATTTGTTTCATTCCTTACCCGCAATGGATCGGGCCAGTGCTCGGTCTCGATCACGCGATGACCCCCGCCAATCTTCTATAACGTTTGTGGAACCAGCTTGCATGTTGTAGGCCACATTTTAGTCCTAGTATAATGAGCTCGTCGCAAGATGAACGCAATTTCAACAAAGATGGAGTCCCCGATAGATAATCCTTTGCCCGACTCCTCCAAAGTTTAGAACGACAGGATGGCTAAAGCGCAAGCGAAAGGCGCTCAAGTTCAAGGCCCAAACTAAAAACATTCCAAGATGGAAGCAATGAAGTACAGCACGCCGAGCAGAGCAACGAGCACTGTCAAAGAACTGCAATGAGTGCGAATAGCAGTTGAAAGACCACTTGGAAAGTAAACGGATGGCATCGAGCATTAACGGGAGCAACTTCCACCGTCGAGTTCTTGCGTTTAGCTTACAGTAAGGAAGCCGACCGCGCTTCCATAGGCGGTTCTAAGCTGTCGATCCAACGTCGATCTCTTCTGTGGACGTCATTCAACGCGTGGAAGGTGAAAATAGGCGTTGGATACGGACAACATTCACGTCCATGCCGTCCTTGTCAATTTCTCTGGCAGTTCGATGGTCGTCGACGGGGTGTGGGTGAACAATTGTGATAGTAGGCGTGATAGCGCCGAGCGAAGGAAAACTTTTTGATAGGGCGCACGCGGCCCGGCGTCGCCGCGCATAGCGCGCCTGATATTATATTGGAGATAGTACGCCCGCCAGTGCACATGAGAGGGGCAATGTCAGTGTAATTAACAGCGAACCCATGCCAGTGGTCGCGTTTACGAGAACGTCATCTCGGTGTCCGGTTATTCCTCGCACAATGCAGGCTGGGCGAATTATTTTTCCCGAAAACCACCTTTTAATATAGTCTCTCCTAGACAGACAACGATATATGTGATGTGCCCTACGGCTCACGATATATGTAGTCTGTTTTTTACCACGCCCCCAAAACCGCGCTAGAAAATCTTTATGTAATCTTCGGACTTTTAAACCCCGGTCCGGCCTTGTCGCGTCAATATTCCTCTCTCCAGCTTTGTTCTTGACGCGATATTTCATGCAGTCTCCCTTAACACCTCTTCAAACTTGAGATCCTAGTTCACGACTGGTCCAGGACCTATGTGACCACTCCGCGATGGCTCAAGCACCTCGTTGGCAGGACTCTGCGGGCTTGGAGACCATCAATACCATCGTCAAGAAACTCATACCCACATGGACAAATGGGCTGCATGCAGTCCAACTGGAGCTCATTTCTGCCATTTTGGATCGAAAGGATGTACTTTGCTATACTGCGACTGGCGATGGAAAGTCGGCTGCCTTCTCAGTCCCGACTCTGGTGCTATTGGAGTATAACAAACACCCGGAGGTCTACATGGCTGGGCTTCCAACTCGGCAAAGGCCAATCGGGGTTGTGATTACACCAACCGAGGGACTGGCAGATAATATCGTACATTTATCTGTCGTTTTTCGTTGTTCTGCTCACAAGCTTGGGGCTACTAGGTTCACGAGCTTTTGAAACTCAACATCTGCGCATTCTCATACTGCAAAGAAACTCTGACCACTGCACGGAAGGCTGGGATCCGTTTGGCAGAAGAAATCAAAGAGGGTCTTAGGTGGCAGGTCATCTGCGTCGATCCTGAGCACTGCGCGATAGGGAGTGGAGACACTGGAGAGAAATCACGGCCGTCGCTTCTTCGTAATCACAGCACCTTTTTTACGTGAGGCAGCCGGGAAATTCATCAGGAGAAGTTGGGACTGATGAAGATATTCCAGGACTTGCGGAACTGGATGCAGGTTGTGATAGGAATGGTGAAAGCAATCTGGTGTTGCTGGGACTTGAATTGCAGGTGTTTTCTTGTAAGATCGGACGGTTCGAACATTGTTATCCATGGTAAGTAATAGTTGAATGGGATTGCAATTGAATTTGGGACGATAGTAGAAGTTGCGCGACAACAAACGCGTCAAGAGTCAAGAGGGACGAGGGAATATTGACGCGACGCGGTTTCAAAGTCCGAAGATTACATAATGATTTTCTAGCGCGGTTTTGGGGGCGTGGTAAAAACAGGACTACTTTTAATAAGCAGTCCGGCGTTTATGAGCGGCCACCTTGAACGCACGTCCGCCTTAGGACTTGGACTTGGACTCCATGGCTGTCAAATTTATCACGGGCTGCGACAGCCTAAGGGGCGATAATTTAAAATTGGAATATGCACCGTCGACGTCCGTGTAATTCAGTTTGTCCCGCCGTTCGTGCGTCGGGTCGGGGGGTCGGTCGGAGTGGACGTGCGTTCCGTCCAATTTCTGGTCGTACCGCCACCGATTTCGGATTCATGTGTGCTGTAACGGATGTCGATGAATAGCAGTAAGTACAATTTAACCCACAATGTCCGCCCCGACAGTTGGTGATGCCTACACGGGCGGGCGCCGTACAGAGGCTCCAACAGGCTCCACGCTCCATCTTCAGGTTTCACCAGCGAGAGGACTCTGGCACCTTAATTTCGAGATCACGCGGGGAACGCCAGTGAGATCTAGTGAGAGACAAATCGCTGCCTGATATCATACATAACCAAACCGATTTTCTCAGTTCTGAGTTCTCCTTCAAAATTTGGAGTGATAGGATCAGGATTTCGATGATACAGAACATACTTTATGACGTACGACGCGTCCACGCTGGGCGCTGAGCGTTGGACATGGAACGCTGAACAGGTATATACGCACCTTTGCCCACACCACCGTACTTCCTCGAGGCTCGCCTGCCATTTTTGCTCTATTTCTACCTTGACAGTGATATTGATAGGATATGTGATGGGGGCGTAGTCGGTGATAATTATAGATACTTCGATATCGATGTGTAGACTGGTATGTAGAAGCGGTTCGCGTAGAGTAGAGAACGTGGTTTGTTATTTAAACCAATGGCATTGGATTGTGAAGGCGCCAGCAATGGCTCAACACCTTATTTCTCATGGGGGAACCAGGACGACGCCGGACTCATGATCAGCCTTTCGTAGGCACTGGGTATCAATGGTGGTGGTAGTTTATTCTTGAAGTGTGTCCCATGCATGCCAAAAAAGCAAAGACCCGGAATCGATCGTGAGTTCAGGCTTCGAACATGAGATAAAATACGGCGGGGGTGGGGCTACCATCCAGTGAATCAATAAATAATATTGATAGAGTACTCTGGTTATAATTATGCTTCCCGCTGCGATCGCGGATTCAGACTCTTGCTGATGGTGTTAGCCTTAACTTTGAAGCTTCGACGTCGACCTTCAGGATTCAGGCCGCCGTGGTCATTCCGTTCAACTTTAGGTTCACTGCTAGATAGTCTTGGTCTTCCAGGGAAGGTGAGTGGTGTTTTTTGTTTTTATTACGGTGGAGAATTCTAGAATTCCAGCCGATCATAGCAAGATGAGAGGTCGAAAACAGACCAGTGCCGCACCTGAGATAGAATCTCTCTTCGCGTACACAGGCTTTTGAGGGATTGAATATTCGGTAATGATCCACCTCATATTAGAAAAACAACTGTTCATACCTAGTTGAATAGTTTGGAACTTCTGGACTGGTAGAACTCAAAGCCTGAGTGCCAAGTGTACAAGAGGCTTGGAACTCAGGCACGCTGAGTTATGTATTTAATCTTCAGCAATCCCGGGAAAACTAAGCGCGGCCTATAACCGGCCGCCTGAAATGACGAAATGGGACGGGGCATCGACGTCGGCTTACCTTAAGGGAAGTATACTGTTTACGTATGTCCACCCCTGCTTGGGCAGGAAAAAAACGGCGGAAGGCCTCGGGTCGATCAAGAATTGGGAGCGACCCATAATACTTATTCAGGTCAAGGTCCGGGCGGTTAAGACAAGCGCTGACGAATCGGAAGGAAGGAAAGCGGATCTTGTTATGTTATTAACATGAAAATCCGCCTCCGAGTCCGAGTCGATCACGTTTGAAGTGGTTTATATTAAATAACTAAGCGCTCGAGCTTCGAGCTCAAAATCTTGAGCGAAGGAATTCTAAAAAACTAACTCGAAGTGCCAGCAAGTGCGAGGCGTCTGCTCTGGCAGTGCACGATTTATTATCGACGGAGGAAGAAAAAAAATTGGGCGGGGTTGATATTGATCTACTATATCATGTTACAGTATATTTGTATCAGTGTATCGGTGCACATATGCGGATTCAGGCTCACCCGCAGGGTTTGCCTGTGAGCCACGTGCGATAAGCCAGGTCGTGTTTCAACTTCAAGTGGGCGGCAGTGGTGCAGCGGTGGTGGTGGTAGTGGTGATGGTAATATTTGTTGAACGTTTGAGATAATAAAACACTGCATGTACTTCGATGATCTCAGTTATACAAGTACTTAAATTCGAATTTTGGGACTACCCTTTCGCTTTCGCCTTTCGCCTTTCGATATTTGCTGAAAACCAGGACGTCTATTTTATCCTGCTCTCCTCGTATATGCATACACAAGTCTAGTAGGCTCGCTGCTCCGCCCTCTCAAGCTTGAGTCCGAATCGAGAACGGTTCGGTGGTGGGTGTCGTAGGTCCGGGTGTCCCATTTTACGGCGGCAGCCTGAGCCTAAGCCTGAGCCTGAGTCGCAGTTTCACCTCATCGCGGTATTCGTCAATGAGAAAGCCGAGCTTGGATGATTGGATGCGACCCTTGATAACTTATCCAGCTCAAGGCGGCCGGTTTTGAATTTGAAGGCTCGCAGTCTCTCAGAGTGTATTAGAGTATAGAGGTATACTCAAGCGCTCGAGTATCGAGATCGAAATCGAGATCTAGCTCAGGAGTCAGCGATATGAGCGAAAGGAATTCAAAAAACTTGAAGTGCCTGCCCTGCGACTGGAATTCGAAGGCGTCAGTGGTGTAGTTTTGTTTAATTTGATTATTAAAGGTATAGTCCTTCAGACTCAGAGGAGAATTTAATATCATAATATTGAGTTTTACAATTGGTGCTTCGCCTGGACCCGTCCGCCTTTCGCTGATTCTGATTCTGAACGGAATTGTGGGCGTCTATTTTTATCCTACTCTCTCCTATGTATGTATGGACTATACAGGTACTGTGCGCTAATTATAGCGCTCTGCTCCATGCAGTTGCCTAATGCCTAATAGTAAAGTAATGCCCTGATCGATATCGAGCACAGATAAGCCCGGAGGTACCTGTACGCCAAGTAGAAACCTCGCCAGCGCTGCTCCGCTCCCTCCTCTCCCCATGGGTCGGCGTGCCTGTTCTTCGAATATTTATATTTCATGATCACCTAGCGGACACTGGCACAGGGCACGGGTTCAGGGCGGCGCTGCGTCTCGTGTTTGTGAGTTATCAGTGAGTTATGTAAAGTCAACGCGCTCGAGTGGGAGTGCTGCGTACGACGGAGGCGGGGGCAGGGTTTAGTTAGCGCACCGCGCGTCTCGTCGGCATGAAGTTCGACGTTACGAGTCTAAGCCGAAACGTGTTGGAGGCTGGAGGTACCTTACCTTTGTGCGCGCCGCGTCGGAGGGCCGGGGTGCGCGTCGGGGTGCTGGTCGTCTACGTTTAGATCTGATTGGTGATTGGTGGGTGGGTTGGCAGTGATCGATTGATTGATATAGATTGAGGCGGGGTTGTCGGAGAGGAATGGGGGTAACTTAAGTATAATGATAGGTAACTTTAAGTAGTTAGTTGCGTAGAGCTCTGCCATGGCCAGAGTTACGTAGGTTACAGGTGTGGTTGATATAATTTTAAGTAGATTGAGGGCTTATCTCGACTGTGCGATCTTACTCTATTTGTTCAAGAAAAGAAGTGGAGGTATATTTAATGCTAGTGTGGTGAAGTGTTGAGTAGAAACGTTACGTGCTTTATGAAAGGCAAAGGCGATGTTAATCATTGGTATTAAACGCTAGATGTGACGATGAGGCACATGAGCAGGTGCGGACGTGAACTATGAAACGCGAATCGATGGTGCAGTAACGGTATGAAGCCTGATATACCTGCTATACGTGAAACCTGGGCTGGTAGAGCTTCGCGGGGATGCGGCTGGATGCAGGTGTGCCTGTGTAATTATAAGCAAAGAGGCTTGAGGATTTCCGAGAGAGGATAACATGAAAAAACGTGGATGGGGTGCCTGTTGTAATTATAATTGAACGGATGCTGCGTCATTCGAATATTTGGACCTCGGAGTGCGGTGAGGAGATTGAGGCAAGTGGACTGCTCGACGGGAGCGTTGCCTGGGTGCAGCGATCACCCGGACGGTGACGGATACTTAGACGGACGTAAATCGCCGGAAAAGGATGTGCCTCGGTGGCTTGGTATCGGAGGGACGGCGGGGGTGAGCCGGATTTCGCGAGCCAAGTTTGCGGAAATGGAGTGGAGGCTGACGGCGTGTCAGGCACGGGTAGGTTCATAAACAGGTTCCAAATGGGGAAAAGTGATTGATGTGTGCCTTGGTTGTGAGCTGGGAGGGCAGCAAAGCGGACAACCCCGTCGTCCTCTTTTCCCTTTCACACCATCCATACCCTCCCCTCCCTCCGCGACGCCTTCCTCCCTTTCCCATTGTCCACGACAATCCCTTGCAATCTACTATCACTACCAAAGCACATCGTCCAGCGCCATCCTGTCCCCCACGCCTACCCACCCACCCAGGTCCCGCCCATGCCAGGCCGCCCTCCCTCCTCAGCCCGCCCTGGCACCGGCCATCGCCCCACCACCGCCACCGCCTTTCAGCAGCAGCAGCAGCAGGGGAGCCAGTACCAGCAGCATGGCCAGCCGTATGAGATAGAAGAGGAGTACGACGAGGAGAGCGAGGACGAGGACGTGTTTGCCTTTTTGCCCCCCACGACGGCCGACCAGGAGCAGCAGAAGCAGGCGGAGATGATGCAGATGCAGATGCAGCAGCAGCAACAACAGCAACAGCAGCAACAGCAACAGCAACAAGTGTATGCTTATTCGGCTGCGACGAATTCTATGATGGGAGCTACGACTACGACTACCACGACGTCCCCATACGCACTCGGCGGTGCGGGCACAATGAGCGCCGCTGCCGCGGCCTCTGCGCTGCAGGCGGGGTACTACCCGACCCATCACCAACAGCACCAGCACAAGTCGCCTTTCGCCCACTCCCCCTTCGCCTTCGCACAGCCCGCCGGCCCTGTCCTCGGTGCTGGGGTGGCTGACCCTACCTCAACCACAAACAAAGCCGCCGCCGCCCCCGCGCCTTCGGTGTACACAACAACGACAACCACCGTGTCCACACCCGCTTCCCTCCCCTCCCATCCCTTCGCCCACGGGCATGGGCATGGGCAGCATATCCCACAGTACCCGGACCCGACATTCGATCCCTGGGCGCGGTCTACTGCTAATCTGTCGTTAGCCTCGGGGTCGACGAGTAATAACCCTTATTGGGCGGCTTCGTCCTCCACGGCTGCGCATACGAATAACGGGAACGTCTCTCCGACGAGCGCGACTTACCTCGCGACGAGCTTCCCGCGCACCTCGAGCGAGGCCTCAGCCCCAGTCCTGGCCCCGGTGCAGGGGCAGGGGCAGGGGCAGCAACCCGCGCAGATGGCCAGCCATTATCGGAACTTTTCCCACCCGATGGCGATGCACCCGCCCCCGCTGTCTCCCCCGTCGCCGAGCACGGACTCGCATCCTAGTACTGGGGTGAGCAATGCTGCGGGGGATATGTTTAAGCTTAAAAGGCTAGGCGGGTCTTCTGGGCTTAGGAACTCGGGGAGTGGGAATGGACATCCTGAAGAGGAGGATGATGATGACGACGATGACGATGAGGAGGAAGAGAGCGGGGAGAGGAGGAAGGAGGTGAGGGTTAGTCTGCCTGGCCAGACGAAGGGAAGGGGTAGTGTGGATCGGAGGAGTCGGCTTTCGATTGAGCAGAACCGGGATCAGAACTCGAACCAGAACCAGAACCAAAACCAGGGACAAGGCCAGAACCAGAGGAAGTCGGTGGATAAGCGTGGTTCGACGGATAAACAACCCGAAGAAGAGAGTGCGAGCGATAGCGATGATAGAGAGCGGGACCGAAAAGTGCGCTCGTCGAACGGGACGGGCGTTGGTATGGACGTCTCTGCGTTGAGCGGGGGGATGGATATGAACCTCGACGTCGAAGCTCAACGCGGGGCTGTCGGAGGGGGAGGGGTAGACGGGAGTGCGGACCCTGCTTCGCCGACTCAGAAGACGAGGAAGAAGAAGAAGAGGGGGAGTAAACGGGGAAGCGCGGTTCCCGCTGGTTCGCCTGATACCGCTCCTGGAGGGGAGGCGTACGCTTCCGGCGTGGCACTCGCGCCGCACCTCATGTATGGGCACCCGCATGGGCATGGACACCCGCCGCAGATGCAGATGCAGATGCAAGGCCCGAGGTTGAGGAACTTGAATGCGCAGCCTTATTATGCGTATGCTGCTCTTGCCAACGCCTATGGCCGTGGTGGGACGGCTGGGAGTGTAGGTGTAGGTGCAACTGCGAACGGGGGAGGAGGGGCGGGGGGGAGGCCCGGGACGAGTGGGAGGCCTGGGACTAGTAGGGGTGCTGGTCCTGGCGGTGTGGGCGGAGGAGGAGGGGGTGTGGGGATAAGAGAGAGAGAGTATCCAGGCAATGGACCTAGCGGGGCGGTCGCGAGTGCTAAATCGCGGTCTAAATCTCGGAGGCGACGTGAACACGAGCGCGGGCACAGTGGGCGGGGATACACTGCAGAAGACACCTACGATGCAGAGCATGATGCTGATTCTTCTTCGATCGTTAAATCCGGCCTTGGGCTTGGAGGGTATGGTGCGCGGGATGGATCTTCTTCGTTGGTTGATTCGTTGAGTATCGGGACTGGTACGAGGAGGGGGAGTGGGGTTTATGAGTATGAGGAGGGGGAGGGGGAGTATGAGGATGGGGATGGGGATGGGGACGAGGGGGATGGGGATGGGGAGAGTCGGGAGGGGAGTATTAAGTGAGTTTTGTTTCTTTGTTTTTTTTGGAGGTTTTTTGGGGGGAGGCGGGAGGTTGGAGGTATTCGACGTTTTCGAGTTGGTCGTGATTTTTTGGTGGTTTTCTTTTACTTTCTGCTTTTTTCTTTTTTTTTTGTTGTGTCTTTCTTTTTTTGTGTTCATCCTTTTTGTGGGTCTGTTTCTTCGCTTTTCTGGTGTTGCTTTTGGTCTCGACGTTGCGTCCTCCGCCCTCTGGCTTTTTCTGTCTGCCTTGTCATTCTCATTCATTCATAACGGCGCCAGGCGCGCTTGCCTATCCTGTCCTCCATTCAGCATGGCCTATTCTTTCTATTCTTTGCTCTGTTCTCGCTTTTGGACTGCTTACAGCGGGACCCCGTTGCCCGCTGCCTGCTGCCCGCTGGCTGTTCTGTTCTGTTCTATTCTATTCTATTTCATTCTATTCTATTCTATCCCAACGGATAGATGGATAGTTGGATGGCAGCTGAAATGTTGGATGTTGGTCGTCTGTTTTTTGACTTTTTGGCTTGATTTTTCTTTCATGTCTGTCTGTCTGTCTGTCTGTCTGTCAGGTTTTTTTTGCTGTCTGTCTGCCTTTCTTTCTTTCTTTCCTTATCTTTCTTTGGCGCATCTCCGTCATTGGCTTCCCGAGTGACGCGTTGACGTTGTTCGGGTCGCTCTTTCGTTCTGTCTTTGCTCTTTCGATTTTCTATCTCTGGCCTAGTAGCAGGCTCTGGGTTTGGCAACCGGGTTTGATTCGGTTCGGTTTGGATTGACTTGGTTCTATCTATTCTGTGTGTTCCATCTTTTCTCTTTCGCCTTCGTGCTTATTTTTACTCGTTCTACGGGTTCCGCATCCCGTTCCCTTTCTGTTCGCGCTTCGTTCTCCGTTTGTTTATGTTGGGCTGTGGTCATCCGCGAGCAGCCGTTCGTCACTGCAGCTGTGTTGTGTGTGGAGTGGAGTGGGACGAGATGGCTTTCTTTTGGGTTCGTGGATGATGGGAGTCCGCGGCTTGGACACCAGGACAGGATATATGGATGGGCGTATTTATAGCACCTGTGGGATGGGATGGGAGTTTTTTTGTCGCATCTTTTTACTTGGGCTGGGTGTGGGCTGCGGATGGGATGGGATGGGATGGGGGGGGATGATGATCTTTTGGATGGTTTCCTTCCTGCTGTGTCGGCGTTGGACCCAGTGTTTCGGTGGTTAAAAAATTTTCGGTTCTATTTCTGTTTTTGGGTCTAACCTTTTTTCTACGTTTTCTCTCTTTCGCCTTTTTTTCTCTTTCGCTTTGGGTTATTGGGTTGGGGTATTCTCATCGAGCAGTGCTCGTGTTCTACTCCTCTGGGTCGCAGAGAATCTGGGCTGGGATCTTTTCTGCTTTTCGGGTTCTTTGCATGTGCTGTGGATCTAGCTGGGATGAGAGATCCGATTCTCCATGGCGGGCACGCGTCTTCGCCTTGACCTTGGCCTTCGCGTTCGCGGGGTGATCTGCAGGTGCAGTTCTCTGCTGGATCTTGACGCTTGTTCTTTTCGTCGCGCGTTGATTCTTGGCAATGGGTTCCTTGTCCCAAAACGGAAGTTGGATTGCCTGATTCTGCGACGCGCTGCAATGCCCCCTTTGCTTCTCTTCCTCGGCGGCCTTACGTCATCCCCCTCGTGGCGGGGTCGGGAGGTGATTTGCAGCGCGTGCGCTGGGTGACTGTGTCGTCGCTGCTTCTTGGGTGCTTTTTTACGTGTTGAGGCGTCTCTTCGGTTTCCTGCTTGCTTTACTTCATTGCCCTTTCTTTTCTTTCTTTCTTTCTTTCCTTGCTCTTCACCCCGATGACTTCCTCCACTTCCACCTGCTCCAACCCGAAACCGCATTTGACGTTGACACTGACGCGCTCCTTGTCTCTTTCTTCCAGGATGGAATTCGACTTTGACGCGATCGAAGAAGAGGACAGCCCGTTCCCCGAAGTGCGCGCGTCCGTGTCGAATATCGACGACCCAGATATGCCCGCCATGACCATCCGCATGTGGTTCGTCGGGCTGCTGCTTTGTATGACTAGCAGGTGCGTTTCAGAGTGATTTAAGCGAATGTATGCTGATAATATTGATAAACAGCGCATTGAACGTGTTCTTCAATTTCCGTAATCCTGCACCTACAATCGTGCCCCTCGCGCTGCTCCTCATTTCCTACCCTTTCGGCAAATTCCTCGCCTTCACTCTGCCCATCACCTCCTACCGCATTCCACTTCCCTACCTTCCTCGTTCCCTCCTCCCAATCCACCAACCCGCATTCGCGCCTTTCCGGCTACTCGTCAACCTCCTCCTGCCCCTTACATACCCCCGCGCTCTCGAGTTCTCGCTCAACCCCGGACCATGGAACATCAAAGAGCACGTGCTCGTATTCATCATGGCAAACGTGTCCAGCGGGAGCCCATACGCACTGAACGCGATCGTCGTGTCCGAGCAGTACTACCACATCCACCTCGGGTACTGGTTCGCGCTGACCCTCGTGCTGGCGACACAGTTGACGGGCTTTGGGCTTGCTGGGCTGTGCAGGCGCTTTTTGGTGTGGCCGGCGAGCATGGTGTGGCCGCAGAATTTGGTGGCGTGTACGTTGTTGAATACGCTGCATGCGGAGGACGAGGATGATGGGGTTGGGATGTATGGTGCTGCTATGGGCGAGGGCGCGAAGGGCATGTCGAGGTATAGGTTTTTCGTTATTACTACCGCGGCTAGCTTTGTGTTCTTTTTCTTGCCTGGTATGTTCGGTTTTGGTTTGGGTGTTGGCGTTTGCTGATGACATGTATGTGCAGGATACCTCTTCGAGGCGTTGTCGATATTCTCGTTTATATGCTGGGCGGCACCGAACAACGTGCCTGTTAACCAGCTCTTTGGGGTGCGCTCGGGCTTGGGCATGAGCGTGCTTACCTTTGATTGGACGCAGATTAGTTGGATTGGGAGTCCTTTGATGGGTGCGTTTTAGGTTCATTTTCTTTGTTCTGCGCGTGCTTACCGGGTTTGGGTTGATTAGTTCCATGGTGGGCCGAAGTGCACATCTTCTTTGGATTTGTGCTTTTCTACTGGATATTGACTCCTATCCTGTACTATACCAACGTACGTCTGCCCCTCCTCGACCCTACCCGCGTCTGACTATCCCTGACAGTCATGGAACCTCGCCTTCTTCCCCATCTCCGCGAACGAGCCCTTCGACCGCTTCGGCGCAACCTACAACGTCTCCCGCGTCCTACGCACAAACGACACATTCGACGAAGCCGCCTACAACGCCTACTCGCCCCTCTACCTCCCCGCAACCTACGCCATCACCTACCTCCTCGCCTTCGCCCTATCCACCTGCGTCATCGTGCACACCCTCCTATACCACGGGCGCACCCTCCTCAACGGGTTCAAAAAGATCCGGGTCGAGGCGGACGACATCCATGCGAAGCTCATGCGGAATTACCCAGAGGTGCCGGATTGGTGGTATGCTATTGCGTTTGTGACGTTCTTTGCGGTTGCGGTTGTTGCGGTTGAGGTGTGGGATACGGCTGTGCCGGTGTGGGGCTTGTTGTTGTCGGTTGCGTTGCCGACGATTTATATTTTGCCGAGTGGGTTTATATATGCGATGACGGGGCAGGGGGTGAGTTTGCTTTTTTTTTTGTGGTGTGGATGGATGCTGATGGGATGGACTTTGCTTTGTGTAGATCACCCTCAATATTCTGGCGCAGATTATACCGGGTACCCTCTTGCCTGGCAAGCCGCTTGCGAACATGGTGTTCAAGGCGTATTCGGTGCAGACGTTGACGGCGGGCACGGCGTTCGTGCAGGATTTGAAGCTTGGTCACTATGTTAAAGTTCCGCCTCGCGCGACGTTCATGGGTGCGTTTTGCTTGTTTAATAAAAGTTTATTGGCTAATATGACTGGTGGTTATAGTACAAATGATCGCGACTATTCTAGCCTCGTTCATACAGGTCGGCGTCAAGGAGTGGATATTCGCCAACGTCAAGGGTGTCTGCCAGCCAGACCAGGCCTCGCAGCTGACCTGCCCGCATAACCAAGTATTCTTCACCGCTTCTGCCGTCTGGTGCGTCTTTTCCTTCCTTCCTTGCTATAAAAAAACACCGTGCTAACCCACAACCCCAGGGGCCTCATCGGCCCAACACGCCAATTCGGCACCGGCTCCATCTACCACCCGCACCTCTACGCCATCGTCATCGGCGCCTTCCTCCCCGTGCCCTTCTACTTCTACCAACGGCGCTACCCCAAATCCTGGGTGCGCTACGTCAGCACGCCCGTCATCCTCAACGGGGTATCGAGCATCCCGCCCGCGACGGGGATCAACTACTCGTCCTGGTTCGCTGTGGGGTTCGTCTTCCAGTACCTGATTAGGAAGAAGAACTT
The DNA here is from genome assembly GCA_023014335.1 of Galerina marginata. Taxonomy (NCBI): domain Eukaryota; kingdom Fungi; phylum Basidiomycota; class Agaricomycetes; order Agaricales; family Galerinaceae; genus Galerina; species Galerina marginata. The sequence continues at coordinate 209,319 of JAECYW010000022.1, forward strand.
TGCGTGGTGGAGCAAGTTTAATTATGTGTTGAGCTCTGCGATGGATAGTGGGACTGTTATTAGTGTGATGATTATTTTTTTTACGTTGCAGTTCCCTAGGGGAGGTAGTATTGCGGTGAATTGGTGGGGGAATTCGGTGCATACTGAGAGTGAGTGTTTTGTTTTTGGGTTTGGGTTTTGCGGTGATGCTGATGAGCTTTCGTGTTCTAGCGGCGGATTGGAATAGGGCGCCGTTGTTGCCGATACCATCGGGCGGGGTGGTGTGGAAGGGTTTTACGCCTGTGCCAACTGCTAACCCTGCCGCGACTGCTGTGGCGGGGACATGACGAACGAACGAAGGACGGCCTCTCTGGTCGTCAACCCAAAAAGAAGAAGAAAAATGAAATCCAAACTCGAATCCAAATTATCCTGCTGGATCTGTACCATTGACATCTTGAACGCCTCTCCTCTCCTCTATCCATCCACTGCTCCTACTCGACACTTCACTTCAACTTCAATCTATCCTATGCACATCGACGGTTCCGAAATTCTTTTTTCAAAACGGAATCGCGACTATACTACTACTAGTGGCTGCTTGCTACGCGTTTTTACGACTCACGCGACGACGCTCCTTACCCTTACCCAATCTCGCTTCGGCTTGCGATTTCCCTCCTCGTGGTTGGTCGATCGATTGATTGATATAGTTACTCATTGGCCTTCTGCATCATGCTGTTATGCCATTAGCGTGGCGTCTTCTAGTGGTATCGGCCACGAACACACTAGCCAACTAGGGCCAGGTTTGGCTAGCCCACAGCCTACAACGACTTGCTCTCCTAAAATGGTTACGCCATAGCGCTGATACTACCCGGCTTGGTCCGCCTGCTCCTCTCCTCTCCTATTCGCCCAGTTCAGGCGGTCCTTGCGCGTGCAATATCCAGTATATCCTATCGATATCCGACTTCCATATCCATACCATGTCACATATACAGGATCCGTTTACTCCTATCCCATATCCACATCCATATTTCTGTAAACCAATATCCATACATATAACCCCCGATCAGCCTCCATACGTTGTACCCCCCTTCGAGTCCGACCTCCTGCACCGCACCTTGGGTACACGCCTTTCTCAAGACAAGACAGCCTTTACCTTTCCCCCTCAGGGCACAACGACTAGTGACTAGTGTGCACCGGGGTTTCCCACCTTGCACTTGTCTTTGTATATCTTTTCTAGCCCTCGCGCGCGAGTCGGCGCTAGGCTCTTTTTTGGATTACATTTTCTGCTCGCCTCCCTGCCTGACTTGCACCCCCTAGCCTCTCCTTGAAATAGTCGTACTCCTGGAGAATTTACACCAGTATCAGTATCCGTATCAGTATCAGTAGACATATGAATCCCTTTCTTACCTAAAATCACCTCTCTCGTCCGTTTGCTTATAGTCTTGTCTCATCATCTCCTCTTTTTCTTTCTCTTGCTTTTTCTTTCCTCGTCTCCTATTTCTTTTCTCTTCTCTTCTCTCCTCTTTCTATCTACTTGACAGGGCTATGTTGGCTATACATAGTATATTCGACTAAATACGTATACGGACGTATATAAAGTGTCTCGTTTGTTTGGGCTTTTGGAATTGCACAAGAATATAATTTTTCTTTTTTCTCTCGTTTTCGGGTTTATTTGAGAGTTTTAGCCAAACACTAATGTCGTGATGAGCCTCTTGTCCATTGACTGTATCATAGAGAAAGGTAGGGAAAGTCCCCCATGCATGTCTTGCACATGCCACTGGGGCTTCTATGTAGCCAACCAATTTTGCGTTTACTGTGTGATAAACTAATCGTACTCTGTACATTTTGTCGACTCTACTTTTTGTGGTTTGCACCTTCCAATCGAAATCATGTTTAGCTGGTCTAGTTCCATGTCCTAGTAAATTAGTACTCTGAATCTGTCAACTTGAAAGGTCTACTCTACTGCTCTAAAAGCCTTCCACAGCCACTGCCTCAGCCAACTTTTCTTGGTATAACTTTTCCGCATTCGCCCAGACTGGAGAAGATGGGAATTCCAAGAGCGAAGGGAGTAAATCTTCACTGAACTGTTCAGACGCCTCCCGAGGAAGTAAAGTCGGCAGGTGATCGATTGAGACTACGGAAAGGGGTGGGTTTCCGGTGCTGAGAAAAATGACCAATGTCAGTAGCTGTGAGGTACCATATCGAAAAGGATACAAGAGCTCACGCTACGTTAACAGGGACTGTAGGTTTATCAAACGTTGTGTTGATATTATAGATTGGAATCGGGTTGAATGGATTGGTCGTGTCGCAGCTGACATCGACGACCACAGACAATCGACGGTCCTTTCCAGCGGCATTGATCGATTCGTGGGTAATCAAGGGGGGTATTTGAGAGGAGAGGTATATGCAGTTGACAAAGATATCCACATCTAGGATTTCGTCGAACGGTCCGCCCTTGGCAGTCTCTGCCATATCCCACTTAAGGATGTCATCTCTGATAAATAACTGATTGAGAGTGGGACGCTATTGACAGCGAAGAAGGACGTACTCATCAAGCCCAATCTTTCTGAAGAGGTCAACGGCACCGCGACCGCAGCGACCAAGCGCACCGATGACGAGGGCCTTTACACCCTTCCCGCTGCCGCCCAACAGTTTCTTGATGTCAGTGATCATGGCAGTCTCATTCTCGTAAGAGGTCAGGGGTCCGAGTATTTCCCCCTTACGCTGGGAAGCGAGAGCTAATGCACCAGCAGCTGCACCAGCGAAACCGGCATAGAAGCCAAAGGCAGCTACCCGCCGGCCTGAAGCATCGCTGAGAAATTCGATGTCATATAAAGTACCGCCTCCGCGCTTGAAGCGGGACAGGACCTTGGACCATCCTGCCTGCCGCTTGTAGCAGTGCGCAAATTGAATATGGGTATGAGGCAGGGGGTCAGTCGACTCTTCGAGTGCCTTTAGCCCGATGATAGTAACGTCTGTTGGGGCAGACGGCCACGAATTATTGTCTACGAGCTTGCACCCGACCCTGGAGAGGTATTAAAAAAATATTCATTGAGATATGAAGATGCGATACTGACGCCTCGTATTCAGAGTCGTTGAAGATGCGTTGTTCGTCGTGTTCCACGAAAATATCAAAGCCTGCATCAATCAGTTTCTTGGAGGTCGTGGGGGTGAGAGCGGCGCGTCTCTCAAAATCCTTCTTTTCGCAACGAAGCCAAAAGACACGGTTGGGCATTTTGAGAGGGAAACTGGCAAGACGGAAAGAAGGCTTTGGTTGAGCAATAAAAAAACTGGATATATATAGACCTCCACAAGTGAATGACTCGTTTTGAATCTGATAAGATCTTGGGCGGAGCATTTTCTATGGATGACAGCCAAATAAAGGCACTGCCACGCCTGGCCGACTTGCGAGGGGAGGATATACCTTAGTCCCACAATGACCCTACATAGGTCTACGATTCTGATGCCTTCATCCCCAAAAAGCCACAGGCACAACTACCACAGAAAGAGTCGCCATTAGAAGTAAGCAACTTTGCCCCAACTTGTTAACCTGGCAGGACTTCTACGTGCGTTCAGGAAGGAGCGACCTGAAGAGGAGTAGGGTGAAGAGAGCCATAATCAACGATCAGAACCACTGTGGCCACTCCTATCGAGAAGGCGCGAATGAGAGAAAGTCACAGTGCACCGACTGCTTCGGCTTTAGCCCTGGAAGTGGAATGAGGCGCTCAGAGTGGAATGTGCTGAACTGGTTGCCGATACATCCCGCGAAACCGGCATTGGATGAATGCCTAGGCGACAATGGCGGGGAGAAAGAGAATGTGACTGTTGAACCACCTACTGAGGAAGCATTGGCCGAATGTCTCCTGCTGGGTTGGGTTAGGTGGTTAGATCTTTAGATAGTAACCGACGAGACAGACGATGAGCTTACGTCACTCCGAGCCAGCACCGTGAGTCAACAGTCTGTTCATACTTAAAAAGAGTATTTTCAAAAACTTATTCACAGCCGTACCCGGACAGCCGACCTGCGAAATCTGAGGCTTCTCAGCGCTGGAATACCTTGCAGGCGGCCAAAATAGGCATAAGAAAGGAGCACGATAAGGACGCCTCTTGAGAACGGTAAAATAAATATCCATGCCCGTTTTGAATTGACTCCCAGATCCTAGCTGCCGCGATGGACAGGCGCTCAGTTCCCAGAGATGACATTCTTATAAGCAAACTCACAAAATTTAATCCCGGTAGATATCACTATGTCATCATACGCACCCTTTCCATGGCCTTTCGCCTTCTGGTCGCACGCTGCGCGAGAAACCCTTTGACGGTCGTTAGTTCGGGGCGAGTACCCACAAATCATCAGATTGGTTTCGGCTTAGAATCCCAAGCGGATCTAAAGTAATCCATCCTGATCGAGGCCTGATCACCCGTGCAACTGCTCCAGAATTGCAAACAGTTGCAAACCTGGAATACATGGCAAATCGTCATTTTAACATATGCATCCAGTGGAGTGAGTCATGCTCAGAATACCATACCCTTCTTGATAAATTCAAATGCACTTGTCGTTTTACAAGGACTTGTCGCCTTGCAATGGAATTCAGAATTTCACCGAATTTTGTGGCTCTACTACCCTGCACAAATACTGACAACTTGAAGGGATATCCGTCTTCCGGGTTCATCAGTCAACGAGCATTCTTCAAGTCGTCCAAACTGAAAGGACAGAAGTTTGAATCTCCAACCCTGCTTATATTACAGTTTGATTCTTATGACCTAGGCAGCTTGCGAACCCGATTTCTTCGCTGTTCGCTAGCCCACGAAGAGCCCTCTACAAATGGAAATCCCGACAAGTTGAAGTTGCAGATCACTCGGAGGCGAGAAAGCAAGCCTGCCCGATTCTCTACACGACTTCCGTTGACAAGGCTTCCTTAATTATTCGGGAGCTACAATTCGGCACCAAAGTTGGCGCATATTGCTATTTCTGTCACCAACGGCTATATCGGAGGACGTGAGACTCGGTGAGAGTGAGGATCTTGTTCTCAGAGTTTGGCCCAGGATTCTGGGGTTAAGGATTTTGAACGTCCTACAGCTCTTACTTTCTGGCACTGGGAAAGGATTCCATACCTCCAGACGATCGGGGTTTGAGATCCAACGGGAATAATATCTTCCTGAATGTTGAGACCTGGCGTCTTCGTCTCGTGTTGGGTGTTCAGATTCCGGAGGTACTCTACAGCAGCCTAAATCTTAGGCGCCTCCATATTGCCTCCATGCATTTCTAACGTCATAAATATGTTTGGCTTGATAGACGAATCGTTCACTCTGCATGGTACCCGAATAAGGATTGTACGGCAGGATGATCGCAACTCGCGAGCCTCGACGCCTCCGTCAGCGGCGCATACACAACTGCTCGCCGTAAACAATGTTTCAATTTCTGAACAGAACTACATTATGGCATACGCTCTCTTTCGTTCGTCGCGACCGAATTGCACCTGGTCATACACAGTTTGTAACTCTGCCTTTCTCCACTTTCTTCCTATGTTATGCACCGGATATTAGGCACAATACTCGAGTACACACAAAAATAGAATCTTCGAATATGAACGTCTATCATTCGACGCTGGCCACAGTAGTTGTGGTTGCAACACTGCGCGACCTTGACATTTAGAACAAAGTGCATCCCGATATGGAAATCTTTCATCCATTTTTGGCCATGTGCTGAATAACTGAGTTTGAATACCAGTCATTTACGTCCATGTTATGGAAGGCTGCCAATATGAACCATAATGTGTCAGACGAGACTCTGTACTAGCGCACTTACGATAGTAGTCCAGAAGCGCTAAACGACATGGTATAGAAGCGGTAAGTGGTCTCTATTACTTATGTCACAACTTTCTCGACGAGACGGTACTTTGAAAGAAGTCCAGTTTGAGTTGGATCACGCCGCTGTCATTGGCAAACTCTGCATCTGAAGGTGACCCAGCGACAATGTGATTCCATTTATTGCTGACAGCCACAGCATTCTTTTTGTAGAAGATCTTTCACGGACTTGTACTGTTCCATAACGAGGCTCTACTATGAACTCCCATGACTTCGCAACTGTAATTCACATCGAGGGACTGTCGATCCATGGAAGCCCCTCGCTTGAAATATCCATATAAAAGGGTTGTCTCGACTCTGGATTCCAACACTTCAGCCGTCCCCAGTATTTTCTGTCTTCGTGACTCTCAATATGCTCTTCAACGCCCGCATGGTGATCGTCCTATCCTTGCAGCGTCTGTTCTCCGTTTTAACATTCCTTCGTAGATCGTAAACCACCTTATAGTGGCTCTGATTGCAGCCCCAGCCGTGATAAATGCTGCCAGCCTGGGAAACGCCACTACTCAAGCCGGCGCCTCTCCACAGGACCTATCAAAACCCACTTGCTACAGCGGTAGTTTTATTGGGTCCTGTGACAGGTTCATTGACGACTACTGTAGCCAAATTTCCTCAATTCGGGTAACGTCGTTCCTCAGAATTGGCTGAATTTTCTACTCATTTTAATTGGACAATTCATAGTTCCAGCCTAGCGACACGGAGCACCGGTGCTACAGCTCCTTGTCGGGCAGGACCAAATATAAATGTCATTATCTCTCTCAGTAACGAAGATAAATTGCTCAAATGACTTCTCATAAACAGGCGTCCTTGGAGCGCGCAACACCAACGCCAATCAGTACGATTCCCCAGATGTGGATGAATGTCAACAGGTTTTGCACAACCTCGTGTCTGCTTGTCCACAGGCGAGCATATTTTCCCGTTCACAAGAATAATCGTATCTGCAGCTAACAGTCTAAAACACCTACCTTAGGGCGGTCATGGAAAGTTTACGAGCAATGGACCTATTGCATACCAGATTGACAACCAGAGCTTGAACAGTGGAGTTTGCAGGAATTTCCAGAACGCACCTTGAAAATATTGAAGCTCTAGAATTTTCTTGTTTTGTAAATGACCGTAAATTTATTTATGCAGAGATGTTTACGGACCGTGACTGGATTCAGAGAAGATGTGGACTAGAACTCTTTGTCGCGCTGTGCTTGGCTTGGTTAATTCGTCCCGTTCAGCTGTGCCGCGTCCCTTGTCGTCACTCCATCATGGGTTCTTTCTACTTCGAGTCCTCAGCCTATATGGTGCCAGCCGAGAGTCAACTTTCCCTCAGCCACTTTTACGCAAATGGTCCGGACTCTGCGAATTAGCTACAAGGAGCCGACGACGGTCAATTATAAAAAAATGTGCACGGAGACTCTGAGAAGCATTGGATTGCCTTGGTTGACTCAGTATTGGTTGTGAGATTGTGTAAATCAATGTAAACTACTCGAAAGTCAAAGGTATGTTTTTGCGTGTGAAATAATTTCCTAATTCTTCTATTCTGTCCTTGGAACACCTCTTTGTTGCTCTATCATGATCATCCACTCATCCAAATTGACTATTCCTCGGTCGTTGTCGAGCACCACTACCTCCGAGCATTAGGCACCTATGTTTTCTCCTCGAGGACCTGGTTCTCGTTTTCAGCCGCACTAAGTCTATTCACTTCCGAGTCCGACAAAGGGAACCTCTTTCGACTCCGCTTGGTTTACATCCGGATAACTCTGGTTCCTAGACTCAGCTCTTGGGAAAGGTTCTCTCGAGATTTTGTGCAATAGCATATTGGAGGTCATTATATAAAGTCCGTCAGTATCCAATGGATTCTCCAAAATGCTGACGATTTGTTACGAGTTGACGCCTACAGGTTATTCTGATGAGATGACCTCGATGGACAAGTGAGGTTCTTCCTTTTGATAAGACCTGCTGTTGGCCTCGTTCCTCGAGATCTCCAAAAGGAATCATTTGCTGGGGCAGGAGGTCTTATGACCGTGCTACAGCGAGTCATCTTTGGCAACACGGTCCAGTTCCCATTGTTTAAAGAGCTGGACATCTGGGGCTCTCTCCTTTGTACTCTCTTCTAAGTCTCCATAGTTCAGCCCTTTTGTTGGCTCTATTCGTTCGTTCGAGTTGACAGATCAACAATCATGACAAAGGGCAACAAATACAATAACTTGCCCATTATCCATTTCAACGTGCGTCTTTGTCTGTCGAGTCAAAATCCCCATGCTTAAGGTCGACTTCTACGCTAGGTCGAGGGGGAGCCCTTCATGGCTCCGTTTTATTTGTTCAAACTCAATTCGCCAGCTTTTGCCGACATATCTCTAGAGTATAGTGGAATAGATCCCGAGCACCCTGTCGACCTGCCAAACGAGAACAAAGAAAAGTTCTCCGACTTTCTGGACGTTCTCCTTGATTAGTGAGTTCTAATGAAAGTTCACGAGGCAAAGGGTTGATTGCTGCCTTTCTTAGTGAACCAGAAAATACCCTCGACAAATGGCTAAATGTTTTGGAGGTTGCGGTACATTACAATTTCAGTGGGGTGCGAGAGAAAGCCCTCCGTTTTTTGCTCTCTGGGGCTGTATCCCCTGTCGACAAGATCCAGGTTGCTTTGGAGAATTTGCATGAATATAAGGACCATGGAATCGGCGCTTGTTTTATTCAAGGGTGCAAAGAGCTCATAGCACGACTCGAACCGATTTCCCTGCAAGAGATCCAGATACTCGACGACAAACTCGACGACAAACTCACGCCCAAGTTGTATTACTTTCGAGAGCGGCGCATGCGCAAGCCCAAGATTTATCTCGAAGACATAAGACCGACCTTCGAGAAATTCCTGGAGAACATAGAAGAAGGCTCGACCAGGGGGATACAAGAGCTTGTCCAAGACGACGGCAATCCAATTCTTGTCCCGAAGAGTGGCAGGCCAAGAAAGAGAACTCGCCGAGGATGAAGTAGACCAATCCAGTTTGTGTGCCTCCAGTTTCTCCAGCGAATTACACGGCTTTGTACGCAAAGCGGTTCGGATGCGTTTTGAGAGTTTGGCTATCCGTCGCGGTAGTCCGTTCCCGTGCAGCGTATAAGACTGTTGACCCTTCGAGATCTTTAGCTACCGGGTTTTTTGGCCTTCTCCTCTCTGCACTGACTGCTCGCTTATTAGGGGCGGAGACAAAGCAGAGAAGATAAGGACCTCTGCAAGTCGTGCGATCGAAGATCGATTGTCCGACCTAGTGACTATGACTTCCCATTATCTCCCAATATTGCAGTGGTCAGTTAAAGCTCTATTCACGGACACTGGCTCGAAAGTCATAACGTTATAATTATAATCATACAAACATCACCTAAGATACAGATATATGTGCATGGTATAAGATCGAAATGTTGAGATCCCAATAAATACCGTTTTCAAGTCTTCCATCTGTCCTCTGCAACGTCTGCAGAGACGATGAATTTTAGCTTATCGCTTGCGTTTTCTTTCGTGCCATCCTCTTCTACGAGAATCCATTTTCCCTACGAATGAGAGTATATCCAGGTTAGTCAACCGATGATCCCGTGCATTTCAAGGCCTAGTAATGTAAAGACACGTACCGTATATTGCACATGTCCAATGGAGATAGTCCTCAACTTTGAATCCTCAGTACGGAGCATCATCCGTGTCGCATCTTCCAGAGTAAAATGTATCCGCCTGTGGGCCTCGTCGTCGGGTATCCAGTTCACAGTAAGCTTCAGCGTCTGTAGATTGCGAGCAGCGGAGATCGCATCGACGATTGACGCCTGTAATAGGGTATACAACAAATTGATTAGCATGAGTCCCGATTTTACCTATGTCAAACGATTCAAGAACGATGCGTACCACGTCAGGACTTGCCACCGAGCAAACGAGCGTTTCCAGGTTTGGAAACTTGGAGGAGAGGCATTCGATGTCGTTCAGCGTGAGGTGCGCTTCTCCAACAATGAAATCTCTAAGCGTGCTCCCGTGCGCGTCCGCAAGTTCCAGAATGAACATGCGCGGAACTCCCGTGTAGCCCATATTGAAGGTAAACGCATGCAGGCGGAATGATTCTAACCCAGGCCGTGGTACGAGCTCGCGTATCCAAGTCCAGAGCTTTTGTGGACCAAGGTAGTCCATAGAGCTTGTACGAACGGTTAAGTTTCGGAGGATCGGTACGAGTGGCTCGTCTGGTTCGCTTTCCTCTTCGTCATCTTCATCGACAGGCGAAGCTTTGGCTTTGTACCCCCGAGGTGGCCGTCGGCTATAATATGACCCTGACCCCGAGAGCAAATACTCTGTGTCCAGCGACTGCAGGTTGGGCAGGAACGTGAGGATGGTCGGAATCGAGGTCGCTGGTGCGCCTTTCAAGCGGAGGTCTTTGAGCAGGGGAAGTTGCGACAGCACTGTGATGAGAATCGTCGGTGGGACACCAGCACACCTCTGTATTCGCAGATGAAGACACGTAGTAAGATGATTTAACACGTACATTCAGAACAGGGATATAAAAATGCACTGACTCCCAGCTCAAGGTGAGTGAGCGTACTGCCTAGCGGCCCTGACCAGCCTTGGAGGACGCGCGGCGGTCCTTCCATGCACCATATTGAGACTTTCCGTAGGCCAGTTAGCGTGATGAGTTGAGTCCAGACGGTTTCACCTAGGTCGCTATGTGTCCTGATGGTCAATTCCTTAACAGGAAGTGTCCGAATTACGTCAAGAAAGGCCAGGAGGGTTGTATGGGTGGTGGAACTGTCGTCTATCCATGTCACTGAACGGAGGTTCGTGCACAATGCAAGAGCCGCCAGTGTGTCCCTGGTGATATTCGGGTAACGGAAGATCATCCCCCGGTGGATAGCGCCTATATACAGAATACATCAGCCAATCATATATTGCTCGAGTTTTATACAGGACAATATGGGAGGAGGTTGACCAAGAAAAGCGATCAACATGGGTAGAACCATCATGCAAAGAGAAGGATTCGAAAGGTGTCTGATCGAAACCCAGATAAAGGAAACAAAAGTCCAGCAAGATAAGTTTGCTATCTTACCTGTCTCGGTAACTCTTCGTACATAAAGTGCAAGCTCTGGCCGCCGTAAGAGGGTGGTCGACGGATGATGGACCAATGACTATGCCAAACGTTAACTCCAGTTACAAAGCAAACGAGGCGGTTACTAAGTTAGATATTGAAAGCTTCACATCTTCTCAGAGCACATTCCACGCTTTTGAGAAATGGTGAGAGACCCCATGACAGTTCAAAGCCCGAGACACCCTCGAAATCCATGGTTCTCTCCTTTTTCGCTTGGAGGAAACGACTATGCACGATGGAAGCTCACCTTAGAGATAACCCTTGAATCCAACGTCTTATACAGGAACGGTGTGGCCACTCGATTAAATACCTTGCTCACAAGCATGCAGGAATGCCAATCCTTTCTATCAGAGAGCTGTGAGAGGATAGGCTGCAAGATATCGGTGGGTAGGTCCTGGAAAGGCGCCCTAAAGCGAGCTCGTCCATTAGCAGGCATCCAGACCAAGGAAAGACGAAAGGACAGACATCCGGGAATTAAGCCTGGAGCTTTATAGCACCCCGGCGTTCCTAAATGATAGGAATACGAAACGAAGGTTTGGTGGTGTGTGTAAGGGAAAAACGTTGACCGAGCAAACCGAGTTTTTCTGATCCGGACAGGCATCAGCGCCAAATTTAGAACCAGGGGAAATTTCAGGTAACAAATCTAATCTAATCTTTTTAAATCCGTATCCCCTTTCCTGATTCTTACTCTCACCACCGACGAGCACGGACAGAATTAGACAGAGACCTCTATCTGGACGCCAATATGTTCTATATTATTGGCCTCGGACTCTCAGACGAGAATGATATCACCCTTCGCGGTCTTCAAGTTAGCATCAGAAACCCTGTCCTTTGAAACCCGAACTGAGGCTCATCACATCTTAGGCCATAAAAAGCTCAACTCGAGTCTATCTCGAGGCCTATACAAGCATCTTGATGATAGACAAAGAGCGCCTGGTCTGTCTGTTACCCTTCGTTATGAAATTCGTTCCCTCATTCCGAGTGTTATCTGGCCGAAGGAGGCATTTTACGAAAAAACCCTGATTTTGGCAGATCGCGAAATGGTCGAGACACAGAGTGATGAAATCTTGCGTAACGCCGAGGTCGACGATGTCTCTTTGCTTGTCGTCGGCGACCCATTTGGGTACGGTAGCCGCTCATTTATTTTAATTAATCGGGAGAGCTCTTAACTCAACCGTTACCTCCGTTATCCAGCGCCACGACCCACACAGATATTATTCTTCGGGCCCGCGCGCTCAAGATTCCAACACGCGTTATCCACAATGCCTCTATAATGAATGCAATGGGGGCATGCGGACTCCAGCTGTACAACTTCGGCCAAACCGTCTCTCTCGTCTTCTTCACCGACACCTGGAAACCCCATAGTTTCTACGACCGAATCAAGGAAAATGCCACTCTCGGTATGCACACCCTTGTCTTGCTCGATATAAAGGTCAAGGAACAGAGCGAAGAAAACCTCGCAAGGTAGAAAATTGCGGTCACAACTTCGCAATTTTCGATTGACCGCTTCTCGCTCACAGAGGACGCAAGATCTATGAGCCCCCGAGATATATGTCCATACCCACCGCTGTATCGCAGCTCATCGAAACAGAAGAGTCTCTAAAGGAAGGAGTATTGGACCAAGATCGCACGCTTGCGATTGCACTTTCACGTGTAGGGGGAGGGGCAGACAACGAGCGTATAATTGCGGGCACACTACGCGAACTGCTAGACCATCCTGCAGAGGCCTACGGTAATCCCCTGCATAGTCTGGTCATTGTCGGGAAACGATTGCATCATCTAGAAGTCGATTATGCCGAGGACTTTGCCATTAACCGGGAATCATGGAGGAACACTGCGAAAAATGTGTACAATTGTGCACTGAAATAATTACTCCCTCTGATTTTACGGGCATCTTTTAACAATGAAGATACAGAACCACCGAAGAGAACGAAAAGAATCAAAATCAAAAACTACGGAAAGAGATCCATCTATAGGTGATCATCCCCTTTTCTACAAACTACCCGGTCTATTTAAGGTGTAGCACGTCCCGGCCATCTATTGCAACGATTCGTCAGGATCACCATCAAGGAAGAGCGCATGCGAACAAGGGTCTCACCTTGGGTATAAAGAGCACTCTCGCACCGTATACCGATTGGCAAGCCACGCAAGGAATCTCTGCTCAATCAAATAAGAACAATCATCAGGTATAAATCTATCATTAATCACGCACCTCAACACCCAAACCATATCCTCCATGTTCACATGTGCCGTACTTGCGCTGATCGGTGAACCAATAGTAAGGCTCCGGATCGATGCCCTCCCGCTTGTAGGCCGCCAGCAGTTCGTCCATATCAGCGATCCTCATTGAGCCACCTACACCCAAAAGGATCAGCGACGCTCCAAATTAGAAAAATTCGCCGGTATCGCCGAATTTGACGAATGGTGAGAAATCGACAAGAATTAAAAGACCCAGGTGCCAAGCAGATCCGCGCAGAAAGGAAAAGGGAGGTTTCAAGTCGTGTACGCAATAAACCGACTCACCGACAATCTCTCCGACGTTTGGCATGAGCAAGTCGCAGCTCTCAGTGAACACCGGACCGGTGGCGCCAGGCTCGGTCGGGACCTTCTTCATGTAAAATGCCTTGAGCTCAGCAGGGAACCCATGCAGGAAGATAGGGGTGCCTATGATGTCGGTCATTTGCCTCTCAGCCGCCTCGGCGATGTCGTCCCCTACTTTGTGTTCCACCATTTGGACCTGGCCCTGCTCGTCTTTGATAGGGTTCCCGTCGGAGTCTTCGGCGGGATGCTTAATCCCATGATCGTTAAGCCACTTGATGGCGTCGGCGTACGAGAGCCGCATAAAGGGGCGGGCGGGCGGCTGGAAGTCTGGGTTGAGCTGTTTCACGAGCGCGGCGGAGACGGGGTTAGCGAGGAGGATGTCGACGGTTTTGCAAATCTAGAAAAAGGGGGTGAAAGGAACATCAAGGTTAGGTCACTTCGTGCTGAAAGAACGGCAGAAAAGGCTGACAATTTCTTCGATGTGGGTCATGAGGTCGTCGAATGTGATGAAGCCTAACTCGGCCTCCAAGTGGGTATATTCACTGAGATGCCGCCTCGTGTGACTACAAGTACGTACGTGAGCTTCGATATTTTTATTATTCAAAAATGTGGACAGCAAGGTACGTACCTGTTCTCTGCTCTGAAACTCTCCTGAACGCAAAACACATCTCCGAGACTGGGAAGGCAAGTCTCAAGGTAAAGTTGGGAGCTCTGGGTGAGGAAAGCTGGCTGGCCATAGTAATCCAGCTTGAAGAGAGTGGCGCCTCCTTCTACTTGAGTCTGTACGAGACATGGAGGTGTTACTTCGATGAAACTCTCCACATTAAATGCTTCTCGGAAGGCAGAGAGCATGTAGGAACGCAGACGAAGGACGCTGGAAGCAGTTTCGCCACGAAGGACGAGGTGACGAAGGTCGGCTCGGATAGACGGATCCGATTTCTAGGTACTTCATGAACAAGAGAGACAAGGGAGGATTCAGAGCGACCAACCTCGTTCAACCTGTTGGTGAAAGCTTCGTCTTCTCCTGGAGCAGCACCGACAACTTGCCAGTAGTCAACGACGAGTTCATGGCCGCCTGGTGCTGTCTTTCCTTCAGGCACTTCCGTAAGTGTTCCGACCACCTCGACAGATGATTCGAGAGTCAGAGTCAAGGCTTGATATGTTTGCGCCTTGACATTCACGATTCATCAGTCGGCCAATCGACATTAGATGATAGCACGCGACTACACACCACAGGGCCAGATAACACGGTTTGCAAATAACCTGTGCCGTCTCTGACGACGAGAAAGATGATATCCTTCTGCTGGCGTAGACGGTGGACCCATCCGAAGACGCGGACTCGTTTTGATCTTAGATTTCCGAGATGTGCGATTTTTGCCTGTAAGTTGTTGGTCAAGCCACGAAGAATGTAGCATGGAACAAGGTCGGTAGACATACCTTGGCAGCCTTTGGAAGAGTTTGGTCTTCTTTCAATACGATCTTCTTGCTCTCTTCCAGGAGTCTTTCCTTCTTCTCTTTCTCTTCTCCTTTCTCCTTCGCTTCGCGCTCAGCGAGCTCTTCCTGTTTCTTTGCCTTTTTCTCGATCGAGCCCGCGCTCTTCTTTGCCTTCTTTAAGGACGACTGGGTAGGCTCGTCGTACTCTACGTCTGGCGATTTACGGATTTGAAACGCGGCGCCTTCGCCATGCTTGTACACCCCAAACGCGAGAGATTGATATGGCGCCTCTTTGGTGCCAAGGCCTGTCGTATCCGAGCCAGCAGTTTCGTCGACGAAGATCGAAGACATCTAGAGTGTTGGGGGGTATGATAGGGGAATATCAAGTTGGGTATCCAAGTGCCAGCGATGCAAGATGTATTTTATAGCCTCTTTGAGGGAGTCAATGGAAGATCTGACTCGGTTTTCTTATCTTTTGTTATCTAATCTTGGCTATTTTTGGTTACAATTTCCGGATTAGCCACAGTTTCCTTGCAACTTTTATTTAATTCCAACAGCTATTTGACGCGATAGATGTATGCCAAACGTCGATGTGTATCTTGTCTATTGGCTAAGGAGTAAATGTGGGTCCCTGACAATGAAGTCGGACTCCAGACTCGGGAAAACATTATCGTATGTTATGTACGATCAAAACGCATCACAATTGGTGATTTTTTGAACAAGGAGCCATCGAGGACGAAGTAACCTGGGGACATTCGACCTAGTCGTTTCCAACGCGAAGCCTTTTGGTTGGTCTTTCTTCAGTAGTAATGGGCAGTTTGCTGGCAGGTCGGTGGGGATTACACGGAAAGACAACTGGTGGTCCATGTGTAGCGTCCTCCCGATCAATTCCTTCGATGATTTCGCTGAGGGTTTTTTCTATGTCTGCAAGGCCGATTCGACGCCCAGATGTTAACCTTTTCTCTCGTAAAAGGCACAAGCGATATGCCACCTTGTCTCCAAGGCGTTCGGCCTCGCTTATTGAGATTGGCTCGTCTCGTTCTATAAGTTCGAGGCAGCCTAGGCGGAAGCAGGCCCCGACCCCCAATCCCATAGCTGTTACAGTCAGTCTCATATAGGATGTATTGACAGGCTTGGAGAGAAGAAAGTTGATGGCTTGCTGCCGGACCTGATTGAATCCCCATTCGGTGGACATGCCCAGGACAACCATCCATTGTGATGCGGAGATTTTACCGGCCGCACCTGGTTCTCTGGAATGGTCGTCGGTCAGATGCAAATATTTCACCAGAAGGTTTACTCACAGATTGAGGACGAGCAAAAAGTTTTCGAAATCAATTCTCTTAACTCCCTCCAAGTCGATGATTGGTGGGTCTCCCGGCCTCAATGGCTTGATACGACTGGCGAACTTTGGAGACACCTGGAATAGGTGTTGAGGGACTGTGAAGCGGCAATTCTCCACCTTTGATAAGTATCGACATCAGCAGCATGCTTTCCGATGAAGGTGAAAACACACACAATGATTACAATAACACCTAGGTAGTATGAATCGTTATGGCTGGGGGCAGAGTGAGTCGTCATTGCCGAGTGAGTAGATGTGTAGATAGCTTGCTGGTGTTTCTTTGAGGGCAATTTTTAGGAAGGTTAGGGAGCCAGTTTATGGATGGCCATAGCTCTTTGTGACAAGAAGGACCCCTGGCTTGGTAAAAAGAATGCCATGCAAAATTCCAATTGGAGATCTCAGAAGCTGCGGGCTCGAAAGTCTTCTGAATTTCTTTTACACGATGCAGATTAAATCCTTTGTCATTGACAATATAGGCCCTCCCAGCGTCGCCGAGGCCTTAACAGAAAGAGAACGAAGACAAAGGAGTGTCGAAACTTACAAAGTAAACAGCAGGAGAAATTGGTTATGTCGAAAGGATCTCATGCAAAATTCCTTTTGGAGGTCAAAGAAGTTACGAACCCAGAATCGAATCCAATGCCTTGCGATTGTCTTTGACACGATGCAGTCAATGCCAGTCGGCAATGTCAGTCATGGGATCAAGTCCTTTGTCAATACGGGGCCATGCCAGCGTCGCGAGGCTTGAAAGAAAGAGACCAAAGACAAAGTATGTAATGCCGAACTTTAAAAAGCAAAGAACAGGACACCCTGGCTAGGTCGAAAGGATCTCTTGCAAAATTCCTATTGGAAATCGCAGAAGCGCAGGTCTTGCGAATGTCTTTAATATGATACAGATCTGGATCAAGTCCTTTGCCAATACACAGCCATGCCAGCATTTCCGAGGCTTTGAAAGAAGAGAACGAAGACAAAGGAATGTCGAAAACGACAAAGCAAACGGCAGGAGCAAAACAGGAGTCCAGCGGCTTCACAGCTTGAACCATTGAACCAAATATTGGGCAACAACCTCCGGCTCCTAAAATAGCTTCCAGAAGTAATCCTGATTGCTCTCTCATCTCTCGCACATTCCAAGTTGTTTGTATCGCTGAATCTTTGCCCGATATGATTTCTAGATTTGCGAAATCATTAATGCTTGTGATATTTGCTATGGTGAGTAAATGGCTGACCCTCAAATTCATGTTCAACATCTCACTTGCCACTCAATAGTTCGCATTAACAATGATTGCTTTAGTACACCCACCTTCGAGATCATACATCGACCCTTGGACAGGACAACTCTTTGGCGAAGGTGGGGTGGAGAAGATGCTGCATTCGGAAACAAGTCCAAAGACACCGAAAATTAAGGGTGTTGAGGGCGGTGTCATTATGGGGAAGTTGGGAAATGCAACGGCGAAGTGCGTCACTACTTTTGTCTCTGTCGTGAGTTTCTAACCACGAAGATGTGTTATGCTTTAGAGCCGCTCTTGGTCGCGCTACCTGGAAACTTTTGTAAGCTCGCTGTCAGGTCTACATTCACTGAGCGACAAGCTGACATCCACGTAGACATACCATGACTCTACGATACCCTGAAGTTTGTCCATCTCCCTTATCAATGGGCAACTACTTATGTACCATCTGTGAAGCACCCCACACCAGACGAACGTGAAGCGCTCAATTCATACTTTCATCTGAGCTCAAGACTATACCCGTGCGGGGAATGCGCTGCAGAATTCCAGCTATTGCTGAAGAAATTCCCACCTCAGGTGTGTACAGATCTTAGTAACCTGCTATTCTCTGACACCTGCTCCTTAGACTTCTTCTCGACGCGCAGCTTCTTTATGGTCGGACTTGACATATCACTTTTCTCAGCTTATCTTGCTAATTAACACTCTCTAGGTTATGCGCTCTTCACAACCAGGTTAATGAGCGGTTACAGAAACCAGAATTCGACTGCGCCCATCTGAGCGACGAATACGACTGTGGTTGTGGAGACGAACCTGCCGACGACAAGGCAGAGTCAAAGGCTACGGAGAAAGTCGACCCCATGGACTTGGAGGACGACTTGAGTAGAGACGAGCTGACTGGAATTGACATGATACGAGGTGGACGATGAAGGGTTTGCTTTCTTGGATCTGCCAATAATTGGCTGGGACGATCACTCTCATAAATTATCATTTGGATTATTGCACAACATGTACTACCACATTATCTATATTACCATAGTTTTTGGAATACGCCTGGCTAGGCTGCAAATACACGGGCGACTGAGGGACAAGTCTTCCTCCTCTGCATTTCCCTCATGTTTGGACCTTTCGCACCAATTACGTTTTCCACCCTTGGTTTCAACCACGACCCACGGTTCACTATTTCGCGCTTTGTTCTTCCCAACTCGCCACGACGTCTCTCTCGCCCAGTCCGCTCCGATGCCTTTCAAGGCTGTCATATCCCAGGAGTGTCCGCCCACATGATATAACACGCAAGAATAGCATCCTTGCGTGTGCATCGGTTCTTACGGACCGTCTCAACGCGTCTGGTGCCCATGTTCAAGGTCAAGTTCGCCTGAGTCATCGTCCTCCACATTCCTTGTCCCGAAGTATCATGACATCCGCTCAAAATGATATCCCTTCGACGAGCGCCATCGACCACGAGTCGTATATCATCAAAGGTGACGGCCACTTGTACCCTTTCTACAGATTAGCCTACTTACCATAGGTCATCTACATCGCCAGATGGTTTAAAAGTCGTTGAACGCTTCTTCTCTGTTCCGCTCGATTACGCCAATCCGGAAGGCCAGAAGATTCGTATCTTCGCGAGGCACATTATACCCAAAGCCAAGGCAGAGAAGCCAGAGGACGAGGCGAAGCTACCGTTCTGTAAGGTCCTTTTGGTCCGATTATAGTTCCGAGCTCATCGGTGATTTTTTGGATTATTAGTGTTGTACCTGCAAGGTACCCAAAGCTCATATCTTACCATGACTGGGCAGGCTTTTTAAAGAAATACTTCCAGGTGGTCCGGGATTCGAAGTCAGCCTTCCATCAAGTCGTGGCTATGCAGGAGAGGTAAGGTACGGCCGACTCGCTATGAGCATATATTTAACGTTTATCCAGCTGCACACGAAAGGATATCAGGTATACCAGCCTTCCAGGCGTTACTTATTTCCAGTAAAAAAATACTCGTACCCAATTTCGCCTAGACTTTGTGGCTTGATCAAAGAGGAACTGGGTTGAGCACCCCACTGTCTCCAGAAACGCTCCCAGAGAACGTGAAAACGGACGAGGAAATCGCACAATACCTAAAGTATTTCCGCGCCGACAGCATTGGTATGATATCGCCGCCTACTACACCTTTCCCTAGATGCTAATAAACTCTACGTCTGTGTATCTGATAGTTAAAGACTGCGAATTCATCCGCATGGCCCTCCTGGGCAATCGAGAGTCCCCGGAAGACCAAAAATGGACTCTGATGGGACAAAGCTTTGGCGGATTCTGCGCAATCACATATTTATCTTTCTACCCTTGGGGCATCAAAGAGGTGTTTATCACTGGGGGTCTTGCTCCTTTGGTCGATCAGCCTGATGTTGTGTACGAAGCCTTAACTCGTGGGTTGCGTCACTTATATGGTCGAGGCTCTGTCAAAATGGTTAATTGATCCATCACCACAGGCCAGGTGGTGAAGCGGAATGAGGTATATTATAAAAAATATCCCCAGGATATTAAACGAGTTCGTAATCTAAACCTGTTATTCCGATCTCGCTGACGGCATTCGCAGGTTCGAAATATTCTAGCCTACCTTGATTCGAATCAAGTCACGTTGCCTAGTGGCGGACACTTGACTCCAAGTCGGTGGTTACAGGTGGGCATGACTTTCGGAAGGCATGGTAAGTGGCCCCACAAAGTCTTTATGAACTATTCATAAACTAACTCATAACCAGGTGGAATTGACAGTATTCATCGTCAGTTTCCTCAAGTGTAACCTCCTCGACGAATGCTGGCTTATCCTTTTCACCGAAGAACTTGTTTTCCGTGCTTCAAACGACCTTGCTCTTTTCAACAAACTATCCTATAAAGTTCTCCAGATCTTCGACCACCAACAATTTGACGGAAATCCTCTGTATGCGATTTTGCATGAACCGCTATACTGCCAAGGGTAAGTGATCTTCGGTTTATATCCATTTCGTCATGTTTGACCATCTCATCATGGCAGAAAAGCAGCTAACTGGTCCGCAGCTCGTGTCATTCAACAACATGACCAGTTCTCCTGGCAAAAAATGAAAGCTCAAGCTGATACCGCTCCAGTTTATTTCACCGGCGAGATGGTAATATATAATTACATATTTCTTGACGCATTATGCAAGATCTCTGACATGTTTGGCAGATCTTCCCTGACATGTTCGATGACTATGCCAATCTCCGTCCATGGAAAGGCGCCGCAGAAATTCTCGCGAGAGACGCATCCTGGCCCCCCGTCTACGACCTTGAACAACTGGCAAAGAACGAAGTCAAGGTTTCTGCAGTCACGTATACACCATCCTGTTAAATTCTTTTCTTAAATGATTCTTACTCTTTTGATAGATATTTCAACGACATGTTTGTTGAATTCAACTTCGCCCAACAAACTGCAGCAAAGATTAAAAACACGGAGCAATATATCACCAACCAACTAGTTCACGACGGTATTCACGAGGACGCGGGCGATGTCATGAAGAAGCTTTTCAAGATTTCTAAGCGCGAGTTTGACTGATTTCTGCCGAATCGGTATTTTAGGGTTGAGTACGTCTTGGCATTTCCGAGATGTCCCCAAAAATTCTACTCATGTCATGAATCTGCAGACCTTTATCCGTCGTTATTCATATCCATCTACTTGTGTTCATCTTGACAGCCAAATGGAACATGTGAAGGACCCATGACCTCTCATCGATATTGCCTTTGACAAGTCGATGAGTGTATTCTTCCGCCTGACTTTCAACTCGCAAGCAATAGTTGTCAATAGTCTAAGGTTTGGCTTCCGAAGTTAGACGGCCGTATTGTTCTGAATTCCTGGGGCATAAGTGTGCTTCTCTAACCTAATTCCTAATTCTCGAACCTGGCAGCCCGATGCGGAGTTGACTCGGGGTCTTGTGTTCTATAAAATCAAACCTCAGCATCGCTCTATGCACGAGCAGCACAGCACGTTCATCTCAACGTGAGCACCATGTCTGTTCCGAGGGATCCCTTGTTCACTGTCGTTGTCACCGATTCTTACAGAATAACATGAAGACAAGTTGGACAGCATTGTTCATCAGTGTATCGCTCTCGATGTCCGGCGTAAATGCAATTCCAACGACGGAATCTTGTGCGAAGCTGTGCCTACCTGGGCCGCCACCATGCCCATTCCCTCAGACACTGGGAGGGACTCCAGGATGTTACACCTGCTGCACGACGAAGTAGCTCGAAAGGCTGTAGGTTAAACGCCTAAATCAAGCTTTAAGGTCTAACATTATACATCGAAGTAGCCCTCGTCACCGTAAATTGATCACCAGGCTCAACAAACCACATAATAAACGAAGTTTTGGATATCAAGAACACGGACTGGACTGTTCAAATCTGCAAAAAAACGGGGCAACATTATCAACCAAGTTCATAAGAATAACAATGAGAATGACCGACTCTCAAGGTGACATTGAAACATGTACATTGAAATTATACACCCCAGGCCGGCTCTCGAATCTATAGCCCACTGGGATGCATTCCACCACAGTCTTGTTGTTGCGAAGCAAGGAGACCTTCATACCCGCATTCGGCTTAAGCGGGAAAGAGAGTTTACTGACACCAACTTCCACATAGACGTTTTGTTTTTCTGTTGTGTCTTCACTCGTAAAAAACGCAATGGTGGATGGGGCTGTGGCAAAGACAACCACCCACGCAGCATCATCGGTCTGAGAAATGAACCCATTAGAAACCTGGATATATGTTTGGACACAACAGACCAATTCCCAATTATTTGGACGAGGGGCTTTATCTGCGGCTTGGGCGTCCTTAGGATGCGGGCGGGCCCACATGAATATCCTGTCCTTCGTTATAGTGGGATATATTCCCATCTGGAATGCCTTGGCATAATATCGGTTCAAAGTAAGCCAAGCTTCGTGAGGATATCCGTCAACCCAGGCTTGTGAATTGGGTTGAGCGCCCTACAGCTCATGTCAGAGGAAAGAAGAGTATCTTTGAAGATGTCAAGCGTACTCTAATGGGTCCGATATAATGAGATTCTCCGTAGTCTTTTGGGCAGTTCAGGACATTGAAGGCTTGGTGAGTTAAAGGCTTACCGTTCCATGATATTATTTGAGCGATGTCAATCTGGTCCCTCATAGATATTAATTGTTCCCATCGCCTGACAAAGAGCCAGTCGTCTCCGCGATAGATCCACTGCAGTGGCCATGAAATAAATGGAACGAAGAAGCCATATTCAACTTACATTCTTGTTCCAGCTGTCGGGTCCATAATGCTAAGGGAATGGCATTAGGAAATGTGCATCAAACGGCGACGTAAAACAAACCGTAAAGAACCAGGGAGAGACAGCAGCCATAAAAGTACGGCCGTTGGTGAGGTTTTGGATATGAATTAAATCGGAATCCAAAGCAGCGTTCACAATTTGAGAACGGGGCATGCCAGCTTTGAGGTGCAAAGGCCACCCTCCATTCCACTTGACAACACAGTGAGCCTTTTTCTCCATTGAACGGTCATTACTGGAATCTGACGTACGTTAAAGGCACCATCTATGGCAGAAATGCTCGGATAGCAGGCGGGATCGATGAAGAAAGATGGTACAAAATAAATCTAATTTGTGGGCAATCATGATAGGTAGTACACCAGAATGTAACTTACCGGAACAATTTTGTTCAACTCGAATTTCAGATGAGCCCATCCACTTTCCATGTTGCCTTGCCCGAACGTACAGTTTTCGCCAGAAAAAGTGGATACGACGACACCACCGGTGCGTGGATGCCTGAACATTCGAGGGTCACGAGCATAAGGACCTAGATAATTGCGGAAAAACTGAATGTCGTCGGCTGCGTTACCTGGAATTGAGCTACAGATGTTGACTCAGGACAAACCCCAAGGGAAGTACGCGGTCAAGTACGACACCTCATGTCAAAACTGAAAAAGAACTTGAAACTTGTAGAACCCGGAAGGCGTCTAGAGGCTGTAAAACAGTCCGCACAACGATGCCTTTGCCAGTCTTCGGCACCGACATTCAACACGAAACCGTCGCTGATAAACCGTTAATTTATTTGAATTAATAGATCAGTGACAGGACGGACATATCTTGTGAGGCCGCAAGTCTGATATCTTCATACCAATCGTCGATCGTATACGGCTATGAAATTGATTAAATCCCTCTTGCAGTCTCTCGTAATGGGGCACCAACATAAGTGTTTCCAACCATAAAACTGTAAAAATTTGTTTCGATCGACGACTAACCAAGAGAACAACACCCGAACGCACTGAGCAAAGACATGATTTCTTGCCACTGGCATTCGCGTTGCTACCTCTTCCTCAATCGTCTGGGGACTCGTAAAATCGCCGCTCGGGTTGACTCTGAATCCTTTCGCATGATTTCTAAAGACAGACATCTGAGTCGTCCAGGAGGGAATGACTGATCAGATGGATAGAACAAGCTATGTAGCAGTAATTTTCAGAGAGAGATGGGTGGGTATCCCTCTTTCAAGGCAGTTTTATACAGAGACAGACGGGCGAGCTTTGTCGGTAGGTATGATTTCTAAGAATGATGCTGCCAGAATTAGGAGATTGTGCATGTAGTATTCTGAGCGTGGCCCATGAACAAATTCCTTTGATCCACTTGAGAAGTTCAATAACTTCTTAGTAGTTCACCCTTTGTGTCGAACCAATGGACAATTGCGGCTAGGTGGTGAAACGATGAAAGGTGTTCGAATTCGGCCCTGAAAGCACTTCCTTGTTGACTGTTTGCCGGTCACGAGCCCTAAGTGTTCCGCTGAGCGCTTCTCTCCTTCACCCGAACCATGCCTATCCTCTCATTATACAAACATGCAGCACAGTTAACTCGGTAAAACCTTTTCACCATTGAAACCGGAAAGTCTTGACGATATTCTATCCTGCAGATGATAAATGAAAAAAAATAATGATACATCGTATTGACTTTGCTCTCCGTAGGTGAAGAAATTGGTCAAGGATGGCTACTGCCTTCTAGAGCTTCTGTCTCTAGGAACCGCTCCCATTCGTTTTTGTCCATGGAGTAACTTTCTGTCTCCGGGTCAGGGAAAGCGCCTGTTCTGACCGCCTCTCCGTAGCTTTGAACAGCATTATCCCGCACTTCCTTCAGATTCCCAAAACGTCGGACGAATTTAGCCTTGTGGCCTGACCAAGTTCCCATCACGTCGTCGTATACCAGGACCTGCAAAGTGCAATGATAAGTTGAGTTCTCTGATCTGACTGATAGCGAGGAAGGTGAAAGTACCTGTCCATTGGTATAAGGCCCAGCTCCGATCCCGATCGTCGGTATTTTCAAGCGGTCCGTGACATACTTTCCGAGTTCACGAGGAACTGCTTCAACCACGATCGCGAATGCACCTGCTTCTTCCAGAGCCAAAGCATCCAGTACGACTTTCCTCGCCCCTTCTACACTTCGTCCCTGGACTTTATAACCAGACAAAGCAGCATGTCTCTGCGGCAAGAGACCGACATGGGCCATGACTGGAATCCCCACATCCGTCAGCCGGCGCACAACTTCGACGATCTCTCTTCCTCCCTCGAGCTTCACACCTTCCACCCTACCCTCCTGGACGAGCCGGACCGCGTTGGCCACAGCGTCGTTTACCGATGTATGATATGAGCCGAACGGCATATCTGCCACAAGGAAAGGATGTGTCGTGCCCCGCGCTACTGCCCGCGCGTGATGGATCATCTCCGACAAGGTGAGTTGGGTCGTCGATGCATATCCCAGGCACACCTGTGCCAATGAATCGCCAACGAGGGTGATGTCCGTGAGGGTCGACGATGAACACCCTAATGCAGATGGGTAGTCATACGCTGTCAACATCGAGATCGGCGTCTTTGAATGGCAGAGAGTTTGCAAGGCCTGGATGGTCACCTTTTTGCGAGGGATCGGCGGGGTCGTCGGATCTTTCGATGGAGGTCTGACGCTC
This sequence comes from Galerina marginata, assembly GCA_023014335.1. Taxonomy (NCBI): domain Eukaryota; kingdom Fungi; phylum Basidiomycota; class Agaricomycetes; order Agaricales; family Galerinaceae; genus Galerina; species Galerina marginata. The sequence goes on from JAECYW010000022.1 coordinate 234,763, forward strand.
ATCCATCGGCGCAGTTTGGGTGTGACACGAATGAGGTCGTGTGATAGATGGCGGTAAGAAAATACGGTCGACATTCCAACTTGCCTTGCGTTCGTTGAGGAGTGCCTTTATTGCTAGGTTTTTGATGTTATTGACTTGCGTTTGCGTCGAGTCAGGAATTTGCCAAATGATCCCCGAGTAAATTCTTCAATAAGGAAAGAACACGACTTTGAAAATTGTTAAGATATGCTGCCCTCCGAATGGTTCGAGGGCGCTCATGAAATTTTCGGAGGATGATGCAAGCGGAACCAGCCCGGAAAATACCTGAGCACCGGTTAAGGAACTGTTGGTGCCGAAACACATCGGGGAAGGTGGAAAGCCACTGTTATTCCCCACATTCCATGCGCTTCGGACCTCTGCGATGAAGGAATGGTCGGCGGCCCCACCACAGTCATATCACACACGATTGAGATGTCGGCTTTCAAGGAACCCGGTGTAACTTTAAGACTGGCTTGGTAACATATTCTCATGTGACCAGACGCGCCGCGTTTCAGGGGCTACTGCGCGGGTAGGTGAGTGACAGTAGTAATACACTCAGCTGGGAACTGCAGGACACCATACAGAAAGAATTGGAAGGTAACAAATGCAAAAAGTGACTTTCCCCCTTAAGCCTCCCACATTCGTTTCCTCGTGGTGTCCTCGTGGCATTAATCCATCGATTCCCAAAGATAGGCGCCGGGATAATCACTCTTCCTCTCTTGACAACTTAGAGCTCTCTCCGTCTGAACGAAATGGACATCTTTGACTTTCCGGATGACAATGCATTTGGATCGGATCCCATACAAAATGCAAATATCACGGAAACTGTGGAGGAACCTACTCTTGAGCGGGATGATGTGTACTATTTCGACGTCATAGTCTTCAAGGTGAGGTTCCAGATGTGATCTTTTTTGACGGACTACTCTGAAAACTTCAAAGGTTGAAAATACCCTCTTTCGTGTCCCAAAGAATGGATTCGACGTTCCTGGTAGCTTCTTTGAGACGATGTTTTCGCTCCCAGGACCCGGAGGAAACGGCGAACAACTCGAAGGCACCGACGACGAACATCCACTATCCCTCGTGGGCATATCCAAAGCACATTTCCGCGGGTTTTTACGAGTCATGTATCCGTTGTACGTACCTTTAGACACATTTTTTCGGTAGTAGACTTGCTAAAGGGCATTATTAGAAAAGGATCAGCCTTTACATACGGCGAGTGGCTTGGCGCCTTACATCTCGCCACCCAATGGGATTTCACGGATGTAAGTCCAGTTTCATCATTCTTATAATCAACGTAATCTCGATTATATTCCAGATCAGAAACAAGTCAATCGAAGCCCTTTCAACACTCATTCGAGAAAAGAGCGCGAGTGAAAAGATTCTCCTTGCTAAGGAATACGGCGTCAAGCAGTGGCTGCTCGATGGGTGTTCACAACTGGTTACGCAGACAGCAGCTCTCGACCTCGATCAACTTTGCCAGTCTCGGCTCGACGCTTTGACCATTGCGAGGTTGCTCAGTATTCGGGAGTCCGTCTATATGCTGAGAGGCCAGAAGCACAATCCCTGTTATTATTGCGAACAAAACATAGGCGCTTATAGTGTCACCGAATCCGACGCACAAGCGCTAGTTACCCAAAAGTTTGCATCGGATCTGGCGACTATGGCCTAGTTTCTATCTTCGATTGTGCGTTTAGGGAGATTTATTAAATTATGTTACATTCTTACCAGTCATCCCTGACTCGCAGTCTTGATAATTTACACAATCAGCGCCTGTACTGAATGTTAAATCTTCAGCTGATCGGCCTTGGTGACTCGAGTCGCAGCAAATTTCAGATAACTCCTCAGGCACGTACACTCATCCCTGATAAGGTAAATTTGGCGCCGGAGAGCTCTGTACGCAGGTGAAAAAGGCGTTGAGAGTCGTCAAAGGGCACTTAGTGTCAATCCATGAAAAGGTATACAATAGGACACCCCAATGACTTTACCTTCAGCTTGGCAGATATTACTACTCGAGCAGATATTGGAGGTATTGCTGCATATTTTATTACAGGCCGTGAGGTTCATCCATTAGTTCCTGAACTTTTGCCTCGGCGATTGAGGATGGATGATTGATTGGCCGCCGATCTGGTCCCTGGACCTAATTCAACCCCGATTTTATAAATGGGGATACCCGTCTCGATCAAAAGTGTTCATGTTTTCCTCGTGCCATCGATAGTCACTGCACATATTTAAGCGCCCAAAGTATAAAAAGTACGTTCTTAACAGTTCGATTCCCACTTTCCTGAGCTCAGGCCCAAATCGCTAGTCGTTGATGTCTTCGCATTCTGACACTCCAACTGTCCAATCCGACCTAGTGCTGTCCCGTCCTTCTTCTCCAATGCCTGTGTCAGATACTGGAGCTCTTCCACCTCCGACGGTACCTAGCGACCAAAGACCCATCGCGAGTCTTGATGATAACTTCAGCTTTCAAATCGTTGTATTTCAGGCATGTTTTTCTATATTCTACCTTATACGCAGCCGACAAGTGATCTGTGTAGGTCGAGGACAAACTTTTCCAAGTTCTCAAGAACGGCTTTGACGTTCCAGGCACGATTTTCGAGGCGATGTTTTCACTACCTTCAAGCGAGACCCGAAGTTCTCTTCTCGAGGGAAACAGTCTCGAAAACCCCATATATCTACCTGGAATCCAGAAGGACCACTTTCGTGTCTTTTTACGCGCTTTGTTCCCGTTGTACGTCGTGGAATTCTTTCAACTCTTTCGTGCCTTGCTCTCTAACTTTGATGGGTCCCACAGTACCAGCATTTCACCCATAGTTAGCTATGAAGATTGGGTTGGGGTGCTACACTTAGCTACCATGTGGGAATTCAACGAGGTTTTCCCGTCCTTTTTACCAGCCCTCTTCTTGCCTTAATGTTTTCTGGGGGCTTTCCCAAACCAGGTTCGGACCAAGGCAATTACTGCATTGTCAAACCTTTTAATTCAGAAAGATGTCCTGGAGAAGATTTCATTGGGCCGAAGGTATAGAGTATCGGTGTGGATCCAAGATGGATACGTTCAACTTGTTCAAAAGAAACCTCTAGTATTGGAGGAGCTCCGGGTGCCCCCTTCTGTCGCTCTCGACTGGGAAACAATTGCTCGGATATGCCACATTCGGGAGAACCTTCTTATTACGACAGTTGGCGGCGCTTGCTGTAATCAATGTTATGCAGGTTTTGGTCAAGGCGACACATCATGCAGCTGCTATTGCTTGCCTAAAATCCAGAAGATGTTTCAAATAGAACTGGAAGCGATGAAGGAGACGGGCGATAATTCGAGTCCACATCTCCCAAGTGAGCCTCAGACAGCGACTCGCCAGGAAGGGCCCCGACGAGCAAGACGAGGTCGAGGAGGTTGGTATTAACAAGAGTCAGACATGCCACCGGTCACAAAATAGTTTAGGCTCTTCAATAATAGTTCTTTTACCTGACGCTATCCGTATTACACCCAGTGGACGAATTTAGTAGTCAAACGTTTTGGGGTTACTTCCACTTTGATGGCCTCCCGACTCCTCAAGGTTGCCTCAAGGTCATTCGACATTTATAACCCTAGAAGTGGATCGGCCTAGGCTCGATCGATATTGTTCGTGGATCCCTCGTGTCATCGATAAGCTACTGCGCAAGTTTAAGCGCCCATCAGCTGAAATATAAAACCACGTTCGCATCAACGCTACTCTTTAGCTTTACTACCTGGACGGTAAACTCTGCAGCCTCTAATGTCTACCCTAGCCGATACCACCCCTGTTCCGTCATTTGGTCCAATCCCGTCACCACCACCAGAAACAGATGCCCAGCACGCTTCGCCTTCCTCTGGATCTAGCAAGCAGCGGCCTGTTGTACGCCTTGACGATTTGTTCAATTTTCAGATCGTCGTTTTCCAGGTAGGAGCGCTGAGAAGTTTGTGCACAGATTCTGTCTGACAAAATATTTAGGTCGAGAATACCCTCTTTCAGGTTCTCAGGAATGGCTTTAACGTTCCTGGAACTATCTTCGAAGCAATGTTTGCGCTCCCAACAACAGAAAATCAACACTCTCTCCTTGAAGGTAATAGCCTTGAAAATCCTATTCAGCTCCCAGGGATCGAAGAAAAGCACTTTCGTGTCTTTTTGCGCAACTTGTACCCATTGTAGGTTTCCCTTCTGTTGCCACTCGAGGTTTAACGTTTAATGCTCAAGCAACGCGCATTACTTTAGCATCGGCCAATCACCTGTGGTCGAATACGAAGACTGGGTTGGAGTTTTACATTTGGCGACCATGTGGATGTTCAAAGAGGTTCGTCACTCAGGCTCCTGGGCCCGGAGCTTCAATCCTATTTATTTCTCATCTACAATCTTATTTCATCCTAGATTCGGTTGAAGGCTATTTCCTCGCTTTCAGTCCTCATTCAACAGAAGACAGTGTTCGAAAGGATTTCATTGGCCCGAAAATACGGAGTGACCGAGTGGCTCCGAGAAGCGTATGCAGAACTTGCTCAAAAGAGACCTCTGACAATGGAAGAGCTATGCGACTCACCAGTACCTGGGTTTGGGCTGAACTGGGAAGCGATTGCTAGGCTTTTCTATGTCCAAACGCAGCTTCCGGCGAGCAATAGCAATGTACGATGCGTTACCTGCGGAAACTACTACGGTCCGTCCTATGGGCCGCCTTGTAAATGCGTTATTATAGTCAAGGTGGACGAGATATTCAAAGAAGAATTGGAGAACTTGAAACTCATGGAAAATTTTGACGACATCGAGCCTGGCCTTCCATGTAAGTGCGTCAATAATCTATAGGCCTCTCTCTGACAACACCCACTTCATGTAGTCGACGGGCACTCCCTTGCCACACCAAAGGGGAAGAAGAAGGGAAAGAAGAAGTGATACATCTATGAGAACATTTTACGGCGTCGGGTTGAATCGGATGCAAAGACCAAGCTCTGGTATTTAACTAGTGGAAGAATTATCAGCCGGTAGTAGCATTCTACCTCATGTAATCTATGATCAAGAGCGCTGTTTTTCCCGCTCTTCCTTTTCCTTCGGTTCCCTCGCTTTGGCTTTCGCACGTTCTTCCGTGAAAAACTTGACGCTGGAGGCGCTGTCAACGAATTCTTTTACGAAGCGCATCTTCGGAAGTGCGCTGGCTCCAGCGGGTGGAGGTGCCGGGACAAAGTGAACGACGATCATGTACTCGTTAGTGTATGGTGCTCCCGAGGCTGATTCGCCAACAGAGGACGCCTAGAAGCCAATTCAAGCGGGTTAGTTATTGGCAGCCGGAATAATCAAACTGATATCGCCTGTCGCGAAAGCAGTAGATTGATAGGGCTGCGAGGCCGAAGGACTTACATGGACCGTCATTTTCTCGTCGGCTTCAATGACTTCGTGTATTGTCACCTGAAGCGTCCAGGTCGTCCACGGTAGACCGTAGTTGGCAAGAATGACATCAGCGGCACGTGAATGTCGAGTGCATAGTTTCATGAGCGACGCGATAAGGGAGGGCGAGGGTGGAGACGACGACAGTCAGCAGCTGGCATCACCCACAGTTGTTTGCAAGTTCGAGACACACCTTAAATTTTTTGAAGAGAGGGAGAACTCCTTTCAGATATTCCCTGTATTGTCGCTTGTTTAAAACAGGACGGCCGAGTGACTGGGGAAGAATGCGATGTTCGAGAGCTTCGTCAAAGCAGTCAACGATGAGGTCCAGGTCCCAGGCATTGAAGGCGTCGATGTAGGCCAGGAAGGCGCGCAGGTAGCGTGACGGAAACTGGGGGACGGTGAACCCGTAGTTGGGAGATTCGCTGGGATTAAATTGGTGGCTAGACGACATTTGGGACGATAAAAACCAGGAATGGCGGCAAGCCTATGTCTAGATTGATGTAGCGGCAAGAAACCCAGGCTGAACCAGGGCGGTAAAAGGCTCGCGGGACGGGACGGCGGATTAGTGTGTGTTCGAGTGGGACCCACAGAAGCGTTGGAGAGCAACAGAGATAAAGCTCACGACGGTGGATATGCCTAGAGGTAATAAAGTGGCTGAGACCTAAATATACAAAGTTGTAAGCACCTTTATGTTAACAACCGTGGAGAAGGAATTTTTCCTAGAAAAGGTCCTGAGAGAGTTAGTTTTGATTTCCCATGCAAAAATTCGCCGTGAAGCAGTGGCCACTGAGAAATTAGGAGAAGAAAACAAGGAGTCTAGGAATTCGAATTTATGTTTGAGGTAGGTCGCGTTGATTGAGTTGGCGCGAGGTGCCGCCGAGACCCCTTGGGCTAGATCCCGCAGAGATCGAGATCGTTACGTCAATCCAAAAATTGGATGCCCTCGAAGCGTATCTGGCATTTTTCAGTTCCCCTCCGGCAGCTACCGCGAAATTTGGGGTGGTAATCATTATTGAGTCGCCGTTTGCGGCCACCTGTGGTCTCCGAGGGTGCTAGTCGTTAGATTGTTCCATTTGGAAGTGGTCCACATTGCCGAAAAGTAAGAGAGGTACACAATTGTTGACAAGCGGCCAGATCGTTCCAAAGATCTCTTCTAGTGATTGGATAACTGATCATTGTACTCCGTGAATCTGAAGGAACGAGGTACGTACTGCTGTGCAGGTACCCAACCCGACTGAGGCGACGTCATGATCCATCTGATCGATGCGAACGGAAGCAAAATCCACTTCCGATTCGGGTGGAAATTAGTTGTGGGAGGTTGTGGTGTCTCTAAGGTGCCTCGATCTAACACCAGGCTTGGGATCGTAAGAGATCGTAAGCAAAGACGGAGGAAAATATTGGGCCGCAAAGTATAGACTTGTATCCATTACAGTATATGTAGTAGTGTAAGAGTAGGAGTAAGCCATAGTGCATAGTGTAGTCATAACAAGAAGTAATAGTACATACAATCAATTCGAGTCTGGTCGTTTCATTATAGCGAGAACTTGTAGAAGGATAGAGCCGATATCAAGAAACAAAAAAAGATCATGATGGGTCACGACGGTGCTGAACCAAGCCGTTAGATGAAATAAACATCCTCTTTCTCGACATGGTAATCTTCCAAACGTTTGAAATACTCGAGACGTTCTTGGCGCTCGCGATGCTGCTTCTAAAATAGACAAAATGATTTAGATGAAACTCGAATATCGCTCTTGAAATAAATACCTCGTCGAGGTCGTCCTCATTGTCGCTCGTGTCGGCATTTGCCTTCGTCGTTGGGGCAGATTTGCTCACAGGCTTTTTCAAACCTTTCTTCTTGACAGCCGAACGTTTCGTTCCGGCGGCCTGGTCTTTGCTCTTCTCTGGGGATCGGCGCTTCTCGCGCGGCCTTAGTGATCTTGAGGCAACTCCAACAGACGTACTCGCCTCCTCGGCCTTGACATCCTGTTTCTCCGGTTTAGAGGCTTTCAGTTTCTTCAATGCTACCTCAACCTCGTAGCTTCGATCAAGCTCTTCATTGAAGTCTCCAAGGGGGTCATCCTGAATAGTAGGTCGAAGCCGTTTGTGAGCAGACATTTTCGAAGGCGAAGGTGAACTTTCAATCGACGACGTGCAGGGGCTAAATATATCATGACCTTCGTGTGACACTCGTCGCCGTTTCTGCTTATCCTTGTGTGGCGTTGGGGGGGTTGCGTAGTGAGGATGGACGGCAGCGATTTCGGCAACATCAAGTCGATGTACGTCTTCTTCTACTGAACGCTTCAAGCGACGGACAGGCCGAGGGGAAGACGTATCAGCCACCAAAACCTCCTCGTCGTACGCATCTGCTGCGGGTGCCATTTCTCGATCAACCTTGAGCTTCCGCTCCAGGGAGACAAAGCCAAATGGGTCTGAGTGCGAGCTTACATTCGCCACGGCGTCGTCGGATACGGAATAAACATTGTCAAATTCTTGCCATGGATCGTATGGGTCAAGAGGAATAGAGGCGTTGGATGCGAGCGTGAAGGTATCAATAAACTTGGGTGCGGATTGTTGAGGTTCGAGGAACGGCGAGTTTGTTGAGACGGAGGGAGGAGATGACGGAGGGAGTGGAGATGTAAATTTCGCAGGTGGGGGATGGAACTCATTCTGAACTTCCGCGGGAGGGGCTGTGGTGACGACAGCATGATTTACGTCGTCCGGGGACTCAAAAATGTCGTCGGCGTTGGCTTGTTGTGTTTCCTCGCCGCGGTTAGCGGCTTCAGGAGCTGGGAGAAATTGGTCGGTGATATCTTGGAGAGGCAGCTTCTTTCGCTTCAGAGGAGCAGTGGACGGTTTACCCTTGCCTTTAGAAGCTGTCTTTGCCCTTGTGGTTCGCTCACCCAGGACCTTACCTCCTGTGGTTGGTACAAGAGCGGCCGTAATCAACGTCCCCGAGGCCGCAGTCCGACCATGACTGCGAGTATGTGATCGTGTGGCTCGAGTCACCGCTCTGCCAGTATTCTCCTTCTCGTCTTCGTCTACATTCTGGTTTTCGTTGCGGTTTCGTGTCGTCGTATGAGAAACATTTGCGGCGTCCCACTGTGAGCGGGATATGTTCCTTGTTCTGGGCATGATATGGGGTCAATCTGGAGTCGGGTGGATAGTTTCGTTGTCGAGAGTTTGCAAGATAATATGAAAATTCGGTTTGACAATTTATTGGGTTTCTTGAGGCTTAAGAAGGGTTATTAGTACATAGAGGCAAGTCTAAATTATGAGGTTGGCCCTACGTAGGTCGGATGGGTTCTTGTTGGTGGCACAGGACTTCAATTCGCCTGAATATGCTTTGGAAAGTTAGCATTCGGGAGAAAATACTCGGAAAGATTTCCTGATAGAACTTACAGATATTCCAAGAAGGTGAGGTTTGAGGAAAGAGATTGAGTGACAGGAAATGCCTAACGCAGAAATAGGTCAACCGTGAGACTCTTGAGAGCGTGAGAAAGCACGATGGAACTCAAAGACGCGTCCTGTCACATGACCGCATCATCTCGAGTCATGATGATGTTAAACACGGTCCACGTCGACGCGTCGCGTCGTAACTTCACTTGACCAACAGCGTCTTCATCTCTCAATGAACACCTCAACAAATTAAAGCGCGAAACAAGCTACATGTCATTCGAAGACACGCAATGCAAGGATCACGGTCGCTTCACTTCCCGCCGTCCTAGCTTAATTATCATGCATCCACTGGCAGGTTCTCGTTCAGTTGTCTATGTCCGACGTCCGTCAGAGCTCAGCAGACTTCGCACAAAAGTGGGGTCAAGAACAATTGGTACATCTAGTCAAAAATACACATAACAATCGTCATTATACAGGTATGTAGTCGCTCCTCATTTCTTGTCTTCAGTTACTCCCTCCAAACTCAAACCAAAAACTGTTGCGATTTTTCCTTCTAATTCTTTCTGAAGTAACACTTTTATGGGCTGGACCTGCCAATACGGCCCATTTTTGAATGCCGTCCAGACGAACCACTCTCTGATAGCTGAAATTTTGAGAATGACAGACAAGCCGAGGGTCTTTACATCTTCTTCATCCATAGGTTCTTCCTGGTCAACCAATGCTCGGATTCCTTCAAGCGTCCACGAGTCTATGTTGTAGTTCTGTCCCCACAGCACCAATTTATAGGGATCGGTGACCAAATCCGGTGTAATCTTGCCAATAGCAAGTTGTCTAACATTGTTCATATCCCATTTTGAAGATAGTGCGAGAACAGTCTCCCATTCCTTTGTAGTGAGTTTCTCTTTTTGTCGATGTCGTCTAAGGAGGAAATAAGACCATTATATTTTATTCCCAGATCAATTAATCAAGGTGCGCACCGAGAGTACATTATCCGTAAAAGCTGCTTGAAATCTTCCTTCTTCACGCCTTCTAATACAATCGGCTTTTCGTCTGTCATACCTTCGACTTCGACGTGAGGATCTTGCGGCAATTGGAACATGGCTTTGAACACTTCAGATTCTTCCGTAAAGTCGAGAATAGGCAGTTTGAACAGTGTATCCTCTACCTGAAATTGTGAAGTGAGCTTTGATCATCTGACCTTGCATTAGAAATAAGGCTCACTAAGAACACTGCGCTTTGAAGGTAAAAATCCTTGTCATGAATAATCTTCGACGATTTTGCTTGATTTCGGTTTGCCATTGTTTCTGCTCATCCAGATGGATGTCGATAATGAGGCTGGCGCTAAAACGCCTCGTGGGGGATAACCTCTGGTTAGTGGTCACCTGATGTACCAGAAACCATTTCATACGCCCTCGTAGGATGTTCATTCATTGTCAAGGCTTGATTCATAGTTCCACGGCGAGGTACAACAGAATTGCCATTAATGAGTCTAGAATACCTCTAGACCGAATGATGCCCGGATCCTCTCAACAATGTTTTCTTTCGAGATCGCGTTGCGCATGCTTGCGGTCCACTCTCTGAGCGCCGACACCTTCAAAACGTCGGATATTCCAATTGAACGAACGTCTTCTTCGTCCATCGGCTCTGTCCGAGTAACCAATTTTTCGATTCCGGAAATTACCCAGGAATCTACGTTGTACTTCCGACCCAAGTTAACCAACGTTCGCCCATCATTCAGGAGTTTGGTGAGCTTGGCGATGGCAAGACTTCGAAGCCGATCCATTTGCCACAGCGAGGATAATACCAAGACTGACACCCATTCTTCTTCTGTGAGCTTTCCTATCTCCTTGAATCCTCTGGTCATGAAAAAGAAAATAAGAATAGCATGACTACTGGACTGCCGAACTACTCACCTAGCGTACATTACCCGTAAAAGCCGCCTGAAATCATCTTTCTTGATCCCCTCCAACATGATGGGCCGCTCGTCAGTCAGGCCGTCTGCCTCGGAATTAGGACCTGGAGGCAACTCAAACATTGCTCGAAAGACCGCAGATTCATCGGTAAAGTGGCAAACATGGACCTTGAACAGCCGATCCTCGATCTATGGAAGTTCTCCGTGAGTATGCTATCCTTCGGGCAATGAATGGTCAAATTGAAGTACCAGGAAGATCGCGTCACGCAAATAAAATTCTTCGTCATGAAGGATGGGGCCCGGGGAAGGTTGTTTAGCCGCCATTCGGTGATCAGTGAGAAGGTCCAATGCGATAGGGAGACGCGCTCCCTATCGCACGCAAATCTATTCTTTATTTGCGCATATGATTGCATTCGAAGGTGGGCTACAGATGGGTTCTGACGCTGGTTGTTATCTTATCCGATAATGAGCCAGTCCTTTGTCCTAGCCCATCGCGAATGGTGGTCGATAACTGAGCGCTAAAATTCCAAGGTACGTCATTGATAACGATGCGATTCTCCTCTTAAATTGCGATCGGCGGCCGAAGACTCCTTTCCGGGTTCCTTACTAAGTATTCCTCCCAAGTTTAGAGCTCTCTAAGTATTTCTCTATGCATTCGATGCCAAACTTGATAAACCAACAAGATCAGCCTTGTAACTAAATCCCCTGCCATGAGGGATAACCGCAGCGAACCACAAGAAGGCAACGCCGCCATCGGAGGTGGGAGATAGGAAGAAAACATACTGCGGAGAATGTTAATTTATGCAGCTGCGCAGTGGTTACAGACGAGACCTCCAAGGAACGACATATGGATGGATGGCTGCGCCTGATGTGCGATAAAAGATGCGCAGGATTCTGGTAAATCAGGACTCACTTGACTCGTGTACATCCTCAGAATTTTGTCACTCCAAAGCCCAGGCCGGATCACCATATGGCTGCATGACAGACATCGATTTCCACGGTCCTGCGTTTGAATGTTTAACGTTTAACACCGGAGTAAACTAGGATAGTTTTTAAATCTCAGTTGTTGAAATTAAGAACAAAGTATTCATGATCAGAAGGCCACTACCCCGCTCTACACCATAGTCCAAGATAACTAACAGTTACACCTGCGTAAATCGGTGCCAAGGACGTTGCAAGGCGAGGTCCGCTGAAGGCGGCCTGACATCATCGGTGCCATGTGGGAGAATAACCTATTATAGGATGATGCCAAATTCGGCATCCCGCAGCTTTTTAAGTTTTACCCCTCTCTTCTCCAACGCCTCTTATTTGATCACCGTATAAAGGGCTCAGGCAGCGAAACCTTCGCCAACTGCGTCCAATCTTTCTTCTTTTGATTCCGATTCTGGTCCAACTCTATCCTGAGTACTGACGATGATATACTCGAACACGGACACACCCATACCCCCCAAGCAGGGTCCAAATAACCCACCGCCTCCGAGAGGAGAGGGTCAGCAGTCACCACCGTCTTACGGAAGCTCTCAGGCATACCCTCAGGTCCAACCGTACCCCCAGACGTACACTGGCTACGCGGTGGTGGTACCTCCTCCCCAGACCGCAGGACGGCGCTTCATAGGCGCTTTCCTGGTGGCTACCTTGATTTGGTTTCTCTTTACCGTGCTAATTCAAAGCACTTTCGGTGTTGTCCGTTGGAGTCACCGTCATGGGGGTTTGGTGAGTCGTCATCGTTTCTATTTACGTCTGAAGTTAATTATTTTGTGGAAAGCAGATCCTTGATGGCTGGGACTATACCGTTCCTTCTGGCGTTTCCCTCGAAGAGTGTATTCAGGGTGGGGAATGGTCATCAAGCTTGAAGCCAGATTCCTCTGTAGCTATGGCCCAAGGTTTTGTCGGAATCACATTCCCTCGCGAATCCGAGACATCATTCGATCTCCCCCTCTCATCCAAAAGTCTTTTCTTCCTTTCACGCGGGCAGCTATTGGGCGGTGTTGTCAATGTCATTACCTCGACAAACCAACCGAAAGACACAGCAACGGTGCAGGTTGTTATTAAATATCGTCGCGAAGAGGTTCGCGACCTGGCCAAAGTTTGCATGATAACCCGCAACCAAGGCGAAAACGGTGTTGGAATCTTCGTGAGTCAGAATACTGATGTTCCTACAAAGCAAGTTTACGATGTATTTCCCTAGGCGCCTGTATGGCCACTAGGCCGTTATCCCCACGGACAAGACTATCAACTGGGCTACAAGATGACTATCACTCTTCCCGAGCTTACCGGCAAATCTGCCCCTCTTGTAATCAAGAACTTCGAAACCGACGTACATAATTCTGTTCACCAGATTGCAGACTTGAACGACAAGGTTCTCTTCGAATCGATCTCCCTTAGTGGATCAAACGGGCCTATTACAGCTGGGGTGAGTACCGACCTGCGTAATGTTGGAGCCCCAAGCTAACATTTATAAAATAGTCATTGGCAGTCATCAAAGGGAAAATTCATACCAGCAATGGTCAGATCTCAGGAAACTTCAACGGCACGACTGGGTTAATTGTTGAAACCTCCAACGCTCCGGTCTCAGGAAAGTTCAATAGCAAGGACTTGAGTATCAAGACATCGAATGGCCAAATTTCCGGAGTTTTTAACACCACCACCGTGTTGACTCTCTTGACCTCCAACGCCCCGATTCATGTTGCTGTCGGCTTGGAAAGCAAGGGAAAAGGCGCTACGCCAGTCCTCACCGCTCGTACTAGCAATGGGTATGTCCTCGACTATAAGGTCTCTTCAGCTGCTGACGTACTTTATTCAGTATGCTTGAGGCCGATGTTAGCCTGATCTCAGGTTCCAGTTCCGGTGGCTCTTTCAACGTCACCACAACAAGCTCGAACGCCCCCCTGCGCGTTACGTTCCCCGCTTCTCCCCTCAACTCCAAACTGAACTTCAGCGGCTGGACATCGAATGGACGTGCAACAGCTCTCCTCAACCCTGCGTATGAAGGCGACTTCAGCCTGCAGACGTCATCCACTTTCGGTGCCACTGTCCACCGCAACGCAGGCGTGGAAGACCCGACTGGAGAAGAGAGAAAGAGGCAGATTGTGTATCGCACTGTAGGAAAAGGGGTCCTCACTGGTGAGATACATTGGGATACGAAACAAAAGGGTCAAGGTCTGGTTAGTCTGCGCACGTCGAATTCACCTATTGTGCTTGAGGTTTAAACTCGAGTAATGATTTGACATTTACTGTCGATCTTGTAGTATCTTGTATGTAGTTGGTATGATGAAGCTATTATTAGTCGCCGTCTGCGTCTGTGGAGTCGTGAATATCCATTAAATTCAGCACGAGTGCGACGGCAGCTGCGAAGGAGGCAGAGGGCCTGCTGTAAACGAGGGAGAGCAGAGAGGAAACTATTTTTAGCTGACCTCCAGGGGCACTGGCCATGGAAAGAAATAAATGTCAATAACTTGACTTCCAACGTCCATGCATCACCGGCGACCAATGGTAGATTCTACTTCACTCCAATTCATTCTGCTTTAAATCACATTGAAATCCTAGGGAAATACTTAGTTTTGATCTTGGAATACAGGCCAACCGAGGTACATTACCCGTATCCCAGAAATCTCTCAGAGGCGTGGCGCAAACGAACTCAACAGCGTCCTCAACTACCATTCACCACTGCAATTCCCAGGAAGCGACGAACCGAGACTGTTACTTTCCATTCTCCTCCAAGGGACGACCACGGCAAGGAGCGTATTTTGGTCCTAATTCTTTCCAACCGACATGGACGTAGAAATAAACCGAAGCCTTCCGACAGAGCTCCTATTATCTATCATCGACAGAGTTGAGCACGATGAAGACCTGCTCCTCTTAGCGACAGCATCTCGGCACCTTCACGATCTCTCACTGCCGGAGTACTTTTCGAGACTGAATTTCGACCCAAGTTCCAAAAGCCTCTCGCTGAAATCGTTCGACGGGTGCTATAGGACCCTGTCCGGCCTTGCCATATCCCTCGACCTCGTCGGGACATCTCTGCACGACCTTTCATACGATTTTGGGTACATCCATAATCCGGACCAAGTCATTAGGGAGGTCCGCCTATTAACGCGATACGTGGCCAAGTTATCGTCTATAGATCAAGTCACCTTGCGACTGGCTATCTTTCCTAGGACGTCGAAGCATTGGAAAGCGGCGAACATCGTTCTGCTGCACACCATCTTGCAGAAATCATGCACGAGCATGCACATCACGACATCCCAGTTATCGTCCTTGTACGAAGAGCCAAAGTCATTACGCTCAGTAAGGCCGTCGGATTGGCTCAAAGATTATTGGCCTGCTGGAGTTGATCCTCTGACTAGCGGCGCGAAGCACCTGAAAGTGTGCTCCATCCAAACCTTTCCGACATCTCTCAGACCTTTCTATTATCACGCCCTTCAAAGTAGCGCTTCGGTACTTACTGACCTATCGTTCAAGAACTTGTTCGGTGGTGGCACCGACTGGGGAATCATGCTCGCAAACCTCCAATTTCCGCGCCTCAGCCGACTGGCGGTTACATTTGGAGTCATCCCACGAGACCCCTTCGTAAAGTTTCTTGCGAAGCATCAAAACATCCAGGAATTTCAATACCACCATATCCGATACGACCCTCTGCCCAAACGGCCGGCACGTATTGACAAAGCTGTCTTCGAACGTCTGCACACGCTCACGACTACCCCGGAACACATTCTCAACTTCCTCCCGGCGATGGCGAGGATACCAGCCCTCACGAACATCGTCATCATGGTCGAAGCGAACTTCAGCGCTCTTGACGGTGCACTACGGTGTCTTGCATCGTGCGTGAACAAGATCACCCTCTCCCTCGAAATTACGAGGACCGGGCTCAGTTTTGGAGTTTGGTTTGATACTATCGTCCGCAATGGATTGGCGCAGGCCGGGAGGCCAGAGGCTCTTCTCCACTGTGTCGAGGAGCTGGTCATGGATAATGGAGATTGGGGATTCACGGATGACAATATCACAACTCGCCTCCCAGTGTGGCTCCGCCTGTTCCCGGCTCTCAGGGTATTGACTCTCAGAGAAGGCAGTCCGGCGTTGAGATTGACTGCTTCCCTGTCGGAAGTCCGTCCATTGCCACCATATATTGACGCTCTCAGAGATGCTTGTCCTGGAATATACATCGAATGGCAGCACAGACACTCTGTCAATGTGCCTCTGCGTGGCTGATGGCTGTGGTCCCAGTATCGCCAAGCACTTGTTTTGAGATCCGCCTCAGTATTCTGGGCCCATGGTGGAGCAGTCTTCTCTCAAGTTGCTGCCGTCCATGCCATCCATGGCTTGGGAGAGAGGTTGTGAAGCAATCGATATTCTTCCCCGGTCTTGGAAATTAATGAATGATGGAAGCGTGAACGCGGATGCAAATAGTCCTCATAGTACCGCCATGCCTCTCACTGGAGAATTTCCGTTCACTATCTTTCGAAATGGTTTCCAGATTAAACCGGTAAAGCCTGCCACTTGGAGTCTTAGCGACTCAGATAGTAGATAGTTAGAAAGAAGTGGTTTAATTTGGACCGCAATTATTTCGCAAAATTGTTTGTGATCGCCCGGCTATGCCGGCAATCATATATCCGTAATCCGACACTCGGAACGCGTTCTCAACTTCGTTCTTGACCTGCACGGCGATTCACTGTTCACCTATGTATCTTGACCTCATCGCCTTCAATAAGGATGTCTATTTTCCTGTGCTATTCTAGAGGCCCCTTTCCTATTACTTGAGTATACATACCTTGAAGAAGCAATTCCGAAGAGCTTTGACAATGGATTGCGGTGCCTGAATGCTTTTTGTACTGGTACCTCTGTCAAGTTTCAACGCCAAGGTCAAATCTCGATTTTTAAAGGCCTCTTTCACCAGTAACTGATGTCTCTGCCCATACCTCATCTACCAACCAAATGGCTGAGCCGATAGCAGATTCCCTTAGGTTCAATGCAGAAGTCAGTGACCCTACCATTATTTCATTTGTTCTTTTCTTACTAGTCCCCAAGGACCCGAAAATATGGGGCTGTGGTAACCCACTAAATGCAGCGTATAAGTATCCTATGCCTGAGCCGACTGGGGATCCATGGGAGAGACTACTTGTGCCGCTCTTGAAGAAGGACAAAGCACAATGCGATGCTTGGAAGGACGAGGTGCAGAATCTCTTGATCTTCGTGAGTCTTCAGAGTACATCGAAAAACTGGCGCTAAAACGACGTATTCAAACTCCAAGGCCGGTCTCTTTTCCGCCGTTGTAACGGCCTTTGTCATCGACTCATACAAAGGACTCAAGGCGGATCCCAATGACAAGATGATTGATTTGCTCTCCAGAATAGCGACACGCGCCGAAAATCCCCTGAACACAACTGCAACCCTACCTCCTGTGGAAAGAACATTTTCTCCTCCATCGTTCGTCATTCGACTCAACACGTTCTGGTTCCTTAGTCTCGTGCTCAGTCTCAGCACTGTCCTACTCGGGATTATCTCACTTCAGTGGCTGCGGGAACACCAGCGTTACGACGGGATCACATTCAAACAATCCTACGCGATATTCCACCTGCGAGCGGAGGCATTACAGAAGTGGTATGTCCCGCAACTCTTCGCTTCTTTGCCCTTGCTGCTTCAAGGCGCCCTCGTTCTCTTTTTCGTGGGGTTGGCTGAATTCCTATTATCTCTTGGACACAAAGTCGCCGCGCCCATCGTCATCTTAATAGTCATCACGCTCCTCATCCTCTTTGGAACAACGCTACTACCCACACTCCAGGCATTCCCGCTGTACATCCCATATCTAAAGCTTCATAAAACTGGTGCTCCTGCACAATGTCCTTACAAATCCCCTCAGTCCCAAGCCTTCCGTGCTCTATCGGGCGCCATCCTTTGGCTGTGGTCTAAAACCGTCACCCGAGTTCTCTACCATCCCATCATTTGGTTACGAAACCAATTTTTTGATAACAGCCAACACAATGACAAAAGAAAGTATCTCCTGCCCTTCGACGACATCCTCGTGGTGTGGAACAAAAAGACATGGATCGAATTTGATTTGGCGTGGTTGGATGTACGAGACAATTACTTGACGACTGGACAAGGGATCCACGCGGCCACGACATTCCCGTTGCATGTCCCCCTCTACGACATTGTTAGCGGCCTCGGTACTGCCATAAAGGAACACGGAGCCGAAGATTCCGTAGCATTTGTCCCCACAGTCTATCATTGCTTCCAAGAGATAGCCCAAAACACGCATGACATTCATCACTGGCAGTATCCCTATCAGCGACATTTTCAGGCTCTCGTCAAACGCTTCCTCAAGCGCGGTACGTTCGGATACATATCGGACGTCATTGATGGGGAAAATGCTGACCTCCTCTTCGATGAAAATAATCTCGCGTTTCTTACTGTTATGATCAACAACCGTAATTTGGAATCAATTGTCCCCAAAACCACTCACTTCCATGAATTGCACCTTCGGATCTTAGGCTTCGTTACCCTGTATCCTAGGAAGCTCTTGAGAGAGCCGTCTGGACAAAATTTCCCCTATGTGGTCAAATTCGATCATCCTGGCATGGTCGCGGGTTGGGATAAACCAACATTGGAAGGTAGTCGTTCTACAATCACCTATCCTCGTCCGCAGCTGATATAATAGTATTGGTTTTAGTCTTTTCGAACCAATGGGCATCAACATTTTACACGTTCTTCAAGGCATTCACAGTGGACTTCATATCAGAAAAAACCGTGGTGCAAAGTTTTCATGCACATGAGCTCTCCAAGAACTTCATCCGGGGCGGTATAACACGTTTAAAGCATATCCACGAAGCCAAGGTCGATCCAACCCTCGTCGCCGATTGTCTTGTTGCAACAATAAATGTTTGCACCACCACTCTGAACACTCATATGGCCGATCCAGAGTCAAAGCGGAGACCTGACCTGTTATTCTCTGCGTCATCTTCTTTGGCATCATACATGCAGAGTCAATCTTGGATTCCTGACAGTGTTTACACTGCCCTCAGTCAACTTGGGCCGGTTCTTGTACGCTATGGGCAATTCGTTGACAATTTGGAAAAGAATCATGGTCAAAGGTTCGAACATGTTTTACTCTCTAAATTGCACCGCCATAATGACCTTTCGATGGTTGAGCAGTAGACTGAAATATGTCCCGCCGCAAGACGCTCAAAAGACTGACGTCGATATCGTCTCAGCCTCTGGCAGCGACTGATCGTAAATGCTGCTTTTGCATCAATTTTCTTCTTTCCTTACGAAACAAACCTGTTCTGCATCAGTCTGAGATTTTCCATTGCACCATGACATGTACGACATATGTGGCTTTCGTATTTTATCACTTTTCTTGTTTGCTTTTGGTTTGCTTACTTATGTAACAGAACATTTTTCTCATTTTTTCAACACATTTCAGTGACCGAAATTGGGGTAGATGCTCGAATAGACGTCGTCGGTCGATGGTGGCTACTATATCTGTGTTCCGACAGCCTGTCTTGGTAAAGTAGGTGCCGTCAAAGTTATGCAGAAACTGCAGGTTTGAACAGCAGACTGATCGCCCGGCTACTACCGGGTAATCATTATAATCAGTCCTGCCACCGAAACACCTTTCACTTTTCTCTCCTCCACTCATTCATCTGTCCACAACCACAATAAGTAACACAAGTTTACTTGTCTGATCATCTTCCATTGGGATGACTACTTTGACACCAAGGCTATTCTCGAAGTTCCCTATCATATTATACCAAGAAGGAATAATTCCGAAGGCAATGGGTTGCGGTGCCTGCCTGTCAACTGCACGCCGGAATTCAGGAAAGCAGCTCATAGGTTCTCGAATCCTAGATACCTCCTTCATAAAGAGCGGTTAAAATTTCTGGCCACATCTTACCAATCCACCCACCAAATGGCTGAGGGCGTAACGGAATCTCTGAGGTTCAATGCAGAGGTGAGAGACTCGCATTTCCACCAACCACTCGTTACTTATCTGTTTTGGTAGGACCCGAAGGTATGGAAGTGCGGTAATCCTCAAAATGCGGAGTACAAGTACCCTATGCCTGAGCCTACCGAAGACCCTTGGGAGAGACTACTTGTGCCGCTCTTGAAGAAAGATAGAGCACAATGCGATGCATGGAAAGACGAAGTGCAGAACCTCTTAATCTTCGTGAGTCTTCCGATTACATTCAGAAACGGGCGCTAAAACGACCTGTTGAAACACCAAGGCCGGTCTCTTCTCTGCCGTTGTGACGGCTTTTGTCATCGACTCATACAAGGGACTCAAGGCGGATCCTAACGACAAGATGATTGATCTGCTCTCCAGGATAGCGACACGCGCCGAAAATCCCCTAAACACAACTGCAACCCTACCTCCTGTGGAAAGAACATTCTCTCCTCCGTCCTTTGTTATTCGACTCAACACCTTTTGGTTCCTTAGTCTCGTGCTCAGTCTCAGCACTGTCCTACTCGGGATTATCTCACTTCAGTGGCTGCGGGAACACCAACGGTACGACGGGATCACATTCAAACAATCCTACGCGATATTTCACATGCGGGCAGAGGCGCTGCGGAAGTGGTATGTTCCACAACTCCTCGCTTCTTTGCCCTTGCTGCTTCAAGGTGCCCTAGTTCTCTTTTTCATAGGGTTGGTTGAATTCCTATTATCTCTTGGACACAAAGTCGCCATACCCATCATCATTTTAATCATCATTACGCTCCTCATACTCATTGGAACGACGCTACTGCCCACACTTCAAGCGTTCCCGCTGTACATTCCATATCTAAAGCTCCATAAAGCTGGCGCCCCTGCGCAATGTCCCTACAAATCTCCTCAATCCCAAGCTTTCCGTGCTATGTCGGGTGTCATCCTTTGGATATGGTCTAAAACCGTCACCCGAGTTCTCTACCATCCCATCATTTGGTCACGAAACCGATTTTTCCACAACGGCCAACAAGATGACCAAAGAAAGTGGCTCCTGCCCCTCGAAGACATCCTCGTGGTGTGGAATAAAAAGACATGGATTGAATTTGATTTGGCGTGGTTGGATGTACGGGACAATTACTTGACGACTGGGCAAGGGATTCACGCGGCCACGACATTCCCGTTGCACGTCCCCCTCTACGACATCGTTAACGGTCTCGGTACTGCCATAAAGGAACACGGAGTCGAAGATTCTATAACATTTGTCCCAACGGTCTACCATTGCTTCCAAGAGATAGCCCAAAACACACATGACATTCATCACTGGCAGTATCCCTATCAGCGTCACCTTCAGGCTCTCGTCAAACGTTTCCTCAAGCGCGGTACGTTTGGATACATATCGGACGTCATTGATGGGGAAAATGCCGACCTCCTCTTCGATGAAAATAATCTCGCCTTCCTCACTGTTATGATCAACAACCGTAACTTGGAAGAAATTGTCCCCAGAACTACTCATTTCCACGAACTGCAACTTCGAGTATTAGGATTCTTTACCCTTTTCCCCACGAAACTCTTGAAAGAGCCATCCGGGCAAAATTTCCCCTATGTAATCAAATTTGACCATCCTGGTATGGTCACTGATTGGGGTAAACCGGCGTTGGAAGGTAATTATTCAACCATCACTTATCGTCGTCCGCGGCTGGTCTAACGGAATTGGTTATAGACTTTGCGATCCAATGGGCATCAACATTTTACATGTTCTTCAAGGCGTTCACAAACGATTTCATACCAGAAAAAGTCTTGGTGCAGAGCTTCCATGCACACGGGATCTCGAAGGACTTCATCTGGGGCGGTATAACACGATTAAAGCACATCCACGAAGCCAAAATCGATTCGACCCTCGTCGCCGATTGTCTTGTTGCGACCATAAATGTTTGCACTACGACTCTGAATACTCATATGGCCGATCCGGAGTCTACGCGGAGACCTGACCTATTATTCTCGGCAGCGTCTTCTTTTGCATCATACATGCAAAGTCAATCTTGGATTCCTGACAGTGTTTACACTGCCCTCAGTCAACTTGGGCCAGTTCTTATACGCTATGGGCAAGTCGTCGATGATTTGGAGAAGAATCACGGCCAAAGGTTCGAACATGGTTTACCCTCTAACTTGCATTGCCATAATGACGCTTTCGTTTGGTTGAGCAGTAGAATGAAATATGTATCGCCGCAAGACGCTCACGACACCGACGCCGATACCGTCTCAGTCTTTGGCAGCTCAGAAGCTGAAAGCGGCTGAGTTGCTACCTTTCTATTATTCCCATCTTCTCTTACGAAAATGAACCTGTTCAGTCCGAGATTCTCCATCACAACGTTGTTGTGGCTTTCGCGCATGTTTATTTATTTTCCTGTTTACTTACTCTGTGTAACTGAATACTGAATGTGAAGCTTATTTTTCCACCACATGCTTGCAGCGCCCATGCAAGAGGACATTTGAATATGTTTCACTGTGGCAGTACGTTCTGTAACGGAAATTAAGGTGGATGCCCGAATAGACGTCGATGGTGGCTTGACCTGTGTTCCGACAGCTTGTCTCGGTAAGTGCTCATGTGCATCCATGTCAGCCTTTCGGTGCTGATCAGCTGAAGATTGTGGCTCCGTTGATCGAGAGGAATGTAAGGGTTGAAGCGCGTACGGCATCCCGTTGTAATCTATCAGTCGGGCAGCGCACTGATTCTCACTACTGACTCGCCTCCGTGACCTCAGGCTGTCTCTTCCGCGAATCAAGTGATCAATGCCCCTCACTGGCTTGAGCTGACTCGGTGTAAACGACTCCCAGGACCTTAGAACTGCGGACACGACCCAGGCGGCCACCAGAAAGTCGTTCCTCATTCTCATTAACACCGCATACCCAAGTAAGTAAGTACTTAAGTTAATGGTCAATGTTGTGCCTACCAACCGGCCGACTCTGCACATTAAACATCGCAACCGTTCGCACCGGAACGGATTGGGAACGGACAGCTGATAATTAACCCTCACATGCATGTCATGTTATTGACAGATTCAAGCGAAACGCTCGACTGAAATATACACAGTTCCAGTTGTCAACGGTACCAGACGTGTTGGTGTGTTGTCGCATTGCAAATGTACTACACTACTATGCTACTAATACTTAGAATACATGTACAAAATTTGAGTGGTGAGCGTCCAGACTACAAGTAACAACAAATGCCAACTTCAGGGCATTATTGAAGTCCGTGATACAAGATGGGTGAGTGAGTGGCAGAGGTATCATACATGCTGGAACCAAGAAAAAACTGAAAGCCTTTTGAGTAAAGAACGCGGACAGCATCGTGAACGAAAAGGGCGCAATGGTGGTGGTGATTTACAATTGGGTTGGCTGGGAGATAAGGGTATACAGCTACCGAGGACCACTATTCGCCATCGCCAAGTTAATTAAGGAGATCGTCCAAAAGGAAGTTGACATACCAACAAGAAAAAACGTTTTTCATGGGGCGGGCGCTCTCACGAAAGTCAAGCTGGCGGGCAGATGAGAGCAAAAGGCGGCAATACGAGTCGACATGGTTTTCCGATGCTGAGGTGCTCGGGTGGGGAAGAAACCCACGGATTCTTTTGGATCTGGAGAGGCGAAACGAGATTCGAAGAACATGAACGAGGTCGCATTGCCGTCGCTAAAGTATAGGCTCTGCGTCGCATTCTAGTATTAAAAGCAACGTTAGCATTAATGTTTTCGGAAGAATGGCCACGCAGCAACCACGATGTGCACAAGAGGGGGAGAAGAAGAAGGAGGAGATTAAAATATACTCACATCTGGCGAAAACTCTCCCACTGTTTGCAGGCCCGACGAAAGACCGTTTCCAAGTATAGTTTGCGACGTGTCTTCCTCGTCAAATGTCTTGCATTCGTCAGAATCTGTATCGGAATCGTCGGAGGAAGAGCTGGTAACCAGTGGGGAACGTGCCCGTCGTCTTCGGCTGCCGCCTCTCAACGGTATAGAAGTGGAGGTAGAAGCGTGTTCAGAATGTGAATGACCAGTCGTATCTGCCCAGCAGGCATCGGAGAAAGCGCTTAGTGGCGAGTAAATGAGAGTGTCATCAAGACCGTTCAAACATGATGGATCGAAGCCAAAATCGAGGGTAGTGGGGTCGAAAACCGCGGATAGAGATATAGAGATTTCCATAACGGTATCAGAATCGCTGGGTTTCGAAACATCGCTGGGGAACTGGGAATGTGGCGAAGTTGGTTGGGTGCTCATCATGGCCGACCATGACAGAAGTTCTGGGAACAAGTCTGTGTTTATCGTCGAGACGCTGAAGCGGCTGTCTTCAATCTGCAAAATAAAATGGTTAGATCGTTCTGGGATGCATTATTTGGGATATTGATCATACTTTAATAACTGCCTGAGCTCCAAGCGCCTGGTGGTTCTTTGATGAAAGTGGTAGTGCGGAGAGCCATGTTTCGTTGACAGGGGTTCGAGATACGTGGAGCATCGTTATTCTACAATTTTCGGAGGGGGATGGGTGGCAAGCCACTAACGTTGGGAGGCAAGGGGGAAGGATGAAAAGGAAACGACGCCGCTGAGGAGCTTACTCCATTTTATGGAAGGAGGTTTGGTAAGGAAACCGTCCCTTTTGTTGCAACCCTCCCAGAATTGGCCCGATCTGCTTGACACCCCGGATGGAGTTTAACCCACAATTGATTACGATTGGTTGCGCCGGATTTCTTCGGCAACTTTAAAGATAGCCTCACGTGTTCCTCGTTCAGGTCCTCCAGGAAATTCTTCCGGCGGGCACACAGTCCTTCAAGGTCAGCATACTTAGTTTTAACCATTTTGGCAAGGAATGGCGCGCTAGGGTTTTGTTTGACGGAAAGGGCGGCAGGGTTATGGAAGAGCGATAGGCGTCTCCACCCTTCCGACAAATGGGGTCAGGATACTATTTTCTGGGCCAGCCTGCTGCGAACCCGAGGCGGCGACGTAGACAAATCACCGATGCTTATTTCTGTAGCAGGGTGATCATGGGTACCATGGAGGTTCCTGGTACTGGCCGTCCCCAGCAGTCGGTAGTCAGAGCGTAAATATTCAAGTGGATCTCACCGCAGTCCGAACGGAGGCTTACTGAAGACAGAGGCATGTGGTAAATAGTTGAATCTTGAGCTTCAGACAGAATTTTTAGCGATGTTAAAAGGTAATGTTTGGAGAAAAAGATAGCCTATCTGGGTTCCATGCCTCGTGTCAACCTAAAGGCGAATTCGCGGCGAGAAATCCGCTGACATCCGTCAGTTGGGTGGATTACCTGGACAGGTATAAAATAGGCGTGGCAATCCGTAGTCCAGCCTTGTCTACTACTTCATCGCTTAGGCCATATCCAGGAGGCATGGAACGTTGGATTTGGCCAGGAATCAGGATGTACGGATTCTAGTTTTCCTAAATGGCGACGTGACTCCATACGAAGGTGCGATTAGGCGAATTGAAAATTCTCAAGGCGATTGACTCGATGAGAATCGCAAAGTAGTCCGATACCTGTATACCTTTACGTTTGCGAAAAATATGAAGGTGTTGAACGTTCGTTCAAATATGGATGACGTCTAAGAAAGCGGTATTCTAAAAATAGCTTCGGCAAGATCACTCAATTAAATTGCGTTGATGCCAGATGGTGTTGGAGGAAAGCTGGACAAGAGAACATATAAACCAGAAGGCAGCGACATTTGCGAGAATTTATTTGACCCTTGACAGCTAACTGCAAAACCCTAGGCACTTCCGAAAAACCCCACAATGCGCCCGTATTTATACAAACAACCGCATTTGGATGCCAAGAAGATGACGCCCTAGACCGAAGTTCTTTTCGGGCAACATGTCGGGAAGGCGCCCACCTATAATGGCTGAACTTGGGTAAAAAGGGTCAGTTCAAACCACTTCTTGCATCACTGTGGTGCTATCACCCCACTTTTAGACCAATGTGGTCAAATGACGGCGTTCAGGCACCCCAAAACGGTTGTTTGTATAAACATCGGCGCACCATCTGGGATTTTCAGAAAGTGCCTAGGGTTTTGCAGTTAGCTGGAATGCCATCGGAATTCACCCTTTCAGACAAAATATAAGATACAAACGATCGCAAACTAGGCACTGGTAAGGAGCCAGTGTTCCCCAAAAGAAATTACAATCCACTTCTTCGCATTATCCGCTTCTAATATTCATGTGCTCCTCGTACAAAACGCGAATGGAAAACTGGACGCCCCATTGATTTGCCAGAAATGACGATTGAGGTGCCTCCTAATGGTTGCGTTGTGGCATGAGGCGGCGCGACGTCCGCGTCCAGATTCGCGTTCTTCATCGGAGTCGCCATTGGCAGCTTGGTGTTCGAAATTTGCGCGGCCAGATTGGAGAGACCTCCAAGCTGTTTCTGACAAAATAGCGCGAGTCCTTTGATATCGTGTGCGTCTGGCCATTGGATTTTCTGGTGGAGTCAACGATCAGCAAGGTAATAAGAGACCCGAAGCAAGTTATATTCTCACCTTCCGTTGGCTCGGAGTGACCTTCTTCAGTGGCTTGCGAGGTCGAGATATGACGAGGCGCGCTGTGCTTTTTCGAGGGTACAATTCTTGGTGGCACATCGTGCCCGACCCCGAATATACGAACGCGTCGTCTTCGTACGCGTCGTCGGGAGATACTAGGCGGTATGGAAGGACCTCAAATACGATAGATTGGACATCCACGACGCGTTTTTGGTACTGGAGGAACGAGATGATTAATGAATAGTTCATATATTATTTAGGAGAATGCGTACCGGTGTCTGTGTTAATTCCTGAATTGATAGAGCCATTGGAACGACCTACAAAATCTCTTGGGTTGAGTCGCTTTTACAGGTTGATGATGGAAGTCTAGAAAAAAGAGCGTTGAGCGGACGAGGAGCCATAATATACATGTTTTGGATGGCCCATCTTGAAGGTATTTGCCATTGATCAACGCGATAAATTCGGTAAATACATATGTGCCACTGGAAAGCATCTTATCATTGTCCTGCCCCGCACCGGTAAAGCCGCCGGCAAATAAAGGACGATCGCCGCCCACACGGTACCCCGGCGATCGTGAAAAATACACACATTGCCTCCGCAACAAAGAAGACAATTATAACCCGTAGGTTACCGCATGAGGAAACACGCAAATTAAGTGGTTACCTGAACAATGGCTCATCTATTAGTCAGATAGGGATCGATCATCGTCGGAGTCAAGAGATTGTCAACGGCGACGAAAGAAAACTATTTTTTGTTGCTACAAATACAGCGTAGAATACGCGGAGGATTTTTGCTCGACTTCTCTAGGAAGCCTCTTGGGTCAAATGATAGACGGAAGGTTTTGAAACCAGGACGACTCACTCCACCGAAAAGTTCAGACATCGAGGGTCGACGGGCTCAGAGTAGTACGAACGGACACAGTTCCTTGCCCGCGATCGCCTCCCCAAGAAACGTTGCCGTTAAGCTGACCACCCCCTACTTGATAATGCTGGACCGTCCTCTGCCGGCCTCGTCCACTGGGATCAGGAGGGTTAAGCTGGTTAAGCGACGGCGCGGAAAACGGCGAAGAGCTCAGGCTGAACGACCCTTCGTACGCCGGGGGAAGCGATACATGTGCCGGGCTGTTGGTAGTGCTCGCCACTAGCTGTAGCTTGGAGTCTACAGGTGCGGCTGGGAAACTGACTTGCAATTGACCATTTGACGTCGTCGTGGTAACACCAAAGGACCCTCCTCCGGAGGTGGAGCTCAGGCTTATGGCTGCTTGGAGGGGACTGATCATGATAAGAAATGAGTTCAGCGGTCACCAAATAGCGACTAAGAAAGCAAGGCTTGCCTATTACTGGTCCGAACGACGAGCTTGCTCTGGGTACCATTATTGTCGTTTTTGAGACCGACATTGACTTTGATTGGACTATTACTCGTGAGCAGCGATAACGCACTCGACGCATCGAAATCTCCTGCTATTGCCCCGTTGCTTGTCCTGAAAATCCCTGTGATCGCTGACAACGACTGTAGCCTACTCAATTTATGCAGCGGCATTGGTACTAATGAAGATTGCATACCTGGACGTTTATGCCCTGGTTTGATCCAAAGAGCGCAATTGCATCGAAGGAAACTTTCCGCCCTAGGTCTCCGACACGATGAGAAGTGTTAGGAACGTCAGTCTCTAACTTCTGAACGGGAAGCGGACCAGACCCAGCTGGGACTTCTGGGAGGGTGATAGTCGTATGGAAGTTCAGCTGTCCGTTGCCATTGTTGTTCAGATTTTCAGGAGTCTGGGACAAACTATAATCTACAGGACCACTTGAAGCAATAGACTCAAGACTCACAAATATACCGATACCGTTTTCACCATTTCCACGCACCACACGACACACTTTGGACGAATCGCGAAAGTCTTGTCGAGAATAGCTTACGACGACGCTAAAGCTAACAGAACCTTGAGCCTGCTCCGAAGAGGTTGTAATGGCGACTGCGCCTCCGGACTGTGGCCCTCGAGCAACCAAGAAAAGACTTGCGGATGAAAGTGGGAGATCGAATTTTGTTTGTGAGGAGTAGGGAGCTTGTTTGTTGCCACCAGGAGACCATTCTTGTGTTTCAATGCAGTGTTGGATGTTAATACCCTGGGGTACTTCGTACTGGCCTGATAATTGCTGGCCTGGTGAATTCTGGCCACCACCTGACTGCAGGTGAAGGATAAATCGTCGACGGAGAACCAACTCATTAGAAACTCACAGAACTTTGGGGATGCGCTGGATACAAAGAACCGAGACCGGGCATGAATAAAAGCCAAGGAGCAATGGCTCGAAGGAAGTTCAAAGACGAGCAAGAGCGTTGACCCTTCGGTGATTTCTGTTGTTGCTGAGGATAAAGCCCCGGAACTATCGTGGGCGCAATCTGAGGCAAGCTCGAGACCTGAGACATTTTGTAGGCAGACAAAGACATGGAACGGCCGTAAAATCTGAGATATTTAGATGATAGGCGATAAGCAATGGATGGATGCAGCGCAGCACTTCTGGCCACGACCCCTCATTTTGTAGGAAATGAATAGACATGCTAAACTGCATGATTGGGTTTGGGTTAGAAGATCGGGGATCACCGTCCTCGGAAAGTGCGATTTCCTTCAGCTCTCTGCACTCTAGTTCCTGTTGACCAGCTAAAGTAGACCCAAGAAGCCAAACGACTTCTAAAGGGCAGTGGTACCGTTTATTAGGGACATTTTGAATGTCACTTACCAGCCTGAGACGGTGGAAGCGACAGGTATCTGCACCACCGTGCTGCACTAAGTGGCATTCCAATCATGGAGCTCAGAGACCCTAACATGTTCGCAGCTGCGCAATGTCAAAGGAACTGTGCGATGGGCAGCAGACCGATTATTCGACCCCGCAGTACCAGCTCCAGTGGTCGAGCCCATGAAAACTCCAGGACTTCGTGTGAATACAATGAGAACAATCGATTATCACAGAACGAATGGAGGAGAGGCAGCAAAGAGGCAGGAACAAGCAGGAATTTCAAGTTTGCCCGTAGTTCGTCCACCAGTTCGGGTCTGCATTTGGACGATACTCTCACGCTTATCTAATCAGCCTTTTTCGAGTCCGCGAATCGCGTGTCGTCTGGGCAGACTGCAGTGACAGTTACTCTCCCATCTTGAACTTCTTCTGTCATTGTCATTGCCAATTGTCCGAGACCCTCGCCCAGACTTTACGCGTAATTCTCATCTTAAGAAAACCCTCAAATCCCTAATGATCAAGGTTCTCTTAACACACTGCCCTTACAACATTCGGCCTAGTCTAAGGTGCCGCTTCGAAGATTTTGGAAGGTGAGTCTCCTAGTCCTGCGTATTCGAGGGACGAACGACTGAATCATCGAATGCAGTGCAAAAATGACGAAAACATATGAGGTATTTATAATTCAGCCTGAGGTACTTGTTCTTCCTGATGATTGGAAACGACCATGCTCGAGCCTCGATAATTACAGGAGGACCTCACTGGCCTGTTAATTGGGCAATCAAGATGATAAAAGAGCATCCAGGACTCCGTAAGACGACCAAGCCACAAATTCCAGCACCCAAAAAACGCGTCGCGCGTCTATTTTCCTGCACGTGATGGGTCTGCAGGAGTCATAATCACGTTCGCGGTTCCTTAACCGATAATCATAATGCGCCCAGTGCCTCGCCATGCTGCGCATACGCAGTCGGCATCATCTCCGATACCATCACCACGATCTCCTTTCATATCCAAACCCCGGAGTGCAATCAGAGTGCATCATGCAGTACCATCTAAATTTAGCCCACAACGATGAGATAAAGGTCCGACGTCCATGATTTCCCGCAATTTCGCTACCTCGAACTCGAGTCATCATCACCGGTTCCTGCTGAGCTCAAGAACCCTGCATTCCTCTTTCCGTTACACTTTTCCTGCAAGTGGATTTCTAAAATGATCATCATCGACCCCTCAGAGGACACCCCCAACTCTCCCGGCGAGCGCTCTCCCCTCAAAGGCGGAGAATTCAGCCCCACCACTGCGCACGTAACGCCCCCACCACCACCCCCATACGCATCACCTGGACACACGCCGCCTGGACCTCCGCAATTCTATCAAGCCATATCTTACCAGCCTCACCATCCCCATCCCCATGCTCATCACCCCCATCCCCATGCTCATCACTCCCATGTTCATCACCCCCATGTTCACCACCCCCACCCCCATGACCCGCATCACTCCCGTCACTCCTCCCCTGACTCAGATCATTTCCACGGCCGTCGACAACGACGACGACGCTCGCCGTTCAGAAGGTTCATCAAAGCATTCAGCGTCGCTGTGCTCGTGCTTTTCTTGTGGTTCATGTTCTTGGAGAGCTTAGACGCCGGTTTGGACATTATCGACAAGGTCGGGGGGAAGAAGGACTGGTCGAGGCGTTCGTCTGCTCTTGTATGTTGTGTTCTTCTTCTCCGGTTCTTCTATTTCTACGTTTCTGAAAGTCCCGCTTTCTACTCTATGCAGGAATGGGTAGATAGGTGGTATCGAGGGCCTGAGCCTCCTGTCCATCAATGTCCTTGCTTACCAGAGGAGGTACCAGTGACTCCTGGACGGGTTTTGCCCATCCTGTACCCTCCGATCGTCCCTCAACCAGAACCTTTATAAGAGTTGTCTGGTAAGTTCCTACTTTGCCAATCTCAACGTCGAGGCTTATCGTTAATTAGGAAGTTAAGAAAGCCCAGAGCATTACTGGGCACCTTTCGTGGCTATAATGGTTTTTTCGTGAACCTTGTTATCCTCATATTTACTGTCTCGATAACGCTGCCCATTCACACGACGGACAGCCACGACGTACTGCGTAATGCAGAGTACGTGCCGTCTACTACGGCATCATGATATGTTTTCCGCACCCACTCCATTTGTACACTATGTTGACAGACGATGAATCCATGGTCTGATCTGACCTTAACATAACTGTCGGGCTGCTTGAGGTTTTGCACGCGCTTGTCTTCTTGTGTTTTTCATCTCACCGCATGATGCATCCACCTTGACCGATCTACATTTTAGGTCAGCGCGGTCCGATTTGGCGCCGTGAACTAATGAAAAGTTAGATTGGCAGCTAGATCATCTTGACTCTTATCGGTCATCCCACCTCCATCGTCTTGTTACACCTCCTATAACAAATGTCTCTCCCCAACGGTGCTGGCAGTTCTGACTCGGGGAGCCACAATGGATCTGCATCGCGAGACGCGACCTACTTTTTGGAACCGGTCGTCTTCAAGGTATTTCCTTCAAGAATCGTTTCTCCTTCTAGGACTCACTTCTTACCTCAACACTAGGTGGAAGATGCTCTGTTCCAAGTACCGAGGCATCACTTCGCGGCCAATCAAGTGTTCTCCACCACATTCACGCTATCTCCTCCTGAAGGCTCGCCTGTCGAAGGATCTTCCGAGGCGAACCCATTCGTGCTCGAGGGAATCTCAAAAAAAGACTTTCAGGCATTTCTCAGTGTTCTATACCCATTGTAAGCACTACATGACCGTATGTATGGCATATGACGTAAAGAAGCTGATTTACCTTTCTATCGTACAGAACAATCCCACATAGCTACTCAAACACCACAGCAGACGAATGGAAATCCGTGCTCGTACTATCCACAATGTGGGAGTTCCAAAGCCTGCGCGATCTCGCCGTCCAAACACTAGGCAGCCCCGGGGTCTTGGACCCCGTGTCGAAAATCCTACTTGGGGAGAAGCACGATATTCCCGAGTGGTTCATCTCTGGATGCGTCGAGCTCGTTACGAGGCCCAAGGGCCCTCGAGCGGAAGAGGTGGATTTGTTGGGGGCGGAAACTACTATCAAGATATATGATCTAAGGGAGGGAAGGATCGAGGCGCAGATTCGACGGTATAATTTTGATGCTCGTACAAGGGTGAAGGCTGAATTTCAAAATGTTCTGGGAGCGTGAAGTAATGGATGGCAACTTGTAATATTTTTATACATACTCGATTTCACAAAGAAGTTAACTTTCTATTCATTGGCGTATATTCTTGGCTGCATGAGGAGAACGTTCGCGCGCTTATCTAATCAGTCTTTTCTGCTGTCTTGCTGCTTCGTTCCTGGGCGCCAGGCGCCAGGCCCTCGCCGTTCCTTAACTGATAATATTCCACAGTAATAGCGCCGAGCCATGCTGCGCATACGCAGTCTACATCGTCTTCAATGCCATCAACATGATCTCCTTATTCGGGACCAAGTACCATCCAAATATAGAGTCTTGGATGAGATAAAGGCCCGAGGTCCATGGTTCGGGCAATCTGTGGAGATACCTTGATTCGACTCCTCATCAACTACACCCAACGCCCCCAACACAACAGCGCCGCTCCTGACGCTGCTGCACGATGACTAGGCCGCCATCTTACCAAGCCGTATCCCACCACTCTCACCATCCCACTCATAATCAACATCAGCCTCATCACTCGCCTCATCATCATCAGCCTCATCACTCTCCTCATCACTCTCCTCATCTTCAGCAGCCTCATCACTCCCCTCATCACTCCCATCCTCATAATCCCCCTTACATTCATCATCCTCACCAACCCCCTCATCTTCACCATTCTCACCATACCCCCCTTCTTCATCCTCACCATACCCCCCTTCTTCATCCTCACCATACCCCCCTTCTTCATCACCCTCACCACCCCCACCACGAACCCCACATCCATGTACACCCACATCGGTCACCGTGCAGTAGGTTTATCCAAACCTTCGCCACCGTTATTCTCGTCCTTTTCTTGTGGATCGGGTTGTTGGGTGGTCTGAGGGTCATTGGTAGAGTCGGCCGGATGGGGAACTGGTCTACGAGTTCGTCTGGGTCTGGTGTCGTACGCTTTGTTCTTTCTTCCAGACTCCAGTCCTTGCTCACGGTGATTTCTATCCAGGAATCGGTGGATAGGTGGTACCGGACAGCTGAGCCGGTTGTACCTCTGAGTCTTGGAAGGGTTTTGCCGATCCAGTACCCTCCAGTCGTCCCTCAAGTCGAGCCCTCATAAGAATATTTTTGGTAAGTCCCCGGCCTTCCGATCTCGAGTCTCGATGCCGTGACTTATCGTCCATTTAGAAGGTCGGAAGACCCAGGTCTTCTTTCAATGACCATGTGCAGTTTTGTGGACCTTGATATTCCCTACGTTATTTTCTCGATATCGCTTCCCTCGCACACGTTGGACAGCTACGAGGTACCGCCTCTTGGAGTGAATGTGCCGTTTATCTATCCCATGTGTATACTACATTGACAGACGACGAATCCATGTTCTCATTTCGTCTAAACTGTGAACATGACCAGCGGTCATTGAAGGTCTGCTATCTTTATTTTTGTGCTATGAGGTTGTGACACTACATACTGATGATGACGCACCGGAATTGCACAAGGTTAAGTACAAGTGGTTGTAAGCAGATTATAAGCCCATGCTCAGAATTACACCCCTTGATAACCCACGGTCGGAAATACTCTACAATTACAAGTACTTGTAGAGGCGGTCTCATCGTGAGTTGAGCGTTATAATATATTTTCATGATTACAGAAAGTTTGTCATTAGACGCTCGCGGTTCCTTGTCCGATAATTAGCGCCGAGCCATGCTGCGCATACACAGTCTGCATCGTCTTCAATGCCATCTCTCTTCATATCCATCCAAGCCGGAGTACCATCCAAATATAGACCCCTGAATGAGATAAAGGCCCGACATCCACGATTGGAGCAGTCTATAAGACTCGAGTCATCAACTACACCCAACGCCCTCAACACAACGCCGCTCCTTACGCTGCTGCACGATGACTGGGCCGCCATCTTACCAAGCCGTGTCCCACCACTCTCACCATCCCATTCATCACCATCATCAGCCTCACCACTCTCATCATCATCATCATCCTCACCAATCCTCTCATCTTCTCCATTCTCACCTTACCCCCCTTCTTCACCCTCGCCATCCTCCCCTTCATCAACCTCACTACGAATCCCATGTACATCGGTCACCGTGCAATAGTCTTATTCAAGTCATCGTAGTTCTCGTCCTTTTCCTGTGCCTCTTGTTGTTAGGTGGTCTGGGGATCATTGGTAGAGTCGGCCGGGTGGGGAACCGCGGCCGGTCCGCGAGTTCGGTTGGTGTCGTACGCTTTGTTCTTTCTTCCAGATTCCAGTCCTTGCTTACGGTGACTTCTATCTAGGAATCGGCAGATAGATGGTACCGGCCAACTGAGGCGGTTGTACCTCCGAGTCTTGGAAGGATTTTACCGATCCTGTACCCTCCAGTCGTCCCCCAAGTCGAGCCCTCTTAGGATAATTTGGTAAGTCCAATGGATGGCACATTGTCTGTCCTCACTGCTTAGTTTGATGAAGAAAATTTTGTCATCGGCGTATATTTAATGCAATACACCATGAGGAGCTACGTAGAACGCGTAAGCAAGCAGAGAAGAGGGAACAGGTTATAGAGTACGTACAGAAATTAACGGACAATTTGTGAACCAATGGGTGATCCGCTGCCAGTGTGCTGATGTTGTTGTCGACTGACTAAGAGTCCTTGCTGCCGGTATAATTCTAGTTGGGTATCTAACATTTTGCCATGGTTCACCGGCTGGGTAAAAGATGGTCTCTATTGAGAGCGGGTGTAAGGTACAACGAGCCTCGTACGAACCAACGATGTACGCTGACCGTGAGTCAGATCGATGCACTGGTGACTAGCCCTGACCAAGTGTGCTCGGAGCCGGAAACAGAGCGAGCCTCTCATCCTTTCTCGCAGGAAGAATATCGACCTGCAACGAAGAAGAACCACGCAAGGCAATTTCTAATTCCTTTAACTGCTTCAAAAAACCAGAGTTCGGACAAACAGCAGGCCGCGCTCGAACAACAACGCCCAAAGCGTCCACCAGCTCCATGCCGCACTTTTTCATGAGATAAGCCGCAACGATGGTGGGCGAGCGAGATACTGCGGCTGAGCAGTGCACGAGGATCCTACCGCCTTTAAGCTTGGCGGATTCGATGAACGCGTCTGCTGCGTTACTGACGTCGGTTATTGAGCACGAGGGGTCGTCTATAAGCGCAAGACGACGGTAGGTGACTGGAGAGTCGGTGGAGGCTGGTGTTGATCCTATACTGAGGACGTGAGTGATTCCATTAGCTTGGATGAAGGCGGAAGAGGCGGACGTTCGTGGGCCTAGGTAGAGATAAGGGCTGAGGATGAGAGCCGCTGCAGGCTCTTTCGATTTCCCCTTGGCCATTGCGCTGGAAGTGGAACTTTCAGGCTGCAGTGTGGTGGTGGTCAAGAATCAAGAAACGAGTGATTACATAACGTCACCTCGGAACACTCGACCACGACCACGACCACGACCACGATGTTCGCCAACCCGTATCTCCCCCATGTCATATACGGGCTG
The DNA here is from genome assembly GCA_023014335.1 of Galerina marginata. NCBI lineage: Eukaryota > Fungi > Basidiomycota > Agaricomycetes > Agaricales > Galerinaceae > Galerina > Galerina marginata. Next base: position 270,328 of record JAECYW010000022.1, read on the forward strand.
GCGCTGACCTCGGTATCTATGAACCTAGTGAGCAAGCGACGGTCGACGGAGGAAGAGAAAAATCGCGTAAAGGCGCAGATATCAATTCTCGAGTCTATCAAGCAGCAATTGGAGTCTGACGACCTGCTGTCGACGGATGAATTGGACCGGCTGAAAAAGTTGGCGCGACATTCTGCGATGAGTGGTGGTGGTGCTGCTGCTGGGGCTGAATCGAAAGGGGAGGTCAAGTGGAGTGATATTTTCCGCGGCCAGAAGCCTGTTGCATCGGATACGGCGGTGAGCAAGTGGGACAAGCAGGATATGGAAACACGTTCGTTTTAATCGTTTTGTTTAAAAATATGTTGATACTGACATTTCAGCATGGTTTTGTAGTTCAAAAAGAGTTGTCGAAGTAACTCTCTGTATAGCTTTAAATAATAGCACCAGAATAACGACGAGTTCGTGAGCTCAAAACTTTGATGCCAACGGTATCTGCCTGAACAAGTCCGTTCCAAATATAGAGTTCCAATGGAGTGATGTATACTAGGTCCTTGATATGTACATACAAAATTGATGATAGAAGACGATGTCGAACCACTTCCAAAAAAATTATTAGATCAGTCGTAATTCCAGCTTCCGAGATCGCCAAGCGGGGTAGGCGGGACCACTAAAGGACTCGACGGTGACTGGTTGAAGATAGAAAATGGATCAGGAAGAGGTTCAGTCGCAGACTCGCCTCCTGGAGTAGCAGATGGTGGTTTCGGGTCGGTCACGTCTTGGGCTGAAGTCGGATTCCTAGAACTCGAATCAGCCCCCGCCGCGAGTGTCGCCGGCGCAGGAGCCACCGCCGCGTCCTCCGCCTTCTCCTGACCAGGGGCCCCATTTTCAACGCTTTTTGTTATTTTTGCCTCCTCCTCTCCCTCCGCCCCCGCCTGATCCTTTGGTGGTGGTGGTGGGGGTGCTGACGTTGTCGCCGATGGAGGAGTCGGGGCCTTTGTTGGCGTCTCCGTTGTCAGTGGCTGCGCCGTTAGCGGTTCCGTTGGCTGTCCCGTTGGCTGTCCCGTTAGCGGTCCCTTCGCCCCCTTTTTGCCGGTTATCTGGATCTTGGGGGTCGTCTTCTTCGGCTGAGGTTTCGCCTTCGGGCTTGACGTGGGCGGTGGGGGGCTCGGTTGCGGGGTCGGCTGTTGTGTCGGTTGGGGCTGAGGTTGGGGCTGCGGTTGGACCTGAGGTTTCTACAAAACATAAAAAAGTAGTTAGCGAGGATGTAAGTCACGCAGACAGAGAAAGCGATACCAATGCACCTGAGTTGTGCGCAATCTCCTGCGCGCTGGCCGGGGCAATCTTAAACAGCTCGCGAACAACTGCATGCAGGTCTGCGCCGTGCACAGTGGGTGACAGTGGGGACCTGGCGCCACCAGGTAGACGGCGGCGGGCCTCCTCACGGCCTGCGGCGATCTGGAGAGTAGTCTCCATACCCAAGTCCATTCCTTCAGCCAAGGAAAGGGGTTCCTCCCGCTCGCAAAGCGCGGCGTATCTGGGAACGAGGAAATCGCGGTCGACGTTGTTTTCGTGGTAAAGCTTGATCCGTTTGACGTCAAGCATCACCTTTTGTTCGAGCTCTCGAATGGCCAGACTTTTGACTTCCGGGAACGCCCAGCGTTCCGCCAGACTGAGGATGACGGCCCAGTCTTCGACCGCGGCTTCGTAGATAGAGTAGCGACTATTAGTTTCAAGATTAATGAGGCTATTGTGGTGAGGATCACGGATTGACTTACGGGTTGTAGAAGACCCATAGAAACCGCGCAAACTGATCTGGAGTTAGGTTCTCCAAAATAATGGCATTGGAATCGGATGATCCCTGCGGTTGAGTCCCAGGGGACGCCGGAATGGTGAGCTTGCTTTTGAACCACTTTGATTCGCGTTCAAAGAAGTATCTATGCACCCGAAACTGTATATGCTCCACCTATTCATGAACGTACAAAAAATATTAAGCAAAAATGAATACATTATCGAGATGATACGACAGCTCACCAAAAGGCAGAGATCGGCGGTGGGGATGTAATACTTGTCGTGCCGGGTTAAGGATTTGAGGTCGAAAGTGGCATTTACGGGAGTCGTCATCGCACTCGAACTCCGTCTACGTCGTGAGGGCTGTGGGGAGGTATCGCAACCTGGGTGGTTGGAAGATGGGGCAGTGGGTAAAGCAAACCGTCGGGTTTTTACAGCCCAGAAAAATATCAACACGTGTAGAAAACACGTTTCGGTTGTTCTCGTCCCTTGAAAGCTTCACATATTTTGGGTTGTTCCGATCGACATGAAGCGATTTTGGGTTATGCGGCGGTAACCTTTGGGGCGCAGGGTAGGCCGGCGAGATGCCTTAGGCATTGTTGACGATGTAATCCCCGTATTGTTCTTGATTAAGTTGTGAGGTAATATCGCTCGGACAATGTGTGCTCGACGACAACGGAAAAGATTGTTGTGGCTAGGGTTGCGGGTAAAAGTCCTGGGGGTGCCGTTAAGTAAGTAATTTACATTTTCGGGAGATAGGTCAGGTAAATAAGGTAAATTACATGGTAAATTACCAAATCTATATAAACACGTGATCGCCAAAATTTAACCGCGAACAGTCGCGAACTCAAAAATTTCTTCGTTTTTCGCTAGGTTTTCGTCATCGTCGTCGCGCTGCTTGGTGTCCGCCTTTGCTGTAGATTTTTAAGGCCCAGGATCTGGGTCCCTTGACAAAAAGGTTACCCCACACGTCTACAGGCTGCAGCTAGGCGGATATACTTTTTTACCATTTATACCGAGCTGATTTTAGGATATGTATATAACTGGTAAATTACTGTAAATTACCTATGTAAATTACACTTGGTAAAAAAGTAACCACTTTTACCCACAACCCTAGTTGTGGCCATGGTTCAAGGTAAAGGTCATCACCGAGGCGGCGCCAAGGCACACTTATTCGGCCCGGTAGTAGTAGTAGTAGTAGTAGATTAACCGGCATGGTCGGTAACTTCAGGCATTTCGCAAGATAATTTGGCAGAACCGCAGTCTAACGGGAGTACTTACTGTAATCTGACTGGAAACGGGACCACGATCCCCGGAACCTGGCCAATACGCATTCTGTCTACACGGATTGATTCCAAAAAATTACAAGACTATAGTACAACGTTATACATGACACATCTCATACTTCGTAAAAATTACCTGAAAATTGGACAATGAGTTCAGCCTGACTCGGAAAAGTTTTCTTCGTAGTGTTTGACCACTCACAGGTAAATATTATTGATGACGAAAGATATGTAGGGCATAGTGGGCTAGAATCGTCAACGCCGCCGACTCAACGGGCAGCACCACGTCCTCCTTTTTTCCCAACGCCGGATCCCCGATTCGGAGGAAGTTTGAAGCTATGCCCGTTAGTATGGCCATTGGGACTTGTCGAAGCTATGAGGAATCAAGTTATGAATTGTCAGAGAGATTATCGAAGTCATAAAATCTGGCACATACTAGTTGGCGATGAAGAAACGGGATTTTCTTCCTTAAACTTGGCTGTCGAACCTTCCTCCATCCCAAGCTGTAATTCGATTGCGCGGAAGACGTCCTTTTCTTCGAGATCTGGTGGTAGGGGGCTTCGGCCTTCGTCAGAAGGATTGGCGCGAAGACGTTCACGAGCGGTGTTGACAATGACCGTGGATTCAATGCCAAGGATGGTGGCTTCTTCAAGGGTGAGCGAGGTATCGCGTTCGCAAAGCTCGGCGTAGAGAGGGACGAGATGCCTCGGGTCGACCTTATACTTCTGGTAGAGCGCCATTTTGGAGACGAGGTCCAAGTCTTTCTTCTTATGCAACTCGCGGACAGCGAGCTCTTTCACCTCACGGAACTCCCACTTGTCAGCAAGGTTGAGAATACAGTTCCAGTCCTCAATACTGGCGTCGTACAAAGAGTATTTTCTGCCATTCTTGGATGAGTAATAAATCGAGTGAGAGAGGTGCTGTGACGAACGGGTTGTAGAACACCCAAAGAAGTTTTTCAAACTCGCTTGGTGACACATCTTCCAGTACGACTGGGTCGTTTTCCGTCGTTCCCTCTCTGACGTCCCCCGGAGAGGCAGGGTTCAGTTTCCTGCTGAAAATTGGCGACTCCCGAGAGAAGAAGTACCCGTGGACACGAAACAGCGTCCTCTGAGCCTGAAGGAGCAGTAGGCAAAGCTGTTAGGGGTATTGAATCATGAATAAATTCATGGGATTTCGTACAAGAATGTGTAAATCGCCGGCGTCGATATAATAGTCGGAGTGCCTGTGCAACAGAGAGATACTGTCACCACGCGAATGCGACATTTTTTCCACGAATAACTTTTGGGTCGGAGTTGAGAGCGATTAGGGGCAGTTCAAGGGTTCTGTGAGGAGACGAGAGGGAGGAGATATGAAGGTGTCGGGAGAGTAAGGTAATCGACATCAGGACCGAGGGTGATTATAACAATGATAGCCTTCTTCCGGAGTCCATTATACGCCGTACACGTGCTGGCAGCGTTTTTCTGGCCACGAGGCGCGGATAATGGGCAAATGGGCGCCTATTTGTGATTCTTCGACACCTTCGCAAGTACCATACAGCGGGAAAGAGGAGGGAAAGAGTCAAATTGAAGTTGCAATTGAGATGTGATGCGGTTAAGTTCAAGTGAATACGACCGCGTCATTTTTACTTCGTCGGCAAGAGGTGACATATACGTGTACTCGTAAGACGTTCTGGAACTTGAATTATTGCTGAAGCCATGGAGGAACACGAGGGGTGGAAGAGAGGACTCGTGGTTTGCACATGTTCGACCACTTGACTGATTTGGGACTTGGACTCACGAGTATTCTAGTCGTGTTAAGTATCTGTCGTTCTGTGGCAGCCTCAGCGATGGAGAGGTCAGGCGATGCACAATGAAATCGAGAATCAGGAGTCCAGGACAACATAATGTTTGTGGGTCCCTAGTACGAAGTCTGACAGAATTCGACATGAGAACCGCTAAGCTACCGAAGCGGCAGGTAATCGAGCATTGCGCGCAGGTTCGACGGAAGTCAAAGAATCAAAACAATGCAATTGTAGAAATGTGACTACTATTCTCCTTCCTGCACGGGTTCTTCTTTTGCCGTCGGTGAGAAAGTGTTTTCGAAAACTTTGAAGGTTGCATTTCCGAGGATTGCAAACACCACGCGGTCGAATGAGTGCTTGAATCGAGCGTCCGGTGACACCAACAACTCCTTCCAAATCCCAGCAACGAGTTCAACCCCATTCCTGAAGACCCCAGTTCCAAAACTTCCTAAAACTAGATTTCTGACACCTCGCCGTTCAAAGAGGTAAAGGATGCGAGCCATCCGCTCTTTCATAGCGGCGTCCAGATTGCTTTCGTCCGTGCTTTTGTTTTCGCGGAGGTACCTCCGAACGACGCCTGCATTTATGGCTGCGCTGGAAACGATATCGACTTCGAAGGGTGGTAGCCAGTCGCCTTTGTCAGAGCGGAAGAACAGGACCCGGGGAATGTAAAGCATGGCATGGCTGTAATAACCCTGCTTGGGGTCCTTTTTGTGAGATCTGAAAAATGGTTGGGCTACGTCGGTCATCAAACTTGAGTATATCGTCGATGAACGAGCAATAGATTCTTCCTGAGTCGCGACAAGTTGAGAATTATATCACAGTCGACATTTAGGCGACAGACCTGGGCTTGTGCACCTTTGATAAAGCCCCCTCCTGGATTTTTGGCGGATGCAAAGTTGAGGACACCGACTCGCTCGTCCTCGACCTCATTTGAAATCAAGGTTTCCTTCAGCGTACGAGCTCCGACGAGTGTCGAACATTCAGACACAGCGATTTCGACTTCTGACAGAGCTTCAGTGTTGCCCACGATAGGCGCATTTTCAGACCATTCGGAAAGATCTGAATTGGCATCATAGAGCGACGTGTTTTGGTTCATCGCGTCAATGGTTTCCCGGAGGTCGTACGTGACTCCATCAAGTTCGAAACTGCCATCTTCAGCCGCCTGTAGTGTCGATGCTGCAATCTCCTTTAAATTTGGTCTGGCGGACTTTTTGGAGGCTGGGACCTCGGCTTCGGTGCTACTAGTACCAGTACTTGGTTCGGCTTGCATGACCTTGGTGCACTATCTCGTGAGCGAACATGATTCTTGAAGGGCTAAAGTTTTCAAGAGCTTACCTCAAGTTACGGGGAAAAGAAGTTTAGATGTTGGACTCCTACATAGAAAATATGAGCGATATAAATACAAAATCGAACTGACATTGAAAAGCCTCTCACAGCCTGCTAAAACACAGCCATTGACTCGTCGCTAGTCAACTAGTCACAGGTCGATCTTCGACGGGACCGCCAAATGACGTCCCCGTAAACCATAGGATACGTAGGTCTCAGAAGGGCAACATTGTATATAGGAATTTGGGTGAGGAATGATTAATGACCGTTCAAGTTCAGGTTGTGGTCAAAGATGGTTAGCGTCGGTTACGTAAACCACTTTCGGGTGGCAAGAAATCTTTGATTCTACAGAACGACTCGATATACAAATACAACTGACTTCTGGAGTGACGGTGAATGACATTTACACGATGTGGAAAGGCGGAATCACTTTGAGGATGAATAAAAAAATAAATGTCCAACATAAGCCGACAAAAAAGAGGAAAGTCCGCATTGGCAACACGGCAAGAAATCCTACTGAAGAGCCATCCGAACGAGCGACGAAAGAGTGCATTGATGGGTGAGATGCCGTCTCGGATTGCTTCAAGTCTTCTTCCCAATCTTCAAACTCCCCAGGAACCTTTTTGACAGCGACAATTTTCGAGTCCGGGGCGGCTAAAATAAAGTAAAAAGCAGAACGGGTATTTAGCTGAATCACACCATATATTTCGAAATGAATTACGTTACCAGCTGTGAGAAATCGACACCCTTCGAAGCCAGGACAAATGTAATCGTTAAATACGTACGCTTCGCGGCTAGTTCCCTCCCCCGATTCCGTTTTGACCGGCCTTCTGGTGCTGCTTGCCCCTCTTGTCCTTTGAGACCTTGGATGACGCTAAAGACAGATAAAGAATGATTAGAATTCTGCAAAATAAAATTGTATATGCAGGAGTACCAATTGACCTGTGTTAATGCGAGAACTGTCAAGCCCTAGAAAAGAGCAAATCGTCTGTATGACCTCGTCATCGTCCACACCAACGGGGAGGGGACTTCTTCCATCGTTGGGAGTGGCCGACCGTATGCGTTCCCGGGCACGAAAAATGATGAGTGAGGTAGCCATGCCCATTTCCTTGGTTTCTTCGTCGGTGGGCCCTTCGTCGCGAGTGCACAGAGCTGCAATGAGAGGCACGACATAAATTGGGTCTGCCTTGTACAGTTGATATAGGGTCAGGCGCTGGACTATCGACAGGTTTCCCTGCTCAAGTCCCCGGATAGCGAGGTGCTTCGCTTGAACGAAATCATACTCGCAGGCAATCTTGATAATCGCGATCCATTCGGCGGAGGAAGCGTCGTAAAGGGAATATGTCCTGCCAGCAGTTTATTTCTTGTACCGACGAAAGAGGGCAAGTATAGCGACTTACGAATTGTAAAAAATCCAGAGGAACTTCGCGAAATCCCGCTGGCTAGTGTTTTTAATGACGATCGGCGAGGACTCGGTGGAACCAGGACGTGGCTGGTTCGGTGCAACTGCTACGTTCAACGTATTGCGGAACCATTGGGAGTCCCTGTCGAAAAAAAAGGAGTGAACGCGGAACAGAACATCTCCGGCCTAATGCACGTATCGTGTTATAATCTGCAGCGTTGAATAAAAAGGTGAACACGAACCACGAGGTAAAGGTCTCCGCCGGGAAGAAAGTACTCTTTATGATGTTCAAAATTGTCATTTGATGAGCCCGACATTGAATTTACTTGGAGTTGGTAAATGGAGCGAGTGAGAACGATAGACAACTTTGTCGGAGGAACGCTGCCTCGAATTTATAGATATTTTGGAATCGGGCCACAAGTATGCCACCGTCGTCCCATTGTAACCCAAAGAAGTTCGAGTTCCCGAAACGATAGACCAGAGTATCGGTATCGTCGAGCGCCAATTCAACAAAAGAATCACAACGAGGGTTAATGTCCACTCCCGAGGCGAACGAACCTTAGGTCTGGACTACCAAGGACGTGGTCATGGCAGGAGAAGGACACGACACACGGCAAATTCTCCTAACATGTGTCCGGGAAAACCACGGGAACCGCATACCTTGTCCTGCAATAGAATTGCCCGCCACATCCGACGGAACGCGAGGGGGATAAACAATTGACCAAGAAGAGGCGTGGTTATGAACGAGGCAAGATGGGCCCTCAGGCCGCTGTAGGTAGAATAGCCGAGCAAACCCTTTCTTGCATTCCCAGCTTGAGGAGTATTGCCAGGCTGAGATTCTGAGTGCGATCCGCGCATCAGGCTTCAGAAAATTAGAACTAGAGAAAACAACATAGATTCTTTAGGCGCTGGGCGTTTAATGAGTGCACAAGGTAACGAAGACTTCAACTGCTCAACGCCGTGGTGGGCGGTATATGATGGGGAAAGAGTGGCACATCGAACACAAGGCAAGCCTCGTTGCGCATCCAGCCTCATAACGGCCTCGACCCAGGGTTCTTCGCAGGATCCTCGAAGTGCGCATCAGAACTTTGGAAGACTATAATAGAGGCAAGGAAGGCAAAAGGAAATTCAATGGTAGGCGCTGAGCGTCAAAGGGCGCATCGGGAACCTCAGTTACTCGATGACTAAGTTTTATATTCATACCTATCATCACAGTTTACAAAAGTGCGTTGTTGACCTTCTCGATAAAATCAGCATGGAACCTAGGTTCTGGGTCGGCTTTGAACTTCTCTAGACCATACATCTGCATTCCTTCGTTAGTGAGAATGTCCTCGGGCACGCCTCGGCCAGTAAAATTTGATTCGCCTTCGCCTCCTGGGAAGTCCCTATATATGAATATATCGTTTAGTACACTTCCTCTCTGGGACACAAATAATACAGACGGAGCAGGCAATCCAGCCAGGAAGTTAATTCTCTGGTCACGCAAGTAGCTCGCACTGTGTAATTGTTTCGCTCTGAGCACAAGGTCAGATATTCGAAAGAAACGCCTCACTTATGTACGGTCAATGGTACCGCGGGGATGTAAAATACTGATGAATCACTCAGTCCACCATGCTTGGCTTCAACCGCATGGACAACATCACAATGCCCTGGAGTAGCCGTAGAAAATCAGAAATTGGGCAAGCATTCAGGAGGTGCGAACAAGCGCACAATAAACCTGGTCACCAGGGTCCACTCTGGGGATCGAAACCATGGTCTGTCCAAGCATTAAGTGCGGATGTGTCTTCTCGTTCAATTCTTGCGTTTTTCCGATGCTGCTGCCTGGGAATATAGGTGACTCGAGGTCGAGAACCCAGTCTTCGAACTTGAGCGAGCCCGAATTCGGGTTGATAGGGCGAAAGAAAGGTCGGAGGATGACATAGGCGGACGCTAGCGAGAGCATGGGCAGGACGCGCAGTGTGCCTTCATTGGGGCCGGTGCGAGAAAGTGCGGTCCAGCCTTGCCAGGCACGGAAAATCGAACAGGCGTTGCTGGTTTAGTTCCTCGATTATCAGTAACCAATAAAGTAGCGAAAAAAGGTGAAACCTACGAAGCGTGATACATATCTTGGTTGGCTCCAATGCGAGGAGAGACGTCGAACGGATCGTGTTTCTTCCACTGGCCGCCTCCTCCGAGGATCTTACCGAAAACTCTCTGCAGGCCCTTGTCTTCCCATCGTTCAACTGAGCCACCGTCGATGTGTGGTCCCAGAGCGAATTTCGCATCGCCAGGTTGACGGATTCTCAGCCTGTCGAAGTAGGTTATCGGGGTCTTGAGGCTAATTTCCGTGCTCGGGTCGGAGGTATGCCAGAGAGAGAGGAGGAATTTTTGCGTGTTGATTAGGCTAGGGTGAGTGCGTGCCTGTGTTTGGGCTTTAGAGTTGTAGATCTCGAAGACCTGGATGTTATCGGGTGGAAACCCTGGAGTTGTCGGTGTCAGGAACTCGTAGTTATGCAAGAGTTGGTAAAAGAATTACCCTTGACACGGTCCGCATTGGCTGCAGCGTAATCCTTGATAGATTGTTTCCATCCAAGTGCCTCCTGGAAATATAAAAATTGAGAAAAGGAATTCTAGATCAGGAATAACCGTGAGATAACCTCGGCTGGGACACCACCTGTAATTATTACAGTCCCTATTCTCTTGATTTCGTCGACTTGATCCTTAGACAAGCCTGTTTGTAAATCCTGATAACGAACTCTTGGGAGGATCTTAACATGATGTCAGCTCTTCTAATTTTTCCTTCGGAATACCCAACGCCGAACCTCAGAGCCTTTGGATGAGATCTCTTCCACTGCTTGAGGTAAAGCCTCGAGTACTCCTCGCCAACTTTCGACCAGACTGTCGTTCCACAGGTCCTTTTTCAAGTCGGCAAAGCGTTCTGGGAGGTCGTTGTGTTCCTCGTCTGTCAAAGATGTAAAAATATCCGCGATCGAGCCTTCATCTTTCGCTGCTCGAGTGGATGCAGTGGCTGTAGCAGTTGTCAACATGGTTCGTTTCTGTGATAAGGCGACGATGCCTCGTCTAACGAGAGAGCTGGTTGAAATGTAAACCATGACCATGATGGGTTGTTGGGGCAAAGTAGAAGATCAAATGCCTACCCGTGGTGAATCCTTTATAACACTTCAGGATCCGGGGAAGGGATTATGGACAGCCTGGAAGAAACATTCCCCAGCGTCAGACATCGAACTATGACTGCTTTCCGTTGGCCCCTGCTGTTTAGGATCTGACAACTCGACTTCGTTCATAGGTCCTAGCTATAACTCGTTGATATACAATGTGGCTCTGAATGTTTGAGGCAAATATGAAAAAATGAGAGATTTTGAAGAATAAAAGCAGGAGGATGGACTCCGAGGGGAGGAAAGTCAAGCCTTCGGCTGGTTTGCCGGATTCGTTAATTATCCGAAGTAACACCGTTCTTCAAGCTCCTGCTCCTCCTCGCTCGCGCTTATACGTTATACCTCGATCACAATCCAAAAGTCAACCTAAATATTCTACTCTGATAATCCTGTCAGTGCTAATACTGTGACGAAAGACGCCCCAGACGAAGAGAGTTCTCGAACCGAGAAGCGCCATTGGCAAGTCTGTAACAGTTTACAAACCAGTAAAAAGAAACTTGGAAACTTGTAACTTTAAGGATCCGGACCTCCCATAACAGCTCAGGCGACAGAGTACATCGGCAAAATGTTTATTTATTACAGCCTAGCAAAGAAGGTAATAGATGCAGGATACACGTTATGCAGTAAAAAAGTTACCAGAACTCAAACCATGACTAGGATTACCAAGTCCGAGTAGGCTTCGTCACCGTCCCAACAGGCGCCTCCCAACCCCCACCGAATGTCCTCTTCAGCACTCCTTCGATCCCAAGAACAGTCGTAAGTCGACATGGGATCTTCGTCTTCCACCACGCACTCTTGCTTGGGTCTCGATCATGGATCATCCACCAATCCCTCATCTTCTCTCTCGTTTCTCGGTCACTGAGCCACCACTGGTAGTAGTACTGCTCCGGGCCACATGCACCGAGATAGCCATGTCCTAGGAAACCAGGCGGCAGCCCACCGTGCGCAGGAGCGGCTGGGTCCTGTACCCAAACTGTGATGAAGCGGGAGGGATAGAGAAGGAGCAGAGCATTGTAGATCGTGCGGTCGTTCCCAGAGAAAAAGCCGAGCTTAACGAAGTGGTCGTGGTATGAGTAGAATGCCTGAGAGAACCACAACATGGACGCGGGTGAGCCACCGAAGAATGAACCTTTGAAGGAACAATATTATTACGTCGTTTGATAAAATGAAGAGTTTCTTAGTAAACGAATTCACCTTGGCTGAAGTCGGTCTCCAACGGACCCAAGTCTTCCATCCAGTCCTTCGCATTCTTTGGAGGATTGTTGTTCATGGGAAAGAAAACCAATTCGTCCTTTGTTCGCGAAAGAGTCGTCCCATCCTTCCATATTTTCTCCACACGCGCGGGATCCGGCCACGAAGAATATACATGATCCTCTCTAAAACTTCCAGCATCATTCCAGAAAACGTAGTCGTACTTCATTCCATTCAAGGATCTTATTGCGTGATCGACGAAGAATGGTTTGGCATTCCGTACTGCGTAAAGTTCGGGTCCATGTAAATCGCGGTCCTTGTCGTGTGCATGCATCCTAGTATACACAGTTTCTCTGCCTCCTAAAGGTGGCACGTCGAAGGGTGATGAAAACGATGTATCGATAGTTAGGGGTAGACCGGGCCCACGCGCTGCGCGAACGGATGGTTCAAGGTCAGGAGTAGTGTAGAAATAGATATCCGTGGTAATCAGTCCCAGAAACCGGGGAAGCAAAGCGAGGTATTCCTCCTTTAACGCTTCGGATTTTGGAAGAATGAAGAGGGCCGAAACTAGCAGGATACGAGACACATTCTTGGACCGAAAATCTTCGTCTGAATGAAGGGGGTCGTAAGTCTCGTCCAGCGATAGTGCGACCTTGCGTGGTGCCGTGTATTCAAAGACAATGAGGACATTGGTCACGATGATGAGGCCTATGCAAATGCAGATATTGCGTTGAACTGGCGATAGCCGCAATATTCGGGCCATTAAGGTGTCTTTGTGATGTCCTGCTTATCGTCGTATCGTCGTAAAAGACTCTTCGTCGGCCTGTAACTTCAGCCTTCAGGTGCGTCCCGTTTCTAAGAAGAGTCACCTTGAGGTAGGAGGGAACAACCAACAACAGCGAACAGCCAGCTAACTGTTATCATCAATCAGGCGAGATGAAGTATAAACAAAGGTTTGATAAGAACCTATCATTATCTTTAATTCATCACGAAGGAGTCATAAAGCACCGAGAGGTAAGTTATTAGGAGGTGAGGTGTTTGAAAGGCTCGGAAGACATATTTAAAGACAGATTGGTTGGAATACTCAATTCGGTGGCAAACCTCCCAAGCAACGGGCTCCTTGTAACTGCGATGATATAGCCAAATGCAGGTTGGGATAAATGTAGCCAGATCATAATAACGTCGAAATATGTTAAGAAGCGTCGAGCTGGTGAGGCCGGAGTACTTGATCAGACTTCAAATTTCAGATGTTGAGCAGGCTGAGAGTTCAAACGACGATCAAGTTGCGGAGGATCCTTGGATCAATAAATGAACGGGGTCTTAAACTTCGTACTCCGACACACGATTTCTCATGGCGTAAGCAATGCCGCCGTGATCCTAAGGCTTGTCCTCCAATTCTTCTATTCAACGTTCAAATTCTGGCTCTCCTTGACAATCTCTGGGTATGGGTGGTTGGTAAACTGGCTGACCTTACTGCCCAGGTTTCGCCTGGGTAATCCTTCAACGTTCGACAACCAACTCAGTCGTCCACATCTTGTCGATCTCACCTCCGACTTGTGACATAATGTCTTTCGTTATCTCTTACTCTGGGATAGCCTCCTGGAGGCTGGGTACACCCACGTTCGGTAATGGGCATGGGACTTGGGACTTTTGCCATCGAACCGCCAAATGAGATTGCACTAGTGATCCGGGCTCATCGCGCGACCGCTAGAAAAGCGGCTTCCAGGGGCGTGTCGATTTTTGGAACAGAATTTTCAGGCACCTCTTTGCGGACAGCAAGGTGCTGCAGGTCAACTGCAACCAAGGTGTACTAGCGATGAGCCGATGAATTTTTACTAGTTTTAACCCAGAGGTTCAGATCTTCAAGTTCTTGGCTTGCACTCGGCTTCATGCTTTGCCATTTCTGTTTCAAATAAATGTGTTCCGCGCACGAAGATGTAGAGCTAAGCAGTGACCTTTTATGGCGAGGACTGCCTGTATTCATTGTTCTAATCGAATGACTACGGATCCATTGAGAAAGGGCAATTACAGACCGGGAATGAAGAGTTTTTTTGGTGGAGGATTCCATCCTTTGCCAAAGGACTCTCTCAAGGCCTCCAGCATGGGCATCGCCCTCGTCAATCTGCATAACTTCCGTTCATGCCACCAGCCTGATTCCCGCCACCTTTCTTCCTTCAACCAGATCGTCCGCATTATGTCCCTAGTTGGTCGGTCCGCGAGCCAAAATTGATAGTAGAACCATTCGGCACCACACTCTCCTAAAAAGCCGCGCTCTAGGCTCGGCTTCAGGCTTGGGCTAGGCGTCACTCCCTGGTGTGCCGGGGCTAAAGGATCGTTCGTCCATACCGTGAAAATGCGTTCTGGGAAGAGTAGAAACAGGGCATTGAACAAGTCCTGATCAATGCCGACAAAATAACCGCGCGATAGATAATGCTTGTGGTAGGCATAAAACACTCTGGAGAACCATTCGATAGTCGATTCGGCGCCGCCGAAGAACGAGCCTAAGTCAACATGAGCAACTCTGTTTATCAAATCAGGTGAGGCTTTGCTTACCTTCGCTGAACTGAACGGGATTGTCGATGGGCCCCATGCCCTCTTCCCAGACGCGCAGCTTCTTCACGGGTAATTGAAAGATCGGAAAAAACAGCAGGTCCTCCCTTTTTTTCCCTGTCAGTCGACTCCCTTCTTCCCAAACTTGTTCGACTCGTGCTGGACTGGGCCACTCGTTGTACTGATGGTTTGTCCGGAAGCTACCGCCGTCGTTCCAAAATGCATAATCGTAGACTCTGCCGTTTGCCTTCAAATGCTTGACGGCCGAGTCCAGCAAGAAGGGCTTTGCGTTCCAGACGGCGTACAGACCAGGGGAGTGATGCCACTTCTCCTTGTCCATGTTGTTCATCCTCGTGTACGTTGCTTCGAGTCCTCTGAGAGGTGGTACTTCGAATGGTGAAGAATAGGATGCGTTTATCGTTATTGGTAGGTCTCCTCGTATTTGTCGTAGCGTTTCTGCGAGCTCAGGTGTTGTATACATGTAGACGTGGGTGGTGATCGTCCCTAAAAATCTTCCGAGCCAAATCTCATAATCCTTCTTCGAATGCTTTGATTTGGCGAGAGGAAACATGGCGGAGACGACGAGTATTTTCGTGCCATTCGGCGACTGCGACGGTTGTGGAATGCCCATTTCTGCTTTTTCGAAGTCTTCAAAGGACATGGTGCGGGTGGGGGGTCGAATAAATTTGTCGAGGACGAGAGTGTAAAAGAGAATAAAGCCAAAGACGACCGTTAAAATCCGGCTTGAAGTCTGTGAAATTTTGATCCTCGCCATCTTGATTTTGAGGGAGGCAAAATACATTTTCTGGGTGGGAGGAATAAAAATCTCAAACACTGAGCTATGTACGTTGTGGACAGGTCGTCGGTCCTGCTGCGGATAAACAGAAATTCCATTTGTCCAACAAAAAAAACGCAACCAGCCACAGGCGTCTTCCTTCACTCCGCCATTAGGCTTCCATCAAGTTCGGGCTTATGTCCCCTTCCTGGGAGCCTGGATTTTCATCTGATTTTGACCCAAAGCGAAGCCCTCAACGTAAGGTCGAGCGTTGCCCTTTTCTAGTATGTTGTAAATAAAGTATTCAGTACCAACATTTCGTCCTAAGTCACAAGCCAGATTATTTACAGCCGTTGATGTATTTTATACAGGCTCATGCGGACAACTTTGAACTCAAACTCTCCATGGTGCCGGGTTCCAGCGTCGGATGGTATGTACACTATTTCCGACACACCCTCCAAACCGTGGCTAAGCGCCTGTATGTGAAGGTCGATAAAAAAAGGTCAGCATGCCAGAGCTCCACACCGCCAATAACCGAGCTATCGGTGTTCCATCGCTGAGCCTTCGTTGATTTCTGCCGATGACCTTGACACCAGGGTGGCAATAAGGAGCACATGTCGTGAACAGGCACACTGCACCTGGTAAAGGTTCCAAGTTGGTTAACTTCCACAGTCAAATGCCTCATGTGCAATTTTAGGCGTTTGGTTAAAATAACTTCCAGTTTCCAGTTCACCACTAACTTGACTTGTTATCTCTCGTCCCATTTTGGGCGGTGTCATGGAGTGCTGCGATTTTGCTGCGGTCTGTCGTCGTTAACGAAAGTTCACCTGCTGTCGGTCCGAATCACCTGCCCCAAACTTAAATATCCGCAGTAAATGGGAGCCAATAGTTTCAAAACGACACGAGGCTGGTAAAGATTCGAAGCTTCCAGTGTGGGTTGTCCCTTTAGGGTCTCGCCCAAAAAGGGATATGCCGGACCAAAAAAGGGAATTTGGGCAAAAAAAAATGCCAAAAATTTTACCCCTACGTTACATGCGTAGGTACAATGTAGGTAAGTACTGTAGGACATACATTGCTATTTATTCAGCCGGGGAAGAATTAAGCACCAACTGATTCAAATTTGAACTTGAAAGAGAAACGTCTTGCGATCTGCACGGCTTGTTCCAAAGCAGAAAACGTTGTCGGTACTATGGATCCTGTGTCTCGGGCATGGAATTTAAACCCCGGGCCATCGAATGACTAGTCATGGGCTTTATTTTCCAGACAGTTGTATATGGTAAAATGATGTCTGACTCGCTCACATTTTCAGTCCTTGTGGTTGTTTAGCCGACTTTGCTAAATTTATCGGGTTTCCCAGTTTTTGCTCCTCGGTGGTATCATATAGTAACCAAGAACACAGTTTCAGTTGAACCACTTTCCGATAAAAATACAGTTCCTTGTCACTGTAATTCTCATCATGACTTTGATGACTTGTCCAGGCTGTGGTGATATTTTTAGGCGCGATAAACCCAATTCGCTGCTAGCACGCTCAGATTACTTTGCCCAGACATGGCCCCAGTTCGATCACCACCTGGCAAAGGTACAGTAAACTGATTCACCAACATCCATCGACTGAGACAAGTGGGTTGACTCGCAGCCAAAATTTCAATTTACTGACTGAAATGTCATCATTCCGGGCGCTGATCCGTACTCGGATTTATTTTTATCGCCTTCCCACTCATATATCTATGGGAAATTTTGTGGAGCACCATGAATCTTGCCCAATCGCCTTTCTGGACTACTCTTTCCTCACCATGTTCGTAAACCGCGTATCATTTGCTTCTACGGGATTTCATGACCTCGCTCTTGAGCTCATTCAAGAAATAGTTTTATACGTAAGTAATTCACGACTTCCATATCCGCGTACGGGCCCTCAGACAAATCCACGGTTAATGTCGCACACAGAGTGCCACGCAGAACGGCGCTTTATCCAAAATCAGTCTCTGTGTCCTTCGCCTGATATCCCGACAGTTCAAGTTTGCAGCGGATCCGTTTATCTTCTCCGAGATCAGATTCGACTTTATTAAGCGCCCGTTGAGCGCGAGGGATCAGCTCAATGACTTAAGGCGGCAGGGTAGCTCCGCATGTCGGTACGCAAAAACATTACGAATCGAATCCACTGGCAACCTAGAATCCACTGGCAAGCTCCAAAGCTATTGTTCGCCTGTTGATCGTGGAAAATTTGCATTTTTGCTATTTGAAGCTGTGAAATCATTGCAAAATTTACGATCCGTTTAGTACGTCAATAACTTCATTCTTGGTCACTAAATTTACGACTCTTTGTGTTTATAGCTGGGATCTTCAGACTTTCGAGGCCATGTATTCCTTGCTCGATGGGCTAGCCGACATTCCGCATATTGAGGAGCTCCATATTCGATTATCAACCCTGCCGGTAGCGTGGCAGGTACCAGACATGTTACCTCTCCGTCGCTTCAAAGAACTTCGCAGGATTGAAATCAGTGGAAGGCAGCTATCTACACCAGTCGCTCATGACCTCGTACAGCAGCTGCGCAAGATGCAAATGCACTACCCATCGTTGACACACCTGGAGTTTGATTTTCCAATGGCAAATCCTAGTGCCGGGTGCATCCTACATGAAATTGCGAAGGACGTTCCTCGAGGCTCGCCATTGAAACTGCAGTGCCTCAGAGTCCATGGTTGGAACTTGCGGTTGGATTCTATCACGTTACCACATCTGAGAAACCTTTCTTCCCTCGACATATCCGAAATGGTCGACCAAGAACGAGCTGGTCAAGAGGAGATCTGGAATGCGCTAAACAAGGCTGGCATTTACCTTCGGAATATTACTTTAAAACACCTCAACCAGCAGTTCTTAAACTATGCCATGTGTTACTACGGGCTCGAGCGCCTAATCATTTCTCATGGAGATGGAAGGTATCGCCAACAGAAGACTATTCTTAACTCACACACAATGGCAGCACTGTTTGCCGAGCTTTACACATCGGCGCTCCCTCACCACAAGGCTTCGATGAAGACTTTTGAAGTGCTGGACAAAACCGATATTCGCAAATCTGTCAGCCCCGAATACATGGCGTCTATTAGTGCTTGTGAGGGTTTGGTCAAGCTCACAATAACCCTGAAGCCCAGTGAGCTCGGCTTTGAAGAAATTTCTGTGAGCCTGAATTTCGTTCCTCCTCTCTGGTCGGATAATTTACTAAAGGGTCGAAACCTGTTTCAGAAAAACACACTGCGCTCTGCCCTCAGGATCCCCGCCTTGCAAACATTTGAAATAAATCTTTCGCGTTCTCTCACCATAGGCCGTGGTTGTAAACCTCGCCTAATGGGCTATTCCGGTTTGAGTCAGAAACTGGAAGGTGTTATTTGTTCATTAAAAGTCAACAAGAAGGTCCTCACCGACTCCGGGTTTTGCGAAATAATACTCCACAGAGACAGATATACCCCTCAAATGGCAGATGACGGGCAGTTGCGATATCGTATACTACCACGAGAATTTGGAAGGTCATCTATTGTAGTCTAGCACGCAATTCTGTAGCTATTTATGTGACATTTGGGCTCATAAAAATTTGGTGCTTCCGTTCTATCTATCATAGATTCCAACTCATACTCTGGCTCGTTCCTTCGTTTACGGGGAGCTGGATAGCGGTCTTTTCCATAGGAAAATTTCTCGGCCTGTGAATCCAATCGAAATTCGGGAATCGGCATGCCACACCTGGAATTTCTTGACACCTTGCCATAGGTGCAATAGACGAATAGCGGCCTGTGGAGCAGCAGGGAGCATGTTGATGCCATTTTTTGCTGCGGCGCTGGCGTAAGTTTGGGATAGAAATTTTGCGACCTTTGTGAGCAGCTTTAAGTTACTCCTTTCATTTCTCAACTGACCAAATCCTGGGGATTTTCGCTCCCTCAAGCTTGGTAGTGAAGATGCTATTAATGGAACCGTATGACGTTGGGTACCCATGAGACCACTACCTGGGCAAGAGTGATACCCCTCTACAATGCAATAGCTATGGTACATGGCATATTTCCCAGTCTTCTCTCTTTTCATCTTAAAATTCTGTTCAATGAAGTAGTTGGCGGAACACGAATTGTAAAGACGCCTGAGAGAGAAGGTTCGAAGAGCGAAGCTGCATTAGCTGCTATCTCGGAGACAAATACGGAGCAGGCCTTGTGCCAATGTGTTATATATTTTCCCGGAATTGCTGTCCTTATGCCTATGCTTGAACTAGCGTCAATCGCAGAATAGAAAGAACGATAACAAAAACGGGCCGTGCAAGCGGGAAATTTTTCACTTACAGGTCAAAGTCCAGAGTCGTCGGAAATGGTTTTTTGAACATACTTCCATACTTCAGCATTGATTAGCGAATCATCAGTTTCCTACCCCACAAACCATAAGCGTTCCCCAATGTCGGCTTCAAATTAAGTTTTGTCATACCTGACATACAGCACTTCTCTTCTAGGACCACATTATGGGCGACACGCCTCCATTCAGGCAAATGGAATAAGTGGGAGTGGAGAAAATTCGACAAGACCCTTAAGGAAGGTCTTGTATTCAATGTTGGTACCGTATTCTGCTGTTATGGGATCCGTGGCTATTTTGCCTGTGATCAACAGAAGTTCTCTTGACCATGGCGTACTAATGACTCGGAAGAAGAGTGGAGGCAGGTGTTCAACAAAAATAATCACAAAAATTTCATGGAACATACCTGGAGAACATGGTTTCTTGTTAAAGAGTCCCTCAGCATTCCATGTAGGAAACTGAGAAATTTTTGACCAGAGGATTTCCGGGGATTTCCTTGTCATCGCCCGATTTCCACAAGCACTGGCAATCGCTGCAACAATTTTATAGTCATTGATGTAGACTAAGTATAGGGTCTTTTAGAGCATGTGTTGGAATGTAGTATTGGGTCGATAATGATATCAGATAGTTCAAAATAAGCCTGTCCAAAAAGCAGAAAGCAAGATGGGAGGCGGAAGCGGGCGGGGCCGTCGGAGGCTGGCTTATATAAGCTGACAGTTTACCGTTATCGTAGGAGATTTCAATTTTAACCTCTTGCTTTCCGACTCCATCCTACCGACTTCACCTTTCATCTGGGCCTTATAAAAGGCGAAATCGAAGTCGCCACAGTTGTTCTATTCGATGGGCCCGGATGGAATTATTTCTCCACGCTCGGGTCCTGTCTCAGTCAATCTCCCCAAATCTTACCTATGTCGAAAATACTTTCTTCCTTGTACTTGAGCTGTGATGCTAACAATAGGAACGTTTTTTCGCGGCGATTTTCTCTTTGCGCCCGACGTAGAAGGCACATGCCCCTCAGGATATCAACGTCTTGTCAATATCGATGGCTTTGATTCCCGAATTTCTTCCATTTTTTCCAATAGGCGCAAACAAGAGGATGGCCTGCTACCTTCCGGTACATTTCTCACCCATGGAATTCATGGAACCTCACGCAGGCGTCGAATATCAGTTATTTTGCCTGCGAGTCCGCTGTTTGACAATGAAGTGCCGTCCATGATATGGAGTCCAGGATCGACGGTCTCATCTCTGTGGTTTTTAGTAGATTAGATTGATCCCAATCTCTCATCGCATGACTATTCCGCGTTTCTCTAGGTACTAAGGCTTTGCTTGTGCTCGTGCTTTTTTACAAGGTCAACGGGATCGATTAATGCCTTTTGAATCTCGACAGGGACCCAAGACAGTTCTCTCTACTACCGATGTCCTTGACAGCCTCGTTCGCCTCACGATACGAACCTTTGGTTCAAACTCTCCCTTTGCACCTTGCCCAATCGGCTTAATTAGTACCCTGAAAGTCGTCATGACCTAGACAAGACAGTGTCCCACTGCAGTATTGTCAGTAGGTCCCTCTTTCTCGAAGAATCCGGCCATGGATGTATACGCGATGGATGCCAAGGAATGGGAATGGGAGGGCCCCTTCAACCTTCTGCGCGACGGCGTATTCATTTTTCCAGTCTCTTCGACCATGACAAAGTCTCTCTGTAAGTACTTGTTCACAAACGTTTGTTATGGAAAGAACCGTTACAGAGTCCTTCCCTCGGACCTCTCCGAAAACGAGACTCTAGCATAGTCGCTAAGTAAAACACGGAGTAACCCCATTTTTGGCAGCGTTTGGGATCCTCCTTTTTCAGATGCTTAAGCCCGAAAACGCCTGCGATGAATTTATAAAGGTCGAGGCGATTCCCATCCTTTGATTCCTTTCCCATCTCATGCCTTCTCGTGCACATGATGTGCTGCATTCTGCAGAAGTTGTTGATGCATTTTTTCCAGTTTGATTTCTTCCGCGGAAGATTTTGTTGCATGGGCTATGGTCATATGGGCGATTTCCTAATAAGCACTACAGTCATTAAGGCACCTGCTTTACTTTACCCTCACGATTATTCTTCCTGTTTTTCTTAAGCTTGTTATATGAATATTCAATACAAGCTCCTCGTTTTTAAGATTGTCCTGGTTGTGTCCTGGGGTATTTATTTCACATTCGAGGCCGGAGAGTGGGAGAGAGCAGGGATTCTCGATTTTGACAGTTCATCATCATCAGGGCTTGCTCAGGGTCGCCGCTGTTCATTTTCGACCTCGGATATCACGGCTTGGTCACAACCACGATCTCATGGGCGTCTTCTTTCTTGCTCCTTCCCAGGTACTACTTTAAACGAGCTCATTGCTACTGAACAACAGCGCAAGTCCGTGCTCGAAAAAGAATCAAATGCGCGAGACATGACTGCATCAGCATCTCGTGATGCGTCGTCCATGTGTTGTACATGCGCTCGGAGGTTCTCCTTATCGGGCCTCAAACTGTAACCGCCTCATGAGAGCTCAAAATACATAAGAGTCTCCACAATGCCCCTCCTTGCATCCCACAGCGCGCTCCCATTCGATTTCTGGGATCTTTTGGTGTCGCTATTTGACGGGATGTCGAACTTTCTGTGGTATTTGACCGCATTCCTGGTCTCCAGTGCCGTGCTTCCCAATGGAAGTCCTGGCTTGCAACGAGTGTCTGCGCAATATCTGTTGGGTCTCGGTGAGTCGGAGTTCGCGTAGTCTTGGTTCATAGATGCTAATACGTGTATAGGTACTGGAGACATTACTGGGTAGAGTGCCCCGTCTCATTTATTTTGATTTTTTGCTGAATTTTAGAACGCAGGCCTGTCGTTGAGACTAACATGATGGTACGCCTCGTTTTCAGCCGTCAATGACTAATTACAATAACTCGCCTTTCCAGGGATACGCCTCTTTGGGTCAAACAGACACAGGGCTGCACATGCGTCAGAGGTCTCGCGCTTTCATTGTGGCGGACGCGGCAGCCCCAAGCAATCGAATTGTCTTCATCAATGCTGGTACGCTGCCTCCTTACTATTTGGTTTCATTCAATCCCACGAACCTTTTCGTAGATATTGCTATGGGTGACTCTGGTGTCCGGCGTTCAATTGTCGCTCAACTCACTTCCCAGTTCCCGGGAGTCTACACGAACGACAATATCGCATTTATTGGAACTCATCAACATTCAGGAGTCGGCGGATACCTCGAGAATCTTCTTCCTCAACTGACTTCCCTCGGATATGTCAAGCAAACTGCTGATGCCATCATTTCTGGCACCGTACGCGCCGTCCAGCGGGCACATGCTAGCCTCGCACCGGGAAAACTCAGTCTCGGCAATACGACTATCCTCGACGCGAACATCAATCGATCCCCAACGGCCTATCTCGCGAACCCAGCGGCGGAACGAGCGAGGTATCAATACGACCAGGACAAAGATATGACCGTTCTGAGATTTGACGATGTAAATGGGAAGGCGAGAGGGTTGTTGAGTTTCTTTGCCGTCCATGGGACAAGCTTATATGAGGTACGTTACCTTTAGTTATCATCGTTTTTGCGCTTCGACAGGGTCAAATACGCGCATTCTAGAACAACACCCTGGTCAGCGCGGACAACAAAGGGATGGCGGCATATCTCTACGAAGGTGGGATATGTAGCTCCCGACTTCAATTGGATTTTCTGACTTCGTGGTTCTGTCAGCCACTATTGAACCGAGTTCTGCTCCAGGAAATGCAACCTTTGTGGCTGGATTCACGCAAGGTAGGATTTATCTGTCATGGAGGCTCTTCTCACTTACTAGCGTTCTATAGCCAACGTCGGAGACACAAGCCCAAACACGTTTGTCGTTCTTGCCCTCTGCCCATACTCATTTACTCATTCACTCATGTCAATTCTAGACTTGGAGCGTTCTGTGAAAGCCCCGGACAGCCCTTTGACGGACAAGCTTGCGATGCTGATCATTCCACCTGCGGAGGAACTGTACAAAATTGTCACGGAAGGTATACCTTGATAATATTACTGACTTTGTTCCATGGGTCTCATGATCATACCAATTTAGGGGCCCTGGCTTCCGTATCTCAGACTTTGAGTCGAATAGACTGATTGGTCAAGCCCAATTTCTCGGTGCACAAACAGTTATGAACGGACCGCTGAGTGCTGTCCATGGCACTGTCAAGAGCGTTCACACTTATGTGACAATGTGCGTCTTGTCTCTTTGCTTTTGACAGGGTTCTCCATTTATTTTTGGCACTGACCTATCCATATTCGTAGGGCAAACCACTCGTTCACTCTCCCGAACGGAACCACAGTGTCTACATGCCCGGCTGCCATGGGTCAGTTGCTATGTTCTCGAGCTTCGCTTTTGATACGACCGTTGTGTCTTACCTTGTGCTTTTTTCGCCTATTTTTCTCCCTATAGGTTTCGCATTTGCCGGAGGAACAACGTAAAGTTACCTCTTTGACATCCCCCTTTTCATTATTGACTTCTATGGCTTTTCACGATTCATAGTGATGGTCCCGGCGCACTTGATTTCGTTCAAGGAGATAACTCTTCCACCCCCCAGTACGCCGAAATTATCTCAAATGATCGCATATGTTTACCCGTTTACTTATCATTTTCCCATAGAAACCCGTTCTGGGAAATTGTCAAAGGTAGGCAGCATCGCTCGGCGCGTCAAAAGCTCATTGCACACGATTCTGACATTACATTGACGTCTTCTTTTCAACTACCTTCTTTCCGATCCTTTCTCCTTTTTTTTCAACGGAATCTTTTAGGCGCAGTAACACCATTCCCCTCTGCCGCTCAGATAGCTTGCCAAGATCCCAAACCTATTTTGCTCAATACGGTAGGTGCTGTCATCCGGGATTGTGGTCCAGCCCTGCGCCGTTCGTCCTGTTGGTGTTCTGACACATGTCTACCAACTTTTCAAGGGATTTGCTCATACGCCATACGAATGGGCACCCAACAGCGTTGATATCCAAATGCTGCGGGTCGGAAACTTTGGTGAGTGGGGTTCTCATCGCTGTCTTAACTCTCTTTCGAGCCCTCCTTCTGCACCGCGGAGTTTGTGTTGGACACGTTCTATGTCTAACTCATGCTCAATGGGAATTGGTGGCTTTTCATGTTGTTTACTTAAGCTAACGATTGCTTTCTTTCGCACCCGACAGTTATGTTGATAATGCCAGGTGAGTTTATCAGATACTCCCGCTAATCTCTAATCTTTATTTTATCTGATAGGCGAACTTACGACTATGGCCGGGAGGCGGATTCGGTAAGTGATTACACTTCTGGTTATGCTTCTGTCCAACAATATCATGAACTCGAACTGATATCATGTCTTCTTTACCTCATCTTGCCATCATTTCATTTATGAAATTCTGAATCAATGCGATTCCACCCGGAATGTCCAAACTCTAATTCGGTCCGTTACACGACTTCTCACGAAATGTCTGTTCGTTCGGCACACATGAACAGGGAAGCCGTGCGTGCTCAGTTGATCTCCAGTGGAGTTCTTGGTGCGGATGCATATGTCGTTGTGGCGGGGCCTGCTAATGTTTATGGGCACTACGTCACAACCCGAGAAGAATATGGGGTTCAGCGCTACGAAGGGGCAAGCACTATTTTTGGCCCATGTGAGTTCATTATCTGTTTCTTGTGTATCTTAATTTTGGTTCGCAAGCGCGGTGGTTGTATTTATGGGGTTGGTTCTCCGGCTCGTTTTGAACCTGCATTCGAAATTTAATTAACCCCCATGACCTCGACGGAAGTGTTGAAAGACACTTCTTTCGGTGACATATGCCTTTCTTTCCTATTTCATTCGCCGCTTTGCTTGCGCTTTTGAACCTCGAATAACTGCATGTTGACCGATGTCTGATCTGTATCATCTTCTGGGATGTAGTCACCCTTGAAGCGTACATCAACAAGTACTCTAGTCTTGTACCCTTCCTCGCCGATAATGCCAGTGGTACTGCCGCATCCGATCCTCCTCCGCCGGAACAAACCTCCAAGGCTATCTCACTTCAGGTAAGCCCTGGGATAACATCCCCTTATAAAACGTTGATGCCGATTCTCACTTATCATTTCCAGACTGGGGTTGTTTTCGACGCCGCACCAATAGGAAAGAAGTTTGGCGCTGTATTGACTGACGTGAAAACGACACCAGCCTATCACGCTGGAGACACAGTTTCGGCTCTGTTTGTTGGTGCAAATCCTCGGGTGCGTCCTCGTTCTGATTGAGAAAGTTCTATGAACATTGGACGTACTCATCCTCAAATAGAATAATCTGCGTTTGGAAGGAACTTTCCTCACCGTTGATCAATTGATTTCTGGACAATGGAAATCCGTGCGGACCGATTCGCATCCGTCAACTGTCTATCGTTGGACGAGAGTAAGCACTGTACGTAATCACTTCCCCTTCTTACTTTGAAGGTGCAGCGTTGAGATTCTCTTCATAGATTCTGGGTACTAGCAGTGTGAATATATCTTGGTAAGACAATCGTCCTCTAAATATGACCCGGAGACACTCAACCCCTATTTGCATTGTTATTATAGGACGATTGAGAGCGGCACTCCAGGTATGTCCCCAAAAATTAAGTTCCTTCACAATGGTCATCTGTCGAACTCATTTCAAATAACAGCTGGCACCTACCGACTTAGCTATTTCGGGGATTCTAAACCACTCATAGGCTCTATATCCTCCTTTACAGGAATATCGTCCTCCTTCACGATTGCGTAATGATGATATGTTGACTAATTACGATTTCGATGCCTTTCGGACACCTTTTCAACTGTATTCTTTGTCTGTTATCTGAAATATCAACGTTTACTGCTTGGTATCTCAACCAATTATGACTCGTGAGGGCGTGCGTATAATCAACGGAGTTGGCACAGCTTGCCTCGAGGACACCATGTGCTGATGACTCGGTACGACTGCTGGGAAAGTCATCCTGCAATTTGAGCCGGCTTTCTACCTCAGACCACAACCACTTTTCCTTTTCATTTTATCGCCTAGAAAGCAACATGTTTCGTAATCTGACCAGTCAACTTGCCTCCGCATCTGGGACGAACACAGATGCTAAGAAGGTTCTATCACCGTCACTTCGACCGGACATATACAGCTTGATAGACAATACAAAGTCGTGGATTATTGGTGGACAAGGCGGGGGCCAGGCGGGTGACGGGGTGTCCTATAGTCCGCTTTTAGTGGTTATCCAGAAGCACATACCAGAAACAAAGAAGCCGGGACTAGAGTCGTTCGGGCAAGCCGAAGGCGAAATAGCGGTTATTATGGGGGGAATTACCAATATGATCTTGGAGTTGAGCAAATGGGAAGGGATGTCGGCAGGGATGGCCATGCGCACATGGGTAGACTCGCTTGTCGAAGCTCACTCCAAGGCTTCTAGTCAGGCAAGGAAGGACTTAATCGCGAAAGGAATCACGCGAGGGCTCAACCAATACACCGACGTGACACTTTTGACCAAGGACTTTACAACAAGAATTCAGATCATCTCTTGCTTGAAAACTGGTGAGTCTTGAGAAGAAATCGATGTCATGATTTATATCATGGGCTATGATTCGGGTGATTATAACGAAGTCCACTAATTTTAATTTCTCATTTCAGTTAGCTCGAGAATATATGGTGCCGGAACCGATGAAGCCAGACAAAGCGAGGCTATGTGGAGTTCGAAGTTCATATGACGAGCGACGATCCTTTTCTCTATATTGGGTCTACTTTGAGTGGTCGGAACGTAGTATACAGCATACTAGTACACGTTTTTAGTGGCTACCTTTGTCCTAGCGAATTTCACAGCAGATGTAGGGCTGAACCCGCTCCCTAACAATAAATGAAGCAAATAAATCGGGTATACAGGTTGAAATGAAGGATCATAGAGAGCGAGGATGATGAAGCAAATGTACGAAAGAACGAAGAGAAAATGTGGGAGAATTATCTGTGTTACAAGGAAAGGTTGAGTGATAAATAAATGAGACGAAATTTGGATAGATGAACATACACAAAGTGACAGATTGGAGAGCGGTGAATGACAGTGATAAATAAGAGAGCTAATTGTACAACAAAAAAGTTTCTACATGTTTCAAGATCCTAGGGCCTGATGAAGAATGTGGTTCAGCTTTGTATTGGAGGTGGCGTCGATAGGGAAACTCACATAGGTAGAGACATCTCCTGGATAGGACGAGGCATGCGACACGAGGTGCTCGTCGTTGCTCGTAATAAAAGGTATCGGTCGATGGCAGTCGACTGGGCTAGGGTATACAGAATCGCTTGACGAGGACGTACTCCAATCAGATCTCATATATGGGTTGAGATCGAAGTAGTTTTGTGTTTTTTGCAAGGACATCATGTCCGTTAAGCCCTCTGCTTCCATGGTGAGGAGAGAGTCAAAAGAAAAATCGGATTTCTGCATTGATGGTTCTAGTGTCATCATAGTCGGTGTCGAGTAGTTGTAATGTTCGGCATGTGAAGGAGAAGAGAAATAGGTAAACCGATACATGGCGGAGAATATTGTTGGCGACGATGCTGAAGACGAAGAAGCGTCTTGTATAACTCGTTGTACAATGACATATTGCGATGCATCTATGTTGCCGCCATGTGTGAGATTCATTAGACGTGACATAAAGGACAGCACCCACCCGAGCTCTGTGAGATTCTCTCCCAGAAACCTGGAACCAAAGAAGTTTTATAAAGAAGGGGATCATTGCCAGTGGGAGTTGATGGATCCACTGATTCCAACGGAGTTGACTCTGAGAAGATGGCACCGTCATCTGTGTAAACGGTGTAGTAGGACTGGGCAGACGTCGGGACATGGGAGAGGAGGGTGATAGTTGGGTCGATGTCCTGTAAATGACGAGGTTGTTGAGAGGCCCGCAGGACCTTGTAGCCGCGTTCCACCCATAAATGTTCTTCAGCTACCTGACTGGGCGAAGGCGACCAAGAGGACTTAAGCGGGTCATCGGCCCTCCCGGCGTCTACAGGAGAATCCTTGGGGAGGAGATCGATGTATACGATAGTATCTGGGGCCTCTTCTGCCCGAGGTTCGACGCCTCGGTACAGGAGGTTCTGTAACGTCGCATGGGCCTCGGTCGGTGTTGTCGGTGAGCTTACAGAAGAATCACTGCAGGATTCAGATTCATATCGGAGGGAGGGAGGTCCGTAAGTTAAATGGCCATCCCTGTGTTGAAACTCGGGCGAGAGCGAAGGGGTACGGCATGGTCGTCGATTGGGGGTAAGAAGGTTGAGTACTAATTTCAGGAATGGCCGACGACGATGATGATAAGGTTATATTATAACTTAGTAAATGAACGGCAACTCACGTCGTTTCCCGCCGCAAGTATCTCTGAGCTGCTGCAAACGGCTTCCAACCTGCTTGGCTGTGCGTCGTTTTCCCGTCTTCTCGAAGATCCAGTCTGAAATAAACCTGTTCCGCATTGGGAATCGTCCAAGAAGACGAGTTTCTCTCGAGTCATCTGGTTGATAGTTCTCGAGACCTGGGACCACAAGGAAATGCCGTCAGCGCGACGCGAAACGGATAAGTAACGGGATCGTACCTTCAATGAGCGCTGCCTCGAGCTCAGGTGGCCAAACCACCTCACCACCTCGAAGGGTCTTCCAACTCTTGCGGCCTTTCACGATGGACTGGAACACGTCTTGCGTCCTGGGGTTCTGCAGTGGGGCACATTTGAAGGCCTCGATAGTCGAATGACGCGTTGGCGACGAGGGAGAGGATTCGACGCTTGATGATGCCATGGGGGACGATTCTGAGCGAAGACACGAGTGAAGGATCAACGGATCCTTTTGGTTTATATCTCTCGGACCTCTTGTACGGACTTGACAGATATCCGCTCGAGGCAGTTTAATATCAGTTATTCGGGAGCCATACCGATAAAGCGTCAGGGTGGAAAGAGATCTCGTCACTTTTGTCGTGGCTTAGCCAACAGGAGTAAGGCTATACAGATTCGAACGGAAGCTAGAACAAGACACGCCGAGTTCACGGGTCAGCCCTCGGCTGATCGAAGGTAATTGTCCGTTCGCGCCTCCCGGCATAGGCTTCGCCATTTCGTTTCATCGTACCTCACAGATCCACTGGGCAAACTTCTTCAAGCTGTACTGCCAAAACAAAACAGCTTGAATAATGTCTTGGAATAGACACCCAGAACTTGGGACAGCTGAAGGTTTACAGATGCGGCGTTTACCTTTTGGTGGAATCTATCTAAACAATGTCAGTTCCAAGATCTTCTGGTGGTGGGAAGGAGTCGATCTTCCATTATGCAAATCTCGATTCACCATACGGCACAGCCACCGAACCGGTACTGATCGTGTTCCGTACACAAAGCTCAACAAACAAGCTGGGGAAGTGCAGCGATTATAATGGGTTTTTCCACCATCTGCCACAATCGAAGGTTCTTAGGATATTGCCTATCTTCTGGATCAAAAACATATCGGGCTTCGATTCTGAACCATTGGAGAAAAAACAGCTACGAAAGACTTGGATGACCATAGCTTACGAGTAAAGTCACGTTTTATCAAGTGAGAATGATGGGTCGGTGCTGTCAGAATTTCAGGCCCTCAATCAAAAGTCCTCTGAAGTACAAGGGCTCCCCACCATTTGGCGAGGAAGTTGCACTGTCTTACGCGGGAATACCGAAAGTAAATAACGGCAAAACGGGACTTTAGGAGACACAGGGTATAGCATTCATCCTCCATAACTTGGAGCATAGAACGTACAGAACGGAGCCTGACTGCAAAGTGTAAAAGGTACAAGCTTTACCAGTAGAGTCGCCTCAGGTACACGTGTGTAGCAGCCCAAACGGTTTGGGCCTACAAAAATCCCAAAAGCCGGTGTCTTAGCACGACGTCGAGCTTGAAAGTAATACTAACTTACCCAAAAGATGTACTGTAAGCAGCCATACGGAGACTTGGCTTAAAATTAACAGAAATAATTGTAACGGCCTTCGACAAAGTGCATACGCCGGGAGCGAGAGCGACAACTCGGCGGTGATCCCTTGATGGTGGTTGACTGGTTTTCGCTGGCAGGGGACAAGTTGGTCCCTTTTTTCAGAAGGTGTTCATGGTGGTCTGTGTATCGCATGGGGCATGTAGGTTATCTTGCAAGGGATGGTTCAGTACACATGATTGGCGACGACGGATGCGATGATTGCAGCAGGAAAAAAATTCTGAGAACTCGGAAACTCACTGTCTCATGGACCTCCTTCATGCAGATGGCGGGATACCGCTCCAGAAATACATGTGGTAGACGTGGTACAGAGCGACATAGGACCTCTTCATTTTGATGGCTCCCACAACAGACAGAGACCTTTAATCAACCCGAAGAGAAATCCTTGAATAAGTCGTAACCAGGAGCTAAAAAAGGAGGCTGTCATTGAAGAGAGTTGAGCATTTTTCATTCTTGGAGACCCAGGATTTCTCTGCCAGACGGTCTAAGCGAGAGGCTGAGTCTCGCCATCGGACCAGCGAAGGGATTTAAATCCCGGATTCCAGATTCCTGAACTGCCCTCTAACTAGGCAGTAGCTAGTAAAGGCCTCGGAGCAATCGACTAGAAATTTTAGCCGTTCGAATAGATACGGAAAGGATCACAGGTAGTTCAGATTGCAAGGCCGGGTGGGAAATCCTGCCAAAAGATAGGCTCAAAATCAAATCAGCGAACCGCCTTGCAGCCGCCATCGTTAACAATATGGAGGGTAAACACAGCGATTAGTAAACTCAGCTAGGCGGTTATTTTCAGTCGGTCAAGCGCCCCCAGGTGGTACCCAGAAAGCGGGATTCGATTAGACGCTAATGCACAGGTTATTGACTATTGTTCCGTTTCCCGTCGCGGACCTCGGGAGATGAACAACCCCGCGATCCGTTAGCCTCATCGACGTCATTTCAACGATCGGCGAGGCGCTGCGCCCCGTATTTTGACGAAGAGGCGCATCGCGCAAGATGACACTGCCCCAAGGGAGGATGCGCCGCCACGCTTTTCGCCTCATGGCGCTTGTTTGTCCCAAGATTTAGCCTAATTGGGCGATCTATCAATTTCGTGGGAATATCGGAGATCGTAATTAATTTTACTCTTCCTCATCCATCTTTGTTCTTAAATTACATATCCTGTTCCTCGCCAACAACCACCGCCATTGCGCATATCCTTGTTTTCGGCTTTCTTCCCTGAATCTTGAACCAGGCAGTAGACCTCTTGCAATATGTTATCCCCCAAGAAAACTTTCGCCTCGTCGCTGTTACACTGGACGCGAATAAACCCGCAGTATTTTTGGACCGATGGAGAGGTTTTTTTTCGCAAGTATATTTGGGACTGGCTCTCATCAGAACTTAGCTGGTAAGTACTTCAAACCTTAGAAGTTACCGCAAGCCATTCCCACAGGGGTTTACCGAGGCCGAGTCATCGATAGCTTTCTAAATCGGAGCGAAGGGCTCAGAGTCACACGTTTGCGTCGGGCTGTCAACCCGGCTACTGGTAAGTAAGCCTAACTGCACCCCGCGATCTATTCCAAGCTCTCTCTTAAATTAAGTACCTCTTGGTCAACCCAAGCCAGGTTTTTACTCTTCCAGAAAACTTCCAACGGAAGCAGCCACATTCGCAGGTCACTCGTCTCATCCACCAGGTTCTAAGTTCTGTCGCCTGTTCTGTTGAGTCATCCGACGTTTAGCACCTCAGTCAATCGATGACTGCGCCTACATGCCTCCTCCTCCCTGGCCACTTCGTCCGGGGATGTGTCCTTCGGTGTTCTTCGAACGCTTAGGCGCCTCTTGTCCTCTTTTAATCTATCATGAAGGTTAAAAAACTTACAGGCTCGTAGTAGGGAAATTTCCGGAAATGACTTGTCATACCCCACTTCTGGTCGACTCCACCCAGCAGCTCGGTTGATTAAATAAGGCCAGGGTATAGATTATGCAAGATTTCCATGATCCCTCCGTCACAAGTCCGGGTAATGAGCAACACCAGGAACCCAGGAGGAGGGATTGTATGCGTTGATTGTAAGTTCTAGCCTTACGACTCAATTTTCTTGAAATCCGTTTTGTATCCCTGCTTTCGATTTGGAAAGGGGACGTGTTGTGAATTGTGAATGCGCAATCCACCAATTAATTACGGCATTTTATCGGGAAACAGGGGGACATCGATGAGCTGAACACACCCTGCTCCGCCGGTACCGGCATATCCTACCGTTTGGACGATCCACCCCAAACCTGAACATATGGACTCACAGCCACATTCTAAGATAAACCGGAAGAACAGAGTATCGAAACTGAAGAAGTCGGTGCTGAAACTCTCCGTCGAGAGTCTGGGTCTGCAACTGTGCCTTATCTTTCCACACGTACCTCGTGCTTTTCATCGTATACATAGCTATGCAGGTGCTTCGTTATGGCTATTATTAAGCTATTGATACATACTTTTGATTCAAGGTACGCAGAAATTGACCCCACCACCCGCGATAAACCCCATCAAGGTCTACACAATGGGCCCTTGCGGATGACTCTTCCAGTGTCGTCGGATATCGATATTTGAGGAGTATCGCGTTGTACTTAATTACGTCGTCGACTTTTCTAGATCCCCCCCTGCAAAAGTGTACCTGAAGTTCCTGTGGGTCAAGGTCGAGGTCGATGAAAGGATCGCGTAGGTAAAAATAAGAAATTTCAATACGGTATTATTTCCTACTGGGAAGGAAACAACAAAGCCGTGTACATGTTTCAATTAGGTATCGCAAATAAAAGTAGGCACACGTCGATAATAAAAAAGTCCAATTCCCATGTTCAAAATGTCCACCACGTCGAATTGAAGACGAAGCAAATGAGCACAAGGTGTGCAGGATAAGGTAATGCGAGGTAATGGTAAAAAGTACAAGGAAGGTCAAAGAGGGTGCGTAAGTAGATATTGTCCGTCAGATTATATGAAAGTCATGCAGTCATGCTCTACATTGTATCAATGTTACTATCGGTTTTGAACGTCGCTCAGAGAGCGCGGCGGCGGCTAGGAGGGGGTGTAATCGCGGCTGGTACTGCCGCCGACGCTCCGCCTGTACATCCGGTAGGTACAGGCACGTCTTGGGCATCCCATGGATTAGGGTAGTCACATCCCGGAATGGGTGTAGGGCCCGGCGCATTATCATTAACGTTGAACCATCCGTTTGCAGTAGGGTCGATGGCATTTCCGCTCAGGTCCGTAAATGTCGGCACGGGAAGAGTTGCGATCGATCCAGTGGAAGTGTAAACCGGGAGCTGGGCGACAGGGCCTGCGCCGTCCTCAAGCTGGACAGGAGGCCATGGGTACTGCGCAGTTTGAGCCGAGTCTATTACGCCCGCACCTGCACCACCTGTCATCCACGATTCAAACGTTCCATCGAATACTGGCCCTGTGGACGGACCGCACGCGCCAATCGCTGAGCGCGGGTCGGTGGGCATCCAGCCGCCTTCAAGTCCGAGTTGGTACGACCAGAGAGGGGACTCTACAACCCCTGTGTTCGATGGTCCAACCTGCGCGAGTGAGAGACTAAGCTAAGCACTAGAAACGAGTGTCCAAGAACTTGCGTACCTTCCAAGTCCAGAAGAACCAATCGCGAAGACCGTCCATGCTAGCCGATGCAAATGCAAGAAGACCAGCCTTTGTACCGTCGGTCCAGTTCGACGAGTCTTGCCAATCGTCGCAGTTTCCACCGTATGTGGTGGTACCACCGACACCCTTCAAGAACAAACCACAGTCATTGAAACCATTGCTAAATTCTCCTGCAACTGTGACTCCAAATGCAGTACGACTAGACAAAAGACATTAGACTGATAGGCGTCGGAAATTCGAAGAAGTAGCAAACCTAGTATTCATGGAAGACGTCCACCTGTCACAAGCTGCAGCCGGCCAAGTTCCTCCCGCACCCGGACCTGTACCAGTGTCGATTGGCGCTGTGGCAGCGCTGCCACCGAAAGCGAAGTAAGGATGCGTGTCAAGAACCATCCTGTCAGCTCCCGTCATGAAGCCAGCCCAGTAGTCAAGGCCTTGGAAAGCATCGTGAATGCCGATATATGGTCCTTTGCCCGCACCCACACCAGTAATGCCACGGATCATGTTGTACATTTCCACGTAGCTGAAACCAAATATTAGCATCGACTGAGCGACGACAGACGAAAGACATGAACTTACAAGCCGCGAAGCTCTGTCGCGCCAATGGTGGTAATCAAGGCTTCATTGATGATGCTGAACATCGGAACGACATCCCTATATTCAGGTTGGGAAATAAATTCCGTGATTATTCGAATGTAATTCATTGTCCGTTGTGCGTTGGCCATTCCCATTATACCATGGAGGAAGTTAATTTGACCACCTTTGCCGGAATGGTTATAGCCTAGACACAGATGATTAAAAGTGAATACGAAGTAGATGGCGAAGAAATTTACCATTCTGAGAACCTGGAATCGTGTGGAGGTCCAAGTTAACTCGAATGCCGTATTTCCTGCACCACTGGAAAGCTTGTACGATATACCTAGGGCACTAGTATGAAAAGGCTGTTCAAGTGACTATCGAATCAACTCACTTCCAACTGGTCTTGGCGAGGAAAGGTTCATCTCCCCAAGTATCAATGGCCCAAAACGGTATTGGCAGCCTGATCCAGTTCAAGCCCGCACCAGCCATTTGTGCGAAATCTTTCTCGGTCTGCGTGAACCTCTTGAGCACTTGGTCAATAATGGATAGATAAATCCACACTTACAATGAAGGTCTTGTAATGGTCTTCGAGTTGATTCAGTCCGCCACTTGCGGTATCCTGCGCCATCAGTGTGCTGAGACTCCATTCATCGGTAGCGCCAGGATACTTCTGGTACAACGCCGGTGTAATGAAGGGCTCTAGAACGAACCAACCGCCAAGATTGACACTAGAAGATATTAGGTTCAGTATATAGACGGCGGACGTAGAACGGTCTCATACCCCCAAATACGATCTTTTCCATAGTCCCAACTCTGGTTGAGAGGAGGGGTCCATGAATTTGGGTATGCATTATTATTGTAAGGATCGTTAGGATCAGACCACCCTAGCAGTGTCAAAAGCAGGCGTCAGCGAATCGTCATCGAAGAGGAGAGGGTCATCGGGCACGGTCGGATAAAAATAGACACGTCGAACACTCTCGCACCCCGCGCGGGAAATTGTGATTGACATCGTCACGCCACAGCACAGGACCATCCAACATGTAATGCGCCAGCCACCGACGAGGACGACACGGAATACAGCAAACTCACATATTCCCCCAAATTTGTTGTTGTAAGTGAATGTAGTTCCATCGTTGGCCTTTATGGTCGATCCATCACCACCGGTTGTAGCTGCTGTGGAAATCGAGGTGGGCTTGGCTCCATGACTCGTGCCCGTCGTCGTCGAACCACCAGTGGGATTTGGCTTGGTTGAGCTCGCCACTGCAGACTTGTTATTCCGCGGCTTAATAACCGTGAAATAGACAGGCAGAACAACGACCAGAATCAAGATGACGAGGGCGATTATAGCTCCAAGCAAGACTAGAAGTCTTCGCCTTGGCTTGGGTGATGGCGGGGCTATAGGGGTTGTGCTTTCCTCGTCAGCTTCTGGCTCATTTTTCTGAGCCAGATTCGTCCCAGAATCGTTAGGCGTCGATTGCACGTAGGAGTCGCGTGGCGATTCGCCGCCGTTAAGAGCCATGAAGGGCGGACGAGGCTCACGGAACGAGGCATCGTCACCAGCTGGCAAAGGAACGTTGGCAGCGAGAGCGACTGAGTCGGCAGACACCACGGAGAAAGGACGTTCAGCCATGGCTGCCCACTGACGGGGAGAGCGTGTGGTGGTAGAAAGCGAAGAAGGGTGCCGAGTTGTTCATACTTCCCGATGTTATATTAAGCGCAGGAGCCCTGGGGAGGTTGGGCGCGGCAGGGTGACCGGCAAGCCGGGCCCGATGCGCACATGACTGCCTCACGGAGTAATTCACCCACAAGTGGGGACACAGCGTCGACTGAACTCTATATGCCATCTTGTTATCGTACAATCATGGCAATGCTAGCATACGTTTAACAGCCTCAAGGCGTATGTTTTTAGGTCATAATTGCTCGGCCTGTCCACAGAGCGTTCCGATAACTTCATTTCATTTTCCCGACATGACGATCCGCTTACGGCGGCGCCGATGACCCTGCATCTTTGATTGTCTTATCAGAAACAGCGGTCTTCAGACGCCCGTTGACCATTCACAAATATCTTAGACTAAGACAACCTCCCCGCTAGGAGTAAAGCAAAAATAATAAGAATATAGAATACAAGGTGCTTGTAATCCAACACTCTCTACAAAATACATAGACCGCGACCCCAAATAGCCTATACAAGCGCCTTGACATATTGAGATCACACTAGCACGCCTCGTGTTAACCTACCAGCTGGAGAGCACCTGTCCAGTTGCCTCGGCCATTCGGTAGAATTCGGACCACAAGTGCTAGTAACGGGTGCCTTGAGGCGCTAGTGATCTCACCCTCGCAGATAGGAGCACAAGCATTATGTTTCTTTGTCCAAAAGAATGACCACGTTACAGCACCGGCCTCAAATGACCTGAATCCTATTTTTAAAAGGGTGCTCGTGTTTCTGAAAGCCGTCAGTGGAGTCGGGGAAAGCGGAGGGCTTTGGATGATAACCAGGGAGGGGGAGGGTACGGCTTGGGCAACAGGGATTCGAGCTTGAAATTCAAATTGGTCGTTAGAACAATATTCATTTGCTATAGATCGGAGGGTAAATCTTGGCTAATGGCTTGGCTACGAAGAGCTGAGAAGTGAGGCGATTTTGAAAAACCAGTCGACCACTTCTCAGCAACCTTGGCTTGAAAGTTTGAGAAAGATATTTACCAACGAATAACTGAAACCATTCTAGCGGAGTGTATTTATTGGCAGAGAATGGAGCGGCAGACAACTTCGGCTCCGAGACAATTACAAGCATCGCCTCGACGCGCTGATTAGATTAGATATGCACCCGTTTTCTCATCGATCGATTCAGAATTCTTTATAACACTACTGGGCCCTGGGGCCCGACAATTTTGACGAGAGTCGAAATATGTCGGCGCGTCGTTTGAGTTTTGCTTTCTCATTTTGCCGTCCCATGTACCCCTCAGTTATAAGAGTACAAGTGATATAGTTGTGCACCTGGACCCCTTCCCTCTTGTCACATAGTACTAGTAGTGCATTTAATCCGAACTCGAGCATCCACTTTCCTCTTTTAATGTCGTAGCTAGCCATTGCATGGTCCAGGCCGGTTGGTCTGGTGTGCCGCGCTGCATCTAGAGTAACCCAACATGTGCGGCGACTCGATAAATTTTCCTTTTTGTTGCGAGTCGGTGGGTGACACCGCCTGTCTACATGAGCGGGATTTATGTACTAGTCAGCAGAGGGTGCGATTTCCTGCTCTAATCCGGCCAATATTCTGTGATTCAGGTATTCTGGTCGTCTTTTCCTTTCTCAACAGCAACCACCTGCAGTTGGCGAGAGAGGTTTGGCGACCGTGAATTTGATTAGTCGAAACAACATCAGCATCGCATGGTCTTACTTTTCTCTTCTCTGAGTACCTGATAGGTGGACGATGTAGAACCTTCATGAAAAACCTTCATAGATCGTGTACCCGTAGGACAACCACTCTGCACTTCGATTGCAATCTCGAAAACTGCAACCTTTGAAATTTACAGCATAACCCAAGGCAAAGCTGGCATAGAATCCAAAGATTTATCATGGCTGGGATGCCTTAAAATCCGGAGGAAGACTTCCATCCTTTCCCTGAGAAGAAGTCCCCAGCAGCTGGATTTCATGACCATCTAGGATTGCAGATGGATACTCATCTCCATAACCTGGGGGAGTATGGACACAGTCAAGACAGCCGTGGAGCTGTCCCGGAGACATACACGCATGTTTGCTAATATTCCAAGTTGCCAGAGCCTTTACCCAGTTGGTATTCCCGGACCAGCTCCCTTAACAGCCCGAATTTGAGGAGTCAAAATGGATCGCTAACAAAGCTGGTCCGAGGCTACCTGACTGGCGGTAGTCAGCTTTGAGTTACAGCTTAGATTGGCCTCGACTCTGTACTTTTTTCTTCACCGTCCAAATTGGGATGTCGATGAGCTCTTCTCATTTGGACTGTTAAGAAAGTAGCACCGATGCCAAACCTTGGTCCCAATAAAGTTGGAGATTCCTGCATAGTCGGAGGGATATTCCTATAGACCTCGGACATCAACGATAGCAATGGTAAAATGGCTGGTCTAAGAGACGAGTCTAGACAGACAGCAGACAAAATCATGCAGGTCTGCAGGTCTCCTCATTGCAGATGGAAAGCAGGCAGGATCCTTGTCAAGTCCTTGAGCACAATCAGAAATATCAGCTAGGAGCAGGCCCAGAAAACCGGACCCAAGCATATCAGAGACCAAGGTTAATTGCATGAGTGATCAGCCCCGGCATTTACTCTGAATGGAAGATGCTCGCGGGAGCGCAAAAGGATTCCCCGAGTCGATCTTCAAGTCCCTGTCGGAAGTATCCACGAAGAATTCAAATAACTGACTGGTTGAACATTCTGCTTGGAAAATCAAGCATATTTAAAATTAATTAATTCAAATATCGAGGACATGGGACCTACAGTTGACGGTTAACACGTTTCACGACGACTAGAATGATCAATCGCTCCAAGAAACGATATCGAAATCGGACCGTGCAATAAGATCCTGTCTTGCCGCGCAATGATGTTTGAGAATGTAATGTTTGGGGACGAAACGAGTACACGAAGTCATGGCTTCATCGGCGAGGAGAAAGATGAGCAAAGGCGCCGACGTCCGGAAGCAAGTCGAATGCTGATGGTTATTCCAGTCAGATTGACGCGTGAAATTTTTAATTTTAAAACCGACGCAGAAGGCACCTGGAATCAAATAGTTATCAGACGTATGTGCGCAGAAAGTTTCAACCGTATGCCTAAAATGTCGGAATGGATGATCGGATGGGGAGTCCTAGTAGCAAGACTCATATCGTATGTCATGAAAGCTGGTAGAAGCTCGTCATCAGGAGGCGGCCCTTGGAGCTTTGGCCAGGTCCACCCGGATGCATGTCGAGTCGACGTCTCGCACTGGGGGGAATTCGACTATTGAAATCACCCGAATGCGATGGCACAGATTATGACATAGGGCGTCAGGGCACATCCTCAAGGAGTTACCTGAGATATTGAAGCTTCAGATCAAAAGGCTAAGAATGCAAGGGTAAATCGAACTTCCCACCGATTGTACAACTTCGACCTGCCTCATATGAGGTAAAATGCTATATATGGATCCAGGCTGTGTTCTTGTTCTTGAATTGGGTACAAGTGATAATGGAGTATAGTCTTGCTTTCGGCTTGAAACAAACTCAGAAAACAGCAAAGTGATTAGAAAATCAACTTGACAAGGCGAGTTGAGCTTTCACTAGTGCGCTGTAATCGTGGACAGAGCGCAACATCAAGGTGAAAAGACAATATTTTGGGTTAGTACTCAACGCTAGCCCAACCAGATGCCATGCCACAAAATATCTTCCAAGAATTCTGTAAGCGTGTATAATGTTTCCCTGAGGGCCGTGAAGGAACTTTAGGTGTCGTTGATTCCGGTCCGTGAAGGAAACTTGTCCAAGCTTGTCTGTCTATATGCGCGAACTTCATTCGGGTATTGGCGCCGTCCCGACATGAGAGAGACATGAAACGTTTTCGACAAAAAGAGATAGAAAGCGGTCTCTAATGGTTTAGTTACGCTTGCTCCGAGTAGGGCTACATCGAAAGGGGCGGTAGGTGGAGCGCATACATACGTATGTGGCATTCCGTCATCCCTCTTGAAGAATGATGACAGCGAATCCTTTCATTTGAACTGTAGACGCCAGGATATGTCGATTAAGAAGGTATTAGGGCCAAGTGTCCTAGTTTTTAGAATGCGTAGAACTTTGAAAGGGCCAGGGCGTTATCATTGAGGGGGAGGAAAGAAGTTGTGGAGCGTGATATCGCCGGGTGGCTGTGCCAGAATGATTGTCTCTGCTTGCAAATTCTTGATTCGAATTTCGACTTCACTTGGGGTTAAAAAAAACAGTAGGTAGCCTCCAGTGAACAAGAGCCTTTACGTTATTGGAAATTGCCCGCTCTATCATTCAAAGACGAATTTTGGGACGGTACCTGGCTAACATCGGCCGGCAAACGTTATACAAATGACATGCATGATGAGCCGAAGCTCGTCCGTCCTTGGTCCGTTCGGATCCGCGCCACATATATCGTGATCCGTAGGGCACATCACAGATATCGTGGTCTGGCTAGGAGAGACTACATCCGCGCTGGAGAATCAAAATACGGAATGAGGGCCCGCTTGCAAAGCATTCCAGATTAACGCTCACACTCTGAATCCGATTCACTCCTGAGCACTACTAGTACTTGCAAAGTTTTGATCTGGCACCTGACTAGGACTCTTCATGGAAGACGTCAACGTTAAAACGGTAAGGGATAAAATACTTACCGCCGGTTGCTCATTTAATTTCGTTAGAAGGGTCGAGATTTGTCATTTGAACGATAGAACTTCCTCGTTTCGTATTTGTTAACATAAAACTTAAAGGGCTTCATTCCCATGCGAATTTTTTGGAATCGGTGCAGCTAATGAGCGATATGAAGCAAACGTGAACAGCTTGCACGATTGCTGACATAGTTCCAACTCTTAATTGGCATTGAGAACCTCGTTCTTCTAATGCAAACGAAAAAGGAAAAAGGTTCACGGATATATTAAATCACAAAATGCAAGTGCACAAAAGTATACTAGGCTGACTTTCTAGGATTAGACCTGGGTCACCTTCACCTTATGGAACTACATTTTCATTGAAGACAGACATAATGTGGGGCACTTTAATATATCCGCAGAACGAGGAGTATTCGA
The DNA here is from genome assembly GCA_023014335.1 of Galerina marginata. Taxonomy (NCBI): domain Eukaryota; kingdom Fungi; phylum Basidiomycota; class Agaricomycetes; order Agaricales; family Galerinaceae; genus Galerina; species Galerina marginata. Next base: position 311,826 of record JAECYW010000022.1, read on the forward strand.
CGATTTCCACCTTGGCGGAATGAATGTGGGTAAAACGTGAATAAGCTACCTATAGTGCCATGAAAACAAGTCACCCAGCCCCTCTTACCCTGTGTAAAGGATGTCTCCTCGTCTCACCTGATCATCCATGATCCAAGTTTCCATTTTTTGCACCTCATAGTCCTTGATTAGGCGTAGAGAATTCTATCTGGCATCCCAGAATGTTCCGAGGAAGTACCCCAGTTCCAATCAATCGGGCGTCTATTTTTCACTTAATATGGGAACATTGGCAGACATGCGTACCCGCCTCACGGGCATGGAAATGCTCCGTTGAACTGTATGTACGAAAGAATATCCCATTATCATAAAGAGCACAAGGCGTTCGGATATTTCTGAGGGAATTTCGGAAATATAAAATTGACAGTTCCTGACGATGCTGACGGAAGTTGTCCGTTGCGCGGCGTGTGCTCACTAATTTTGATATTTTTAGCTGCCGAGGGTCCGCAGCCAGGTTGAAGCGATCGACATCAATACTGGAAGTCAGATCGTGCCTTAAACCTGTTGTGTGAGTCAGTGGCCAGGAGCGTCTACAAAGACAGACTCGGGGCTGAGGCAAAATAACTTTTTAGCTGGTCAGAATTAGTTTCTGTCCTTTTGGTGCGTTTTCGGTGGTTTAGAGTCGACAGAAAAAAATCTGAAGTTGAACTCGAGTCCAAAGTGGCTTCTCAACATCCGGTCTGAGTGTGGCGCAAGATCTGAACCCCGCATATGGGGCGTGTCTAAATATGGCCGGAGCATGACAGCGGCGCTGAACGTGTTGACGAACGTATCAATTGGTGGGGTGGTCCCATATCTGAATCGGGAATTGGAGTGTGCGCACTAATCAATGTCCTCGAATTGTTGGTAAATGTATAGGATGGAGACGCAAGCTGTTGAATGCAGGCGTCGGAATGATCGGGCTCACCCGACTCATAGGTCATGTCAATACAGCCACTCTTGGCAAAGAACCTCCGTGGCTCCTCCAGTTGCCACGGAACTTGCGCAAATTTCAGAGTAAACAAATTACAAGGTATCCCAAACTAAAATACTCTGCCTTTAATTTGTTCCAGGCTGGATTCGAACAGACTTGAACTCAAAGGCTCGCTCGTCGTTTAATACGGTTACTCATACTATTGGGCGGATTGAGTTACCTGCTTGTTTCCGTAGGCCCGCTGTCGAATTTATTGCTGTCTTGGTTTGCCTATGACTCTTCTTCTGCCCGGAAATTTGTGTTCACAACCTAATTTTGGAAGAATGGATTGTTTACACAAGCAATCTGGCCACCCCTCAAGAAGTAGTGGCTTCATAAGTTGCAATGTAGGGTAGTGAGATTGACTTCCAAACCTTCCGGTATGTTCAGACTCCTAAGCCCGAATGTAGAGCACAGAGTTACGGTCTTTTGCGTAGACTGAGAAAATTCACTGGATCACCGGCACCACAACCTCAAATTCTGGTGTTTGTTGACAATTTCCACCGTAAGGCGCTTCGCATCTTCTGAAGTGTGAGGAGAAAAAGCTCTATCGGAGATGCGGGACCTCTCGTGAACAAGCCTGCAAAATACTTCACCGGTGAAGCTATCGCCGGTAAAAGCATTCCGTTAATAGAGCTTCCAATGAGCTGCGGTAATCATAGCAGTGGGTACATCATTCGAAGGCTGGAGCACTCGAGCGAACGAAGTTTAGATATTTTCCTAATTAAGAGCGGACTCAATACTCGGAAGAACATCTAAAAATTGTGTCGAGGAAAGGTTCTTAGAACTCAGATGTTGTTCAGAACGGCTGTCAACCCGAAGTGGCAAAATAACTCGAAGAGAATGGCGAACATAGGTGATTGCGAGCAAGTTCCATGTCGTCGTCGATCATAACTTCGAAGAAGCCACTTAGAGATGCACTTCCCAGGATAGAAGATAGTCGACTCTATATTGCAATGAAGGCTGACCGGCGAACATTCGATGGGCCGGGATGTAATTCTGCGGATAGAAAACAAAGGTTTGATACAAAGCCAGATGTCCTCACAGCCTTCTCTGTTGCCCGGTGTTGGCGGCCTTATACGATCCCCAGATTGTAATCTGTGTCCTGGGTCCAGGCACTATTTCCTCGAGAATACGAAGATGAATTTTGGGAAGGACTTCCATGGGTGCTATTTGCCCATTTACGAGTACCCTTACGCGTTGCGTTGGAAGGATATTGCAGCAAAGGATGCCTTGCACTGTCTCCGGTGCCCGTAGGAGTGCGAGCAGATTGTAATAACGGAAGCCCAACGTTCGTAAAAGCCGGTCAAGTGACGCTGACCGAGGACGGACGAGCCGTGGAAGACAAACTCGCGCAGTAAATGACACTGGACGAATTTGCATCAGTGTTGTACAGGAAGAAAATGATACATCTGGCAGGCACCTCTAGTCTAACTGCAGCAGACAGACGGCAGGAACAGTGTTTTGGAGTTGGGAGATATAGAATTCCCCACTGCTGTCCGGTGGTTTGTTATCGGCGAACCTGAGATCTGTGGCACGTTCACATAGGGCAATCTTCTCAGTCCATCGATGAGCGAAGGCTGAAAATCGGCCAATCCCATTACATATGGCGTTTGGGGCTTAGCCTTTCATTAACCATTACTTTCCAGACGTTAGGCACAACTGGAAGGTACTCCTGCGGAACCTTGGCGAGAACGTCTGAAGGCGAGCTGGAAACTCGCTTCCGGTATCTCTTGTGCTGACGATATTATGCAAAGAAAAGGATATCCGCAGAAGAATTCCGGATTGGTGATAACCGTCAAGAAACCCTCGATGTCATCTTTTTTACTTCGGGCATTCGCCGGCATCAAGAATGAAATATTAATGACATGGAACGGTGCGGGTCCCGCGATGTGGTACTAGCAAACATTACTGTCACCACTGGCCAAATCCTCGAATGTTGACTGAAACAACTTACTGGAACTCAGTGATCGTCCAGCAAATATCAAAGCAGATATCAATAACACCGACGAGTTTGAAAGGAGACGCTCTATTATTTTTAGGGAGGGCCGTTGATGAGGTCTGACCATGCTGGTTCAATTGAGGACCTTGAAAACCCTCGGGGGATAGTTAAATATTGCATCTCATATTTGATATACAAGACCGGTGGTCATTACAAGCAATGGGCAGGCAGACAGTCAAGCACGGACGAAAGGTGAGAATGAAGAATGGGTAAAAGAAAAACGCACTAAAGTTAGTAATGGTGTCGATACTGCGTGCGAGAAGAACGCCATCATTGCAAGTTAGCAATAATGTCCTGGAAGAAAAATAGTAACGGACCTTGACCTAATAACTAATATTCCACGGCATCGTCGTCATCTCCTTGCATGGCAGCAGACTCCTCCTTTTTCTCCCCTTCGGCGGCTGCACCAGAACTCTTCTGCTCTTCCTTCGTCGAACCAGGTGCATCGTCAACATCCATATCCACATCCTTTGGCTCATTTTTTGCAGCGCTATCCTCGGCTGTTGCAGAAGGGGGAGGCTCGTCGTTGTGTGATGGGCCGTCGGTGTCCATGGTTTCGTCCTTAAGCAACGCCTTGTCATTTTTTCGCCTGGCGTCCTCTTCTGCTACACGCTGGCGAAGGAGGCTGATTTCCTCAATTCCAGAGGATCGCTCTTCGCGGAACATTTCCCATTCTTTTTCAGCAGCTTCTGTCACCTGAAACAATGAAACGAGTCAAACAACCCGGAGCCGTTTAAAACAACAGAACGTACCTCTGCCTTTCTTTTGGAGAGAAAAGCCTCTTGGGCAGGTGTGAGAACAGCTGGAAGGTAGTACAATGGTGGCGGGTGTGATCTTGGAACGGGGACTAAGGGATTTGTGGTTGTAGGTGATGATGATTCGTCTGAGGTAATTACGTCGGAGGTCAGCAAGAAGTTAGCCAAAATCGGGAGCCTAGTTCGACGAAGTTTGTACTAATGGGCGGGGGGATTAACGTTGAAGTATTAGGAATAGCAGACGCGAGCATTAAGACGTACGATTGAGTCCTTTAGTTGCAGATCCTCCTCCTTTCGATTCGCGCTGGTCTTGTCCTTTTTTGCGTCCTCGGCTCGCCTGACAGAATCAGTTTCTTTTCGAAGCTTAGCTTGTAGTCTCTGTTCTATTAGTTGTCGCTTTTTGGCCTGAAAATTTATGGCAATTTAGCACTGCTTTGATTCGAAGACAATATGAGAAGAGTACTCACAGCATCGCTGGCATTCCTCTCCTTGTCTTCTATTTTTGCCTTGTTTAGGGTCCCAACCAAAATCCCAAACATGCTTTTTCCGCGTTTACGCTCCCTACCGCCCGCAGCAGCAGAGAAGTCCAAGCGCGGTCGTTTCTTCGTGTCATGTGCTGTCGATGTCGGTTCTGTTGGTGATTTTGGAGCCTCCGCTGTATCAACTTGGGTATCGGCCGTTGGAACTCTGGTGGACATGCAATTCAGTGCATTGAAAATCCTTTTCAAAACATGGCACATACTCTTCCGAAGACATGATTTTCAGGTTTGCTACGTGCAGGGTGCTGGAAGAGATGCGTCAGAAGGCGTGGGAATTAGATGGCAACTGAGATTTCTCGAACTCATCCTTCTGCGTCAACTATGCCACCTAAGTCTAATACAAAATCGGCAAAATCACCATCTTCTTCCCATAAACACAACTGGAAGGATCATAAATCTACACCAAAACAGCCGCTGTCGGACAAGGAGCGTCTAAAACGGTTGTTTACGTCCCTGTGTGCCCAGATTGACGGGGGGCATTTCAGCAATGCTGTGAAGACATGCGACAAAAGTGTGTTGGTTCATTTCGCCAGCAAAGTTTGCAGGAATTCCTAACCCGTTTTGATCTTAGTACTTCGTTTGGAACCCAAAGATGAAGATGCTCTGCAGACGAAATTATTTCTGTTGTTGCAAACCGAGCAATACAACGCTGCTCTTACTCTCATAGCCTCCGACGATGACCATGCTTACGAGAGAGCATACTCGTTATACCGTCTACAGCGTGAATCTGATGCAAGGGATGTATTGGAGGCAATAAGGAAGCAAAATGACGAAGATGATCGAGGCATCGTTCACCTGGAAGCGCAGTTGGTAAGTCTTGTTTGTGCTTTTTCTTCCCTTGTATGATTTCTGACGTATTTTCAGAATTATCGAGAAGGATCGTACCAAGCCGCCTTTGATCTATATAATCAGCTTCTTGATACCGCCGAACCTGTGAGTAGTATAACTAATTCCATGGCCTACGAAATACTTACACGACCATTGAAGAATTCAGAAGAGCATTCAGATATCTTAACTAACCTTCAGGCATCGCAAAAGCACCTTGATTTCATTAACACTGGATTCCTCCGCGCTTTAGATAGTCTTCCTAGTTCGATCACTTCGACACTGGAGACTGCCCCACCTCCTGTTCAACATCTCTCGGCTGCTGCAGCGATTGCCACGGCCTCCACATTGGCGAATGCATCATCAGAAAGTCAGAATGCCAAGCCGCTGCCGAAGAAAGTACGAAAGTCCCGTGTTCCAGCCGGTATCGTTCCTGGGGTCACCCCGCCACCTGATCCGGAGCGATGGCTCAAGAAGAGTGAACGATCGACCTTTGGACAAGGAAGACGAAGAAAGGGCCCAAGTGGGGGCGGTGGAGCGACGCAAGGAAGCGCAGCTGTGGAGAGCGTGCCTACCCATGCAGGCGTTGCAAGCCACTCAAAGAGTGGTGGGGGTAAGAGTAAGAAGAAAAAGTGAGGTGAAGGAATGGTACAAGGTTCGTAATTCTCGCAAGGCACATAAGGTTTTTCCTCAAATAAGCTGATCCTTGAATAGGTCGACTTTCTGGGGTTAGACTGTCTACGTTGTGTTCTGTAATCATGACCTTTTCAGTCAGGTATTCTGACCTCATGTACACCTGTCTGCCACATTACATAACGACACGATTCGATGAAAAGCTACTGGAAGTTGGTCGTGCTGGCATAATTCTTTGTTTTCCTACGCATTTCAGATCAATTTTCATACCCGAGGGTTTCCATCCCCGCCGGTGCTTGGAGACCTGGGGTTTTATAGTCCCTGTAGTGTGCTCAATTTGCAGGGTATTAGCAGAGATACGCCAGGTCCGTACTTGACCGCTTGGAATGGAAACTGTCACAAAGCCTCATGTTTACCTTCAGGATTTGCAAGCCTTCGCCCCCAGGCCCCAAAAACTTCTCAATTTCACTGCTTACCGCTCGCTACCCATGTCTTCCTAACTCGTTTAGAGCGACGCCGCTATACCAGCTGACCATGCGGCAGGAGCCCGACATTAATGTGTGTGGAATAACCTTGACTTCCTCCGACCACGAGGTTTTCTTCAGCCTTGAAATGACTCCCAAGGGAGGGATCACAATGATCACCCCTTTGGTGTGCTGCCCTTTTTTACGCAGCGAGCCTTCTAATGACAGATTTCATTACATGCATTACAATTGTTCCGGAAACGTTTCTGCGTAAGTTTCCGAATTCCTTTGTTCGCTGTATGAAGCCGGTTCGACTAATGGCGTTATTTAATTTTGTGAGCCTTTGCAATGCCTATATCTCCAGATGATTATCTTACCCGCCAGCACGTGTAGGAGATTGTGGCGAATTTGGGTGGACGCCTGTTTGCCTGCTTGCTTCGCAAAACGCTATCGAATCAAACGTGAAAGGTGCATCACCATGCGCAAAATGCCTGCTCGACGCCGTTAATCTTGACGGTGAGAAAGACGAGTTCCAACACTTTAAAAGACTGCCCCGTTGCAAGGAGGCTCCTCACAACCCTCTCTTCCTCTCTTCCTCTATTCCCTTAACAGCTAACGCTTAACTAAGTTGCTATGTTGTTGTCAAAAGTTCTCGGTGTCATCATCATCGCCAGAAATGGGGACAGGTACAACTACTACCAAGACCCCTTCACTTACGCCGCGTCCAACACGGAGACCACCGCTCTAGGCGAGGTTAGTCTGTCTTTCTTTCCATGCTAACATTGTTCGAATGCTCAAACTTCTCAGGTTGAGTCCAACCGCCTTGGTTCGCTCGTCCGATCCACCTACTTCGACAGCACCTCTTCCTCCTACATCGAGGGTATCCGCTCTGACCTCGTCGACAACAACGAAGTCAAGGTCCGCGTCAAGGCTGGTGTGGAAGGCACTGTCGTCTTTGACTCTGCCATCGCCCTCCTCCAAGGGCTCTTCCCACCCAACCCCAACAACAAAATCGTTCTCGCCAACGAAACAACTGTCGTTGCTCCTCTTGGCGGCTACCAATACGTCCCAGGTACGCGACCTCCAGCCAAATCCAAAGTAAAAATCTTTCTCATATCTGTTTCCTTGTAGTTGAGACCGTTGAACCCGGAAACGACCGCTCTTTGGAAAGCTGGACCAATTGCCCAGTACGTCATGTTACATAATTGCATAAAATAACCATCCGAACACTGTCTTCCAGGCATTCGAGAAGCACACCAAGCAGTTCTACTCCTCCGCTGATTTTAAGGCTAAGGCCCAGGATGCCGCCCCCTTTTTCAAGAGTGTGAAGGACTACGTCTTCGGCCGCCCAACCTCTCTGGAAAACGCCGTATGTTTTTTGCTTTATATTTCACTGCACTTACTGAATGATACTTTTTCTAGTGGAACGTGAGTTTGAACTTTGTCTGAAGAACAGACATTACAGATTGGATAAGGATCTAACCGGTTCCTCCAGATCTTTGACTACATCAACTCGGAACTCACCCACAACAAGACCTTCGCCTACCGCCTTCCTCCCACCTTCATCGAACAGGCACGCCACTGGGCTAACTATCATGAAAGTGGTGTCTTCTCCGACGAAGATATCACTGGTATTGGCAACAGTACGTACTCTCATTTTTTCCTTGTTGTGACCTAACGTATTTGTTCAGTTGCTGGTCGCACCATCCTCCACACCATCCTCGAGTCTCTGGAACGCATTGCCTTCAATGGCGACCCCCTGCAATTCATGTTGGTTGAGACCACCTACCAGGCCTTCATTTCTTTCTTGCATCAAACCGGTGTTACCAAGGAGCGCCCCGAGCTGTCTGGCATTCGTAAGTCCGTCACATTCGATTTTCGCGCCAGATCCTAAACTCCAATCTTGCAGCCGACTACGCTTCTGCCATCGCTATTGAGCTCCGCCGCGGTTCTCCCCCTGATGTCCGTGACTTCCTCCGTGTCAGGTTCAGGAATGGAACCTCTTCCGGATTCGAAGATGTCCACGTCTTTGGCCACCACGCTGACATTCCTTTTACTGAATTCATTTACCGCGCTGAGGTGCGACATCACCCAGAGCATTTCTAAACTTGTCACTAACTTTGGAAATAGAATGCTGCCATTACCAGCAACAAGGCATGGATGGAAGTCTGTGGCCTCAAGTCTGCTCAATTCGAGATCCTCAGCGTGCCAGTGCCACCTGTCGCGGACAACTTGTTCACCTATGCCATGGCTTGCCTCGCCCTCGGTGGACTCCTCTTCAGCTCCGTGATGTTCTTCAAGAAGCGCCGTGCTGAGCAGCGCCGTCTCAGGCTGCGAGGTGAAGAGGTGAGTAGTGAAGTCGTTCGTCAAGTTTACGCGGATTACGGCTCTGTCGTACGGCCTGCTGCTGCAAAGGCTCCTGGAGGAGAGGTGCACCCAACCACGTTGGAAGACCCGTTTGGGGAGCAAAGCTTCGCTGGAGCTGAGTACTACCCTGAACACCCTCGCTGGATCCTTTGAGGCATTGCACTGGCTGTCCGGCAGAGTAGTAGTTTGTCGGGGTTGACTTGGCGCTGGGTTGAACCCAGCGCGTTCGTTGTATTATCGGGAGTTGCTTACATTGTTCTCTTGCCTTTCTCACAGAGCGCCATTGTCCCAGTCGAAGCTATGCAGGAGAAGATCAGGCTGGTCTAAGCGTATCTTGAAGGTCCTCACCATCCATCTTGTAGATGTTGTTGGTTTCCTTCCCATCACATTCCTTTTAAATCGCGATGTTTTCCTTTGCTCTTGTCAACGTTGGTCATGAACTATTAAACACATACATACACCTCCTCGCATGTTCTGCTGTACTTTATTTATTTGAATGCTATCGATGTGCAAAAATCAGGAATGCATGAAGTGGTCGTAAATGTTGCGTAAATGTCACACGGCGAACTAAAGGGAATAACTCGCAGCACGTTGCCATGACTCTCTCTCATACCTCTACTCCCATGATCAAACCGAACCGTCAAGTCCTCTTTTACTCCATTCCCTCCCCTTTCATTGTCGTCCAGCCTGCTTTATTAGTGCTCGAGGCTGTGCGTCTAACTACAGAGTTCACCGGCAGAAATCTGATTTGGAAAACGACTTTGGCGGCCATGCCTGGCAAGATGCCTGGTTGACTGCGACATTTTTTTTTGTTTTTCTAACCCCACATCTTTCACCGGCTTTTCACCCAATCATTCTCTTTTCTCTCCTGACGATTTCCTTGAAGGAAAGGAACTACGACTTTTTTGAACATGGCAGACGATTGTTGTGCAATCTGCTTCGTGTGTGTTGCCTGCTTTTGTAAGTCAATCAACTTCTTCGTCTGGTATGGCCTTCAAAAGCTGAAATTTTCCCGAACGATGCGTAGCGCTTTGTGGCAGGGGATGCCTGAACTGTAAGTTCATTGACTATCGCTTTTTTTCCGTCTCCCCGACTCACCATTTCACAGGGCCGTGCTGCCGGGATAGACTGAGGGGTTATAACAAAGACGAGGACGAAGCATTCGCCGCTGAAGTCGAGCGTGAGACGCGGCTTCAAAGAGGATTGCCGCCAATGTACCCAAACCAGGCTCAGCCCGAGGCGTATGTGATGCAACCGCCTGTTTTCAAGCACAAGCCAGAGTCGGACAGTCGTACAGTTGGGAGGGATATACCTCAGTTCCAAGAGAGGAATGGTAGGTCTTGCTACTTAAGAACGGTAGTAATAAGCTAATGCACTTGACCCTCTAGAAAATTATCCGAACCTAACCCCGTACCAGCCCCAGGCAAATGGGCATTCTCAATCCCCTTCTCAGGATATACAACGTCCTCAACAGGCTAGGACCACCGGCTCGTAGTTCTTGAATATCCTGTCATCATTTGCTTCAACTCCCCTGGCGCTTGAAGCTCCCAAATATGGAAGAAAATCCAAGGCGAATCACCGAATACCCATTGTTGGAATACTTTTCTTCGAGATTTTACAGCGGACGTATGTAGAGTTATTTTTGTAAAACCTCAGGCATTGATACGCCAACGATACACTACCTATTAGTACAGGTACTACTTAGACTATACCCGTGATTGAACTGCTGCAAGTTTGATGAGCTCACAATAAGTTGAATTCTATGTTTTATTTTTGATTTTTTTTGTGAAGTGTCTGTTGTTGCTGTTGCACTCGGAATATGGAAACGGAATTGCGGACCGCCCCTTCATTCAAGTTGTTGTCAATCGCCCTCAATCATGATGCTCTGCTTCGTAAACCATTAGGACCACTCATGTGCGAAGACAGCCAGTCTCAAGATGGACACCATTCAACGTCTACTACAATGCTTTACGGCCAACCATTCTTCTGCTTTAATTGTGTTTCGATTTTTGGAGCTGCTCTTGTTCTCGAGACTCGCATTGACAAGGACCAGCTGGACGGACCCCTGTGACCCAGCTTTTGGCGACACATCTGTATATGGGTATCGAGCCTACTAATATCGAGGACCTCAAGATACTTTGGGATATAACCCGCCCTGTAAAGGCATTGCATTGGCTCTCTGGCAGAGTGGTAGGTAGTTTGTCGGGAATGACTCGGCGCTCTTACACAGCTCGCCCCAGTCGAAGTGATGCAGGAGAAGATCAGGCTGATCTAAACGTGTCTTGAAGGTCGCCGAGGTCGCCATCATCCATCTTGTAGATGTTGTTGGTTTCCGTCCCTTCCGTTCTTTTTAAATCTGATGTTTTCCTTTTGATCCTGCCAATGATTGCATGAGCCAAGCATGAGCTGAAACTGCTGAGCGTGAGCGTTCCACGACGACACTCCCACTCATCGCAATCAACGAAAAGAAATAACTTGCAGTTGGTTGCCGTGACTTTCATCTTTCTACCCCCATGATAAGACTCTCAGTTCCCTCTTGGAGTATGATTGTTGTTCAGTATGCTTCATTGGTGCTCGAGGCTGTCCGTCTAACTACAGAGGGCATCGGCAGAAAACTGATTTGGAACACGACTTTGGCGGCCATCCATTGTTGAACTGTTGGACAACATTTTTTTTCGTTCTTCTACCCCCACATCTTTCACCAGTTCTCAACCAACCACTCTCGTTTCTTTCTGGACGAATTCCTTGAAGGAAACGAACTGCGACTTTTGAACATGGCAGACGCAATTTATGGATATTGTCTCCTGTGCATGTGCTCTGCGTGCCTTTGTAAGGCAACTTTTTCTTCTGGTATGGCCTTCAGAAGCTAATTTTTTTTCTCCGAACGATGCACAGCGCTTTGGACGAAGGGAGGTAAGTTCATTGTTGTTTTCTTGTTTTCCTTCTTCAGTTACCCGACTCTCCATTTCGCAGGGCCGTGCCGCCGGGGTAGAAAGAATTATCACAAAGAAGAGGACGAAGAATTCGCCGCTGAAGTCGATCCTGAGACGTGGCTCCAAAAAGGATTACCACCAATGAAGACAAACCAGGCTCAGCCCGAGGCGTATGCGATGCAGCCGCCTGTTTTCAAGCACAAGCCGGAGTCGGACGGTCGTACATTCGGCAGGGATATGTCTCATTTCCAGCAAGAGAGAACCGGTGGGTCTTGTCACTCAAGAAGGATAATAAGCTAATGTACTTCGTCTTGTAGAAAATGCTCCGAACCTCAACCCGTACCAGCCCCAGGCAAATGGGCACTATCAATCCCCTTCTGATGACGTACAACTCCTTCAACAATCTAGGACGACCACCTCGTAGTTCCTGAATGTCCTGTCATCATTTACTTCGACTCCCTGGCGCTTGGAGCTCCTAAGGGGGAAGAAAACTCAAGGCGAACCACCGAATACCTATTTGTTGAGTGCCTTTTCTCGTTATATGGACTTATGTATTTTTGTAAGACCTTGAGCATTGATTTCTTGATATGCGAACGATAGGCTACCTACTTATACCAGTACACGTACTACTTGGACCTGTGATTGACACGTTCTTTGTGAAATGTTTGCCTCATAACTGAGCAAGACAAGGCGGATACACTCAGTTTTTTGGGAAGTCGAAAACCAACTTGCAATTGGACGATTTCTGCCCACGCCCAACGAACCAATTTATTGTGTGTATGAACACCGCGAACAACCAAGGTGAGTAGTACTCAAGTGCAGTACGATGGCTTGCTCACGAAAACAATACTGGAGAGATGAAGAAACGCTTGCCTTGAATTATAAACTTAGTTTCAACCAAGCTGGTGTGTGGAAAAATTTTGATATTGAGATGCGGGAATGATATAGTACAAATGGTAGGTTATGAGTGGGTAGGATATAGATACATAAGTGGGGGGAAAGACGGGGCAGAAATAATTTAAATAAGCCTTTCACCCATCTTTTTTCGGTTTTTCAGTCAACGACGACCAGCCCTTCAAAGCTGCGCACCCCAAGCGCTTTTAACATCACATTCACCGGATTAAACTCCTCCTTCCTCTTCTCCTCCATCTCCGCAACCGTGACGCTCTCCCCATCCTCACCCACCGCCTCCCACTCCATCTGCTCCCCCTCCCCCTCCCCCTCCCCCTCCTCCTGCTCCTGCTCGCCCATGAACACCTTCAACATCGCGCTCGAGAACCCATTCATCATCGCCACCCCCTTCCTCCCACTATCCACCTCGACCGTCTTCGTCCCGCCCTCGCCCGCAAGGTTCCAATACACGATCTCAGGCATCTCATACCCCGCCTCCCTAAACCTTCGCTCAATGACATCATAGTTCGTCTCCCACCGCCCGCCCTGCTTCCCCCCGCCCCCGGCCCCGGTAGCGTCGAACTGCATGTCGGAGAAGATAAAGAGCCGCTTGATCATGTCTTCCTGCTTCACGTTGTTCCGGATCGCGAGGGGCAGTATGAGGTCGACGAAGACGCGCTGCAGGTCCGTGTTCATCGTCCAGTGCGCCCGGCTCATTCCCGTTACCTGGTCGTAGAGCGGTTGCTCGAGGTCGAGCTGCACGAACTGCGGGCGCTCGGAGAAGGTGATGAACCCGCCGTTGAAAGGCGGCTTGGCGAGGGAAGCGAGGACCAGAGAGAGAGAGATGGCAGGCAGGATGGGTTGGACGTGTTTCTTGTAGTTGCCGCCACCAAGATAACCCATAGACCCAGAGACGTCGCAGACGGCCAAGGCGTTGTCGATCGACCCACTCTCGCGCAGACTGTTGATGAGGGTCTTCCACTGAGCTTCCACCACGCGTAGTTCCGCCGCCGCCAGACGCTGCTTGAACGCTTGCATCTCCTTCGGTGCCTTACCCTTGCCAGTCCGCTCCGCTGCAGCAGCAGTGTTGGCTAGTTCCACAACCTTCCCAACCAGCTCGTGAGGCAGAAGCGTGGCGCCGCTGATGCTCTTCTTGTTATTCTCCACCGAGGTAAGGTACGCCTCGAAGCCATCCGGATCGTGTCTGAAGAAGTGGGGCGTGTTGTTCTGCATGCACACAGACGCGACGCGGTTGTACTTGATCTCCTTCCACCGGTTCGCAGACATCAACGGCTCAGGGAGGGCAGCAGCGCGGCGCAGCTCAGTGAGGATCCAGCGCTGGTAGAACGAGCGGAGAAGTGCACCGCGCTCTTCGGCGGGAAGGGGGCTGCGCAGAGCAGAGGGGTGCTGGAACGCCTGTGACGCGTAGATGAGCTCGGAGATGGCGGTAGCGATGTTCGTGACGCGGTCGTGAGACAGATCAGGGGTCGGCGCCCATTTGCCAGCGAGACTGATGGTTTTGAGCAGTGCGATACGGTCGCCCTCGCCGGGCCCGAGCTTCTCCAGCTCGTCCAGGACCTTGACATCCTTGATGAGCTGGTCGGCGAACAGGCGCGCCACGGCGATGAAGAGAGCGCGATATTTGGGTTCCGAGAGCATACTTACGAGTCGTTGGTGGTTCTTCACCTCCTTAGCTTTACGTAGAGGTACAGCGTCCGCTTTGGCCTTTGCGCCGAGGGCCAGGGAAGACGCGATCCGCGAAGCTGGCGTGCCGGTCTTGGGCTTGTGCTTGTTTCGACCATATGTGAAAGGCATGCGAGGGGCGTGCAAGAACTTGGACGTAGTCTCCAGGCCACTAAGCTCTCCCACAGTAGCGAGTGCCAGGATGTTCAGGAGGTCCTTCCAGTAACCGTGGGCAGTGGGTGCCTTGCCTTCCTTCTTCTTCCGAGGCGCGCACACACCGTCGACAAGGAGGTGGAGGTTGACGATCGCGGTGCGGGGATGATTATCGTACAGCCACCCGAAAGCGCGGTAAAACGCCTCCTTCTCCCCCTTCCCGTCGTGGATACTGCGAAGATTCCAGATAATACGAAGTGTAACCGACGGATCCTCCTTCCACGCCTTGTCGAGGTACTGCTCCATTTCAGTCGCAAAAGTGTATCGCGAGATACCCTGGAAGGCGTCCAAGGTAGGCGAACCAGTCGAGCTGTAGGCTGCAGCCCAATTGTCCGTGAGGACCCGGTTTGAGGTTGCTTTCAACGCGTCCATGATGGGGTTTGTGGGGGCGGGGGTGGCCTGGTGGTCGTCAAGGAGCACATCTTGGGAAGCAGAAGTGGGTGGGATGAGAATGTCGAGGAAATCTTTGTTGAAGAGCTCGGGGATCTCAGGGAGCAAGAAAGGACGAGAAGAGCGCGAGGCAGCGATGGAGGATGCCATTCTGATACAATACGAATGTTTCAGAGAGCTGCTATTTTATAGGAAGACGGCTCAGACACAACATAGCCACATCGAGCAAAGTTGACTCACTGCATGACTACCCTCGAGGAAGCTCGAGTCAGATAGCTGGCCATGTTGGCCGTTCAACTCATTCCGTGTCTGATGGCTCCAAGCAGCTCTCAATGAGCTTTCTCGAGTCAGTGGCTATGAGTATCAGCAACAGAGGATGCTAGAATACGGCCCCGGTTGTGCACAAATGAGTCAAGGTGATGGTAACAACTTGAAGAAAAGCGATGAGCGCTTGACACACACGTGGGAATTGATCTGCGCCACACTGGGCGACTTCCAAGATTGTATACTACAATGTGAGTTCTAATATGTAGCAAGAAAATCGGACAAGTACTAAGTAGAGATAAATTCAAAGCGACAGCAGCACAAGTCAATCAAGCACCGATAGAGAGCAGTTCGCCACTGGCAATCTCGAGCCTCTCAAGCTTCTTCCATAAATCCAACCTCCTATCAGCGACCTGTGGACTCTCCTGAGCAAGCTCCGAGCAAATTCGGTGTCCGTCCAACCCGTTGACACCAAGATTCGCATAGAGCCCTTGAAGAACGCCTTTCTCAACGCCACGCACAAGGTCAAGATCAATTGCAAGAGGAACGTTGTCGGCGAAGCGCTTGTAGGCAACTATATCATGATGGAGGGTATGAATATAGAATAAACGAAGACTGTATATCAGAGAGACAAACCTTGGAAATAGGCCCTCACGTCGGCCATGATAATGAGGGCCGGTTCCATGGGATCAGGAGGAAGTAGTTTTGGCAAGTCGTGCGCTGTCACCCCAGACATGCCGATCTCCGCCAAACCAGCAAGAATCCTGGCCACGCCGGTTGGCTGGGCAGGTGGTTGACTGGTCTTTCCAAAGACAATGTTGCCAGTGGTGCTCGCGGGAGCGCGCGTATTATATTCTTTGATAGCTGCGACAGCATCAGGTCGTTGGTACGACTCGCGAGCACTTCGGAAGTGAGAAAGGAATTTCGACTTATAATCGGCGAGATAGTGATTGTTGAGCGAAAACGGCAAGTCTTCCAATTGCATGAGCCAGCTGATGCGCTCCTCCGCACGCTCGAGGCACTGTTTTAGGTGTTGTTGCAAGATCGACCTGTGATAAGACAAAAGACAAAATAAATACAATGTCAAACGGGAAGTCAACACGTAGGGGTACATACCGCACTCGCTGTTCGAGGTGGCCTTGTCCGAATTCACCAAAGTGCTTTTTGACGAGCCCTTTGACATGGTCCAGAATCGTGGCGTGAACCATTTTGCAGAGGACCTGGGCAGGGGCATGCCATTGCTTGATTATACTGTCGATGAACGTCTTCTGAACTACAAATGGATAGTGGCCTGGTAGCTCGCGGGTACGCGCTCTGTTCGAATGAACACCTATCAGCTGCCTATCCTATAATAACATAAAATGAAATAAAGACCTACCGGTGGGCTCTGTCAAGGACTTCATCAATATAAATAACATCAGCAGCCGGCGTCTTCCTCTTCCGCCCTCTTGCACCTCCAAATGATGCTAAACCCAATCCACTGTCAGGCTCCTCGACTTCAACCTCGTCCTCACTCCCACTCGCCTCACCTTCATCATCCCCTTCTTCAGACCGCAAGAAAGCAGCGCGCGGAAGGTGCTTCTTCCCAGCATCATCCCGCTTAAACGGGCGGAAGTTCGGAGCAGTAGCGCGGATCGCCTTCCTGAACCGATCTTGCGCTGGACGAATAGCCTGGATGAGGCCGATACCAGAACCGAATACCGAGTCGGCGTCGTCAGGGACGCCTTGGACGTGGTGGAGGAGGTCACTCGTGAATTGGTGCAGGAGGGTCGATATCTCGCTGCGTGGGTCGGAGGACGGCGCGCTGGGAAGTTGGGCGAGTAGACTTCGAGTAGCGATGATGGACCGTTCGAGCTCGTCTTGGATTTGAGGCAGCCTGTGCGAGGGAAGCGATTAAATATTTATATTGATGAAGACGAAAGTCGATAAAATCTGCGTACCTCTTGGATATCAAATCCGACAAGACGCTGCTCAACCTTTCGACCAAGTTGCTGGTGCGGAGATACTTCTGATACATTCCTTCGAGGTCGCACCACGGTGCTTTTGAGGAGAAAAAATCGTTCTCCATTTGACGGGCTTGAGACCATGTGATGTTCGCTTTGAGGTCATTGGATGAAGGCTGCTTCACACAAAACCAGTTGTTCTCTAGGCTCTCCTTCTCGTTACGAATAAAGGGAAGCCAATTTGATTCCTCGCCAACAGGGATACGATCGGGTTTCGTCAGGACACCTAGCGCAGGACTTGAGTAACTGGTCATATGCGAATTAAATAGACAAACCAATGGTACGCTTCCCATCTGGGTCGTAATGCTTTGCTAAACGATGTGCGCCTTGATTCTCGAAGTCGGCTTAAAATAAACGAAAGAGGAGTTAAGATAAGAAAGACAAAAGAAGTGAGCGGCTTACTTTCGCAAGCGACTGTGAGGAGAATAATGCAACTTGGTTTTTTGATGTAAGCGGTCACCAGACTCTCGACGAGGGCAATATCGTTGCCGCTACCACGGCTGCTACTGACGCTGGCAATTAATCCTGAGTAAAATAACATTAGGGACTTTAAACAAACAATTATAGGATGACTATACCAGGAAGATCACAAAACGATAAATCCGCCACATCAGGCCCGCTAATCTGGAGGGTAACCGAGTTCAGCGAGAAGCTCAGTTGAGAGTCATACTGAACATCGTCGTCGTCGCCTTCCAAGAAGAGAGTAGACGGTTTCGTGGGGTTCAAAATAGCGCGCTGGGCCCTTCGGATCCGTGCTTCGACTTCCGACTTGGAGTAGATGATGGGCCCAAAGCGCTCGTTGCGAGCTTGACCCAATGGCTGTCCATCGGAATCGGTAATGAATCTGAGTGACACGATACACTGCCACGGGGAGTCGCTCCGAGACAGACGACATTCGGCAGGGCATCTGGAAAGAATTCTGAGAAACGATGATCATTAATAGAAGACAATGAAGGGCATACCTGGTGCAAGTGCCAGCAGCTCGTGGAAGGGTGATGCCGGAGATCGATTCAATAAGTGATGACTTTCCAGCGCTTTGAGAGCCTATGACTGCTATTTGAGGAAGGTCAATGTCAACTTGGACTCTGAACACGAACGCGTCGTTAGTAAATCCCCAAGAAGATGAATAAAAACGACGTACCCGGTACTATGAAGCTTGTTCACGAGATCCAACATCTTTCGTCGTCCATGGCTGAGCTGAGGGTTTGACAAACCAACACCAGAGTCGTCCGCCATGGAAGGGGTGGGGGTAGTAGGAGCTCCAGTAGAGCCCGCTTCAACGTTGGAAGCGATCGCGAGAGTCATTTGATTTGAGTCCAGAAAGGTCGCCGTCCGAGATGTTCGTTCCAGAATCGGAGGGGGTATCGAACATGAGGGTAATAAAGGGACGGAGGTTTATATAGACTCGATTGATCCCGCTTTGAAATAAACTCAGGGGTTAATTCTTCTTTTGCGGATCGCGGCTGGGCGGGGTTGGCGGCGCAGAAGCGATTGTCGGCAGAAGTTGGAACAATAGTCAGTTAGAGAATTGAAAGGCTATCTCAATAATATTGCAGCGTCTGTTTCTCCGGACAAAAAAGTACATCGTTGCTGCCATTTGGTGGAGGTTCGTACCATTTGTCACGTCGTCGACTGCCGAGCCCTAAGTCACTGGAACTGGTCTCCTCCAGTTGATAAGAAAAATACTTATTCGCACGAGAATACTTGACCGGCGGGCAGTGGTTCAAATGTAGGGCTTCTGTGGAACTCAGTGAAAGGATGCGGTTGACACGAAGGAAAGAAGGCTTACGTAAAAATGCAAGCGTAAAACATGGCCTCCTTTTCCCACGAATCGAGTCCCACAGCGCCTATTCCTGGCTTCCGCAAGGCGCTTAAATCCCTAACCAGAAACGAGATGACCAAAATCACGACTCTGGACGCTCAATGATCGGTATTCAAAGCAGAAATGTATTCTCAAGTATGGGGATAATTATTCTACTCCCAAAGAAACTCCAAGCCCGAAAAAACGAAGACGAAATCATAATCCTGGTAAAAGCAATTCCCAATGTGCACTTTCTAAACTCTCGAGCTTCGTCAAAAAGTTCTTCCTTCTATCAGCCACTTGAGGACTTTCCTGCGCAAATTCTTTGCAGATTTTATCGCCTTCTGGCCCGTTGATGCCGAGGCCCGAAAATAAGATAGGAAGAAGGTCTTGCTCGACGCCGCGCAGTGAAAGAGATGGACAAACGTGTTTACGTACCCAGAACTCTGCCAGCAATTCACCAAATGTAACATCCGCGTCCTTCCTTGACAGAGTTTTGGGTTGGAAAGCCCGCTAACGCAGCTGGTGTTCGGCGCATCTCCTTCTTGAAAGGGATCTAACGTTGAACGTTGGAGATCTGGACTGGGCATGTCCATTTATCTGGCCGTGTTAATTGAAGTCATAGTTAAAAGAATGCATTGACAAAGAGGCCTTCGAATGACGAAAAAACAAAATTGGTGCCATTTATGCCATCGCGTCGGGGGTTTTTATACTGTTCTCGATTCAATCATGGATAGCCTATTCTGTAACAGGTTTGATACCGTAATATTCATAACTAGTTCGAAATTCTGGGCACAGGAAATGAATTCTTAGATGAAAGGTGGAAGAAAAGGTGGGGAATGTAAGTATGGCGAGCTCAAGATTAGTTTCGGGGGTCTGGACCAAACAAATACCACATCAAACACTGATGCCCAATAACTCCCGTTGCGCCGTTTCCAACCTCTCCAGCTTTTTCCCAAGGTCAGCTCTCTTGTCAGCGACCTGGGGGCTCTCCTGGGCGAGATCCTTGCTAATTTCGTGCCCGTCTGTATTGTTGATCCCTAGCTGGGCGTATAGCACCTCCAACAAGTCTCGTTCGAGTCCACAGACAAGTTCTTGATCAATCGCAAGGGGGATTATGTCGGCGAATCGCTTATAGGCAACTGAGATCAGAAAATAAGTCATTATCGGCGTATGAACAGAAATATAACAACGTGGAATGCCAGACTAACCTTGAAAATAGGCCCGGACGTCTGCCATAATCGATAACGCCGGCTCCATCTCGTCGTGAGGCAAAAGCTTTTGCAGGTCGTGCGGTTCGAGAGCCGACAAGCCAAGTTCGGAGAGGCCGGATAACACTTTCGCAAGTCCAGTCAATTCGTTGGATCCATTGTTGATGACTGGATCCTCCGGCAAACCGGAACGTGCTCCGTGGTATTGGTCAAGAGCCCGTATCAATCCCGTTCGATCAAAGCGTTGGCGTTCGCCTCGGTAGTGGCTCAGGAACTTGGTCTGGTAGTCGGACAGATAATGAGTGTTCATTGAAAAAGGCCTTTCTTCGAGTTTCAGGAGCCACGAAATACTTTGTTCCGCCTTGGCTCTGCACTTCTCGATATGCTGGTGAAGGATGGTCCTTTGAAAGAAAGAACGAGTTAGAAACAGTGGGTTAGGCATTCAATACTGGGTAATATGCTTACTTGACGCGTTGCTCAAGGTGGCCTTGCCCGAATTCTGCTAAATGCTTGGTGACCAATTTTTTCCCGTGTTCCGAAATGATATCATGAACAGTTTTGCAAAGAACTAGAGCAGGCGCCTCCCATTTCGTGACGACGGCATCAATGAACGTCTTTTGAACGACAAAGGGAAAGTGACCCGGCAATTCTCGAGTTCGCGCCCTGAGATAAATCGTTAGGGACAAAGGTAATTCAGTTCAAGCCAGGATAGCAACTTACTGATGGGCCCTGGCTAACACCTCGTCAATGTAAATCTTGGAGGACGGATGGTGCTTTCGCTTCCTTCCTTTTGCATCCGTGTCTTCATCTTCGCTCTCCTCTGCGCCCCAAGCTTCCCCTTCTTCCTGCACCAAAAAGTCGGCGCGACCAATATGACGCTTGTGCTCAAATTCTTTCTCGAAAGGACGGAAATTCGGCGCTGTAACACGTATGGCCCTCCTGAATACCTCCTGGGCCGGTCGAATGACCTGGAGCAAACCGTCTGAATCCGGAACACCCTCGACGTGTTTGGCTAGATCGTTGACAAAGCCGTGCAAAAGCGTGGCGATCTCACTTTGAGGGTTATTGGAAGGCGGGCGAGGTAGGGCAGCAATAAGATTGCGAGTGTTCGCAATGTTTCCTTCGAGTTCTTCGTAAATCTGAGGCAACCTGAGAAGATGGAAAGAATAACAAATCGTGAGTGGTGACACATATAAGGACATGGGAAACTGGGCTTCACCTTTTGGAGATCAAGTCGGATAGGACAGAGCTCAGTCTATCCACCAAATTTGGCGTCCGAAGGTACTTCTGATATCCAGCATCGAGCTCGCACCAAGGTGGGTTTGACATGAAAAACTCGTGTTCCTTCTGCCTGGCCTGGTCCCAGGTCATCTTGGACTTCAGGTCGTTGGAGCTCGGCTGCTTGACCGAGAACCAACCGTTCTCCAACGGCTCTTTCTCGCCTCGAATAAACGGTAGCCAGCTCGACTCTTCACCAGTCGGAATACGGTCGGGCTTAGTCAGGACACCTTCCACCAATGAAGTCAGTATTGGAGTAGTTCAAAAGAGGAGCGTAGTATATACCAATGGTCCTTTTTCCGTCGGGGTCGAAGTCCTTGGTGAGTCGATGGGCGCCTTGATTCTCAAAATCCGCTGATGATCATAAATAAGGACCGCGGTGGAAGGAGGTTAGAACAATTCACGTACTCTCGCAAGCGACAGTGAGTAAAATGATACAATTCGGCTTCTTGATATAAGCCTTGACGAGATTCTCGACTAGGGTAATATCGTCGCCGCTACCTTTGCTACTAGAGGACACGCTAGCGATCAAACCTTCAAACCCCAAAACGGTCAGATCAGATTAAAGGACAATGCAAGTGTCAACACACCAGGCAAATCGACAAAAGAAAGGTCGGCGACATCTGGGCCGCTAATCTGCAAGCTCACACAATTGTGCGAGAAGCTCAATTGGGATTCGTATCCCTCGTCATCTTCGTCGCCATCCAAGAAATGCTTTGCAGGCTGGCCTGGGTTCAAAATGGCCTTCTGCGCTCGCCGTATCCGATCTTCAACCTCGGTCTTATCGTATATAACGTCGCCAAAAACTTGATTGCGCGCCTGGCCCAAGGTCTGGCCTTGGGCATCCGTGATGAAGCGCAAGGATACGACGCATTGCCATTGTCCATTACTCCTGGATAGACGGCACTCGGTCGGGCAGCTATGAGAGGGTTACTAGTATTAACAACGAGAATAAACAGCGGAAACAAATTAGATTTACCGAGTACAAGTCCCCGCTGCACGCGGCAAGGTAATTCCGGAAATACTCTCAATAAGAGACGACTTTCCGGCGCTTTGAGAACCGATAACGGCGATCTGAGGGAGGTCGATATCGACCTGTACGCTGTGTGACCGTCAATAAAGTCGAGGGAGGGGTAATAAATGGATAAGGACTAACCCAGTACTGTGAAGGCGATTCACTAAGTCGAGCATCCTTCGTCGTCCTTGGGAGAGTTTGGGGTTGGAGAGACCGACCCCAGAATTCACGACCTCTCTGGTAGCTCGGTTTTCTTCAAATCCATTGTATGAAATAACCGACGGTGCAGGCAATGCAGACGATGTAGGAGACGCGAAATCCATGGGTTGTTGCAGTAGGCGAATGTCGAAGACAGTAAAAATTGCGCAGAGTGTTGCGGGGATAGGACTAACCCACAAATCTCCTCGCTTTATACTATGCCAAATCAACCTTTTTGTAACCGCTATTGTCTCGCGGATAGTTCAAAAAGGCTCAAGGACTTCAGTGGAAGTCCGCCGGTGGCTGCGAGGGTTGTACTTAGTTGCCAGCGGATAAAGAGTCTTGGAGAATCGCATTGAGAAGTAAGCGAAAATGGAAAGTTGTACCCCGTTTCTTTACAAAACCTGGTTAGCGCGGGATGGGCGCCTACTCTGTTACCGCGTGGGAGGTAAAATTAGAAGGTGCGGAGGAACCTCAAAGACCACGATGCAGAACAAATGGCCGATAAGTAAGAAGTATTCCAAGGGATTATTCCACCGTCGTGGTGGAAGGAAGTCAAACTGAGGCTCGGAAATTGGAAGCGTTGCAATCTTGCTTATGTACAACGACACAATTTTGCCTTCCGTTTTCGAACTCTACGTACTCACCAATGCCGATGCTCAACATCTCCTGCAACTGCGAGGAGGGCCCGAAACTTCGACAGAAACAAGAAGATATTTTTCGAGTCATCAGGTCTTCATTTCGTCTGGCGTATCTAATCTTCTGTTATCCGGTACGTGGTAATTACAAGAAAGTATCTAAAAACGGAAAGGAAGTCAGCCTAGATTTTAGAAGCAAAAACCATGGAGAGCATACGCCTGCTCATTCAGATTAAACCGGGCTCAGTGCTAGAGACCTTGTAACGCGAATGAACCATCCAGTACACAAGCACAACCATAAGAATCACAGCAATCACAAACAGGGGATAGAGGATAGAGGGTGGAAGGCGCGTATCCCCCCCTGGTGTGTTGATGATGAATTCGTTTGATAAAATGACGAGACCAGCGATCATCGTAAGCAGCATGGTGAACAGGCAAACGATAATAAAACCGTCGCTCCAGCGTGAAGATCCCCAACCTCTCTCTTTCGAGGCACCCTTTTTCAGATTCTTCGGATCCATGGCGCCAAATATTGTTGCGACGATCCCGGTTGATCCTGCCAAAAATAGGGCGGAACCTGTGGTGACCTCCCAGAGAAGATCCAACATGAATAGCGATTTGCTGTTCAACGAATTCATTTGAGCTAATGTGGCGGCATAGGAGAGAAGCGAAAGCGAAAGTGAAGCGATGATGGTCCCCTACGTAGGTATCATCGTTGGTCAACAGGCCTGTTACAGTCCACGCGCACGTTACAAGGCTGACCACGTACCACAACCGATAACCCAGAATAAAGCTGTATAGCGTCCTTCTGTTTTTGATTATCCTCTGATACACCAAGGGTGAGGAGTCGTACATGGCGGGTCTGTCAAGATGCAGCTACTCACCTGCGGCCTCCCGAGCTCTTCTTGTGTCATCCCATTGATTTTCGAGCAGGGTAGCAATTCTGTTTAACAGTTCGTCTGCGACTCAAAATTTAGC
Organism: Galerina marginata; assembly: GCA_023014335.1. Lineage (NCBI taxonomy): Eukaryota > Fungi > Basidiomycota > Agaricomycetes > Agaricales > Galerinaceae > Galerina > Galerina marginata. The sequence goes on from JAECYW010000022.1 coordinate 335,895, forward strand.
AATCGATTTATAAGGAGTCGGTAGATCGGTTGGGACTAGTTCACCTGTTGCTTTCCTAGTCTGCCTTTGGTCTTCCAGTTGAGTTTCCAGGAGAGTGGCGATTTTGTTTAACAGGTCGATATCTGACATACTGGTAGATGCTGAGGGAAGGATGGAAGCAAGGAAAACACGGTAGTAATGTAGCAATGCGCTGTAAGGCCTGTAAGGGACTGTCTTCCAAATTCGTTATTCTGACATGATGGATATAGAGCTGCCACCTGTAGCGAAAACGTTACACCATCACGGACTCCCACTAATCTAATCTAATCTGTACCACCATCGCCTCGCTGACTCGTTATTGATCCCTTCCTGACTCCCCGCTTTATTCATTTAGTGACTTATTAGTTGACTCGTATTAATTAGCTGCGCGCAAGCTGCGCGCCTACTTACTTAGGACTCTAGTACTACGCTTTACTGCGGACTATCTACGTATAAATACTGCCCTGTAATTCACCTCAGAACCCCAGAATACAACGTATAGTTTAAGCTGTCTATTTTGCCCACAACCAAACCCTCTCAACCAACCTCTCACCTCTCATATCTCATCTTATCTCGTGTGCCGCTCCCTATCAACTTCCGATATCTCGTCACAGCTGATAGCTGGCGTCACATATTTTTTGACAAGCTCCAACAACATCTAATCGACTCGTAATATCCGCCATCGACAGGGAACTTCCGGCTTGATCACCCGACACTACCATCGACGGCGACACTCTTCTTTTTAACTAATTAAATATTCCAGACTCGACTTCTCGAACACTAGTAATTCTTATATAACCTAATAGTATGTATACCGGTAAAGCCAGCTCTAAATACGCGCTTCGTTCGCGCACTAATCCACCTGGGGTCGCTCCCCGTAATGAAGAGGAGTCTGCATCTCCTCCGGACTCGCCTAATCAATCAGTCGCTCCCGCGACACCGACTACTGTCCACATAATACCTAATAAGAGCTATAGTGAGGCCGCTGCACCTAAGTCATCAGCTGATAGCATGACAATGCCCGAAATCATAAATGATCCGAATGAGAAAGACTCCGCTCCACCTTCGGACGAGATTTCTCAGGAACCAGAGAATAGTTTGGGCTTGAAGATTGATTACAATACTAATCAGTGGAAGATTGTTAACCGACGCAAAAGCCGCAGTCCCAGAGCAACAACTTCCGGAAATAATGATCCGATTTTCGAGGCAGAGAAATCCTTGACACCTGATCAGAGAGACCACATTGCACGACGAAATGCTCGAGTGCAAATTATGACCCCACGCAAATTATCTACAGGATCGCGTGGTGAAGGAACTTCAACCCATAATCCAGGAAAAGTCCCGGATTTCAGTGATTGGGGAAATCCCAGCATTGATTTTGATGAAGAAGACTATGATATTGAGGCACAGCAAGCTGCCCTCAATAGGCTTGAGGCTCAGTTTAAAGCCAAGAAAGCACATTTTGATAAAGCCCGAGAGTCTCTGAAACAAGCGCCCAAGCGGGCGCTAACTGAACCGAAAGAGAATGATCCGACTCCGGCACCCGAGCGGCAGGCATCAATTAACTCAACGAACAGTGTGAGACCTCCCGCAAGTCGTCCAATAAACCAGATAGCACCTGACAGTTATCTTGGACATACCCTGAATAATATAAATAACTTTGGCACTCGAAATAGTGACTCACCGAGCGATGATTCATCGAGCTCGAGTAGCTCAGATAGTGACAGTGACCCCGGCAATGAACCATCTGGGAGTTCACGCCGAAAGGGTAAAGAAAAACGAAAATCTAAATCTAAACACAATAAGAAGAAGAGGTCTCAGTCCCGCAAATCTGGACTGAAACCTATTCCTCCCAAGGAATATGACGGTACGCCGGATTCCCGTGCCTTCAATAGATTCGTCATGGAAGGTACTACCTATGTACTTGACGGCAGGGTACGAAAGGACCGCCAGGTCTTTGTATTAGCATACTACCTGCAAGGCACTGCCTACGACTTTTATACACAAAAAGTTTCAAATAACTTTTTTGAATGGAAACTTCATGACTTCTTTGAACAACTATTTGACTATTGTTTCCCCGTCAATTATCGAGCCGAACAGCGTATTAAATTAAGGCGCTGTTTCCAGAATGACCGGAAAGTATCGGCATATGTACATGAGCTCGAAGAGCTGTACAATATGATCGGAACAGTTGACGCCCGAGAAAAAGTAATTAAACTCTGGGATGGACTACGTCTAACTATTCAACAAGGTCTTTACCGTGCTGGGAAAAATCCCGACGTGTCTACGTGGAACGAAGTCGTTCAACATGCCGAAGTTCTTGAAATTTCCGAGAACATCGCGAATAGAGATCGAAATAAAGGCAGTAATAATGCACCTCGAGGTCCCTCGGGATCAGCTTCTTTGGGGAATGGAAACTCGAAAGGAAAGGGACGAGATTACCAGTCTGAGAGGTCTGGTTCTCGTTTTACCCAACGAGATAAATCCGCAACTCCACAACGCTTCCAGAGCAAACCTCGATTCGGATCTCAACGCCCGAATAATAATAACCCGCCGCGTACGAGCAATTTCTCGTCGAATTTTAACCGCGCTGGATCCCAAAATTCCAGCTTTGACCCCAACCGTCGGAAGTCTCCTCAGTTGACGGACAAAGAACGATCTGAACTGCTAGCTGCAGGGAAATGCTTTAATTGCAAAGAGCAAGGGCATATGTCTAGAAATTGTCCTAAGAAGAGTAATGTTAGGTCTACTTCATCTAAGCCTCCTGGTGTTTCCAACTTCAATATTGAGGTACAAGAAGAGCCTACTGATGATGAAGTTGAAGTCCTAGACTGCCTTGAATTAGGTATGATAGAACTGTCATCCTTTGAACTGCCAGTAGGAGCATCATATTCCACCATTACTCTTCCAAGGTGGAATGAGTATCATCCTGCGCTTCCGCGCCGATCCCGACTTGGTGACGCGTTGGCGCACATGGCCGAACACGCTCTGCAAAGCTATCAACCATATCCGGGAGATAGTAGCTTTGTATCAAGCCAAACAGTCCTCGATCGCTTTTATGTAGCACGAGGACCGGCTCAATTTTATTATGTATTTGACAAATACCGACTCCTGCGTACAGAGATACATATACGGTACCTACAGGACCATCACTTTAAGGTATGCGACTGGTATGCCACCGAGTTAGCGAACCACTTTGAACACCCAAAGAATTCTACGCGACTATTTACCATGGGTGACGCATATGCGTATAATGCACAGCTCGTGCTTCGAAGTGGAATCCGAGAGCTCTATCCCTCTCGGAACTCGACTACTAATGACGAGACACGATTTTCCGTAGTCTCGAATTCTCCCATCACTTACCATATCTGTGATGATGAATTTCCAAATAACCCATTAACCATACCGAAAACTCGGCTTGCCAATCCATTTTATGATCTGTGCAACTGGTATAAGCTTCATAGATATCCTTTTGCGGATGATTCCAGTTCATCCGATGACTCAGATCCCGGAGATGACCCAGACGACGGATCAGACCATACTGATGATCCCGATTTTTACTCAACAGGCTCAGAAAGTCACCCGTCAGACCAGAACGGGCCATCAGACGGGGCTCCAGGAGCAGCCCCATTAGTTAATGGTCGAAGCAATTCTTCACGCGAGACCTCCGATGAAGAATCTCCCGCCGATACGGACAATCGCGCTAATGATAATAGCGTCCGAGATCATTTAGCGCCCGGCCCGCCGCAAGCGCCTATTACCGAAGAAGAACTTAAATGGGACGCAGGGCGTCGCGGAACCACAGTGCGGCGAAGAAATCCTTTGCCTGATCTATTGGCAAACGAGGCTGAACGAATACTAATCGCTTCGACTCCGTTTCCCGGGGATTATGGGTTTTATGGCTCTCCGCCGCAAAGACCACGATTTCGGGTCAGACGCGCCTCACCCGACTTGTATTCAATTCGGGATAATAAACGAGAGTTTGTCACCTATTTTAAAGCTGAACAACTTCGTCAGCATGACTTTTGCATTGGATTAGAATTTGGTAAAAGGTGTGCAGAAGAAGAGGGTATTGAAGTACCCGCTTCCTGGCTACAGAAAACTCATATTCCAATGGGAAGAGCTCTCGAAAAAGGGCTGGAAGATTATCTGCAAAGATGCAGACCGTTTATTAATGATGATCCTTTCAATGAAAGGCATCTAACCACCTTCTCAGTTAAGGAAAACTGGGATAAATCTCATGATTGTGGTTCTGAACTTCTCATCAGAAATAACCGAACCAATTATATTACAGTAATTGCCCGAGATTTTGTTGAGGAAATCGAAACTGAGGGCATGGATCTCGAAGACTGGTATCAATTCCAGTTATTCCGAGAAGATTTTCGAAGTGTATGTTCGAGTCTTGCCTGGGATCCTCCCTGTACCGAATCTCCGGTCGAAATTGAGTCCGAAACTGATAAATTGAAGCTTCCTCTCGAAACTTTACACAAGCACGGATTACTCGAAAAGAAATCCGTCGTTACCGAGGAGGTTGAAGTGCTCTGTCTCAATGGAATTCAGATTCCGCAAGGGACATATCCGAGTGTTCAGCGCAATGCTGCACAAGTTAAAGACCCCAAACGAACCATTGCGAAGCCAGTAGTAATTACAGTTAATATTAATGGACACCCAGCCCGTGCTTTGCTTGATTCGGGTTCACTTGGCGACTTTATGTCTTCAAATCTTGCAGATCAACTCAATGTGACTCGTGTAAAATTTGAAGCACCATTGGGATTACAGTTGGCAGTCCAAGGATCTCGTTCAAAGATCAATTCTGGAACTACTGCTACACTCAACTATGAAAGTATCAAGGAGGAAAGATACTTTGACATAATTAATATGTCTACTTATGATATTATCTTGGGAACCCCGTGGTTTTTTCAGCATCGAGTTTGCGTCGGATTAAACCCCTCTAGAGTTGTTATTGGTAGTGATGTTTCACAACCAATTAAAGGCTCAGGAGTTTCCATGATCTCGTCTCGAGCTATTGAAATAGCCAAACTCGGAATTGACGAAGCCCGACAGATGTTAATTGAATATGCGAACCCTTTGTGCCGAACTGCCAGTGAAACGGAGTTACCTCCATTTCGGGCTATTAATCATACTATTCCACTTATAGATATGAATAAAATATACCCGTGGCGTCCGTCTAGATGCCCCGAACCTTTGCGCAGTCAATGGACCGAAAAGCGCGAGGCATATTTGAAATCTGGCCGTTGGAAAATTACTAGCTCACGGAATACAGTTCCTATGCTTCTGATTCCAAAACCACGCGCTCCAGGAGAACCGCCTATATTGCGTACAGTAGTTGACTTACGTGCGCGTAATGATAATACCTATAAATTGACTTCGCCGCTTCCAGATCCCGAAGGAATATTGCGGAGGGCGGCTAGTCATAAATTTCGGTCTTGCATGGATGGCAAAGATGCCTATGAACAAATCCGCATTGAACCTGACCACGTTGAACGAACGGCAGTTACTACACCCGACGGAAATATGGTCAGTTTAGTTATTCAGATCGGTGATTGCAATGCGCCAGCAACATACCAGGCGCTAATGAACCATATTTTCTCGCCATACATTGGTATATTTATGGACATCTATTTAGACGACATTGTCATCTACTCAGATACTCTGGAGGAGCATATTTCTCATGTTAAAACTATTATTGATGTTCTCACCAAGGAGAAACTCTACTTAAGCAAGAATAAATTGCATTTTTTGAAGTCTACACTGAAGATTCTAGGCCGTCTAGTCACAGACGACGGAATCCGAATGGACCCTGATAAAGTGGACTCTGTCCTTAATTGGAAAACCCCTACCAATCGGGATTTACTTCGGGGTTTCCTAGGGTCTGTGGGATACCTAGCGGATGATATTCCGAATGTGCGTATACCAATGGGTATACTACACGGTTTAACAGGTGATACAGTATCCTATAGATGGGGGTATACTGAGCAGCGCGCATTCGAAACCGTTAAACGCCTAGTAGAAGGCGTCCGCAAGCATCATCGTGTACCTTTAAATTATGCGAAAAATGCGGAACAAATCTGGATGATCACAGATGGCTGTTCTACAGGTATTGCTGGTTTAATTAGTCAAGGTACAGACTGGAAAACGGCTCGTATTGCTGCCTTTTACTCCGCTAAATTAAACCCTGCGCAGCAAAACTATCCAGTGCATGAGATAGAAATGCTCGCGGGTATTGAAACTATGCTAAGGCATCGAGATATTTTACAAGGCGCCACCTTTAAATGGATCACTGATCATAAAGGTTTAATTCATCTCCTAAATCAGAAGAATCTTTCGGGACGTCAAGCCCGGTGGATTGAAAAAATTAGTGAATTTACCTTTGAAGTAGTGTACGTGCCAGGGACAGAAAATGTCGTCGCGGATGCGCTTTCCCGCATGTATTCAAATGATAGCCCTGGTACTGTCCGCTCTCCGAGCGAGTACACTTACTTTGACGTCATTAACGATGACGGAAATGTCGTGGATAATTTTATTATGCCCCTTCTCGCAGGTCTCGAGGCTCAAGTTGCGGTTCAACGCCGTCCTCGGAAGGTGCCGAGTCCTGCAGAAACCGGTCGTGCTGAAACTTCCAAAGAGTTTGCAGCAAGAATGAAAGGACATTTCGTTCTCAAGGGCCCTGGAGAACAAAAGGAGGGCGGAAGTAGGACAAAAACTTCGAAACCACGACAAAAGGCGCAGTTATCCAAAGAAGGAATCCTTCCTAAAACAGAAATGTCTCCATCAGTTCCCGAAACGGATAGTGTGAACAACGAGGCTCACAAGACAGGCACAGATATTAGAACCGAGCTATTAGCATATGATACCTCTTTGCTATCAGTTGTGTCTCAGTCAGAGTCCGGTATTGATCTCCTAAAAGAACTGAAATTAAAATATGCAAGTGACTCGTTTTTTAAGAAGATATTGGACAAACCCGCGGAATTCAAGAACTTCTCGGTTGAAGAAGGCTTGATCTATCTTCGTTCCGATAACCGAAAACTCTTGTGTATTCCGAATATTACTATTAACGGACGCAGTGCTCGAGAGATAGTAATCTCAGAAGCGCACTCAATACTTGCTCACCTAGGTACCAACAAAACTTTAGCTTATTTGAGAGATCATGTCTGGTGGAAAGACATTTCCACAGACACAGCTTCATACTGCGATACGTGTATGACGTGTAAACGAAGCAAACCATCCAACCAGAAGCCCTACGGATTATTGAACCCGTTACCAGTGCCCGGATCGCCTTGGGAATCAATTGGTATTGATTTCGTCGGACCATTACCCGAGTCCAAGAATAGAGACGGAGTCTTCGACTCTATAACCGTTATTATTTGTCTGTTAACCGCTATGGTACACCTAGTACCTAGTAGGATCAATTATAACTCCAGACAAGTAGCTGAATTAATGTTTGAAGAGGTATATAAACTGCATGGGCTACCAAAGCACATTATAAGTGACCGAGATGTTCTCTTTACCAGCATCTTTTGGAACCATCTAAATAAATTGATAGGCACTAAATTAAAGATGTCCAGTGCGTATCATCCGCAGACGGATGGATCTACGGAACGAGCAAACCGCACAATCACCCAAATGCTGCGCCAGTGTATAAATAACAAACAGACCGATTGGGTTAGTAAATTACCTAGTATAGAATTCGCCATCAATTCCGCGCGATCCGAAAGTACTGGGTATGCGCCGTTCTTCCTGAACACAGGCCGAATGCCCCGATCTATGATCTGGAACTCTGCTAATAAAAGTGAATATCCATCCGTTAGAAACTTCGCGCTTCAGCGGAAGCTCGCGTTGATTGCTGCCCATGATAGCATCCTCGCAGCACGAGTTAAGCAGACTCGAGAAGCCAATAAACGAAGGCGACTTGCGCCTTTTACAGAAGGAGATCTCGTTTATATTTCCACAAAGAATATATCCTTTCCAAAGGGATTAGCTCGCAAACTAGTGCCGAAATATATTGGACCTTACAAGATCTCGCAAGACTTTGGAAATCAATCTTTCCGCATTGATTTACCGTCTTATTTGAATCGTCGAGGGGTACACAACGTGTTTCACGCTTCACTGCTTCGGATTCATATCCCTAATGATGACCGCCTTTTCCCCGGACGAGAAGCGACTCAATTCAGTCTCGAAGATGAATCTGACACAGAATGGGCAGTTGATCGAATAATATCTCATTCAGGATCGAAAACTGACTCGATTTTCGAAATCAAATGGAAAGCGGGAGACGTCACCTGGCTCCCTTATTCCCAAATCGAACACCTAAACGCAGTCAAGGAATATCTCGATCTACTTGGAGTTGATTCCATCCTTTCCCTTCCCCCCGGAACTGGAACACCTCCCACCAACGACCCCCAAATTCACATTTGACTATATCTGGACTCTCTGTTTTCTAATTTCTATAAATACTCCTACCTTTTCTCGTTTTATTCCCCAGAATTTCGCAGCCTCCGCACCAATACTCATTGTTTAATTATTATCTTCGTTCCTATCATCCTCTACCTATTATCTACCATGATCTCCCCCGAGTTCAGCAACTACAACACTCTTGTTTCCATTGATCGACCAGACACTCCGCGCCCACCTCCTCCTTACGAAGCATTCTCTTTAGAGCGTCCGTCCGTCAAGTTCGCCGCTCCTACCATTCCAAACACTATCCCAACAATTACCGTCACTCCTCCTGTGGCTCCACTTCCACCGAGTATTGTACCTCGAAGCAAATTCCCCACCTTCAAACACCCATCTATTTTTCGTCCTTCGCGTACCACCATCCGCGTTCTAAACCGCAAAACCCACAGATACGACATTTATCATATCGGACAAATTGCTGTATACATTGTCACCGACAATCGCATCAGAGAAGGCCGCTTCAACCCAGCGCTTGCTCCCGCTGGATACTTCGATTTTGCAGACGCGTTCAACGAATCCAACCCAACTTCTAAACGGTTCGCCACATTCGATCACGAGACCAATACTTCTCATTTCGAAGGAGATGGTATTACTTTCAATGACTTCTACATTGATCTCACCATAATCGGCTGGAAATCCCTCTCCACTCCTATCCCGCGACCTCGTTTAACACTCACACAACGTCACAAACAAGTCAACGCTCTTATTTCCGATTTGGTGGATACTGATCCCCATTTCTCCGACACTCGTTGGGATCTTATGGATACCATTCTCGGCATTCGCAAAGAACGCGCCGAACGCGGCAAATATTCCCTTAACGAGAATTGTTCTTCCCCCCTTCGTAAAATTCTTGAGGACGACAACAACGACTCTACTTCTGCTATGGCTGTTATCTAGAGGCTTCTTGCAGAACCCTCGGAGGGCGTATGTAGCGAAAACGTTACACCATCACGGACTCCCACTAATCTAATCTAATCTGTACCACCATCGCCTCGCTGACTCGTTATTGATCCCTTCCTGACTCCCCGCTTTATTCATTTAGTGACTTATTAGTTGACTCGTATTAATTAGCTGCGCGCAAGCTGCGCGCCTACTTACTTAGGACTCTAGTACTACGCTTTACTGCGGACTATCTACGTATAAATACTGCCCTGTAATTCACCTCAGAACCCCAGAATACAACGTATAGTTTAAGCTGTCTATTTTGCCCACAACCAAACCCTCTCAACCAACCTCTCACCTCTCATATCTCATCTTATCTCGTGTGCCGCTCCCTATCAACTTCCGATATCTCGTCACAGCTGATAGCTGGCGTCACACCACCGTTCCTGGATGTTCGGCGACCCTTGTCGCAATCGAACACGTTTTGACCGCAACCAGACAAGGGCAGAAGGGCAGACATCCTTTATGAGCAAAAGCAGGGTTTTCTACGGCATAGATATTCAGATGCCCCGGGCCAAGCAGTTGAGTAAGTGATGGAGGTGAAGGTGAAGGTGCGGAACCTGTGGAAGAGGCAGCATTTCAGAGTTAGGCCCGGAAGCTTTCGTCCATACAAGTAAACAAGGCATCTTTCGATCCTTCTTCACCACAGCCAAAAGCATTCACGACTATCTCTCGATCCACCAAACAAAACAGACCTGAATATGGATCCTTTTGAAGTAAGGATGCAATTTATTGATATTCTTCGTAAACTGAACGCGTCAGTAATTTTCTAGTTTTCATTCCGTGATCTTGCCTAGACATCGCTGAACTCGACTTTTCGTCAAGTATAGGTCGCAGCAGTCGATTCAAAAGCTCGTTTCTTTTGCTGTAAAACACTTCCCTCCATGCGGGGAAGATATCTGGGACTGTATTATCGAAGAGACGCAGAAGGTATGTCCAGGTTTTCTTTCGAATCCACGACATGGGAGCGATGAAGGTTTCTAACACTGATTTTTTGGTCTAGGGCTCTATTAATTCCCGAATAAACATCCTCTATTTTCTCGACACGCTGTGCGAGACATGCCTAATGGTCAAATCCAACTCCAAATCAGAGCGATCGAGAGCAGCCAACGCCAACGGTCTCTACGTCCAATTCGTCGCTCGAGATCTCACCCGCATCATTGAATCGATCGTCCCAGAAGGAAAGCAGGGCCTGCCGAACCTCGTCAGCACGAAGCAGGTGCGTGTCTGTTGTAAGTACCAATACTCTCGCTTTTTAATACGCATTTCCCAGATCCTGGAAAACTGGAGGAGTAAACGCTACCTCGATCCCCAAAAAGTGGATGAGGTCTTCACTATGCTCGACGCCCGCCCAAGGGTCTCTTCCGATACGGCCACGGCCGTCCCTTCATCATCCAACAAGCGACCTCACTTCCCCCGCCAGAACCTTCCCCACAAAGAAGTGATGGCCCGCTTCGAGCAAGACCGGGAGCGCCACAAGCGGCTGCGTGAGCGGCGATGGGTCCAGCCGACTTCGCACAACCCAGCTTCGTTTCAGGCCCCGCAGCTGGCGTCGTTCTACCCAGTGACGGAGCCCGCGGACGGCCAGGAGGAGCTTGCGCTTGATATCGAGTTCGAGAACGAGTGGGAGACGACAAGTGAGTGGAATGAGGACGATGATGATGCGATCAAGGAGGAGGGTCAACTTGCGTTTCCAAATACCGACAGCGAGGAGGAGGAGATGCAGAGGTATCGTTTTGGAGTGAAGGTAAACCAGGCCTAGCTACAGTATTCAGCTTTGCTTGGATATCATGTCTTGTTTTTGGTATGCCGAGTAATGTCAAAGTATTGTGAATGCTATTAAAACGAGCACTTGAAACAACAGATTAGGCGGGGTGTACCAGTAAATAATGTAAGTACAGTCTATCATGCTTATTATATGCAGTTTAACTTCTAGTAGTCGCAGATGGGTCATGAACGTCGTTAAGGGTCATTATTGAATCAATCCTCTCTGCGTCTTTTGACCTTGCCCTTCCCTTCTCTACAAAGAAAAAAGTGCAAAAGGTATTCAGTCAATGGAACCATCAAAAAAAGGCGAGAATCTCACAGAAAACCCCTCTCCTTCCGCTTCCGACTATCCTTCTTACTCGCATTCCGCTGCATCTTCCTCTTCGCAGCAGCCTCAGGGTTCGTCGACGCCAGCAGCACCCGCGCAACCTTGCGCTCCCGGCGAACACCCAAAACACTCTGCCGGATCTGGTTGTACACGTTCGCAAACTTCGTCGTGCCCACTTTTGCTTGTACGAGATCCTGCAGCTCGACTGCGGTCGTTTTCAGCTCCTCTGCAAATTGTAAGTCAGTTAAGGGATGTTGAAACCGGAAGGTAAACGCACCTATTTGTGAATCACGGATGGTGTCGTCCTCGGTCAGCCGATATACAGGAGTTAGGATATGGACTAAGAATTGCTCAAGCCTTGAAGCCTCCATATGCGAGGTCATAGCTGCGAACCAACGCAGTCCAGCTAGAGGCTGCTGCGACCAGTTGGGCTGTAGAAAATTCATTAATCGAATTGCGAAGTCCTATGAATCACTCCACACACCTTGGCAGTCGCCTTACTCCGTCTCGCAATATGACCCGACTTAATCTGGTACGACACCTTGGAGAACAGCCATGGTAACGGGTTCTCAAGAGTCTTCAAATTGTCTCCAACCTCTCGCGCTTCAGAGGCACTAAGGAAGGCGCCACCCTCATTATCTAATATGTCCTCCGCATCATCGTCGACGGCAGCTGCGTCTCCAGGCGGTATCAGATAGAAACATTTCCCGAGGTAGAACAAGTTCTTGACGACCTGCAAGCTCAGCGTTTCGTCGAGATGCTCGCTCTTGAGTTGCTGCGTAAGTCTTCGGGCGACCAACTGCAACCCAACCCGCGAGAGTGGGTGTTCGTCAGGTAGGTCCACACGAGGAATGGCCACAGGCACAGCTGCGAACAGCAGACCCAAAAGCCTGCAGGCAGCCGTCCGAACCCACGCATGGGGGAAAAGCAAGTGGTCAACAACCAGTGTCCATTCAACCTTGCCGTCTTCTTTCGCAAAATCGGGGAAGACCTTGAGGATCTTAGCCAGCACAGTCAACGTGTGGTACGGCAGTTGCCATTCCAGCTCGACCTCCATCTGGACTTCGTCTTCACCTTCCTCTGTTGCATTGACGGCGGAAGCGCTGCGTTGTAGAGCGTTCTTGACATCATCTAAAATGGCAGAGATGTAAGGAGTTGTTTCAGTCTGCGCGAGGTCCACGACGAATCCATAAACTTGCATAGAGACCCATGTCAGCAACGGCTGAGCAGTCTGCGATGCCCACGAATGTAAATGTGAGAGCAAGACATTCTGACGTTCTTGGTCTAGCCTCGACCAGAGATTCTTGATGAGCTGTGCTGCCATTTCTCGGCATTTTGATGAATCGTCGTTAGCCACGACCATAACAAGCGCTACAAATAGAAGGTCTGCGTATTCCTGGATTAGGTTTGCTTGGAATTTGACGATGACAGCGCTCAGGAGTTCCATGATACTCATCCGGCCACTCTCATAGACGTATGAAAGATTCTTCGCGAAAAAGGCCATCTGATTCCGTAGCCGTCCCTTTCCCTGCGGGTAATCGAGAAGGAACTGGAGAAGCACACCACGACACAGCTCTTGCACCGGCACCGATTGACTGGTGACCGAAACCTCTGAAACTTTCTCCATAAGGTCATAGATTTCTGGAACAACAAATTTTCGGGCGACGATGGCACGGAGCAGCGTGAAAACAGACGCCTGTCGTTCGGGCTCCTCAAGGTCAGGGGAGAGAAGTTCGATCAGGTAAACAAGGTCTTTCTCCTTTATCTGCACAGGTGGCCCATCTCGGAGAATCGATCCTAAGGATTTGAAAGCAACTTGAACAAGCTCGGATTCAGTGTTGCCGGTTTGCTTGATAATGTCCAGCATTTGTCGAACAGTGACCGGAAGAGACTTTTCCACGGCTTTTAAAGGACATTTGGCCAGCCCTGCGGCACATCGCATGCCAAGGATCAAGACGGCAGCGTTCGTCGAATATAAGGTGTTTCCGACAACGACGACCATCGATTCAAGCCGAGACAATTGGGCGGAGTCACGAAAATCGAAACGGTTTCGTTTGAGGGCTGTATTCAGGAGTTCGAGACCGAAAGTCACAAAACTAAAAACACGGTTATATCAATGACTCCACGAAAAGGAAATGCAACGAGAACCTACCGGAAGGAATTGTTTGCATAATGGTCAACCTCAGATGACACTTTCCTCTTCATCTGCACGATAGCATCTCCTTTCGCGTTGTTCTTATGCTGCGAAGGCGTTTGTTGAAGGAACTTTGCGTTTTGGCTGATTAAGGTATTGCATAGCGCCAGGAATTCCGTTGGGATCAGATGCATGTTACTGTTTAGCCCAGTTGCTATCCGCTTCAAAACTTCTTCGACGAGAGTCATAACCTTGATGGATTCTGTTTCCTGCATGATCGACTTCACAGGAAGCAAAAGGCTACTGATCTTAGCAGGCATGATATACTTTGCAATGAGGCCCATCGAGTCAAGTCCACGCGAGGAAGATGCACGGACTTCCCTCATTTTCGTCTTGAAGTCCTCAGCCTGAACGTCCTTGCCAGACTCTCCGAAAATGACCTCAGCCGAGACATAGGCGACGTCGTTGACGCAATCATCGAGCGTTGAGAATTCTTCCGCGTGTTCGCCAGTTGTGATGTAAACCATCAAGGAATGTACAACATAGGCAAGCACATGAAGTTGCGGGCCACGCAAAAGGGCCGCTCGCAACTCTCTGAGAATGATGGGCAGGTAAGAAGGCCCAAGGGCAACGGCAATGCGGTTTATGGAATCTCTAGTTAGATCTCTCGTTTCCTGAGATTTGCTGCGAAGAATCTGACTAAGGATGGTTATGAGCCTGGTGATTTGGGCATCTCGAGTTGCAACCGGAAGATGTTTGGCGACTGTAATGATACCGATGGCAATGGGTATGCGAGTATTGTCGTCCGTTGTCTGATCGTATTTCTCCAAGTGATTCAAGAGGGTAGGAAGGAGTCGAAGATGGACGGCATCCGCAATTCGTGCAGTAGTCTTGGCTGCCCGTGCTGCTATAAGAACTTGTTCGGCAGCCTCTGAGTCCTCAGCTTCTTCTTCGTCCTCGTCTTCAGCCGTGACTTCCTCGTTTGTAGGCTCGGGAACAGTGACAACTTCTTCCATCGGGAAATGGAAATTGTCCAGCAGAGCGACCAAAGTCCTGATATAAACGCGTTCCGACTCGTCCTTAGCCCGTGAAAGCTTTAGATACTTCTGTACAAGCGCATAATACGCACCCCACGCAAGCTGTTTGGCCATTCGTCCAGTCGCAAGGATTGCATCGTTGACAAGATGATGGTCGACAGAAGCGGTCGACATAATGTAATTGCTGACAAGGGGCACAAAGATCTCGGCAATGGTTGTACTCCGCAAGTGTCCTTGGTCGCAGTGATCCGCCAACCGACGAAGTGCCCTAGAACGTCGATGAACTTGGATATGGAGGATGTTGTTGAAGAAATTGGCTTCTTCGTCGCCAGCTTCCAGTAGAACTCGCATATCTTGTAAAGCAGCTAAATCCGTGCATTTGTCGACTGCATAAGCGATGACCCCTAGGATCTCCGCTCGAACCAGTTCATTCTTCGAACGTAAACCGTTCTTTAAACCAGGATAGAGCACCTTAAGGAAGGTTTCTTCGTACTCGATAGACGTATTGGCGGCGACGAAGTCGATGAAATGACGCATTGCATATGAAGCACTATTCCGCACAGCCAATTCCACTGGATCTTGAATGAAGTTGAGCATGTTGTATAGAACGGGCAACCAGTCGGAACACGAGATTGTCTTGTACAGGTTCTCATTCAAGGATGTAAATGCGCCGAGTCGACGTTCGAAGTCGGGTTCATCAATCCTCTTAACGGAGTAGGCATTCATGGATTCAAGTAGTTCGGCAAGTTCGACTAATGAACTGTCGATAGTCGCAAGACGATGAAATGTAGAGACAAGGTTGAGTCGAGCAGGCCGCGACCTCAGTGACTGGAATAGCTGGGATAATAAGCCATACGTCTTCTGGTATGTCGCGCTCGTCTTGTCTTTCATATCCGGAATCAAATGTACCAGTTCTCCGATGATCTTAACAAGACCGACTTTCACTTTTTCAGGTACAATCTTGGCAGGTCTTCGTAATAGAGGATTAAACAGAGTGAGTAGAGTGGACGCCTGTTCCGAGTTGGTGGAGTATTGGGCAATCTCAGACAAGATGTGGATTTGGCGTTGACCGATGGGAGTGGCGATGGTGGACTGCCCTTTGGTTCTCTCCACAAGAATAGCAATGTTGGTGAGAAGGCGAGAGACGTGTGGTTTCAACACATGGTCTTGAGTGTATTCGTCTTCCGCGGAGCAGCTCAGCAGGTTGTCGACGATATCGAAGATCCTATTTATGACGGAAGGCTTGACGTTGGTGGCGATAAGGCAGTCATAGATCCTGGGAAGCGTATCGGCATTGAAGTCCACTAAGAGGGGGATATGGACACCATCAATTGTCCAGACGTAGAACAGCTCCAATAAGGCGGAAGGAGCTTGGGTGTTCTCCCTATCAAGAGCCGGCAGTCGTGGTGTGATCAACTTCGCAAAAACGGGTGGCATATATGGCGAGAAATCAAAAAGGATAGGAACGCGGAAGAAATCCGCGAATCGTTTAAGGCCAAGCTGCCTTATCGACCGGACTGCCTTTGAGGCAGTCGTCGGCCCGTCTGTTTCTTCTACCTCCTCGACAACCTCTGCATCGTCCACAACAATGTCGTCCCCTTCAGTATCACCCACTTCCTGGTCGAGTGTGCCATCTATCCGCGCTTGAGCGGTTGCAGTCACGTTGACCGTCATCCCAAGCAACGCAGGCCAATATCCTTTAAGCCTCGAACCCAAGTTCTTCAACACGTCTCCAAGGAGGGTCAAGAACCCCGAGATCTGCTTATCCGATATTCCTTGGCCATCCATGTCGATATATTCCACGTGGAAAACGTCTTGAGCTCCTTGAGAGGTCCTATCCCATCCAAAAGGCCGCAACATCAAATCAACCACCAGACCCAGTTCCTGATCTGTGCAACGGGCAAAGGCACTCAAAACTGCCGCTCTTCTATCAGCACCACCGCCTCCTCGACCGCGACCCTTCTTCTCCAGCATGACGCCAAACAAAACACGAATGAACAAGTCTGTAAACTCTTCACGTGAGGCAGATGGGATGTTATCCAGCTCCAAGAGGGTTAATTCATCCCTCCACCTCGTATCGTCCAATAATGCGCGGAAATGGTCTTCGTACGGTGTTAAGTGCGGTGACTTGTAGGAGAATAGACAGGTAAGTGATATGTTCTGAAGAGCGCGGTCTGGATGGGAAAGGTAGGTGATGTAGAGTGATCGGAGGGTATCCGTTGCATAGAGAGCCTTGGGATTGGAGAACTTGGAAAATAGGGTAAGCCATGCTACGAGTTTTGCCTTAGACAGTGCGCTGGAGGAAGTTACTCCGTCCGTGTTCCCATTGAGAGCGAGAAAGTGCGGGACAAGATCACGGTTGTGCTTCTCCGCTAACGACGAGCATTCGCCTAGTGTTGAAAGGAGCTGATGCTCGTAGGATTGAGTGTCGAACCTTTCTTCGTTGGCTTGTTCCTAAAACAAATAGTTTTTTATACTTCTTTCTTATGAATAGAAAAGGCACACACCTTCAAGACTCGTTTCCTCTCTCCCTCCGGGTCATCCCATACAATAACAATACTCCGCAGTTTATGAGCACTCGGATCTCGCCAGGTCTTCTCTTCCTCCCAAGGGTCCGAATCAGCGATATCGGCATCACTGTACCCTCCTTCCCCAGAATCCTGATCGGGCTCTAGAGAAGAAGTCGACTCCGACGCCGAAACATTGTGGCTCGATCCATCCAAAGTAGCCTGCTTCAGCTCCTCAAAGAGCAACCTCCACACCAAATCGCCGAACCGCTGCCCCAACGACCCAAGTGCGGCGGCAGCCGGCGACCATAACGGTCTCAGGTTAACTTTCAGCTGGGCAATTAACCACCTCGCACAGAGGTCCGCTCCTTTCTCATCGCCCACAACCTGTCCGACCCGTCCTATCCTTAGCACCCTCTCTCTGACGCCTTGGATATCAAGAGAAACCTCCTCTCCTTGCAGACACCGCTTGAGCACCTCCACCTGGTCGTGTAATGGATCGACGAGCCTGCTATCCAAGAGCCGCAGGGCCGCCAGCCGAAGAGGACGCGAATGCGAGATCAGCGAGCTGTAGAGGGATGGATAAACCTCATGGAGAGGTACCTGCTTGGTGGAAGGACTACGAATGCACTTGTCAGTATATATTATTCGACGACTCAAGTTAGACGGGCACCTTGCTTGTGAGACTGCTACTAGCCCAGAGAGAACTTCATGTGACCATGCCCATCTCTCTAATCCTTTCCTCGTCCATGTCGCTGGGTCGACCTCTCCGCCCCATTCAAATATATCTCGTTTCGCCAGCGCCTGCATGCAACGACCCACAATGCGAGCTGAATAGGTGGCCCCAACGTCCTCAGGGCCGCTAATCGCATCATCGATATAAGAATTGATAATTTCGACAAGAGGAGCAGATGATGGGTTCAAGCACAGTGGCAACAATGTTAGAATATCATCCAGCTCGGCCACCTAACAAGCCAGTGCATTAGCAAGTTGCAAAAAAAATGCCAGGAAGAACGTACTATATCATCTGCACAACCTTCTTTCCATTTCCCATCAGTCAACCGTCCAATTACAACAACCTCGATTTTCTTCCTCCAAATCATATCTAACTCGCCAGGCCCGCCAATCTTTTTGCCCCTCTGTAAAGCAGCCAAGAAGGCCACGAACCGTCTCTGCTCGCGATCTATCAATCCTAATTCGGGCTTAACCATGGACTTTAGAAGCACAGGTATAGCGACCAGCTTCCAGCCACCCCACCCTGCATCGGCTAAGCATAAATGGAGCTTGAGGGTAAACGATAGTTGTGTTTGGGTGAAGGGAAGATTTTCCGCAGAACCCGAAGCAGTTGGACTGGGTGGCGAGGTCCAGGTACGTTGCAAAAATTTGAGTCCTGGTCCGAGCCAGAGCGACATGTCGGCTGCGATGAACAGTCCTGTTACATAGCGGAGTAATGCTGGATGTGCACCTCCCACGATGGGGAGGTGGTTCAAATCCGAGAACAAAGATAACTTTTGAGGATCTAATCATTCTCAAGTTGATGAAAAAAACTATGGTCGAGAAGGAAATAAAATACCAGTCAGCCTAGAACCTTGGCGTACACCGCATATGACTGCCATCACATCAACCATCCTCTTGAGAGACTCGACACCCTCCTCGCTGTTGATATCGACCTCTTTGACAAGCGACGTGAGACGCGCCACAAAAATCTCGCCTATCAAGGCGAACTGGTCGGCATTTTTCACGTGATGGATGAGGGCAGTAAGAGCCCGTCGAAGGAGCGTGTAAGTTGGTTTTGGATCCGGTGCAGTGGAAAGGTGATATGAGAGCAGCGGTAAAAATATCGAGGGGGCACATGTGTGAAGTGTCTGGGACACGGACTACAAATTGGGCTATATTAGCATACACGATTGAGGTGATTGAAAAAAATGACACACCTTGCAAGCGTATACGACAACCCATGCACTGGCGTCCTCTATAACCGCAGCATTCTCGGCCAATAATCGAACTGCCTTTTCCCTCGATCCAGACTTCATCCTCCTCAAGACGCCACCCCAAACTTCGGCAACCGCCCTCTGAATCTCTCCAAGACACTTCGGCAGGACAGAGCACATCGTTTTCCACGTTTCTTCCACCAAACTGGTATCGATAGTGGGGATAAGAAGGTATCGGAAGATGGACGAAAGCGTCTCCAAAAGCGATGTAAGTGCTTGTGCGGATATACCGCGCGGCAGAAGGGTAAATAGGTTTTCCAGTAATGGGGTGTAAATAGGGGAAAGCGTAGTGCGGAGATCGTGTGCCATTTTCTGTAATAAACTGTAGAGAACATGAGGGATGAATACAGCGTAATAGGAGACCATTTACTCAAGGAGTGCTCTCAAGCCTTCGTCGTCTGCGGATTTAAAGGCCTCCAGCCATAAATCGTATATCTCGCGCCAGTTATGAAGCAGTAGAGGCATAGACGCAGATAATCCAGTCGCCTTGTTCGCAAATTGAAGGAAGCTAGGCGCAAGGTTGAGCTGCCTCCAGTGTTCCAAAGCTTCAGTGAAAATGTGAGTCGTTGTCCTAATTATTCGATGAGAGAACGCCACAAAAAAAGAGGAAGGGTAAGAAATTACCGCAACTTCATGATCCAGATGACTTTGCTTGAACGCCGACGGTAGATGGACCTCCTTCAACGACTGACTGTATGATTGATGCTACATCCCAAGAATTTAACACAGGAATCAGTTCAGGAGAGACTGCCTACACACCTTGAACCGCTTCGTCGGCTGTGGAATAGCATCCATGGCTTCATCGAATTCCATGTCCATCGGTGAAAAAATGTTTCCGCAAAGATTCCAAGGGGTAAATTTTCCTGGTCGTTTAAGAGGGGTAATGGCAGCGGCCTTGCAGGTTTGATCGGCGTGCAGCGTCGAAATTACGTTCAGCGCTGAATAATAACGAAAGTGGTGCCTAAGTAAAAGTGTCGATGATCCGCTCCGTAACGCTTTCAGTACGTCGAAACCAGCGATAATCTAGAAATACGACCAACGAGTTCCAATGGAAACTTGCAATTGACCGTGGACTGGATCCAAACTGGATCTCTCAAGAGTGAGAGATCGTGAAGGCATCGCGGTTGAAATTTCTGAGCTTCTTGCCAAGCACATACAAATAAGATTTTAATGCGGCCCGCATCTTCCGATCCCCACAGTTGTATTGCAGAAGGCACGCCAAAGCAATCCAGTCAGAAATCCATTTTATAAATAATAGGTAGTACAAAGCACAGATTATGTATAAGGGACTCCCTCGCAGACACCAGCTCAAGGGTGAAGAAGAACCTTCGTATATCCCATCCACCCGACGATCAAACTTGTCGTAAGCTTCTGCCGCTTGATCGAGAGGGAGGTTATGAGAAACAACGAACGAAGGTTTGGCTTTTCCGGCGATGATGAGGTCTCGTAGATAACGATTGTAGGTCTAGACGAACATGCATGTCATTTTTTGACAGGTTTGAGGAGATAGAAGTATGAGTACCTTGACGTTACATTGTCCAGTCCCTACTGTCAGACCTTTCTCGAACAGTTTCCCTGTCAAAAAGGTTTCCTATGAGCATCATAGGTCAATCAACAGTGAAATCACAGCCATTACCGAATGGGAATGAGATATATCCTCTAAAAATACGAGGCAAATATTCAGCACAGACGAGAGCGATCAAAGAGACGCGACTTACTTCGCCGAAGCTGAATCAGGGGCGCCTGGATCACTTGGCACATATAATCCAGGGATTCCAAGGCCACCAGTTGGCCTCACAACACGAATAAGCGCCTCAAGCACCGCGTTAGGCAGTTCAGTCTTTCCATCTCCTGTCGTTGCTTGATAGCCAACGGCTGCATACATTCATCTATTAGATCAGGTAGCTCGATAAACGCAGCATCGGCCTCACCGTCAACACCACGATCCACCTCCTTGCTGTGATTCAAGAATGCAACTTAGTAAGGGTTGTGGAAAGAACTGGCGAACTCTTACCCGTTCAAGTTCAAGATCTGTTGAACCGCATCTTCTTTGCTGAAATCAATAGGTACGCAGCCAATCTCCTTCGCCTTCGCCAAGCGCTCAGGAACTCGATCCACGACATAGACCTTGTGAGGCTCCACGTAGAACCGCGGAATAGGCTGCCATCAATCCGACAGGACCAGCTCCAAAGACCGCAATAGATTCTCCTGGTTTGAAACCCTATTTGCACCGAGTTCAATGGGTTGGTCTCTCCATATAATAAACATAACACTGACCGAGAGCTGCACACCGTGCCATCCCTGATAGGATAAGGTGTATCAGGAAAATTATGCATTGTTACATGGTAATGTGGCTTACAGTCGGGAAGATATCTGCGAGCATTGCAAAATCGTCCTCATGCTCTTTTCCAGGAGGAAGCAGGAGAGCGTTGAAATCCGCGAAAGGAACTCTGAGGTATTCCTAATGCATGCATTCTAAGACTAGAAAACACTACTAAACGGAATGATGACCTACGGCCTGTCCTCCAGGATAGGGACCCATTGCTACATATCTGCGAAGAAGATATAAACAAGGGGCGGCCAGGAAATAGACCCAGCCAATGCTTACCCGTAGGCTCTATGTATCGTAGCACAAAAAATCCATATCAGAAAATGGATCGAGGGAAGCCTCCAGATTTACGTACCCGCCAGCCTATAGATGTAACCGTATGGGGTCAGTTCTTCTTTTGTTCATTTAAAGAAGATTTCGAACACCTACAAATCCTGGATTGACTTTTGTGCAAAACGCAGACTTTCCCTCCTCGCAATTGAGGCATCGCCCACAGGCAACATTGAAGGGCATAACAACACGATCGCCTTTCTTGAGCAACTAGATACAATTCGAATTATAAAATGATGCAGAATTCGTGAAGTCTACTCGACTCACAGTAACGCCAGCTCCAACTTCCTACAAATATAGTCAGATCAAGGGGTTAAAGGACCGAAGGATAAGGCTGCACACCTCAACAAGGACCCAAGCTGTCATTAGACAGTGTCGGGTAGATGAGCAACCTAGCTAACAAGACATAATAGATTCATCACCCACTTTTCATGACCAAAAACAATTCCAGATTGAGCGGCCGTTCGGCCTTCATACATGTGCAAATCACTGATTATCTTGTTCAGTAAATGCGAAAAACGTAACCCCAACATGTCCTCTACCTTCCACAAATGCATGTCGTGGTTACTAACACACAGCCAACGTCAACAACGAGAATGAGTTCAAGAGCATGGAAGCTTACCTTTGACAATGATGTCATCAGGATGCAGTATCTTCGGCTTCTCGACTTCGCGAATAGGTGACAGTGAAAGGCTTATCGTAGACTACAGCGCGCATAATTTTGTAGAGGTGATAGACAGTGCTTGTGCCAGTGGAAGCGCGGGCATCAAAGTATTTAAGTATTTATCAGTCTCGAGAATGCTATTTCAGCACAGCCCAGGCATAGGAAAGACTGCACTAATCGAGGATGGCATCCTGGTTTTAAACTATGATTCTATGTCAGACAACGAGACAAGGTTGGGAATTCATCAGCACTCACTAACGACCTTCGGTCAGATGAACATGGAAAGGAAGAGTTCGTGAGAGGATAGCCTATGTGCTTGTCCAAGAATTCAAGAAATGACCACTATAGATCAGCTGTTAGAAATCCTGTGATGCATTTCTTGCAGTTCCACAGAGAGTGTGTCGAAAATAGCGCTTCTGTGTTGGTATCGGAAGGCAATCTGTGGTGCCTTCCTTGTGCAAAGGTCCTTCAGGGTATATTGAATTTCTCAGGAACCTACGACATAATCTGATGGTGAGCCTATAATGAGGTAGATGGAAATAAAGAAAGAAGAGGTTTGAGCTCTGGAGTATTTGATTACGCGCTGGGCATGGTGCGCCTGATTTCAGGAAGGTGAACGCATTGGACGAACTTGATCACATAATAATTTCCCACATCAGCCTCGGCTTATGTCAGGACGATAAGATTACAACTCATTCCGCTGCTGGGCACCATTGCAGGTCCTCTCAACACGACCTATCAGTATGACGCCTGACGACTTCTACTTCGACTTCATGGAGACTACAGAAGATATAACGCGCTACGTCCCAGGTGGCTATCATCCTATCATCATAGGCAACATCCTGAGCCCTCCCGACGACACCGAAAACGAATCGCGCCGCTACAGAATCATGCACAAGTTAGGTTACGGGTCATTCGCGACAGTGTGGCTGGCGCAGAAAACTGATTCCAGCAACGCATTTGTCGCAGTCAAGGTTACAACGGCTGAAGGATACTCGACGACACAGGAAGCAGCTGTACTCCAAGTTCTCTCCAAGGCCCAATCGAAGGGAGCCCATGTCATCAACGTTTTGGATCATTTTATCCTGCATGGACCCAATGGGTCTCATTTAGTCGTGGTCACCGAGGTTGTTGTCCCAATGTTTTCACTTCGATCGGGTAAACGCCCCCCAGCCTGGCGCAAAGCTGCTGCCTATGGCCTCGCGAAAGGCGTAGAACATCTGCATGCTTTAGGAGTTGTTCACGGAGGTACTTACACTTCTTTCCCCCATTATCGGCAATCCTGCTAAGATATTTCGATTTATAGACCTGCACCTCGGCAATATTGGGTTACTATCCCAGAGATCGCTCACCAAGATCAGGAGGAGGTCATGGAAAGACTCGGCTTTCCCGGGCTTATAGTTGTTTTACCTCTTTCTGCAGCCGAACAAACACCCTCATTACCCGCTTATGTTGTCACCCCCGGCTGCTATCAAGAAATACCATGACACGCTAACAGACATACCCGAAACGAAAATATTTGATTTCGGTAATGGTGAGCCATGCTTTACTAACTTTTGTCACCTGTTGATCATGGTTCATGCAGCTCATGAAGCTGGTACATCTCCCCTTACTTCTAAATGTGCAACAGTAGCCTGTTCGCCAGAGCATGTATTTGCGGTAGTTGTCGAAAAGGTGGACAATCCACATATTGAATCTCCCGGCGACGTCTGGGCTCTCGGTACTGCTGTACTTCTGGAACCTTCGTCCCCACACTGATGCTGACCGGTGATCGCAGATCTACGAGTTAATCGCGGGCGACCAAATCTTTTATGGCGTTAGCTTTCGCGATTTTCCTATTCAAATGGCTGCCATGGCTGGGTCCTTGCCGCCAGGATGGCAAAATTGGTATACTGGATTATCTGACGCACGCGAAGTCTCACCCAGCGGTGCAGACGCATTGTGGGCAGCTCGTCGAAAGCACCTCCTCCGTTGTTGTGCAGACGAGGCAGACACTGATGCTTTGATCAGGTTGTTGCGGAGGATGCTGGTTCTCAACCCAGCTCTGAGGCCTACCGCAGCGGAAGTCTTGCGAGATCCATGGTTTTCTGGGCTGTAAATTGCAAAGCCCCCCACCGCTGGACAGGTAGTCCTGTTTTTACCGCGCCTTCAAACCGCGCCGAAGAACGCTTGTGTGGCCTTCCGTTACAATCCACGGGTATCATACCTGTAGGTCACGGTAGTGTACATGGCCAAACCTCCAAAAAGTCTCGCCACCCGCCGTCACGGCGAGCCATATGGCTTGGGAACCTGGCAAATGCTGGAGAGAGTGGCGAGGGCTAAAACGAAGGAAGTCAAAAAATGATAGGGAAGGCGGTATGAATTTTAGGTAATTGGATAAATTTCACGAAAACGTGCATAATCAGACAGAGTTCTTTACATAGTTGAATCCATCGTTGAGAACAATTTACGGCGTCAACGGAACCACTGCTAACCATTTCGAGGATCACAATTATATCGAGATTTGGAATCTACCTAGAGAAGCTCTGGAGTATTTGATTACGCGCCATGAATGGGAAGGAACACAAGGGACCTGTTGCACACCACTAAATCCGAGATAGGTCAGGTGTAGGATCCTTCACCTGCAGACAATTACTCTTATACTCACAACTCCAGATCTAAATTCTGCATACTGAAAATGCGAGCCCATCCAAGACAAAGATTTTCACACTTTCTGGTCCTGCTCTATTGTTGTAGAGATAAAAAACAGCGAATGAATACACTTGAGTAACGTTATGTAAGAATTGACATTATTTAGAACAAGCCAAGCAGGCTGTCATCAGTCCAGCTCCTTGATCAAATCTCGCGCTTCTCGCGCTGGACGAGCAATGAATGGTTTGTCATTACCAGCGCTTTCCAATGCCTTCTGCGCGACCTTGCGCATCAATTTCAACTTTTGGAATAAGTTGGGGCTGTCTCGACGGCCTGAATCTTCATCTGCACTCAAAACACCAAGAAGCACATGCGACGATATCACCGAAGGTGGAGTTCCGCCAACAAGGTAAGATCTGAAAAATAAACTCAGCTCCGACTTGTTTAGTCAATAGGTGCAAGCTTACTCAACGACCGGTCTAAGAAGGTCCGGCATATCCGATAGAGAGTGCACAAGAGAGCCGACAGCTTCACAATAGTGTTCTACAGGTAGTTTTCATTAGTATCCTTCAAAAGATACGATGTGACAAGGGAGATGCGATAATTACCGCTATGAGTCTCCCGGAACGCATCGGAGACGAGCTCAACGCAAGATTCGCGAGCCTTATCACCGACATTCTGGAATGCACTACGCAAAACGCAGGAAAGAGCGAGAATGAAACTTGTAGGCGATTGAATCTTCGTTCCCTCTTACTCCAGTAATTAACTCGGTAATCACTGGGTCAACCCTGGGTTGGTTCTTCATTAAAACACCTAGCGCTTCTGCTGCTTTCGTCCTGACAGCACTACTGGCCGGATCGCTAGTGCTCTTGACAAATGTGCGCTGCAACTGAGGGAAGAAGGGCTTTACAAAAGCGGGGATTCGCTCGAGCATTGAGGTCAATGCGCTGAGAATAGCAATCTTGACACCAGGGGGATATGTCATGGCCTGCGTGGCAACCCGAATCAAAGGACCTGTAAACGGTACAACGAAGGGCTTCATTGCATTCTCGCTTGTTCGCTCTACGAGATCGCCAATGGCGTACGCAGCCTGTTCTCTTTGCTCGTTGCTTCCTGTAGGTAAGACCGGCAATGATTATAGGTACCATAGGGGCAACACCTTGGGAAGGTCGAAACCAGGGACTGTTCGGCCCGGAGCGCCAGCGGAATCGATTGTGCGTCGTAAAGGAACAACCAAAGGTTCCAGCTCATCTTTTGGTACAGACTTGACGAAAGAGTCAAAGGCGTTCCAAGCTGCGGTGTGAACAGGGACTTGAGGGTCATCTAACAGTGATACTAGTTGACGGATCCAGTCAACTCTGTACAACGCCGAATCCAATTCAGAGACTTCGCAAAAGACCGTAATGAGTTTGCATGCGCTAACTCTTCGTGTCGGGGAATCATTCTTTGCCCTAAAATTTTTAAGTGATGTATTTCATAAATATAATGCAAGTGACATACCACCCGATCAACATCATCATCACAGTGTTTAGTCCCTCTGCGTCATTTACGGAAGAAAAGAGGGCGCCCAGGGCCTCGTTGACAGCCTCACGAAGTTCGTCGTTGATATCATCCTCAGAGACTTTGATCAAAGAGTTCAATATGACTGTCAATCGTCTGCTAAGAGAGTTGCCTGCGACAGTGACTAGAGATGCCAACGCGCGAGCATTGAAGACAGTCATCGGGATTGCTGTCAACGTCGGGATCAAAACTGGGAAGACAGTGGAAGCCCGGACCTAGAAAATACGGATTAATGAAGTGCAGAGGTGGATATTTTACAAAACTTACGCTCATGACTTCCTTCAGAGCCTGCAAGGCGGTACCGGATCCTTTGCCAGGCTGCCGGAGAGCTTCCAATAGGGTTGGAATAGTCTGGTCGATTGCCTTTGCGCCAAGTTCTTCTTGAAGAACGTCGAAGGCCTGGGCAGCTGCTGACCGAACATTTGCTTCATCGTCGACGAGCGCAACACGGACAATGGAAATGATGTCGTCCTCGTGATCCTCCCTTTGACCTTCAGAGGAGTTTTGCCTAGGAGACAATCAATATCGGTTTGCATGTCTGTCAACAGAAGCCTCACATGATTTGGCTTATTGTTAGGGACACACCCTCGCGAGTCCTCGAATCCGGAGACGATGATTTCGATTTGAGGATGGGCATGATTTCGCCTAAAATTCTTTCACCAAATTTACGGCATAGTTCAGCCACCGTGCGACCAGCCGTCTGTGAAGAGATGAGCGAGATCCATCATGAAGCCCAAGCGATGGTACCTCTTGTTGCTCAAATTCATCTGACGAAATGAGGAAGATGACCTGAGTCATGAGTTCCGGCAGAATTTCCTTGACTAGAATAAGAAATATATAAGGTGAAATATTCCTGGAGATAAATAAAACTTCACCTGTACGCGGCGTGTTGTTGACAAGAGCCTTCCAAATTTGAATAGAAGATTGTCGCACAACGACTACTCCATCCTGACGAACAAGGTACAACGCCGCAAGAATCCTGTCTCTACGTTCTGAACCGAGAACTTCAAGTAGTGCACGACGAGAGGATTCAGCTGTTGTCGCTTCTGGAGCCAGATCTTCTTCGTCGAATTCTGTGGCTTTGCCTGATATGCCTGACACTTTGAATAACAGTTCACCAACAAGAGTAATCGAGGATTGCTAATCAAAGGATAAGTTTTGAGTATAAATTTAAAAATGACAGCCTTACACGAATGCGCCATCCAGGGTCAAACATGCCATTTTCGAGTTCTGGCAGCAACAAATCAATAGCCTTCGTGGAGTAGTTCGTAACAACCATTCGTCCAGCCCGCATGGCAGCCTCACGAACGTATTCTTCTGCATCTGATAGACCGCCGAGAATAGGAGCAATAATCTTTGGAAGATGTGGCTGGAAGCGACTGCCAAATGTAGCAGGCAAGTAGACAAGCAGGGACATAAATCCTTCTCGCACTGTAGCCCGAGGCGATCGAGCATTTGCAATGATATCTGGAAGTAAACCCTCCAAACGGTCCATGCCGAGGCCTGATAGAACCTCACTGAGGCCTTGAGCTGCCCCTTGCCTATCAACTCCTGACGTATCTGTCTTCAGGGTCCTCAGCAGTCCGGGAACGAGGTCGGGGAAGTGAATTTCACCCAAACGCTCTACCAAGGTTCCTAAGGCTTTCGCAGCAGTAGCACGGGCCTCTGGAACAGGATCTACGAGGACTTGATGTACCATAGGAAGGAGTTCGTCCAGGTAAGGTACGAAATCCTTTGCATCAGTAAGAGAAGCAAGGTTGCCAACGATTTGGGCAGCTTTCTTCTTTGTGTCGGCCCCTCGTTCTCTGAGCCCTCTTTCGAGGATTGGGACGACCTTATAACAAGTAGTTAGAAAGTGAAAAGCTACATGAGTGGAGGGACTTACAAGCGCAAGGGACGAATGATCGATATAATGCATGAATGACGTCTTCAACAAAGCAGCCAAGGCATTTGGTGTTTTACTAGGGTCCACAAGTGCTTTGAGGAGCACTGGCACGAGAGACTGGATCTCAGGATTACTTATCACTTCTCCAAATTGTTTCAAACTTTTGTTTGCAGCTGTGCGCACTTGAGTGTGGGAATCGGTTAGGACCCCTGTTAATCGAGGGATGACGATGGGCAAGGAAATGGATAATTGACGAGGAGAGCAATAGGCCATCATACCCAGTAATTCGATGGATCCCTTTTTTGAACGCCATTGCTTCTCGTCAAGACCTTCCAGGAGCGTAGGAAGGATGAGCTTAACTCCGTAACCTGAAAGGTTGCCCATGATGATCTTGGCGGCGTCTTGGGTAGCCTCGCGGACATCCGCTGTCGAATCACCGAACGAAGTCAACAATAGAGGGAGTGTATATGTGATGTATGGCTCGAAAAGTCGGCCTAAAGTGTTGAATAATGTCTCGAAAGCAAACATCACGCCTTGACGGGGCTCGTAGCGTTTCTTGTCCTCTGCTGCAGCTTTCAATCGACTGATGACGTTGAACTCCTTCATGCCGCCAATTCCTGTACCATTTATCACACCAGCCAGCCCATAAGCTGCTCCACGTCGGCTGGCATACTTCGGCGCACTGAAAAGATCGTCAAAGAGAGCATCAACTAGGGTTGGTAGTCTTGGTCTCATCAAGGTGACGAGGGGTGACAGACATTCCGATACTGCGATTTGAACTTGTTCCGCCGGCGTCTTCAGGGCATCTACTAGTCTGTCGACAATATCAGGAATTCTAGGATCGGATGCTTCCAAGTGGCGAGCAACACGGCCGAAGAGAATAACGACAGCTTCCTTGATAAAGTCATCGGTTTCGGATGAAGAAGTTGAATTTCCCAAACGGTCTTCAAAGATTGCGATCAACGCAGCAAGTCGAGCCGCCCCATGTAGGTCGATAACACTGGTACCAGCAGGACAGCATCCCTCTACGAACATCAGGCATACGATCACCTAGAGCCTGATCCTCGATTAAGAATTTAAAGAAGGGTTCATGCTCGTCATCAGTGAAAGAAGGGGCAAGGAGGCGGAACGCCTGTGCTGTAGCCAGACGCGCGGGCCACGGATCGGAACGATCAAGACTTTGTGCAACAACCATCCCCTAATGAACAAGATAAGAATGATACACAAAGTGTGATTAATGGGACTTGCATATTGATCAAATTCTGGAGCGAGAACTTCAGCCTGGGGGAAATACGCGTCAAAATTTGCACTAATAAATAAACCTAGAGCGCAGACCTTATCGCAGTAGTATTCTTGCAGTGCTGAGACAATCTTTTGTATGGATTGTGGCCAGAGTTCGACAGCTTCTGATATAGCAGCGGCCACACTGGAACGCACGTAAGCATTTTCATGACCTGCATTCAGTTATTTAGATGACGGTCTTGAGTCTTGGATAAGAACGTACCAAGGTAGTCCTGTAGATCCGCCAGGAAAACCTCTGGAACATCAAGCCCATTATCGTCCCAAACATGCCTGGCCAGCCTTTCATTTTGCTCGTCATCGTCGTGACAAGCGATCCAAAGCTCAGGGGACCAATCCAAGTCCGTCAAGTCAAATGGCTGGTAAAATGTCAGAAAAGTTATACAATGAATGAACATGGCGAACCTGTAAGGCTTGCAAACACGAATTTCTTGCGTATGACTCTTGGAAGAGAGTACCATGAAGAAGGGCAGCAACTTCATTCTGAGAAGATGTTGCATAAATGGCTTCACCGAGTTCGATGAGGGACGATGAGGCTTCCTTTCCGAGGTTAGGCTGCTGTCGAATGACATGGATCAGGTTCTCGATCGTTTTCAACCGCGGAAATGCAGGATTAGAAACTATAGGGGACGTGAGTAGGTCAATTCATAAACAATACTACTACCTAACTCACATTCGCCACAATGAAATTTAATAATTTCCAAGGTTAGTGCTACTTGCTCCAGTGGGTCATCTTCCTCTTCGCCAGGAACTCCGCCTCCTATAAGAATTTGACTGAGGAGTGGGAATGTGTACGAATAAGTGGCAGCATCAAATGGGGCCTGCTCGGCGAGGAAGCGTAAGCGATAAAGAACACGAACGACGAGCACTGCAAATAAATGAGAAGGCCGGAGAGTGTAATCAATAAATGGCGCTTACTATGAAGAGGTTCCGCCTGAAGTTCTTCTGGAACAGTCCCGATCTTTAGGCACCTCAGAGTAGCGATTCCGATCCACCTGCTGATGGTGTCAAGGCGATCCGATGTGCTTTTAGCAAGAACCTGCAACGATCTATGAAATATTGAAAGATCCAATCTTCGAAAGACCAACCAAATACGTTTCGAAAGCTGTCGAGCCTGCAAGGAATGAGCCCCTGCTTAGGGCACCGTCTAACTAACAACGAGACTATCGACGACATGTGGGATTGGAACTCCTCCACGCCACCCTGCTACAAGGCTGCGGACAAAATGTAGTCCACGGATAAGACGCGTCTGGATGGCCTGAACACGTTGCCTGACTTTCGCCTCTTTGTCGAGCTGAGCTTGGACCAGCGCTTGTTGTTGCCTCGTTAAGCTGACTGGAGTTGCCTTCTTCAGTTGCAAGCGATTTGCGGATCTCTTCCTCCCATTTTGCGATCTCGTAGTCCTTCCCTTTGCTTGGTCTAGAGTCGGCCTGTGACGACGATAAAACTAGAGGAGGTTTAAGTTCACGTTTAATAAATAAGAGAACGGTTGACCAACCATCAATAAATGTGGTGCCTTCCGGCGTTGCCCATACTGCAAGGTCCTCGTCTGATAAAGACTCGAGGACGTGAGGGTCTAGGTCTTCTTTCAGCTGATCTACAACTGCGAGAGAAGCACTAAGGTCGGAGAAATGAAAGTTAGCGTTGTAACTGCATTGTATGCTGCGTCTGCAAAGCCAAACTACATCCCAGTTGAGTTTCATGGATAATGGACAAGGACAATAACAAACCTGAGAAGGGGTCACGGTTGCGTCAAGGATCAGTTTTAAGAGCTTGTCCAGGTGCTTGTCGACAATTTCTCTAGGATCGACGCTGGCCTTTTGACAGAGATCGATCCAGGTTTGTCGATCAGGTCCAGCTACAAGGAAGGTTCACAAAGTTGTACATCGAACAAAACAATGACGTACGGACATATAAGATTGTGATGAGCTAGAACGATAAGTTCCACAACGATATTCTCCCGCAGTGTTGGACCAACGTCCTCTCCAAATGACACAATGCTGAGTAGGAGAGCAGATAAGCGTGAGTGCTTGTTCCAGGGTTGCGTAGTCTCTTCTGGTGTGGCGCCTATTGTAGGTCTAAGAGACGGAGAGCTACGGACAAGAAAAACCGATAACGCCTCTCGGATGACACGATCGGTCAATTGAGGGGTGCGGGTAGTAGCTTCAACTAGAGAATCGTTGACCAATCTCCTGATTTCTGGAAACTGACTGTCAACGCCAAGGTGGATGTAAGCAAGCCCTAGTTGTGAACTGTATCCGAGTTAACATTGGTACGTTTAAACCAGGAAACGGAGCACACCGTAAGGTTTCGTTCTTTGAAAGTTCCGTCGCAAAATACCGAAGAGTAGCATCGCAAGCCTTCAGAAACCATCGTTCATCGTCCTCCTCCACAATCTTTTGATACACCTTATCCCACAACAAGAACGATTGTTTGGCTCCCGCGCTTGTGATAGCAGCAATGGTGGGATTTTGAGCGATGGCAGCATCTACAACTTTGATTAACACAGGACCTAGGAGCAGCGGAAGTGACTCCTACTGACCAAATTGCTTAGACGGCGCCAAGGATCCCAGGAGGACTGCGACAGAAACGTAACCCTCGAACGGACCTCCTGGTGAGTTCAAAGGGTTGCTGGCGACTGTTTTTAAGCATGCTTCGAAGGACGGAAGAAGCCCATTGGCGAATGCCGCTCCATTCGCCGTGCCCATGATGCCTTGCTCCGATAAGAAGACCCAACCAGCTAAGCCGACAAACGCTTTTCTGGTAGCAGGCTTGGAGTTTGTCATCTCCTTCGCGATGAATTGGATAGTTTCCCTAGAAAGCGATCCTTCGCGGAGCAGGAACACAACGTGTGGTGGTAACGCAGACGCAAGAACCGATATAGGTCCTTCTTGAGGTTCTTTTGGAAGAAGTGTTGCAGCTGCCTGCACCAGAATCGATGAAACACCCGTCGCCGGGGTCAAAGAGGCTAGCATTGAATATAATGCAACACGATGGTCAGGTCCAGCAGATTTTCCGGCTTTTGGTAGGCTGACGAGCTCTGGGACGGCGATACGTGAAAGATTGGGAAGGTCGGAAGGGTCGCTCAGACCAACAAGGGCCTGGAAAAGTCGAGTCGAGTTCGTACGCACTGAAGAGTTGCTGGACTTTGCACTGCTGATAATTTGTGCGAGTAAACGTTGGAAGGAATCGACAGCGAGTGGGTGCTTGTATGCAGAGAAGAATTCAGTGACAGCTGAAGAAAAAAGTTGGAACCAACTGAGCAAGGCAGTCGTAATAGGGCGTACCAGAAAGAGAATATTCTGGAGATCGTAGCAGAGCCTTTTCGATAATCGGGAGGATTGTTTGGGTAAAGTCCTCTGGAGATACGAACGTTGAAATAAAGTCGTTGAACGCCGTCTAGTCACTATCAGTGCCATTTGAGAAATGAATATTTCAAGACGACGAACAATTATATGTTCAGGTAAAGAACTTTTGGCCATTAGAATCGTACTAGTATAAAGTCCGATAATCCCATCCTGGGAAATTGTCAACTTTGAATCGACATAAGTCATGGTCGAGAGGGCATGCCTTTAGTTCTTTAGGTAACCGTTGGACAGGTTCCTCCGGAATATTTTTCAGGCGGATGAGGACACTAATAGAAACACCAAGTAGCATGACCAATCGCGTCGGTGTTTGACTGGTTTTTGCGATAGCCAGGAGAGTGGCAATGAATTCTGGAACTTTCCCGCCAGCCTATTGGGCTTAAGTGTAATCCAGAAAGATAGCGGTAAGTCTGATAACATACCGATCTGAGTGCTCGACGTGTTCGCACCAGAGCACCCTTTTTTAGAGATGGTTTAGCCATTGACGACTCTGTGAGCATGTCCAACAGCACAGCCATCGATCCCACAAGAGCACGCCAGGAATTTGAAGTGGTAAAATCGGGATTATGTTTTACACAGGTGGTATAAAGGCCACAGGACCAACTCAGGAGCACGAATAGGTCCGACGGCGCGTAAGAACTGCGAAAGATGAATAAGTGCAATATTTCAGCTTCGGAGAGTAAATGTAAGGAATTTTTAAAACGCACTCCGAGTTTCCTTTCTTCGACAATCTCCCAACTTCATTGGAGAGCCATCCCAGAAGCTGTTCAGCCACTCCTAGCCGGACCTCGTCCTTAGCACCTTCATCCGTCCCACGTAGTTCATCCCTCCGTACCAGCTCGATCCCAACCGCCTCAATTGCATCGCGAGAACTAGCATCTGAGTATCGTGGATAGGTTAGAGTAAGTAGTTTGAACACATCCAATATTTGAGACAGCGTCAAATCTAAAAATCAACAAAAATTAGTATGTGATATCAATATGCCAAGAATCAGGAAAACCAAAGAAAATCGAACAGAACCTCCATGTTTCGCGAGCGACAAAATCTCATCTTGCAAGAACGCAACCCTCGCTTTCGTTTTCTGATTCAGCAGCAAATTTTGCGCGTACTCCAGGGAACGCGGCCAATCGCTCAACACGCGATCTCTCTGCCACACTTGATCCTGCGCATGATCACCATTTCCGTTCGACACATCTCCAGTGCTCGCAGTCGCGATCCAGGACTGTATTTCGGATTTGCTCATCGCAGCCGTAGCCGGCTCCTTTGCGCTGAGCTTCGCGAAGGAGAACTTGGTAGGCACCTTGACAGAAAATCTGATAACAAGTTTAGATAGAAAAAAATTAAGCCGGCTTGTGACTCAAGTCTGTTGAATTATGACCGTGGGAAGTACTACCCCTGACATCATTCATGGTTGTACTCGAGTACAACTTCAATCTTTCCAGGAAAGTAAACATACATAGCAATAATTCATATGTCACGAAATCATGGTTGGGTAACTATCAACTAATCGAAAGCGAAGTGCAATGAGTGGAAATACGAAAAGGAACAAGAAAAAAACCAGAAGCAGTTGGAAGTTCTTGTGATGTAGAGACACCTGATAGCACATAACAGGTCATGAGTAGAAGCCATGGAAATAAGAAGCAAGAAAGTGATACAAATGAAGAATAGAATACCTTGCTCCAGTGGGTGTGGATAGAAAATAAGTGAGATGTAAATATGATGCCATGAGAATGAATGAACATAAACCCGATGAAGAATGAAAAATAAAGGGTCCATGACTGATAGTTAATAGGGAGACCTATCATCAAAGTGCTCTCTGCAAGGCTCGCGATAATGAACAGGTGGAGGAGGAGCGGTTCGGCTGATGCTGGTTGAAGGGAATCGGGAGTTGAAGGAAATGAGACTGGCTGACGACGACATCGGTGAAGGTGTCACATCAAGATCCGCAACGCCCAAAGGAGTGAAGGGGGTGCGCGAATCAGTAAAATGCCA
Organism: Galerina marginata; assembly: GCA_023014335.1. Classification (NCBI taxonomy): domain Eukaryota; kingdom Fungi; phylum Basidiomycota; class Agaricomycetes; order Agaricales; family Galerinaceae; genus Galerina; species Galerina marginata. The sequence continues at coordinate 371,149 of JAECYW010000022.1, forward strand.
AGCACCATCAGGCCGACGGAGGGCGATACGCATGTCTTGCCCGGGGTTATGTTCTAACGAATGGCGAATTCTAATCAGCAAAGGACCAAGTAAGAAGTTTGATCTACGCACTATACCGCGGGCCATTCAGTCCCGAGTGTGGTCCACCAGCGCCAAATGGTACGATATGTGTAGCGGGATGGTCATTGTGAATCGCCGTGCCCTGATACGGCCCCGAAGCCTCTGCATCCTGCCGCCGCTTGACACGCAAGGTGGTGTAGATAATGAAGGCAATCAGGAAAGCACCGACTATCCCCAAAATGACGACTACGACCAATATTCTGTGGTCGTTCTTAGGGGTCGCGTCAGGCACATGGGAGGGTACTGCACTGGGAATCGAAGAGCTCGATGCTGCGTGTTGTGGTGGCATATAGAGTTCTGCCCCTTATTACTGCAAAACCGCGTGAATACACAGAACTGGGAACCATTTTACGAACCATACCTGATGCACAAGAGTGAATTGAGCCAGCGTAATGACGTTTGCTTGGGCGAAAAGAGTGGCGTCCAAGCAGCTAGACGAACGTGAATTAAGGAAAGAGATCCTAAACGATTGTCGTGGCGTAAGGAAAGCTGCCGGAGGCTCAAATCTACCTGTCAGTGAAAAGAAAAGCGTGCAAGACTCGGATCAGCTGTGCGAGATGCCCGTAAACAACGAGCTCACCTGCGTGGCCGATAAAACTCAAAATAAACGATTTCGTGTGACGAAAAGCCTTCAATAAAATGCTTTTGGGCCTCGAACCATGGAAGTGAAAGGTGTACAACAATCACTGTCAACGTTCAAAGTTGTTGGGGCGGTCAAGAAGCACCTGAACTTGTTCCAAATTTATCCCGCTCCACGTGCTCGGCACCATTCGGCAATCCGGTTATGGTTTTCCCCAAGGTCGTCGGCTGGCTGGAATCGCTCTCAACACCTATTCAGCACCTTGTGTTCCTCCTTTTCACGAACTTGAAGCTAAGACCCATGTATGTTATTGGAATTCTCGGAAGGATGCCGTCCTTGAACAAAATTTCAAGCTCTTTGTTGCCCCTTGTTCCTCCACGGGTCTACAATCTGGGTGGACTCGGAGACTGGAAGGCAACCTGACAGAAAACTCACTGGACCTTCGGAAGCTGGAGTGGGTTTCAACTTCCTTCAGAATTTGACAAACAACAGTGATACTGAAGTATGCCTTAACTTCGATCTTTAGACTATCCTGCTGGACTGATGTTACAGCGGTTAGGCACAGCATCACTAGCAATTCCGCGCGCAGCGCAGAGAATTATTGCAAGAATGAGCTATGCAACAGATTCTTCAGATAGGGACTTACCCAACCCACTTCCTGCAACGTTCTTGCGCGGCGGAACTTCCAAAGGAATTTTTTTGAACAAAGGCCGTACTTCCTTCAGATCCACTCTGAGTGGAATTCGATATTTCTCCGAGTTATGGGCTCTCCATGATCCCGAGTATGGGAGGACAGCTTAATGGCATGGGAGGCGGCGTCTCCAGTCTCTCTAAAATAATGATAATAGCATCTCCGACAGAGGAACAAATGGCCCAAGGTATTGATGTAGAATATACCTTCGCTCAAGTCGGCATTCGCGATACTAGCGTCGACTATTCGGGGAACTGCGGCAATCTGTCCAGCATGATTGGAGTCTATGCGATTGATGAGGGGATTTGCAATCCTCGCCAGCAGGACGGACTCACTACCGTTCGATGTTTCAACACCAACACCCAAAAAATTATCGACACGACGTTCCCTGTCAACGAAGCAGGAACGCCGGTTCTCGATCTACCTCAGGCAACTGTTGCTGGCGTGCCAGGCAAAGCGTCAAAAATCGTTCTTGATTTTGTTAACCCAGGAGGGGCACGGACAGGAAAACTTCTTCCGTCAGGTAATCCGACGGACTTGCTTGACATCCCCCAACATCACTTAAAGATCTCCCCGCGCAAAGTCAAAGCCTCTTTAGTTGACGCTACAAACCCAACCGTGTTTGTCGATTACGGCGAGTTGGATGGATTCCTACCAATGAAAGATTACATCAGATGCAAAAGCCCGGCTAGTGAAGACGTCGGTCTAGTGCTAGAAACCATACGTCAAGAAGGCGCAAAGGCAATGGGACTTGATCCTTCTGCCCAAGCACAGCCGAAGATCGCAATCCTCCGTGCGCCGCACACCACCGACGACGTATCACAAAACGTCAACATCGTAGCCCACGCACTTTCAATGGGGGTGCTTCACAAAGCCATCCCTATGACCGTCGGCCTTTGCTTGGGGGTGTCTTCCAGCATTGAAGGGACCATTGCCTGGAATATCATACGAGGCGCTTCTTCGGCCACTTCCATCAATCGTGACCCAGATCTCATCAGAATTCGCCATCCAGGTGGCTTGGTCGACGTTGGTGCGGAATTCGGAGACGATGGCGAGGTGAAAAGTGCGAAAGTTATACGAACTGGCAGGCGTTTAATGAAAGGAGCTGTGTGGCATTAAATTGTAAGTTTCAAATACAGGATATAATGTGACTGCTCCTTAGTTCATTTCGTAGTAGAGGTTATACCATGGATGATGAAGAAATACCGCCGTCTTATTTTTGGTCGGATATCTTCCATTGCCGTTAGGATCGCCGAAAACAGAACGTATTTCTAGAATGGTCTTTTGCTTCACTAGGTCCAAGCTTGACTCATATGCGTTCTATGTACCACCAACTGACGCTCGACGTGAGGGTTCGGTTCCTCCGTAGTAATCCGAGATTAAATCCTCGATCAACGTATTCGAGGTCGGGCAGGTACCCTACCTGGTAGACAGGATGGACCCTAAAATCATGCTGCAATTACACAGCATGGTCATTATTTTATCTTCGGGGAATTGTCACCACAAGCGCTATCACAGAAAATAGGCAGAAAGACGCCAGGAAAATCAATGAAAATACGGAAAGACGGTTAAATTCTTGGACATGAAATTTTATGGTGAACGGCTGCTTGGGCTCAAGTCAAGGTAAAGTAGTAGCCTCCAGAAAAGGTGTCCAGATTCGCAAGAAGACTGCCGTGATCATCACCTGCGATCTTGTGCGTGATGGACAGTATAACTTTTATAGCGCCTTTACTCAACCGTCCCTTTCGCCCCCTGGAGAAATCCCGGCTTTCAATATATGAGGTAGGTACCATCCACTTCGCGTCCTTCTTCGACTTCTTTCTGGACGATCAAGTAACGATGTATCTCCTTTATCTCCGTGCTCAAATAATCACGTGATGCAGGAGAAAACTCGGCCATAGATGCTGAGCGTGTCTTGGACTTCTACGTTTCTGTCCGCGTACAAATTTCGTCTGGGGCGCAAGAAAATAACTTGCTAAGCATGAGGATTCGCCAATGCTTAACCTGCATTCCGATCTCCTCTGAATCTCTTACCGAAACGGGGAATTATCGGACTCGCTGCTAGGTTATATAAGGCGGGGAATATTGATATCAGACCACGTCGACCTCCGAATCTTGTCCATATACGCGTTATCCGGGATGTCCTACCATATACTCGTTGCTTCATACAGCAACGATATCGTTACGCTCTCTTTCGACTCTCAGGCGGCGACCTTGGAAGTATCTTCCAGCCTCACTGTTGGACATCACCCCTCCTGGATCACTTCGCATCCTGCACATCCGTCAGTTGTGTGGACCGGACTCGAGCAATCTGACGGCAAGACATTGTCGTTGTCTTATGACGCGAAAGGAAACTTAAAGCTGCTCTCCGAACTGCCTAGCGGTGGTCAAGACCCTTGTACACTGTTGGCTCAGAAGGACGAAATCCTAGTCGGAAATGTACGTGAAACTCAGCAGGGATTGTATCAAATGCTAATTTTCATATTTTGCAGTATTCCTCGGGAACTATTGGGGTTCTTCCGATTTTCAAGGACTCCACCCAAAATACAACCGCCCCGACAGCAATTCAATTGAGCGGGACTGGCCCGAATAAGTCGCGACAAGAAAGCTCACATCCTCACCAAGTTATCGTCCACGAGGAATACCAAGAGCTCTTCGTACCAGACTTGGGATCTGACTAGTGTTCGCAGACTCAAGAAGTCGGAAGGCGGATCTTGGAAGTTGATAGGTCATATCGGTTTCGAAGGTGGTGGTGGACCCCGCCATGTCGCGTTCTACAGTATGTCACTGGGATGGCTTTTTTGCTGACCGCTCTCATAATTGACCACTTCTCTAGATGGAGACCTATTCACTCTACTCGAACTTACAAGCAAGGTTGTACGACATCGGCTCCCTCCCTTGCCAGCGCTTCCCAAGTTTGTCAAATCTACACCAACAATGTCGAAGCCCTTACCTTCGCCAAACGACATGTTAGCCGCCGAAATCCTCATCCCATCTCCGAACGCTTCATTCCCTACCCCTTATCTTTATCTCTCTAATCGCAATGATCCGTCCCCGGAGGGTGACATCATATCTATATTCTCAATCGAAAAGCCTGATAGTCTCGAGCTCGTGGCCGAGGTCAGAACCGGCCTCAAGCACCTTCGAGGTCTGGTGTTCGGTGGACCTGACGACAAATTCTTGATTGCGGGAGGCGCGAACGGTGGTGGAATAAAGGTTTTCGAACGGATCAACAACGGAACGTCTCTGAAAGTTGTCGCATCGACCGATTCCGTTCAAGCGCCGACGGGATTTTTATGGCTTTAGTGGCGCTATATAGGTGTTTTGTATGTATACCTTGGGTCTTCTGCTTGTAAAGACTTGTATTTTTACGATGTAAAAAGATGGGTTGTATTGAAGAGTCCGCTAAATTCAGTTGCCTTAAGTCGGACTCCTCTGGTCAATGGGGAATATTTAACCGATAACAGCATCCCTTCTCAACTGAAGTATTTCTTCCTGACTCAGGTCCAAATCTTCCGTTAAAACCTGTCAGTGTGAGGGCCCAGATCAGGCCCTGCCCATGTCGGCTGACAGTCAACACCGTCAATGATAGGAAAACGCCCTTGCATCTTCACAGTCCATCCTTTTAAGGTCAACATTTCTTACAGCACCTCTTACCAAGAACTGCTCGTTACTGACGACTATATCTTTCACGGAAATCACTTGCCCGACAGGAACACTGGCCTTGTTCATGGCGTTAATTACCTCGTCTGCAGTCCTTCAGCTGGTCCCAGCAGTGACCGCCGTTTCTATTCCGTCCTTTCTTGCCACACGATCTTGGTTGTTCTAATACCGGTCACCGATTAAATCTGGATGGCCAATTGCTGCCATAAATCGCTTATACATGGAGTCCCCATTGCCTCCAATCACAACATACTCGAGCTTAATTTGGGTTTGTGAATCAGGACGACATGGGTACGAATTCGTAGGGACAATCCCCATGACTGACGACTCGGAGAGACCTCGTATCTTGGTGTGTCAGACGACCAGTTGATATCTCTCAACATTCGGAAACTTACATTCCCTTTCCTGTCACATTCAGGTATGATGCCTTCCATTAGGTTCAACATGCTGAATAAAAACTGTTGTTAAGCCAAATTGGATGCACCTTGCCACGATGCTGAGATCGACAGTCTTTCCTGTGACGCCCAGAACACCGTTGGAAGTGTCTCGCTGCCTTGAGAGAAGCGCGAGAACCTGAGTTTATCAGAGACGTTGCTCGACTTGTCGTTCTGATAACGAAAATAAGATCAACCGTTCCGAATGCCGCATTTAGTCCAGCCACTGAGTCGCCCAATCTGATATTTGGTCGAACAGGAGCACCCGACAGTCGGCCTGTTTAAAGGTCTAGATAGCCGTCGATATATCGAAACCCAGATTCGCCTTCACACAAAGAAGCATATCCTAAGCGTTGCAACCAAGGCCCGGTCTGTCCGTACCCACTCACGCGAGTAAAGATCAAAGATGGATTGTGAGAGCGCAAGTCAGCCGTCCCCAAAGACCACCCTTCTATTCTAGAGCTAGGCAGAGGATGTTCTATCTCAGAAAAGAATTAGAGGATATATAAATACTCACTTCCGGGTTGGTACTCTAATACGACTGGCTTTAAGGCGCTTCCTGAAAAGCCTAGCGTTGGGAAATCATTCTTGCGTCTTGACAATCCAATAAAAGCTGTTATACTCTTGCTCATCTGGTTTATGAAGGTCAATAACAGCTTTCTTCCAATGGTTCTGAACCATGGACTCGAAGCGGATTTCCAACAGAGGTTCGACGTTGATCACTTCGGCTCCAAATTGACTATTCTTGAAATCAGGAAATATGTTCGCATAGATTCAATATGTGAGTTTTACCCTAGTAACTGTCCGGCAATGGACCCGCAATGAGTTGTCGTAGATCAAAACCCGCACGCCTTGCAGTGAGTCGACCAGCTTTTCAATTTCGAGATGATAGCCTTCGGTTAAAATATAGAGGAGTAGCACAAATCCCTAGGCATGAACTTATTTTTATATAAAGGGCAAAAAGAGAGAGAGCTGGCCAATTTACCAGGCAGGAAACTAGACTGGGGGTCGGACCGAAGCAAATTTGGACACTACGGGTGTCTAGAATTCGTGTCAGCGTATCATTTCAACTTAGATGAGAAGCAGCGTCACCAAAAATTTAAGTAATTGGTGGTTAGACTTCTAGCCTTGGTGTTACTTTCGTATATCCTCGAGGTTTTCTGCAAGAGAGACTCAAGAAAGACTCAACATCGATGTCCGCGAGGTCGCCCTGGAATTTTAACATCACCAAACACTTAACTCCCGAAAAGAAAGCTTAGAAAGTTGTCTTACATCAAACCACCTCCATCGTACAGCGTTTTCCGACCATTCCTCGGTTTCCCAATCAACTGCGTCGCGTCGCGCTCTAATCGGATGGAAGCAAGCGTCCTGCAGCATCCTATTTCAAGCGGACACATGTTTAACGCATGCTCCGAGTTCCCAGACCGCAATTTTGGCATCTGGAACATTGCATGGCGAGATTGCTTTGCCGGAGCCCTAAAGGGACGAATTATCATAAGCCTTTTGTCGGTCTCCTGCTTTTCGGCCTCCAGACCGCGTCAAACGCTACCCCACTTTCCTATCGGCTGTGTGCAAAATTTGGCCAGACATCGCTTTCGCGACTTTTCAGATATGGAGTTCGGTCATCACCTCCCATTTCTCTCTGCCCAAGATCACTCAGCACGAAGTCCTAGCGAACTTCGAAGCATTGGCTAGGTCGCTTTACTGATTTTCCCCGTACATCGGCTTCGACCTGTCGAAATTTGTTGAATCCCTTAAAACCTTGGAAGGACGTAGCTCTTCCAACGGAGCCAATACTCTGTGGACCTGCACATCCAGCTTCATACTACCTAACACATGGCCACGCAACTGAAAGGTCTACTTTGGCTGACCGTTCTCTTGTGTTTGGAACCGTTACTCTACGATTTCGGTGGAAATCCTGTTTTCCTGCACCGCCTCATCTTTTCGCGGGCTCCACTACCGATTTCACACTGGTCAAGAGCTAAAGTCAGCGACGGTGACGTCACTGTAGCTTTTCGCGCCGGTTGTCAATCTTATCAATAACCTCGCTCCGTTACTAAAATACGCTTTTTTCTGGACGGAAACACTGTTTATGCGTCGGGCATCCCATGGCGAGGACGTGTACAAGTTCCTTAAACTTCCTAGATTTCGAAGCTTGATATCTGAAGTACGCCGGAACTTCACCTGGATATATCCTGCGACATTCGTGTCCTCTGCTAGAACAAACACCTCCGTGACGTCGCGGCCGCTATGTCGGATCGACATTGTGGTGTTTCACGGTTCTGGGATAGGACTGTTACTTATATGGATTACATCGATCCTTCTGCACTATCCCTTCTCGGTGGCTTGCAGATAGGCTAGTAACTAGCTGGAGGATGAGAGAGAGGAGGTCGAGAGCCTTCGTCGTCACCTGTTGGAGCAGGTCTAGCCAACAGAATGCAGAGGTTGCAACGAGTATCATTGACAAACTTAGTCAAAGCTTCGCTTGGGGATTGGATACCTCCCCACTCATCGTATGGCGGAGACCGGTACATGGAGGATTGAGAGGAACCGTGTTTGACATGGCGATTGACTGCAAATACAGAAGGTCAATATATGAAAAGTGGTGACCGTTCTATAAATACATACTCCGGTGGTATAGTAAGTCATGCTTTTTACTCTTCTCCTCCCACTTTAATGGCTAATTTCTGCACACAGACCTCATGCTGATTGAACGATAAATGTTTCATTAGCTCGCAGCCCTTACAAACCATTTCGCGTTCGTGAGTTTTGAGAACATGAATATCCTAAAAGTGCGTGTATAGACGCCCAGCACTGCCTCTCAGATTCGGCCTCTGTGATCCATTCTAGCGAACTGTGCGGACGTGCTTCATCACCTTGGAGAGCAAGAACAAAAAGACAGTTGTTTCGAATGGAGTGGGTTAAGGACAATAGCCACTGCTGACATTACTCTCCTTCTAGAGCGGGATTGTTTATAAGGAGAGGGGATGCATACCATTGGCCGTTTCTTCGTTCTTCTCAACATTCCTACCTCGCTTGTTATTCCGTCCGTTGTATTCATGTGCGTCGATTCCTTTATCTTCGTGGAGTGACGAATTGACAGGGATGTGCTTACAGATAGTACTAGCCATATATCATGCCCTTTCTATTTACAAGGAACAAGACCAAGAATACTAGAGAGGGACTGTGCATCCGCTCAGGCGCCTCGTACCAGCGGTATCGTCAGCAATGCGACATCTCGAAGCAAGCAACGCAGACCTACCCGTCGACACAGCGAGCATCTCTCTCCAGCATCCGCAGCGTCTGTGTCGCAAAGCCTGAGCTCCTCTTCTTCCAGCTTTCCTCACATGAGCATGGGTATCGCGGAACATAGTGCTGGACGCAAACCAGTACACTGCGCTGCTCCAAGCGACTGCGATCCCTGACGCGGAGGGGAGTCAGGGTCAAGCAACGGAACAAACGTTGCCTCCGATCGCGGTTTCGGAGGCGCCACCTTGTACGCCGTTACCCCAGCCCTCTAGTTCAGTTATCGCGGAAGGCTCGCCTCGGGATGGGTCGGCAGACGCGATCGTCGAGGGAATCACCTTACGATGCGATTTTGGCGTCGACTGTGAAAAAGACTCTTGATATTTCGGAGGATGGGAGATTACCGCTTCCAGAGACGCAAGCACCGCCTAATAGCCCTGCTGCAACGATGCATCGTGGGGAGTTTGGGTCGTTGGTTGGCGTGAGCATGACGATCATGGAGAGCAGGATATAGGATCTAGGTCTTGTCTGATCTTCTGGTGCTCGTTTGAGTACTTTCTGTAACATACCTTCTTCTGTTGTAAATTGACTAATTGACTAATTGACTTGCCATCGCACACGGTTGCGGTTGCTACTAAAGATTCGCCGAAGTGATTACCCGCGCCGACGGTGCTACTTAATTTCCCCCGTTACTCAATTTAAGAATCCTGGGAACGACGAGGAAAGAAATACCTAAGTACCCGATCTTCTGTCAATTTAGTCGTGTAAGGTCAAATCACCGACATGACAAGGCTTCAGCTGTGCAGGCTGTTTGTCCGCGTCGGGGAAAATAAATAATACGGTCACCAGGAACCTGCCAGGGGCGCTATTTTTTGGCGCATCACCGACGCTTTCCTGGCTTGTTATCTTTCATTTTTTTCTTTGAGAAGCCTCCCCACAGCTTCTCCGTCATTGGCGGAGGGCGAGGCATTGTCTGGATGAGGCAATGCATCATTGGCCTGTGCGTGGGAATGTTGATAATAGGGCAACTTTCGTTTTGTTGTCTTTTGTGACGGTTCCCCTGTTCATCACCGTGACTAAATCGCCATACGGGCTGCCGAAAATCGCTGCGCACTGACCACCGTGCTCGACACCGACGACAACGACGAGCACCATGCAGCAGCCGTCCGGCTCGGTCTACGCAGTGCCAGTTTACAAGGGCAAGCTCGCCCACCGATCCTGGCCCCAGCTCCCTGAAGAGATCGTCAGGTCAGCAGTCAGCCGACTTTGCAGACGCCACACGCGATGAGCTCACTACTGACCCACATCTTTGCAGACTCATAACCACGCACTACCTCTGGGATCTGTCTGCTCGCAGCTATTGTCCCCAAACATGGGAGAACCGGAAGCAGTGGTATTCGAGGATGGTCTATAGCTGCATACGCGACGCTCTCGATCTCGAAAAGTATATTATGGCTATATGTCCCGAGTGGCGAAAGGCTGGTGAGTGTCTGCGGGTCCTGGCTTTTCTCTCCTTTGTTCCTGGCGCGATTTGCGTCGTCTTTCGTTATCACTGCGATGCCACCTTAGGCGCGCGATTGCTGTGCAATTATCCTGATACCCATAACATTGCTGTGCTGCGCCGACTTCCTCTATTTTTTCATTTTTGCTGTATTCGATCTCTAGCGCCCATGTACTGTCCTTATCGTCATCACCATACCCTGTATTCGGCTGCAGGCACGTCGCGTTCCACTACTCGGACTACCCACCCCACGTCGCGTCTTCTTGGCGCCACTCTTCCTGTCAATATTGCGTAACTGCACCAAACCAACCCCACCACTCTATCATCCTTCTTTTTACTCCAACTGCCTCCGGAATCCAAGGATTCGCACAAACTCATTTTACTTTTTATTTCGTTGACAACCTTTATCTTTGTTTTTACTTTGAATAACTCTTCCCCGAACCACCATGCTCACCGTCATAATTTTTAGTGGAAACACATTTATTCTGGAATCAAGCTATCAACGTCCTCGACCCACACGACATTCTTCTCTTCCACATGGTCATCCATCCAAAACCCCAACTGAACGCATCTTCTAATGCACAACAAGCACCCATTTATTTAACTCACTACCAGCATCTCCGCAATATACTAAATTCAACGTGTCTCGTCTGCCGCATCAACTACCCTCTATCAAATTCCGGCCTTGCCAGCGCGAAACGCGTTATCACAAATACCATGCTGGGCACTGTCGCCATATGCCGAGAACACGACCGCCGTCGAACGGCTTTTTGTGGTCTCTGCCTCCGCGACTCACCTTTAGCCCACACCCAGGACACGACATCCCGGGAGTACGAGATTACACAATCACTAGGCATACACGAGAACGAGGACGATGAAACATGGCCCAAGGTCGAATCTACATGCCGGAAGTGCCGTACTGAATGGCTCTGGCGAGCAGCCAGCCAGAATGAGCAAGACATTGAGGCGATCGGCGGCACGACCATGTCGAGTGCGGATTGGGAGACCAGGCAGAATGTGGAGGGATTCATCGAGCTGGCCGAAGGTGCCATTCAGGATGTCATAACACTCGCTCGCGAGAAATACTGGCTACGGCATTGCACAAAATACCACAGCCTTGGGCAGCATCTATTAGCTGCGCACCGAACAGAACCTCGAACGGAAGCACAAGAAGAAGAGGAGGAAGACTCAGAGGAGGACAGGGAGCTCATGCTGATGCGGGGTTCGGGCCAGGTTCGCGATCTGGCATTACAAGACTGGGCGCGAAAACGGATACTAGACGGGCATTGGTTCAGCCCTGCTGACGTTTGGTACAACCATTCGATACCAGGACAGCCGACGGTGGTGCCCACCGTGCACCCTTGTCCGTGGTCCCGCGAATTGGAGGGAGTGGATCCTTCTGCTGAGGAGGAGCGGCACCCTGTGCCTGCTATCGTTAGGGGCAAGATCCCGCCGTCGTTTGCGCTCTGTGAGCAGGCATATGTCACCCATATGAAGCAGATGCGAGAGATTCTGGGGCCGGCGCTGAAGAATATCGTGCGGAAGCTTGTCATGGAGTGCTCGATGATGACAGACAAGGGGTACGACGACCCCGCTCAAAAGGCAAGAAAGATGCACATCGAGGAGGTTGTCACAATTTTGCGAGAGGAAGAGGGTGTATGGTACGATGGGGTGGATTGGATAGAGAAGAAGCGAAATGAGGAGGAGGCGTTACGGAGACGGAGATCGGAAGCCGCTGAAGCTGCCTTGAGGAACGCTGTTACCCAAGACACGCGGCGTCGCAAGGAAGACGACTCGTCCTCAACAACGTCTTCAAGTAGTGGCAGTAACGAGAGCGTCAAGTCATCTGCCCACGGGTCATCAAATGCGACGAGTCCAGTTCTGTCAACCACAACATTGCAGACGACGCCGTCGCCGCCTCCTCTAAGCGAAGAGGGTTTGGCTGCACTGAAGGAGGAAGAAAACGCTGAGCGGCAGCGGATGTATGCTGCTGTTCCACGGACCATACCCGTCGATCCTGTTCGGTCGACTCCGCGGTTGCTGAGCAAGATACCTTACGTGCCGGTGACGACTGCACATATGCCTCACTACAGCATGGAAGCTCTCAAAGCTGTACGTGTTGGCCCTCTCTATTATGATCGGTCTGCCTAATTTTAATATTATTTAGGCATGGCGAGAAGCTTGCGCCCCGCTGTATCATTGCTGCTGTAGTATCTGCGAGCGGGCCAAGGTTGCAGATATCAACGCACGTGCAGCTTATGCTGCATCTATCGCGCCTACTGTTGTTCATTCCCAACCCGCACCACAAGCCACCCTCCGGACAACGATTTACCCCCAAACGGCAGTGCGCGGCGTCGATGCCAGCGAGATAGAGCTCAAAGAAATTCACGAGGTCGATCTGGACGGCGAGGGCGAGGAGGAAGTGGAATATGAAGACGACTCGGGTCTGGAGTACGACGAAGAGGAAGAGGAGGATGACGAGTATGATGGGTCCGACCGAGATTACCGCTATTCGGCCTCGCCGGAGCTCGAGGTTCAGCATGAGCGGGACATGCGACCGAGGAAACGTTCGTCTGACGAATTACTTGATGAGGACGTGGCGACAGACGACGATGGTGTGAGTATTAGCCACTCGCCATCCCTGAGGAGAATGGACCGTCGAGAACAAGAAGGCACGCCGCCCAAAAGGGCACGTATTGGGGATGACCGGGTGCTCTTGCGCACCATAGAAGACGATTACGACGGTGACCAGGACCAGGAGGACTCAACAGCCCACTTGCAGCCTGCCACGCAGCTGTCCGCTGGTCGTCATCGGAAGCGCAACAGCGAGGAGCTCGACGACGGCGAGCACCTCGCGGACCAGGCATCGAACAAGCGGGTGCGCGTGGACCGATCGACCGAACTCGTGGCCAGTCCGAGGAGCGTTTCTTCCTCTGGTTATGGCGATTCGGACGTGACCTACTCGCCTTCTCTTCTGGCCGAAGAGCTGCACCACGAAGGGGCTGGTGGGGAGGAGGAAGACAGACCATACCTTCCTCCGCGGGATGGTTCTGGTGGAAGGTTGAAGGGCATGCGGAAGGCCGATATGGATAAGCTAATCGCGTTGGAGGACGTGGACGAGTAGGGCTTAGCACCGCCGGCCCCCTTGTGAGAGCAAAACGGCTGCCTTGTCTCTTCCTTCTTGCTTGGCGCGTTTCTCTTCTTCAAAATATGCATTCTATTTTTCATTCATCCTTTCGTCTTCTCTGTCTATCCTCTTTTTATTCTGATTATTTTTGTGTACCAATAAACTCCTTGTTATCGCATCCATCCATCCGTCATCCCAATCCCACACCGACTGCGTACTCACTCATCGCCGACTTTGTCTTCCTAACGAAAAATCCCGTCAATCGGTCCCATTCCCGTCCTTCTGTTCTCCTCCGTTCTTCTTTCCTGTTTTCTTCTATTCCCATATCCCCACCCCCACTATGCTCCATACATCTACCATTCCTCTTGAATTCTGTGGATTTTCTGACTTGATTTTTTTTTCTTTTTTACTTTCTTTTTTCCTTCCTTTATCTTTCCTTCCTCCTCATACACCTTTCCGGGGGGACTGGTTGACGCTCATCCTTATATAACCCCTTCCTGTTTTCATCCAAAGCTCGGCGTCGGAATGTGTGAGTGTCGGTGTGTGCGGTCGCATCGGTCGGCCGCCCCACCTGCGGCCCTCGACAGATATATCTTTCTTTCACACTGTACAGCATACTCGTATTATTCGTACTATTCTACCGCCCTCAAATGGCGTGTTCGAAGTTCCTGACTGTGCACTACCGCTTGTTTGTATCTCTCTGTGTATAGTAATTTTAAGTATAGAACATGCCAAGGACTTGCTTGACCACCTGGATCACAAGGAAGAAGTTCCCCATCCTTGGAGTGGAATGTCTCTCGCGTCCTTTATACGGTAGGCTTTCTTTACAACAAACACTCATTATTAATATATAGTCCCGACAGTCCGTCCTCGTTGAACATAACGTTCGTCGACTTTTGGACATATCAGATTAATTTTTTTGGTTTATTATTATCACCTGATTGGGTTTTCTTCTGCTATCAAATTCTGCCGCGTAGGTTTCTCTCACTTCTTCATTCAATCGCTCTCAACCTACGGAATGGACGTCGAATTTCTCCCACCAATGCCCTATCACGACAGTGCAGAAAGCGCATGTACTTACTTAGGCCCTGCATTCCAACCAATCGGCTGTATCTCCATCGGCCTCGCGCTCTCGGTGTGATGAATCTCTGACGACGTCTGGCGGGCATGCTGTGGATTTTGTGGCTATGGGCTCCCAGTAAACCTATTACGCGTCCGCTTTGATACTCCATGGAGTGGCATATTGTTCACGTACTGTCGTGGCGCGGTAAATATTGAGAACGCGGGCCCATCTACCATGCACGTACATTTTGATGCTTAAAGTTAGCGGGCCGTGCGCGACGGGAGAGGTCATCTTCCCAACAAAAGCGTCAAACTTGTGTGCTGTCGAATCATCGGGTGTAACATTAACTCCACGGCAAACTATTCGAGGCGGGGACGAGATACCACAAAAGCATGGTATGTTTCTAATTCTCTCGTAAGATTTTGTTTAATTCTTATGCTTTACCTTGTTAAATATTGGTAGAACACATGCGGACGATTCAACCTGGGTACGGAAAATATTCCCCCCGAATGATCCGCCAGTCTGTTTATTTGCGACGTCGACGTTCTCACTTGGATGACCGACTGCGGAAGACTTCATCATAGACTGTGTAGCTTGAATGCTTACCGGAGTTGCTGTTCAGAAAACGTGCAAGGTCTTGGTCAGCGAACCCGACTCTGTTTCCTCGGCCATTTATATAACCGACTCGATAAGCACCTTGATGTCTCTGGCGAGCGGCTTTTCAGGTAAAAACATCGTCATTCCCGACGTGATGTTGATTGCTCGGTTTTCCTCTTCTTTTTTTCGCAGGATGTAGCACGGATTCAGTTGTCTCCTTCGAAAGTAATTATGCATAACTTGGCAGTCATTTTCTCTCAATCACTGCGTCTGTTGTAACCGCATGGTCGATTCGGCAACCTCGAGACATGTCTGTCAGAGTGATCTACGAATCGATTTGGATCATAACGAACGCACGGTTTTATCCAGACGACAGCAATATTCCTATTTACCGACGTCAACTCTATTCGGTCACAAGTGCTTGACAATGTTGACATGGGCTTTTGCAAAATTCGAAACACATGCCTGTTTACCACGGAATCTGGGTAAATTCCTGTCTATTTTAACCCCGTATTTCGAGGACGACCCTGAAATGGCGCTGACATTCTCTTTCTGGCATGACCGAAGATTTGGATCGAAACGAGTTGCTGTGCTATCTTTTGTTCTCGTCTCAGAAATGTGGTCTAGGTGAAAGAAAATCCAAATACGTCTCTTCAACTACTGTTCTCTGATTTTTTCTAATAGATAATGAAGTGAACAACTTCCGATCTTGTGGTACTTGATGGCGCGCTCGTGCCTGAAAGGCCAGCGACTTTCGTGTTGGATTGTAGCGAAGGGAGTTGGTGATGCTGCTTTTATGTCCGCTCCACTGAACCTCCGAGGCAATGTCATTCCTAAACCAACAAGCCGGCACCAATACAGTGATGGTACGGCACGGGAACTGGCTTCACACTCAAATACCGATGAATAATATATTTAATTCGTCTCTCAACTCTTCACTACCACTATCATGACCGAAGCAAAACCTACTGCGAGTCCTATAGACAACATCCGTCGCGATAACAAGGATGGAGCGTACCACTGCCCGCAATGTGACACCCCATTCACAAGGAGGTCAAACCTTCGAAGGCATTTCCAAATCCGTGAGTCTTAAGCGTCGCGTTTGCTCTGACCCTGCCTCTGACCCTGGCTGTAACTTGTTCGCCTATTTCCCCAGATATGCGAAGCGCGATTCAGAAATGCGAGAGCTGTGGTGAAGAGTTTTTGACAAGGTGAGACTCGCATCAGGGCGAAGGCTTTAGCCCTCCACTGACTAGTTGTGTTCATCGTAGAGAGGGATATCAAACTCATACACTGAGTTGCTATTCAAGCATGGCTTGGACTAACTCCACGCAGAAGCCTTTCAAAATGATGCAAAGGTCGTTTGTCAAAGTCGACACTTCAAGCAACCCTGAATCCCTGGTCGCGCCTCCACGAATCGCGACTGGCAACTTTGTCGACGGAAGCGCCTACGGGGCCGCGAATTTGTTCCCTAACTTCGACTCACCTGATGCATTGCTTTCCTGGGAACTACACTGCGTCTGACTTCGGCCAAGTCATGTCCCCCTTATCTTCATCGGGCTCGGTGGTCACTGCGAACTCGGGCTTGTCGTCGCCTTTTGATGGGAATTTTGGCAACCCATCCTCTCCTCCGAACACGTTTTCCCATCGTCGTCCCAGTACATCATCATCTTCAATTGTCAGTTACAGTTTATTTATACACGGGACATGAACTGATGCGATCCTTCGTTTAGAGTTCTTCATCAACGTCTTCGTCCCCGTATGTGAACGCGCTACGACACCCACATAGCTCTTGCTACGGCTGCTATTCATGCACTGGAGGGGGGCTAGGATAATTCATCGTGGCAAGGTGTTCCAGCCTCGCCACTACCATCGATGGAAGAACCCGTTTACACGCGGCGTCAGGTCAAGGACATGATAGATGTGGTCAGCGAGTGTTTAATCGAGACCATGGTAAATTTATCGATTTGCATCTCTGTCAAATATTCACCCTGTTTTAGGAGAATGTTTTAACCCGTCCGCAATCTGGTGGTATGCATCTAGGACTCTGCAAACGCAAATGGGCATTTGGTTCGTTCAATCAGGGACGACGGCTTCCGACAGACCGTTCCTTTCTGAAGCCATACCCCGAGTTTACTACAGAATCCACACAGGCGGCAATCCGAAGGTGTAGGACAACGATATTCGCGATGGGAAAAAGCTCTTCCTTTCGACAAGGAAATGTACAACAGTGAATTACTCGTTATTTTACATCCCACCAGAGACCGTAGTTAATTCCCAGTTCAAACCACATCCACGTGAAACTGGGCCTTACCGCGCCTACAAAGATGGCGGCTAAGTAAAAGCATAAATTATTAATAGACGGTTTAATGGATGTTGTATTTATTTTAACTTGGCGCCCGCTTACCCCATGTCCATCTCACGCAAAATCATAATTTTCCAGAGGTCCTAGATGTCACCCTCGACTGATCAGAGCAGATCCTACACAAGTCAGTAATGTGATGTGACCCAGTGATCGTTTGTGGTGCTCAGGTGTGAAGTAATTGCGAAGCTGTCGGGCGCGATTCCCATGTTGGCATCGCCTACGAGAGTTACTGAACTGGTCTGAAGAAATAATCTCCGAGGTGCAGCCATTCAAGTTTGGTTGAGATACGAAAACCTAGAAAGAATTCCCCAGACCCTTCAACTGTTGTTGTTCGTCTTATTTATTTAGCGGCCACGGTTGAGAGTGATATCTCTGATCCTTCTATACCCTGATATGGCATCTTGAAAAGCCATAAACGACTTCCATAAACTAGCCGACTTATTCACTCGGGCTGGAGCTCTCTGATGAGTTTTTCTCTCTGTGACTCCCTTAACCTAGTTGTTGTAAAGACACTCATAGTGATCTTCAAAGTATCAAAGAAAGGGCATGTATAGAGAGGTCTTTGGACACTCTTGGAGTGCCTCTTTTTGACTTCACGACATGTCGTAATACCCTCTAATGTGTTAACGTAAAGCTACCTTCAACACGTCCAGCTTCCGCACTTTGGGAATGTCTACGAAGGAATGGCGTTTAATAGGCGCTTTTTACCAGAAGAAATAATTAGACTTGCTTGAGGGTAAATAGGTAATATTGTATTCCAGTAGGTGCATGAATTGTCTGCTATGAAATGGTCACCGGGATCAGCACCTGTAGTGTTCTTCCCCAATATCGCCAGTGTCGTCGTGTCTTCGGGATCATACACGTTCCAGCCAGGTACCTGGGGGCCTTGTCGAGGATCTGTAGGCGATTGTTTAGTGTTCATGATCAAGATCAAGGTGTCAACCAAGAATATAAAAAGCGACCTTTAATAAAGTTCGTCCAGGCGGTAACCATCAGGTCTGAAACCGCGATTTCCTCTGGCGTTGCGGGGATGAAGGGAGGAGAAAGTACGATTGTGCGCCATTGACCCATGACAAACCGAATGTCGGCTCCATGGAAAGCGCCAACACGGACTCCTCGCGAGTTAAGGTTATTGGCCACGAGGTCGAAACGATAGCGCCATACTGGTAGTCTCAGCGCAGATGTTCGCAGACCTGCGAGGTTACTTGCGAGGCATAGCATGTGTGCAGTCTCGCCACATCCCAGCGGAGGCATTGTATGCAGGACGGAAAGGCGTCAGACGGGACGGGATAGAGCTCTTCTAATTTAGAGAGTTTAGCAAAAGGGAAATTGAGATTATTGCTCTTGCTGTCAATATTGAAAGCAGGGTGAGGGCGGGAATTATTGGACAAGCAAATCGTATGCACACCTGTACTGAACGATGTCGGCGAGGTATGCCGTTGGCTCTCCCTCAACTATAAGGGTACCTTCGTCCTTATTTGTTCCAATGAGCAATGGGACCTTTGCAGTATGGCCGGCTTTCGTTTGAGCGACATAACTGCAGAAAGTATTACAGGTCGGCAAATAATTAGCATTCAACCTATTGACGCACTCTTTCCAGATGGTGACATTATCGGTCACCGGTTGGAACTGGGTTCCGGTCGCTAAAAGGACTTTCTGCAAATCGACCCCTGACTTGGTCCTCAGACAATCGAGTTGGCCTCGGCCTGTTGGACAGCTCATGTTTACCGAGATTTTTGAAATCTGGTCATTTAGTTGCCACATGGGCTGTGCCGCTTTTTGGTTAAACGAGGGAGTGAGCCATCTCACGAGGGGCAGATTTGAGCAAGTGAATGTAGTACTCACTATCGCTACTTTGCATGACGGCTCCCCAGATCAATGGATCATCGTGGTAGGCCGATAGATATAGATTGGTCATTTCTGTACATGCACAGCTGTCAGCTATCTAATGTCATCACGGTTAAAGAGCAGTCATTCATACCGGCGCCTACAGACTCGCCTTTGGAATGTGGATTAGACTAGCCTTAAAATGATAGGAGTGTGAGTACTTTACCTCCGAGTGTGATTTTCTTCGGGTCTCCACCAAACTGTTTGACATTTTGGACAAGCCACTCCAGGGCTGCCCGGGTGTCAAGCAAGCCGAAATTTTGGGTTTCCCCCGCTTCCGCAATTTCTGCGGCATGCGGCCAGGCGAACAAGGATAGGCGATAGTTGTAGCTGGCGAATACAATGCCCTGGGTATGCAGTCGGTGATATAAGGACCAGGGTCACAAATGAAAGACAGTGCAGATCTACTGACCTTGGCCGCTAGGTAGGTACCGTCGATCTTAGGATCGGATGATGCGCCACTGTCGAATCCCCCGCCACTGTAGAGATTAAAAACAAGCTACGAAGTGAACCTTTGGGGTTTACTCACTAGGAATACAGATAAACGGGAAGATTTTTCGCGTTTGTAGGTGCAATTATGTTTATTAGAAGGCAGTCTTCACTCTGGATCGAGGTACCGTTGCCACCATCGGCTCTATTGTGAATATCAGGGAGGGCGAAGGGAAATAATTAAAAGATAATACCCACCTTCCTTGGAGACACGCCGGGCCATAAGCTGTCGCATTGATTATATTATTCGAAGCCGACTTCACGGGGACAGGCGGTCTCCATCTATTCTCCCCGGATGTATCCTCTGCAAAGGGAACACCCAGCCATTTATTCAAAGCCACGGGTGTCGTTGTGGAGTCAACATATCCTTGCACCAATCCAGAAGTGGTGCGCACAATATTTCCCTGTCTAGGTTTTGATGCAACTGTCTGACCATCCACAATGCACCCGAGGGCAAATAGGACGATGGAAATGAAGAGCAGTCTTGTACGAGCTTTCATCACGTCGTAGAGAGTAGAAGGGGACCGGGAAGTATTCGCAGAGCCAGGTTATATTTCTGAATCTCAAGGCTGAAGGTAAGAGCTCGGCAAGAAGTCGGACTTCCCAGTCTTGGGGAGAAGCTTCATCCTGCAGGACCATATGAGCCTCGCCTTCTACTCCATCTTCCAGCGGTTAATTTAGACAAGAGTAATTGAAGATCGAAGGGTACCTTCATTGTTTTGGCCAATGTCACGATGGGTGGAAGGAAATGTGAAGCAACGGCCCAGAAGAAGGACGTTCTGTTTGGCGTTGCTATGCACGATCCTCAGTTTCCTCAAGATATCTGCTGGGACAGCAGTCCGTTCACGGGACGTTCTTGATGGGTACGCCAAATCAACAAAAACAAGGACAGCCCGCTGGTCCAATCCGGTCAGCGCTGTCACCATGCCATCTTCCCAGAATCATATGACTGCCTGAGAAGGTGGTATTTATTATAATACCAGAGTGAGTCGGTTGGCGCTCACTGTTCTAACTAGGATGAGTGGAATATAACCATATTTATGAGGAGGGTAAAGGTGACCTTATACCAATGAACTAAGACCTGGCAAATTTCAGATCATATCAGTGACTTAGGAATGGCAGTATGGAATACTAGTACCATTTGACATCTAATTAGTCAGAGGCTTCCATTTCAAATAAATTTCTACACCTGTAATGGGAGGGGGGATGGTTCCCTGCGAGCGGGGTTCTGGTACAAATCCCTGCAGAAAGGGTGGTTAGTTTCCGTTCCCCTCTAATTAAAATGGAATTTCAACACTATTCGGCGTCAGTTTAGTTGAGCATATCTATTTAAATGGAGGGGAACGGTTTCCTGGCACGAAATTCTGCCAAGAGGGTGGTCAGTTTCCGTTCACTGCTATTTAAAATGGAATTTCAAGACTATTCAACGTGAATTTAGTCGATTCAACACTATCCGGCGTCAGTTTAGTTGAGCATATCTATTTAAATGGAGGGGAACGGTTTCCTGGCACGAAATTCTGCAAAGAGGGTAGTCAGTTTCCGTTCACTGCTCTTTAAAATGGAATTTCAAGACTATTCAACGTGAATTTAGTCGATTCAACACTATCCGGCGTCAGTTTAGTTGAGCATATCTATTTAAATGGAGGGGAACGGTTTCCTGACACGGAATTCTGCAAAGAGGGTGGCCAGTTTCCGTTCACTGCTCTTTAAAATGGAATTTCAAGACTATTCAACGTGAATTTAGTCGATTCAACACTATCCGGCGTCAGTTTAGTTGAGCATATCTATTTAAATGGAGGGGAACGGTTTCCTGGCACGGAATTCTGCAAAGAGGGTGGTCAGTTTCCGTTCACTGCTATTTAAAATGGAATTTCAAGACTATTCAACGTGAATTTAGTCGATTTAACACTATCCGGCGTCAGTTTAGTTGAGCATATCTATTTAAATGGAAGGGAACGGTTTCCTGGCACGAAATTCTGCAAAGAGGGTGGTCAGTTTCCGTTCCCCTCAATTGAAATGGAATTTTAACACTATCCGGTGTCAGTTTAGTTGAGCATATCTATTTAAATGGAGGGGAACGGTTTCCTGGCACGAAATTCTGCAAAGAGGGTGGTCAGTTTCCGTTTACTGCTATTTAAAATGGAATTTCAAGACTATTCAACGTGAATTTAGTTGATTCAACACTATCCGGTGTCAGTTTAGTTGAGCATATCTATTTAAATGGAAGGGAACGGTTTCCTGGCACGGAATTCTGCAAAGAGGGTGGTCAGTTTCCGTTCACTGCTATTTAAAATGGAATTTCAAGACTATTCAACGTGAATTTAGTCGATTTAACACTATCCGGCGTCAGTTTAGTTGAGCATATCTATTTAAATGGAGGGGAACGGTTTCCTGGCACGAAATTCTGCAAAGAGGGTGGTCAGTTTCCGTTTACTGCTATTTAAAATGGAATTTCAAGACTATTCAACGTGAATTTAGTTGATTCAACACTATCCGGTGTCAGTTTAGTTGAGCATATCTATTTAAATGGAAGGGAACGGTTTCCTGGCACGAAATTCTGCAAAGAGGGTGGTCAGTTTCCGTTTACTGCTATTTAAAATGGAATTTCAAGACTATTCAACGTGAATTTAGTTGATTCAACACTATCCGGTGTCAGTTTAGTTGAGCATATCTATTTAAATGGAAGGGAACGGTTTCCTGGCACGAAATTCTGCAAAGAGGGTGGTCAGTTTCCGTTCACTGCTATTTAAAATGGAATTTCAAGACTATTCAACATGAAGTTGGTAGATTCAACACTATCTGGCGTCAGTTTAGTTGAGCATATCTATTTAAATGGAGGGGAACGGTTTCCTGGCACGAAATTCTGCCAAGAGGGTGGTCAGTTTCCGTTCCCCTCAATTAAAATGGAGTTTCAACACTATTCGGCGTCAGTTTAGTTGAGCATATCTATTTAAATGGAGGGGAACGGTTCCCTGGAACGAATTTCAGCAGAAACGGTGGTGAGACTCCATTCACCGCTAATTAAAATAGAACTTCAAGACTATTCAACGTGAGGTTAGTCGAATGTTACCATTTAAATGAGAGGAAAGGTTCCCTGGAACAAATTCTAACAGAAATGGTAGCCACTTCCGATTTACGATCTATTAATATAAAATTCTGTGACCATTCAATGCCAATTGGGTCGAGAATTCCTATTTAATATGGTGGGGAACGGTTCCCTGCCACAAACTTCTGCAAAAAGGGTGGTCAGGTTCCGTTCACAGCTAATTAAAACAGAATTTCCAGATCCATTCACCGTAAATTTAGTAGGGTTTTTCTATTTAAATGGGGGAATGGTTCCTTGGAACGAACTTTGGAAACAACGGTGGTCAGACTCTGTTCACTTCTAAATGAAATGGGATTTCAAACCTATTTAATGTGGATTGAGTTGAGTATTGCCATTTAAAT
This sequence comes from Galerina marginata, assembly GCA_023014335.1. Taxonomy (NCBI): domain Eukaryota; kingdom Fungi; phylum Basidiomycota; class Agaricomycetes; order Agaricales; family Galerinaceae; genus Galerina; species Galerina marginata. The sequence continues at coordinate 394,359 of JAECYW010000022.1, forward strand.
GAGAGGTAGTTCCATTTCAATTGAGGGCAATGGTTCCCTGGACCGAATTCCGGAGCCAATGGTGCACAGATTCCATTGACCGCTAGTTGAAATAGAGTTTAAAGACCAATCACCGTAAATCTATCTAGTATTCCTATTTAAATGAGGGGGATGGTTCCCTGGAACGAATTCCTGAAGCAACTGTGGACAGATTCCATTCACCGCTAATTTAAATAGACTTTAAAGACATGAATTTAGTGAGCATTTCCATTTAAATCGAGAGGAACCGTTCCTTGACACGAATTGTTGCAGAAACGGTGGTCAGATTCCGTTCACCGCTGATTGAAATGGTATTTCAAGACTATTCGGCATAAATTTAGTTGAGTATTTCTATTCTAAGACAGGGGAACGGTTCCTTGGCACTAATTTCTGCAGAGAGGGTGGTCAGTTTCCGTTCACCGCTAATTAAAATAGAATGTCAAGGCTATTCGGCGTGAATTTAGTCGAGTATATCTATTTAAATGGAGGGGAACAGTTCTCTGGCACGAATTTCTGCCAAGAGGGTGGTCAGTTTTCGTTCACCGCTGATTAAAATAGAATTTCAGGACCATTCACCATAGATTTACTGGAGGATTTCTATTTAAATAGAAGGGAACGGTTCCCTGGAACGAATTCAAGCAGAAACGGTGGTGAGACTTCATTAATTCATTCACCGCTAAAGAGAATAAAATTTCAAGACTATTCAACGTGAAGTTAGTCGAGTATTTCTATTTAAATGAGGTGAATGGTTCTCTGGAAGCCGTGAATTGAGTGGAGTACTTCTATTTATATGGAGGGGAACGGTTCCCTGGCACGAAACGCTGCAGGAATGGTGGACAGTTTCCGTTCACCGCTAATTAAAATAGGATTCAAAAACTATTCAACCTGAATTCAGTCGAGAATTTCTAATTAAATGTGGGGAATGGTTTTCACGATTTATTAAAATAGAATTTTAGGACCATTTAATACGACTGAGTCGAGCGTTTCTATTGAACTGAGGGACTAGTTCCCTGGAACGAATTCCAGCCGAAACGGTCGTCAATTTCTGTTCACTGATAATTGAAATGGAATGTCAAGTCTATTAAATGTGGATTTAGTCGACGATTTCCATTTAAATTGGAGGGAATGGTTCTCTGGAACGAACACTTCCAGAAACACACCTATTACACGTAAAAATAGTAAAATACTTCTATTCAGAGAACAGAAATGGTGCCCTACTACCTATGGATAGAAATGTGGTAGCCAGGTTCCATTCACGGGCGCTTAAATTGGTATCTCAGTGCCATTATGTATGAAATTTGTGAGATATTTCTATTTCTGAGAACTGAAACGGTAGCGAACTACTTATGGGTAAAGGATTGGTGGTCAGTTTCTGTTCACTATCGCTTAAAATGGTTTCTCAGTCTCATTACGCATGCAAATAGTAATAGCAAAGTATTGCTATTTCAAAGAACTGAAACGGTGACTGACTACTTGTGGGTAGAATAATGGTAGTCAGCTTCCGTTCACTGGCGCTTAAGGGGGTCCATTACATCTCAGAACCGTAAAACAGTTGCCCACTACTTATGGATAGACTATTGGTAGCCAGCTTCTGTTCACCAGCGCTTAAAAAGCATAACATTTCGACCCTCCAAAATACGTAGACCGCTCGCAATTGACAAATACAAAAGGAAAAAGGGCTTAACGATCAGCGCTCAGCACCGCCGTTGAAGTGGGATACGAAATTGTTAGTCCTTCTTCCTTCCCTTTCCCTTCTCCTTCTTCGTCTTTTTCTCAGACTCGTCGTCTCCCTCGTCGTCCCGGCGAACCATATATGCGCGAGCGAGGGTATACTTGTTTTCGGTGTGTGATTCGGCAGCGTCGTCGAGTTTATTCATGACGTTGAGCATCTTGGTAACTCGTTTCTTGAGCGCCGCCAATCGGTCCCTACGCACCTCCGGCACCTTGGAAAGGCGGGAGTAGAAGTCCTCCAGATAGATTCCCTGGTTCTGGAAAGCGGTAATAATAAATAAACGGATGCGAGGATGCGGCAATCCGTTCATTAAGGGCTCGGTGATAATTTCACCATCAATCTCGCAAGTAACAGACCACGTTTTCCACCATATCAGCTCCCACAATGCACTCTCCAAAGTGCAGCCGCAGTGGAGTAAGCCCTCCTCTGGCTCCTTACCGTCTGACTTCTTCAGATTCATCATACGAGGGCCGGGGACACCAATGATCTTGAAGTCCTTCGTGCTGCCCTGCGCGTGGCCGTCGAAGGTACCGCCGCTTTTGTCCTTGCGCTGGTGGTAGAGGCAGGCAGAGTTTGAACGGTTCGAATTAAGAACAGCCTCTGCCAGCTCCATCGAAGCCGTCACCGCCTCAGGCAGGTAAGCCTGGTCAGTCTTTACCCGACCGAGTACCTCCTTGTTAAAGTCTTTTACAGCCCGAGTCCAGCCATATACCGGAAGAGCCTTGTGGAATTCGGCGATTGCCTTGTAGCCCTCCTCTGCAATTTCGTCAGAATAATATATTAGTCGGTCAGGCAGGCACGCGCACCGGTGAGCCTCTGTTGTTCATCTGTCGACAATTCCTCCCATTCTAGCCAACGTGTGTCAAGAACATTGTACAGACCGTGAAAGAGGGACACATACTCAATTTGGTATCGCCGCCTTCCTTAGCCTCTAGCCAACGTTGTCATGAACATTGTACAGACTGTGAAAGAGGGACACTTACTCTTGGGTTTCTTCTTTTGAGTAGCCGGTGGAGCAGTCGCTTCTTTCTCCGCGTCGTTGGTTCCGTTGGAATCGCCGCCTTCCTTAGCCTCTAGCCAACGTTGTCATGAACATTGTACAGACTGTGAAAGAGGGACACTTACTCTTGGGTTTCTTCTTTTGAGTAACCGGTGGGGCAGTCGCTTCTTTCTCCGTGTCGTCGGTTCCGTTGGGATGTAACCCGGGAGCTGCCAGTCATTTGTTAGACACTTAGTTAAACAGTCAAAAAATCTATTTACCTTGAGACGTACCTTCATTACCCCCTGCGGCGTCCTGGTCAATTGACATCGCATCGCCTGCTGCAGCCGGCTGCTTCTCAGGCTCCGAGTTCCCGCCATCCTGGCTGTCTGGTTCATGATCGTCCCCTGCCGCAGCCGACTGGTTCTCAGGTTCCGAATTCTCGCCATCTTGGTCGTCTAGTAAAATATGTTTCAACCGCAAGTTTCGAAAGAAAAACTGGTTTTTACCTTGCGTCCTTGCCCTCTTATTGGCATGGGTGCCTTCGTCGGCTGGATCATCCAGGTTAGTTAGGTCTGATTCGACGGATAGCCCGCGTTTGCGCTAATGTAAACCTTGAGTTTTCAGCAGGGTTTTAGTTAAGTTGAATTGTGGTCTGACCTGTGGTTCCCTCTTATCTCGGAGCGCTTCTAGATGCTTAACGCTAAGATCATATTCTTGCTGCGCGGCCGTTACTTTTTCATCGGCTGCTTTGGACACAGCTAGATAGTACGCAGTGAGGTGATTGGGATGCGTTTGAAAGAAATATTTGACATACCACGGCTAGGACGACTTCTCGCCTTCAACGCCTTGTAGGACTCTTGGGCTTCGTCCAAAGCAGCCTTACATTGGTCGCGCTTCGTTTCAGCAAGCGCAATTTCTGTAATAGCTGGATATGAGTAAGTGTACCATATTAAAGGGTCGGCATACCGCTACTGAGATGTTCGGCGGGAGATGACATTGCCCAAAAAATCCAAAAAATCAGGCGGAGAGGATTGAAAGAGTTGGAAAATGATTACAGACGACCGTTCAAAGTGAAGGGAGGATAGATGGAACTGTTCACCATCGCATCCCTTTCCTCTTTACTATTTCCAATCGGGTTTCGTCGGCGGCCTAGATACCGAAACCCAAGTCCAGGAATCATACAATACGCGTGGTCACATTGGCGTCAGCGCCTAAGATCAAATTCTCGATGGAGATATCAAGGATTCTCTATCAAACCTCTCACCATCGACAGAAGACAGTCGAGACAAGCCCTTTGAGAAAGTAAAATACTGAGCCAACTATTCAACCCCTCACTATTGCCTGATTCGATTCTTTGCCAAAGAAAAGATGCACCAATGCGCTGCTATTGTGCACGTTTACTGTTACCAAGTCGGTCGTCAGCTGCCCCTCAAGCACGTGCTACATCCGCGCTTATTCAAATTCCAAACGGAGATAATGAGTGATCATAAAGGTTTCAAGGTCCCACGGGTTTTCAAGCAAAACAACGCACTCCCCCAACACTCCATCTGCATTCTTCATTTTACCCAGAATTTTATCCTCGATCACTCGTATGTTTGTCATGAAATATTACGACTATCTGTGCTTACTTTCACCTTTCTAGATGTCCACTCAAGAAAACCCTCTGCCGCTCCCTGAGCGGGCCATAACCTGCCGCTACTGCTGCGCTCAGTGCGATACGACAATTCCATGGTCTGCGGAGTTCCGGTGCGCAGTGTGCTTTGGAGTGTTCTACTGTGTGCGTCATTTTTATCTCCTGTATATCCTCGTCCTCATGATTACCAAAGAGCCCGAGATGCGGCGCACTGGACACCGAAGTCCATCGTCCATTCTGCAACGCCCGCATGCGAACGATTCCCGATGGAGTTCAAGCCATGGATTGGTTGCTTACTTACGAAGCGCATGCTTTACGAATGGTCCTGAAGTTATTGGAGATGAAAATCGTCAGCCGCGGAATCACCATCACCCCGTCCAACCGATTACAGCTCTTCAAGAACGCCGCCCGTGAACACTGCGCGGTAATCACACTTGTAGAGAGAAACTGCCCACCAACCACCCCAAAGCATGCCCAAGTTCGCTTTAGAGCCCTGAAAATGGAGAATTTTGATGGGGCTTTTTTGCCAGGGAGCTTCGAGGCGCTGTTCCCATCCGACCTTCCAACGCGTGTTCCCTTCGTTATCTGCTTCCATCATCTCTCCAAATCCGGGGACGGGTTACAAATAATTTACTTGGTCCAGATCGATCTTCGGAACTTCCCGTCACCGATACCATCCCTCAACGATCAGGCTCGAGATTTGTCTACCGAAATCGCTCGTCTTTCTGCCTTAAACCTTGAGGTACCGGAGATGGTCGGCTTGGGGCTCATGAACGATGTCTACGAAATTTCAAGCTGGAGAAACGCGTTTTAGTTATGTAGTTATCGCATTCGTTCTTGGGCCTCGTTTCCTGTAACAAGACTTCGCCGCGTAAATACTGTCGAATAAAAATTTCTTGAGCAACATGTGAATAGTTTAAGTGACTGTTAATCATTCCTTAAGGAACATGTGGATAGAATTTCCGTCCTACACCCGACGGAACCCGACGAAACTCGCCTCCCCAAACTTCCGAAAAGAGTATACATAATGCTTGGGTCTTGGACTCTCGGGCATAGCTTAATCCGATTGAACTCTAACTGAACCGGTACAATGGCATTTGATTACGCGTTTCTCTCTGACGCAGCACGGTTTTTAGATGGGAAGGTCTCTAGCTACCATAAATATTGTCAGCATAGGCTATAGTTAGAACAGAATCAAACTCGGCGAAACTTCCAGAAATGGTCATGGTGTACCAAAATAGTAATCCATTTACTCCAAATGAACCATTTGGTCGTCAAAAGGTCCACCTGATACTAAACACCTCTAATACCAATCTACATATCCAGACATGTCTTTACCAATCTACGTAGCCAGACTCGTCATTTTCCGATCGTACTTCGTCTGAATCTTCGTTTGAATTGTCGGAATCGAAAAGGGGATCGTGCAGTGGATGTCGGTGCTCGCGAACGCGTCCCCAGTCGGCCCTATTTGAACCGTAGGGCCATTCGAATATACTAGGCGGTCTATTCCATCCGCGAGCACGTAGTCTGGCTGTCACTCGCTGTTGCCTGATGTCATCCGGGTATTCGTCATCTGAATCGTCCTCGAATACTTCTGGATCCTCGGCGAGTGGATTGAGCATTGCGTAATACTCTTCTTCTGTATCGTAGTCGTCATCGTCGCCTTCGATCTCGTCTTCCTGTGGGTACTGAGGTGAAAGGGGAAGCCTGGTCTGCTGCCGATAACGCGGTGGGATGCGAAGGGGAGGAGATGCAGGAGATGCTGCCAGGATTCTCCGGTGGAGTTCGCGAATGAGTCCTGGTAGGCCGTCGCAGTCCTCGTCAAGGCACCCAAATGGCCGGTAAATTATGAACCCGCCAGGCTCAACGGGCTCCCCTGTGAAAACTCGGGCTATGCGCCAGTGCGGTCGTTGCTGGGCGCAATAGACCATGTAACGGTTGCTGGAGCGACCCCCATACAGTCCCCTCTGGATACCTAAGCAAAATGCCAGCCCGGGATCCCTATATGGGTAGAGTAAGTCGTCTTCTATTTGACCTGCGAGGCATAGATATCTCTGGGACGCAAACAGTAAGCGATGTTAAATTAAGCGCTCACTAGCATACAGACGCACCGGTATGTCATCATCAGTAAGGTATAGACAGACAAATACCTCCCTTGGATCAGTCGGAGGCGCAGCCATTATGTCAGTATGCGCGTACGAAAGGGGCGGGTAACAGATCCTCTGGAAAAATTGTTGATTGATATTTAAGTTGCTTTACCTATCACCTGGGCTCGCCTCGGCCCGAACAATACTCTGATGTGAGCCGTCCCATTCTGTCTCCTTCAGCCCGAGAATCGGCCCCCGGCTAACCTCAATAATTGGCGCAAGATTTAATGTTTGCCGCATGCATTGTGAGAGTCCACCTCGAATATTTTTCTATTAGAATATTACAAATAGCCGGGGAAAGCACTGGAATTCTATCGACGTTGACTCAACCCTCAAAATTGACGGGTTTCAAAGCCATAGCCACCGTGTGACTAGCATCAATATGGTCCAATACGAAAAGAGCTCCACCGATATCTGTCAATTTGTTCAAGACCTGTTGCCATAGCGTAAGATATCGATCTTGGTCTATCCTAGGAGCGAGCTTTGCAAGCAGCTCCCTTCCCCGTCTTACAAGCTCTATTCCTGCCTCGGTATGAGTCGCAATTTTCTCTGAAATTCCTGTTTTGCTGTAAGGGATTTGAGCGATCCAGCCATCGAAAAAATCGTAGGAATCATCGACAGATTTAAGCAGGGTGGAACAATGTTTAAACAAGCGAGTCGCTTGCGCAATGAAAATTTTACATTCCTCTTCCAGGACATCTGAGACACTTGTTTGAGCGACGTCGGGATTTGATACGCTGTTTTGCGGTGAGAAAGATGGCATGGGCGAGGGCGAGGGCATGGGCATGGGCGAGGGCGATGGCATAGGCGAGGACGAGGGCATAGGCGAGGGCGATGGCATAGGCGAGGGCGATGGCAAGTCGAAAGCTGGAAAGGAAGCAGTTGCCTCTTCCTTCCTGTAAACTAGCGGTTATATAAAACACGCTTCTGAAAGCTTTTCGTGCTACCTTTTTTTTCTCATCTCTCGCTTTCGCAAGGCGTTGGCTGCATTAACCTTCTTGCGATTTCTATGCTGAAAGTTGATTTAAAAGGCTTTTATTTGAACGACTGACTTACTTCTCGACATATCGCTGGGACTTCGTTTTTCCGTCTGGTCCAATCTTGGCTTTCTGGCGCTTTGCCATTTCAAAAGACAGAAACGGACGTGTAACAGATGGGACAGTGACACGGGTGAGGGTAAGTGGAGACAGATGGAATCAGTGTTCTCGATTGGGATAGGGATGCGACCAGGATGCGACCGGGATGCGACCCAGAGGGATGCGACCCGGATGCGACCTGAAAGACTTCAAAATATATTGCCAGAACTGCTTGCTGGAATATCAAAATATATCTCAATGTTAAATTATTATCCTTGAAATGGTGGCTTTGTCGACGGAGCCAAAACATTGAATTTCTATCAAGCAAGAAGCATTTCGGTGATGACTATTGCATATCCAACGTTCGGTGAGCCCAATTCGCTACGCTCGACCAATATTGCGGTCAAGTTGACCATAAAATAGGCTTGGTCTTCAAAATTATATTGACAGAACTGCTTACTGGAATAGCAAAGGTATTTCAAGCATTAAGCACACAACTATGTTCCTGTGGAACAAAATGAAATTCTGATAGTCTCAGAAGTCAGCATTACGAGGAAGTTCAGAACGCGACTGAAGATAATTTACTTGTACGTCTGACTCTTTTTCTGCGACTCAGAATTTAAGTCGTCATACTATTATCGTTAAGTCAAACCAATCGTTACGAGGAAGTCAATTCTAGGAACCTCCCCAGAACACGGCTGAAGACAATTTACTTGTTCAGACTCTTCTTCTGCGACTTAAAATTTAGGTCGTCAAACTATTATTATTAGGTCAAACAAAGCGTTACGTCGGGTGCCAATTCTCATTGAAGTATATATACTACACTCCGAACATAAGGCGACACGGAATTCAAAAATAGGTGCTACGCCTTGAGGCAAAAAAGAAAATTATTGAAGTAGGCATACTACTCTCCCAACTGAAGTCGATATCGAGCTATCAATACGTCTTTAGCAGCCAACTCAGCTTGTTGATCCAATAATTTCTTTTGAGCTTCTAACGACCTTACTTGCTCCCCACGCCTCTGTGCCTCCTGCGCTGCAAGTACGTCTTGCAGTTGTTTAGCCAACTCCTTAGCGTCGTTGTATTTGGCAGTTGTGAGCGCTTTGGTGAGCTTCTGGAACTGTTGGAGTATGGATGTTGTTTCTTCAATTGCGTCCTTACGAAGCTTTGAGGAGGAATAGGTAATGGCAGCTCCTGCGCTCGACAGCTGGGCACCAAAAATAATCCATGCGCCAGTCTCTTCTGCAATTCTTTCGCACTGATTTCATTAGAAAGTTGTCACCGTAAAGTATGGGAAACTTACACGAGTGACAATATTATCGACCTCTCTTTTGTACCGTTTACTAGCAGAATGGGCCTCTTGTATCGGCTGGCGCATGGGCTTTAGTCTTGCCACCTCTATAAGACAATTGAACAACAGGTAAACAAACGATTCATAACGTCAAACATTTCAAGGAAGCTTACGGTATTTTTGAGTCCCTTTCATGGCTCCTTCAACATATCCGTGCGGAGCGTTTCTAAGAGAAATACGAGCACGCTTCTTGGTTGGCGTGTCCTCATCTTCACTGTTCTCAAGATCCTTGTCGTGAGCTTGGGTAAAAGCCGTTGAGCCTGAAGGCTGGAAATCATCGGGCATCTGATTATGCAAGTCGTTTGAGGCAGGGAGAGGAGTAGAAGGAGGTAGGGGGCTAGATGCTGGGGCCGGACTAGAAGGTGGAATGGGGCTGCACGAAGGAAGTGGGCTGGGCGCCAAAATTGGACTGAGATCCTGAGTAAGGGGAGGATTGGCCCGATTTTCTACTGGGTTGGGGTTAGAGACTGTGGCAACAGGCGACATCATTGAGAAATTCCAGCCAGACAGTTGGGATGACGGGTAGGTAGGTGATGGATACACGACCGGGAACCACTGCGAGAGTGCGTTACGAGGATCAACATATTGCGGAACTGCTTGATTAAAAGTTTGAGGGTTGGCAGGGAACCCTGAACTAGTCGACGGGACACTGACAACGGCCCCGGACGTCGGTGTAGCAGGAGCCTATGGGATGTACAGAACCATTGACATGAATTCCGTGAGGAGAATTATGGGAAGAACGAACCAAGGGAGAAGAAACCTTGGGAGATACTTCAGTTATGGTAGGACTGAGTGTTACTGCTGGCATATCGACCTTTGAATGACCGTCAGGCTCAGGCAAGCAATGGTAACAATAGAACTTACCAAGTTTTTTTTCTTCCTTGAGGGCCTTGAGGGGCCATGAATCGGACACTCTGAAAGCAGAGGAAAGCTAGGACAGCGGCGGCACCGACGGCCTTTTTGCTTGCGTGGAGAATTCGACTTGGGTGCCATGATCAACAAAGCGGTGAGTCCGGGAAGGCCACGTTCAGAAATAAAATTATGTAAACAGACCAGCAATAACAATTCAAGATTTGCAACTATTGAGACCGTAATTTGGTAAAGTTCCACCATTTGTTTTATACGATTTAACCTATCAGGTGTCGGTATGGTTATAACTTACCGTTTTAGGACAATTGGACCGCCATTACCATTTCAAGTGGTGTTTGGTCAGGTTTAACAATCTATGTTAACCCAAAGTGGAAACGCCTTGATCGCACAACTTGTCGCACAAACCATGGACTCCAACAACGACTTCAGACTTGCAGTACCCCCATCCGACGATGAAGACTGTCTCCAACTTTCAGCAGTAGAAGATAACGATTTAATCGTCCTTAGTCCTCAAAAGCGACAGCGCTTGTACCAACCAGGAAAGCGAACCAAACGTCGGACGACGTATCAGCTTGTTCCAGCCCCGACCTCTGGAAACTCTGAAGACAGCCCAGTTACGGTTCCAGATTTGGAGTTTGAAGGAGCAGGATCCTGGAATGACTCAGAACATTCTGGCCCTGGCATGAACGATAGCTTGCCCTTGGCCACGGCGGATGCAACTGCCAGTGATGTGCCAGAGGTGGGTAGCAGCCATGAATATGATGAATACGTGGACTGTGTTATGGCTGGAGCCGCTGGTTTCTTTCAGCTAGAAACAGACCTCTTTGTAGTCCAGGGCTGGGATACAAACAGGAGCGCAACAAAGGTGAGTCTAACCGTTAACAGAGTTCAACTGTCGCTGACACAGATTAGACGGCACAATGGTATCATTTACAGAAAATTATCGTCGGCTGTGAACAATCGGTTGTGTGCTTCTGTCCACAGAATAAATTGTCCCAGCACTGTTTTCACGTCCGATTCCTTAACGACTACGGAGCCCAACAATTCCCCGACTCTACAGTTGGTCCTGAAAGTGAGTGTCCTGAGATTTTTAATTGATGCAAATCATCTGACTATCAGTTCACCAGAAAAACATCGACCCGTCATAATATTTTTGTGGGAGGCAGACGACTCCCTTTCAAGGCATGCATTTTCCGTCTCGGCAGATCAACGACGGGATAGCGTTAAAGCTCGCGTGGTGATACACCATGTAGGAAGCGAAAAAGGTGGTGGATCCTGGACATGCTCTAAGGACGGACGTGAAATGTGTGGCCATATCAACCGCGCAAAGAATTACCTTCTGCAAGCAACAAACGGAGAGCCGGCTGGAACTCTGACCTCTGAATCGGACAAGGAGGAAGTACAAGGTGAATAATTTCTCCTCTTGCCAGATCTTATCTAAGTACGCTTCAGTACTGCCTGAAATTGCTCGAAGTCCCAGAGGCCAGTCTTGTATTTCACACCTACCCGTTCTACCTCCAATTTGGGCTGCTCTACCCCGGGATCAGGTCCTCTACGACAGACCTCCGGCCCTTCGGCGTCCTCCTAATGTAATCCAATTGGATTTGGATGCACGCTGTCTCTGCGATTCCCGTGTCAAGCTGGATGTCCAATCAATCCGTTTACCTTGCAAAGTGTATACCCTTGCTGAAGCTTTCAATTGTGAGATCGAGGTCCAAGTCTGCCCCGAGTCTTGCTCAAGAGGTGTTAGTAAACGCTACGTTGGGGCTGATGGAAGGTCAATCGGGCTTTTCAACTATAACAACAAAATTCTCTTTGCGCACGACCTGCTCGACGACTACACAATGGCATATACCTCCTCTGAAACTCCATTTGTTGCTTGGGTTAGCGTCGTGGAACGCCGATATTTGACCTTCTCTGCGAATGCGTCATTCGTTAGTGAAGATATTTTCCGTAATGCTTGGTTCCTGTACGCCAGATTGCAAAACTATGAACATGATATGGAATGCCCTACTTGTGGTCCGGAGCCAGTCACGGTCATTTTCGATGGAGTAACCCTGGCTTACGGAAAAAAGCATCTCACCTCGTCCCTTCAACCGCCTACCACAATTACTACTGCGTCCGTCCGTCAACCCTCCAGATATGTGTATGGACAGGCATTTCTTGGCAATGAAATTCGGAAGTTAGTCAGGAAGGTCGTGACTGGACGCTCGCTTGTTCTTTCAGAGAAAGAACAGAAGATCTCACAAGAATTAGGGTCCAGTGCTCCGGCAAATGATTCTGGGGAGGAAGAAGAGTTTGAGGACATTTCTAAACAATCAACTTCCTCTAGATTGCGCACTATTCGCGAGGTAATTGATCGTATTGAAGCTATCCCATCAGCTCGCTCTGGTCTCCAGGAAATTTCTCCGTCCCTTGGAGAGCTGTTTGGAAAATACTGTGGTGTCGAACGACTAATGGCTCAGATAGCGACACCCCAAGAATATGTGGCTTTTTTTAAAGAGGTACGCTTTCTTTTTGCACTGACCGGCGTCACGCTTATTACATGTCTATCGTTAAGCTCAGTGCGCAAGAATCGGTCCTACAAATGATTCCTCTTCCTTCTTTGGCTGCATTAAATAAATTCATTCAAAATCCGACGCCAGCCAATGCAACCCTCCTGCGGTGTATCCCGGCCTTGTTTAACATTGTCAGATACGAGGAGTCATGGGCATCTGACCGCTCAACAGGCTACCCATCTGCAGTGTTAGATGTTTGCAAGTGGATGGCCAAAAGAGCCTTGGATGTCCTACAAGGATTGAGAACTCATAAACCACCGCCGTGCGATGAATCAATAATCCAACAAACTCAAGACTGGCTAACAGTACGTCCAAATCCATCGTTGTTTCTGCACACTAATTGAAGCTCATCAGACTGGAAGCCTCTACAACATGCCTAAAATACGGCACCGCCCCGAATACCCTAACTTGAAGCACGACCAGAACGTCGATGGGGGCAAACAACGGGCAAAGTGCTCAAAATATTTTGCTGAGTACGGCGAGAATCGCCTAACCGGAGGCATCATGGTGTGTTGGTGTACTCATAATGTTGCCTATGGGTTCCACTGTATCCCCAAGGGCGAAGGCAGGAACGACGTCTTTTCTGCCTTGCTGACACACTGGAAGGTAGCTCCTAAATGGGTAGTCTACGACTTTGCTTGCGCATTGGCCCCGTACTGCATGACACGTGAAGCAGATTTCTTCAAGAACACTCGGTTCGGCATTGACGATTGCCATGCACTTGGGCATACAAAATGCGGCCCTTCTTGTTTCATTAAAACCTATGGCGATTTAGACCCTCAAATCGCAAGAATTAACACAAGCGCGGCAGAATGCGGAAATGGAGGAATTAGCCGCATTCGAAAATCGGTTATATACATGCGAGAAGACAGAGCAATCATTTACACAAGGGTCTTTCTGGCGATATGGAACAGGCTGAAAATTCGAAGAATACTAAAGCAATCTGGTATTTAGAACCGTCGATTCCTTTCCCATACGGATACAATTATCTAACAACCTGGATTTATTACTCAATTTTGTATTATACTTTCTATGTAGATCGTTGTACATACTCCAACTTCAAAGCAGATTGACAAGAAACATATCATACATTACGCACTCGAAACGATGAGCTCTATCGCACAAATTCAACAAATGTCCAATGACTTTCTACCAAGATCCAACTTCAATATAACTCCATCCGTAATCCCTTCCACTCTACGAAAAGAAAACAGAAACTTCAAATGTTTAAGAACTCAAAATAATCGAATAAAAGCTATGAACATACCATGCGTATTCCAGACGGCTTCCTCTGTTCAGTCCATAGCAATCAACCTGTCCAGGTAGTAGACCATCCCTTCCCGTACCCAAACAGAATCCTTGTTGTCCAACTCCCTATCTTGGTAGTCCGGCGTGTCGTCCGGATTCAAAGGGTGGAATAGGTGCATCCCCCCAAGGTAGTGGCCATCCCTTCGATGTAGTCGTCCAGTCCAATGATAGCGGTCTTCGGTATGCGACGTGTGGAAATCAGAGCTGCATGCAGGTGAGCGAGATTCGAAAAGCTAATGAAAATGCTCACCTAATAACGACGAACGAATCCTGTACCGCGTCCCAGCCATAGGCCTCAACCAATTCGGCCTTTAGAAATTTCATGGCTCGTTGAGCGATCCGTTCCATTGCGAGACGAGCCGCCCTAGTATTTGGATAGCATGTGTCGAGCCATGCAAGCGTGAATAACATTGGAGCGATGGAAGAGTTGGAAGACAGTGATAGTCGTAGTTGATGATGAGTGAGGTTGATGATGAGTGACGGATTAGACGAAAACGTTATTGGCTTCAACGGTTCAATAATTATCTCGCAATATTAATAATATAACCAATTTTGACACTTCAAAACAATATCACCCTGTATTCACCTAAATCACCTAGTCATTCTAAAGTTACATTATAAGCGCCAAAAAACTGACGCTGGTATCTCTAAATATAGATCCAATAAATGAAAAAACGTCAGAGCACGTGGACCGAGTTGTTACGGAACACTCCTTAGTTTGAGAGTCCGCACTGTACTGATCCGAAGGTCCGAGTCGCCCACAGAAGCTTCCGAATGTCGACTAAACTTCTATTAATAGTCATGGAATTCCATTCTATTTAGCGGTGAACAGATCTAACAACAGTTTCTGGAAGAATTCGTGCCAGGGAACTATTTCCTTCCCACTCAAATGGAAATATTCAACTCAACTAACATTGAATGGTCTTGAGATTCCATTTCAATTAGCAGTGAACGGATTTTGGATACTATATCAGCTGGAATTCGTTCTGGGGAACCATTCGCCTCCCATTGAATAGAAATGCTCGACTAGATTGATATTTAATAGTCGTAAAATTCCATTTTAATTAGCGGTGAACGGAATCTTACCACCATTTCTGGAGGAATTCGTCCTAGGGAACCATTGCCATCCCATTTAAATGGTGATACTCGACTCACCTTGTAAGGAAACCATTGCCCTTGATATTTAAATAGTAATACTCGACTCAGCGTACTTTGAATGGCCTTGAAACTCCAAAATTCCATTTCAAGTAGCGGTGGACGGAATCTGACTACCGTTTCTTCCGGAATTTGTACCAGGCAACCATTTCCTTCACCTCAATTTACACTAATGGCCTTGATATTCCGTTTCACTTAGCTGTGAACGGAATTTGACAACTATCTTTGGAGGAATTCGTTCTGGGGAACCATTCCCTCCCATTTAAATAGAAAGACTCGACCAAATATCGAGCCAACGGTCTTGAAATTCCAATTTAATTAGAGTGAACAGGATATGACCACCGTTTCTGGAAGAATTCGTGCCAGAAAACCATTCTCCTCTGATGTCAATAGAAATACTCAACTCAATTTACATTGAATGGTGTTGAAATTCGGTTTCAATTAGCGATGAACGGAATTTGACAACCTTTCCCGGAGGAATTCGTTCTGGTGAACCATTCCCCTCCCATTTAAATAGAAAGACTCGACCAAATATCGAGCCAACGGTCTTGAAATTCCAATTTAATTAGAGTGAACAGGATATGACCACCGTTTCTGGAAGAATTCGTGCCAGAAAACCATTCTCCTCTGATGTCAATAGAAATACTCAACTCAATTTACATTGAATGGTGTTGAAATTCGGTTTCAATTAGCGATGAACGGAATATGACAACCATTCCTGGAGGAATTCGTTCTGGGGAACCATTCCCCTCCCATTTAAATAGAAAGAGTCGACCAAATATCGAGCTAATGGTCTTGAAATTCTAATTTAATTAGGGTGAACAGGATATGACCACCGTTTCTGGAAGAATTCGTGCCAGAAAACCATTCTCCTCTGATGTCAATAGAAATACTCAACTCAATTTACATTGAATGGTGTTGAAATTCCGTTTCAATTAGCGATGAACGGAATTTGACAACTATCTTTGGAGGAATTCGTTCTGGGGAACCATTCCCTCCCATTTAAATAGAAAGACTCGACCAAATATCGAGCCAACGGTCTTGAAATTCCAATTTAATTAGAGTGAACAGGATATGACCACCGTTTCTGGAAGAATTCGTGCCAGAAAACCATTCTCCTCTGATGTCAATAGAAATACTCAACTCAATTTACATTGAATGGTGTTGAAATTCCGTTTCAATTAGCGATGAACGGAATCTGACAACCATTCCTGGAGGAATTCGTTCTGGGGAACCATTCCCCTCCCATTTAAATAGAAAGAGTCGACCAAATATCGAGCTAATGGTCTTGAAATTCTAATTTAATTAGGGTGAACAGGATATGACCACCGTTTCTGGAAGAATTCGTGCCAGAAAACCATTCTCCTCTGATGTCAATAGAAATACTCCACTCAATTTACATTGAATGGTGTTGAAATTCCGTTTCAATTAGCGATGAACGGAATCTGACAACCATTCCTGGAGGAATTCGTTCTGGGGAACCATTCCCCTCCCATTTAAATAGAAAGAGTCGACCAAATATCGAGCTAATGGTCTTGAAATTCTAATTTAATTAGGTGAACAGGATATGACCACCGTTTCTGGAAGAATTCGTGCCAGAAAACCATTCTCCTCTGATGTCAATAGAAATACTCAACTCAATTTACATTGAATGGTGTTGAAATTCCGTTTCAATTAGCGATGAACGGAATTTGACAACCTTTCCCGGAGGAATTCGTTCTGGTGAACCATTCCCCTCCCATTTAAATAGAAAGACTCGACCAAATATCGAGCCAACGGTCTTGAAATTCCAATTTTAATTAGAGTGAACAGAATCTGACCACCGTTTCCTTCCAGAATTCATCCTAGAGAACCGTTCCCCTCTGATGTGAATAGAAATACTCAACTTAATTTACACTGAATGGTCTTGAAGTTCCGTTTCACTTAGCGGTGAACAGAATTTGACAACCTTTCCCGGAGGAATTCGTTCTGGTGAACCATTCCCCTCCCATTTAAATAGAAAGACTCGACCAAATATCGAGCTAATGGTCTTGAAATTCTATTTTAATTAGGGTGAACAGAATCTGACCACCGTTTCCTTCCAGAATTCGTCCTAGGGAACCATTCCCTCTGATGTAAATAGAAATACTCAACTTAATTTACACTGAATGGTCTTGAAGTTCCGTTTCACTTAGCGGTGAACAGAATTTGACAACCTTTCCCGGAGGATTTCGTTCTGGTGAACCATTCCCCTCCCATTTAAATAGAAAGGCTCGACAAAATATCGAGCTAACGGTCTTGAAATTCCAATTTAAATACGGTCAACAGAATCTGACCACCGTTTCTTCCAGACTTCGTATTAGGAAACCATTCCCCTCCCATGTGAATAGAAATACTCAACTTAATCTACATTGAATGGTCTTGAAATTCCGTTTACCTTAGCGGTGAACGGAACTTGACAACCATTTCCGGAGGACTTCGTTCCGGTGAACCATTCGCCTCGCATTCGAATAGAAAGGCTCCACTGAATTTCTATTTGATAGTCTTGAAATTCCATTCTATTCAGCCGTGAACAGAATCTATCCACCATTTCTGGAAGTATTCGTGCCAGGGAACTATTTCCTTCCCACTTAAATGGAAATACTCACCTCAATTTACATCGAACGGTCCTAAAATTCCGTTTCAATTAGCTTTGAACGGAATTTGACAACCACTTCCGGAAGAATTCGTTCCGGTGAACCATTCCCTCCCATTTATATAGCAAGACTTGACTAAATTTCTACTCAATATTCTTGAAATTCCAATTTAATTAAGGTGAACGGAATCTGACCACTCTTTCTTCCAGAATTCGTCCCAGGGATCCATTCCCCTCCCATGTGAATAGAAATACTCAACTCAATTGACACTGAATGGTATTGGAATTGCATTCATCAATTGTGAACAGACTCCCGCTGCATGGGTGTCCCAGATCATGTGATGCTGTGAACTTGCCTCTGTGCGACAATGCTCACCTGCTGAGACCAGCGGGCTGTCCTTGTTTTTGTCGATTTGTCGTTCCCACAAAGAACACCTGGTGACTCGACGCCTATCCGTATCTGCTTGACCTCCACCTCCTTCACCGTTGACCTCCATGTATCGCCATTTACCACTCTCTTTGCTCGTTTTATTGCAATTTTCACTGTCAGTATGGTCAGCAGCGTCTCTAGTGCCTCCGTCAACATTTCCAACGCTGTCTGCGACTTCCTCGGGCTCTTCGTCCTCGTCGTTGTCCGCAACATCCAGCGGCTCTACTAGTTTGAGCGCGTCTTCGTCTGCGAGCACAACTAGCAGTGCACAATTTCCAAGTTTGAGTGGATATTCACCTTGTGGTGAGCACGGAACTTTGGTTGCAAAAGTGAGGAAATTGGCCGCTGATTATTTTTCTTGTTCGCCTGCGGAATATCACAGTTTCCAATTGTTTAGCCGACGCAATCTCGAGGGTTAACTGTTCGAGCGTCATTGACGTAAATTGTTTCTGCGTACAGTAAGTTCTTACCTATTGTGATTTTTTCATGCAAACATCCAACCCACCTTGTTCTTTTCAAAGACCAAACTTTCCTGCAGAACTGTCCAGCTGCGTACTAGCCAATTGTCCTACGGAGATTGGGACTTCCGAAAACCTTGCACAGCAATTCTGCAACGTCGCATCCACCAGCGTGTCTCTGACATTCATATCTATTCCTACAACGTCCTCCTCCGGCTCGACCTCGTCGTCTTCATCGTCAACAAGCACCTCTTCCACAAGTGCCGCTACCTCGAAGAGTGCGGCGATTTTGAACACGGGTAGCCTTCAACACGGGACCGTTGTTGCCCTCGGGATGAGCATGCTAGGGATTTTGCTCGGCGCATATGTCATACACTGACTCGATCCCTGATTCCTTTGACTACTTTTTGGAGACCGCCATGCACGCCCTTCTTGACGTCGATTGGGAAGATATCCAGATATCCAGGTTGACCCTCACGGATCCGCTTTCACATTACAGACAATTATTCGATCATCAGTATTTAAATAGGACCACACATCATACCCACTTGTATCCATCTCATTAATATTAATAAAATTTGTACAGTTTTCGTGATTCGTTTCAAACCTGCACTCGGATTCTATGAACAAATTGCGTTGACAACATCGGTTCCTCAAGGCCATATATTTTTTTCGTAGTGGTGATTAAATTATACATGATACAGTAGTGACAAAAATCACAACGGGGCAAGACAAATAAATTAAGTCCAATTCAATTTGTCCGGGATGTTGACCATTCGCTCAGGAGCCCTCCAACCAGCTCCAAGCTGCCGCTTCAGCACGTCCATGACATCCAAAAGCCTCGTATCTTGACACCGCGTCTTGTCCACAGACCGCCACCACCCCCATAGCCTCCATCTTGTCGCATTTCGGATCCATAAATCCCGCATCGCCTCCTTCGTTGCACTGTCGGAGAGCCAGAACTGATAATAGTGCCATGCAGAGCCGCACTGTCCCAGGAAGCTGTCCTCAGGATTTGTACGGTGCAGGGCGAGGTGGGAGGGGGCGTCG
This sequence comes from Galerina marginata, assembly GCA_023014335.1. Taxonomy (NCBI): domain Eukaryota; kingdom Fungi; phylum Basidiomycota; class Agaricomycetes; order Agaricales; family Galerinaceae; genus Galerina; species Galerina marginata. Next base: position 413,741 of record JAECYW010000022.1, read on the forward strand.
GGGTCATTGTGCCATACAGTAATGAAGCGCTCGGGGAAGAGGAAGAACAGAGTATTGATGAGTGAGATGTCCTTTCCGATGAAGATCTCGAGGGACAGGTAGTGGTCGTGATAGGCGTAGAACGTTCGTGCAAACCAGTCGATAGCAGCTGGGGTGCCGCCGAAGAAAGAACCTAGTGAGTAAACTAGTGGTCAATAAAAGTGTTGGGGCGGATAATTGCGAAATAGAGCGCACCCTCGCTAAATTTGTTGTCGATGGGACCCATGCTTTCAGACCAGAAGGACATAGTGGCATGGGGTGCATCAAACACCGGCACGAACACCAAGTCCTCCTTCGCCGTCCCAGTCAACTGGCTACCCTCCTCCCATACCTCTTGCAGCCTCCCAAACGAAGGCCAATCGCGATACTGATGTTCTGGATTCCGGAAGCTCGCTGCATCGTTCCAGAAAGCAAATTCATAATTCTCCCCTTTCGCCTTCAAAGTGCGGATGGCGCTGTCGAGGAAGAATGCCTTGGAGTTGCGCACAGCGTAATTTTCCGTCATATTCGAGCGGCGGCCGCGCTCTCTGTCTTTCTTTTGTATACGCAGATAGAGCTCCTCTTTTCCCTTCAAGGGCGGGATCTCGAAAGGGGTGGTGTATGTGGTGTCGACTGTGATCATCAACCCAGATTTTCGGAGTGTTTGGAATTGTGGGCCCATCTCGGGGGTAGTGTAGAGATAGACATCGGTAGTGACAGTAGTAAGGTAGTTTTTCAGCCATTCATCATACTTCTCCTGCGGGTATTTCATCTTTGGCAAAGGAAATACCGCAGAAACCAACAGAATTCGGGACTTCGCCGCAGTAATTGGCTCAGGTTGCCCTGGCACATTGGCAAGGGTGTCGTCCGCCTTCTGGCCAGAAATGTCCCCGTCCACTTGTGTGATATCACCAGGCTGAGAGACGAAGAACGGGGTACCGCCATAGCGCATGTAGACGGTGGATGCGAGGATGTACATCAGCGTCAGCGCTCCAGCCAGCGCCAGCCTCGCTCTCAGCTTTGTCGGGAGGAAACGAATGCCCATTTTAGGTATGGAATTGTGCTCAGCACTGAGCGCCGGGCTGAGGACGAGCTGGCAATCCTTTCCTTGTCGATGGTGGTGGTGGTTGTGAGAGAAAGATATTTATATTCGGCTAATGATGCGAAATACATATTTGGGAACTATTTAGGGGTTAGTTTATGTAAACAGTACTTTTTGTTTCTGACGGTCCTTGAGCAGCATGTATAAGTCAAGACGTACGGATAAACAAGCTTACGACCCGTCGCTACGCGCCGGGGTTCGCTTCGCTCACCCGGCTCTGCGCTACGGGTCTCCAGCTTGCCGGGGCTGCGCCCCTGGACCCCGCTCCGTCGGCGCTTCGCGCCTCCGTAGTGATTCTTTTAAAAATTCTGTACAAATTTTGTAGTGCGTAAATTGAATTTGAGTAGACGAAAAAATGCATGACAGAAGCAGGCAGTCTCGCTTCGCTCGCCTACCTGCTTCTGCCTTGCATTTTTTCTATTTCTTATGGTAAGGTGGAAACACAGAATAAAACTTCAGTCAACGAAAAAATGAGAGACAGAAGCAGGCAGTCTCGCTTTGCTCGCCTACCTGTTTCTGCCTCTCATTTTTTCGTATTCATAAGTATCTTTTGTGTATTCTTAGTCCCATAATGTAAACCTACACTATTATATGTTCCGTTCACTCATTTAAATGTGTGAATGGTTTTAATAAATGTATATCATTCTAGAAATAGTATCTAATACATTAATATATAAATAAGTGGGATGTGAGCAGTAGATGGGGTAGGACAGAGCGGGGGCAGCACAGTCCCAATGCTCAGTATCACTTCCTACATCGACAGGGTAGGCTGCACGCTGATGTGGGGTGCCGCAGACGACGTGGTGGGGTGGTGGTCTCAGGGCATGCTGGTGGTGGTAATGGAGCCGCAGCGGTGCTGCAGACAATGTTGAGGTGGTGGCAGTGGCCGCCGCAACAATGTCGTGGTGTCGCAGTTGCCAACACCGGTGCGGTTGGTCATCACACTGATGTGGAGGCCCTCTCATCATCTGGTGCTGTGCTCGCGTTCTCGTTTGCGTCTTCGTAACCCCCGACACCTGCACGGTGGGGGTACTGGGCGCAACGGCCGTCGTCGCTGACAGGGGGTGCGGTGTGCTGTCTCCTCATCTTCCCCACACCTGCGGTGAGTTCCCGCTGATATGGGGTACTGGGAGCACGACAGCCGTCGTCACAAATGGTGGGCATGGTTGTCGAGGCGCTGACCGGCGCAGTATACCCTTACACCAACACGGTTGATTTCCGTGTCGATGTCGGGTGTGCGCCGTCTCGTCACCCCGTTCCCCCACAGCTACGTGGTGGGCTCCTCGTTGATGTGGGGGTACTTGACGCGATGGCCGTCGCAGATGGTGGATGGGGCCGAGGTGACGTGACTCCGGAGTCGCTGAACGATGCCGCAAGGTGGTGCTGTGTGGGTTAGCTGTACGGGGGCGGTTGTTTTCGCTGCTCACCTGGTGGTTCCTCCTCGAAATCCCTCCGTTTGGCCCATTTCCAGCCTAAAACCCACATTGGAGGGGAGGGGCGTGGGCGAATGTGGGTCCTGAGGTGCTGGACGGTCGACGCTGGAATGGGGGGGTATCAGTTAGTTGCACAGCAGGGGGTTATGTTCTCGACGTACCTGGGTGTGGTTGTCGGAACGTGGCGCCAGAGCGGGGGCAACGCGGAGTGCCCAGGCGCTGTATGGTGCTGCAAGGTGGGTTAGTTGGACGGCGGCGGCTGTTTTTGTTACTCACCTGGTGATCCCCCCCTCCCCCCCGGAAATCCCTCCGTACCGGGTGTATTTACCCGTCGTCGCGTGTTCCTGCTAAGACGTGGCGGCGAATGCGGGTCCTAAGGTGCTGGCAGACACTGCAATGGGGGGGCGGTATCAGTTAGTTGTAGAGCGGGGAGGTTATTTTTCACGACGTACCTGGGTATGCTTGTCGTGACGTGGGCAACGCGGGGTGCTGAGGCGCTGTAAGGTGCTGCGAGGTGGGTTAGTTGGACGGTGGCAGTCGTTTTCGTGGCTCACCCGGTGATTCTCCCCCGAAAACCCTCATTTTGTCCCCGTTTCCGGCCCACATCCCTCATTGGAGAGGAGGGGCGCTCGGAAAGGTCGTGGGCGTCGATTGAGCCACGTCAGATGATGTTGGTGGGACGGCGGACGGACGGCGGACGTGCCACAAAGTGGTGGTGGTTGAAAGAAAGTGACGCGACGCGGAGACATCAACAAACCTCAAACTGTGGGAATTTCCTGGGAAGCCGGGCCCGGTTGGAGCGAAGAGAGGGCGGTTGGTTCAAACTCAGCTTATTACATAACATTATTAAGTAACATTCTTATGTCATCAAAAACCCGTCCTCTCTTAATATCTTTGATATTCACCAATCCAGGTAACAGGTACTAGAAAAAACTTCTATGAATGCGCTTGGAATATTCAATGCACACCTTTCTACTGTTTTCTTGAGAGCATGGTCACGTGGCTAGTATCTTCATGAACGTTCAACTTTTCAAATTTCAACGCTCTCCTCAGACCACGAGAGGAGCCAGTTGTGAGTGAGTCTCCCATCAAAATAGCCAAGTCATATTTCTTACTGATCACCTCTCAGCGTAGCAGCGATTACAAATTTCCTCATGAGTCCCATTCCGTCAAGTTCTAAACCTTCTGACACGAACAACACCAGTGGTTATAAAAATGATTGCCAACTTATCAATTGCGGAAGGCTGCATGACTATGACCCCGCAGAATGCAAATTATCAGGAGGTCTACCGTGTCATGCGTGTTCAAGGCTCGCGGAACTCGATGCCGAAATATCCACCACTCATGCCCGTCTAGCAGCCCTCGCTCGTCAACGACTATCTTTGAAAACTGAAGTCAATGATATTCACGATCCTATCTCCAACCGCCTTCCTCCAGAGCTTATTTCCAAGATTTTCTGCTTCTACGTTGCGGGTAACAAAGAAAGTTATCTGCCCGTGCCAGCCCCACTTCTTCTGACATCCATCTGTCATACCTGGCGAGAGATGGCGTTATCTACACCAGACATGTGGACGTCGATCAACATTTATATCGGATCAGCCGTCGATATACTTCCTGCTTCTCGAATGGTGAAGGCATGGACAGCTCGCTCTGCGCAACTTCACTCACCATTAAAGTCGAATTTTCGGAGAATGTCGATCAGAGTAAAATGAATCGAGAGATGGCATCCCATCTATTCACTGAGGTCAAGGAAGTGTCTGTGCGTTGGTATCACTTAATACTGCACATTCACTCATGCTACTATGCATCCCTCACTGATGATATCGAAAATGCACCTCTCCTCGAAGCTCTCCAACTCGACCCAGCCCCGGGGGATGAAGACTTGCAATCATTTGTTCTACTCAACTCTCCCCAACTTACCCACCTTGATGTCTCATACCACCTTCTCTCTCAGATTGATGTCCAATTTGACAACCTTGCATATTTTAAAGGTCACTTTTTCTTTGAAAAAGAGGTTTTAAAGCTTCTGTCCTCCGCCAATCGGTTGGTTGATTGCCGTATTTCTGACCTTGTCAGTGACACAATTCAGAAACCATTCGAAGGATTTCTGGTGCACCAACTCCTAAAGGAACTTGTGGTTGGTCCTGAAGGCGACACCTTTTCACCTGAGAAAGAAATTCTCTTTGACAAGATTTCGACGCCATCTTTAGAGAGCCTTTCCCTCGATTTCTCTTTGTCGGGTTCTCGTGGTTTGCCAACGGCATCTCTAGTTTCACTCTTTGCTCGTTCCCAATGTCAGCTCAAACACGTCGGCCTATTAAATTATGACCATCATCTCCAAGGCCCTTATGATGATTTAATCGAACTGCTAGAAGGCATACCAACCCTCGAAAGCCTCTTGATAACGGCCTCAACAGAAAAATCAGATTTATTCTCAGACACACTCCTCCAACGTCTTACTCTGGCAGGTAGAATATTCTTGGCCAACGATATTCATACCTTTCCACTCCAGCCTCAATTGAAAGTTACCTTCTTGGAACCGGATGTGTTTCCCTCAGCAGACAGGTTTCAATTCTAAAAGGAGGATATTAATATGCAACCGATCTTCTGGATTCTCCAAGCGTGGAATTTGCATTTTTATAGTCCTTATTTCCATTCATTAGGCGCCGTGTATATATATATTAGACGTCGAGCCCAGTAAATTTAAATGCCTGATAGATTGTCCACAGATAAAAGCCGAGCTCCAAGGATCGACGACCCAAGAATTAGGGCATGACTTACATACATACCCCCCTATACCTAACCAACTTAAAGTCAGTAGGAATTTCTGGAGATTGGTGCTGTAAGTTGTGGGGATGGCACAGTATGTACTGGCCGTTTGATGACTACATACGGCTTTTCGGGCCTCCTTGATAATGCGCGGAGTTCAGGTGACTAAGTCACCTGTTCTGGCGGCAATTCAAATTGACTTTTGAATTTGAGCAACCGAGGTCCGAGTCCGACAACGAGCAAATCGACTCGAGCCCTTTCTTGCCTCCTCGCACTCATGCCTGCCTGAACGGTTCTACTTATAACAACAAACGACCAAAGTCATTTAAAGCCCTTCGCCCTGCTTGCACTCCATGTTCGATCTGCAGTTTGGACAACTCGACTTATTAGATCCTCTACCTCTTCGCATCCAATTCGTAGAATGAGACATATTACAGATTCTCCTCCCAGATCTTATTGCCCAGCGACATGTGAAGACTATAGTCACTCCGGCCAGGTATGCCGTTTCCGGGACGAAATCGAAGCTCTTGAGGGTCAATGACTGAAAGCCTGAAACAAACCTCGCGTCCTGGAAACGTTGACTGATGGCCACATGCAGGGGGCTTCATTCTCTTGGAAGCAAATATTCCTTGATTCCTCATGTTCTTGTCTTTGTCGAGGCGCGGCCATTCGTAAACTTCTTGGTTCGATCCTGAAAGGCATATGGTAAAGTATGACCGTCAGCCTCGACAAGATACACGGAGATGTAACCCGCCTCTTAAAAAGATACAAACACTGGAAGCCTCTCTTCGCGATCGTCTATTTTGAGATACGGAACCAATCTGCTCATCTTTTGTCCTTGGCACCTCGAAGATTGCGTATAAAACAACCTCGCAAGCGTTGAGTCGCGTCGACCAAAAGGCAGTCCCTTTTTCAATGTCGAAAGAGGTCTGACGGGTTGCTTGACGAACCTCAATGAGAGCAAGGAAGAAAGTGATATATGCCCTACTTTCGGTACATGGATAATGGTCTTCGAGGGGTTGTCGAGGGGCTCTTAATTTGACGACATCTCGCTTCATGCACGTTCGTAATACAGCCGGAATTACCTTGGTTTGCGCACTGTTTACGATCTCTTCTAGTCTCTTCTGACCGTTCACTTGATCATCACCTATTCCAGTCCACGGTCGGATGTACTTTCTGATCGGAAAAGTAGCCTGAGAGGCAGATGATGCTCAAGGTATGGGAGTATCTTATATTTTGATTCTCTATTATTTCCGACGACTATAATTATACCCAGGTGATCAAGTGCTCAAAGTGACGTCAATAGAAATGAAAGAGCCGTGTACAGTTCATTGTCAAAGTTCAACATTGCGACATCTTCGGGGCCGGAAATGGATCGTATTCACGGAGTGCAAAAATGGATAATCTCCAACTGCCTTTTCTATTTTTTCAAAGCCAAAATATGAACCCACATAAAATGTAGCCAACTCTCTCACTCCGTCAAGTGCCCGGGAAAACTTCTAGATGTATATGAGGTGTTCAGCAAAATGAGATCAGACCTCATTTAACCAAGTACACGGGCCCCGGTCCTAGGCCTCCACCATACTGAAGCACCACCCATCCCAATCCCAATATATCTCGAAATGTGATGGAGCTATAGTAACTTCTCAGGTACTCGAGATACGGCTAATGGTTAAAGGGGTTGAGCAGGACTCCACGGAGACGTTTTGTAAGCATTTTTTAGATCTCAAGACAGGGATCGAAGTATTCTAACTTGGTGTTTATTTCTTTAGAGCTGTTATATTAGCCTAAGACGTTAATTGACCGAGATTCCCTCATAGTTTACACTGTGTATGAAGGAAGCTTCGCAGCGCGGTTACATTTAAACTACCCCGCATCGGAGGCCATTCACCCACATGCTTCGGATGTTCATCCAATTTTGGGAATTGGGGATGGATCCTTGTCAACTAGAATTGACAACACGAGTACTGACTGGTGCTGTGATTGTATCAGTCTGGCATTCTCGCATTTAAACCAACTTATATAAAGTCAGTTTTTAGCACTCGTTTCAGCAGTCCTCAACCACTCGAGTAAATCTAATTCCGCTCAACCTAACTCAGCCCTTCATGTTTTCATTCAAGTCACTCTCGATTTTCCTCGCTGCTGCCATCGTTGGAGCCAGCGCGGAGACCCACACCGTGCGGTTCGACAACAGGTGGGCCCCCCACTATGCTCTTTCATCGAGGACATGCTGACAAAATATATTTAGGTGCGGTAGGGGTACGGTATGTAATAATCGTGGTCCGAGGCTACGGCGAGCCCTTACTAATTTTCCCCGAAGCCGACGCTTATTCAAGGCGGAAGAGTTCTTTCCACTGGTGGCGATTTCACCATCAACGGTCCACTCTTCGGTGCTATTGCGTATGTACGATACTTGGAACACAAGAATTCAATGATTTAACGATTATCCTAGATATTTGCAAACAGGCTAGTGGATGTCTGAATGCCCGTTAATCATAAGTAATAGCTAATCAAAAACTCGTGAACAGGAGGTTGCGGATTCAATGGAGAGCATTGTACACTGATTGAAACGACTCTTGTTAATCCGACCAGCCCAGGAAGCGGATCCAGCAGCGACATTTCTCTTATCGCGCCGTATGTGCCCACCTCTTCGCACTTTGCTCTGCAGGAACTCACATTTGGGTAACTTCTCAATAGGCACGCCTTTTCCGTGACTTCCGGTTTCGGGTACGTGGATCTTCATGCCGAATTTTTCAATAGATTGAGTCCATCGTTAGGTACTTTAACGGGTGCAATGGAGCCGGTGCCGACTGTAAGTTAAGCTTCGTGTAGGTTGTTACACGGTAATTTGACTTAGATTTCAGGCACTAACGCCAACTGCCCCACCGCCTTCCGCAATCCTGGTGACACCCATGTCCAGGTTGCATGCCAAGCTAATAACGTGAGCAACTCCTCTTGTTTTTGTCCCAGAGCCGACTGACACTCAATGCAGGTCAACCTGGTCATCACCTTCTGTTTATAAGTCAATCGAAGGCTTGATGTTTAGGTCGCCCAAATCGAGTCAGTTTTCCTGTAAAATATCCAAAAGCCGAAATTAGTATCCCTGAAGTTGAACCAATTAGTCTGTTCAATCGCCATGTACGGTACCTTACCGGATGCGGATTGGCACTTGTGGGTGCTTCCTTAATGAGGAAGGAGGACAAACATCACCTGATTTGTCTGTCACACACGAAAATCACTGACGCCGCTAAAAATGACCTGCATCCGAGTCAGTGCAGAGGTTCGCTGAATGTATCACGCCCTGGAGTTTTCACGTCCCCGCTTCTTGGAACGGTGTCACGTAGGCCTCCCTGCGACAACCACGGGTGTTCCGCCAACAGCAGTTCTAGTCCTGATGCTATATCACGGCTGTATTCGGCTCAGAAACTGAAATAAGTGACACGGGAAAAGTACTCCAACACACAAAAAAAGCATCACCGTGTATCCCGATCATTGTATATAATTTAATTGTAGCTGCTTCTGATGGTACTCACGGTGACAGACGGTGTGGACGAGACAACATTAAGGCACTCGCAAATCTGGGGCAGGACACCGATGAAGTCATGCGCGTTTAACATTTGTAACCTCGGGAACGAAGTATAATGTCCATTGCCTCTTTTTCTTCTCTGCTAAGCCAGCGTAACAGATTAAAAACTCTGATGCATTGGCCGCCAGGGAAAAGAAGCATATTCTAGTTTGATTGTAGTGTTTATATTTAATTTATTCCCCTTTGAAGACCCAAACCCCACATGCGCACTGAGGCTACTCCACAATTCTTGGAACGATCTTTGTCAACTCGAAAATGAGAATAGTTTCTGTGGATTATTTTCGTCTAGCATTCTCACATCTAAGCCAACTTGTATAAAAGCAGAAAGGTTTTCAGCAATTTTCTTCAGCAGTCCTTAACTCGAAAACATTATACGATGGTTTCAATCAAAGCACTGTCGGTTTTTCTTGCCACTACCATCGTCGGTGTCAGCGCAGAGACTCACACCGTGCACTTTGACAATAGGTCCTGTCTCGATACACTCTTGGACTAGAGACTTACTGATGACTACTCCAGGTGTGGTGGGGGTACGGTATGTAATGTCGATGTCCCATAAGTAAGGAAATACAATACCTTGACTTTTTGCAGCCCACGCTTATTCAAGGCGGAAATGTTCTCTCGACCGGTGGTGATTTTACCATTAACGGTCCACTTTTTGGAGCTATTGCGTGAGTATAACCCACGAAGGCAGAAACTGCAATTATCTACTAATCTATTTGTCTTCAGATACTTGCAAACAGGCAGGTGGTTGCATTCAAATAGTTTTGCATTCGACTTATCCCACACTGACAGGAGGTTGCGGGTTTAATGGCGAGGGCTGCACGCTTATCGAAACAACTCTTGTTAACCCGACCAGTCCGGGAGGCGGGTCGAGCACCGACATATCTCTCATTCCACCGTTAGTGCCTTTCCCTGAAGCTATCACTCATTGAGGATTCAATCCTAAGTATATTCTAGGCACTCATTTTCCGTGACGTCTGGGTTTGGGTATGTAGCCCTTTTGCTATCTATTTTATCAGAAAACTGGATTATTAACAGGTATTTCAACGGATGCGATGGAGCCGGTGCTGACTGTAAGCTAATAATGTTCCTGTCAACACTTTTGGGATACAACTTAACTTGGAATGCAGGCACTAATGGTGCTTGTCCCACCGCCTTCCACAACTCTGATGACAACTTTGTCCAGGTTGCATGCCAGGTCAACAACGTAAGAGCTCTCGCGGCTTTCCGTGCAGTAAAGTCTGACTCTCGGAATAGGTCAACCTTGCCATCACTTTCTGCTTATAGGTCAAGATTCAAAAATTCGGTGTCTCAGAAATCACTTTGGTAGTACATGAATCGAGTTAAAAATGTATATTCCGACGAAATGAAATCAAATAGTAGAATTGGCGCGATACACTTCTGAGTGGCATTTCTGGCTGCACGACACGGCCACTTTCTGTGGTCGCCGGAACTAAATTTTCGGCAGGTTAGTAACGAGAATTGAATAGAATAGTACAGTAAGTTTCCGCGAACACAATGAATTTGCGTTGGACTTGCGTTGAATAATTTTATGGCGAAGAGCGAGAGGGAGGATTGTAGAATTTATTTATCTGGCACCTTTGCTCATCTTGAGTTTAGTGTCGACCGAGGGTTCGGTGTCCGAGCAGGCGGCTATTTTTGGCTTTGATTGCCGATACATAGCCCTAACCCTATATGTACTTACTACTTACTTCCGGACGACGGACTCGGAACTCTTTCTTTTCTTTCCAACTTCAAGTTCGACTTGCCGCAACAAGGGTTCGACTGCTGCCTATTGTTACGCGCTTCACATTGAATAGGGAGCCGTATTTTTATGTTAAGTCTCAAGAAAACCAAGCAATCTTCTGACACGATTCATCGGTTTGCCAGCAACTAATGCACATTCTTTGATTCCATACTAAGTTATGAACAGATGACACCGCATGCTATGTGGGATTGCCATTGGACAACAAAGTGCATCCAAACCCGCCATACTTTTAGCCTGTTCTACTCTCAAGTTCTGACGTCGGACGTGTTCCCTGTGTCGATTAGTTGGATCTATTCCCTAAAGCACATTAACGGTCAATTTTCGGACCATACGAGGACAATCATTGGGAACTTGTGAAGCGGCCCGTCAGCCTTACCCGAAGCTCATATGCATTCAAAAAATAGGTTTTTTCTAGCCGTAGCCCTCCTCATCCAATTCTCCAAGACACATTCCACTGAAATCAATGCAGACTGTTGTGCGTCGTGTCTCGGGTCAAAAAAGCGCAAACCTCGATTTCTTGATTTGCTTTCACTGTCTTCCGCTTCCCCTCTCCGTTGCCTTTCCGTTCTTTTATCCGTCGCTTCCTAACCTCGAGCTCGGATGATTTTCGGTCGAAACAGGACCAATAATTGCGCGGGGTTACCAGCGACTGTTCGTCTGGTCAGTCAACGTGGTCGCCTGTATGGCCACATGATGAGTGGTGTTGACTTTGGGCTGGTATTTTCTATTTTTCCCTATGTCGGCTTTATAAAGGTGAAAGAGAACTCTTGGATGCTACTTGTTACCGTTTTCTTCTTCCAACATGCTTCGTTTTGCCTCCGTCGCGCTTGCTGTTGTCGTGCTGCTGCCCTACGCGTCGGCCCAGTCACCAGTCTGGGGTCAATGTAAGCATCTTACTTAAGTCCAGTCTCTTTTAATTCAACATGTATCCACAAAGGCGGAGGTACTGGCTGGACAGGACCAACAACCTGTGCTTCTGGGTTAGTCCTTAAATTTCCCAATTTTTGAAACCGTGTTGATTCATTTTCTCCAGTTCTGCGTGCACATTCTCCAACCCGTGTATGTGACCTTGTCCTACCATGAATGATAGACAATGTTAACTTAAAAACCTGATGTAGACTACAGTCAATGCCTTCCGTCATCAGCTACGACGACAGTCAAAACCACAACTACTCCCGCGAAGACTACGACGACGACAAGCTCCACTCCCACCTCCACCAGTGCCACGAAGCCCAACTATTGGTTCGGTTTGTAAGCCTCTGCATTAATTGTGCACACCGACACCAGTTTAATGATTCCCTTCAGCTGGTGATTCCTACTCCCAGACAGGCTTCGATATCACTAGCACATCTTCCCAACGTCGCCAATCCCATTGGGAACCCTCCTTTCCCAGGATACTCTGCGACTGGTGGAGCTAACTGGGTAGGGTACCTCACAGCGACTTACAATCGCTCCCTTTTGTTCACGTACAACTACGCTTACGGTGGTGCGACTATTGATGCGAGTCTCGTCACCCCATATGAGCCGACGGTCCTGAGCTTGACGGATCAAGTAAACGAGTTCTTGAACTCGGTTGCTAGCAAACCTGCTTCGACTCCATGGACAAGCTGCCAACTCGTTGTTTTCTATCTGGATTGGTGTCAATGATATTGGGAACAGTTACGGAAGTGGAGGAGATCGTTCAGCGGCAAGTTATATTCCCTATTTGGAGATGGACAACGGTTTTGACATCTCCGATGATTGGTACAGTTTCTCTGACACGCTTTTGAACGCGTACTTCGCACTGGTGCAAAAATTGGTATACACCAGCTCTCCATTTGTACCGTTGAAGCGTGTTCTGATACGCGATTTTGGTAGTACAATGCTGGTGCCAGGAACTTCCTGTTCGCGAATGTCCCACCCATTGATCGATCTCCCCTGGTATGACCTTCTAGATCAGCCAACGGGTGCTTGCGCCATTAACTGTCGTATGCAGATGCTTGCCCAGTCGACCTCGGCCCAAGCCCTTGAAAAATCCGTCATTGGGACCTTCAACTACTAAACTTCGCTGCAAAGATCAGCGCATTCCAGTCTGCCAATAGTGGAGTACGTACCACTGATATCGTCTCTGTTGGCTTCTACTCATTTCACCAATAGGTGAAGACGTTCCTTTGGGACTCCAACGCGCAATTCACTACTATTTTGAACTCGCCCCAAACCTACGGATTCCAAGATGCGACATCATTTGGATCTGCGTCGAACATGTTCTGGGGGTATGTTTCGCGTTTATCGTACGATCCGTCGGCTGATAGATTCTCTGCTTCTTTTTCCTCACAGTAACAATTATCACCCGAGCAGTGAGTCAATAACATTCTCACGACAGCGACCTCAGAGCTGATATAGATTTCAAAATAGCCTATGCCAATAAATTCTTCGGGCAAACTATAGGCCAGACTGTTCTCGCAAACACGGTCTGGTGAAGAAGCTAGAGAAAGGGACCGTTTGAAAATGTACATTAGTGACAGATGCCACAAAATGAAATAACAATGCTATTTCTTGCTCATTCGTCCGCTATCAACAACGTTTGCCTTGCGCCAGCTTTCAGGTCGAATTGAAGTCAGTCATCATGGAGCAATGTCGCTTGACGGCTGCGCGGATGCGTCGATCAGGCTGGTTTATTTGGAATATCGTCATCCGCCTGCGCATTTGCGACGCAGACTGGGCTAAGGTCCACGTCTCCTGTCAGCCCTCTCGACGCCAGAGCATATAAACCCGCCCTCGCAGGGTCTTCTACTTCATCAACTCGTCCACGCATTTGCTAGTCAAATCGTCCCATATCCTCTCAACTCAGAAATAACCTTTTTACTACTCGCCACTTAACCAACCATGACGTCTCCAACATTCACCATACGGTTCTTCACCTTCGCCCTCGTCGCGCTGCTTCTCCGCGGTCACCTTGCGCGAGCGGACGACGATAGCATGGGCGATGGCGATGCCACGGGTCAAGGCTACGGCGGCAGCCCCGACCATCCCCCCCGTCCCGACTGGCCCAACAAGCCCAATCATCACGGTCCTACCCAGGTCCTTTGGGGTCAATGTACGTCAAGCTGATGTCTCTGTGCATCGCTTTTCACTGTGCTTATCATTTGTTTCCTTCGGCAGGTGGTGGTTATTACTACGACGGGACGACCAGGTGTCCTCCAGGCTCGTACTGCCGTTATTTCTCGGATTGTAAGTCGCTTCTCCACCACCTTTCCGGCCTGTTCTCATCCCCTCGCATTTTCAGGGTACGCGCAGTGCAACCCCAACAACAACTAACTTTCAAGTTCAAGACATCCTGGTTCGTAGATCGGATTGGGATGAGTTCGTTTGTCGGGGTGTGTGGATTGCATAGATGTATAAAGACCCAGAAAACCCTTCCTTGAGCTTCATAATATATTTGACAGTCTCGGATGATATCGTCGGTGCTTGTTCACTTTGAAGCCTACATCAAACAAGGTATTGGTGAACCGATTCGAAGTTCGTTTTGCAGGAAAGTGATCGACCATCTATAATTATGAATAGCAATGTTATGACGAGCAGGTATTGATATCGGAAGTAGTATTATAAATGAGCAAGGGAGTGTCATCGAGGTGTATGTATGTACCATATGATATGTCAAGTCTTGTCGGAGAACGCCTCTAGGTGGGTTATGCCTTCTTGACGGAAGACGCTGACGGCTGACCAGACGAAGCAGCAACCACGCTACCTGGAGGCGCAGCGGATGTCCCAACAGGATTAGGAGCGCCAGGTGGGGTCTCAGATGGAGGCCGAGCCCTGAACTGCGCGTCCATAGCCTCCCAGAGCGACCCAGGCACTTGCGCGGCCATAGCCTGTTGATCTTGCTCCAGAAGACGTTCGAGCTCTTCGCGATTGTCTTTGATGTATTTCATCTCGTGCTGGTAAGCCTGCTGGGCCTCCTTCGCGTTTTCGTTCTAGGTATGTCGGTGGCACGGCGTTCTTCGGTTGAGAAGGCTAAACAGTCGCGTAAGTTAACAGATGTAGCAAGAGAGCGAAGCACTCTACCGCAGCTGCTAGACCAAAAACCGGCAGGAGTGAAATTCTTGAACCGGTAGGCTTGTCCTTATTTTTTGATTGCCATTCTGCGACGTGTTTCGCCTTCATTTCAGCCTCTATCTTGCCATACTCCACGGGGATATCCTTCCAGCGTAGGCTGTCAGAATAGGCCGCACATCGGCGGGTTTGTAGATTGCAATGGCTGAAAGGACGTTAGGTGCAACGGCGTACAGAAGAGATGAAGTCGCATACACTCTAGGAAGGGAATAATGCCAATGAGGCCTTTGTCCTGAGGATTGCCCTTCCATTTTGGTAGGATGATAGTGTTTTCAGGATGCGTGGTGGCGTGTTCTGGATGGGTATCCAGCATAACCACTTTGGAAAGGTCACGGTTTAAGTACGACAGATCCTGCAGAGAAATGGTCAGAAGAAATAGATGAGACATTCAGATTTGCAAACCTTGACAGTCTTGCCATCCAAGGTACGGGTAGCCTCATGAAAAGACGATAATTAATGTAGAATCCGTATCGGTCGAGTTTATCGATGATTGGTCCAGCAGTCTGAATATTGGTTGAGAGAGGAAAAAAAGGTGTGCGGAATTATAACCTACGTAGTATGGTTGAGTGGTAAAGATAACGACTTCGTAGAATTGTGAGATGTAGCCAAGGAAATAATCCACGCCAGGTCTCTTTGCCGTCCGCCAGCCATGTTGGCGCTATTAACATAATAGAGTTATATATAAATATAGGATTCCAAGGTGCTAGTAAGCTTACATCCCATGTCGAAGTGACTAGCAGGTCGTCGACAGAAAGTAGAAGTGTGTATGGCTTTTGGGTTGGGGGATGAGGTGGAGGAAGAAGTTCTGGCCAGGCGGGTTTGTTGAAATACTGGAAGGTGGCAGGCATTAAAAACGAGTATCAAAAAGAAATATAAATCCTTACATCGAATAGGCTAGTAAACCGCTCTTTCGTCCGAGCCAGACGCGTCGACGGAGCGTCCTCAATCCGCTGAGTGGTTCTCAGTAAGCAAATCCAAGGACTACACTTGACAGACACACCAATTTCTTCACTTTTAGCTCGTCTTCCTCCCATTCTCGCCCCATGTAGACGGTACTTGCACCGAAGGCAAGCGCCAGCACTGCAAGTGAGACTCTGCCCATAAATCGTCGTTTCCGTTCATTTGTTGACAAGGACCCCTTCGAAGACTTGGCTCCAGTCCTTTGGAACTCTTTTTCGAATTCAGGCGGTGAGAAATCGAGAGTCGGTACTCCAGACACTGGTGCAGGTTGTAGCGGCTCCGGCGTCGGCGTGAAACCATCGGGTTGAGTGCCATTGGTCTCAGGACTTGGCTCAGATGAAGTGGGCTTGACTTTTTTGTTGTTCGGCTGGCCAGAAGGGTTTTTGCGCAAAGAAACGCGCAGTTTGCACCAGAGTTCGACGAGGTATCGACCTTGAGAGAATCGAAAACATGAGTCCCGCTGGAGAACAGGATTTCTGCCACAAGGAGCCAGATTTTTCGGCAAACGTTGTTCATGTTTGAACCGGGGGTTGTTGGCCTTCACAGCCTGGCCCGGTCCGGGGATTCATGAATTTCAAGCAAACCATGGTCCCTCATGCAACACTCATGTTGGGGAAATGTTCTTTTTGAAATATGTACCTGGTGAACTACTATCGCTTGTTCGCTGTTACAACTCAACTACTATACACCTACATAGGTTCCAGGTCAGTCAAATGAACTCAAATCAAGCTTAAAACTTTTTGAAATTAAATTCAATTGGAGTGCCGTAGGTACGGCGAATTTCGAAGTTTGGCCCCGGCGATACCTAGCCTTTTGAACAAAAGACGTACCTACGGACCAAGATACAGGTGCTATTATGACTGTACTGGAATGAGTATAACTTCATTGTTTAAACTTTGAGATAAATTTAAAGACTGATCAATCAAGTCAGAGCCTGTATTTTTATCCTGGATTCGCAAAGTGATTCCAGGGATGTCTCTAATGCGCCTTAGGCGAGATAGAGCGGCTGAGTCGTCGATATAGTCAAATAAATCGTCGTGAGGAAGGAGTTCAAGTTCGACGAGGTGCAATGAACGTGATTGGTTAAATGTAAATGTAAGAGTTGATGCTCCTTCTGGGTCAACTCCAATTGACGAGGGGACGCTGACGCCCTCATTCTCCGGTTTGAAAGCAGCCTCAAGAGTGTCAGCTAAACGACCCCAATTGAATGATCTCAGTCCTGAGAAGCTCAGAACCTGTAGCCGAGGGAGGAGTACATCAAGGTGAACGTCGGTTGATGGGATCAGGTTATCCTGAGCGAGGCGCTGAAGGAAAAGATCCGAAAAAATTTCAGCACCACCTCCTCGTAATGTTGAGAGAGTAACACTTTCGACGGTGGGGAGGCCTTCCAAAAGTTGAATTGTTTCTATCATTGGGCCAGTAAAGGCCGTCATTATAATTTAATAGGGCAATGTGTTTGAGGCGACATCGAGAACGATTCAAAAAGACTAAGAGGTGTTCCACTGGTAAGGCACAATAAACCGAGGACGCGAAGTCAAAGGTAAATTTCTCCAAAGATGGTGTTAAAACTTCCTGCAGGAAGTTATCATATTGAGGGCCAAAGGCATTGCCCCTAGGACCAATGGAGAGTTCTTTCAGCGATTGATGCACAAGACCTCCTTCGGTTTGTGCCAAATCGATGTCGCCGACAACGTTGGAAAATTCACACCGAATCAGGGATTTTGCGGACGAGAGAAGGCGTATAATATCTTCACTAGAAAGCAAATCTCCTTTGAAGAAGGTTAGGTTATCGAACCGGACATGGACCCGAGAAATAGAAGTGCTTGACTGTCTCGAGATGTGTCAGGCGGGGAGTACCTGAAGCTGAAATATTGACAGTGGGTCGCTATTGGTCATTATTGGGTTGAGTTGAAGAAGTTCTAGGAGCGGTGCGCCGGTGAGACCGCCAATAAAAGCTTGATAGTAGTCCATCGGGATGCGTAGGCTTAAGCGGCGCCAACGAGAGAAATGGTTTCTAATCAGATTGACTAGCGGCAAAACACGCATTTGATCGAGGTCGTACTGGATGTTGTCGTCAAATTCAATGGTGACATCGAGGGAAAGCTGTCCGGAACGAGCTATCCATATCTCTGCCATTCGAGCATAGGGTGGTAAATCGAGAGAGTACTCAAGGAATACGTTAATTAGCGTCCACAACTCGGGACTTGACAACGCAACCTCTCGCCAGGCCCGACAGACGGATGATAGAAGAAGGGGAGCGGACCAACGTCCTTCGTATATCGAGGTAGCGCTCCTTGGATATTTGAGGCCACTGGATATGCCTTCAACATAGAAGGTAAACACCTGCTGAAATAATCTCGGGAGGAAGGTGTCTAGAAATGGGATCATGATGATTATTGATCTCAGCGTGTAAAGCAATCTTTTTGCTGACGAGGTCGACCAATAGGTCATGGGTATGAGAAATTTCAGCATCCAGGTCTGCAAGTCTTGAACAAGTATTACAGGGCCGGCCGGCGGATACCTGGCAGTCTACGCCAACGTAACCATGAAGCTTTCCGCAAGTGATATATTCACAACGGCTACAGTGCGATTCTGGTGGAACCTGAGGTGGTATCGATATGATCGGACAGCACATGGTGAAGTGAGCACTGTAGTTGATTCCGCGAGAGACGAAGGCGCAAGGATATGCTTGAAGAATGGGCCTATATTAGGCCTGTATGCAAGATACTCACTTGTGTAACAAAATTGGGCACGCGTAGATGACTCACCGTGACTCAGACGAAGAGACTCGTCGGAGTCGAAGGTCCGGACTCCGCCAAAGCGCTAAGCCGACCTTCCCACATCGAACGTGACACAGGCAATGCGAAATATTGTGGACTTTAACCAACAGGAACCAGCGCAGTTCAACTTGCTCTGACTCTCAGTTGATAATTTACGGCAATTGGCCCAATTCTAGCTACGGTTTCCCTTTCTCAAAAGCGATCACACCTAGAAAGCCTCATGTGTCTCGCCTTTCGCATACTCTGGGTCTAGTAACCCCTCCCCCAGTCTAGAACCTTTTGGCACCTGTCCAACGGCGATCTAGGACTAAGAAAGCTCATGGCGCCACAACGGAGGATGACCCACAAACTTTTACCTGCTGCAGGAATTTAACTGTGGGCTGATGAATTTGTTAACCCCTTCGGACCCATCAGGCTCCAAGTCGGTTTTCGAAGGGAATGTGCGTCCTCGTTCACGGCCACTGGAGTCCTCGATTCATTTAAACAATGTATATCCGACAAATTCTCAGTAATTTATGCGCGGCTTCCTTTTCTTCCTTTTCCCAAACCTGGCGCTGCTGGCACAACTAAAATCCCCGAGGATTGACGGCGAGGCTGACTTTCCAATCTACATTGTACAAGGCGATTTCATAATTCGCCTCGAGTTGGAATTTTCTGCAGGACTTGTAGAAGAAGGTAAGTTGCTACGGACTTCCCTCGGTAAACCGCACACGACACTGCTGCAGGCTTGATTGTCTCCAGGAAAAACAATTAAAAGAGGAAATATCAAGGCATATCCAGTTCTTTGTACCTGACATACCAGATCTCCTCCTGTGTTCGCCGAATATCATCCCAAGGAAAACTAGCCACGCTGGCCGCCGGTTGCGACTCATGGCATGTAGCGGTTGCATTTCCCTCAAACTGCATTTTGGCGTCTTGGCTTTGTGCCCCACAACCGTTCAAGCGGCTTGCATTTAACTTCCCTTTTTCAACGAGTGATTATATCTATTAAAAAACGCAAACTGATAAACATCAGTTCCAAATTCTGAGTGGGCCTTTTTCATTAACGGACTGACCCAAGCCGATGGCACTGTGAGGGCATTGCCCTAAGGCGTTCGCTAGATGGGACACCCCTTTTATTCTGTTGCTTACTTGGCTCTCATGCCTCGCCTCGAGACAACCACGTTTTAGTCGTTTTCCGTCGCTTTTCACCGTCGCAACCTTTATATCCCACTCCTTGATGGTTCGCCCTGCGGCGCCCCACACCCGATTCGGACGCGAATAGACGCTGATGCAACCCATGTCCTCCCTAAAAGTTTATGCTCAGTCTTTGTTATGCGCTTGTACGCCACATACATAGATCAAAAGACCAACTAAGTTGGAGCCTGCACAGGATTTTGGGAGATGATTTGCTTTTCTGCATCAACTGGCCTCTTGGCGCTCCTGCATAATGAGCAGCTTCGAGCACTCCACGGAATATTTCCTGCAACCCCAACAGTAGCCGAAAATTTTCGTAATTATACACAACCCGAAGGTTTGTCTATTCTTGTGAAACATAGCTCGCTACTTTCCAGATTCCTTCTCGCTATTTGTTGAAGTGACCAGGTTAAAAGCTCCCGGGAATTAACAATATTGTGAGGTTATTCCGTCACCGGATGTGTGAAAATAAAATCTGGACTAAATATTCTGACGTTCAAGGGTACAAAGATCGATAGGATTAGGAACACGCTCACATTGCCGTACAGCCGTATCTCCTCTCTGAGTAAACGAAAATTTGGAACGGTCAGATACTTCATGCTATTTATATTAGCCCCTCAAAATCCTTCGAAAGTGTGGTTAAAGGTGAACTGCTAGGAAAAAAAAAACACGGGCCCTTATCATCTATTTCCAAATTACGTTTCGACGTAAAGAAATCGCATATCTGTTCCATCATCTCCTCGGTATTTGTTACGAAGACTGTTGAGGTGGGGAAAGAATAACGAGGATTGCGGGATGACGTGAGTGAATGATTACCGTCGGAACGCCTCGTCTGGATAATTATGCCTACATCTGGGCATTGCCCCGGTGTACAGACAGAAGAACTTCGAAAAACAGTCGCGGAAGGGGATGAATTATCAGGAGCGGCCCGAGTGATAATGTCGACCATGGATTTTCCTGCTGGCAACAGGTACAGGTAGCCTAACACGGGGAAGTCAAAACTTCTCTGGACCTGTTATGCTAAGTCAGATAAAATAGAGAAAGAATCGATGTGCCAATAAATTCTTCGTTGCAGGATCGAGGCAAGGCGGTTTTTATTGATCGTCAGGCTCAAGTTACTGTAGGATGGCGACCTTGGCTCACCTGCGTGAGATCGGTGTCTCGGTGTTTCGCGACCTTGCAATCGTTGACAAAGGGATTCATGGGTTTGTCTGAATAATCGCACCAAGTGAACCCACGCCTACTTCGAGGTGGGGGTTCGGATAGATAGAAGTTTGCCTCTGAATGACGAATGCGTAGTAAGCACCTTGAGTTGGCTGGCATATTCGATGATGGTTAGTGGTGAGCGCAGCGCACTTGCTCGAGTGATCAATTCCTTGTACGCATTCCGCGGGAATTCACATATAGGCTATTTTGGCACACAGCGAACCGCGCTGGCAATTAATTATCAGCACTATCTTCTGAAAGCGCATGGGACGAATTCACTGTTTGTGCTCCCGCGAACATAATCCTTCTTCAAATAGCATGGCGGAAATGTGGTAAATTTTCTGTGACACCTTGATTCAGAGACGGCCAAAGAAATGCAGGCAGTCTGGATCAGTCTGGATCTCACGTTAATTTCAAATATATGCACAGGAGTACCGCTTTATCTACCTCTTTAGTATTCGGGTCGTTGAAGTGAGGATGGCGGGGCTAGGGGTACTGCGATTAGAAAAGCCTCATGGCAAAATAAATCCTTTGGTTTTTCCCCAGCATCGCGATGTGAGTCCCTGCGAATTAATGGACGCTCCTTATGTTTATGATAAGTTGGCGGCGTTCTGGGGTACATTCCAATCGAACGATAACGGGAGCTGTTCACTTCAATGATCCCGGCAAAGGAAAAAAAATAAAAATGTGGCAATACGGCATGAAGCATAGTCGACTTGCGATGTCTGATAAATTGATTTCGAATCTGTCCAGTCTTGAGAAAGTCTGTAGAACTTCAGTCTTTTCGTCACTATTGGTAGCATTTTGATTGTCCCACTTACCTCATCCTCACATATATCTGATTGAGGGAAATTACTCTCCAGAATCGCGCTGACAGATGCCAACGTCGTGAAGCTCACGACGTCCTAACCTTGTGAATCCATATTTCGCGGGCTATTGTCGGAAAGAATTCGACTGGAACGCATTGACGACGCATGAGAACTAGTAGACAGAAAACCCAGTTCCAGTTAAGTTTAAAGTAGCTCTAGTTCGTTACCGAGAGCGCCACCGCGAAACAGGTCACCAAGATGGTCGAAGTCACGTACTAATTTGAAGCCCCAGTAATGTCAGTTACTCTTATTCGACCACAACGATTGTACCTCAGGTTTCCTCATGGCCGAAATATTGACCCTTTTGGAATGGTTACCCCCACACCTTTTGAACGGTGATCCCCAGAAAAAGCCTGGAAGCACGAGTTGACAAATACTCCAGAGGTTTGACAATCCGGCTTATCTGCCCCTTTTTCCACTGCGGATTGCTCTTGCTCTTGCAGTGGGACCAATTTTCTGAACTCATCGAGAGGTTTTAGGCGAAGGAACAAGGTTGAAGGTAAGAAGAACGTTTATGCTTGGCTCAACCAGCTTTAGATCTCCGACGATCGGACGCATCAAGCCGACGAAATATCTGTCACGTGAATATCGCGTCGAAGTTTTCCATTCTTTGAATCCTTCATATCTCGCGTTTGAACCTTTTTTTTACCTTGTTTTTTGACCGATATGGTCTCTGGTGCCCAAAAACACATAGAAGAACGCGAATTTGAGTCAAAATGCTTGGGGATAGTTTGCCTTGTGTCTTTATCAAATCTAATCAACCTTCTCAGTTTCATGAGGAACCCTGAGCGGAACCATTCTGGACCTGATCGTATCATTCGAAATACCGGACTTCGAAAAGGGTGTGACATAAAAGTTGTTGACACCGTGTCGGTAAGCAGCCCACCCCTTTGCTCTTACTTCCATCGTCCAAATTTTCACAACCCTCAACCAAGCCATATAAAAGCGCCTCTGTCCTCTGCTCGACTCGTCAGTCAAATTAGTTTCCCCGCTTCGGATTGACTACACAACTCCTTGGTTTCGACCACCAGTACCCCATTTCGATCGACTGCAAATTTGCATGTACTCGAACAACCTTTGCAGCTCCCATAATTCTCATAGAGGCTCCAAACACTCTTGCGCCGGATTCCTAATCAGTTTCTAATTCTACTCTTGCACCGTCGGTAAAACATCTCACTCAATGGCACCTGTTCTCTCCACCAACACTTCGGGGTACAACACCCCTGAGTCCGAACTCGAATCGATGCTCCCCATCCACCCCACTGCTGCCCGTCGTCCCCATGCGATTACTGTTCAGTCCGACAACACGCAATATAGCGACGAGCATATTACCGCTAAATTTTTCAACCGCGGTTCCGAGGTTACCGTCACGGATGGCCATTTCAATGTCAAGCCCACCATCCAGGAATACGAATTCCAGACCAAACGCGCTGTTTCCAAGACTGGGTATGTCATTTTTAATCTTTTCCCATTCCAAATCTGATTTTTTCTCGTTCTATAGTTTGATGATGATCGGTGTTGGCGGCAACAACGGCTCTACGTTGTGCGCAACCATCCTGGCCAACCGCCACAATATCGTCTGGCACACCAAGGGAGGTATCCAGCAGCCCAACTACATCGGCTCCGTTCCTTCGCGCTTCTACTGTGCGCATTGGAACTGAGCCCGGTTCCGGCAAGGAAGTCCATGTCCCTGTCTCTGACGTTCTCCCCATGGTCCACCCTAACGATCTCGTCCTTGGTGGATGGGATATTTCCGGTCCTCACTATGGACAAGGCCATGCAACGCGCTCAGGTCTTGGACTATGATCTCCAGCGCCAAGTCGCGCCCCATATGGCGCTCCTCGGAAAACCCCTTCCGTCCATTTACTACCCGGACTTTATCGCAGCCAACCAGGAGGCTCGCGCCGATAACCTTATTCCAGGAAATGATAAGCAGGCTCACCTCGACCACATCCGTGCTGATATCCGCAAGTTCAAGGAGGACAACGGCCTGGACCGTGTCGTTGTTTTCTGGACCGCCAACACAGAGCGTTACAGCGACATCATTCCGGAGTTAACGACAACGCTGACAACCTCCTCAACGCGATAAAGGCCTCCCACTCGGAGGTCTCCCCTTCTAGCTTATTCGCTGTTGCGGCTATCCTGGAAGGCGAGCCATTCGTCAATGGTGCCCCGCAGAACACTTTCGTTCCCGGTGTCATCCAACTTGCGGAGCGCCACCACTCCTTCATTGGCGGTGACGACTTGAAATCCGGTCAGACTAAGCTCAAGTCTGTTTTGGCCGAGTTCCTCGTCAACGCTGGTATCAAGCCTCTTTCCATCGCCTCCTACAACCACCTTGGTAACAACGACGGGCACAACTTGTCAGCCGAGAGGCAGTTCAAGAGCAAGGAGATCAGCAAGAGCAGCGTTGTCGACGACATGGTTGACGCTAACCGCCTCCTCTACAAAGCTCCTGAGGTTGGCGCCAAGGGCGTCCCCGTCGGCAAGGGCGAGCACCCAGACCATATTGTCGTCATCAAATATGTTCCGGCCGTTGGCGATTCCAAGCGCGCCATCGACGAGTACTACTCAGAGATCTTTTGTGGCGGTCGCTCGACCATCAACATTTTCAACGAGTGCGAGGTCAGTAGTCCGCGTCCCTAAGTATTCTCTTGAGACTAACCACGGTATTTTACAGGATTCTCTCCTCGCTACTCCCCTCATCTTGGACTTAGCCATCTTGACTGAGCTTCTGACTCGCGTCCAGTACCGCAAAGTCGGAGAGCAGAAGGAGTTCGCGCCCTTGTACTCGGTGCTCTCCCTCCTATCCTACATGCTCAAGGCTCCCCTCGTCAAGCCTGGTATGCCGTTTATAGATTGCACCCTTTTAATATTTTTGCTAACATTTATTGTCTACAGGAACTGAGGTCGTCAACAGCCTCAACAGGCAACGCAACGCGCTTGAGAGCTTCCTCAAGGCTTGCATTGGCTTGGAAGGCAATACCGACTTGCTCCTCGAGACCAGGATTTGGTAAATGGCGCATATTCGGTTTATAGAATTAACTCTTGTCTCGGAAATCGTCTACTGCGGCCAAAATGGCCTTCGAACGTATCTTTTGTACTTGTCAAATCTTGATTGAATGAATGAATGATGATATTTTTTACCCCAAATTCTACGCATACAATCCTGAAGAGGAAGCAAGCTGCTTTCAGTTTTATCGAAGACCATATTGGGTGACTTTCTGTACTTCATAAGTGGAATTGTGAATGAGGCGACATTTGGGTGCTTGCCGTCGAAAGACGAACCGTGGGAATATGTCCGGCGAGAGAGGTTCGCAGGTGGCCTTTTGACACTTTTGTTGCTCTTGTCGCTCACGACTCACAACAGGACGCTCTTGCTTTGTGGATATTCCGTGACCTTTAAATCTTGAAGCTTGAGCTTGAACGCGAACGTTGAACTGCAATGTGAGAACATAGAATCAGCACATCCTTCAAGCTTTCCTGATAATTGCCAGCTCTTCCGCCCTGCTCTAATCGAGTAGACATTTAAAATTTCATATCTTCAACAAGCGATTTGCTGACTCAACCATTAGTATCGCTCATTGAATCGCCAGGTACTGCAGCGTATACTTAAGTCTCACTTTCAACCTGGGCGCGTTTAGCAACCGACCGAATATCCCGTTAGGAAGGCTCAAAGCTTGCACAGATGACCGGACCCGTTGAGCTCCTCGTTGAGCAGGCACATGGCCCACCCATATTTCGTATTCCTCCTGAGATTGTGGGTGAGATCTTCATACACCACATTGAGGGAACATACCACACTTCGGAACACGACGTGCAGTCGAAGACCGGGCGACTTGGCCCATTGCTTCTTATAACAATCTGCAGGTCCTGGCGGGAGATCGCCTTGGCAATGCCACGACTCTGGATGACCATCAACATCCTCGTTTATTCCCTCACCAAAATACCACTATTCGCCGAGCTCACGGGTGACTGGATAGCACGCTCCAGTCAACTTCCATTGACTCTCAGCCTCTCATTCTCAGCGGAGATCGTGAAGTCAGCCAAAATGCCTCGCCGGGATCAGGTTTCACCACTCTTTGATACCATCCGACGGTTCGCTCCCAGTTGGCATCGACTCACCCTATGCATACCGACCGATCTGTATGAACCTTTTATCGGTGTCCTCACGTTTACCCCTCTCCTTGAGGATATCCTACTCATCCCAGCCATTTTTCCGGACCAGTCTTTTAATTCCTATTTTCGTATATCCGAAGCTCCTCGCCTGAAGCACCTCGAGTTCTCCTTCGTTTTTGTTGACAAAATAAAGCTTCCGCTGCAAAATCTGGCATCTCTAGAAGTCAACTCCGTCTGCGTGGATGAGATGCTTGAGCTTTTAAGGACCGCCACCCAATTGGTTTCTGCCAAATTTTCATCCGTTTGCGCCAACGCGAACATTTTCCCATTGCCCACAACACCCCTGATCCACCACACCCTCAGGAGATTGGATCTCCTCCCAGGGGACACTGATCTTGCCACAGAATTAGATACCTTCTTGGAAAACATTGTTCTCCCGGCTTTGGAAAGATTTGTGTACCATTCAAAAGGGGGGCTTTGCGTCGACGGTCTCCTATCCCTTTTTACCCGTTCTCGAAGCCCCCTCACCCACTTTGAGATAGTGTTCCCCCACGCTTATCACGATCCGAATGTTGCTGCAAGGGAACTAATCCGCTTATTAGGCGGTATACCTACCATTACTACCCTTTCAATCTCATTACTAGCACCTCGTCTAGAGACAATCGTCACAGACGATTTCTTTCGGCGTTTTGGCGAGACCCTTCACTTTCTCCCCCACCTTGAAGTTCTAAGCTTTGTAGGGTGGCGCGGATTCTCTTGGGGATGCGTCGCAGATCTGTTACAGGTGAGTACCTTATTATTTACCTCTTAATGATATGTAAGCGATAATTAAGTATGGTTTCTGCATTCCAAGGTTAACCAAATCTCCGGTTTTAAGATTCGGATGATTGATATTGTGGTAGACCGTAATATGGACGATGATTCCGACTCATCACTCCTCTTTATTAGCGAAAATGACCTTTCTCGGTTGCTTCACTTCGCCCCTCAGGGTGCAAGGACGACGCTGAATATCGTTGACAATATTACGAAGAGGGATATCATTGCAACCTCTCTGGCATTTCATGGTATTTCCCGTTAGCATGACCTACAGCCTATAACCTTTCGTGATGCACTTTTCTTGTTGCTTGGAATGAAGACATATTAATACGAACAATAATAACCCTGCACACACTGCTAGAATTACGGTTTCAAACAAGTGCACCTCGGTAATGCCGTGAGTCTCTTATGTGCAAGAGTGGTCGTCGGAATGCATTCCGTTTTCGATTCATCGATTTCCTATCATATGCATGGCGTTCAAGTCGTTCAACGTTTCTGTTCCGAATCCTAAAGTAACCAAGCTGGGTCGTACTTTCACTTAACTCTCAAGGCCTTCATTACCACCACCCACTTGAGTACCTCCATCCACAATTGCGTAAACAGTCCAAAGAGTTGCTAAAGGGATAGAATGCAGAGGCTCAAGCCCTCCAGTCCTGCACCAATGATCAATCCTGCACTCCGCTTCCCACGTGCACGATCAATCTCACGGAACAATCACGCTCGTGCTCCTTTGACACCACCACTCTACGTTCTGTCCACTGCGTGCAATTTCTGCATTGAGTTTTGGCCCTCAAACATTTGAACTGAAAAGTGAGTCCACCTGCGGAATGGTAGCCTGGTAACCGCAGCTTGACCAAAATTTCATAGCCACTACGTTTTTCTGGTAGAAGGTGTCAATGAGCACTTCAGAACCATCAGATGTCCATGACCAGTTCGCAAACTCAGAGAGTTATTCAGGTGTACAAGTTGCTGTTCCAAGCTCAGAGCGCACAACACGACTGAATGGTACAACCAGTCCATCGCTGGCGACCGAACCTACCTCCTTGAAGCCAATCCACGGCCCTCCCATTTTGAGCCTCCCTTATGAAGTCCTCGCTGATATATTCTTACGCTACACGGAGGAAATATACGACATCGATGAATGCTACGCAAACTCAAAGCCCGGAAAGGGTGCCCCTTTGCTTCTTGCAGCGGTTTGCAGGTCCTGGCGGGACATCTCATTGACGACGCCTCGACTCTGGACCACCATCAAAATATTCATTTATTCTCTCGCCAAAATTCCCCTACTTGCTGAGATTGCGAAGTGTTGGATGGCGCGCTCTGTGCAACTCCCTTTGTCAATCAGCTTCTCAATTGCCACTTCGATTCTCAAATGGGAGATGGCCCACGTATACCAAGCCTCACCAGTGATTGAAGTTATCAGGTACTATAGTTCTCGTTGGCGCCAACTCACCTTATACATACCAGCTGATCTCTACGAGGACTTGACCGACCCCCTGACATTCACCCCCTTCCTTCAGGATCTTCGACTTTTCCCGGTTGTCACCGAGGACAGTGACCGTCTATTTATTTTCCGATTGGAAAAAGCTCCCTTGCTTTCGCGGTTAGAGACCTCTTGTGTCAGTGTCAACAACATACAAATCCCATGGGCCAGTCTGACCACTCTTAGTGTTGATTCTATCTTCGTCGACGAAGCGCTCGAGCTTCTCAAGCTCGCCGTGCAATTAATTTCGGCCAAATTCTCCGACATATCTGGCAACGGAAGCGTTTTCGAGCTGCCTAAGACCCCATTAACCCACCACCACCTCAGACATTTAGATGTCCGTCCCGAATACGACACTTTCAGGACGGAAACCAATCTACTTTTTCAAAATATCATATTGCCATCCTTGGAAAGCTTTACATATTATGCACAAGATTATTTTTTGGTGGATGAACTCCAAGGCTTTTTTAGGCGTTCCCGGAGCCCTATTATTTTCGAGCTAGTTATCCCAGATGGTAATCCGTTTGTTACGGAAGCAGAACTTATCCATTTGTTGTGGGGTTTATCCAGCATTACCACCCTCTCAGTCTCGGTCTTTCCATCTCCATCCACGCGGAAAATCGTCACAGATTGTTTCATACACCAGTTGTATCTTTCACCAGACTTCCTCCCAAACCTTGAAGTCCTTAACTTTATCGGGATGCATGGATTCTCTTGGGAGTCCATTGCGGATTTATGGCTGGTAAGTTCAAGGTTATCGAGATCCTCCAATTGACGATTCTACCTGTTCACTTCTGTTCAAAGTCCAATCGAAATGGCCCGAAACTTCGACATGTTAATATCAAGCTATGCAACGAAGACAAACCGGACCCCTTGCTCTTCTATATCGACCAAGATAGCCTCACTCGCATGCATCGTCCAATCATTAGTCTCAATACTATTAGACGGGCAACCCTGAATATCACCGACTACACTACAGGGATGGACATGATTTCAGCCTCGTTAGCTTTCCATGGGCTTACCCTTAAGGTATGACTGCGTAATTTTTGAAGTAGTAGTAGCTCGGCGTTCCTTGTCTAGGTATATCCAAGGATTGACTGCCTTCGGCCATTGATTTGAACTACCGACATATCACTATAACGCTCTATATAGTGTTGATGATAGATGCACCTCGTCATACTCATAGTGACTAATGCTGCCTCACTTTCCTGCTTCGTCAAACTCTGAAAAGTCAAAGTGACTTTGAATATTGACGGATTTATCAACGTCTACACAATCAAAGCTACAAAAGTTTTTATGAGCTTGCTCTTGAGCCTTGATTGAATTTTATGGTGTAGCCTTTACGGGTTTAAGAACTACATAGTAAGTAGCGGTGCGGGTTCGGAACTTCGGTGCGATAAAAAAAAAGAAGTCCCAGCTGTGGGAATTAAATTTGGTCGTAGATAATGAACCGGACGTTGTTCAAACGTTGTTTCTTTCCATCCACACACTTGGCTCGAATCCCAACTACGTTCATGCACGCTCAGCATACAGCTGTCTCTCGTTCAGCATCGCACCAATTAGAGCGTGTAATTTACCACGCAAGTGCGTTATTCAAACCCACAATTTTTGCGATCGTTGACATCTGTGTCAAATTCATTGACAGAATCGATCAATGAGATCCACTTTTCAAGTTTCGGACTCGTGTCCATTATCTGATCAAAATTGCAGCGACGAAGTCTCTAAACCTGCGGACTCAGAATTCGAAAAAAATAACACCTTCTCGTCGGACTCTCTGGATAGTGCGAGCAACTGTCGACCAGAAGATCCTCCCATCTTCAACCTACCATTCGAAATCACAGCCAAAATATTCGCGCACTATACCGCTGAAAATTCCACCCCCTTGGACTATCCTGTGCGCGTAAGAAGCACAAGGTCCGCCCCCCTCACTCTTTCAGCAATCTGCAGGACGTGGCGGGAAATTGCCTTTAACTACACCTCAACTCTGGGCGACGGTCAATATCTTCATTTCTTCCTTCGAGCAGATACCTTTACTCGCGGAGCTGGCGAATGACTATATGAACCGCTCAGGAAATTTCCCATTAACGATTAGCATTACCAACTGTGTCAAGCTCGAGAGGTTGGAAACGTGTTACGAACGAGAGGTTAAATGGCTTTTTGATGTCGTTCGGCATTTTTCTACCCGTTGGTACCGACTCATCTTATGCATCTCCCCTGAACTCTATGTAGAGTTTATGGGCGCTCTCTGGTATACTCCCATTCTCGAGGATCTCCGCCTCACTCCCGTCACGCCGCAGGACGAGTCGTGTCGGGTGGTTTTCGAGTTAGGCGGAGCCCCGCGCCTCAGGCATCTCGAATTATCCAACCTCTTCATCAGCAAAGTAAAAGTTCCTCTGCAAAATTTGACATCCCTGGAAGTTAGCACGGTTTGTGTCGATGAGGTGCTCAAACTTCTCAATGGGGCCAATCAGCTGCTTTCTGCCAAATTTTCAAAGATCCTTGGGGATCAGGTTGATCTTGACTTGCCCTGGCCACCAATGCCCATCACCCACCACTTTCTCAGACATCTTGACTTTCGTCCCGATGGCAACGATTACTATACACCGGTGCTCACCTTCCTTCAAAGTATCATAGTTCCCTCCTTAGAGAGTTTCGTTTACCACGGGAAGGACGGTATCTCCGTAGACAAAACCCTAATCCTCCTCAACAGCTCTCAAGTCCCGTTAACCAAGCTCGAGATTGTACTCATCGAGGAATTAGCTGTCGAAGATTCTCGTTTTGAGAAGGACCTGGTCCGATTATTCCGAGGTACACCAACTATCACCAACCTCTCGATCTCATTATTGGCTGAACCTCTGCGCAAAACCGTCACCGAGTCTTTCTTTGGGCTCTTTGGCGATCCTGACTTCCTTCCACAGCTCGAAGTCCTAAACTTCACCGGTTGGAGAGGATTCAGCTGGGCTTCCATACGCAGCCTAAGAACGGTGAGTACATTTACCGGTTTGTCGTAGCTTTTTGATTATTGTTTATATTTCGTTCCAAGACCGAGAAGAAACGGACTGTCAATATGGCAGTAGAAACAGAACACGATGTTAGTTCACCGGGTTATAAACCCGATCCATGCCTCTCTACTTTGTTGAACCTGGTCGCCAAGAATCCCAGCACAACATTGAATGTTGTCGACTACCGCACTGGCAAGGACATGACGCGAGCCCGGTTCGTCGTTTACTGTTGATCCTTCCATGCTTTTAAACAATTTACCAAATATCAGCCTGGCTACAGATAGTTAACGTCAAATTATGAAGCATAGTGAACAGCGACACCCAATATGTAAGGAGACATTGCACTCAACTGAATGCCTGTCCTTTCAGCCTAAAATCAAATGATATAATCGTTAATAGTTATTACTGGGATGGACACGATCGCCGCTCCGTGAGCGTTTCATGGGACACTCCTCGCATTTTATTGAGATTACCAGTTATCCATCCAATTCCAGAACTCGAACGCAATAGATACATCAGAGTATAAATACAGTAAACTTCAAGATAGCTCGAGGGTAATTTAAAGACCGAAATGGACGTAAGGAACCCACGCAAGCAAGGCAGACTCTGAATCGCCAATGGACTTTCGAAGATTCTGAGTTGCACAATGAAGCGCGCGTGCTGCGTGTTCCCCACTTAGACTCTCTGAATCCTGGGTGAGATTTGAATAGAAGTTCTCCGCAATTATTGGCCCGTACTTATCCTCGATTGACCACATCGTCGCCACTGCACCTCGATATCCTGCTGCCAACATTCCGGCGGCAAGGTGGACAGCTTCTTCCGAAAGCTTTTCATCGCCGGTGCTTGTCTGACAAGCCGAGAGGAAAGCAAAGTCCGCATCCACCATGTTTTCCTGGATAATGGTTGAAAGCTCCAGCTGTCCATTGTAGAGCGCAAACCCACTCGCGAGAGGCTTCTCTGTGTCTTGCATTGCATGGCAAGCAAAATGGACGCAGCTGTACGCTTTCATGTTTTGAACGCCACGATCCACAGTAGCGGCGGCACTGTCCAAGCACAAAACTTCGATATCGCGAGCTTTCAATTTCTGTTCAACGATGCGAACTTCAACTCTTGTCTTAGAGATAGGAGGTAATTGCGGGGTGTCAGGTTGGCTAATCATGAAAAGACCTGGTTTGACTTCCAAGTTTTCGACATCTCGTGGCCGCTTTACAATATCTCCAAGCGCTCGGATGGTCGGTGTATAGGAAGATATTGCAAAGTCGAATAGAGTGGTCCCAGCTCCTGGTTTTAAGTCATTGTATCACTGGGAACACCACACCATATTTAGCGTCAAAATATGGTAAAGAGTATGTTAAAAATAGTCAATGTATTTTAAGCATAGTTGCCGATCCTAATATGTAATAGAATATACAAAATAGTTCTTTGTCGTATTTTCTCTCCCAAGTATGGTAAAAATTATGACACATACTTTCTCAGCCTATTTTTGCCAAAAATATCGGGCAGATATAGCAGTCACCATATTTTCGAGACCGAAGTATGCTTAAAATATGTCATAAGTACGCCAACCGTCCAAACCTCTTCCCCGCAGGCCTGAGATGGTGTACGACGACTCACACTCGTTCAGACTTTCACTGCTATGAGCCAAGCACTCAAATAACTGTGCGCATATTCCATATTTCGGTGTGGCTTTGTTATGGAATATGCTAAAAAATATGGTAAAGTCCTCTGACGCGGTTTAGTGTTCTCCTACATTCTCCCATTGTTTCTGACTTATATCCTCCCTCCAGATGTTCTTTCAGGCTTCTGCAAGTCATTTCACAGACACGCCTTCCACATATTTTGTCATTCAAATATGGTAAAAAATGTCCATAAAATATGGTGAACCAAAGATCACCATATTTTACATCGTATTTTCTTACATATTTTCAGGATGTTTTTGAATAGGTGTAGCAGCGACGCTGGGTCCATTAGGCTTGAGTAACGCCAACCAGGAGCCCGCACTAGACGCCTGCAAATTGGGCACCTCAACAATGAGCAGCGGCACCGTTGCTACTGCAGCATCACCTACAGCTTCATATCTTGTGGCGCCGCGGCTTGGGGCACACAGGTCGAGTCGACGACGAGCAAGGTACGTCCGAGCATAAGCCTCTGAACGTCGATGCCGCGGGAGCTAATCCGACCCTCTTTTGCCCTCTTCCACACCAGGTCATCTCGGAGATGCAGGCCCAGGACGCAGCTCGACAAACGAGGTGCACGTTACGATACGAAGCGAACGACAACGAGTGGAATAATCAAAGACCGGCATTCCCGCACCTCGACCTCCGACCTCCCGACCTTTCTCTAACAGCCCTATGTTTCGCCGCCCGCCTCGCAGCTCGTGCCTTACTGACCGTATCCGCGCTGTCACTGGCTGACTCGACTGGGAGGATCCGGGATCCAGGACCCAGGACCCAGGACGGCAACGATAAGGTGGATGGATGGACGCCGACGACAAACAGAAACAGATAGCCGATGCCGCTGACCGCGTCGCCTCGCTGTGGTATATGCGCTGGTAAGTCCTTAAGTCCGCCAATAGCAATACCAACTATCGATCTCGTTGCCGAATCTTAAGGTGTTACTTCTCATGCCGGCGTTTTCTTGACGAACGTCATGATTCCATCAGAGTCTCCGAGTCCGCACACGCCCTCCAGCGTTCTATCAATAATGGGAACCGCGTAAAAGGTGGATTCATCGCAAGAATTTAGACTCCGTGTCTCACTATCTATCGATTGGTTGGGCATAACTTAGTGATCGAGGCAGGAATTCTCAGCTTCGTTTTGAGGTGATTATCTCGCCAATTTTTTGCACGTAACCTACCGATCTCAGAACTAGTCTCGTACCAATTGGGATATCGTCGTCTTATCCCTGAACATCCTTCAACTGGGACCAGATATATCTACACGCTCTCTTAATGTTTGCGGGGCTACAGGCAACGCGACCTACTTGAAAGTAACATATCGTGCTGATCTTCTAATCTTTACAGCACCGGCTTTATCCTACAATCCCAGCTTATCTAGCCCAATAATTGACCTGTCGTGAATGTAAGTATTTAGCTCTCTCTCGTCTCCCAGCCTCGCCTCCCAGGCACAGATGTTAACTTTAACCATTCAGCATTACCACCCTAGACGAGCCTCTTAATAATTACCGAACTTCCGAATGCCTTGTAAATTCAGGACGATATGAAGCAGAAAAACGGATCAAACTCGTATGTGTGTACGTTTCTTTCGTTTAGCATGCTGATCGCATCCTATACATAGTCTGATCTACAGCGCGTCAGAAAGGCAAGTTTTATCAACATATCTCTTTCTAAACTGATTAACCCAGTACAACTACCAGTGGTCGTTCACCCAACAATTATGAACAGCCAGCGCTTAATCGTCCTCCTCCTCTGCCCCCACCTACTATTTCATGATCAAGTCACCTCAAAACTTTGCTCGCCTATACATTTCTCAGCCATCTCCACTTTTCGGCCTTGGGCTTGGGTGACTCGACCTTCCAGTCCTCTTCGGCTGTGTGGCATGTGTGGCATGTAGAGGATGACTGACACTCTTCCTGCGGCAGTGCTTACCGCCGGTTGCTGTACGATGGGATCAGTTCAAACTGGCGAAAGCCACAAAGAACCTTATGATCACTGTCTAGGTTTCCAGCAGCTCCTGGCCAGATGCTCTAGCTTATATACCAGTCGAATGGCCAACAGATTTTAGGATTACATGTAGGTGTATGTATGCACAATGTATCACGGTGTATGTACCACTCTGAAAGTCAGGACGGCAGTGGTTATTCACTTTAGGGAAATCATGCCACCCCTAGCGTGCGCCTCAAGTTGAGCCTGACTTCAACAGTCAGCAAAGGTGCTTCAATTGGTGATAACATGAATCCCGGCCGCCGCTGAGAGGACCTGTTGGGTTGGTGTATAAAAATCCACCTTGACGGCAAAGCGGAACTGACTGATGATTTCTCGGTAGTCTTCAGCTGTAAGTTCGAGGCATCTAACCTCCACGTGTTATCGTCAAGTAACTTTGTATAAAAACCCCACCAACTTACGATCGAAAGTTTGATGATGCCATCCGAGCAGTAGGAGGAAAGTGCTTTGACGCTCTGAAGAGCGGCCTGGACTTCTAGAGGGTAGATTTCGACTGTTTTCTAGATGTATGTGTCAGTATTGTAATAGATGGACAATCTTAAGCTTTGCTGACCGTCGATTGGATGACCTCCATAGCCTTGTTGCGGCCTCCATAAAACAAAAGTGAGCGCAAACAGTGCATTGGTCGCTTAGGACCCATGGCCAAGTATTAAACCTGCGACAAATCGTTCAATGCAGTAACGAGATATTTTATTATTGGTTGAATAAAATTGGAGTAGACTCGATACCATTCTCCCTGGTGGGTAAAAAAAGAATGCATAGATTAGCACCAGGTCCTTCCACACCCGATGTTTTTGTTCGACCCACAGATCGGCAAGTGTCGAGCAGCTGAGAAAAATGGGCATAGGGTAATGTGGTCAGATGTTAAAAACTAGATGGGGTCCATCACGGGTTTACTTGGAGGTCATTGACCGTTCACTATGGAAGGAACCCGAAAAGACACATTAGGCCGATCGAAACACGAGCGATGTTGTCCCTGTGAAGACGAAGCTAAACTAACGAAAGTTGTCATTGCATAGCAGTACTCACGAAATTAAAGCGAACGGAGCGCTTTTTGAAGTCGATATTAGGGACAAAGTTGACATCAGACAATCAGAGTCGAGTTGAAGCTTGAAGTTTGAAGACTTGAAATGGAAGTTCGGAGACACGGTACACCGAATTGAAGTTTCGAAATTAAGATAGAGATTGAGATCGAAGATGCTACTAGTGGATTAAAGAGACGGGTCGAAGGCGATGATCTCATCGCATGGCAGGTAAACGTAGAGTCTAGAGAAGTACCTCAAGAGAGATATTGTGACGAGTGACATACGTGACACACTACGGATGATGCGGAATCTCAAGTTCCTCTTGAACAGTAACTCTACACTCTACACTCCTTCATTCCCTAATCGCTCAGCCGCACTGATGGCTAGATTCTGATGCACGGTTTACAAGTCAAATCAAGGGGGGAAGTATAACGCATGGCTGCGTACTTCATCTGGATATCCTCACGCATGGTATTGCGGGATGGATGTTTGACCTCGACCTCTCTATGTTTGTTGGCAAGCGAATCCAAGGCCGACTGGGAGCGAACAAATTGCACGAAAATAATGAGGCGGCCAGGTTCTCGTACAAGGATTGCAAGTCTATTCGAAGTCTAACGCATGGATGCGTACTTCGTCTAGATATCCTCACGCATGGTATTGCGGGCTGGATATCTATGTTTGTTGGCAAGCAAATCCTAGGCCGAGCGAATTGGACGAAAACGATGGGGCAGCCAGTGAGTCTAGCTTTCCTTTTTCTTTTAGGAGGGGATCTCTGACCACTTGCCCTCAAGCATATCGTCTTGCCAATATTAGGACCGAGCCTTCAGCATCCACAGGATTTCAGGTTCGTGGTCTCTTCTCGCAGGTCACGATGACATTCTGATGTATATGATTTCATGTTTAGGCGCGGCGGGGGCTGGATATCTATGTTCGTTAGCAGGCAAATCCAGGGCCGGGTTCTACGGATTGCAAGTCGATTCGAAGTCTAACGCATGGATGCGTGCTTCGTCTAGATATCCTCACGCATGGTATTGCGGGATGGATGTTTGACCTCTCTATGTTTGTTGGCAAGCGAATCCAAGGCCGACTGGGAGCGAACGAATTGCACGAAAATTATGAGGCGGCCAGGTTCTCGTACACGGATTGCAAGTCTATTCGAAGTCTAACGCATGGATGCGTACTTCGTCTAGATATCCTCACGCATGGTACTGCGGGCTGGATATCTATGTTTGTTGGCAAGCAAATCCTAGGCCGAGCGAATTGGACGAATACGATGGGGCAGCCAGTGAGTCTAGCTTTCCTTTTTCTTTTAGGAGGGGATCTCTGACCACTTGCCCTCAAGCATATCGTCTTGCCAATATTAGGACCGAGCCTTCAGCATCCACAGGATTTCAGGTTCGTGGTCTCTTCTCGCAGGTCACGATGACATTCTGATGTATATGATTTCATGTTTAGGCGCGGCGGGGGCTGGATATCTATGTTCGTTAGCAGGCAAATCCAGGGCCGGGTTCTACGGATTGCAAGTCGATTCGAAGTCTAACGCATGGATGCGTACTTCGTCTAGATATCCTCACGCATGGTACTGCGGGCTGGATATCTATGTTTGTTGCCAAGCAAATCCAAGAAAACGATGAGGCAGCCAGTGAGTCTTATCTTTCCTCTTTATTTTTTTTTGCATTTCTTTCGTATTAACAGTCTTCGCAGCTTAAATGTCGCCTATCGCTTAAGATATGGCTGGCACTTTATCTTGCTCATGAGCCTTGATTTGGATAGTTGGTGAGTCCGTGTTCTGTAGGTCTATAGGACGGGATCTCTGACCAATTGCCCTCAAGCATATTGTCTTGCCAATATTAGGGCCGAGACTCCTGCATGTACAGGATGTCAGGTTCGTGGCCTTCTCTCGCAGGCCACATTGACATCCTTATGCGTACGATTTCATGTTTAGGCGCGGCATCTAAGCCTTGATGGACGGATCTCATGATCAGCATATCTCTTCTCCTTGGTACACTCAGCCTCAAGGTAAGGTAGTTTCGTCGTTTTCTTTTTCGAAGAGTTCTTCATCCTTCATCATCTAGATATTGAACATGTGCACAACGAATCCGACTTCTGCCTTTCCTATTACACGAACCTCAGCCTGCGCTTTGTCGGTTGATCTGAAATCGATGCCTCGCGCGTGGTATCGTCGTCTGGCTGTCTATGTTTGTTGCCCAAGGTGTTGCCCGAATTCTGGGTGGCTGAGAAGTTCGTCGGATCAACTCGTTTTCGCCTCTTTCATTTTCTAAATGTCTCACTCTCGTCAGACTTGTGTATTGGACGGACGCCGAATCATGTGCTGCAAAATCTTGAACTCTCCGAATTTGGGACAATCGGTAATTTAATTCGATAGCTTCAATCTTATTGCCGTTGGAAGTATTCCTTAAGAGCAGTTGATTCTCTGGGATATGAATTCAACGTAGACTGTGACGTTGCGAGGTGTATGACAGTCAGTAATGCTATCGAATCGGCTGTGAAACAGACGTCTCATGTTTTTTATCCAGGTTCTATGGAACTCAACACTGAAGGCAGGGGCCAAGTCGGTTTACACAGGCGGTAAGTTTATTAAGCCGAACTTCTCCATTTTGAAGAGACTCCTCATGTATCTCGGTTTAGATGCTGTCAGGCATGTCGTCGCTATCTCGGGCGAAGTCGGATGGAAAGTCGGGTGTTTATCTGGTTTGTGTGCCAATTTCATATCTCGTGTCGACCACCGTTCTCACTTGAGAGCTAGGGTTTGGATTTCAGTTTCGATGGTTCTTCCATTCTCCTCATCTTCGACCTTGGGATTTGTTAACTCCTCGATCCATTCCAGAGGTGTGGTAAGTCGAGCCTCCCTCAGATTTTGTGAGAATGATTTGGAATTAGGTTAGGATGATTGAAGTGTTGGCTCCGACACATTTATTATCATTACAAGTGTGGCAATATGTCGAGACGTTATGAAGGCCAAGAGAAGACGATCGGTTGCCAGCGTCGTCAACAATCGGCGCCAAGTCTTACTTAGTGTATGTATTGTACATCTCTGGTCCATGTCGGCATCGTTTGTTACGTTCTCATAGCTGCCCTTTAAATTTAGATTTACGAGGGCCTTTCGTCGTCAACACGCTTCGAGACGCTTCGAGAGCTCCCTCTGGCGGTGCTATCTCTGTTGGTTCAACGACAGACCAACCTGGCGCAGAATGCACTAGAAAGTCGTTAAGACCGGCATTAATATTAGAATTCGAAGCCTGTAATACCCTGTCAGCGTGGACATGTAATGAAATGAAAATTGGCACCCGTAAGATTTAATTTTTTTGTTCTCATTGTACGCAAACCTGACGAGTGCTAAGTTGATTCCTCTGGTTGAAATTTCGTCTTTCAACGATACAAGGGGGATCTTACTGAGGAGAGCTTGGAGAAGTGCTCAAGGTCTGTCTGATCAAACGCTCCGTTACTCCCTGCCATTTCTGACACTTTTGTTCCAGTATCTTGCCTAAGGTTTCAATTCACGAGTCGCATATCAAATGGAAAGACGATTTAGCTGCCTGGTTTGGTCATGAGCTCAGACTGAAAAGATGTACGTTTCTGTTCTGTATGCATGCAACTTATGTTCTCATATATCCTCTGAACCCTTCATTAGGTAAATGACCGGCCGTTCATTGCTTCCGTCTAACAATTCACTCGACGCCGTCCTTTTTTTCCGTTTCGACATCTTGGAATCCATCTGGATTCCGTACTATCGCTCTCTTGCATTCTACGCCTCCATTGATTTGTAGCCTATTCCGAGCCAACCTCATTGCCGAAACATCCACGAAATATGTGTACTGGACACCTTCGGCAGATAACTGCTGCCATTCCACCAATGTCCATCCTTGCCTCATCGCCCCATGTATTCCTCTGTGACTCGGCGTAATGCCTACGAATTCCAAGGCGACTCCATGGATTCCGTCCATAACTTTCTACCGGCGACCATGAATCAGGATGTGACGTTGACCGTGTTGGGGCCCATTCTGTCGCATAAATCCCGCGTACGCTTTGTGGGTTGATCACGGGGCGAGTATCGCTGTCTGGCTGCCTATGTTTGTTGGCCCAGGGTGCCTGCATCTTGGCTGTTGGGTAAGTTCGTCAGATCAACTCGTTTTTGCTTCCTTGTATTCTGATGTCTCTCTCATCAGACTTGTATATTGGACTCTACGAATTTGGGGTAATCAGTAAGTCGATAACTCCAATCTTGTCAAGCGGACTATTTGATTTTCTGGCTTCAATTCATCATTGGAATTGTTTTCTACGCTTGAATTTGAGCAATTGTTTCTCTGGGCTACGGAGTCAATGCAAGGTCGCGTAGACTGTGGCGCTGCATGTTGTATGCTTACCTTGTTGATGTCGTCCAGCCTCTTCTGTTTCGAATTCTAGTTCAAATTCGATCGGACGTGACCGGTTGACCGCCTCACCGTCCGTTCTATCGTTCTGCGGCACTGTCTGAGCATTCATGGTCAGCGTTTCCGCCAACAGTGCTGATATGTTCGAAGAAGAACTCTATTGTTTCTAGGTTGCGCGCCATGATGTGTCGTTTCGTCGTTTTCAACCCACCAACCGCATCATCCACTCCCCCCCAAATTTCTCTGGCCGGCACCAACTGGGTTTGCACAACAGAGGTCAATAAATTCGTCTGTGACATAGCATGTCAGAGGATTTGTATGTCACTTAGGTCTCAAGAGAAACAGGAATCCGCTATCTGAATTATGTGTTGGGGCGACAACCATAGCCCAAAGGACTTTTGGAGAGATAGGAAATTTTACTTTGAAGGGCAGTGCAGGAGTGGAGAACTAACCAACGAAAGAATTGTGTTTGAGAGTAGGCTCTGAAGGTCAAGAACAGACGACAGATCAATAGATTTATTAAGGATTATATGGGTTGCCATGTATGTATGTATGTATAACTTGAATCGTCGTGTATCAAAATTGAATCTTGAAAAGTAAAACGCTCGCGAAGAGGGTGATCCCGATACACAGCATCATTTGGACTTGAGAGTCCTTCCTAAGATCTGTGAAAGTCTGGAGGGCGTCGGTGATTCGCTTTAGGGAAGCCATGCCATCCCTAGCGTGCTCCTCAAGTTGGGCCTGACTTCAATAGTCAGAAAAGGTGCATTAGTTGGAAATGATATGGATGCCTACCGCTGCTAAGAGGGCGTCACGGAGCCTCTCAGGTTGGTGTATAAAATCTGCCTTGACGGCAAAGCGGAACTGTTTGATGATTTCTCGGTAGTCCTCGTCTGTGTGTTCGAGGCATCTAACCTCCATGAGCAGTCGTTCCTGACAACATTATAGTGTTATCCTCGAATAGTGTTGTACAAAACGACCACCAACTTACGGCCAATAGCTTTATGACACCATCAGAGCGGATAAGCGAAGCGGCTTCGGCACTCTGAACAGCAGCCTGGACTTCTACATGGTAGGTGTTCATCGTTTTCTACGGGTATGCGTAATTATCATCGTGTATTATAATGGACAGATGATTTTGAAGTTTACTGACCGTAAGTTTAATGACCTCTTCCATGGCCTTCTTGAATAACGTCGAATCTGGCTTCTTGTCGAAGCCACGGCCAAGTATGAGATGCGTTAAGAAAGTATCGTCCATGATATGAGACCGATGAGGGAAATGCGAGTGAGGGAAAGTGGCAAAAAGTCGCTCATGATATATACCGAAGTGGGGTCAAAGACAAGACCGCCCAGGCGTTACATGGCCAGGCGGCAAGAAATAGCGACAAAGATTTCTTGATGTTGCACGGGGGTCGTTTAGGGTCCATGGCCAAGTTCAAAATTTAAAACGGCATGACAATGGTTCGATGGTCCTCGACCTTTGGATGATGAAAGCAGGAGGAACACGACCTGGAACACGACCTGGAACAAAAGATGAATGACAGTCACGAGGGAAACTTCCGGGCCGGTCGTTCCAGCGGGTTCCGACCCTTCGAACCAAGAGGTCATTGACCTTGACGTCGAAGTTCGGAGACACCAAATTGAAGTTTCGAAATTAAGATAGGAATTGAGATCGAAGGTCCAGAAAGTAGGCTGAATTTGGATAAAAGAGACGGGTCGAACGCCATGATCCCATCGCATGGCAGGTAAACTTAGAGTCTAGAGAGAAGTTCAAGTTTTTCAAGAGAGATATTGTGACGAGTGACACACGTGACACGCTAGGGATGATGCGGAATCCATCAAGTTCCTTGAAGTTCCTCTTGAACAGTAACTCTACACTCCTTCATTCCTTCATCGCTCAGCGGCACTGATGGCTAAATTCTGATGCACGGTTTACAAGTCAAATCAAGGGGGGAAGTATAACGCATGGCTGCGTACTTCATCTAGATATCCTCACGCATGGTATTGCGGGATGGATGTTTGACCTCTCTATGTTTGTTGGCAAGCGAATCCAAGGCCGACTGGGAGCGAACGAATTGCACGGAAATGATGAGGCGGCCAGGTTGAGGCGGCCAGGTTCTCGTACACGGATTGCAAGTCTATTCGAAGTCCTAACGCATGGATGCGTACTTCGTCTAGATATCCTCACGCATGGTACTGCGGGTTGGATATCTATGTTTGTTGGCAAGCAAATCCAAGGCCGAGCGAATTACACGAATACGATGGGGCAGCCAGTGAGTCTAGCTTTCCTTTTTATTTTAGGAAGGTATCTCTGACCACTTGCCCTCAAGCATATCGTCTTGCCAATATTAGGACCGAGCCTTCAGCATCCACAGGATTTCAGGTTCGTGGTCTCTTCTCCCAGGTCACGTTGACATTGTTATGTACATGATTTCATGTTTAGGCGCTGCGCGGGCTGGATATCTATGTTCGTTAGCAGGCAAATCCAGGGCCGGGTTCTACGGATTGCAAGTCGATTCAAAGTCTAACGCATGAATGCGTACTTCGTCTAGATATCCTCACGCATGGTATTGCGGGCTGGATATCTATGTTTGTTGGCAAGCAAATCCAAGGCCGAGCGAATTGCACGAAAACGATGAGGCGGCCAGGTTCTCGTACAAGGATTTCAAGTCTATTCGAAGTCTAACGGATGGATGCGTACTTCGTCTAGATATCCTCACGCATGGTACTGCGGGTTGGATATCTATGTTTGTTGGCAAGCAAATCCAAGGCCGAGCGAATTACACGAATACGATGGGGCAGGCAGTGAGTCTAGCTTTCCTTTTTTTTCTAGGAAGGGATCTCTGACCCCTTGCCCTCAAGCATATCGTCTTGCCAATATTAGGACCGAGCCTTCAGCATCCACAGGATTTCAGGTTCGTGGCCTCTTCTCCCAGGTCACGTTGACATTCTTATGTATATGATTTCATGTTTAGGCGCTGCGCGGGCTGGATATCTATGTTCGTTAGCAGGCAAATCCAGGGCCGGGTTCTACGGATTGCAAGTCGATTCGAAGTCTAACGCATGGATGCGTACTTCGTCTAGATATCCTCACGCATGGTACTGCGGGCTGGATATCTATGTTTGTTGGCAAGCAAATCCAAGGCCGAGCGAATTGC
Organism: Galerina marginata; assembly: GCA_023014335.1. Taxonomy (NCBI): domain Eukaryota; kingdom Fungi; phylum Basidiomycota; class Agaricomycetes; order Agaricales; family Galerinaceae; genus Galerina; species Galerina marginata. The sequence continues at coordinate 457,176 of JAECYW010000022.1, forward strand.
ACGAAAACGATGAGGCGGCCAGGTTCTCGTACAAGGATTTCAAGTCTATTCGAAGTCTAACGCATGAATGCATACTTCGTCTAGATATCCTCACGCATGGTATTGCGGGCTGGATATCTATGTTTGTTGGCAAGCAAATCCAAGGCCGAGCGAATTGCACGAAAACGATGAGGCGGCCAGGTTCTCGTACAAGGATTTCAAGTCTATTCGAAGTCTAACGGATGGATGCGTACTTCGTCTAGATATCCTCACGCATGGTACTGCGGGCTGGATATCTGTGTTCATTACAAGCAAATCCAAGGCCGAGCGAATTGCACGAATACGATGGGGCAGCCAGTAAGTCTTGCTTTCCTTTTTTTTTTAGGAAGGGATATCTGACCTCTTGCCCTCAAGCATATCGTCTTGCCAATATTAGGGCTGAGCCTTCAGCATCCACAGGATTTCAGGTTCGTGGCCTCTTCTCGCAGGCCACATTGACATCCTTATGTATACGATTTCATGTTTAGGCGCGGCATCTGAGCCTTGATGGACCGATCTCATGATTAGCATATCTCTTCTCCTTGGTACACTCAGCCTCAAGGTAAGGTAGTTTCGTCGTTTTCTTTTTCGAAGAGTTCTTCATCCTTCATCATCTAGATATTGAACATGTGCACAACGAATCTCGACTTCGGCCTTTCCTATTACACGAACCTCAGCCTACGCTTTGTCGGTTGATCTGAAAGCGATGCCTCGTGCGTGGTATCGCCGTCTGGCTGTCTATGTTTGTTGCCCAAGGTTGCCCGAATTCTGGGTGGCTGAGAAGTTCGTCGGATCAACTCGTTTTCGCTTCTTTCATTTTCTAAATGTCTCTCTCTCGTCAGACTTGTGTATTGGACGGACGCCGAATCATGTGCTGAAAGATCTTGAACTCTCCAATTTTGGGACAATCGGTAATTTAATTCGATAGCTTCAAGCTTATTGCCGTTGGAAGTATTCCTTACATCTTCTAATTTAGTAACCGATATCGCGTCCACTTTTCAAGGAACGTAGACTATGACGTTGTGGGGTGTATGACCGTCAGTAAGGCCATCGAATTGGCTGTGAAACAGATGTCTCAAGTTTTTTCATCCAGGTTCTGCGGAATTCAACATTGTTTGAAGAATGGACGAACGCTAGAGGCAGCTAAGTCGGTTTGAACGGGTGGTAAGTTTATTGGACCGAACTTCTCTAATTTGAAGAGACTCCTCATGTATCTCGATTTAGATGACGTCAGGCATATCCGCCGCTATCTCGGGCCAAGTCGGACGGAGAATCATGTGTTTATCTGGTTTGTGGGCCTTTTTCATATCTCGTGTCGATCACCATTCTCACTTCAGAGTTAGTGTTTGGATTTGGTTCTTTGGTTCTCCTCATTTGACTTCGGGTACTGCTCAGTAATTTTGGCTTTCTCCTGTGAAGATGACAGTCTGACTATGTCTAGATATCATATCAACTGCAGTCATTAAAAAGATAATTCCTCGACCATTCCAGAGGTTTTGTATGTCGAATCTTGCTCAGTTTTTGTCAGAATGATTTTACTGACCGTGTAAATGAATTAGGTTAGGATGATTGAAATGTTGGCTTCAACTTCCGTCGACACTATCTATTATCACTACAAGTGTGGCAATATGTCGAACTGTTATGAAGGCCAACAGAAGATGATTGGTCGCTAGCGTCGTCAACATGTACAATCGGTGCCAAGTCTTGAATGAAGCACGTACTGTATTGTACGTCTCTACTCCACATCGGCGTCGTTTGTTGTTTTCTCATAGCCGCCTTTTAAAGTCAGGTCAACGGGGGACCATTCGTCGTCGACACGCTTCAAGAGTTTCCTTTGGTGGTGCTCTCTCTGTTGGTTTAACAACAGACCAACCAACAGACCATCCTGTTACAGGGTTGATATCTCTGGCTGAAATTTCGTCCACGTCCGATCAAATGCTCTGTTGCTTCCTGCCATCTCAGACACTGTTGTTCCAGTTGGGTTATATTCCTTGCCCAATGTTTCAATTCACGTGTCGCATCTCAAAATGGAAAGGCGATTTAGCTGCCTGGTTTGACCTTGAGCTCAGACTGAAAAGATGTACGTCTCTGCTCTGTGTTCACACAACTTATGTTCTCATATATCCTCTGAACCTTTCATTAGGTAAATAACTGACCGGCCGTTCGTTGCTTCTGTCTAACAATTCACTCGACGCCGTCCTTTTTTCCGTTCCGACCTCTTGGAATCCATCTGCATTCCGTACTTTCGCTCTGCTCTCTAACGTTCTTGAGATTCCATCGGATTCAACGCCTCCATCGATTTGTAGTCATCAAAACAAACTGTTTCGAGGTAATCATTGTCGAAACATTCACAGCATATGTATACTGGACACGTTCGGCAGATCACTGCCATTATTCCATCAATGTCCATCCTCGCGTCATAGCCCCATGTCTTCTTTTGTGACTCGGCGTATGCCTCTGAATTCCAGGCGGACTCCATGCATTCCTTGTATAAATTGTTACCGGCGCCGATGGATCCAGATGGGCCGCTGACCGCGTTGCGGCCAGAGTTTCCTCTGGCGGTGCTCTCTCTGTTGGTTCAATTACAGACCAACCTGGCGCAGAATGCACCAAAAAGTCGTTAAGACCGGCATTAATATTAGAAGCCTGCATTACCCTGTCTTCGTGGACATGTAATGCAATGAAATTTGGCACGTTGCGACCTTTTCTATGGCATGAATTCCCGTGTATGCTTCATGGGTTGATCAGAAGGCGAGTATCGCCGTCCGGCTGTCTATGTTTGTTGGCCAATGTTCTCTGCATTTTGGCTGGTTGGTGAGTTTGTCTGATCAACCCGTTTTCGTTTCCTTCGTATTCTGATGTCTCCCTCACCAGACTTGTATATTGGACTGCATCTGAATCATGTGTTCAAAAAACTGGGACTGTACGAATTTGGGCCAGTTGCTAAATCGCTAGTTTGAAACTTTGCACGGGTCTTGTAACTGGATTACTACTATGAGACCAACACAATCCCTTTGTCAATTTCCAACGAAAGAAATATTCACAAGAAAAGCACAGAAAAACTCACTTGGCTCTCAATGATGTAGGGCCAGCCGCCAACTGCAGCACAAAATTGCTCGGGATGATCGGATTGCCAGGAATAAGATCGCCATCACTGACATATCCGGTGAAATCGCCCGCATTGCTCCTTATGACAGAGCCGCCGTAGCTCGCGGCGAAGGCGGCCATGGCTCTCCACGACGCAGCGAGATTCCCCCACCTATGGATGCTACCTTGATATATGAACCCATGCCAGTTGCCTAAAACTCTGATATATCCAGCTTGCCAACTGCCTAGCTTCCGCTTTAGGAAGGATCTTATAAATCATGCTGTAGAGTGCCGGAAATGCCGGGGATGGCTAGGGAGCTTTCTCTGGGGGCGGGTAGGGTGCAATGGATGCCGGGAATGCCGGGCTAGAGGGCGGGGAAGGGGTAGAATTAGTGTAGGATGGCGGGAATGTACAAACATGGAACAAACAAAGCAGGAGAATGGCCCCGGGGCGGTATTTTTGTTCCTGGGCGGGAAATAGGCGCTTTCGAGCCACGAAAAATTGTGCAATAGGGTTAGATATATTATTGACGCCCTATTCACCTTTTTGCGCATCCCAATCCGTGCGGGATTGGATGGATTAGCGCTCGAGCATTTGGATGACCTTCTATTTTTAGATTGCGATAATTCTCAATGCGGTATCTATCTCCGGACATTTGATGGGCTCTTTTTTTCATCATTTTGCCCTCCGCTCCCGTACCATTTCTGTACCCCTTCAATAAACTATCTAGTTGCACTCCCCTTGTGAATATGAATCTAACAGTACTAAATTTGTATCTATCACCCCTCAGGACGAGAGTGGATGGATGGTATGAAATTTTGAACCACCTTCCTGATTCGGAACGCAGTGACCTGACTCGAAAAAAAGAGGAAAGAAAAGATATTATATTAATCTACCTAGGTACAATGCAGGTACTAACTAAAGCTACGTTATACTGCTGTTTGCCTCACGCATGGGTACTCTACCCTCGTCCTTCCCTGCCCTTGGCCTAACCGCGACCAGGGATGACGTTGCACAATGCCTGCTACCCAGCCTTCGGCCCTCGGCCATACTCATCCCAGCGAGCAGATTGTGGCGGCAGTCGTACGTTTGGTGCCCAGTGTCGTCATGTCCAAAGCGGTTGAGTTGTCAACGAAGACGAACGCGGCGACGGCACCGACGAACGCGAACACCGCGAGTCCGTGGTCGGTTCCTTGGTTCACGTCCTGACCGTGCTTTGGAGAGTCATTCGTGGGGCGAGTGGTGAGTAGTACCTTTGAACACCGGTGCCGACGAACGCAAACACGTCGATGTTCGTGTTCAATTCCTCCGTTCACGCTACGAGCGCCTGCCTTGAGGGTCGTAGGTAGGACGAGCAGCGAGTGGGACGGCGGTACACTGGTGTAGCAGTGGGGGAACCACAAGCTACCCATGGCTAGGACTCCTAGACGGTTTGAGAGGAGGCAACGATCATTGTTCCTTCCTGCCACCCCGCCCATGTCGTCATATCCAACGGGAGCAGCAGCAGTGGTGGTGGTGCAGCACCGAGGATCCTCGCTGCTGTATTCGCAGAAGCAGGGCTTCTGCTGCTGCCGACATACCGTAGAGACCAGCACGACCCCTGCTGATCACTTCGTGCTGTCCCGGAGGCCTCGTATGGCGGGGCTAGGCGAACGCGGTCTTGGGAGGTAGCGGCGGGTCGCTGTCGGCGGGGAGAGCCAGGAGGTGGCAGCAGCAGCGGTGCTCAAACCAGCAATGAGCTGTCGCAGGGAAAATGAGTACTTAGGACATGAGAAAGTAGAGAAGACGAGTCGAGTCGTATTGACGACTCGACTCGCGACGCACCAGGCGGGTCTCCCTCTCCAGGGTCTCCCCTCATCGTCCTTTTCCCCTGTTTCCCATCCGAAACGTTGAAACGGTAATCTATGCCCCTCAGAGTGAGGGGCAAGTCGCGATGTCACACCAAGTCGAGTGGACTGTACAAATACCTTAAACACCTACTTAAAAGACATATCTGTAAGTGAAACACGTAGAATACACGATATGGACTTACAAAAAACCTTCGGGGAGCCATGAGGGATGGGATGGGCAAGGTAATGATGAGTGGTGGTGGTCGGTTGTAAGCAGCAGTGGCACATTTCGAGTTCGTTGATGCGTTCGAGCGGACTTTAAACACTCGGACCGTGCAATTCCCGATGCCCGCTCGCTATCTGCATCGACGTTGAGCCCACTGGGGGCGTTAAATAAAAATTGTAAGGGCGTGAAACCTTGTGTTAAAGACAACTGAATACAAATACTCAAATTTTAAAAGTCAATAGACCCCCAAAACGGTGAGACTGGAGGTAAGTAGCTGCGAGGTGATTTCGGGACAAGACCCATGGAATCTGTGAGCCACACCTCACCGGTTTGAATATATATTTCGAAAAAAAAAAAGACTTTTAATGACCTAAGACATGTATATTTAAAAGTAGATACTTCCGAAGGAATTTGAATAACATTTTAAAAACCTCACAATTCAGGTAAACTCGACTTCGTGAAGTGAGGAATTATTCAAACTACTATTTAGACACATGGAATGGTGTATATTAACCACCTGTATATAGATCTACAAAAAGTTTTATATCTGTTACATTGTAGAAAGAGGTAGGCACGAAATACGTTCAAAGCGGATCCATCAACGACGTTGGTTCCCAGTTGGTTCAGGTTTCAATAGTACACTGGAAGCTATCTTGTCGACTTATCAAGGTATCGGTCAATCGGTTCCCTCAGAAATTGCATATTGAAATTCTATACCATGCCTATATCTCTAAAGTAGATTTACTGCATTTATGTGAAGCTCAGATTTCATCTACTTCGTCAAAGGGAGTTCACCGAATTGTTTCGTAGGGTGATAACCATGCTTTTTAAATATATTAAATTAGATTCGTGGTATTTTTACTTGTAAGCCGAGAGTACCTAACTAATCGATATCTAAAGCATATCCCGAAACAAATCAGACCCACAGATGCGCTGGGAACTGCTTCGGCGACGTTGCAAACCTCGAGAACGGATCGGAGGCTGGCCGGTCCGGGTTTGCCAGCCAATCGGGTGGCTTGGGAAACTTCCGGGAAACACATCAACAACGATCAACGTCGTTGATCTTTGTTCCCAACCACCACCGACCAACCTCCTCTGCCTCTGCCTTTCCTTCCTCCCTCCCATCCTTCAGCCCCGCCGTGTGCCTCTCCCTTACGACAGGATGTAGGCCGGCAACGAATGCCAAACGCCCACCGAACCACCTCGAAAGCAAACGACAGGAAAAGGGAAAGCTTCTATGCTACCAACACACAGAGATCTGGTCGGCTCCGCAGTGGCGTGAACGGGTGCGGTGTTGTAGGAAATCACAAGGGGAGGCCCTGTAGAGGGAGACCCGGAAGGTGCGTCGTGAAATTTCCGCAGCTACGTCCACTCACCCACCTGCCAGCCCTACGCTCACCGTTTCGCTGCTGTCCCGCGGACGTGCAGGACCCAGCCGATGCCCCACTCGAACCGGGGAATTCCGCAGGCCGCCTGCATCACCACCTCTCTCTCCCTATGTCGCCAACGCCGACGCCGACCTGGGGGGCGTAGGCTCGCCTTCAACACCACTTCTGCGCATACGCAGTCTTTTCGCCATCACAGCCGTCGTTGCAGGGACGAGAACCAGTCTCCAGCAAGACGACAGCGACGACGAGGTGGACGCCTGGGCGGCAGTGGCGCCGAGCAGAACAAACACCTGCTCTTGCTGCTGCGTCCTTGGCGGTGGTGTGTGGGATACGACGAGTGGATCAGCAGCAGCAGGTCGGGCTGGGGCTGCCGCTGCTATGCCCCTCGTTGTCTGGCCCGCGTGGATGCAGGGCCGGAACGAGAGGAACGAGTCCTTATGACCATAAGGACTCGATCCTCTGGTCATAAGGACTCGATCCTCTCTTGCACCACCTCGCGTCAGCTGCAGCAGCAGTTCGTACTGCACCAGAATCATTACGCTGCCATCTCGAGCCCCGACGACGACGAGCAGCAGCAGCGGCAAGGCCCCTGCAGCTTTCGAGCCCTGAGGACGACTCACGAAGTAGGCGTCTTCGTAGTCGTTCGCGAGCTACGCCCCCGCATTGCCGCTGCTCAGAAGTCGCAAGAGAGCACCGGAAGGCCGCAGACCCCACCGCCACCGCTGGTACTGGTACTTCGACCTTGGACTCGCCACCGTCCTTCTATCCGCAAGTCCCACTGAGCCTAAGACCTGGAGCGAAGATAGTAGGATGGCGACAACACGGTGGCGCCGCCGTTTAACCCAATCATATACAGTTTTCAGTTTTCGCCCCCCCCCCCCTCTGTTATGTATTAGTATGTCTGTAGTCCTTATGTACCGGTCTGTATATACATAGCTGCTGTGCTTGTATCGTAGGTAGATTTCTAATATATTAGCTTTTATTTCATAGGCTGCGATTCAGCGAGTTCGAGTGCTTTCCGAATTGGGAAGGTGGTTCAGAAATGTATGTCATGCATTCACCCACTTCCCAGGGGTTTTAGGCCACGAAAGTAGTATCAATAGATTCGCATTATTAAGGGGAATACAACTAGATACTTGATTTAAAGATTCACGAAAGCGAGCGCAGAGGGAAGGGGAAATGATCGAACGAGAGTTCCATCAATGTGTCCGGAGATAACTGCCGCATTGAGAATTATCGCAATCTAAAAATAGAAGGTCATCCAAATGCTCGAGCGCTAATCCATCCAATCCCGCACGGATTGGGACGCGCAAAAAGGTGAATAGGGCGTCAATAATATATCTAATCCTATTGCACAATTTTTCGTGGCTCGAAAGCGCCTATTTCCCGCCCAGGGACAAAAATACCGCCCCGGGGCCATTCTCCTGCTTTGTTTGTTCCTTGTTTACACATTCCCGCCATCCTGCACTGGTTCTGCCCCTCTCCCGCCCTCTACCCCGGCATTCTCGGCATCCATAGCACCCTACCCGCCCCCCAAATGGGTCCCTAGCTCATCCCCGGCATTTCCGGCACCCTAAAGGATGATTTATAATAGGCATCCTAAAGCGGAAGCTAGGCAGTTGGCAAGCTGGATATATCAGAGTTTTAGGCAACTGGCATGGGTTCATATATAAATCTAGCATACATGGCTGATTCCCCGTAGACTCAGAGCGCTGGAACGGGCCGACAGAGGAGGACGAGCTCGCGTTCGAGTATGATCTCAAGCCTGGGTTGGACGAGGTATTGATCTAGTACTTCCTATCTCGACCTGATGTTGCGTTTCCCTTTAGCCGCTCGACCTTTTTGACGCGCTTGCGCAGACCTCGTGCTCTTCCTAAGCGGACGCCTCCCATAGGTCCTCCAACATGTGACGTCAGCACTACGCCTCGACGTTCGGCGTGCTCATATGAATTTGGCTCTGGTGTTCAACGAGTAGTCGGGTGGACATCTTGCCACGGGCAAGGCGCAGAGGCGATGTCAACGAATGCAATCACTGATGAATGTCGCCGCTATTCCGGACGAAGTCGGACGGAGAGTCGGGTGGGTGTTTATCTGTTTTGTGGCCCTTTTCATATTTCGTGTCGACCACCATTCTCACTTCAGAGCTCGGGTTTGGATTTCAGTCCGGATGGTTCTTCCATTCTCCCCATCTTCGACTTCGGGTACTGGTCAGTAATTTTTGCTCTTTTGGTATGCACGTCTAACTATACCTAGATATGAAATCAACTCAGAGTTATTAATGAAGATAACTCCTCGACCCATTCCAGAGGTTTGGTAAGTCGAATCCCCCTCAGATTTTGTGAGAATGATTTTGATGAGCGTGTAAATGAATTAGGTCAGGATGATTGAAGTGTTGGCTCCGACACATTTATTATCATTACAAGTGTGGCAATATTTCGAGACGTTATGAAGGCCAAGAGAAGACGATTGGTCGCCAACGTTGTCAACAATCGGCGCCAAGTCTTACTTACTGTAATGTACATTTCTGGTCCACACCGGCGTCGTTTGTTATTTTCTCATAGCCGTCTTTAAAATTAGGTCAACGAGGACCATTCGTCGTCGACACGCTTCGAGAGTTTACTCTGGCGGTGCTATCTCTGTTGGTTCATCGACAGATCAACCTGGCGCGGAATGCACCAAAAAGTTGTTAAGACCGGCAATAATATTAAAAGCCTGTCAACGTGGACATGTAATGAAGTGAAACTTGGCACCCGTGAGTTTAATTTTTCGTTCTCAGTGTACGCATGCTAGAACAGTGCTAGGTTGATTTCTCTGGTCGAGATTTTGTCGTTCAATGTTACATAGGGACCTTACTGAGGAGAGCTTGGAGAAGTGCTCAAGGTCTGTCCGATCAAACACTCCGTTACCTCCTGCCATATCTGACACTCTTGTTCTAGCCGGGTTATATATCTTGCCTAAAGTTTCAACTCACGAGTCGCATATCAAAATGGAGAGACAATTCAGCTGCCTGGTTTGATCATGAGGTCAGACTGAAAAGATGTACGTTTATGTTCTGTATGCACACGACTTATGTTCTCACATATCCTCCGAACCCTTCATCAGGTAAATGGCCCGCCGTTCGTTGCTTCTCTCTGACACAGCACTAGACGCCGTCCGTTTTCTCCGTTCCGACCTCTTGGAATCCATTAGGATTTCGTACTTTTGTTTAACATTCCTGAGATTCCATCTTGGATTCTACGCATTCCGTCGATTTTCTACCTATCGAACGACCTGTATCGAATCAACTGCATTTCCGAAGCATGCATAACAATATACTGGATATCATCGTCAGATAGCTGCCATTGTTCCACCACGACTTGCTCACTCGAATCTTTCGAACATGCCCGTCCTCACCTCATAATCCCTTTCGGACTCGATATATGCTCCCGAATTCCAAACGGGGATTCCCTACATAGCATTGTGCTGGCGACCATGGATCAGGATAGGACGTTGACCGCGTTGCCATTTTCTCTTGGGAACTCCTATATGAACGGCAAATGTAAAACAATCATATGTATCCTTGCATGTTGTCCGCCGTTTTGTTGTGGACGCAACTTCTCTTTTAGAATTATTCTGACCTTCACATCTTCAACACATCCTGTAAGCGATATCCCAGACCGTCCAATTGGAGCCTTCGCGTATCTAGATATGTGGATTCCGTCTCGTTCTGTTGTTGCTGGTTCGATTCACGTCTCATAGCCATACATAGGTTGTGCTCAGCTCCGGTTGGATGCCGCATTTCCTCTTCAAGTCGATGGTCATATTGTATCTCGATGCCCTCCTTGCACGCACAGAAAGAACTGTGGATTGCTTATGTACTCCCTCACTAACAGTCAGCTCAACGGATTTCAACGGATCCCAATCCTAAAGCCTACTGCTGGTCGTCCAATCGATTAAGCCCTGGTATTGCGACCGATCCGCCATCTCCTGTTAATCAACCCATATACCAATTACCACTGGAACGTATCCTCCTCAGTGAATGTAGGAGTATGTTCTGCCGACCGTACTTGTGGGACCGTAACACACTACTTGCCTGCCACAGCGTCCCATTCTGCCCTCTTCAATTGCAGGTCTCTATGGATTCCGTACTTCCGTGATCTCGATTCCATCCTGAATTCTACGCCTTCCATCGACGATTTATCTATCAAATGACCAGATCCTGAGTCGGCGTCCCAACTTGCACCTCCCACGATTACACACTGGCGGCGATAGATTATCAACCCTGCCTTCAAGCCTTATAATTGCTTCGCATTCTGTCGCCGCTTTCAGAGACACAACGGTCTCTCTCGCCTTTGTTCAACATATCGCCTTCCTGTATGAGGCGGGATTCTGGGTCTCCTGTAATCTCTATTTTCACCACCTGCAGTAATCACAGGAAACAGTCTGCACTTGAAGGTCGCTCTGGCAATTGTCATCTCCCGTTGATACATGCATTGCCCTCCACCTTACCTCACTCAAGTTCAATATCTTGACTCATCAGCTCTTCCCATTGATTTTCATCAAAAAATCGTGATATAACACATGAAAGAAGATCTCTAAAAACAGGACTGGATCGCAATATAACTGCTCGACGTGCATTGTTCCAGTCACCGAAACATCGCCATGTAATTCACAAATCCTACATAATATACATCATCCTACACCAGCCCAAAGAAATGATCTGCCAAGCCCGCCTTGGTCTTGGTCCGAAAATCCCTCAGGGCATTGAGCCCTGCCACCCGGCACTCACTGTTCATCCCTGTCCTGAGATCGTCATCGTTCATGAGCTGGTCGCGCAAACACTCAAGCAGCGCCAGGATGTCCGCCGAGCTGATCCCCAAAATCCTTTTCCAGCCAGAAGCAAAGACCCAGCGGCGCTCCCATGTCCCCACGCACTTTATGTGTCCCCCTTCTGTGCACCCTTCTCCTCCCTTCGCATTCTTGTCTCCGGTCCAAGGCAGCACGATGGGGTGCAGCCTCAGCCTCTCCCACATGCTTATGAGCGACCAATATCCCGTCAGCAGCCGCATCACCTGCCCGTTGTTCAACTTCAGGTCTGCGCGGAGTTGCAGCGCACCATTCACTGTGCAGGTTCCCTGACGGTCAACCATGTCCTGCACGTGTGTATAATATGCCACGCCCTTGAGCTTCACCAGCCCGTGTCGGTCTGCAGCCTGAATTGCCGGCACTGAAGGCGCATCTTTCGCCTCGAGGCGCATGCACCACTTCTCAACGATGAGTGCGAGTGTATCATCGAATTTGTACTTTATACAAGCATCGACGAGCTGGGAGAGCGTAGCGGAAGGACAGGATTCTATAAAGGTAGCAGAGGAGGCAACCGTGTGGAGTGCGCCGCGCATCCAGGCCTGCAGTTTTGGGATATCATATTTTTTGGTCATAGAGGCGATGAGAATGAGGCGGTCTATATAGGCTTGTTCGTGTGGTAAGGCGGCGAGCTCATCAACGCTGTAGGAACAAGTGTTGTAAGGACTAAATTCTGAGGGTAGGGGAGGAATGAGACACACGTTGCATATAGTGCCCAGAGGAAAGCATGGTATTCTTCTACGGTTGGGAGGATGAACCGGAGAGGCTTGTCCTCCGTTGTCGGTCCGTTATCTTGGATGTGTTCCTCCAGCAGCTCGGTCATGAAGTACGAGCATGATAAGAGCTCTTTATGGATCTAGAGCACACCAATGCCATACAAGTTGAGTAAGTAGCATCAAAGCACATAACGCTTATTGTACTCACTTTGAACGACACATTCTCAACCCTTATATAACAATCCGCACCGACATCCTCTTTGAAGAATACGGGGTCGCGCTCCACCGTCTTGGTCGTGTGCAACGTGAACTTTTTTCTTTCCCTACTCCCATCCTCTTCGACGCGCTGCCGCTTCCTTGGCCGCCTCTCCTTCTCGCGCTCTTCTTTCGGGTGGCGCGCTTCGTGGATCGTGCTGCCGTCCACAATCATAAACTTGCGGAAGGACGAAGTCGTCAAGGGCATCTTCAGCGTGCGATATGCGAATTAAGTTTGTCTTTGCTTTGTGTTTTGTTGGGTTGTTTCGGTATGAGTGGCAACCAGTGCTAAGAAGTGAATATTGAAAAGGTTATTGATGTGGAGTGGTCGATGCAGAAAAATGGGTCTAGGAAGACAGAGGCGGTGGAAGACTACTTAGCTCGAAACGTTGCGATTGCGAGATGGAGTTTGGAAGAAAGGGAGCAGAAGACATGTCGCCGATTATAACCAAATCCTGTTCGAGTGGCCAAATGCAAACGAGGAGTTGCAAATGAGGCCTGAGGACCTGAATGGTCCATGAACGGTCTGGCACAAACGGATTTGGCTTCCGGCTTAGACCATCGTCACACAGGTTGCACCGTGACACGCGTGACAGTGCACACCTATCATTAGATTTCTCCTCTTCGAATTCTCCTTGCTTTCATTGTCGAGGTATACGCAGAATACAACCGTAGACTCGGTCGGCATCTCACTTGACTCCATGCTTGCATAGTATGCTACTTGCTTTTGTTTCCCAGTGGATTAGTTCTATCTTGTCGTTCGCTCTCATTTTCTTGGTTCGACTCCCACTTCTCTCAGACGTAGACCGTACAGCACCTTTTTTTCCCTGGTTGACTTGTTGTCAACTTTATACATAAAACCTTGATCAAACCTCAGTTACTGTGGCTCCTCCAGCTCGCTCCATTGCACCCGAATCCTCTGTATACTTCTCTGAGCATGCGCAATATCTTCTGGCCTTCTTCCGCTTTCCCTGGCCCCGCGTATGATCATGACGCAGAATTCACTTCTTCGTGGATTTCACGAATTTTTGCTTTATATCCGAGTCTCGTCCCAGTATCTTGCGTGAATCGTCGGTTTCACTTTTTTTGCAAAAATTGTCAACGAAGCTTACCGAGCTCGTAACAGGACATACCACTCCAGATACCCAGAAGGACATCGCACCTCAGGAAGGTACTGAAGACGCATAATACACACGAATTATTTCCAGGTCGCGTTGTGGATGCGCAATCCTGCACGTTTATAGTCGCATGAAAACTCGCCTCAGTACTCAACAGCGAGATTGCGTAATCCACCCTGTCCTGACCAATTTTACATAACAAAATGAAGAAATCGAAATGAAGAAGATGACACTCACCATCCATTTCGGTATCGGATTCTGAAGATGGAACGCTTGGTAATTGTAAACTCAAGCACTCAAGTACTCCGGCAAGCCAAACCGAGGAGGTTGACTACGTTACATAAGCTGGCCCCAATTTCCAATCACGTGATACCTCCAAAGGCAACTGCGCAGCCGATTCGTTGTCTTTCATCTTGATGATGTCCACCACCTACAATCCAGAGCGTCGCTCATATTGTATTCATACCCGTCTATCTAATGATAAATCACGCCCTACAGTCATTCTAATGCCATTCCTTTCTCCCGGCAGGTCCTCCGGAGATTTGACTCACATGTTGACCTCGTCCCCGGCTCCTGACCCAGCCACTGCCACTGTTACTGTTCAAGAATTAACCGGCTTGATGCCTGATTCTCCTATTCCGCTCGATAATGTGAGTCCAAAGACTTATCTTTTGGCATTCAACACATTTACTTTATGTCAGCCCTCAACTTGTCCAACCACTAGTGTCAATGATCCCCACACCACCAATGGCGTGAGTTAGGGCATTGATAACCAGACAGGCGATTGATATATGCTCTTTCCTTTAGTCTTCAACTTCCTCAACTGTCAATTCCACTACTGCTCCTCAGTGCGCCGGGCAGCCTGACGGAATGTCTGGAACGTGAGTCTAATTTTTTAGAAGGCTGTTTCTACCTGAGATGCTCAAATTTGAAATTTGCGCTTTCCAGTACTTCTCCTTATGATAGTCCACCACGTTCTAGGCAACTGATCCGCCGAACTGATAGGTACTATTGGTACAAATCGCGTGGAATTACGTCCATCACTACGCCTCCACCTGCCCCGGAAGGCTTTCGATTCACAAAGGACCTTGTTTTCGTCCACATCAATATTATCACCAACGAGAAACAGTTCTGGTGGAGGTGTGCTGGCCCAGAATCAACGTGGACACCTTTGGCATGGGGCGATAAGCACAAGTTTGGTACGGAGTCCTTTTACTTTTCTTGGTCTGTAACGGGTGATCCATCTTGGATTCGGACGACTACTATGGCAAAGAAGCGGGGACAACATTAGAAAATATACTTCATCACTAATTGTAAATACTGTCACTTTTGTTGGGTGTTTGAGATCGTTTGGGTATTTGACAATTGAACACCTTTACTGAGCGCTTGCACGTCGGAATGACAGGCTCATCCCACCTGACTGGCACTTGTTACTCGCTGTCTTCTCACCCAGCTCCTAATTGGGATATTTCCTTGGATATTTCTGAACGCATTGACGTCTTTAGATTATCGCTGGGAGATACTTCCTGTGCGCCGTAGATTGAATCCCAGAGAGGGCCTTTCGTCCTATATTCAGACCCAGAAATTTTACAAAATTTTCACCATTGCCACCAAATTGCCACCGAACGCTACTAGGCTGCATTGGCGACTACGCAGGCTTGGAAACTAAGCGGTCCTCCAAGGCTGTATAAATGAAATGGAATAATGAGGAGACCTGGAGGATGCTGGCGCCCAACTTCCCTCCCATGCATATCCTGATTCCCTTGCTGATTCCTACCCTCATAAGTAGGGCAGTATATAAGTCTGGCCAAAAAATGCGAATATTATCAACTGTGATCAACTGTGACATACATATATACCTGTTAAAGGTATTCTAAATGAGTGACATAAGTGACACGCTACGCATGATACGTCAACTTGAAGCTTGAAGTGTTCCAAGCTCCTCTTGAACTCCCCCATTTGTATACTTCGTCTCGCATGGCACTGCGGATTGGATATCTATGTTTGTTGGCAAGCAAGGCCAAGGCCTTATCTTGCTCATGGACATTGATTTGGATAGTTGGTAAGTCCGTATTCTGTCGCTCATTAGGAAGGATCTCTGACCAGTTGCCCTCAAGCATATCGTCTTGCCAATACTCCAGCATTCACAGGATTTCAGGTTCGTGGTATACGATTTCATGTTTAGGCGCGGAATCTGATCCTTGACGGACGGATCTTTGCATATCTCCTCTCCTCGGTTTGCTCGGTTTCGCCGTTTTTTGTTTCGAATAGTTCCTCATCTTTCTTCATCTAGATATTGAACACGAGAGGCAAACGGCAAGTATCTACCCCATGAACATTACCAAAACTACGAAAAGAATACGGCAGCTCCACCACAGCGGTGAACAAAACATGGAAGTTCCACCCTCCGTTCACGGCTCCCTTTAGCGACAACAACTCTTGGCACCATCTGGTGTCCTCCGCGTCTGGTCTGTGAGGCGACGGCGACGTTCCGTCTGGTATCGTTCGTCCTTCCCACAGCCGCCGCCAAGAGCTCCGTAGCAGCTTCACCCCGCTTCCGCGACATCTTCAACCCAGCACAGCATCCCCGCTGCGCTACCGGGTCCCTGCCATCTTCTTTTGCACGATGCCTACGGCATCATTGCTACGTCTTCACCCTTTGGCAGCGGCTCCCCGCTCAGCGTCCCTTGGTGGTGCAGCAAGCCACAAGCGTTAACTCTACCAGGGATAGTTATGCTGTGGGAAGTAGTCTTTGGTTTTCGGACTCGCATATTCCGTTCGTCCTCTATGCCCCTTTTTTCACTCGTGCTGTTGCTGACGAAAGAACTTTTTCAATGTAGCGAAATTGATTCTTGACGATGAATGCCGAGAATCAACCACCCCATAATATAGACAAAAGCCTTTATCTACCAACTTTAGGCCGTGGGCACGTGACGGAAAAGCGAGTATTTAAGGCCTTCGCCCATAGCCACTCCGCCGTAGATTTTCCACTCAACCTTTGCTTTCAGCCCATCTCTTAAGCAGCGCTCATCTCTATGCAGGTATGCCTTCCTCGCTCTGCACAGCGCCTTACCCTTACTACGCCTTTGTTGACAGGTTCGAGGCGCATATTTTCCATTCCACCATGAAAGCACTTTTCTGGTCTCCGTGCCATTTGAGCCCCTGGACCCATCTGGGTTGGGAAAAGATGGACTCGGATTGCGGGTGCTCTTTCGTAGCAAGAATCCCATTGAGATACACGAGGTTGTCGTTCGATCTCGCCGTTATTTAGTTTTCCACCAACGGCTTCATCCGACTGAAAGGAATCAGTCTCTTGAAAGCCTCGGGCTTGTGGTGGACAGGGAATATTTTGCCACTAGGGCTGGCGCGGATGGGTTCCCTGCCGACTTAGTGAGCCAGCAAGACTTCGTCGATGCGCAGGCGTCAGTCATCAGGTAGGCCTACTTCTCATGCAGCTCACGCAGTTTATCTCATCCTTGCTCTTCTTAGGTTGGCGCTTGTTCACCAATTTGAGCCAGAGAAGCAGGCCGAGGTTAGTCTCGTCACTGCAACTGTTTGCCCTACTGATGTCCAGCGGTATCAGCTCTCCAAGGCTCGCTTCAGGGCCGTTTTGACTGTTTTTCTCATCTCGGTGCTTTTCTTCCTCATAATTGGTACGCTTAGCTAAACCTTTCTACCCCGTTTTCAACTGACTCCGTCGACAACCTCCGAAAGGAGCGAATTGGCTAAAGCGCAGTGGGCCTCTCTCTCTCTATCTCAAGCTTTAAATGTGTATGCTGTTAGAATGGTGTTTGGGGCTTCGGGAGGAGTGGGCTTTATTTCATCTTAACCAGACTAGACGAATATGATATATGTTTGATTGTTTGCCATGACTCAGGCTTTGCAGGGAACTGTAACGAACATCTTGGGTATTCCACCCTCGGCCGGATTATCATTATGTACCTCGTACAGGTGATGCCAAATTCCTTAGCTACACGTGACGCACTGCTGTACAGCCACTGCATTTCCTAATTCCAGGATCAAAAATAAATCAAGTCTGTCATCTATGTAGATCTGATCGACGATGACAGGTGCTGCACAGCGAGACAGGATCTAAATCTAGCGTCTAAACGTACCTCGGTGACACCCGCACTCATTCGTCGGTGGCAAGAAGTTAAGGGCATGCCTAGGTTAAACCTCCAGGGCTCATCGATTCCTATGCCCACAAGATCTCTATATAAATCAAAGAATTGGAGTCAAACGTTGATAAAAGGTGTCCAACTTGAATGTTGAAAATTGACAGTAGGGGTGTGCGGTCGAGTGTTTCCTGATCGCTCTTCATAATAAACGTGATCGCTCGAGCCTTTGGAAGCTACCATTGTAAAAGTTCTTGACGCCGAACTTACATCAAGAAGGGCAACAGGCGGCATGAGCATCTGGATGGCGGTGAAGATGAATGTATACTGAATCTGACCGCCGTAGTCTATATCTATGATCCGAGAAGGGGTTTGAAATGTGCATCGATCTGAGATCAAACATCCCGAAACTCTTTGCAGCGCGGCCAGATTGTTCGCTGTGGCCTGCGACTGCCCAAGATCCGACAACCGCCCACCTCGCTCAGTGCCAGAGAAGGACCGGAATCCTACAAGTCCAGTATCCACCTCGATACGAGAGGACTCATTTAGACGGAGTACGCAACTAGGCGTCAACGCTGGAAGGTTACAACCAACCCACAAAACATGCGCGGTCACCGGTCACTCGCAAGCATTTCCAGGAACGAGATAGACTGGGATCTGTGTGTTTCACGAGTCGAAGAGGAACTGAATCCGCCAGGCACCTGTCGACGGTAAAAATATAATAATTGCTCGGCGTACAGTAAATAGCTCGGCAAAGAAAGGTTCGTAAAGGGACTCAACTGAGAAAGAATCAATTGCTGTACGCCCACACAGGTCACAGAATGAATCACCTCGAGGAAGTCGAAGAATGTGATTCCGCGCAATGACGCTACACGTAGGATAAGAATGGGGAAGATATACGAAAGAGAAGATACGAACCAAAAACCCCGTAGCTGGAGCCTGCGCTGTTGGCTAAATTGCGGGTATCTTTGCCATGATCTCATAGAAACGTAGAGAGGGAAGTTCCTCAATGTATACTGAATCTACGAGCTGAGAAAGGTGGGCATACGGCAATGTGGTCAGATGTTAAAAACTAAGATGGGGTCCATCACGGGCTTACTACTTGGAGTCATTGACCGTTCACTGTGGAAGGAGCACACATTAGGGCGATCGAAACACGAGCAACGTTGTCCCTGTGAAGACGAAGCTGAACTAACGAAAGTTGTGATTGCATAGCAGTACTCACGAAATTAAAGCGAACGGAGTGCTTCTTGATATTAGGGACAAAGTTGACATCAGACAATCAGAGTCGAGTTGAAGCTTGAAGCCTTGTAGTCGAAGTTCGGAGACACCGAATTGAAGTTTCGAAATTAAGATAGAGATTGAGATCGAAGGTCCTAGCTAGGCTGAGTTTGGATTAAAGAGACGGGTCGAAGGCGATGATCTCATCGCATGGCAGGTAAACGTAGAGTCTAGAGAAGTTCCTCAAGCCTTGTGACAAGTGACACACGTGACACGCTAGGGATGATGCGGAATCCATCAAGTTCCTTGAAGTTCCTCTTGAACAGTAACTCTACACTCCTTCATTCCTTCATCGCTCAGCGGCACTGATGGCTAAATTCTGATGCACGGTTTACAAGTCAAATCAAGGGGGGAAGTATAACGCATGGCTGCGTACTTCATCTAGATATCCTCACGCATGGTATTGCGGGATGGATGTTTGACCTCTCTATGTTTGTTGGCAAGCGAATCCAAGGCCGACTGGGAGCGAACGAATTGCACGGAAATGATGAGGCGGCCAGGTTGAGGCGGCCAGGTTCTCGTACACGGATTGCAAGTCTATTCGAAGTCTAACGCATGGATGCGTACTTCGTCTAGATATCCTCACGCATGGTACTGCGGGTTGGATATCTATGTTTGTTGGCAAGCAAATCCAAGGCCGAGCGAATTACACGAATACGATGGGGCAGGCAGTGAGTCTAGCTTTCCTTTTTTTTTAGGAAGGTATCTCTGACCACTTGCCCTCAAGCATATCGTCTTGCCAATATTAGGACCGAGCCTTCTTTCAGGTTCGTGGTCTCTTCTCCCAGGTCACGTTGACATTCTTATGTATATGATTTTATGTTTAGGCGCTGCGCGGGCTGGATATCTATGTTCGTTAGCAGGCAAATCCAGGGCCGGGTTCTACGGATTGCAAGTCGATTCGAAGTCTAACGCATGGATGCGTACTTCGTCTAGATATCCTCACGCATGGTATTGCGGGCTGGATATCTATGTCTGTTGGCAAGCAAATCCAAGGCCGAGCGAATTGCACGAAAACGATGGGGCAGGCAGTGAGTCTAGCTTTCCTTTTTTTTTTTAGGAAGGGATCTCTGACCACTTGCCCTCAAGCATATCGTCCTGCCAATATTAGGACCGAGCCTTCTTTCAGGTTCGTGGTCTCTTCTCGCAGGTCACGTTGACATTCTTATGTATATGATTTCATGTTTAGGCGCTGCGCGGGCTGGATATCTATGTTCGTTAGCAGGCAAATCCAGGGCCGGGTTCTACGGATTGCAAGTCGATTCGAAGTCTAACGCATGGATGCGTACTTCGTCTAGATATCCTCACGCATGGTACTGCGGGCTGGATATCTATGTTTGTTGGCAAGCAAATCCAAGGCCGAGCGAATTGCACGAAAACGATGAGGCGGCCAGGTTCTCGTACACGGATTTCAAGTCTATTCGAAGTCTAACGGATGGATGCATACTTCGTCTAGATATCCTCACGCATGGTACTGCGGGCTAGATATCTATGTTCGTTGGCAAGCAAATCCAAGGCCGAGCGAATTACACGAATACGATGGGGCAGGCAGTGAGTCTAGCTTTCCTTTTTTTTTAGGAAGGTATCTCTGACCACTTGCCCTCAAGCATATCGTCTTGCCAATATTAGGACCGAGCCTTCTTTCAGGTTCGTGGTCTCTTCTCGCAGGTCACGTTGACATTCTTATGTATATGATTTCATGTTTAGGCGCGGCGCGGGCTGGATATCTATGTTCGTTAGCAGGCAAATCCAGGGCCGGGTTCTACGGATTGCAAGTCGATTCGAAGTCTAACGCATGGATGCGTGCTTCGTCTAGATATCCTCACGCATGGTACTGCGGGCTGGATATCTATGTTTGTTGGCAAGCAAATCCAAGGCCGAGCGAATTGCACGAAAACGATGAGGCGGCCAGGTTCTCGTACACGGATTTCAAGTCTATTCGAAGTCTAACGGATGGATGCATACTTCGTCTAGATATCCTCACGCATGGTACTGCGGGCTAGATATCTATGTTCGTTGGCAAGCAAATCCAAGGCCGAGCGAATTACACGAATACGATGGGGCAGGCAGTGAGTCTAGCTTTCCTTTTTTTTAGGAAGGTATCTCTGACCACTTGCCCTCAAGCATATCGTCTTGCCAATATTAGGGCTGAGCCTTCAGCATTCACAGGATTTCAGGTTCGTGGCCTCTTCTCGCAGGCCACATTGACATCCTTATGTATACGGTTTCTTGTTTAGGCGCGGCATCTGAGCCTTGATGGACGGATCTCATGATTAACATATCTCTTCTCCTTGGTACACTCAGCCTCAAGGTAGTAGTTTCGTCGTTTTCTTTTACGAAGAGTTCCTCATCCTTCATCATCTAGATATTGAACATGTGCACAACGAATCTCGACTTCGGCCTTTCCTATTACACGAACCTCAGCCTACGCTTTGTCGGTTGATCTGAAAGCGATGCTTCGAGCGTGGTATCGCCGTCTGGCTGTCTATGTTTGTTGCCCAAGGTTGCCCGAATTCTGGGTGGCTGAGAAGTTCGTCGGATCAACTCGTTTTCGCTTCTTTCATTTTCTAAATGTCTCTCTCGTCAGACTTGTATATTGGACGGACGCCGAATCATGTGCTGAAAATTTTTGAAACTCTCCGAATTTGGGACAATCGGTAATTTAATTTGATAGCTTCAATCTTATTGCCGTTGGAAGTATTCCTTACATCTTCTAATTTAGGAACCGAGAGCAGTTGATTCTCTGAGATATGGATTCAATGTAGACTATGACTTTGCGAGGTGTATGACAGTCAGTAATGATCGAATCGGCTGTGAAACAGACGTCTCATGTTTTTATCCAGGTTCTGCCGAACTCAACATTGTTTGAAGAATGGACGAACGCTGAAGGCAGGGGCTATGTCGGTTTAAACAGGCGGTAAGTTTATTGGGCTGAACTTCTCCATTTTGAAGAGACTCCTCACGTATCTCGGTTTAGATGCTGTCAGGCATGTCGCCGCTATTTCGGGCGAAGTCGGATGGAGAGTCGTGTGTTTATTTGGTTTGTGGCCCTTTTTCATATCTCGTGCCGACCACCGTTCTCACTTGAGAGCTAGGGTTTGGATTTCAGTCGGGATCGCTCTTCCATTGTCCTCATCTTCGACTTCGGGTACTGGTCAGTAATTTTTACTTTCTCTTGTGAAGGTAATAGTCATGTCTAACTATACCTAGATATCATATCAACTCGGAGTAATCAACGAAGATAACTCCTCGACCCATTCCAGAGGTTTTGTAAGTCGAACCTCCCTCAGATTTTGTGAGAATGATCTTGATGATTGTGTAAATGAATTAGGTTAGGATGATTGAAGTGTTGGCTCCGACACATTTATTATCATTACAAGTGTGGCAATATTTCGAGACGTTATGATGGCTAAGAGAAGACGATTGGTCGCCAACGTTGTCAACATTCGGCGCCAAGTCTTACTTACTGTATGTATTGTACATTTCTGGTCCATGTCGGCATCGTTTGTTACGTTCTCATAGATGCCTTTAAAATTAGATCTACGAGGGCCTTTCGTCGTCAACACGCTTCGAGAGTTCCCTCTAGCGGTGCTATCTCTGTTGGTTTAACGACAGCCAACCTGGCGCAGAATGCACTAGAAAGTTGTCAAGACGGCATTAATATCAGAATTCGAAGCCTGCAATACCCTGTCAGCGTGGACATGTAATGAAATGAAAATTTGCATGTTGCGGCCTTTTCTGTCGCATGAACCTCCGCGTATGCTTTGTGGGTTGATCAGAAGGCGAGTATCGCCGTCTGGCCGTCTGGCTGTCTCTGTTTGTTGGTTGATCTGCATTTTGGCTGGTTGGTGAGTTTGTGTGATCAACTCGTTTTTCGCTTGCTTCGTATTCTGATGTCTCCGTCACCAGACTTTTATATTGGACTGTATCTGAATCATGTGCTCAAAAGCTGGAACTCTACGAATTTGGGCCAGTTGCTAAGTCGATAGTTTCAATCTTTGCATGGGTCTTGTAATTGGATCACTACAAGACCAACACGATCGGTTAGTCAATTTCCCACCAAAGAAACATTCACAAGAAAAGCATAGAAAAACTTACTTGGCTCTCAATAGTGTAGGCCCAGCCGCCAACCGCACAAAATTGCTTGGGATGATCGGATTGCCAGGAATAAGATCACCATCGCTGACATACCCGGTGAAATCGCCCGCATTGCCCCCTATGACAAGAGCCACCGTGGCTCCCCGCGAAGGCGGCCATGGCTCTCGACGACGCAGCGAGATTCTTCGTAGACTCGGAGCGCTCGAACTGGCCGACGGAGGAGGACGACCTCGCGCGCGAGTGCGATCTTGAGCCTAAGTGGACGAGGTATCGATCTAGCGCCTCCTGCAGTTTTTCGGCGTCGAACGCGATGTTGCTTTTCCCCTTTAGCCTCTCGACCTCTTTGACGCGTTTGCGCAGGCCTCGGGTACTTGTTAGTGGTTTTTGCTTTTTCTTGTGAAGGTAATACTCATGTTACCTAGATGTCATATCAACTCGGACTTACTTAACGAAGTTAACTCCTCAATCCATTCCAGATGTGTGGTAAGTCGAACCTCTCTCAGTTTTGTGTGAATGATTTCGATGACCGTGTAAATGAATTAGGTTAGGATGATGGAAGTGTTGGCTCCGACACATTTATTATCACAATATGTCGAGACGTTATGAAGGCCAATAGAAGACGATTGGTCGCCAACGTTGTCAACATTCGGCGCCAAGTCTTACTTACTGTATGTATTGTACATTTCTGGTCCATGTCGGCATCGTTTGTTACGTTCTCATAGCCGCCTTTAAAATTAGATCTACGAGGGTCTTTCGTCGTCAACACGCTTCGAGAGTTCCCTCTGGCGGTGCTATCTCTGTTGGTTCAACGACAGACCAACCTGGCGCAGAATGCACTAGAAAGTCGTTAAGACCGGCATTAATATTAGAATTCGAAGCCTGCAATACCCTGTCAGCGTGGACATGTAATGAAATGAAAATGGCACCCGTAAGACTTAATTTTTCGTTCTCAGTGTACGCAAATCTGAAGAGTGCTAGGTTGATTCCTCTGGTTGAAATTTCGTCTTTCAATGATACAAGGGGATCTTACTGAGGAGAGCTTGGAGAAGTGCTCAAGGTCTGTCTGATCAAACGCTCCGTTACTCCCTGCCATTTCTGACACTCTTGTTCCAGTATCTTGCCTAAGGTTTCAATTCACGAGTCGCATATCAAATGGAAAGACGATTTAGCTGCCTGGTTTGGTCATGAGCTCAGACTGAAAAGATGTACGTTTCTGTTCTGTATGCATGCAACTTATGTTCTCATATATCCTCTGAACCCTTCATTAGGTAAATGACCGGCCGTTCATTGCTTCCGTTTAACAATTCACTCGACGCCGTCCTTTTTTCCGTTTTGACCTCTTGGAATCCATCTGGATTCCGTACTATCGCTCTCTAACATTCTTGAGATTCTATCCTGGATTCTACGCATTCCTTTTCCACCCATCGATCGGCCTGTTTCGAGTCAATTTCATTTCCAAAACGTTCTTAACATACGTATACTGGAACACCTTCTGCAGATAGTTGCCACCATTCCACCAATGCTCGTTCTCGCCTCATAGCCCCAGGTACTCTTTTCTCACTCGGTGTATGCCTACGAATTCCAAATGGACTCCTCGAATTCCGTCCATAACTTTCTACCGGCGATCATGGATTAGGATGGGACGTTGGTCATGACTGCGCCGTCCTTTCTTTCTGTTCCGACCTCTTGGAATCCATCTGGATTCCGTACTTTCGCTCTCTAACATTCTTGAGATTCCATCTTGCGTTCTACGCCTCCATTGATTTGTAGCCATCAAAACAACCTATTTCGAGCCAACCTCATTTCCGAAACATCCATGAAATATGTTGGACACTTTCAGCAGATAACATCTGCCATTCCACCAATGTCCATACTTGCCTCATAGCCCCACGTATTCCTTTGTGACTCGGTGTAATGCCTACGAATTCCAATTCGAAAGCCTACCTCTTGTCGTCCAATCAACCAAACCCCTGCAGTTGTGGCCGATCCGTCATCTTCTATTAATCAATCATATATATCAGTTATCGCTTGAACGTCTCCTCCTCGGTGAACATGGGAAGACACTCAGCCAGGACCGTAGTTGTGGGACCATAACGCGCGATTCGCGGAATATCGAGACTCAGGTAGTCATTCTGTGCCATACCCATTCCGCTCTCTTCATGTCTTCATGAATTCCGTAGTTCCGTACTCTAGATTCCATCATGAATTCTACACATTTCACTGACCACATATCCATCAAATGACCGGATTCTGATTGGGCGTCCCAGCTTGCACCCCCCGGCTGCAGACGTGCATAAACATGTGCTAACATGTAATGACCGCACATTATAATTAACGGCGATTGACCACCATCATGCCACCACCTTACCTTCATGTCTTCCCAACTTATCATTACTTCCCAATCTGTTGCCGCTTTCGGAAACAACTGTCTCGCTTTGTCCGACATATCGACCTCGTGTATGGCGCAGGTCTTTCTCATCAGACTTGTATATTGTACTCTACGAATTTGGGGTCATCGGTCAGTCGATAACTCCAATCCTGTCAAGCGGGCTGTTTGATTGATTCTTGCTTCTGAAATTCAGCAATCTTCTGGCTTCAATTCATCATTGGAATTGATTTCTATGCTTGAATTTAAGCCGTTGTTTCTCTGGGCTACGGAGTCAACGCAAGGTTGCGTAGACTGTTGCGCTGCATGGTGTATGCTTAGGTGCCGTTGGGGGTTCGTAGCAGAGCGTGTCCAAAGTTGCCGAATATGTGACAGCCAGGCATACTATGGCTATAGGGTCGGCTCCACCGTGCACCAGCACAACGGCATCAACGACATTTCGGGTGGATTATTCAAGTTCAAAAAATTCAAAGTTGTCCAAACTTGTCGTTTCGATATCTGCAGGGTCACATAGAAGCAAGTATATAGTACAAATAGGGAGACAAGGGAAGACTACTGCTTCTTAGGTCGTCAACCGTCCGGCTCACTAATTATAACCCTCCAATTTTGTCAAGTGGAGAGAAAGTCATACTAATAATGGAAGTTCGCGTTAATAAATAAATAGCCATTCAACCAATGGATACCGACAAAGTTAGGTGTTCTTAAAGAGGTATGATATGCTGCCAGCAGCCACAGTTGCAATCAACAAGCACAGCAACCAGTATTCCATCTGACGCGTTAGATGCTGGTGGGCAATCGTTCCCCACTGGTGTCTATCTTCCGCTGATGTATGGACAAAGTTAGCGCGATGTAAAACCAACCGAGAGATGTACGGACGTTGTGTGCTGTGTTGTGTGCTAGCGCTCCATACCGTAATCACTCGCTGCTGAACGCAGGTTGCAATACGTGGGGGCTCAGGCCCCAATGAACTTGCCTGAATTAGAAAGTTAACAAAAACACGTTAAAGTAGTAATAGCGACCAACACATATCAATTGCACCTGGCTCGTTGAGTATAAATTGTCTACCATGCCGTCAGGTGAGTCAACATGGGTATAACATCAGGGTATGGGACGCACCCATCTCGAGGGTTTGGATGCATTGTTTCGAATCCAGGCGCCATATGTTAAGTTTTCCAATACCTGCACCAAGTAGGCAGCGGCCTTCATGTATGAAGGTTGCAGGAGAATATATAGTAGTGGTCTGTGGCTGCGCCACACGACCGGGCTCCATGAAAGTATGGAGGTATGTTCCCTTTTCTAGATGAAATAGCTCGAACTTTCCGTGGCCAGTTGAGATAGCAAAGTGAGTTCCACCAGGAGACGCACACCCTCCAGGCCTTCAAGTTACCGTCAGATTTACCAGATGAATTTGAGCTAGCCCCTTGACTCACACTAATCCCGGAACCATCGCACAATCCTCTTCGTTCCTCTGCGTATGCCATGTTCTGTATTGTTTTATAAATTAGGCCACTTTGACCACGTTTTATTGCTCTTACATGATGCCGTGATTTCGGTAGGAAACAATCAATACCGCGTCCTTCCCAGATTTCCAGGACAGTGAGGTTACTTCAACAATACTGTTTGGAGGAACCCCTCTTGGGTGAGGTAGATCATGCACCACGATCCACTTTGGTGGAACTGTCAATGAAATGGTAAAATAGAACAGGTGGAGATACAGAAATTGAGATTCACCTTCCGCCTTACATGATCTCCAGACCCTAACACCGTCCCCGCTTGCGACCGCCATGAATTGACTCGGTGGGTCAATGGCGAGAAAAAGAATAGGATTGGTTGAAGCTTGAAAGCCATACGTCCGGCAGCTCTGATAGGCAATTAAAGATAAATAAAAATCGTAAGAACGATGGCAAATTCTGACCTCTTCCGTCTTCGAGAAGGAAATGACGGCGATCTCGCCACTGGAATAACCACAATACAGCCCGGCTTGGTTCCAGACCAAACACGTCGCTTCTGCAGTATCGTGTGCATAGTAATCGATAAACGGGGTATGGAAATCGGTCGCTTCCCATATCCTCACCAATCGGCCAATTCCTGCGGCAAGAAATCGTCCATCGGGAGAAAAGGCTAATGAGCTCACTTGAGCGGGTAAGGTGAAGGTTGATGTGATAGCATATCGGTAAAGAGGACGCAAATTGCGCACCCCTGTCGGAGTGGCCATGTCTAGGACAGAATGTGAGAGGGAAACAGTTAGAAAGGAGAAGGACCATATTTTCTTCAAAGTTAAATTTATATGATCATGATGCTCGAAACAAAGGGCACAAAAGCGACAAAATGACCCGGTGACAAGACCGGGTCACACACGGTCCGTGTGTCACAAACATTCTGGGAGGAAAAGTCTTCTCTTCTCTTCATAAGATTATATTAAGTACTCTACAATTGCGGCTGCGGCGCGCGTCGATGTATTGCTGAAAACGGAGTTGTGGCCCTGCTCAAAAGGTTACATGTCCTAGGTTGAACCATCTACAGAGGAGATCTTTGTAGTTGTCTGCCAAGGCCTTCACTGTCAGCCTGCCTGGACGTTGATCATGACTCTTATTTGACCCAGAGGAACTTTTGGGCTGAGGACCTTCCCCGGCTTCCCATACTCTCTGTACAGAGGCCCTATTCTCAATCTCAATGTCATCGCCAGCATTGTAACACCATCCATTCGGTACCTTTTACCTTTGACACAAACCCCTCCTTCAAGAATGGCTTCGTCTTCGCCTTCGCCACATTTCATAGCCATTCAGTCACATCCGACAATTCCACCACATTATCTGACATTTTCTATGGTCTTAGACTCAAGTACATGTGCTGTCTCTCCCTCAGTGCGCTGCTATTCATATGCAACACCAGCACATCTGCACTCAAGCTGCAGCAGATGGTCGGCCTCAAGTCGGCCTGGCTTTCAATCTGACATTTAAAGTCACAGGTAAATGCATCCCAATTACATAAAGACTTGGGTAGAGATACAGCTTTGCATGTACCATTGTACTTCGGAGTCAGTAATGCTTTCCAACTGAGCGCGGCGCAGCCGCAACACATCGAGCTCGACGACGACGAGCAGATTGGGAGCGGAGTCAGTTCAAAACTGGGTAGAAAGGTTTAGCTAAGCGTACGTAGAAAAGCATCGAGATCAGAAAAACCGTCAAAACTGCCCTGAAGCGAGCCTTGGAGAGCCAATACCAGCGGCTGTCAGTGAGGAAAACAGCTGCAGTAACTAGTAACAAGACTAACCTCCGCCTGCTTCTCTGGCTCAAATTGGTGAACAAGCGCCAACCTAAGAAGAGCAAGGATGAGATAAACTGCGTGAGCTGCATGAGAAGTAGGCCTACCTGATGACTGACGCCTGCGCATCGACGAAGTTTTGCTGGCTCACTAAGTTGGCAGGGAACCCATCCGCGCCAGCCCTAGTGGCAAAATATTCCCTGTCCACCACAAGCCCGAGGCTTTCAAGAGGCCGATTCCTTTCATTCGGATGAAGCCTTTGGAGGCATACCTGCATGGAGATGTGCACTGCTTAAGATATGGGCTGAAAGCAAGGGTTGAATGCAAATCCACGGCGGAGTGGCTATAGGCGAAGGCCTCGTTTTTTCGCCACGTGCGAACGGCCTAAAGTTGGTAGATAAATGCTTTTGTCCATCTTTCGAGGGTGGTTGATTCTCCGCGTTCATCGTCAAAAATCAATTTCGCTACACTGAAAAAATTCTTTCGTCGGCAACAGCACGAGTGAAAAAAGGACCATAGAGGACGAACGGAAGATGCGAGTCCGATAACCAAAGACTACTTCCCACAGCATAACTATCCCGGGTAGAGCTAGCGCTCGTGGGTTTCTGCACTGAGGGACGCTGAGCGGGGAGCCGCTGCCCAAAGGCGAGGACGTAGCAATGAGGCCGTAGGCATCGTGCAAAGGATGACGGCAGGGACCCGGTAGCGCAGCAGGGATGCCGTGTTGGGTTGAAGACGGCGCGGAAGCGGGGTGAAGCTCTTACGGAGCTCGTGGCGGCGGCTGTGGGAAGGACGAACGCTACCAGAGGGCACGTCGCCGTCGCCTCACAGACCAAACGTGGAGATCACTAGGATGCCAAGGACTCTCTGGCTTGGATGACGCCGTTGGGCCTAAGCTCGGACTTGTCGATAAAGGGATCCGTGAACGGAGGGTGGAACCCTACCCTTCCATGTTTTGTTCACCCCTGTGGTGGAGCTGCCGTATTCTGTTCTTTTGGTGATTTTATGGGGTAGATACTTGCCTGTCTGCATCTCATGTTCAATATCTAGATGAAGAAAGATGAGGAACTATTCGAAACAGAAACAGCGAAACTACCTTGAGGCTGAGTATACCAGGAGAGGAGTTATGCTGAGATATGTCCGTCAAGGCTCAGATTCCGCGCCTAAACATGAAATCGTAAACATAAGGAGGTCAATGTGACCTGCGAGAAGAGGTTACGAACCTGAAATCCTGCGCATGCTGCAGTCTCAGCCCAACTATCCAAACCGAAGCTCATGGGCAAGATGAAGTGTTCACCAGATCTTAAGCTATGGGCGACATTTAAGCTGCGAAGACTATTTATACGAAAGAAAACCAAAAAAAAGGAGGAAAGATAGACTCACTGGCTGCCCCATCGTTGGCTTGCAGTTCGTTCGCTCCCAGTCGGCCTTGGATTTGCTTGTCAACAAACATAGATATCCAGCCCGCAGTACCATGCGAGACGAAGTATGCATCCATGCGTTAGACTTTCGAATAGACTTGCAATCCGTGTACGAGAACCTGGCCGCCTCATCGTTTTCGTGCAATTCGTTCGCTCCCAGTCGGCCTTGGATTCGCTTGCCAACAAACATAGAGGTCAAACATCCAGCCCGCAGCACCATGCATGAGGGTATCTAGATGAAGTACGCAGCCATACGTTATACCCCCTTCCCCCTCCTGGATTCGACTTGTAAGCCGTGGATGAGTGTCGAGTTCAAGAGGAACTTGGAACTTGACGGGCACTAGCGCGGTCGCGTGCTTCGCACGCTCCCTTGCAGGAGTCAGGACTTCCAAAAGCTGATTCTCTCACAAAAATAGAGATAACCTACTATTCATTTCTGATAGCCCTCTCTAAGTACTGTAGTGTATACAACTTTGAAAGAAAATTTACGGTCCACCTATACTGTCCATAGTTTGCTTGAAAGTTGAAGAGCACGCTCCGCATGCTCACTTGCTAGAAACACATTCCAAGAAAATATATAAAGAAAATATCGAAAGTGGTTACTGAGCTTGAGGCCTGAGGTTCAATGTTCAATTTATTTTGAAACCCACTCTCTCTTTTCGAAGGCAAGATCACTTGTGACACAGTCGTCACATTATTTCATTAGAAAGTCTCCACAGACGTCCGTTTTGAGAAAATGCCATCAATGATCGATCTCCCGCCAAAAAACGGTCGACTTCCAACCCTCGCACCGTCTAGAAAAAATCCACTCCCCGAAAAAAAACCGCACCGCTCAATAGAACTCGCGCTGCCTGTCGGTTTTTGTCGAAGACCCCCAGGAAAATCCTGCAGACCCGTCCCGAAAACGCGCTCGGACGCCCAGTATGGTGCGTGGGGAAACATTCTGTCTTATAGTATAGATTCCGCATCATGTGTAGCGTGTCACGCGTGTCACGTATGTCACTCGTAATGATTATCATATCTAGAACAGTTCGTCGAAGTTATTTACATAGTCTCGGTCTCCTTCCGTTCTCCTCGTCATTGTGTTTTTACCCCTTATGACCTCTGTCATCGATGAGATAAGGTACTTAAAAGTGAAGGATGCCACCGGCCTCTTTGCTACCAGGCGGCGGCAGTTTCGGTCTGGGCACCGGTACCAAAAGCAAGGTGATACACCCTCATACGTCTGCACACGCTCCTTCAAGGCACTGAGTGCTTCAGGAGTGCTAGGAAGGCTGGAGGTAAATGTCGATGCATCCAGGCCGTTTGCTTTCGCCACCTTCGTCAACTGTTCTTTCAGTTCCGTCTGAAAAGCAAACTTTAGGCAGGGGCCACAGTAACTATGGCCACAGTCAATACTGTCCAGAAGTTCATCCGTCATCTACACTTCAATGCGGCAAGAAAAAGAAGGAAACATACATGAAAGGCGTTTCCATCACTCGAGCGCACATCAGACAAGATGAGTGTTTGTCAAATATCATCTTGGCCTGCAGTTAGGAAGTTTAATATGACTGGAGAGAGAAATAATAGGTGACCAAAAGTTCTTACCAACTCCAATCGGAGCTCCATCATTTCCAAACCAATCCGCATGTGCTCTTTTGCGAGCGCCTGCAGATAATGATTAACTTGAGATAGCCTTTCACGAAGACGGCGAGGAACTCACCCGAATGAGCCAATTAGCGATCTTTTCCTTATCGTCTGGAAATTCAGACGGGATTTGTCCTGAAAACCGCAGTTTGCAGTTGTCTAAGAAGTTGGTAACTTCTGAAAGAGCATCATGGTTATAAGTGGGACTCTCTTTCATGGAGTCCAGGATCTGGTCTTGGGTGGCATCGCCTAGAAGGAATTTTCTGATATCGAAATTGTCGACGCCTGCGACAATGTGATTGAGAATCGGGAAATTGACCTCCGTGTCGGACAAGAGATGATCCATGAGCAAGTATGGGTGAACTGCGAATTGCCTGACCGTTTATATTATGCCCTTCGACAAGTGGGAACTAAAGCCACCTTTCAAAGAGATAGATTTCTCAACTCCGATTCGCGTTTGTTAATCCTTTCGTAAATAGAGGATAAATCGATAAAGGCTTCGGCTATGTATTTAAGGCTTTATTACCAGGGATTTTGGCGCATCCGTATATAAAGGCGGCTGGCGTTCGCAGTACTTTTACTTTCTCTTCCAAATATTTCCTCGTGACGGCATGGATAACGATAACCAAGGAATTCGTCCCGGCGTTGCGCATCCACAACCCACACCTAACCTAGTACGAACACCCAGCACTCATGCTGTCCTTACTACCTCCAGGTCTGCTTGCGCCCAGGATATGCAAACCGGTGCCGTGACGAAGGCCAGTGTCGAGCCCATTCAAAGAGGCGACGAAGGCCGTTTGATCGACAACGAAGATATGGTCTGTGCAGTGAGCTCGGAGACTACGACATTGCAGTGGCCCATGCTGATGATAATTCTAGCATCTTACAGACCCGCTTCAAGGTTCAAAAAATCTACAGAAAGAACTAGAGAAAATAGTGGATGACGCTCTGGGCCCGTCCCTGGCTTCTCTACGAAAGCTTGAGGCTGTACGACAGATCATTTACTATCGCTGAACAGAATCCTAATTAAAAACCTTAGATAGAGAAAAGTTTCTTGGCCGCGGTGGAATGCAGTATATGTCGTGAAATCATGAATGCTCCATGCACGTAAGTTTGACGCTTGATGAAAGGGACGAACGATGACTGACCTCAAATGTCAGCACTACTTGCGGTCACACTTTCTGTGGAGGTTGTCTCTACAAGGCATTTACTGTCAGCCTGGAAAACAAGCTGGAAGATTTCCGTGACACCCATTGCCCCAACAGTCGAAAGATATCCTGCCCTAAGACCAAACAAGAACTCGATCGCCTCTGCCTCCGGTTGGCGAAGAAGCACGTTGACCCAAAAACAATGTTCCAGTACCCATGCCCAGGCTGTCGCGGGGCTGTCGCGGATAAACCTATCCTAACTGGAGGACTCGAAGCAATGATCAAGGGCTTGAAAGGCGTATTTGCGATTGAAGGCGATGGGGTGGGTGTGGGACGCGCAGAGCACTTTATTGGTCTCTTCGTGGACAGCATGTAGCTTAAATTGCGAATACACTGCCTACATCAGTCGTCCTTATGTGCTCAATTTAGTGGTTTCGTCCCTATTAAGCGAAGGCAAGCATACCGAATATACGCGCGCGAGAAGCAAATCTTCGGGAAGTCGACCTTGGTCATGGTTTTCATGGAGTGGAAGGTCTATCCGAGACGCGAGCATTAAAACGATGTCAAAACAAAATTCTCCGCCATGAAAAACGTACCTTAAAGGGGAGGGATGAGAGACATAGCAACGTCGATACCGAAGCGAAGTTGTGGGGTTTCGTCGTTCCACAACGCACTGCCAAAGGAAAAATTAAGCCTGCTGTCCAGTTCTAGAGGTGAAAAAAAGGATACCATGGAACAGAAAGGAACGTACATGAATTTCTCGAAAAGTTCGAATGCGACATATTTTGGAGTCGCTGCAATAAGATACACGAAATATCTAGATAATGCAACTAGGCAAAGCAGGCTGAGATCAACGCAAGCATTTCTTATTGCAATACCATGCATGAAGATATCTAGAGACCACGCAATCATGCGGAGTAGGCTGCGATCGACATGGAAGCCGTGCACGAAGATTCCGAGTCAGCGTATAGCATCGCGGTCAGAATCGCCATCAGCCCTTGAGTTTTGTCAGACCAGGGCAATACTGATTCCCGTACGGAATAAGTTCTTAGACAAGTACTGAAGGTATGCAAAGAGATTGAGGGGAGGTTGGCAGAACTGGAGTTGGCGGACTTACAGAGGAATTTGGAATTTTGATTTTTGATATAAATTTGATTAGACTGACTACGTTACATAAGCAACTCAGGTGAATCCTGAAGAACTTGAATCCGTACTTTCTACATGCTTTCCAAGGAATCCACGTCGCTATCTTCATTAGATCGTGGCTAATAGGAGTTTTACATTGATTGAGTGCGTATGATAGAATTCTACGTTAAGTGCTCACAGAAAGCTACCAGTTGAATCAAAGTTGAATGAACGGAGGTTAAGAAAAAAAAAAGTGTGACCACGAGGGCTATCGGAAGGAGTGACGCAAGTGTCACAGAAAACTCTTCCCTCGACTTGCTTGACTGGATCTCCACGCACGGTTTACGGGTTGATTCCAGAACCATGGAGGCTGGTGCATGGTTGCGTACTCTATCTAGATGTCCTCATGCATGGTATTGCGGGATGAATTCCTAGACCAGTTCCTCTTCTGTAGAGTCAGGTTGGAGCGATACAGCATACATGAATCTTGGACAATCCTCGGTGAGTTCCTTCTTTTTTTTTTCGTATAAAACGTACCCCTAATTTCTCTCAACTCAGGTACACGGCCTCCGAACGACGATTTATTAAATACTTGAGACAGGAGCGAGCCTAAAAATCTGGGTGGTCAGTACATACATTTCGCTTTTCTTTCTCCTGAACACGCTTTTCATGTTTCTCGATTCGGACTTCAGACATAGGCTATTTACCATGTACATTAGAAGGTCCTAATTAACGAGTCTCCAAGGGGGAGAGAGCAAGATTCTCGTGTGGTTGGTAAGGTGATAAAATCCCCATTGTTCATGACTTCCTCCTGATGAGCTTCCTGCTTTTCATATTTGAATTTGTCACTGAATGAATGGTTCTAGCGTTGCTCCATTCCCAGCATGACGTGGAAGCTCAGTTCTTGGTGGAAGCCGAACGTTCGACGATCGTAGAGAGAGGCTGGAAAGTGTGCATGTCACGTCTAGCTTTATTTTTCCCCTCTAGATCTGTTGTCTCTGACACTTTTTTTTTAGCTCTCTAATCTATTTACCCAACTCGACAATCATTTTTGAGGCGAATCTTTGAATTTGGATAGACGAGTTGAGTTGACAACAGATGTGAGTTTCGTTCGGTCTTGCTCTTCCTTTCTTCGTCTTATATCTTCCACTAGTCATGTTATTACCTTACGTCTTCGGGCAGTGAATTACCATGCGAACCTTCAGATGGACCCAGTTGCCAGTTTCTTCTATGCCGATACCCCACCAATTTCAGAGACAAAGAAGAAGAAATTAAGCCTTGTACGTTCTTTCCTGTCTTACATCAACCATCGACAACGTTCTTATATCCATATTTTTGAGGACGTGGCAAGGACTTGGCCTACAAAGTATTATGTACGACTGTATCTCTGCAGACTTCCTCTCACGCCCCCGTGCCGGCTTGATTTCCGCTCTTTTTCCTCTTCGAATTCTGTACGGAGAATTAACGACGCAATCATGCCGCAGGGAGGGCACAAGTGAACGAATCTAAGATGGTGGTAAGTTCTTCATGCTGCCTTTTTTCTTCAAATAGACACCCTTTAATATTGTTCAATTTATAATCAACTTGAAGTCCTGTTTCCTGCGGGTTGGACCACGGCCCAAGTAGACCTATCAAGAAGCATCTGGCAATCTTTTTGGTCACATTAACTAGTCTCTTGGTGCTTTGGCATCCGTATTGACTCTGTATGTTTCGGTCCCTTATAGGAGTCGCCTACCTTTTCATATTGTTTTTTGATACCTTCATTGATGCCTTCACCTTTTTGTCGACGATTCTTGTTTGTTCCTGGGTCAATCGAATGGCTGACCAGCGTTTTGAATGTAACACTGACAAAAGATTGTTTCAACCTGAAGGTACGTCCTTTCCAGGTTTGATATTGGCTTTAGCCATCTAAAACGTTGATTTTGCCAGTTTTGTGCACCTACGCGTAGACAAAGTGCCTTCCTAATATCTTCTTCAGATCTATTTGTGGCCTTTCATCATCTTCCGATGTCCGACTTCAAACGTTTTCATAGTGACCCCAGGATCTTTACGCACGATTTGCGGTTGATTCCAGTGCTGATGCATGGTTGCGTACTTTGTTTAAAGGTCGTCACGCATGGCGTTGCGTGCTGAATATCTGGACTAGTATCATGGAGCTGAGCGACCTCACCTCGTAGTGGCCTGAGAAGCGTTCACAAAGTGAATCACCGAGTTGGCCGCCACTCTTCGTCCAGCCAATTTCAAGAATAAGTATCGACGGACTGCCTACTTGATCTCCGGTTGCAAGATACTCGCAGGATATCTTTCCCGGCCCTTAGGTCTCTATCCCTTCAGGACCTTGCTTCCAGTTCGGCGCTTCTTGTCATTCGAATCAATTCATGTTGTTTACTTTGTTTACATATCTATGTTTCGCTTTTGTTCATGGTCCTGTCTTCTTAATTCCTCATTTCTTACTGATTCGTACGTTACCTTGCGTTTAGGAGAATATTGGACCTTGGCTTTCCGTTACGCGATTTTCTGTCCCGATGTCCCTGGCCATCCTCGCGCTTAATATTTGACTTTGTTTTCCTGCTCTGTATAAGGAGTTCAGAGGTCAACGAGATCAAGGTTGGACCCTCCTTAGATAACTTGAACACTTACGACTTTTTATTGGACTCATGATCCGGTCGATGGCATTAGCTGCCTATCATGGCGCTCTCGAGTTTCGGCATTCTCTGATATGCAGAATATGCACAGAGCCACCGATCTTGTCACTTGTGGAGTGGTCACTGGTATCGTCCGATCACATTTTTCAACAAACATCCAAATTTGAATTTACGTTTACTGTAAGCGCCATTCCTGGAAGGTCGAAAATGAACTGTGTTTCTCGCTTTCAGCAGCGCTGTTCTTTAAATTTGCAACGTTCAACAAAATGACAAACTAGGAGCTGCCATCAAACATCAGACGCACACCTGATTTTTCTTTGCACCCCACAAAACACCTCCGCTATCCACACCATCTCTGTTGCGCTACATGAACCACCGCCTTGTTATTCAATGTCCTGCGTCTTTTGCATGCCCTGATTTTCACTCTTCTTTCGTGAACGAACGCACCATCAGCAAATCGACGCCGAACCACATCACCTGTGCGGAAATGGGGTTAAGGGGTACCTCGCTGCTATCAAGTCCACCTACGATTTCCTCGACACAAGGGCCTCTCGTAGAGCAAATTGAACGGTATTCGTTCGAATAGCTGCCATTAGCTATGGCCCAGTCAAAAGCTTTCGACAATTGAAATCTTGTTGGGTAATTTTGTCTTTCTGTACCGTTCGCTACTCGAATTACAGCCTATGTTGTTCAGGGTTGTCTCTGAGGGCTCTAGCACTTGCTCGGAGTCACATTTTACTCCTAGAGCCTTCAGGGCATTTTCAGGCAAGAGTCAAACATACCTGGGGTTACTCAGGCATACCCTGCCCAATCGACCTCTATTCCGACATTCGACCCAGTTTCGCCTACGAAGTCGAAGAAGAGAAGGCGAAAATTTGACCGAGCGTCTCCAGATCTTATTGCGTTGTAGGAAGTTGAGATCTAGACTGGTATTTCTCACCCGTAAGTCACCGATTTTTGTCCATCAACTCCTCGCTGGTGCAACATTTTATGTTCAGTTACAGTCAGTGCTTCGGCTCATTAACCCCACGAACCTGAGCTTTTGCTTGATTCAGTATCCGAAGTGCAACATCTGGTAGTCGGCATAAACAACTATTTCAACTCGCAAAACAAATTTTGAACAAAATATATTTGATTATAACCCAATTGCTGATGTCGAAATTGGACTCAAATTCGGATGACGTTGCACCCATCGCCTCTCCTACCTTCGGAAAGCTTGCCACCGACTCTCGCACGCCGACTACACCTCTGTCCTCGTCTCCTCCTTCCCACCATGTTTGGCTCTTCGCCATTGAATAGCAGACCGACACGGACTCATGGCTAATAAATTTCGCTTATGGCGCCTCTCTTCCTCGTTACATCCTTCAACCCCGCCACGTTGCTTTTTGTAAGTTTGACACGGGCTCTAAAGGCCTCAGCTAGTTAGCTTGCCACCTGGTCAACCTCCATATTTTTCCCGCAGTACCGGTTTCGAACCACGATTCGAAGTGGGACGGTGGCATGGGACTGGCTGCTGCTTATCTTCAGCTGGAAAAGATGAGATGAAGGAGGGTTTAAAAAATAAGTACCAAAAAATGGCTATCCCTCGCTGACAAGAAAACTGGATGGGCTTGCCTGTAGCTTGTGGGCTATTCTGGCTCGGCGATTTTGGCATCTGGATCTTATCTCAATTGATCCACTGAGGTCTTGCTGGATACGAGATTCAGATTATCCAGTTACGTCACCTCACGAATTTTGCTTGTCGCGGCCAATTGCAAGAATTCATTTTCGCTTCATTTTCGCCGCTGCGTCGGTTGCCCTCTGGAATGCTCT
Organism: Galerina marginata; assembly: GCA_023014335.1. Lineage (NCBI taxonomy): Eukaryota > Fungi > Basidiomycota > Agaricomycetes > Agaricales > Galerinaceae > Galerina > Galerina marginata. The sequence goes on from JAECYW010000022.1 coordinate 495,577, forward strand.
TGAACATAGATTTTTGTGAATTTATCCTCGGTGTGTCCACCTCTAGCTTTACCTATGCTCACTTTTCTAAGAAGCGGTTATCCTGGCGCATGGTCAGTGCTTGATTCCGCTATGTTTACTTTGCCGACGATATACCGTGTTAATCAAGTCCCCATTTCGTTTCTGGTCACTCGTGTTGCTCAATTTGAGATCGTGGTCTGAAAATAGTAAAGTAACTAGGTATGCATCCAATGGCACAAGCCTCATAGGCCTCCTGATCTCCTAATCGTCTTTAAAAAAAACAGAACCAGATTACCTCCAGGAGAGCTCCAGTTTTCGGATCTTCGCTGCTAAAAACACGGCCACTATGCGTTGCTTCCCACCTATCGATTTCTCAGCAATCCCTATCAGAAGTTCCTTCCCGATCTACGCGCTTTGCGTGTACCAAGAGTCCTGACCGGTTGGTTGTTTTCACCCCCGTGGAGTATCATCACGATGATGATTCCCACCACTACTAAAAGTAGCACAAATACTAAGCAGTCGTTAGCGTTAGCCCTATTGATAGTAAATATACATAAATATCTTACAGAATGTGAAATGTCGGCGTGTTAACCTCATCTGCGTTTGTTGTATCTTGCCGGTCCACCGACCTTGACAGCTCATCCTTCCGCCAACCGCGACTTTGCGTTTAATATATGAATATGCAGCAGTTGCGAAGGCCACGCTCTGATTTGCAACTGAAGAAGCCAGATGGCTCCTTTGGTTGGCATTCATGCTCTGATCTGCAACTGGAGAAGTTAGATGGCTCCTTTGGTTGAGATTCGGAGAGCTCACTACCCTCTGGAACTGGTGCCACCTGATCTCCTTCTGACAACAGTTCGCCGGTGACCTCGTCCAGGAGTCTCTTCGGGGACCGGAACTACAAGCGAATCTCAGATCAGTGTAGCAAATAGAGACAGACATTTGAAATCACGGATTTGCAGATTTTGTTTTCAAGCTGTTGTTGCTGCATGAACTCTTGCAACAACTTCTCAAGCTTTTCTACACGGCTCTGTAAGTCACTGTCGTCGTTAGACAGAGGATCTGCTGCTGGGTCAGCCGTAGCCACTGCCGACCCTCGTTCGTCGGTGGCAGCCTATTAAGTTCTGTTTATGACAAGGTAGCTGAGGGATTTAAGATCGTACATGACCGTTCAAAACCTGAATCATTGATTTCATGGTCAGATAGTTAAAGGCCTGAGTTTGTGGGGTAAAAGTTGACTGACCATTCCAAATGATGACGGATGAATAGGTGAAGATGATGACACGTTATATGAACGAAGAAGAGTGGACTTGCGAACCACGTAGGTTATATCAACGACCGGACTCCGGTCAATGCAAGACAAAGGAAGAAACAAATAAGAAGTTCGACATCGGCGATCGCAAAAACACGAGGAGTGGCTAGTGATAGAGCCAAGAGTACGACATGAAAGCTGAAAAGTAAGACGATTTATCTTGAATCACTAAATTCTCATGACCTTAGGTAGAGGCTTTATCTGCTAAATGATGATCGTAAATGCGAAACCCTGGAAAGAAAACCGCCGTCTCGAATGATCATGTGACTGCCTTGCTTGCAAGGGTCAAATATCACCATCTCAATCAATTCTCAATGGGAACAGTAGCGTAGATTTCAAGCTGGTAGATCAAGTTTTGTATACTTAGTAAGTCCTTTGAATCGCCATAATTTAGGTGTTATTATCTTTGAAATGGCAGTAAGCATGAACAAGTACGAAACTATCATATCCAACATAGGGGACTCTTTACTGTTTGCGATTCTTCGCCATTTCGCGTCGCTGCGCCTCCGATTTGCTGGGCGGGAAATGGGAACCCAGAAGTCCACCCCGCGAGACGTACCATGCATGAAGTTATGCAGCCAGGTGTTATGTGTCTCGGTCACTCTGAAAATAATCCGTAATTCGTGGGTAGAGATTCATTGTAGGATAAGTAGTTCAAAAGTCGATGGGGAGAGCTGACGGCTCAGATTCCACGAGGAGGACGCAGAATCCTGCGTCAAACACGAAGTTGTTATGTCGGACAAAGCGAGACAGTTGTTTCCGAAAGCGGCAACAGATTGGGAAGTAATGATAAGTTGGGAAGACATGAAGGTAAGGTGGTGGCATGATGGTGGTCAATCGCCGTTAATTATAATGTGCGGTCATTACATGTTAGCACATGTTTATGCACGTCTGCAGCCGGGGGGTGCAAGCTGGGACGCCCAATCAGAATCCGGTCATTTGATGGATATGTGGTCAGTGAAATGTGTAGAATTCATGATGGAATCTAGAGTACGGAACTACGGAATTCATGAAGACATGAAGAGAGCGGAATGGGTATGGCACAGAATGACTACCTGAGTCTCGATATTCCGCGAATCGCGCGTTATGGTCCCACAACTACGGTCCTGGCTGAGTGTCTTCCCATGTTCACCGAGGAGGAGACGTTCAAGCGATAACTGATATATATGATTGATTAATAGAAGATGACGGATCGGCCACAACTGCAGGGGTTTGGTTGATTGGACGACAAGAGGTAGGCTTTCGAATTGGAATTCGTAGGCATTACACCGAGTCACAAAGGAATACGTGGGGCTATGAGGCAAGTATGGACATTGGTGGAATGGCAGATGTTATCTGCTGAAAGTGTCCAACATATTTCATGGATGTTTCGGAAATGAGGTTGGCTCGAAATAGGTTGTTTTGATGGCTACAAATCAATGGAGGCGTAGAACGCAAGATGGAATCTCAAGAATGTTAGAGAGCGAAAGTACGGAATCCAGATGGATTCCAAGAGGTCGGAACAGAAAGAAAGGACGGCGCAGTCATGACCAACGTCCCATCCTAATCCATGATCGCCGGTAGAAAGTTATGGACGGAATTCGAGGAGTCCATTTGGAATTCGTAGGCATACACCGAGTGAGAAAAGAGTACCTGGGGCTATGAGGCGAGAACGAGCATTGGTGGAATGGTGGCAACTATCTGCAGAAGGTGTTCCAGTATACGTATGTTAAGAACGTTTTGGAAATGAAATTGACTCGAAACAGGCCGATCGATGGGTGGAAAAGGAATGCGTAGAATCCAGGATAGAATCTCAAGAATGTTAGAGAGCGATAGTACGGAATCCAGATGGATTCCAAGAGGTCAAAACGGAAAAAAGGACGGCGTCGAGTGAATTGTTAAACGGAAGCAATGAACGGCCGGTCATTTACCTAATGAAGGGTTCAGAGGATATATGAGAACATAAGTTGCATGCATACAGAACAGAAACGTACATCTTTTCAGTCTGAGCTCATGACCAAACCAGGCAGCTAAATCGTCTTTCCATTTGATATGCGACTCGTGAATTGAAACCTTAGGCAAGATACTGGAACAAGAGTGTCAGAAATGGCAGGGAGTAACGGAGCGTTTGATCAGACAGACCTTGAGCACTTCTCCAAGCTCTCCTCAGTAAGATCCCCTTGTATCATTGAAAGACGAAATTTCAACCAGAGGAATCAACCTAGCACTCTTCAGATTTGCGTACACTGAGAACGAAAAATTAAGTCTTACGGGTGCCATTTTCATTTCATTACATGTCCACGCTGACAGGGTATTGCAGGCTTCGAATTCTAATATTAATGCCGGTCTTAACGACTTTCTAGTGCATTCTGCGCCAGGTTGGTCTGTCGTTGAACCAACAGAGATAGCACCGCCAGAGGGAACTCTCGAAGCGTGTTGACGATGAAAGACCCTCGTAGATCTAATTTTAAAGGCGGCTATGAGAACGTAACAAACGATGCCGACATGGACCAGAAATGTACAATACATACAGTAAGTAAGACTTGGCGCCGAATGTTGACAACGTTGGCGACCAATCGTCTTCTATTGGCCTTCATAACGTCTCGACATATTGTGATAATAAATGTGTCGGAGCCAACACTTCCATCATCCTAACCTAATTCATTTACACGGTCATCGAAATCATTCACACAAAACTGAGAGAGGTTCGACTTACCACACATCTGGAATGGATTGAGGAGTTAACTTCGTTAAGTAAGTCCGAGTTGATATGACATCTAGGTAACATGAGTATTACCTTCACAAGAAAAAGCAAAAACCACTAACAAGTACCCGAGGCCTGCGCAAACGCGTCAAAGAGGTCGAGAGGCTAAAGGGGAAAAGCAACATCGCGTTCGACGCCGAAAAACTGCAGGAGGCGCTAGATCGATACCTCGTCCACTTAGGCTCAAGATCGCACTCGCGCGCGAGGTCGTCCTCCTCCGTCGGCCAGTTCGAGCGCTCCGAGTCTACGAAGAATCTCGCTGCGTCGTCGAGAGCCATGGCCGCCTTCGCGGGGAGCCACGGTGGCTCTTGTCATAGGGGGCAATGCGGGCGATTTCACCGGGTATGTCAGCGATGGTGATCTTATTCCTGGCAATCCGATCATCCCAAGCAATTTTGTGCGGTTGGCGGCTGGGCCTACACTATTGAGAGCCAAGTAAGTTTTTCTATGCTTTTCTTGTGAATGTTTCTTTGGTGGGAAATTGACTAACCGATCGTGTTGGTCTTGTAGTGATCCAATTACAAGACCCATGCAAAGATTGAAACTATCGACTTAGCAACTGGCCCAAATTCGTAGAGTTCCAGCTTTTGAGCACATGATTCAGATACAGTCCAATATAAAAGTCTGGTGACGGAGACATCAGAATACGAAGCAAGCGAAAAACGAGTTGATCACACAAACTCACCAACCAGCCAAAATGCAGATCAACCAACAAACAGAGACAGCCAGACGGCCAGACGGCGATACTCGCCTTCTGATCAACCCACAAAGCATACGCGGAGGTTCATGCGACAGAAAAGGCCGCAACATGCAAATTTTCATTTCATTACATGTCCACGCTGACAGGGTATTGCAGGCTTCGAATTCTGATATTAATGCCGTCTTGACAACTTTCTAGTGCATTCTGCGCCAGGTTGGCTGTCGTTAAACCAACAGAGATAGCACCGCTAGAGGGAACTCTCGAAGCGTGTTGACGACGAAAGGCCCTCGTAGATCTAATTTTAAAGGCATCTATGAGAACGTAACAAACGATGCCGACATGGACCAGAAATGTACAATACATACAGTAAGTAAGACTTGGCGCCGAATGTTGACAACGTTGGCGACCAATCGTCTTCTCTTAGCCATCATAACGTCTCGAAATATTGCCACACTTGTAATGATAATAAATGTGTCGGAGCCAACACTTCAATCATCCTAACCTAATTCATTTACACAATCATCAAGATCATTCTCACAAAATCTGAGGGAGGTTCGACTTACAAAACCTCTGGAATGGGTCGAGGAGTTATCTTCGTTGATTACTCCGAGTTGATATGATATCTAGGTATAGTTAGACATGACTATTACCTTCACAAGAGAAAGTAAAAATTACTGACCAGTACCCGAAGTCGAAGATGAGGACAATGGAAGAGCGATCCCGACTGAAATCCAAACCCTAGCTCTCAAGTGAGAACGGTGGTCGGCACGAGATATGAAAAAGGGCCACAAACCAAATAAACACACGACTCTCCATCCGACTTCGCCCGAAATAGCGGCGACATGCCTGACAGCATCTAAACCGAGATACGTGAGGAGTCTCTTCAAAATGGAGAAGTTCAGCCCAATAAACTTACCGCCTGTTTAAACCGACATAGCCCCTGCCTTCAGCGTTCGTCCATTCTTCAAACAATGTTGAGTTCGGCAGAACCTGGATAAAAACATGAGACGTCTGTTTCACAGCCGATTCGATCATTACTGACTGTCATACACCTCGCAAAGTCATAGTCTACATTGAATCCATATCTCAGAGAATCAACTGCTCTCGGTTCCTAAATTAGAAGATGTAAGGAATACTTCCAACGGCAATAAGATTGAAGCTATCAAATTAAATTACCGATTGTCCCAAATTCGGAGAGTTTCAAAAATTTTCAGCACATGATTCGGCGTCCGTCCAATATACAAGTCTGACGAGAGAGACATTTAGAAAATGAAAGAAGCGAAAACGAGTTGATCCGACGAACTTCTCAGCCACCCAGAATTCGGGCAACCTTGGGCAACAAACATAGACAGCCAGACGGCGATACCACGCTCGAAGCATCGCTTTCAGATCAACCGACAAAGCGTAGGCTGAGGTTCGTGTAATAGGAAAGGCCGAAGTCGAGATTCGTTGTGCACATGTTCAATATCTAGATGATGAAGGATGAGGAACTCTTCGTAAAAGAAAACGACGAAACTACTACCTTGAGGCTGAGTGTACCAAGGAGAAGAGATATGTTAATCATGAGATCCGTCCATCAAGGCTCAGATGCCGCGCCTAAACAAGAAACCGTATACATAAGGATGTCAATGTGGCCTGCGAGAAGAGGCCACGAACCTGAAATCCTGTGAATGCTGAAGGCTCAGCCCTAATATTGGCAAGACGATATGCTTGAGGGCAAGTGGTCAGAGATACCTTCCTAAAAAAAAGGAAAGCTAGACTCACTGCCTGCCCCATCGTATTCGTGTAATTCGCTCGGCCTTGGATTTGCTTGCCAACGAACATAGATATCTAGCCCGCAGTACCATGCGTGAGGATATCTAGACGAAGTATGCATCCATCCGTTAGACTTCGAATAGACTTGAAATCCGTGTACGAGAACCTGGCCGCCTCATCGTTTTCGTGCAATTCGCTCGGCCTTGGATTTGCTTGCCAACAAACATAGATATCCAGCCCGCAGTACCATGCGTGAGGATATCTAGACGAAGCACGCATCCATGCGTTAGACTTCGAATCGACTTGCAATCCGTAGAACCCGGCCCTGGATTTGCCTGCTAACGAACATAGATATCCAGCCCGCGCCGCGCCTAAACATGAAATCATATACATAAGAATGTCAACGTGACCTGCGAGAAGAGACCACGAACCTGAAAGAAGGCTCGGTCCTAATATTGGCAAGACGATATGCTTGAGGGCAAGTGGTCAGAGATACCTTCCTAAAAAAAAAGGAAAGCTAGACTCACTGCCTGCCCCATCGTATTCGTGTAATTCGCTCGGCCTTGGATTTGCTTGCCAACGAACATAGATATCTAGCCCGCAGTACCATGCGTGAGGATATCTAGACGAAGTATGCATCCATCCGTTAGACTTCGAATAGACTTGAAATCCGTGTACGAGAACCTGGCCGCCTCATCGTTTTCGTGCAATTCGCTCGGCCTTGGATTTGCTTGCCAACAAACATAGATATCCAGCCCGCAGTACCATGCGTGAGGATATCTAGACGAAGCACGCAGCCATGCGTTATACTTCCCCCCTTGATTTGACTTGTAAACCGTGCATCAGAATTTAGCCATCAGTGCCGCTGAGCGATGAAGGAATGAAGGAGTGTAGAGTTACTGTTCAAGAGGAACTTCAAGGAACTTGATGGATTCCGCATCATCCCTAGCGTGTCACGTGTGTCACTTGTCACAAGGCTTGAGGAACTTCTCTAGACTCTACGTTTACCTGCCATGCGATGAGATCATCGCCTTCGACCCGTCTCTTTAATCCAAACTCAGCCTAGCTAGGACCTTCGATCTCAATCTCTATCTTAATTTCGAAACTTCAATTCGGTGTCTCCGAACTTCGACTACAAGGCTTCAAGCTTCAACTCGACTCTGATTGTCTGATGTCAACTTTGTCCCTAATATCAAGAAGCACTCCGTTCGCTTTAATTTCGTGAGTACTGCTATGCAATCACAACTTTCGTTAGTTCAGCTTCGTCTTCACAGGGACAACGTTGCTCGTGTTTCGATCGCCCTAATGTGTGCTCCTTCCACAGTGAACGGTCAATGACTCCAAGTAGTAAGCCCGTGATGGACCCCATCTTAGTTTTTAACATCTGACCACATTGCCGTATGCCCACCTTTCTCAGCTCGTAGATTCAGTATACATTGAGGAACTTCCCTCTCTACGTTTCTATGAGATCATGGCAAAGATACCCGCAATTTAGCCAACAGCGCAGGCTCCAGCTACGGGGTTTTTGGTTCGTATCTTCTCTTTCGTATATCTTCCCCATTCTTATCCTACGTGTAGCGTCATTGCGCGGAATCACATTCTTCGACTTCCTCGAGGTGATTCATTCTGTGACCTGTGTGGGCGTACAGCAATTGATTCTTTCTCAGTTGAGTCCCTTTACGAACCTTTCTTTGCCGAGCTATTTACTGTACGCCGAGCAATTATTATATTTTTACCGTCGACAGGTGCCTGGCGGATTCAGTTCCTCTTCGACTCGTGAAACACACAGATCCCAGTCTATCTCGTTCCTGGAAATGCTTGCGAGTGACCGGTGACCGCGCATGTTTTGTGGGTTGGTTGTAACCTTCCAGCGTTGACGCCTAGTTGCGTACTCCGTCTAAATGAGTCCTCTCGTATCGAGGTGGATACTGGACTTGTAGGATTCCGGTCCTTCTCTGGCACTGAGCGAGGTGGGCGGTTGTCGGATCTTGGGCAGTCGCAGGCCACAGCGAACAATCTGGCCGCGCTGCAAAGAGTTTCGGGATGTTTGATCTCAGATCGATGCACATTTCAAACCGGTTGGGACAGCTGCGCAGCGAGGCGCATGAAGATACGTTGGTTGACCTTGTTTCCTCTATGCTTTGCCTGTTGAATGGGCCTCTTGGTCCCTTTCGTGGTGGATTCTCACCAATGCTACTGCTTTTTTCTCGCTTATGTCCCCATTGCGATTCTAATTCTCATGTTCTTCAGATGACGACGTCATCCAAAAATTGTTATTGTCAATTTTCCAAAGTGGACCGGACGATGAACCATTTGGTTCCTCGTTCGCACATCCTCCACTCTTCTGCCGCCTCCTTATTTCTTCACCTTCACGATCCGCTCCAGCGCCTTTTTCGTCGCACACAGCATTCTGAGAGGACTTGAGTACCCTGAGTCACTTTCGATGTGGGGTTGCTCCGCTGTCGACTTCGACTGATCTTCTCCTGCTGGAAGCTTCTCTGAATATAGATATAAATAAAGACTTCAGATGTTCATCATGGCACATTTGACAAGGAATTTGAATTCGTCATTTACAAACATCACCTCGGCTCTATCGTCGTACTTTTCTGCTAGCTACGTTCTCACTGGACCTTGCCAGCTCCTTTGCTTGTGAAAGCTAATGTACATTGACCAGAAAGTCTTGGTTCGTGCAACCTCTGTGCATTCTTACCTATCTGAACATCCTCTCGATTTGGATTTTGACAATGAAGCAAGGGTGATCGATGATCGACTACATATATGACCTCTCGGCAATTCAAATTTGATTAAAACAACATCTTTTTTAGGTGAAATCCGAGTTCAAAGTATTCACATACACGGTACATTATGCCTCACTGACCAACCCATGGATGCCAAAGTGATGAACACAAGTTGTGTCCGAACCCCAGTTGCTATTAATCTCGATAATGATGATATTGAAAGTCATCATTGCACACACGTCCTTCAAACGGCAAGCAAAATTTTGTTTGTGAAACGGTGCTGTCATGCTATAATTTGCATGCAGTAACGGAATGAACCTGTCGGTCTTGCTGATTGCTGCTGGCAGAGCACGAGTCAATGAAAATTTCGAAGGAGATCGAACTTCAAGATCCAACGCAGGTAAATCTTTCCCTTGTGGCACAAGACCCCACAAAGTAACCGATTGAGGCGCCTTTTCGAGCATCCTGACTGGGATTGTGGCCGGGTGGGCATAATGAATAGTCATTGATGTGATATTGGCGGGGTCGGAGAGTTCAACCGCTATCTGCCCACGCGAACCTTCGAACTCCCAACAATCCCCAATGGTAGTTTGATCTTCTAAGACAATCATCGGAGAATTAACTTCCGGAACTTGCTGGAGCGTTAACCAGTCCAGAAGGTTAGATTTGTGTGGCTGGTAGGTTGGTGATGTAAGATCGTGCACTATACTTGCACCAGCTCCACGTAAGGCAAAGTCCATGCAAGGTAAATTTAATGGTAGACCATCATCATCGCGAATTCCGAACAAGCTGGCCAACTTGTGGTACGTGGAAGGGAAAGTCTTATCGCAAAGAATATTTGAAGTCGACGGCGGTAACAAATTGTGCCAGCAAAGAGTTTTGGTGATATCTGAAGCGACGAGTAAGTGACTCCAGAAAGTAATCACTGTGCCCACAAAGGTCAGTAAAACGATGAGGATCGTGTAATTCCACGTCTGGAAGGAAATCCTGGCTGCTTCCTCCCCATCGGTGCGGGCCGTGGTGGTGTGACGCTCTGCGGGTTTGGGATCCCTCAGGGAAGTTTGGTTTTCAACGTTCAAGTTGGCGCCACTGTAGTAATCGAGAGGGAATACCACTTGAGATGCCGTCCTGTCGAGGGTATTACGCCTTTGAAAAAAAAGAAGGAAGAGAGCTGAGAGAAATTGAGAGCCCTCAGGCTGAGACATTGGGAGTGGAGAGCTGAATGAATAATCTTCGTCGATTGGAATCTTGGAATATGATTTGCTTTTGAGAAGTATAAGTGGCGGAATGGTCTGCGAATGCAGTGGTTTTCCTTTGTTTCCACGTGTTCTTGAGCGCGGCACGCGCCACAAGTTGCTTTTAAAATTACAGAGGTTTGCCAGTGTCTGACCAAACGTTCCGAGTCCGATGCCTTCCACCACCTCTTGGTCCAGCTGAGAGTATATATTTCAGCTAATGTTTCAATTCATTGAGTCGCTTATCGAAATGTTTAATGGAAAGACCATTTGGTTACTAGCTACCGCCCGGGTACCAACGTAGGTTCTCGGAGTGTGATCGTTTCAAATCTATATATCAATTCTCATATTTCCTTCAAACCCTTCATCAGAAACGACAAGCCGTTCGTTTGTCGCCATATCCCGACAATTCCCTCTGGAAATTCACGCGACACCGTCTATTCTTTCCTTTCCGACCTCTTGAAATTCTGATGGATTCCGTACTTTCGCGCACTAACATCCCAGATTCCATCTTGGATTCCACGCATTCCGTCCTTTTTCTACTCATCACATCATACGGTGGCCTATCTATGGCTTGTGGACATCTTCGGCAGGTTGAATCGCCACGACCTGCTCGATCGGAAGAAAAGGATCTGCGACATCCAGTTTCAGCCTCCTCGGGCGCTTGACATTGGAACGACCTCAGGCTCATTGCAATTAGCTCAGCCAAACCAAGTTATACTGCCGGGTTTTTCAAACCAACGCTTTTTATTGCTCCTTCGTATCGCAGAGCACCTCAAATTTCTGTCGGACTCCGCGTATAATGCCGAATTCCATGCGGATTCCATAGATTCCCAACATAACAATGCGCCCGCAACCACTGGATGGGAATTGGAACGTTGACCCTATCACTCGGAGCCATACACACCATACGTCTGAGGCGCTTCCCGAAATGGCTTCTTACTCAGGCTCTGGATCATCACGCACTTCACGCACGGATTGCTTGTTGATAAATTATAATCGGGCTAAGGAGTTAACGCGTGATTGCGTATGTTGCTCCCTGCAAGTTGAGTCTCCACGTTTCTTGGTCGTTGACAATTGTCTGGGTTGTGTTGTGCGAGTAGAATTGATCTCATCGGAGCATTCGACATTTGATTTCCAAAACGTGGACATATTTCTGGTGCTGAAGGTAGGTTTCGCCTAACTGAATCACCTTCGAAGTTATACTGAATTCTCTGACATACATTCTAGAGCGATACAGAGCAAAATAATTCTCTTCAAACTCCAGACAAGACATCCTTGATCCCATCATGGGCTGCATCATTTCGCTCCTCATTTGCTTCTAGGGTGTTCGTCTCATCTCTTCCAAGTTCCCTCCTAGATTTTCTGCCCTGGTTCTGCGGATTCAACTGAATTCCGAGCTCAGCCCCCTACCTTCAAAAGTCGAGTCTCTGATTTCCTCAGCACCAGTGCGTTTCTTTCACTGATTTATGTTGCGAAATCCACAAGTAGACAGCTGTTGACAGTATCCTATTTGGTCCTTGTCCGATGTTCGATCATCAAATGTACAGCCACCAAGTGACTCCCGAAACTCAAATTAAATCTAGCCCATTTAAATTTCTGGATCTGCGACATCTAAATCTGATCGACCCCTGCTGTACAGCCACTGCATTTCCTAATTCCAGGATCAAAAATAAATCAAGTCTGTCATCTATGTAGATCTGATCGACGATGACAGGTGCTGCACAGCGAGACAGGATCTAAATCTAGCGTCTAAACGTACCTCGGTGACACCCGCACTCATTCGTCGGTGGCAAGAAGTTAAGGGCATGCCTAGGTTAAACCTCCAGGGCTCATCGATTCCTATGCCCACAAGATCTCTATATAAATCAAAGAATTGGAGTCAAACGTTGATAAAAGGTGTCCAACTTGAATGTTGAAAATTGACAGTAGGGGGTGTGCGGTCGAGTGTTTCCTGATCGCTCTTCATAATAAACGTGATCGCTCGAGCCTTTGGAAGCTACCATTGTAAAAGTTCTTGACGCCGAACTTACATCAAGAAGGGCAACAGGCGGCATGAGCATCTGGATGGCGGTGAAGATGAATGTATACTGAATCTGACAGCCGTAGTCTATATCTATGATCCGAGAAGGGGTTTGAAATGTGCATCGATCTGAGATCAAACATCCCGAAACTCTTTGCAGCGCGGCCAGATTGTTCGCTGTGGCCTGCGACTGCCCAAGATCCGACAACCGCCCACCTCGCTCAGTGCCAGAGAAGGACCGGAATCCTACAAGTCCAGTATCCACCTCGATACGAGAGGACTCATTTAGACGGAGTACGCAACTAGGCGTCAACGCTGGAAGGTTACAACCAACCCACAAAACATGCGCGGTCACCGGTCACTCGCAAGCATTTCCAGGAACGAGATAGACTGGGATCTGTGTGTTTCACGAGTCGAAGAGGAACTGAATCCGCCAGGCACCTGTCGACGGTAAAAATATAATAATTGCTCGGCGTACAGTAAATAGCTCGGCAAAGAAAGGTTCGTAAAGGGACTCAACTGAGAAAGAATCAATTGCTGTACGCCCACACAGGTCACAGAATGAATCACCTCGAGGAAGTCGAAGAATGTGATTCCGCGCAATGACGCTACACGTAGGATAAGAATGGGGAAGATATACGAAAGAGAAGATACGAACCAAAAACCCCGTAGCTGGAGCCTGCGCTGTTGGCTAAATTGCGGGTATCTTTGCCATGATCTCATAGAAACGTAGAGAGGGAAGTTCCTCAATGTATACTGAATCTACGAGCTGAGAAAGGTGGGCATACGGCAATGTGGTCAGATGTTAAAAACTAAGATGGGGTCCATCACGGGCTTACTACTTGGAGTCATTGACCGTTCACTGTGGAAGGAGCACACATTAGGGCGATCGAAACACGAGCAACGTTGTCCCTGTGAAGACGAAGCTGAACTAACGAAAGTTGTGATTGCATAGCAGTACTCACGAAATTAAAGCGAACGGAGTGCTTCTTGATATTAGGGACAAAGTTGACATCAGACAATCAGAGTCGAGTTGAAGCTTGAAGCCTTGTAGTCGAAGTTCGGAGACACCGAATTGAAGTTTCGAAATTAAGATAGAGATTGAGATCGAAGGTCCTAGCTAGGCTGAGTTTGGATTAAAGAGACGGGTCGAAGGCGATGATCTCATCGCATGGCAGGTAAACGTAGAGTCTAGAGAAGTTCCTCAAGCCTTGTGACAAGTGACACACGTGACACGCTAGGGATGATGCGGAATGCATCAAGTTCCTTGAAGTTCCTCTTGAACAGTAACTCTACACTCCTTCATTCCTTCATCGCTCAGCGGCACTGATGGCTAAATTCTGATGCACGGTTTACAAGTCAAATCAAGGGGGGAAGTATAACGCATGGCTGCGTACTTCATCTAGATATCCTCACGCATGGTATTGCGGGATGGATGTTTGACCTCTCTATGTTTGTTGGCAAGCGAATCCAAGGCCGACTGGGAGCGAACGAATTGCACGGAAATGATGAGGCGGCCAGGTTGAGGCGGCCAGGTTCTCGTACACGGATTGCAAGTCTATTCGAAGTCTAACGCATGGATGCGTACTTCGTCTAGATATCCTCACGCATGGTACTGCGGGTTGGATATCTATGTTTGTTGGCAAGCAAATCCAAGGCCGAGCGAATTACACGAATACGATGGGGCAGGCAGTGAGTCTAGCTTTCCTTTTTTTTTAGGAAGGTATCTCTGACCACTTGCCCTCAAGCATATCGTCTTGCCAATATTAGGACCGAGCCTTCTTTCAGGTTCGTGGTCTCTTCTCGCAGGTCACGTTGACATTCTTATGTATATGATTTTATGTTTAGGCGCTGCGCGGGCTGGATATCTATGTTCGTTAGCAGGCAAATCCAGGGCCGGGTTCTACGGATTGCAAGTCGATTCGAAGTCTAACGCATGGATGCGTACTTCGTCTAGATATCCTCACGCATGGTATTGCGGGCTGGATATCTATGTCTGTTGGCAAGCAAATCCAAGGCCGAGCGAATTGCACGAAAACGATGGGGCAGGCAGTGAGTCTAGCTTTCCTTTTTTTTTTTAGGAAGGGATCTCTGACCACTTGCCCTCAAGCATATCGTCTTGCCAATATTAGGACCGAGCCTTCTTTCAGGTTCGTGGTCTCTTCTCGCAGGTCACGTTGACATTCTTATGTATATGATTTCATGTTTAGGCGCTGCGCGGGCTGGATATCTATGTTCGTTAGCAGGCAAATCCAGGGCCGGGTTCTACGGATTGCAAGTCGATTCGAAGTCTAACGCATGGATGCGTACTTCGTCTAGATATCCTCACGCATGGTACTGCGGGCTGGATATCTATGTTTGTTGGCAAGCAAATCCAAGGCCGAGCGAATTACACGAATACGATGGGGCAGGCAGTGAGTCTAGCTTTCCTTTTTATTTTAGGAAGGTATCTCTGACCACTTGCCCTCAAGCATATCGTCTTGCCAATATTAGGACCGAGCCTTCAGCATCCACAGGATTTCAGGTTCGTGGTCTCTTCTCGCAGGTCACGTTGACATTCTTATGTATATGATTTTATGTTTAGGCGCTGCGCGGGCTGGATATCTATGTTCGTTAGCAGGCAAATCCAGGGCCGGGTTCTACGGATTGCAAGTCGATTCGAAGTCTAACGCATGGATGCGTACTTCGTCTAGATATCCTCACGCATGGTATTGCGGGCTGGATATCTATGTTTGTTGGCAAGCAAATCCAAGGCCGAGCGAATTGCACGAAAACGATGAGGTGGCCAGGTTCTCGTACAAGGATTTCAAGTCTATTCGAAGTCTAACGGATGGATGCGTACTTCGTCTAGATATCCTCACGCATGGTACTGCGGGCTGGATATCTGTGTTCATTGCAAGCAAATCCAAGGCCGAGCGAATTACACGAATACGATGGGGCAGCCAGTAAGGCCAGTAAGTCTTGCTTTCCTTTTTTTTTTAGGAAGGGATATCTGACCACTTGCCCTCAAGCATATCGTCTTGCCAATATTAGGGCTGAGCCTTCAGCATCCACAGGATTTCATGTTCGTGGCCTCTTCTCGCAGGCCACATTGACATCCTTATGTATACGATTTCATGTTTAGGCGCGGCATCTGAGCCTTGATGGACCGATCTCATGATTAGCATATCTCTTCTCCTTGGTACACTCAGCCTCAAGGTAAGGTAGTTTCGTCGTTTTCTTTTTCGAAGAGTTCCTCATCCTTCATCATCTAGATATTGAACATGTGCACAACGAATCTCGACTTCGGCCTTTCCTATTACACGAACCTCAGCCTACGCTTTGTCGGTTGATCTGAAAGCGATGCCTCGCGCGTGGTATCGCCGTCTGGCTGTCTATGTTTGTTGCCCAAGGTTGCCCGAATTCTCGGTGGCTGAGAAGTTCGTCGGATCAACTCGTTTTCGCTTCTTTCATTTTCTAAATGTCTCTCTCTCGTCAGACTTGTGTATTGGACGGACGCCGAATCATGTGCTGAAAGATCTTGAACTCTCCAATTTTGGGACAATCGGTAATTTAATTTGATAGCTTCAATCTTATTGCCGTTGGAAGTATTCCTTACATCTTCTAATTTAGGAACCGAGAGCAGTTGATTCTCTGAGATATGGATTCAATGTAGACTATGACTTTGCGAGGTGTATGACAGTCAGTAATGATCGAATCGGCTGTGAAACAGACGTCTCATGTTTTTATCCAGGTTCTGCCGAACTCAACATTGTTTGAAGAATGGACGAACGCTGAAGGCAGGGGCTAAGTCGGTTTAAACAGGCGGTAAGTTTATTAGGCCGAACTTAGTACCTCTCGCATCGGGTTATCATACTGATTTTGCTCTCAATTTTGTAGCCTTGAACCCCGACTCCCTCGCCCACGATCCTACCAATGTTGGTGGACTTATCGTCTCGCATCGTCTCGGAAATAAGCAAGCCTCATGATCATCGTCAAGCACGACCCGTTCTTTTCGCCAAGTCCTGAATTCATGAACTCCTTGGTATTCATACAGTCATGTTGAACTCTTCTCAGTACCTTTCCGACCGCTTCTTTCAATCCTTCTTGAACGGTCAGCTTCATTGCTGCACACCAAAGATGTCGCCCTCTAGATCAAGAATCGACCTTTTTTGTTGTAGTTTCAATGCTCGATGTTATATATATCAGATTCGCCACCTGAATCCGAAGCGGTATGCAACTGGAATGCTTTCCTCTCTCGTGCAGTTATTGTAAGTCTCGGTAGTTACCCAGTTTTGTTTCTACTCACAATTATTATTAGTAGGTCGCAATCAAACTTCTAGACAATGTTATTCGCCTTATTTCTCCAGTCGACGTTGTGGCATCTGTCGAAGTACATCTAGAAGAATATTCAGAGGACACTTCAACGCCCCACCCACCATTTCGCATCTTTGGTGCTTCTAATCCTTGCGTCTCGGTACCACCAATCCCAGCGAAATTTCTGGCCCCGGCTCCAAGCGATGATTTTCGAAGGAAGTCCAGTCCTGGACTATGGATTAGGCACTTTTTTTACGCAATGGGCCAATCTTGCGCCGTTTTCTTAGTCAGTTAATTGTTCATGTGGGCCTAATTTTTCCATGCTGGTTTTGTACTGGATTGTATTTTCTAGACCTGTGTGCGATGGATTGTAGAGGATAGGACATTCTATCAAAGTCCTGGCATCTATCCTGAGCAGTGAGATCTAGTGAGAGGCAAGCCCGGAAGTTACATTAAACAAACATGATGTCATGTCACAAATATTGGCGGGCTTCAAAAAGACAACTCACATTGCCATCTGTCGAATCCGTGTGCATAGATGTGTTAAATGACCGATGTACGCCTCGGGAAGAAAAAGCAAAAAGCACCAAATAGTAGTGTATATTATTTACAAATTAAAGTATGAACAAAATGAAAGAAGGAACAAAATGAAAGCCCTGCGTCTACTCGTAAAATTCTTCTGTCGTATATCCCAGGGTCAAGCGTCAAGTGCAAATAAGGGGACAAAATAATTAGCAGAATAAACACCCTCTCTCGCACTGAGAATTTCTGCTACGTGGTCCTGGAGAGCGACGCGCAGGGAAGAGACGAGGGCTCTGACTTCGTTATTTGGCTGCGGAGTTAAGATAACCGTTCCACGGCACGTTGGGCAACGGTAAGAAAAATATTTCGTGGGTTTTTCGAGAAAGAAGCAAACATTCCACAGGATTTTTCGGAGTTCAGCTCGAGTGGTAGGGACTCTTTGAACGGGAAGATGGTGATCTTCAGAGAATTCATCGAGGCGGGACTGAAGATGTTTCTCGAACAGCGTACGTAGGCACAAAGCACAAAAGCTGTGACCGCAACTGATTCTGGTGTGGATGCTCAGTGGTACAAACAGTAGCACGCGGCGTTGTCGGGCCTACCTGAAAGACGATTCCATTGCGCGTAGACAGATGCCACAGGTAGCAGAGGCAAAAACATCACAAACCTGGCTTGAGGTCAATACCAAAGCAGATAGGACGACATCGCACTCACTCCTTTAACTATATCTGCGGCGTCTTGTTCTAACTGTTGTTGTAGGAGTACCTCATTTGGAGCAGTGCTAGCGCTGTGATTGGGTCTGGGTAAGTCGACTAGAGGCGCAGCGATGGCAGCTGAGACTGCTGGCGGCTTTGGATGGGCTGGTGGAAATAATATTAGAAGGTTCTCGCAAAGACCGGACAATTGACTGACCTTTTTTTTCCGGAGTCTTTTTGTCAGTAATAGCAGCCGTCTCCTGACTGGCTTTGATACGCGGGGAACGTCTAAGCGGACTTGGAGATGGTAGACGCAAAAGGCCGATTCGATGCCTGCGCGAGTAAGGTGTCGATGGATGGCGCCTTCTTGGCGTCGCGTCACTCATAATGCAGCAGAGGTAAAATAGGAGTGGCAAGAGAGAAATTGGGGATTGAGGGAGGGAAGGGCGACCCCAGACAACTTATAATTACGGGCTGCCGCATGTTGGAGAGACAAAGTAACAAAGTAATCGTCGTACAATCAGAATCCTTCAAGTTCTCAGAGAGTCCCAAAGAGAATGTGACGAGTGACACACGTGACACGCTACGGATGATGCGGAATCCATCAAGTTCCTCTTGAGCAGTGACTCTACACTCCTTCATTGCTTCATCGCTCAGCGGCACTGATGGCTAAATTCTCATGCACGGTTTACAAGTCAAATCAAGGGGGGAAGTATAACGCATGGCTGCGTACTTCATCTGGATATCCTCACGCATGGTATTGCGGGATGGATGTTTGACCTCTCTATGTTTGTTGGCAAGCGAATCCAAGGCCGACTGGGAGCGAACGAATTGCACGAAAACGATGAGGCGGCCAGGTTCTCGTACACGGATTGCAAGTCTATTCGAAGTCTAACGGATGGATGCGTGCTTCGTCTAGATATCCTCGCGCATGGTACTGCGGGCTGGATATCTATGTTCGTTGGCAAGCAAATCCAAGGCCGAGCGAATTGCACTAAAATAATGAGGCGGCCAGGTTCTCGTACACGGATTTCAAGTCTATTCGAAGTCTAACGGATGGATGCGTGCTTCGTCTAGATATCCTCACGCATGGTACTGCGGGCTAGATATCTATGTTCGTTGGCAAGCAAATCCAAGGCCGAGCGAATTGCACTAAAATAATGAGGCGGCCAGGTTCTCGTACACGGATTTCAAGTCTATTCGAAGTCTAACGGATGGATGCGTGCTTCGTCTAGATATCCTCACGCATGGTACTGCGGGCTAGATATCTATGTTCGTTGGCAAGCAAATCCAAGGCCGAGCGAATTACACGAATACGATGAGGCAGCCAGTGAGTCTAGCTTTCCTTTTTATTTTAGGAAGGGATCTCTGACCACTTGCTCTCAAGCATATCGTCTTGCCAGTATTACGGCCGAGCCTTCAGCATCCACAGGATTTCAGGTTCGTGGCCTCTTCTCGCAGGTCACGTTGACATTCTTATGTATATGATTTTATGTTTAGGCGCTGCGCGGGCTGGATATCTATGTTCGTTAGCAGGCAAATCCAGGGCCGGGTTCTACGGATTGCAAGTCGATTCGAAGTCTAACGCATGGATGCATACTTCGTCTAGATATCCTCACGCATGGTATTGCGGGCTGGATATCTATGTTTGTTGGCAAGCAAATCCAAGGCCGAGCGAATTGCACGAAAACGATGAGGCGGCCAGGTTCTCGTACAAGGATTTCAAGTCTATTCGAAGTCTAACGCATGAATGCATACTTCGTCTAGATATCCTCACGCATGGTACTGCGGGCTGGATATCTATGTTTGTTGGCAAGCAAATCCAAGGCCGAGCGAATTGCACGAATACGATGGGGCAGCCAGTGAGTCTAGCTTTCCTTTTTATTTTAGGAAGGTATCTCTGACCACTTGCCCTCAAGCATATCGTCTTGCCAATATTAGGACCGAGCCTTCAGCATCCACAGGATTTCAGGTTCGTGGTCTCTTCTCGCAGGTCACGTTGACATTCTTATGTATATGATTTCATGTTTAGGCGCGGCGGGGGCTGGATATCTATGTTCGTTAGCAGGCAAATCCAGGGCCGGGTTCTACGGATTGCAAGTCGATTCGAAGTCTAACGCATGGATGCGTACTTCGTCTAGATATCCTCACGCATGGTATTGCGGGCTGGATATCTATGTTTGTTGGCAAGCAAATCCAAGGCCGAGCGAATTACACCAAAACGATGAGGCAGCCAGTGAGTCTTATCTTTCCTCTTTTTTTTTTCTTGCTTTTCTTTCGTATTAACAGTCTTCGCAGCTTAAATGTCGCCTATCGCTCAAGATATAGCTAGCACTTTGTCTTGCCCATGAGCTTTGATTTGGATAGTTGGTGAGTCCGTGTTCTGTGGTCCATAGGCAGGGATCTCTGACCAGATGCCCTCAAGTATATCGTCTTGCCAATATTAGGGCCGAGCCTTCAGCATGTACAACAGGTTCGTGGCCTCTTCTTGCAGGTGACGTTGACGTCCTTATGTATACGATTTCATGGTTAGGCGCGGCATCTAAGCCATGATGGGCGGATCTCATGATCAGCATATCTCCTCTCTTCGGTATACTCAGCCTCAAGGTATTTTCGCCGTTTTCTGTTTCGAATAGTTCCTTATCTTTCTTCATCTAGATATTGCAATATGAATCTCAACTTCGCCCTTTCCTATTACACGAGCCTCCGCGTACGCTTTGTCGGTTGATCAGAAAGCGATGCCTCGAGGGTGGCATCGCCATCTGTCTATGTTTGTTGCCCGAGAGTGCCCGAATTCTGGGTGGCTGAGAAGTTCGTCGGATCAACTCGTTTTCGCTTTTCTTCATTTTCTAAATGTCTCTCTCATCAGACTTGTATATTGGACGGATGCCGAATCATGTGCTAAAAAATCTTGAACACTCTCCGAATTTGTGACAATCGGTAATTTAATCCGATAGCGTCAATCTTATTGTCGTTGGAAGTATTCCTTACATCTTCTGATTTAGGAACCGATATCGCGTCCACTTTTCAAGGGTTTGAACGTAGACTATGACGTTGTGGGGTGTATGACAGTCAGTAAGGCCATCGAATTGGCTGTGAAACAGATGTCTCAAGTTTTTTCATCCAGGTTCCGCGGAATTCAACATTGTTTGAAGAATGGACGAACGCTAGAGGCAGCTAAGTCGGTTTGAACGGGTGGTAAGTTTATTAGACCGAACTTCTCTAATTTGAAGAGACTCCTCATGTATCTCGATTTAGATGATGTCAGGCATATTCGCCGCTATCTCGGGCGAAGTCGGACGGAGAATCATGTGTTTATCTGGTTTGTGGGCCTTTTTCATATCTCGTGTTGACCACCATTCTCACTTCAAAGCTAGGGTTTGGATTTCAGTTCCGATGGTTCTTCCATTCTCCTCATTTACGACTTCGGGTACTTGTTAGCAATTTTTACTTTCTCTTGTGAAGGTAATACTCATGTTACCTAGATATCATATTAAGTCGGAGTTATTAACGAAGATAACTCCTCGATCCATTCTAGAGGTGTGGTAAGTCGAACCTCTCAGCTTTGTGAGCATGATTCTGATGACCGTGTAAATGAATTAGGTTAGGATGATTGAAGTGTTGGTTTCATCTTACTTCCGACACTTTTTATTGTCATTACAATTGTGGCAATATGTCGAGCCGTTATGAAGGCCAAGAGAAGACGATTGGTTGTCAGTGTCGTCAACAATTGGCACTAAGTCTTGAATTCAGCACTTACTATATTGTACGTTTCTTCTCCATATCGGCGCTGATTGTCACTTCCTCATAGCCGCCTTTAAAATTAGCTTGACGAGGACCATTCGTCGTCGACACGTTTCGAGAGTTTACTCTGGCGGTGCTATCTTTGTTGGTTCATCGACAGACCAACCTGGCGCGGAATGACCGGCAATAATATCAAAAGCCTGTCAACGTGGACATGTAATGAAATCAAACTTGGCACCCGTAAGGTTTAATTTTTCGTTCTCAGTGTACGCATGCTTGAACAGTGCTAGGTTGATTTCTCTAGTTGAAAGTTTGTCTTTCAATGTTACAAAGGGATTGTATCTTACTGAGGAGAGCTTGGAGAAGTGCTCAAGGTCTGACCGATCAAATGTTCCGTTACTTCCTGCCACCTCTGACACTCTTGTTCTAGCTGGGTTATATATCTTGCCTAAAGTTTCAGCTCATGAGTCGCACATCGAAATGGAAAGACGATTCAGCTGCCTGGTTTGATCATGAGGTTAGACTGAAAAGATGTACGTTTCTGTTCTGTATGCACACAACTTATTTTCTCATATATCCTTCGAACCCTTCATTAGGTAAATGACCGGCTGCTCCTTCTTCCCGTTCCGACCTCCTGGAATCTATCAGGATTCCGTACTTTCGCTCTCTAACATTCTTGAGATTCCATCTTGGATTCTACGCATTCCATCGATTTTCCATCCGTCGAATGACCTGTATCGAGCCAATTTTATTTCCGCAATTTCATTTCCGCACCATCCATCTCATATGTGTACTAGACATCTTCGGCAGATAACTGCCACCATTCCACCAATGCCCGTTCTTGCCTCATAGGCCCTCGTTACTCTCTGAGTCGGTGAATGCTGTCGAGTTTCAAGCGGACTCCATGGATTCCGCACATAACCTTGTACCAGTGACCATGACAGCGCCGTCCTTTCTTTCCATTCCGACTGCTTGGAATCCATCTGGATTTCATACTTTCACTACTTAATATTTTTGGAATTCCATCTTATATTCTACGGTTCCATCGATTTTTGTGTCCATCAACACCTTATTTCGAGCCAACATATTTGTATCGGACACCTTCGGCAAATAACTGCCAACATTCCAGAATTTCCAGCAACGCCCGTCCTCGCCTCACAGTCATACGTATTCCTTGTGGCTCAGTGTATGCTGCCGAATTCCAAGCGCAATCTACGCATTGTCTGTGAGTCCTCCACTCTTTCCAATTTTTCGATATTAACGACTCTCCTGTGACTAAGTGTATATACATCCGTCTTTTCCGCTAACTCAACCAGCACCTGAGCAAAAATTTCTATTCTGACAGTGGAGCTGTTGAAATGTGTTCGCCACCGCGCTTTTTGCTATCAGCTTGACGTTTTCCCTCGTTTACTGATCCTGTCTCGTAGGTTCGTCAGGATGAAAAACTCGAACTTGCAAAACTTCTCGAACATGTCCTCAGCCGATGCCCAGGTTTCTACTTGTGATCGATCTAGTTTTTCCACCAGCCTGGCAGCTGGTATGTCGCTATTAAGTACTTTCTGGAGATCCTATACTTATATTGCTGTCTATTTATAGATTCCTCCGTGTGACGTTCGGAACTGGCTTGAGGTGCGCATGGCCATGGGTGTTCCTACGCCATGGAGAGGAAAAACAACCGACTCGAATGTAATTACTTCAATCTTGTGATTCGTTTCCTATTGACTTTGCACCTCCAGAAATTGCTGAGTTCTCGGCAATCAGATCAAACAGTATTAATGTTGTAACCTCGTCGCATGCCCATTGTCTCTGCGAGGTCGAGAACCTACACAGCGGACCTGAAACCTTGGTTTTCGGGGCTCTTCATAACAAAAACTTTGAAGCTTTATATGCTAACGTCACCAAAAACCCAGACTCATATGTTTCAAGCCCTGTCCTCCTCTGACGAACCGACAACCGGAGCTGGGCGGAACGCATTGACCTATATCATCCGACTCAAGTTTGTTCATACGTTAATCTTGGCTATGGTATCGCATCCATTCAGTGGTGCGGTTCTTCCCGATCGCGACAAAGCAAGGCTAACCAAACAGTCAACTTCTAGGTACCAACGAAGTACAATTTGTGACGCAAAGTGATGTTCAAAATGCTCATTTTGCAAACCCGCTACTCACGAATCGCAGTTTTGAAACAATGTATACGGTATTTGGCTAGCCAAACCGGGGATCTTATGGGTGTTCTTAATATGTCATCCTACTGGTTCACCGCTTGCTCTCGAGAGCTGTGAGCCTGTGACGCCCCTTTACGGGACTGTAGGTTTGGTCATTAGCAGCTTTACTTCTCAGCAAGGTTCATCGCCACTCATAATTTAAAATTCCGTCCCGTATAATTAGTGCCTTTCGACAGTGCTAGCTTTCAATCCCACGCTCTCGATCCTCACACTCTCCGTCGGTCATGAATGTCAAGTCGAAGCCACCATCGATATCGATGTTGGACCTACATAGCAGCGTTGATCTTTGAATTTTTCTATTACATCCTCATTAGGAATATCTTCTCACGTCCAGGCCCTTTGATCTCGTTCTCTTTTCCTTTCGTCCTGAACACCTCTAGGTGCCTTGGCTTTTCTCCAACTCAACATGTGTCTCATTCACAAAGATCTTGCCGTGATTCTTGAAGATCATTTTCTACGTTGCTCTCGCGAACACCACCGCAACGAATTCAAAAAAATCCGACAGGAAGTGAGTCTCTATAGCGATATCCAGAATACCTTACGTATTGAACTTCTATAGGTATGCTCTCGAGAGCTTCCTCTAATCATGAAAATGGTCGAAAAGTGCATGATATGTTTTCGAGATTCATCCGGACCAGCGAAGGACCATAGGGAGGCGGTCTTCCGGCTCTATTGTATTATTGAGAGGCGATTCAACATTCCTCGATTTGGCTTCATATTGTCTCAACTTTTTATGTCAGGGGAGATATTGTTGGCACTCCATTTATTCTTCATCTTCTGAAGGAGGTTCAAAAGATGATATCATCCAATACAAGTCTGGCCTTGGCTCGAGGTGTCTGGTTTCTCAAGCTTGGGGTATGTTCTACGGGACTTTCCATATGCGGTATTATCTGAAGATGAATACTCCTCCCCTTAAGGATATACATTCTATTCTTATTGTAACAGCCAGAGCACTACCGACGCCTGTTTTGCGTAAAGTAGTCGTCAACGCCATTAAAGAACAGTTGGACGCTCCTCGACTGGAAGACCAGATTTCACTCCTAGCGCTCCTGTCAGCAATCGCCGGAACTAATTCTCCCTCTAAATCCCATCGACTCAGAAGGTTTTTGGCAATCAAATGGCCTAAAATTCGTGCAATGATCGGCCAAAATCGCCACCGGTTTCCCAAGGAATTGATTCTGTCTCTGCTACACAACTGGACGATGGATGCTCAACTCCTGCCAGTCCTTGAACGCGACCCATTGGTACTATATGTGAAGGATTTGTCGTACTCATTGCTTCATAAATTCATAACTGACAAGTGTTTCAGGTCTTCTTATGTTATCTGAACGACGGTGCGCTTTCCGATAGCTTCAAGATCTATGTGGCCAACTTGCTTCTCAACATTCTTTTCTCTCTGAAGTCCTCCCTTTGTCTACCTATCCCCGTGATACTTCATCCTTTGCTTAAAATTATCAAATCCTTCGCAGGCGACAAGAACCCTCCAAGCTACTCGCTAGTGAAACTATCCCTGAAATGCCTTAGCACCGTTGCGAGATTCTCAGGTTCCGGGTTTGTCTCTTCCCTCGACACCGTAATCTCTACTCTTTTGTTGGTACTGGCGTCACCAGAAGCTGATGCGCGATACGACTACGGCATGGCCTTGGAAAGTTGCTGTCAGGCATTGGCAGTAATCCGATCAACAATCAATCCCGAGCTTCTGAGGCCATATGTCAAAAGGATTGTTTATATTGGAACGGCAACGGTTCCTCATCTTTACGCAGAGCAATCACTCGAGCTCTTCAAATTCCTTGGAAATTGCAGCTCCACGGAGCTCCTGGAACTCTATCCACTGCGTAGTGATTTAGATGATCTTCTTGTCGGTGTTGAAGAGCCGATTCAGTCGGCCATGAATGGTCTTTGGGATCCAGCCAATCGCAAATCTGTTCCTGTCCAAGACAGAATTGACAGATGCTATGTTGTGTCTAGCCTATTGGAACTTGCGTCGCAGTTCCCGCACATTGACTCCCTCTTTGTCAGCCTTTGTGAGGATCTCCTATCTTTCATAGAATTTCCTGAAAACTTCGCAATGAGATTCATTGATAAATGCTGCGTATTTGTGTTGGTGATCTTTGGGATGAAGGTACGTTGGTCATAATGATATCGAGCAGTAGTCATTTATGTCTTCTCCATTTTGTACAGAAAGATCTACCTTCTGACGACCTCATAGTTCGTCTGAAATCTGCAGCTGAAGGCATCTGCGAAGGGAAAGTTATGAGCAAGATATTGAGGTAAGAATGTAATACTTACTGCACTAATTAAAGGCTCATTTATCTCTTCTCTTAGGCCTCAGATCGACTCTGTCATTACCTGCCACGGACACGGGGATATCGAAGTTGACATGGACAAGCTGCGGTATGCCTCTGAACTACACTGACGCGTGCCCATACTGAAGAAATACCTTTATTAGAGACCTTCTCAAAGCAATGCGTGCGCCTCGATATAGTGACTTTTCCTTCGACGCACTTTATGGTCCACCAGGAAACCGGGATGGAGGTCATTCTCGCGGGTATTTCCTTGAAATGGCTCATCTCGTGCCAGTTCATGACAGTCTTGTAGCTAATTCCTAGGGCATCCTGGTTGACAATCAAATATTTTACTCGAGTAGACATAGAGGAGAAAAATAGAGCTACATGTGACATACACACTTTCTACGGTCACTATTAGGCTACTCCGTCATCTTTCCATCCGTCGAGAATCTATTGGACCGGGGGGGAAAGCCCAAGGCGAGTTGGAGGTCCAGCCAGCAGTAACCGTGCTTTATGCGCTATACATAATCAGAAAAATTGTAACCATATGAACTGACCGCCCGAAATTCTTGCACACCGGTACCGTAGCTTTTGAGCTCATTCTCGGCAATAAAAGGATTTGTCCGGAAGTCTATAGCTATCCCGCACTACCATGCGTGAAGACTTCTAAACGGAATATGATAATGCGACCGTGCGTTCTCTTTCGTAGGCTCGTAGCTGTGGAATCAATCCGCAAACAGTGCGTAGAAATCCGTTTTGCAAAGTCGAATCCAGCGTAAGTGTGGGCTGAAGGCAGGAACCAGCAAGAGCTGCGCGTCGAATACCCGAAATGGGAGAGGCACCCGTGAGGAGGGTGGGTAAAGGTGATTTTTTTTGATGGGCCAGGTTGCAATTGCGATGTAAAGCAAATTTCAAAACATGGCAGGGAGGCCTGGCCAATGGACAGCCCATAAACGTGGCTGAAAGCGTTGTAAGAACCTGAGTTGATATCCCTTTAGAAAGCACATCAGGGAGATAATAATAAAAATAAGGGGAATCGCACTTCCATTACACGAAAAGACCTGTATTTAAATTTTTTTTTAAATTCGCAAGTGAACTACATGCTGCCAATCAAATCATGACGCCGAGGACATGACTCTGAGGCCATTGAGAGTGAGTATGGCAGGCCGAGTGGAACGATTGTGACAGTGTCCAGCCTGAGACTCCGAATTGTCCTCCTCGGAACATCCTGTGATGAAGGTCGGTGTGACCGTGACAGAATTCCGCCTCTCTTTTCTTTTGCACCATGGTTGTAAGGGATCTCCCCACCGAGGAGCTCATAAGATTGAAGATTATTTCTCCAGATAGTGACCTAACTCTCCCCTCTCGTTTTGAACGGAAGATTTCGCAAGAAGTTTACCTGGATGTACCAAATCAAAGTACCTTCAATGAGGCTCGAAAGGGTCCAGGCAAGTTTGTCGTTGAAGGCCCAATCTCGTTTTGGTGTCCGCCGCCCGTCGCACGGCACTATAGGGTCCAAGAATCTGGGGTACTGAGACCAAAAATGTACTGGATCGACTTTTTCGAAACTCACATCCGTGAACTCGAAGATGAATGCGAACTCCCTGCTGGCTTACCAGAGCGTATCATGATCGGTAGATCCAAGAATGGTTCATCACCCGATTCTACACCACAATACTGGGACCGAGTCTTATGGCGAAGACTCTGTTTCGAAAATGTTCTTCCCGCCAACCGATCAGTTTATTATAAAGCCCGCACATTTGGAATCCCTGTTCCCGACATGTTATATTTCAGGATCATAGGTCGTAAACTCGTGGCGCAGCCGGTGTCTACTTGGGCTTACCCCACCAGAGATCCATATCCCAAGCGCCGTGGGGCATTGCAACCCTCGGTTATTGGTACAACCCTGGACTTGCAGGACTGCCGTCCAAAGGATGCTACAGATTCATCTCGGAAGCGCCCCGCGCAATCGCCGTTGGTTATTGGTACAACCCTGGCCATGAAGGACTGCCCTCCAATGGATGATGAACAGGTAGATGTAGATGTCAGAATGATCACATCTGGCACATCTATTCCTAGTCCTGCCTTGAAGGACTGCCGTCCAATGGATGAACTGGTAGGAGTAGATGTTGGAATGATCGCATCTTGTTCTTCTTTAGGATCCCATGCAGCAGACTTTCCAATGTATCCAGCTGCGGAAACTTCTGAATCTGGACCTGGGCCCAGTATCTGGTGCAGACCTTCGGTGAACTTAGCGTCAAACCTATGTCTGACCGTCGAAGGCAGGCAAGCTTCACAGTTCCCAGCTTGTGGTGTTATTAGTAGTTTTAATTTCCCCCCTCAAACCCAAACTGTATGTCACTGTTCTCAAATTATTGCTTTCCCATTTAACTCAGCTACTTAGTTGGCAACAATTTGCCAGCCCTCGACACCACTCGATAGTTTGCATGCTGGATTGGAATCTCATGACCATGGAGTCTCCGATCAACAGGTTGGTAACATAACCATCAAAATTGTATGTGCTCAACTTCTCTCATATTTCCCCTCGGGTGTTGTGTTTGCATTCATTTTGTTAATACACTTTCTAGGCGACGCCAACCACCAAAATTTGTGATATTTCTGACGAAGCTCACAAGTCGGTCACCCCAATGGACAGTTCCATGTCTGACAAGCCCCATATCCGATGCTTCGAGCTGGATGACATTCAACCCTGGTCATCTTACAGCTATTGCAATGTCAATCAACCTGATAGCAACTCTCTTGCAAAGTATATTGAAAAAATCTGCAAGGAAAATGACTCGTCTTGTCTTTCATCATCCATTCTATCTATTGATCGAGACACTCTCCGTCTAGAAGGCCGATCTACCCCAGGGTACCTTGTTCGATTCAGTGATCCCAATTATGCATCCAGAGTATGCAACTTGGTGTCCAGCACATCACTGGAGGAGTTCACTTCCTTTTTCATAACCGATGTTGCTTCAGTTTCTATAGTCTGCACGGCCACAGACAGCTGGATACAACCAGCAGCTTGGTTTGTTGCAAACAAGGGAACCACTCTGTCGTCTTCTGCTTTCTTAGGCCCTGTGACGACAACATCCTCCTATCAGAAGACCATGGTACCCCGTAGCCATACAAGGGATTACCGTAAAAATTGTGCCCAGCGGAAGAAGTTAGACTGATCGGATTCACCTGTAGATAAAGCTTGCTTTTTGATGCCATTTTTCACCTTTTGCCATAAATTGATCTCACGTCTAGACAGATTAGAAAGTAAACATAAGCTATATTGTGGTACACAGGGTAGATATATTTAACATAAATATTGATAATCAAGCAGTAAGAACGTCCTCGTCGTCAGATAGGAGGACCTGGGGCAAGGATTAGCATGGTCTTGAAACCCAGCAGCCACGAGAACCTCGGAAATTTGATGACAAGATTTGTCAACTCAATGAGCGAGACCCATTTTGCTGCGGAAAGGGTTTTGATCGCAGATAGATATCCAGCCGCACGACCTGCCCATGGGTTCTCCACAAAACTCTTGAGGCTAACCCCTCCGCTGTTGATAGCATTTTTCGTTGTCATCCGAATCGTCGTCGGCCTGTTGAAGTCCATATACAGTTGCCCAAGCCTTGAGGGCACGTCAGCCTAGGTAATTCAGTCAGAACTTATAATTAAAATCTCGCAGAAACAGAATTGTACTCACCGCGGCGCAACACACAGACAAGGCCCCAGTAGGATTTCCATAAGTACCATCACTCCTGATGACCTGGAGGTGGACTGAAAAGATTGCAACAATGGCATATGAGCGGGCTCCGGTGCCGGCCTATACACCCATCTGAGAAAACAAGTCAGCCGCAATCGAACGACTGTCGTGATAGACGTAGCTTTGGATCACGATACAGAAATATCAAACCACATTCTCTCCCGTCAACAACGAGCTTCGAGAGGGCGTCCTTGACATAGGCTTTGATTGGGGATGGTAATAACCTGCGTTTCGGCTGAGCCAAGCCCGCCCGCCATGATAAGGAGCAGAAAAGCAGCAGCTGCCCGCGTTAATGAACGTTCTGGTCCCTGGAGAGCTCATGAAGCGCAATTTTGCGAACTTGCTCCGATAAAATTTGAGTGCGCGTTTGCCAATGTTACTGCGCCAGTTTCGAAGGGCTGCAGTGGCCTGCAAATCAGCGATGTCACGTTAAGTATTTCAGCCTTCTGGAATACAATTTACCAATGAAATGACTCACCAGATGGTGGTTTTACCTTGCCATCAAATCCCATGCTCCAACATTCATCAACGATGCCATGAAATCGGGCTGGTTGTTTGGGTGGAAGGGCTCGTCGAGGGTGCCAGCCCAGTCAGTGATATACCCAAGAAGCTCGCCTTGCCATATTTTCAGGTTGGTAGGGTGGGGAAGAGGAAGGTCCGAGTCCTTGTATCGAGGGGTACGAGATTTGCGAGCACCCACAGTAACAGCGCCTTTGGTCTCATCGACTTCACCTCTTTGAGGGCAAGCCCAATCTGAATCTCGGGGTCAGTTTCAAAGTTTCAAAGTAGCGAAGTTATACCTTAGCTGTTCCGGTCTCCTTCAATCCACCTTCAACTGTTTGAGGCTTGGACCCTTCGTTGACTTTGAAGCACGGGAGGCGGCTAAGGACTTGGAGATTCATCTCGGGCAAACACGCCGCCATTATATATCAGCAGCAGTATTGTCATCTGGTCAGGAGGAACATCGTCAGCTGAGGAATCGCGACCGCATGCAGCCGAGGCCTTGGGTTTCACTAAACCAACTGTTTTTTCCAGTTTGGTTTATTTAAAGAGCGCCAACCCTGCTCAGTGGTTTCAATTGCGGAAGACGCTTACTTTGAAATTTAGCACTTGGCGCTCCGTGTTCTTCTAATCTAATCTAATCCTTCCTTGTCGGCTAAGTATAAAGTCCTGCCAAAATCAACAACTTATTCCTACGCTGTCAACTGCATAAAACACCGACGAACCTGAGTTACAATTTTTGGTTTGTCCTCTTTCCGCTACGGGCACGAATGAACTCCTGCCACTTCTCGTCAGAGTCCATTCTTTCATCTTGGGATCCGACGTAGTCGACATCTTTCTCATAGTCGTCGTCGTCGAAATCCTCAATGCGATTGTCACCTTCAGAATCTGTCCCAGCAGCGGATCTTCTAGCTGCCATTATAATTTATCGGTAGGTCTGTGCGATTTGCATGTTTTTTTTACGTGCTTCTAATTCTTTCTGCTGAACTTCATCTTCTTTTGCAGCAGACTTCTGGATGGCTGACTTGCGAGCTTCTATATATATAATTGCGGCCGCTTTTTGTTCGGTTTCGGCCTTCTTCCTGGCTTTGTCGGCGTCGATCTTGGCTTTGGTGCGCCGGTTTTGCTTGTTGTCGTTGACAATGGTAGCTGGGTGGATATTCTTGCGAGTACGAGTTGGGAACTCCCGTTGGCTATTAGCCATTTTTTGTGGGAAAGTATGTGAGGAAGGAAAGAATACGCGGCGAGTCCTAGCGACCCATGTTTTCGGGAAAACTAGGAAAACCAGATTACATGTGTCAAGGACCGGCAACTGGTAATATCCGTGCGTTGTTCGAACTTGTCTTTTGATAATAATATCCAAGCTTGCAGGTCTCCATCGTCTCTATGCGAGGGAAAATGCGTCTCGGTGCCGCACGTCTGAGCTGTCCATTTGACGGATGCTCGAAGACTTTCCGGGGCCTGCATGGCAGATCTTATCACATTGGCACGGTCCATACCGACCCATATTATGTTCCCCCAGATCTAGACGAACTACCATCTCCGACCACTGATTCTAATCATGAAAGTTTTCAAGGCTCTCCTGAACTCGAAGGTGACCAGATTAATCCACTGCGCTCATCTGGTCCCGGAATCAACGTAAACGGCTCTCCTCTTCCTGAGATCGTCAACTTGGAGAAGTTACCACGTTCTAGGAAAATTTATCACCCTCATTTGAGTGGTAAGTATTTTCCCCTCCTTGCTTGTTAAATAAAAGCTAACTCTATTTCAGCTGTGCCCTGCGACTCTAACTGACAGTTTCCCTCCTGGACTCCCTTATGCCGACGATGTTCAATTCTCTTCGGCTGGGTTTCTCTTCCGGACCGACGAAATGTAGGCGTCAAATACTAACAGCGTCCTCGAGCTTTGGGCTCTCTCGCTCATGAAGATACCGCACCCTTCGACTCTTATCAGGAAATCTACGATGCTATCGATGCCACAAAACTTTGGGATGCCCCGAGGAAATGCTTCAAGACAGAACTAGTTGACAGTCGCGACGATGCTCCGAGCTTAAAGACGGCCGAATATGAGGTGTGGTACAGGGATCCTGATACAGTCATTCCCAACATGCTCGAGAATCCTAACATTGATGGCGAGTTTGATACTTGGTTCATTTGGACAAGGATGACAAGCAGTGTTGGAGTGACTTCATGACAGGCAATTTTGCTTGGAGGCACCGTGTAGGTTGTCTACATCTAAATTCTTTGTCAATGCTAATGATTATATTTTCAGGACCTGATTTACGAAGATGACCCCACCATCAAAGGCGCTATGTATGTTCCGCTAATTCTCGGAAGCGACAAAACTACGGTGTCGATTGCAACTGGGGATGTGGAATATCACCCACTCTACCTTTCCACTGGAGGAGTTCGCAACCATGTCAGACGCGCACACCCCAATGCCGTTGTTCCAATCGCATTTAGATTTCTCGCAATTCCGAAGTGTAGGTATATTTTATCTCGTTCAAGCAGTTTCAAAAGTAACCAGAATTCATGTAGGTGACCGAAATTATGACAACGATGCAGCATTTCGAAAATCCAAGCGACAGCTCTATCACTCTTCAATTTCTGCTGTCAAGCCTCAAGCCAGCTATGTCAAATCCAGTTGTTCGTCGGTGCCCCGATGGACGTTTTCATCAGTGTATATTTGATCTTTGACCATTCATTGCCGACTTTATGGAGCAGCTTATGCTCTCAGGCATTGGAAGTGACTTTGTTGTTTTGTTTTACTTCGGATCCGAGTCGTAGGCTTATTAATCTTCTTTGGATAGATGCACTGCGCTTTCAGATGACCTCGATAAGCCATCTAGACCTCGCCGGCGTGAACTTACGTGTGAACTCTCAAATCATTTGGTGGTGGGCAGCTATGGGATGTCTATGGAATTGACGAGGATATTGTGGTGCGTTGTCTTACTGCGGTTTTCAAACATATGTCTGAATAATTTATAGATGTTCACCTGGGACTTTCCTCGAGCTGATATCACGAATTGATATCGTCCGATGTCCTTCATCAAGTCATCAAGGGTACCTTCAAAGATCACTTGGTTGTGTTGGTTGGCGACTACCTCGAACTGGACATTCGCTTCGAGATGCACCAGACATCCTTGATGAGAACGACCGAAGAATTGCAGCAACACCTGCATTCGCGTGCCTTCGGCGTTTCAAACAAGGGCGTCGTTTCAAGCAATGGACAAGTGCAGGTATGACCTGCGTCTTTTGGGTTTGCCATTGGCGTTGAAGTTAAGTTATTGCTTTATTCCAGATTTACCTGCCTGCAATTAAGGGTTTAGTTGACGACGGCATCCTTAAGGCTTTGTCTGCCTTCCTCGACTTTTGCTACCTCGTACGCCGTGCCGGTTTCACCCAATATTACTTGATCATGATGCAATTGATCATGCAGTTGGCCGATATCACCACCATCGTGAAAATTTCCGTACATCCGGGTGTTCGCTTTGATGGGTGTCCATTACCACGACATCACTCACTCGTTCATTATCGCCGCAATGTTGAAGATTTTGGCGCTCCGAGTCCCAACGGCCTTTGCTCATCAGTCACAGAATCACGTCGCATTTCAGCAGTCAGGAAGCCTGGTGTCGTTCAAGTCGATATCAGGCCTTAGTGCAAATGTTAATGACAAACCAGCGACATCACAAGCCGATTTCATTTCTCGAGGAATGCTGCCCGTGGATTGTCTACCTCCACTCCGTGATCGCCTTGCAGACTTGGTGCACTCGCGCAACGATTTCAGGGGAGGATGATGGCGGTCCGACAAACTAGGACCGAGTTCTTAGCCACGTTCACCGGCGAAAACTCGTGGTGATCTCTGGAACGTTCATATCCTCGCTCCCTTCAACTGCTTGCAGCCTACGTTAACCAACCCAACCTACCCAACCTCCTTCGGTATTTCTTTCAAGACCAGCAACCAGTCAACGACGCGACTGCGCATTGATCACTGAGGACGAAAGCAAGAAGGGTTTCCGAGGCATGAGTGTCGTCCGTGTACGGCTGCTTCTGTCGTTTAACCATGAAGGCGTTGAATACCCATGCGCACTCGTCGAATGGTTCCAAAAAGTTGGAAGGGTGCCTGACGAAACAATGGGCATGTGGATTGTCAAACCTGAGAAGGCCGGGAGTCGAGGTAATGACCGCCTAATCACTATTGTTCACCTCCACTCCATTCTACGAGGCCCACACCTCATTCCTATTTACCGCCGTCAATTCTTACCTATGGGTTTTTCCCGCTGCTGGTCTCTGGACGCGTTTGAGGCCTTCCATGTACATAAGTTTGAATATCGCTGCGAAATTTACTGCGCATGAATGTCAATTATGTCAAACATTGGCTCCGTTTTGAGCCGAAAATTGCATAGCGGCATAGCCTGGAATTCTGTTTTTTTACCGAAAAAAACCATAATCGTAAACTAGAGGAGGAATATATTATCTTTGCCAAAAATTTTAAATTAGAGCTAATTGACTGTCAAACACCGAACCACGTGCCCGAACAGTTTAATGATATCAACAAAGATATGATCATGATCTAGGTCACTCACTCTTTCGATCGACCACAATGCGACGCTCCAGAGGAACTTCTCCAACTGGTACACGCAAACGAAAAAAAAGATCAACATCGTTGCCTGAACTCACCCAGCACTTTCTGTGTTGTTGCTCTGAATGCGAAAAGGAGCCGGACGTTCATCCAGAAACCAATGAACTTGTACAAGGCCGATGGGTTACAGAAAAAGAGCTGCGGGCGCACGCCGCAAACGAGACCGCTGCATTGATTGGAAAGGCAATGCTACGCTCTTATATACTTACCTCAGTCACAGCACCCTCCGACGATGGCCCCAGCATTGGAAACGCCAGTACATCGGATCACGAGGCGTTGAACAGTTGCGGATCTAGCTCTTCGATAGAGCGTTCGTCGTCCCCGTCGACTGAGGCAGTCCCCCAAACTGTTTCTCCTTCAGCCGCAACCACATTGCCACAGTTACTTGCTGACGACGTCGAAGGCCAAGCCGCTCATCTCGCTCGTTCCATCCAGCCTGCAAGAGATTGTCTGG
This sequence comes from Galerina marginata, assembly GCA_023014335.1. Lineage (NCBI taxonomy): Eukaryota > Fungi > Basidiomycota > Agaricomycetes > Agaricales > Galerinaceae > Galerina > Galerina marginata. The sequence goes on from JAECYW010000022.1 coordinate 531,208, forward strand.
CAGATATAACGGTCGTATTTCGCCGCCCTCCAACTAGAGATACAATGGTTAATCCGAACCATTTGACCGAGACAGAGATCGATTTTCTTTGTGCTCTTGATGATAGCTCTCGAATCAACGCACATGTATTTGGCTTTCAACAAACTCTTTCAAGAGCAAAGGATTTTGTCAAAGAACATCGAGGCAAAAGTCATTTTAAACAAGATCACTCTCAGAGCGATCGCACCGTCATGTTTCGCATACAGCTCGAAAACCTCGAAAGGCGGAGACGAAGAGAGGAGGAGTCTTTACGTCAGCTCCTTTTAGAACAGTGGAAGTTTCAGGACGAAGTCGCAAAACTGCCATATTCCTATGATACTCGTGCGTTAGCCATCTCGATGTGATGACAACCAGCAGGAGCTAATTTAACTGTCCAGTGCACCACCATGTCCAGGCATTCCAAGCCCTGACTCCCATATCACTTGCGTGCTTCCTACTGGCTGCTGCCTTATACTTCTTGTCAGGAGTATCTATGGACCATTGTACATTTGTCCTTGGTTCCCTGCAGACTATTCTTAAATTGGCGCTCCAGTCTTCCACGGACATTCTTGCACATCTCACCTTGCGCAGCATTCCGAAAGATGTGCGAACTGTCATTGACAAGCTCCAAATGAAACCCCGGTTTGTATCGTATGTGTGCTGCCCGAGTTGTTCGCAACTTTATTGGGTAGACCCCGATAACCCTGTCTACCCAGATTCCTGCACCAATACAGAGGTCGATCAACCTGCATGTGGTGCCAAACTTGCGAGACGGCAGCAGAGACTTTCGCAGTCCTTCAGGGTCCCTGTCCGACAGTACTATCATCAAAGCACAAAGGAGTATCTGGGTCGACTCTATGCCCGTTCTGATCTACAAAAGTATTTGTACTGCATTCCGGAACGGTCATCTGCCAATGATGATCGTGGTGATGGTTCGTTCTTTACGACAAGCGACGACGCGAATGAAACTTGGGATATCTGGGATTCTCCCGCTCTCCAAGAACTTCAAGGCCCTGACGGCAAACCCTTTATCCAGGTTCCGAAGGGCGAAAGTCGCTTGGTGTTTAGTCTCAACACAGATGGCTTCAACCCTTATGGAAACAAGCAATCCGGAAAGAAGGCTAGCGTTGGTGGAATCTACATGGTCTGCTTGAACCTCCCGCCAGCAATCAGATATGAAATTGAGAACATCTACCTCGTTGGCATCATTCCTGGACCAAAACAACCTTCTATGCATGAGATAAATTACATCCTGAAACCCCTAGTCGACGATCTTGTAGATCTGTGGACAACTGGCGTATATCTTACCCGAACTGTTCAATATCCTCGAGGGTGTCGAGTTCGATGTGCCCTCGGCCCGCTCGTTTGCGATCTCCCAGCAGCTCGGCAAGCGAGCGGATGTTCTCACTTTACTGCAACAAATTTCTGTACAGAGTGTATGCAAACTATTCAGGACATTCAGAATCTTGAATACTGGAATTGGACACCTCGAGATGCTGCAGGACATAGGCAAGCTGCCTGGAGCTGGAGAAATGCCACCACCCTGCAAAAACGGGAAGATATTATGCAAATGTACGGTGCTCGCTGGTCCGAACTTCTTCGCCTCAATTATTGGGATCCTATCAAATTCACTGTGATCGATTCAATGCACGCCTTCTTCATGCGACTCCTTCAACACCACTGTCGAACCATATGGGGAATGGATATCCGATATGACGACGGAGATGGCAATAATGACACATCGCCAGCGCAGCCATCTCATGCGGAAATGGTCGCCGCACAAGTCATCCTACGCAGTGGTACCAAATCTCAACTTTCAGCCCTCAAGGTTCCAATAATTCGTGAATTATGTCGTGATATCTCTACCATAGATCCTAACAGTCCAAAGGGTAAACTCATACAAGAACTCAAAGAATATGTGAGTAAAATGTCTTTCCATCTCAGTTATGATTTTCAAATCGATTTACAGCGAATTCGACGAGGCTGGTTTGATGCTTCCGACCAGAGAGTTGAATCACCAAATCGCACGGCAGCCATCTTGATGAATGAAAAACTTCAAGGAAGCTTGAAGGAGGTCCAATCAAAGAACGTCATCCGATCAATCGATGACATCGATGATTATTTCCACAATGCGAGCAAGACGACAATACATAAGCTCAGAAAGGCAGATCTATATACCTTGTATCTTCACCGCGTGCAGCCGCATCTACAGCTGTCAGAGGAGCTCGTCAAGGGTATGACGATTTCTGACCTTCATAGCCGGATACAAGAACAAGTAAGCATCGCTACCGCTCTGCTGTCCATGCATGTATGGGTGACCACATTACTATGCTAGCGTCGGCAAGAAGGAATTGTCAATGAAAAGGGGATACATATCCGTTCAAACCCAACAAAGACTCGTGTTTTAGGCAAAGGAGTACTTAAACAAATTTCACTAGATATGTCTCAGACTTCCCTGCCTACTTGGATGCCAACCGCTCCAGCTCACCCAGGCGAGTCGCATCGGGGCAAATTCTCTGCTGACCAATGGCGGACGTTTGGCTTGCAAGTTTTACCCCTCACGCTGATCCGTCTGTGGGGGCCATCCAACGAGGATTCGGTAGAGCGCCGTCGACTTGACAACTTCCTTCACCTCGTTTCGGCTCTCAAATTGGCAACAATGCGAAAGATGACGAAATCTCGCATTCAAGCCTACACCAGAGAAATGCACCTGTACTTAACAACCCTTCTTGAGTTATACCCCGATGTTTCAATCACGCCATATCAGCACCTAGCTCTGCATTTCGGGCAACACCTGGAACGTTTTGGGCCAACACACTCCTGGAGATGCTATCCATTCGAACGCTACAACTATGTCATGCAAAATTTTCCCACTAATCAAAGGTTTGGTGAGTGGTACAATTTTAGAAAGAGGGTCCTGTTATGTTGAATTTTCATGCTCATGGCTCTCAGGTGACCTTGAAAAGACAATGTTTGACAAATTTTTGGGTGCTCAAAGTATCAGGGCATTCTTCAAACCTGAAAACATCCCACCGGTCCTCAGCCCTCTCATCAGCCTATTCACCCAGATTTTCGAATCTGACATTCGAGGGACATATCGAAACGAAATCATGGCTCAAACTGGGGAGTTCCAGGATGGCTCCGACTTTCTACCTGATATAAGAAGCAAACGCCGGGACACTATGACCTACGACGAACAGTTCAAGAAAATTACACAGACTGTTACATGGAAGGATGACGACCTTGAGCCCATCCAGCAGGAGACTTATTCTCTTCTCCGTAACCTCCTGGACGACAGATATGGCGTTTCCAAAACTGCCAAAATACCCAAAGTTGCTTATTTCCAGCAAAAAATCAACCGGCTAGGTCAACGTTTTACTACAAAAACGACGTCTCCCTCAGACTGTCACGTTGTCTTCACCTCCTCCCGTGAAAATTTATGGTCAGCGGGATGCATAATTTCCATTTTCTCATATGCGTATACCAGAGACGATGGAACTCAAGCAGTCCAGACATTTGCGGTACTTAAGGAATACAAGCCTCTGAGTGCGGAGCATTCGAAACACGATCACTACCGACGGTATCCGATTGCAGGTGGACGAGTTTTTCAACGTGCCTACAACAAGAAGCCTATATTGGTCGAATTCCACCAGATTCACTCCCATTTCGCATCATACACGTATAGAGGACCAGTGGAAGAGGCTCGAGAGTGGCTTTTAGCTATGCCCCTCCAGAAAGCATGATTTACTTCTATTGTAGTTTGCATGCATTTACCACAGCTAGTATTTTACTTCATGCTGACTGTGAGGCGAGGACGGGCGTTGCTGGAAATTCTGGAATGTTGGCAGTTATTTGCCGAAGGTGTCCGATACAAATATGTTGGCTCGAAATAAGGTGTTGATGGACACAAAAATCGATGGAACCGTAGAATATAAGATGGAATTCCAAAAATATTAAGTAGTGAAAGTATGAAATCCAGATGGATTCCAAGCAGTCGGAATGGAAAGAAAGGACGGCGCTGTCATGGTCACTGGTACAAGGTTATGTGCGGAATCCATGGAGTCCGCTTGAAACTCGACAGCATTCACCGACTCAGAGAGTAACGAGGGCCTATGAGGCAAGAACGGGCATTGGTGGAATGGTGGCAGTTATCTGCCGAAGATGTCTAGTACACATATGAGATGGATGGTGCGGAAATGAAATTGCGGAAATAAAATTGGCTCGATACAGGTCATTCGACGGATGGAAAATCGATGGAATGCGTAGAATCCAAGATGGAATCTCAAGAATGTTAGAGAGCGAAAGTACGGAATCCTGATAGATTCCAGGAGGTCGGAACGGGAAGAAGGAGCAGCCGGTCATTTACCTAATGAAGGGTTCGAAGGATATATGAGAAAATAAGTTGTGTGCATACAGAACAGAAACGTACATCTTTTCAGTCTAACCTCATGATCAAACCAGGCAGCTGAATCGTCTTTCCATTTCGATGTGCGACTCATGAGCTGAAACTTTAGGCAAGATATATAACCCAGCTAGAACAAGAGTGTCAGAGGTGGCAGGAAGTAACGGAACATTTGATCGGTCAGACCTTGAGCACTTCTCCAAGCTCTCCTCAGTAAGATACAATCCCTTTGTAACATTGAAAGACAAACTTTCAACTAGAGAAATCAACCTAGCACTGTTCAAGCATGCGTACACTGAGAACGAAAAATTAAACCTTACGGGTGCCAAGTTTGATTTCATTACATGTCCACGTTGACAGGCTTTTGATATTATTGCCGGTCATTCCGCGCCAGGTTGGTCTGTCGATGAACCAACAAAGATAGCACCGCCAGAGTAAACTCTCGAAACGTGTCGACGACGAATGGTCCTCGTCAAGCTAATTTTAAAGGCGGCTATGAGGAAGTGACAATCAGCGCCGATATGGAGAAGAAACGTACAATATAGTAAGTGCTGAATTCAAGACTTAGTGCCAATTGTTGACGACACTGACAACCAATCGTCTTCTCTTGGCCTTCATAACGGCTCGACATATTGCCACAATTGTAATGACAATAAAAAGTGTCGGAAGTAAGATGAAACCAACACTTCAATCATCCTAACCTAATTCATTTACACGGTCATCAGAATCATGCTCACAAAGCTGAGAGGTTCGACTTACCACACCTCTAGAATGGATCGAGGAGTTATCTTCGTTAATAACTCCGACTTAATATGATATCTAGGTAACATGAGTATTACCTTCACAAGAGAAAGTAAAAATTGCTAACAAGTACCCGAAGTCGTAAATGAGGAGAATGGAAGAACCATCGGAACTGAAATCCAAACCCTAGCTTTGAAGTGAGAATGGTGGTCAACACGAGATATGAAAAAGGCCCACAAACCAGATAAACACATGATTCTCCGTCCGACTTCGCCCGAGATAGCGGCGAATATGCCTGACATCATCTAAATCGAGATACATGAGGAGTCTCTTCAAATTAGAGAAGTTCGGTCTAATAAACTTACCACCCGTTCAAACCGACTTAGCTGCCTCTAGCGTTCGTCCATTCTTCAAACAATGTTGAATTCCGCGGAACCTGGATGAAAAAACTTGAGACATCTGTTTCACAGCCAATTCGATGGCCTTACTGACTGTCATACACCCCACAACGTCATAGTCTACGTTCAAACCCTTGAAAAGTGGACGCGATATCGGTTCCTAAATCAGAAGATGTAAGGAATACTTCCAACGACAATAAGATTGACGCTATCGGATTAAATTACCGATTGTCACAAATTCGGAGAGTGTTCAAGATTTTTTAGCACATGATTCGGCATCCGTCCAATATACAAGTCTGATGAGAGAGACATTTAGAAAATGAAGAAAAGCGAAAACGAGTTGATCCGACGAACTTCTCAGCCACCCAGAATTCGGGCACTCTCGGGCAACAAACATAGACAGATGGCGATGCCACCCTCGAGGCATCGCTTTCTGATCAACCGACAAAGCGTACGCGGAGGCTCGTGTAATAGGAAAGGGCGAAGTTGAGATTCATATTGCAATATCTAGATGAAGAAAGATAAGGAACTATTCGAAACAGAAAACGGCGAAAATACCTTGAGGCTGAGTATACCGAAGAGAGGAGATATGCTGATCATGAGATCCGCCCATCATGGCTTAGATGCCGCGCCTAACCATGAAATCGTATACATAAGGACGTCAACGTCACCTGCAAGAAGAGGCCACGAACCTGTTGTACATGCTGAAGGCTCGGCCCTAATATTGGCAAGACGATATACTTGAGGGCATCTGGTCAGAGATCCCTGCCTATGGACCACAGAACACGGACTCACCAACTATCCAAATCAAAGCTCATGGGCAAGACAAAGTGCTAGCTATATCTTGAGCGATAGGCGACATTTAAGCTGCGAAGACTGTTAATACGAAAGAAAAGCAAGAAAAAAAAAAGAGGAAAGATAAGACTCACTGGCTGCCTCATCGTTTTGGTGTAATTCGCTCGGCCTTGGATTTGCTTGCCAACAAACATAGATATCCAGCCCGCAATACCATGCGTGAGGATATCTAGACGAAGTACGCATCCATGCGTTAGACTTCGAATCGACTTGCAATCCGTAGAACCCGGCCCTGGATTTGCCTGCTAACGAACATAGATATCCAGCCCCCGCCGCGCCTAAACATGAAATCATATACATAAGAATGTCAACGTGACCTGCGAGAAGAGACCACGAACCTGAAATCCTGTGGATGCTGAAGGCTCGGTCCTAATATTGGCAAGACGATATGCTTGAGGGCAAGTGGTCAGAGATACCTTCCTAAAATAAAAAGGAAAGCTAGACTCACTGGCTGCCCCATCGTATTCGTGCAATTCGCTCGGCCTTGGATTTGCTTGCCAACAAACATAGATATCCAGCCCGCAGTACCATGCGTGAGGATATCTAGACGAAGTATGCATTCATGCGTTAGACTTCGAATAGACTTGAAATCCTTGTACGAGAACCTGGCCGCCTCATCGTTTTCGTGCAATTCGCTCGGCCTTGGATTTGCTTGCCAACAAACATAGATATCCAGCCCGCAATACCATGCGTGAGGATATCTAGACGAAGTATGCATCCATGCGTTAGACTTCGAATCGACTTGCAATCCGTAGAACCCGGCCCTGGATTTGCCTGCTAACGAACATAGATATCCAGCCCGCGCAGCGCCTAAACATAAAATCATATACATAAGAATGTCAACGTGACCTGCGAGAAGAGGCCACGAACCTGAAATCCTGTGGATGCTGAAGGCTCGGCCGTAATACTGGCAAGACGATATGCTTGAGAGCAAGTGGTCAGAGATCCCTTCCTAAAATAAAAAGGAAAGCTAGACTCACTGGCTGCCTCATCGTATTCGTGTAATTCGCTCGGCCTTGGATTTGCTTGCCAACGAACATAGATATCTAGCCCGCAGTACCATGCGTGAGGATATCTAGACGAAGCACGCATCCATCCGTTAGACTTCGAATAGACTTGAAATCCGTGTACGAGAACCTGGCCGCCTCATTATTTTAGTGCAATTCGCTCGGCCTTGGATTTGCTTGCCAACGAACATAGATATCCAGCCCGCAGTACCATGCGCGAGGATATCTAGACGAAGCACGCATCCATCCGTTAGACTTCGAATAGACTTGCAATCCGTGTACGAGAACCTGGCCGCCTCATCGTTTTCGTGCAATTCGTTCGCTCCCAGTCGGCCTTGGATTCGCTTGCCAACAAACATAGAGAGGTCAAACATCCATCCCGCAATACCATGCGTGAGGATATCCAGATGAAGTACGCAGCCATGCGTTATACTTCCCCCCTTGATTTGACTTGTAAACCGTGCATGAGAATTTAGCCATCAGTGCCGCTGAGCGATGAAGCAATGAAGGAGTGTAGAGTCACTGCTCAAGAGGAACTTGATGGATTCCGCATCATCCGTAGCGTGTCACGTGTGTCACTCGTCACATTCTCTTTGGGACTCTCTGAGAACTTGAAGGATTCTGATTGTACGACGATTACTTTGTTACTTTGTCTCTCCAACATGCGGCAGCCCGTAATTATAAGTTGTCTGGGGTCGCCCTTCCCTCCCTCAATCCCCAATTTCTCTCTTGCCACTCCTATTTTACCTCTGCTGCATTATGAGTGACGCGACGCCAAGAAGGCGCCATCCATCGACACCTTACTCGCGCAGGCATCGAATCGGCCTTTTGCGTCTACCATCTCCAAGTCCGCTTAGACGTTCCCCGCGTATCAAAGCCAGTCAGGAGACGGCTGCTATTACTGACAAAAAGACTCCGGAAAAAAAAGGTCAGTCAATTGTCCGGTCTTTGCGAGAACCTTCTAATATTATTTCCACCAGCCCATCCAAAGCCGCCAGCAGTCTCAGCTGCCATCGCTGCGCCTCTAGTCGACTTACCCAGACCCAATCACAGCGCTAGCACTGCTCCAAATGAGGTACTCCTACAACAACAGTTAGAACAAGACGCCGCAGATATAGTTAAAGGAGTGAGTGCGATGTCGTCCTATCTGCTTTGGTATTGACCTCAAGCCAGGTTTGTGATGTTTTTGCCTCTGCTACCTGTGGCATCTGTCTACGCGCAATGGAATCGTCTTTCAGGTAGGCCCGACAACGCCGCGTGCTACTGTTTGTACCACTGAGCATCCACACCAGAATCAGTTGCGGTCACAGCTTTTGTGCTTTGTGCCTACGTACGCTGTTCGAGAAACATCTTCAGTCCCGCCTCGATGAATTCTCTGAAGATCACCATCTTCCCGTTCAAAGAGTCCCTACCACTCGAGCTGAACTCCGAAAAATCCTGTGGAATGTTTGCTTCTTTCTCGAAAAACCCACGAAATATTTTTCTTACCGTTGCCCAACGTGCCGTGGAACGGTTATCTTAACTCCGCAGCCAAATAACGAAGTCAGAGCCCTCGTCTCTTCCCTGCGCGTCGCTCTCCAGGACCACGTAGCAGAAATTCTCAGTGCGAGAGAGGGTGTTTATTCTGCTAATTATTTTGTCCCCTTATTTGCACTTGACGCTTGACCCTGGGATATACGACAGAAGAATTTTACGAGTAGACGCAGGGCTTTCATTTTGTTCCTTCTTTCATTTTGTTCATACTTTAATTTGTAAATAATATACACTACTATTTGGTGCTTTTTGCTTTTTCTTCCCGAGGCGTACATCGGTCATTTAACACATCTATGCACACGGATTCGACAGATGGCAATGTGAGTTGTCTTTTTGAAGCCCGCCAATATTTGTGACATGACATCATGTTTGTTTAATGTAACTTCCGGGCTTGCCTCTCACTAGATCTCACTGCTCAGGATAGATGCCAGGACTTTGATAGAATGTCCTATCCTCTACAATCCATCGCACACAGGTCTAGAAAATACAATCCAGTACAAAACCAGCATGGAAAAATTAGGCCCACATGAACAATTAACTGACTAAGAAAACGGCGCAAGATTGGCCCATTGCGTAAAAAAAGTGCCTAATCCATAGTCCAGGACTGGACTTCCTTCGAAAATCATCGCTTGGAGCCGGGGCCAGAAATTTCGCTGGGATTGGTGGTACCGAGACGCAAGGATTAGAAGCACCAAAGATGCGAAATGGTGGGTGGGGCGTTGAAGTGTCCTCTGAATATTCTTCTAGATGTACTTCGACAGATGCCACAACGTCGACTGGAGAAATAAGGCGAATAACATTGTCTAGAAGTTTGATTGCGACCTACTAATAATAATTGTGAGTAGAAACAAAACTGGGTAACTACCGAGACTTACAATAACTGCACGAGAGAGGAAAGCATTCCAGTTGCATACCGCTTCGGATTCAGGTGGCGAATCTGATATATATAACATCGAGCATTGAAACTACAACAAAAAAGGTCGATTCTTGATCTAGAGGGCGACATCTTTGGTGTGCAGCAATGAAGCTGACCGTTCAAGAAGGATTGAAAGAAGCGGTCGGAAAGGTACTGAGAAGAGTTCAACATGACTGTATGAATACCAAGGAGTTCATGAATTCAGGACTTGGCGAAAAGAACGGGTCGTGCTTGACGATGATCATGAGGCTTGCTTATTTCCGAGACGATGCGAGACGATAAGTCCACCAACATTGGTAGGATCGTGGGCGAGGGAGTCGGGGTTCAAGGCTACAAAATTGAGAGCAAAATCAGTATGATAACCCGATGCGAGAGGTACTAAGTTCGGCCTAATAAACTTACCGCCTGTTTAAACCGACTTAGCCCCTGCCTTCAGCGTTCGTCCATTCTTCAAACAATGTTGAGTTCGGCAGAACCTGGATAAAAACATGAGACGTCTGTTTCACAGCCGATTCGATCATTACTGACTGTCATACACCTCGCAAAGTCATAGTCTACATTGAATCCATATCTCAGAGAATCAACTGCTCTCGGTTCCTAAATTAGAAGATGTAAGGAATACTTCCAACGGCAATAAGATTGAAGCTATCAAATTAAATTACCGATTGTCCCAAAATTGGAGAGTTCAAGATCTTTCAGCACATGATTCGGCGTCCGTCCAATACACAAGTCTGACGAGAGAGAGACATTTAGAAAATGAAAGAAGCGAAAACGAGTTGATCCGACGAACTTCTCAGCCACCGAGAATTCGGGCAACCTTGGGCAACAAACATAGACAGCCAGACGGCGATACCACGCGCGAGGCATCGCTTTCAGATCAACCGACAAAGCGTAGGCTGAGGTTCGTGTAATAGGAAAGGCCGAAGTCGAGATTCGTTGTGCACATGTTCAATATCTAGATGATGAAGGATGAGGAACTCTTCGTAAAAGAAAACGACGAAACTACTACCTTGAGGCTGAGTGTACCAAGGAGAAGAGATATGCTAATCATGAGATCGGTCCATCAAGGCTCAGATGCCGCGCCTAAACATGAAATCGTATACATAAGGATGTCAATGTGGCCTGCGAGAAGAGGCCACGAACCTGAAATCCTGTGAATGCTGAAGGCTCAGCCCTAATATTGGCAAGACGATATGCTTGAGGGCAAGTGGTCAGAGATACCTTCCTAAAAAAAAAAAGGAAAGCTAGACTCACTGGCTGCCCCATCGTATTCGTGTAATTCGCTCGGCCTTGGATTTGCTTGCCAACGAACATAGATATCTAGCCCACAGTACCATGCGTGAGGATATCTAGACGAAGTACACATCCATGCGTTAGACTTCGAATAGACTTGAAATCCTTGTACGAGAACCTGGCCGCCTCATCGTTTTCGTGCAATTCGCTCGGCCTTGGATTTGCTTGCCAACAAACATAGATATCCAGCCCGCAATACCATGCGTGAGGATATCTAGACGAAGTACGCGTCCATGCGTTAGACTTCGAATCGACTTGCAATCCGTAGAACCCGGCCCTGGATTTGCCTGCCAACGAACATAGATATCCAGCCCCCGCCGCGCCTAAACATGAAATCATATACATAAGAATGTCAACGTGACCTGCGAGAAGAGACCACGAACCTGAAATCCTGTGCATGTTGAAGGCTCGGCCGTAATATTGGCAAGACGATATGCTTGAGGGCAAGTGGTCAGAGATCCCTTCCTAAAAGCAAAAGGAAAGCTAGACTCACTGGCTGCCCCATCGTTTTCGTGTAATTCGCTCGGCCTTGGATTTGCTTGCCAACGAACATAGATATCCAGCCCGCAGTACCATGCGTGAGGATATCTAGACGAAGTACACATCCATGCGTTAAACTTCGAATAGACTTGCAATCCGTGTACGAGAACCTGGCCGCCTCATCGTTTTCGTGCAATTCGTTCGCTCCCTGTCGGCCTTGGATTCGCTTGCCAACAAACATAGAGAGGTCAAACATCCATCCCACAATACCATGCGTGAGGATATCTAGATGAAGTACGCAGCCATGCGTTATACTTCCCACCCTGGATTCGACTTGCAAAACGTGCATGAGAATTTAGCCATCAGCGCCGCTGAGCAATGAAGGAATGAAGCAACGTAGAGTTCAAGATGACTTCGAGGAACTCAGATGGATTCCGCGTCATCCATAGCGTGTCACGTGTGTCGCTCGACACATTTATTAATATCTTTGGAAATCCCCATCCGATTATGTTTCCACTGGAAATCCGTAATTTGGCCGCCACTGAATTTGACGTGCGCCTCCACGAATTTTCCACAGCCCAACAAGGCCAGTGGATACCACGAGTGCGTTCACTGGAGACTTCCACTGATCAGATCAGCTCTCCACAGAATAATTCCTAACCCTAGATTTCGCCTCGCTCACTCGAAATTCTTTTCTGTACAACATCGATATCGTAGAAACAGAAATCAAGGTTTTATACCTTAGTGAATGATACCTCAAAGCACTGAACCCATGTAGTAGCCAGAATCCGTTGAGTACAAATAATAATTCCGGCATTAAACTATGCGCAGACAAATGTTCGACAACCTGAATCCTTCCCGTACATCTCAAGGTCTACATTAGCCTCCTCCTCCTCCTCCTGCTCCATCGGTTCTTCGTCAGCGCTGCGACTTGCCGCTGATTTAATGTGGTATGAACAGCATAGTCGAGATAAATCCATTCAACGGGCTCACCTGAAGCACGATGGTCGCTCACATTTCTTCACTCACAGTCGCCTTCGAATCTTTATGATATTCCTTATGAAGCACGTCAACGAGCTCATCAAGGGGCATTTTCGACAACTTGAATAGCTATATCACGGCATGAGAATGTTGGGAGCGATGTGATGAAAGATACACTTACCCGTTTGCAGTACTTATTTTTTATCGCGATGAGCTGATCCGACAGAAATTTCTTGATTGTTGCTTTAATGACCTCTTCGGTGGTGAAAGCATCTAGATGATACTTAGATCGCTTCGCAGAAATGTAGTTCTGTCCGGAATATCAGCATGGAAAATGCAATATCAACAAGAAACATATACCATTGCATGACTGACCAGAGAACCGTAAGTGAGTATTGGCCTTACCATTAACCAGTTGAGAAGTGCTTTCAAGGCTGTCTGTAATAAGTCAAACCATCAGAGTCACGATGGCAGGAATGATTAAACCAACAAATTTAAACCTGCTGTTTCTCGCTTAAGGACCAGCCTGCCTTGCAGAGACTTTCAATGTTCGAAAGTGGCGAGGCTATGCTCTGAAGCTTCTCTTCGAACTTGTCTACTTTCTGGTTGACTGCAAGTAAACGAGTATTAAGCAGTGCGAGCTTCGCGGTAGAATCAACTGCGAGCTGGAGAGAATTGTCAAAACAGGAGTCGTACGGTAGGTGATTCACGTACTTGGTTGAATTCATGGGCATAGGTCAGGTGACGATCATCCAAGCCAAGACTTCCACCCGGTTTGGTGATAAAATGAGCGGTGAAGTCAGGACCATCGTGAGATCCTAAGATCGCATGGCGCTGAAGCGATGGCTGAGGTGGTTGCATGTACTGCATACCAAAATCGTGACCATCGAGCTGGGTTGAATGGTTGAAGTTGAAGGTAGAACCGCCAAACGACTGCTGACCGGAGCTGGAGAGTTGGAATTTTCGTCAAAAACTGAGGGCGATGACTGGCTGGACACGGCTGAGAAGGAGGATACGGCGTGAACCGACTTTCAGTGCGTGGTGTGCGGTGAGCAAGTCCATCTTTCATGTTGGAGGATGGAAGTTGTGAAGAAATTTGGGGGAAATCGGTGGCTGGATGGCTGAAATCAAACAACGACCGGTGGCCGCAGGAGAATCACGCGTCGCCATCACTGGCCGAGGTTGCATGAAAAAGGGCGGCGCGGAAGGAATGAAAGTCCACTCACAAACTTCTCTGATGAGCCGAGAAGAAATAAAGAAAAGAGGCGAGTCGTTGTCTGCCTCGTAAGCCTGCACCCCTGTTCAGTCATTGTAATTCTGATAGTTTCTTTAGCCTGCTTAAGCCAGAAGGCGGATGGCAGAACTGACAAGGTGGAGAAACTCAAGCAGTTGGGTTCTTCCAGCGCGAGCAAGCTCGTCTCCACGAGATCCAAAGTTCTAAGGTTGCAGGTGAGTAAGCATACCTGCAAATTTCAAGGTCCATGCTCACTGTAATGTTCTGTTCAGCGTCGGGATCCCAGATAATGACTGCATGGCCACATCGGCGCATGTTCAAGCTATTGCAGACGAGATCCACGCCTGCAAGATAGAATGTAAGCAATCTCTTCTACAGGCAGATGTGATTCCCAACTCACAGTATATGTTACGTTCAACATACAGTTTGCCCATGAAATCCATCCAGAGTGTTCAAATCGCAGTCAAAGAGGAAGAGACATCAACAAAGACAGGTGAGAAAGAGAACAACGTCGACGAAAGAAGGCTGACAGCGTCACGAACAGCCCGCCGTCACATCAGTCGCAAACGCTCTTTCCACCACAAAGTATTGTGCCGACATCGCCAAACGGAAATTCAGTGTCGAATGCTCTTGAAGACGAAGGGCCCTCGTTGATCCCATTATAAAGGCGGCTATGAGAATGTAACAAAGGACGTCGATATGGACCAGAGATGTACAATACAATAAGTAAAACTTGGCGCCGATTGTTGACGACGCTGGCGACCAATCGTCTTCTCTTGGCCTTCATAACGCCTCGACATATTGCCACACTTGTAATGATAGATGTGTCGGAGGTAAGTTGGCAACACTTCAATCATCCTAACCTAATTCATTTACACAGTCATCAAAATCATTCTCACAAAAACTGAGAGAGGTTCGACTTACAAAACCTCTGGAATGGGTCGAGGAATCATCTTCCTTAATGACTCCGACTTGATATGATATCTAGGTATAGTTATACATGACTATTACATTCATAAGAGAACGCAAAAATTACTGACAAGTACCCGAAGTCGAAGATGAGGACAATGGAAGAACCATCCGGACTGAAATCCAAACCCTAGCTCTGAAGTGAGAACGGTGGTCGACACGAGATACGCAAAAGGGCTACAAACGAGATAAACACCCGACTCTCCATCCGACTTCGCCCGAAAATAGCAGGGAGATGCCAGATATCATCTAAACCGAGATACATGAGGAATCTCTACAAATTGGAGAAGTTCGGCCTAATAAGCTTACCACCAGTTTAAATCAACATAGCTGCCTCCAGTGTTCGTCCATTCTTCAAACAATGTTGAGTTCGGCAGAACCTGGATGAAAAAAACTTGAGACATCTGTTCCACAGATGATTCGATGGCCTTACTGACCGTCATACACCTGCAAAAATTACTGACAAGTACCCGAGGTCGAAGATGAGGAGAATGGAAGAACCATCGGAACTGAAATCCAAACCCTAGCTTAATGGGATCGACACGAGATTTGAAAAAGGCCAACAAACCAGATAAACACCCGATTCTCCGTCCGATTCGCCCGAAATAGCAGCGACATGCCAGACATCATCTAAACCGAGATACATGAGGAATCTCTTCAAATTGGAGAAGTCAGGCCTAATAGACTTACCACCAGTTTAAATCGACATAGCTGCCTCCAGCGTTCGTCCATTCTTCAAACAATGTTGAATTCCGCAGAACCTGGATGAAAAAAACTTGAGACAGCTGTTTCACAGCCAATTCAATGGCCTTACTGACTGTTATACACCCCACAACGTCATAGTCTACGTTCAAACCCTTGAAAAGTGGACGCGATATCGGTTTCTGAATCAGAAGACGTAAGGAACACTTCCAACGGCAATAAGATTGACGCTGTCGGATTAAATTACCGATTGTCACAAATTCGGAGAGTTTTCAAGATTTTTTAGCACATGATTCGGCATGCTCCGTCCGACATACAAATCTGATTAGAGAGACATTCAGAAAATGAAAGAAGCGAAAACGAGTTAATCCGACGAACTTCTTAGCCACACAGAATTTGAGCAACCTTAGGCAATAAACATAGACAGCCAGACGGCGATACCAGGATCGAGGCATCGCTTTCAGATCAACCGACAAAGCGTAGGCTGAGGTTCGTGTAATAGGAAAGGCCGAAGTTGAGATTCATATTGCACATGTTCAATATCTAGATGAAGAAAGATCAGGAACTATTCGAAACAGCAAACAGCGAAAATACCTTGAGGCTGAGTATACCGAAGAGAGGAGACATGCTGATCATGAGATCCGTCCATCAAGACTTAGATGCCGCGCCTAAACATGAAATTATATACATAAGGATGTCAACGTGACCTGCGAGAAGAGGCCACGAACCTGAAATCCTGTGCATGCTGAAGGCTCGGCCCTAATATTGGCAAGACGATATGCTTGAGGGCAAGTGGTCAGAGATCCCTTCCTATAGAGCGACAGAACACGGACTCACCAACTATCCAATCAAAGCTCATGAGCAAGATGACGTGCTCGCCATATCTTGAGCGATAGGCGACATTTAAGCTGCGAAGACTGTTAATACGAAAGAAAACTAAAAAAAAAGAGGAAAGATAGACTCACTTGTTACCCCATCGCTTTTGGTGCAATGCGCTCGGCCTTGGATTTGCTTGCCAACGAGCATAGATATCCAGCCCGCAGTACCATGCGTGAGGATATCTAGACGAAGTACGCATCCATGCGTTAGACTTCGAATCGACTTGCAATCCGTAGAACCCGGCCCTGGATTTGCCTGCTAAGGAACATAGATATCCAGCCCGCGCCGCGCCTAAACATGAAATCATATACATAAGAATGTCAACGTGACCTGCGAGAAGAGGCCACGAACCTGAAATCCTGTGCATGCTGAAGGCTCGGCCCTAATATTGGCAAGACGATATGCTTGAGGGCAAGTGGTCAGAGATCCCTTCCTATAGAGCGACAGAACACGGACTCACCAACTATCCAATCAAAGCTCATGAGCAAGATGACGTGCTCGCCATATCTTGAGCGATAGGCGACATTTAAGCTGCGAAGACTGTTAATACAAAAGAAAACTAAAAAAAAAGAGGAAAGATAGACTCACTTGTTACCCCATCGCTTTTGGTGCAATGCGCTCGGCCTTGGATTTGCTTGCCAACGAGCATAGATATCCAGCCCGCAGTACCATGCGTGAGGATATCTAGACGAAGTACGCATCCATGCGTTAGACTTCGAATCGACTTGCAATCCGTAGAACCCGGCCCTGGATTTGCCTGCTAAGGAACATAGATATCCAGCCCGCGCCGCGCCTAAACATGAAATCATATACATAAGAATGTCAACGTGACCTGCGAGAAGAGGCCACGAACCTGAAATCCTGTGCATGCTGAAGGCTCGGCCCTAATATTGGCAAGACGATATGCTTGAGGGCAAGTGGTCAGAGATCCCTTCCTATAGAGCGACAGAATACGGACTTACCAACTATCCAAATCAAAGCTGATGAGCAAGACAACGTGCTCGCCAGATCCTGAGCGATAGGCAACATTTAAGCTGCGAAGACTATTTATACGAAAGAAAACCAAAAAAAAAAAAAAAGGAAAGATAGACTCACTGGCTGCCCCATCGTTTTCGTGTAATTCGCTCGGCCTTGGATTTGCTTGCCAACGAACATAGATATCCAGCCCGCAGTACCATGCGTGAGGATATCTAGACGAAGTACGCATCCATGCGTAAGACTTCGAGTAGACTTGCAATCCGTGTACGAGAACCTGGCCGCCTCATCGTTTTCGTGCAATTCGTTCGCTCCCTGTCGGCTTTGGTTCGCTTGCCAACAAACATAGAGGTCAAACACCCATCCCGCAATACCATGCGTGAGGATATCCAGATGAAGTACGCAGCCATGCGTTATACTTCCCCCCTTGATTTGACATGTAAACCGTGCATGAGAATTTAGCCATCAGTGCCGCTGAGCGATGAAGGAATGATGGAGTGTAGAGTTCAAGAGGAACTTCAAGGAACTTGATGGATTCCGCATCATCCGTACCGTGTCACGTATGTCACTCGTCACTTTATCTCTCTTGAGAAACTTCCCTCTCTAGACTCTACGTTTACCTGCCATGCGATGAGATCATCGCCTTCGACCCGTCTCTTTAATCCAAACTCAGCCTAGGACCTTCGATCTCAATCTCTATCTTAATTTCGAAACTTCAATTCGGTGTCTCTGAACTTCGACTTCAAGGCTTCAAGCTTCAACTCGACTGTGATTTTCTGATGTCAACTTTGTGCCTCGACTTCCAGACGCCGTTCGCTTTGCTTTCGTGAGTGCTGCTATGCGATCACAACTTTTGTTAGCTCAGCCTGGTCTTCACAGGGACAACATTGCTCGTGTTTCGATCGGCCTAATGTGTCTTGTTCGGGTTTCTTCCCCACTGAACGATCAATGACCTCCAAGTCAGCCCCCGATGCAACACTCAGTTTTTAACATCTGACTACATTGCCGTGTGCCCATCTTCTTAACTCATAGACTCTGGTTGGGGTCAGACGACGATTGAGCCTTTGATTTCTTTGATGAAGTTTTCAAAGCATTCGTATATGTCCACACGGGGCCTGTAAGTTCAAGGTAAGCTCGGAACGCTTCAAGGAAACTAACTACGAGACACTTAGGGTGCTTACTTTGCGGCAAGGAATCTATACATACCTTGAGGAGGCGCTCCATGAAGTGAACCGCAAGTTCCCTAATCCCTATATTATTTTCTGTCCAACCGAGTTTCGCTACGGCAGGCCTTTTCGAATCCGCAGAACTATATACTCGTCGCGAAATATTCTGTGATTGACCCCTCTATGTCATCCTTAAAATTTACGTCCTCACTCATGGTTCTCCACAACAGGTACAATTTTTGAATTTAGTCACTTTACAAGTTATTGATCCGATGACCGACCATCAGGCTCAGGCGAATGACTTGCTGCTCCTTCTGGCTCGTGGTATTTCAGCTACCTTGAAGCGGATGCTTGATTGATATATATACTGGGCCAGATTGCAGCCCTCACGGCTCAAAATCTGATACCGTCGCCTTACATATACTATATAGATAGTATATCTCAAAGCGATAATTACAGGTCTTCATAATCCACCTTCTTGTGTTTCCTGACTGCTTCATTCTTGACCTTGTCCGCCTTGGCCTCTCCAGACGAATGAGGTGTACGTGACGGTAAGTCCAGCTCCTTCCTCTGCATCAGTCCGTCATGTCTCTTGATGTAGATTTCGTGTATGCGAGTTCAAGCATCAAATACTATCAGGTAGTTTCATGTACTACTTGTACACTCCTCTCATGATTATACCTCTTTGTCCAGCTTCTGCCTTCCAGCACCTTGACGGTCAGAGTTCGCTCACAACGCTAACGGGTTGTCTCTCATGCTACTATGGATTCTACGAATACAAGTCTTGCACAGCTGGTAGGTCTCTTCAGTCTTATTGTAAATGGTCGTTTTATGTCTTCCAATCTAGGCACTTTGACGCCTATTTTTCTGAAGAGTCGAGTGAGTTTTACCTGCTTTCAACCCACCAAAATCTCGCGCACTCAACCTCTCATAAGTTCACCGCCATTTAGTATCATCATTTTGTCTTTTCACCGTATGGTCTCGAAACCTCCTTGATTTCCCGCATTTACGACCGCCAGTTTGCATTCGTCACAAACGCTGCAAGACCCTTCCTCGATCATGGGCTCAGTGGACTACGGTATTGTGGCCACGTTCTTTGTTTTGTTTCTTTGACTTTTCGAAACTTCTAGATCTATAGATTCTACACTTTCGCGCTCTCAAGTTCATTCTAATTCCCCGATTTCATTCTCGGATTAAATTGTCTCCCTTCGATTCCACAAGAGCCGAACAGCATGCCACGAGTCATGATCGTAATTCTCAATGCTCAAACGGGTACTGTCTTTTCCTTCTGTTTTTATGTTTGTCCTGACATAGATTCAAAAGAGAGTTTTTGACAATCATCATTTCGCCATTCTTTTCCTGAGAGTGCATCGTGGCCGTCGGGTCCTTCCACTCTTCTGTTTTGCTTTCGTCTTCCATTTGACCACTTCACAACCGATGGTCTTTACACCTTGACTACTCATCCTCAACCGTTGCTTATGTCAGCGAATCCCCCACAAAGAATTTCATTGCAGCGGTACCCTCTTTGTTGCAGGAGATCCTATAAAACTGCCAGCGACTTTCTGCCGTTGTACATACCTCACCCTTCTCCCCAGGCAACCTTTTCCTAATGGCCTCGACCCTGTGTCGTAGCAGAGACCCAGCTACTCGTTACCTTCATAGGAGGTCAGCCTCACTGACATCGGCCTCCCGCATCCATGTCCGGCGCTTGCCCTGGCTCAGAACTGCATCCTCAAGTGTGAGGCGTTCAACCTCTGATCAACGACGACTACTCTCCGCCGACAGTAAGGATTACAACCCCGAATGTTTGAAGGTATTAAGGCATGACCTCACTATGTATGTCAACTGATTTGTCTAAAAGGATACAATTCATGAGAACATTGCGCTTGCTGGGGAATGTCGTCATTCAAGAAATATAGATGCTCTTCAAGAGGTATTCTTTGTGCAACTGATCTGACCGCGATGTACCTTGATCAGTGTTTTCTTTTCAATAGATCGAACGCGCATTTGAATCGAACGCCGTGTGTGTGATCTGCTATCAATCCATGGAATCAGCCTTTAGGTATGATCGATATTCCTCTCTTCGGCTGGCAGTACCAGGAGCTAATTTGTTTGCATGTCATCAGCTTTCCATGTGGACACAGCTTCTGCGGCAGATGCACTCGGTCCCTTTGCGAAAATTCCCTTCGAGACCGCCTAGACAGGTTTGCCGCCGACAATAACCTCAGCGGCGTTGCTGTCCCGACTACGAGACTACAACTGCAACAAATCATCCGAATCATTTGTTTCTTTGGGTGCAATCCCACCGACTTCTTTGTCTACGCTTGCCCCACCTGCCGATATCTGACACGCAATGAAATGTATCCTAATTTTCATTTGCGATCCCTTGTGTCGGCACTGCGCTGTGCTTTAGGCGATCGCATTCCAACGCACATTGGACCATCTGTGGAAGGCGCAGAAGACAGTGATTATCTACTCGGTCTATTCCTTGGCCAGGACCGCAACTATGTACTCGATCTAGTCCTTGGCGTAGCTTAAATTCACTTCTTTTCGGCAAAGTTTGTACAAGGTTGTTTATCGCGATGGCTGCTATTCATGCACGAATGAACCGCCAAGGTTTCTACCAGCGTGGTCTTGTACTTCCTCCACCAGAATAATATATTGCGTATTTCAGCTCTCTCTGCACCCAATATGCGCCTTGCCTTCGGTACCCATCCTGATGTATACCAAAAATTAGAGAACTAGCATGGACCTTGGTCGATCTCGATGTAGCCGTCATGTCGACAACCAAGTTCATTGAACGGGCAGAAAGATAGGCCACTTACCAAGCTTCGAGCGTTGGCAATGCTAGGTGGCTTAGCAGTAGTGGAGTCGATTGGAAGGTGGTGGGCAAAGAGAGAGAAAGGGTGAAGGTGTGAATATATGTATAGTATTTAACGGGTACTTTGTACATCAAAAACAGTAATCCCCCCACAACTCACCGATATTTCTACCACACGTTCTAAAAAAATTATGGAAGGCGGAGATTAGTTTAAGGACTTTTCCGACAAAAATTTAAAGAGTTTTCGGAAGAAATGAAGTGTCGAGAGGCCACTTACTGGTGTACAAAGTACCCGCAATTGTCAATTTAAACTCCGATCAGATACGTAGACCCTTCTTGTTCGATTTTTTACGACCTCAAAACACCCCATATTAATTTGAAAATCGGTAAGTGCAAGTTTCGAAGTATTAAAATAAAACTATGTAATTTTTTCAAGATGCGGAAAGGCAGTGTTGCTGAAATTAGGGCACAAAGTACCCGTCAAATACTGTAATTGCGCTTGTTACTATGGACGCGCACCTACTCTGTTTTGTTTGAATCACGCAAACATGGCTTTTTTAAAGTTGTTTTAAAGCTCATAAGGCTGTATCTATTCGTAAGTTCCAGCTTTCTTTTCCAATGTTTTGGTTGCTGAATAACCCGTCCCCAAGGTGTTCTACCAGTGTCTCTAGCTGTACAAGTTGCAGCTTGCAGACGCCTGGAAATTACAGAACAACCCTGGGCTGCTGCTCCAGGTGGAGGTGAGCTATTTAGCTTTTTGCCTGCTACTTTTGCCTGCTATTAGTATTGACTTGGAAGCAGCAATTCCTTCGACTGCTTTCAAAAAGTTGACGACACTCCAAGCATCCAACAAGAAGCCAACCATACCATTGAAAATAGGGTATGATCTATCACCTGATCCTGTTCTTTGGCTAGCACTATGACTATGACACCTTTGCTCCCTCGCCAAATACCCCGATAGCTTCACAGGACTCGACCATATGACAGAAACATTTACCTGTTTATGCGTCAGACACAATCCCACCACATAACATCCCGGAACAATGCAAGCACACGACGGCTCGACAAGTGATCGGTCAGTTCTAACCACCCCGTCCTGCGGTGGTGCGAACGGGTGAGACGGGAGAGTAGAAAACACTTCTAGAGGTGGCCCGCAAGGTGTGTCCGATGGACTTATTTCAGTGTCCTGTTCCTTCATACCCGCCGTGGTCCTCAGCCCGATGCCTACCTTATCGCTTCTGCCGCAAAGGACGGCCACCCTCGAATGGCCATCCGTTATTTTCCAAACGCCGATCCCGATTGCCTCCCCCTCTGCATATGAGGCAACGGCATACCATCGTCTTTTGGAAAAGGGCAATCGAGTTCATCTCACTACCAGCATGATCGACCTTGCGCTCCGATAGACAGAAGGAGGTGCGCAATTTGACCCGTGTGCAATTTGACCAAGGCTTATTATAAGTCGCTGCCGTGTCTCTTTCGTCCCCTTCCGCCGGCTGTGCTGAGGGTGGATTGAGGTGACTGGACGGGCTGGACGGGTATGTCGCTGAACAAGAGGTGGACAAGAAAGCTACAACCTGGACGAACACCAAAAGCCTATCGGAATACAACCCGTTTGGATATTTCCATCCAGCCGACGTACGCCGCCCATGCTCATCGTAATGTTTCCTCGTTTCTTAACTCAGCCACGGAACTATAGTCGGCTCTGCCTTCCCAGTTTCGAAAGCGTGGTCGTCTGTCCTGGAGATTGTATGAAAGCGAGGGGTGTTAATCTCTCTAAATCCTCCGGCCAGCAATGGGGACCCGGCCACCCCTTGTAGCCACTTGAACGTGCCTTCATTTTTCAGCAACTACCAGTACTAAGTACAGCTCAGGTGTATACTAGCTATATATCATGAATAGAAAGGCTTCGTATTGCTTCTGTGAATTATGTAATTATGTAACAAAGGTGGTCAAGGATAGGAACAGCAACATAGCATGAGGAAGGTACAACTAGTTACTAGATTGAAATCACAATCCAACACCTCATGAAGTTCTTCGCTTCTTGTTGATATAGTTTCTCTCATCCTCCGGGAGTTTTTCAAATTCCTCTTCTGAGAAGGCCTTCACCGTATCCCAGAATCGAGTACCAAACTTTTTGATCAGTCTAAAGCGGACTCCCCTGCGATTCCTGCTAGCCATTGTAGAAAATCCAGCTGTATTATTCATCCAATTGTCGGTAGATGATGAGACAATAGCAACAGAGCCCATCTCCGAAAGAAATCGATGACTGAATGTTCCTGACAATTTTCGAGATACCAATGCACACACACGTGCTCCATGAAGGATGTCGCTGAACCGCAGAAGATATCCCAGGCCGTCCTGACCACCGGGAAGGAGGGCATCCCGGTCAACGGATACTAAGAGGGATAGCAAGTTATCATTTGCGCATATTTCGTTGATGTGCCGTGCAAGAGCAGTGCTGTCAGGTTCCGTTGAGGTGCAGTAAACGAAGTGTGATCCGGCTACAAAGGTGTTTGGCTCGAATACACGTGTTGTAGCAGAATTAGACATGGAGGGAGCCTGTGCAGCGGGTTCTAGTTTTTGTGATGCATGGCGATGATGTAATGTGTCAGGTAGATTTGGTGTCAATATCTGTTGGAACAGACATATACATTAATAAGCCTGTCATAATTATAATCAGAGAATTAGATACACACCGTATCAGCTCCAGGATCTGTAACTGCCAATGGCATTTCCTCATCGTGAGTGGTTGAGGTGTTTAAGTTCATCGGGGGCACCTCACTCATCTCAGAACCATCAAGATGTTCCCGAACGAATTTGTGCGGCAATGCTGCGGGAACCATCGTGTCTGTCAGAACGCTGACCTCAGAGCCGTCAAGATGTTCAAGAACAGGTTTGCACCTGGGCGGCGATGCTGCAGGAACCTCAGTGTCAGTCAGGACACTCATCTCAATATCAGGCCCTGCTCCATCGCTTCGTGGACAACATTCTTCAAGCACTGGGCTCGTGCCAACAAGATCTTTTGGTTCAGCATAGGGGTCGTAATAGGCCCATGTAGACGTAGGCAAGGCCTTAAGTTTGAAGTTTTGAAGCACAAAGAAGGACATTTTGGGAAGAGGGAGGCCGAATTTCTTCTCGTCGTAATGGACACCTGGATTGGTCGGTAGTTTGGTCTGGAAGAAAAGGCAGCGTCCACTATGCCGATCCCAGTATCTTTGAGTCGGAACTGCTGATTCGTCTTGTGATCGATTCCGAGTTCTTGACGAGTTATGCAACATGACCTTAGAAAGGTCCGAAGGGGGGGAATCACAGTTCAGGTCATCAACGTCCGTTTCGTAAAAATTCAACCACGTCTTATATGTCTTCTGCCCTCCAGGTTGCTCATATATGCCACCTTTGACAGGCGGAGGTACCCAGAACGAATGGCCGTTTTCGACAATAATCTTTCCTGAATTGTTATAAGTCGTGTCATTAGACGAAGTGGATGGGCCCGGGTGGTGTTTTTCTCGAGACTGACCAGCCATGGAAAGCATTTTTCCTTGTTCCGAATCCAATGAGGCTGACTTCTGTGGAATACCAGGAAATGTGCCTTGTTCAGGCCAGGAGGGCGCCACCCAACCATCGGATTGGGCCTGTGAACCAGAATTTTGTTGTGCGGGCCAGGTCAAACTGGGCCAGTTAGATTGCGAAGCCCAGTCAACAGAGTTTTCAAGATCCTGTGGAGTGTAGCTATAGTGACCGGGTTGGACCACTTGTTGAGGTTGTCGATGCCTATTCGTGTCCAGGAGGCCATCAACAGGGGCCCAAGATGCTGAATTAAGTCGTTCCTTGAAGGATGGC
This sequence comes from Galerina marginata, assembly GCA_023014335.1. Lineage (NCBI taxonomy): Eukaryota > Fungi > Basidiomycota > Agaricomycetes > Agaricales > Galerinaceae > Galerina > Galerina marginata. Next base: position 556,418 of record JAECYW010000022.1, read on the forward strand.
TTGGACAGCAGTGGTTGTTTAGTTTGATTGGGCGAGGGCAAGATAGACTCTCCCTCTACAATTCCATTCCAAAACACTGTGAGATAAGTATTGCAACCCCGGCTACCGAACCAGATTTCGGCCTCATACAAGAAGTCGGGGGCAGTGACTGTTGAACAAGACCGACGATCCGGACCAGACAAGTGCCTAGGTAGATCAAAATCAATCCCACGGGCTAATTCGTGGATAACAAACAGTGGAATCATGGCAGTCTTCCTGAGCCAGGAAATGTCGTCTGCCTTAGCGCCATTAAGAAAGACGCCGACATACATCTCTACCGGTGTTCGAGGCAAGTCCGTATGACGATAGCCATGGGTGAAGCGGCACTCAAATGCCTGATCCATCATTGTTAGCCAAGCTTGCATCTCCCGCAGACCTCGCTGGACAGCCGTGAAAATATGCAACAGTTCCTCCCAAGACCACTGCCTTGGTCGAACAATATCTTTCAACCACTGTTCAGGAATAATCCGCTTTTCAATGGCCATCTTTTGTTGCTTGACTTCTACTTCGACATTTCTGCCTGCGGCGTTGAATTTCTTGGAATCATAGTTAGTGACAGCGCCATAAAGAAAATAGGCTCGTTTTTGAAAAGTGTCAACAAAATTTGCGTTGAGACACCCAAGGAAAGGGTCTGTTTGCGTCGGATGATAGACGAGGGACAAGGGCACCATTTCGGGGAGAACATCTTTCCAAGCCTTTACGTCGTGCGGTGGTACCATGCACCATCCGTGCCACATGACATCCGCAGAGAAGTGTTGGGGGTGGAGGGAGAAGTCACTCGGTCCAAGGCGGCCATCCGGATAGCGATCAAAGGGCAACTCTGTTGGACTCGGTAGGACCTGACATCCAGGATAAAACGGTCGCATCGTTGTGTTCGGGGACCAAATTTCATAGCACCTGTTAATAATAAAAAAACCATTGAGCGATACGGGTGAAGAGAAGATTACTTGAGCAAAACCTTGACTGATCCAATGCGATAAGGTACGAAGACTGAATATTGACTTCGTCACGAAGTGGAAGAGAGAGTCCATCGTACACAATTGGCGGCCGAGCATAAATTTCACCCATATTGACATAACTCTTAGTGAATCTAGCTTGTATTTCTGGAGGAAAGGGAGACGGTTTCTTTTTTTTGAAACTTGGAAGCTTGCGAGACATCGTAATCGTAGAGAATGGAAGGCTTTCGAACTTGTTTCGAGCGAATGGATTGGAACAAACAGGGCCAAACTCCTGGGTTTGAGCGCAAACTTGATATGTATGTACTCTACACAAATACACTAACTCTACAAGTACTCTACTACGCGACGTCTACATTTGCTGATCAGCTTACGATGCAAAATTTCTACCCATACTATGGAAAGGTTCAGAATCCAAGTAGTTCCCTTCCATACATTGGCAACTGATCATGACGAAACGGGCCGAGTCGAGCGCATTCCAGACTCAAGGATCATGGATATACTATAGGAAGTATCTCCGAGTCCGACGTCCAACTTTGGTCCAACTAGTACTTTTTTTTTCTTTTCTTAGTCTGTATGGGCCTGTCATGTTTCTCAATTTAGATTCGTAAATAGTGTTCGACTTTTCCTGTACTCGTCGTCGCCTATTGCGCAATCCAATGCAGCGTGTATCGTCTCCCTGCTCCGCTTGTTCAAAAACAAGAGAAGAGCGTAAAGTTGTCGGAATATTGGTCGAGGCTTCCAAGGAGCCATTTTCTTATCCTACCTCTCAATCCAGCTTCTTTGGATCGTTGAGTTTCCCGTCAGTTGGTTTCCGGCATATTGTTCTGAATTTTCTCCGACGGATCACCCGGCGATCGAAAACGGCGGCGGCTGGGTGACAAGATCATGGAGGTAGGCGTCATATTACAAAGAGGCCATGTCGACACCCTACCCATGGTAGAGGCGACAGCCTTCGTCCTACATATGCCTAGACGTGTTGAAGTCGTGGCGACATGGTCCAGGGCCACTCCCCATCCCCGGTCTTCCGCTTCCTATTTCTTTCTCTTCCAAATCCAGCACTTTTGTTAGAAAGGACAACTTGAAACATTACAAATAGGACTGAGGACTGGAACAGTAACCGCTCGCACAACCATAGACAATTGTCGAAGTAATAAATTCAAAAACTGCAAACAGGCGGCGGTTACGAGTCCTATTTTAAACTTGATAGGGTTCGTGAACATGGGTTGCTTATTGTCAAATTACGGCCGCATACCGAATAGGGTACTCTGTGCATCTCTGCCCTTCAATAACCCTCGTTCTATAGTTGAAGCTGTATTTTTCTCTGAAAAGATTTTAATTCTTCGTTTAATGCAGTCAGATTGGGCTGATGTCCGCCAATTCTGTCGCGCATAATCATCTAGATGATTGAAAGTTGTCGTATAAAGACCAGGCTGAAGGCTGAAGTAATTACCAATCCATATAGGTACACCTGGAGCATGATGAAGCAGGTTATTAGGGCAATTATTCAATCAATAGTCCACTGAACATACAACTTGAAACATGACATAACCGATCGCGTTTGGAGGAGGATAATCCGGGTAAAAGGCAGCACCATCAAGGCAGTTGGCAATTTTGAAGAGATCGAGCATCTTCTGGGTGGTGTCGAGGAAATAATCAATCTGGTCGAAAAGCTTATGCTGGGTGGTTTTCACTTCTCGTGTTGGATTTTGAAAGAGAAAGTAAGACGCACACGTAGGAACTCCAAGGTGGACATATATCCGGGTAAGTTCAATCCAACGGCCGCAGAGACTTGCTCTAGTTCGATAAGTTTGAGTCGATTATTCTCCAACAGTCTTTCGAAGTCGTCAAGCACTGCCTGCGGATATCGTGGTGGGCAAAGGTTTGAAATGCTGACCATTCATCTTACCGAAAGATTTGCCACTTCTTGAAAGTGCGGAAGGAAGTCAGCCATCACGTAGAAATCTTGTGCGGAAAGATGAGTTCGTCTGCAACTTATATAACCGCAACGCCCAGAAAGCCATGCCGACGAGTGTAAAGGAAACAAAGATCAGTCGCAGATGAGCCCAGAAACAAAGGGATAACGTCATGGGATTTCCGATTCAGGAGGGCTCGGCCCAGGGTTGTAGGTTGTTGAGGCCAATGCATTCCACACAAGTTCGAAGAATGAGATACTAATAACGAAGATTATTTGTCACGGCACCTGTGAAGAAAGATAAGTTCCCATGACCTTTCTGAGTTTCTCTCTGTTGGAGTTCGCATTCCCGATTGGGGTATTTAGCATTGTTATCATTAGATATCTTGTCCTCGTATTCCTTTACCTCTTACCACCATGTCGTAGCACGTTTATGCGATACATCGCCCTTTCATACTCCAACAGGTCATGGGCCCCGCGATCTCTCTTCTCTCTTTATGTTTTCGCCCTCGAAAACTTGATCTCTTATACCAACAACAACGCCCAAGCCGAATCTCCTTTTCAACGTTCGACAGCCACACTATTACAGTTCTCTAGCGCCACATTTACCCGCTCTATCTCGCCGTCGACTTCACTTGCGAAACCTCGCCATTATTCCTGATTTCTGGGCCTCCACCATGCATCTCGTTCGCCTACTTTACTCTTGCGAAACCTCAGTGACCTTGCCTTCGACTTCGGTCGCCCATATCGACTCCGGTGGCCTTAGACTTCTCGCCGACTTCGGCCTACTACCCTGCCAACACTGGTCGCCTTACCTTTTTCGATTTGGATCTCCCTACCTGCCGGCTTCAATCGCCTCACCTTGATTCCGACCCCGATTGCCTTACCTGCCGACTCTGGTCGCCTTACATCGCCGATTTCGATCGCCTTACCTCGTCTCAAGCTCCATTATCCTACGCTCTCACGCCATCAGTTATATCCACGATACCTCTTTTCTCTTGCCTCAACTCGTTCTACAATAGCTTCCTACCTACACCCTTCATCGGTCTCTCTCTCCCTTTTCCACTTTCGAACCGTTTCCCGTGTCTTTTTCTTATCCTTCCTTCCTTCGTATCCTTCTTTACCTCTTACCACCATGTCGTAGCAAGTTTATTCAATACATCGCCCCTTTCATACTCCAACACTCTCATGTCACTAGACTGAAGCCGCACGTGACTTCCGAAATGACATTCAGTGTCTTCAAGTTCAAGACACTCAACTTGCAACGCTCATGTACAATCTTACCAAGTACCAAGCCTCGAATCGCATTTCATCTCTCGAGAATATGCATGACAAACCGATCGCGACGACGATTACTCTCAGTCTGATTATAGACTGTAATAGAATCTGTTTTACTGGCAGCTCTACCTTCTGCGCGTTGATCTTGACTTTGGTTCACTTTATTGCTTGGTTGGATTTAGTTGGACATGCCATGTCGAAACAACAGAGGTGCAGTCAGAGGTGCAGTTCCATGCCTCTTCTCATTCAATCAGATCTTTGAAGCGCATTAACCTATAATTTCCTTTCCCATTCAAAGCCGCGTACACAACGCGCCGCACAATGAAGAAAATGTCAATGATGTCAGTGGGCCACTAGAGGCAGAGGGGTGAAGGCATGAGGTATGCTTCCACTAAGCTGCCCAACTCCAAATGCGACGGGCCGCCCCATGAAACCAACTACTCTTCCTGCGCTTACAACTGTTGTTGAAGCAGGGACTCTAGGTTTGTCCCCAGCAATCTCAATCGATGTTGCTGACTGCTCACAATCCCTTCTCACTCAGAAAATGTAGCGAGAAGGCCCCGCCGCCTAGGTGCATTGAAAAACTTTCGTCGATGATAAAAGGCCTGTAGGTTACGAAGATTACCGGCGTGGAGGATCTACTGCTGAGTGTTCTTGTCTACCAGCAATAGATTTTTTGGACCTTAATTCATTGTGGTTCCTGCTACTGAGATGATACTCAGGCTGTACCATTTCGTTCAATTGGTCCAGGGGTGTGACCTGTGACCCGATGGATGAATTTTCCAAAATGCGGAGCGCTCGGGAGGGTGACATGGTCCCGAGCCGGCGGCCAAAGCCTGTGCGACGCGGGGCAGGCAGCAAAATTCGGCCAGGACCACTACCCCTGTGACGAACCAATTGAACATGGTACAGTATCTGAGTATGTGTAACCCTCCCGTTAATAAATGGTCATGGGCGTTGCTGTTCATCGGCGCAACCTTATTATTCTACTAACTCATTTTGGACTAAGTGCTAAAACACACATGCAAAACATTATATTCTATACAACACTCACACTGCACTGGCATATGTAACCACCCTCAGGCTCCAAAAACTGAAGTAACACAAAATTGGAAGAAATCAAACGGAAGAAGACGACAGGCTCCCTGCAATTACTGATTGGTATTGTTGGTATTGGGGGCCCGGGGCCCCCATCTAAGGCCTCAGGTTTTCTTGGTTCTGGACGATGCTGCTTTCGTTGTCACTGGTTTGCTGTGTTGTCTCATTCAATCCTATGATATCTTGTGAAGCAGAGAATGGAGACACTAACCGTTTCTTTTTAGGCTTTTCCAAGCTTTCACTACCAACTCGAGTCTTCTTAGAGTCTTTCTCGTTCCCTAGACGTGCATTGAGTCAATGTCATGATGTCAAAACCCATGAGTTTACCAATGAAATATCCGATCAAAGAGATCTCACTGAGAAATTCAGCATTAGATTTTATAGTGACAGCATCAGGCTCAACACTCACTTCGGCCCATCAGCCTGCAAATAGTACTCATTACCAGGGTACAAAAAGAAGTTTGAGAACATGGATTGTTCATTCTGTATCGAAACCAGAGTATCCTGAGTAGGATAGAGCGCAAAGAAATAGAACATTCATACAAACGCCAAATTCAAACTGGCCAACGTAGTCTTCACCATTGAGGTGGACTCCTCCGGGTAGTACCCAAAGAGCAAACGAGTGGCTTTTTTGACGTTTTGGCGATCAACCATGAACCCCAAAGTGACATTGGTAACTTTAATCACGCCTCCAGGAATGATGTAGACACCATTTTGTGGGGGCAGCTGAAGGCACCTAATGATTGCGGTCAATTTCAAGGTCTCTACAAAGGGAGAAAAGTTCGCTTACCAGAGGCCTCTGGATTCATACTCCCTGATCTCAGACGCTTTCGCAGATGGCGCCATAGAAGTTGTAAATTTGGTTGCAAAACTGCGAGCGTATATCGTAGTAAAGGTGGTTCAAGGACTGCGAGGGTGAGTGAATGAAGTGGATGAAAGGAAGCGCATCTCATTATTATTTCATAATCTAACCCGACGATGCTGACTAATGCTGACTAATAGTGGTTAAACCCAGACAGCCCTTGGCCCCTTGCGCAAGTTTCTCAGGTCTCGGAGAGTAGAAGGAGTACAAGTTAAGGTGAGCGGTGGGGTGCGCCTGCAATTTGAAGCAGTCAGTCCGTAAATATTTCCGGTTGTATCAGCGTTACCTGGAAGCGATGCGATCAGAAATGAGGCTTAGACACCCATCGAGTCGAAGACTCGAAGGCATCGTATAAATGATACTGGCGCCATAGTGATTGGCCCGCAGGATGAAGAAGTTTTCGGGATATTTGGCATTGTAAGCGAGGAGCAGGCAGACGGGCTTTAGTCTGCTTCTCACTATCTATTACGTCGTCCAGGAGGAGGTAATTAATTTACCTAGTACGGTGGAAAGTCAGCCGCATTCAAGTCGGAAGAGATCGTGATATTGGCTGTGGATGTCGCCTGTCGCAAAGTTGGCAGAATAGGAATGCTGCCCTATAAGTGTCACTATGCTGAGACTCAGGAGGACGAGTACCTCAGTGATGAAACAACATGGCTGAGTAGCACTTAGTGTAGAAATCGGTCATTTTCGCATGACCTTTGTTTGGCCTGGTTTCCTAATGCATATGTGGGCATTATATCCTAACAACGGCATCACTAAGTATCACCGATTTTTATTTTGACGCTCAGAAAACGATTTCCCATCCTCATTTTCGACATCGGGTCTTTTTTTTCAGTTCGCGGCACCCCCTTGTGTCAAGATCCGATCCTAAGTCCAATCTTTCCGAGGTTTCGTTCCGATGCATCCGAGCTTCCGAACGGAAAGGTGGACATATTCCTTTCCGTTCCGCATCTCGGATGTGTTGTGTTTCCCACACTCATCCTCATGTTATCCGCGTGTTGGTAGGCATCAGCTCCCGAGGCTTCTTTCCGCAGCACATCTTACCGAGGTCTCCCCGAGTTTCGGAGTTGCGGAGTTGGGCACAACTCCGCCCTTATATTTAAGGACTTGTAATTACGACTTAGATCTTCAGTCTGAATATTAGTTTATCCACCCGCATTGCCTTGACATCTTATCGCTCTCAATACATCTAAGTCGTTCACTTCCGAGACACGCCTTAGGGCGAGGTGCTGACCCTCCGGTCTCCCGACCATAAATTGGGGCACGTCGTTAGGCTAGGCACAGTTCATAGCTGAGGCCAAAGCCCTGTCCGTCCGGTTCCGCGTTCCGCGTTTCCGTCGGAACTTCGGATCCTCGGAACGTCGGACGCAGTCTTAACAGTATATTCAGACTTACTCGTCTAGCGACAAGTCTATGCACCGCACACCACCTCCAGGACCCCCCAGACGCAATACTCGCACTTCGCAACAAGCTGGGACACTTTTTCACCGAGACCCAGATCGCCCTACACCACACCCCGAAGATCCGGAACCAGCTCCATCCGAATTCTCTATAACCTCTCCACACACCACGGCTTTTCAGCTTCCTCGCACCCCTCCACCACCTCCAGGCGGCACGGACCGCCGTTTGTCCACCAACCCGTTCGAACCTGGTTCCGGTGAACCATCAACTTCTCAATTCGTACCATCCCGAGCCTCCCCTTGGAACCTTCCCAATCCGTACGCTCCGTTTGCACGTTCTCCGAGTTTCGGAAGTCGAGTGTTACCTCCTCCAAAATCCGAAGAACAGTCTCCAGTATTACCGACAGTCCGACCCCCACCATCCGAAGAAGCCTTAAGTCGACAAATCCCTCCTCATATGTCTGATCGCGGAGACTCACCACATCCACCCCCGGGTCAACCCCCGTCCGGGCAACAGCTGGAACCAGACGACCCGCTTCCGGATGACTCCACCCCACAACAACCACCACAAGACCCGGCCTCGGGTACCCGGAATCCACCACAAGACCCGGCCTCGGGTACCCAGAATCCTCCTCCTCCTATGGACCAAAGCGCAGCCTTCGCCATGTTGGCTGAAGCTATGGCTCAGCTTCTCCGAAATTCCGCAACCCCCGCTCCGCCCTCGGCTCCGCGTCATAAGGCTCCAAAGGCACCCCCTCCGGAAACGTTCAACGGACAAGTCGGGAAATTGGACAACTTCATCTTTCAGTGCCAACTCTATATCAGCCTCCATCAGGACGAATTTCCGACGGAAGCCAGCAAAGTCGTTTGGATGATCAGTCTTCTCCGGGACAACGCCCTTACCTGGTATCAATCCGTCCTCAAAGGTCCGCCCCCTCCGTGGTATCACAATTACCAACTTTTTGTGGCCGACATCCGACAACGTTTCGGACCTCGCGATCCGGTCGGGTACGCTACCAACAAACTCGAAGCCCTCCGAATGCCTTCCAACGGAAGGACCACCTATTACAACCGCGATTTCAACCTCTATCGGATCGAGACCGGCTGGAACGACATTGCGTTAGCCCGCCGCTATTATCAAGGACTCCCGGAACGGATCAAGGACGAAATTTCGCGTCGAGGTCGTCCGAGCACATTGGAAGGGTATATGACAATGGCCGACGACATCGACCTCAGGTACTGGGAACGTCAGGAAGAAATTTCTCGGGACAAGAAACCATCCACTTCCACTTCATCCGCCGACTCATCTAAATTCGTTCCGCGCTCCACTTCCACATCCACCACCAAATCAACAACTTCAACCACTTTCCGTCAAGCGTCCGGTTCCGGCGGATCCGGGCACTCTCACTCGCACTCTCATTCCGGAAAACCTGCCACTTCCACCAAGAACCTCAAGAACATCCTTGGACCCGACGGGAAACTCACCAAAGAAGAACGCGACCGTCGGTACAAGGAGGGCCTTTGTATCATCTGTGGAGAAAAAGGCCATTCCGCCGCAGATTGCCCTCACCGCAAGACCAAACCCGCTCCGAAGGCCAGGGCTTCTACGGCCGACGATTCCGAAACCATTCCCGAAGAAACCTCGGACCCGGAACCCCCGGACGACGACGAGGACGAGGAAAAAGAGTAAGCAGTTTTCCGCATTCCGCACTTCCGGATCACTGCGCTCTCCCGGGAAGTGCCTCTTCGGAGGTCAGACTCAACGCCGCAGCCATGTATTATTCTAACGCTCTATTTCTCTCGCTCACGACCCCTATGCTTGCTTTTCTGGTTGTTCTTAAGGCCCTGATAGATTCCGGGTCAACTCATTGCTTTATAAACGCCTCTTTTGTCCGTAAACATAAATTGGTTACATATGACATTCCCCGTGTTCCGTTAAAACTCTTAGACGGCTCCGTTAACGCTTGGCTCTCGGAAGCCATTGACCTACCCATTACTTATCCTTCCGGCGACACTCTGACCACGAAATTTTTTGTAACCCCTCTGGATTCCGACTGCGTTCTCGTTCTTGGATACAATTGGCTTCACCAATATGATCCGTTGATCAACTGGTATGAAGGCAAACTCTCACACTTCCGGCGACTTCCGCTCCCCTCTCTTCCGTCGACACAGATTTCCGGCCGCGCTGCTACAGCACCGATATCTGATTCCGTAACATCCAGCTCCGTACCGTCGTCCGACTCCGGTTCTCTTCTTTCCGAAACTTCTTCTTCATCAACCATTCTTCCTTCCATTTCCATTCCCGATTCTATTCCTTCACCACCACTTCAGAAACCACCCAACAAACTCAAAGCTACTGTCGAAGATTTCCCGGACGATACTTTCCATCACAATTCCGATTCCAATACTGACACTCCTTTTTCCGAACCCCCTCCGAAACCCCGCCATAACATTTCCATTATAGGTGCTGCCGCTTTTGTTCGTGCTTGTTCCGAGCCCGGTGCCAAATCTTTCCAGCTTTCACTGTCCGATCCGACCGTTCCATCTGCCCGTTCCGCTTCCGTCGGAGACGACGACGACGATGGGGACGACAAACCCGACCTGTCACTTCTTCCAGAAGACTATCACGACTATCAAGATGTTTTCAACAAGAAGAAAGCCGACGGTCTCGCTCCACATCGATCCTACGATCTCAAGATAGAATTGGAAGAAGGCGCCGAGCCCCCGCTCGGAAGAATGTACTCCCTATCCTCGTCCGAGCTTCAATCCCTTCGGGAGTTCATTTCCGAACACGTCAATCTTGGCTACATTCGTCCCTCCAAATCCTCCCATGGAGCTCCTATCCTTTTCGTCAAAAAGAAGGATGGAAGTCTTCGCCTTTGCTGTGATTATCGCGCTCTCAACAAAATCACAAAAAAGGATCGCTATCCACTTCCGCTCATTTCCGATCTCTTAGACGCTCCAGCCAAGGCGCGTTATTACACCAAGATCGATCTCCGCCACGCATATCATCTTGTCCGGATAGCACCCGGTGACGAATGGAAAACCACCTTCCGCACCCGTTATGGTTCCTTTGAATGGCTCGTTGTTCCGTTCGGATTGTCCAATGCACCTGCGACTTTCCAACGTTTCATGAACGACGTCTTCGCTGACTTACTGGACAATTATTTAATCATTTACCTAGACGACATCCTCATTTATTCCAACTCCCTTTCCGAACACAAGAAACACGTCCGAGAAGTACTCCGCCGGCTTCGGAAATTCGGACTTTATGGACGCCTCGACAAATGCGAGTTCCACACGCAACAAGTCGAATACCTTGGCTACATAATGTCACCCGAAGGCCTTACCATGTCCGGCGATAAAGTCAAAACTATCTTGGACTGGCCGGAGCCACGGAAAGTTAAGGACATTCAATCTTTCTTAGGCTTCGCAAATTTCTACCGTCGATTCATTCACAATTATTCTGACATCGTCATTCCTTTAACTAGACTCACTCGGAATGCCGATCCGCTTTCAATTCTCTCAAGAAGTCCTTCACGTCCGCTCCGGTACTTACGCACTGGATCCCGGACAGACCAATTATCGTGGAGACCGACGCTTCCGACTACGCTCTCGCTGCTATTCTTTCCATCCAATTACCGGACGAAACCATCCACCCGGTCGCCTTCCACTCCCGCTCATTCCAAGGAGCGGAACTCAATTACGACGTTCATGACAAGGAACTCCTTGCAATCTACGAAGCCTTCCGCGTCTGGCGTCACTACCTCAAAGGTTCCGGTACACCAATCGACGTCGTTACCGATCACAAGAACTTGGAATATTTCGCAACTACCAAGTTACTTACCCGACGTCAGGCTCGATGGTCCGAATTCCTTTCCCAATTCAACCTCATCATCCGTTTCCGTCCCGGAAAGCTTGGTACCAAACCCGACTCTCTTACTCGTCGCGGTACCCCTAAAGAGGGAGGTACCGACTCCGAGAATCCGATGAACTTCCGTCCAATATTCACCCAAGAACAGCTTTCAGCGTCGCTCCGCGCCACTTCTTTAATTGCCCCGGCTCTCCGTGCATCCGCCTCCATGGACTTTGACCAATTACACACCGACATCCTTTCCGCACTTCCTTCCGACCCGGTCGCTGCAAAGCACCTCCCAACCCCTTCCCTTCCGCGCTGGACAGTCGACGAGCAAGGCTTCCTTAGACTGGATGGTCGCATCTACGTTCCGGACTCGGGCGACCTTCGACTCCGAGTCCTGCAGTACAAACACGACCACCCGCTTTCCGGTCACTTCGGAGTCAACAAAACCCTTGCTCTCATCCGACGTGAATACGTCTGGCCAAAACTCCGTTCCTTCGTCAAGGATTTTTGCACATCTTGCACTACGTGTAAAAGATCCAAGACACCGCGTCATAAGCCTTACGGATTCCTCAAACAACTTCCGGTTCCGCCTCGTCCCTGGGACTCGATTTCCATGGATTTCATTGAGGTCCTTCCGGACTCCAATGGCTACAACGCGATTCTCGTCATCATTGACCGCCTTTCAAAGCAAGGCATTTTCATTCCGTGCAACAGCACAATCACCTCTCCCGAGCTCGCAAAGCTCTTCGTTCTCCATGTCTTTTCCAAGCACGGTGTTCCAACACACGTCACCTCGGATCGGGGACCCGAATTCGTCTCGCGCTTCTTCCGAAGTCTCGGAGTCGCGCTCGGGATGACCCTCCATTTTACCTCGGGTTACCATCCGGAAGGAGACGGCCAAACGGAACGCGCCAATCAAACACTCGAACAGTACATTCGGATCTACTGCAATTATCAACAAAGCAATTGGGCGGATCTCCTTCCGCTTGCGGAATTCGCCTACAACAACGCTCCGAGTGCTACTACCGGTGTCTCACCGTTCTTCGCAAATAAAGGCTACCACCCGGGACTTGCAGTACACCCGGAACGCGATCTCGCTTCTCATCAAGCTCGCGAATACGCTGTCGACCTCGACGAACTTCACCAATTCCTCCGCGACGAAATGTCAGCTGCTCAAAAGCGCTACCAAGGTCCGGCCGACCTTCGTCGTTCCGCGCCACCGGAATTCAAAGTCGGTCAACAGGTTTTCGTTAAAGCTAAGTTCATCCGCACTACTCGTCCCACTCCGAAGTTTTCCGAAAAATATCACGGTCCTTTTGAAATCATTGCCCATCCTTCTACCCTTTCATTTACACTCTGTCTTCCGGACTCTATGCGGACTATTCACCCTGTTTTTCATGTTTCCATGCTTGAACCGTACGTACCATCTTCCATTCCGAACCGTGTCTTGCCTCCGCCGCCACCGATTGAAGTAGACGGTGAAGAACGTTTTGAAATCACGGAAGTCCTAGACTCCAAGATAGACAAGCGCTTCCGAGTTAAACTCCGTTACTACGTCCGGTGGGCAGGATACGAGGGCACTTCGGAAGAATATTCCTGGCTCGGAGCAGATGATGCAATCGGAGGGGCTCAGGAGGCCATCGATGATTTTCATCGTGACTATCCTAACAAACCGGGCCCACTGGCTGATCTCTGATCCAGGTTATTCAATTTTTCCTCTTCTTTTTCGTTCTTGTTCTTTCCGATAATTCCCGGAACGGTTTCCGCCTCTTTCCTTTTCTTGTTTACTTGTCATTTTCATCTTCCTTATCACACAATTTCCGAACAACGACCAAAAAAATTTATTTTATGATACAAAAATTTTTTTTTAGGAGGGAGGTGGGCGCCGTGGACTTAATCGTCGCCTCCCGGACCTTCACCACCCTCATGATCCTCCTCATCCCCTTCATCACTTTCCTCCCCATCCCCTTCTCCACTCGCCTGACTCGATGGGATCCCAGATCCCGACGCGACTCCGAACCCGCTTCCCGACGCGACACCACTTTCCGAGCCGACACCACTTCCCGACGCAACACCGCTGCCCGACGCAACACCGCTTCCCGAGGCCGTTCCAGCTCCCGACCCGACCAGACTTTCGGATGCCTCGATCTCCTCTTGTTTCGCTTGACGAGTTCGTCCGTGTGTCCGAGGGGGTTCCGGGGGCAAAACGTTATCCTCGTCCATGAAACCCAGCCACCCCATCGGAGGCCTCGCAATCCCGGAATCATCTCCACCTGCTTGACGAAGCAGCGCCCTCAGCAACCGGTTCTGCTCGACAGCCAACAGCATGTTGGCGCGATGAACCCGAGCCTGCTCCACGAGATCCTCCCGCATTTCGTCCAACTGGCTCCAAACGTCGTTGAAACCGGTGTTCATTCCGATGGCGGCATTTCCGACGGACGCCTGTAAAGTCTCCATGGCCCGGACGACGTTGTTGTTGGAGTCGATCATATGATCGGTCGTCGGATGATCCTCGTCCGTCTCTTCCGGAGTTTGACTCCTCGGTCTGCGCATTCGGGGGCGTAAGGCGCCTTGGCTTTGTCCGGACCTGTTTCCGACGGACGACTCGACGACAGAGGGAGCATCGTGCTCCTCCTTGACCTTCTTCTTCCGGGGGGGCTTTTCTTCGTCACCCGGACGGCGGCACCTCAGTTTCTTTGACGTGCAATAGTCGCAGGCATGGGCACCCTTGCCACTCGGACGTTCGGTCATACAAGTAATCTTCTCCCCGACACAGCGATAGCAAGGGGCGCGATTTGGGGCGGCGTCGGATTTCTTCGTCCCACGTTTCCGCTTCCTCGGAGCCTCGGGCCCGGAAACGATTTCGATCTCGGGGTCGACGGTTGTGGCTACAAGTTTTTCAACACAACTTAAAGGCAAAGGAATTTTGCTACTCACCTTTACCCTTTCCCTTCCGAGCCCGCGGAGTCTCTTCCGCGTCCTGCTCCCTCTCACCATCCTCCGGCGGATCCATCTCGACATCTTGCTCCTCGGGGGCGGATGACGACGCTACCCGGCGCTCTTCCGCAGCTCGTCGCGACGCCTCTACACGATCCATCCGCTCCTTTTCCACGGCCCTTTGACGTTCCTCCTCCTCCTCCTTCCGACGCGCCTCAGCCTCGATCCGAGCCCGCTCCTCCTCTTCGACCTTGCGAAGTCGTTCCGCCTCCACCCGAGCCCGTTCCGCTTCTTCAGCACGACGACGAACTTCTTCCGCTTTCCGAGCCTCAGCTGCCGCGATCCGAGTCTGAAACTCGAGACGCCTTTTTTCCGTTTCCGCCTTAAGGCGTTCGTCCTCGAGTTCTGCTTCCCGACGGAGAAGGGCGATTTCGTCCTCATCGACTTCCATGTTCTTGTTGGCAGGGGACGACATTGCGGGGAGAATAAAAGGGTGGGAACAATTTTTCACAAGAACCCGCCATCTTATACCCGAAGGAACAAACAAGCACATACGGAGCTTAAATTCGGAATCAACGAGGTCATGTGGCTTCAAGGGTTCAGCCATAAGAGGGAGGTACTGTCAAGATCCGATCCTAAGTCCAATCTTTCCGAGGTTTCGTTCCGATGCATCCGAGCTTCCGAACGGAAAGGTGGACATATTCCTTTCCGTTCCGCATCTCGGATGTGTTGTGTTTCCCACACTCATCCTCATGTTATCCGCGTGTTGGTAGGCATCAGCTCCCGAGGCTTCTTTCCGCAGCACATCTTACCGAGGTCTCCCCGAGTTTCGGAGTTGCGGAGTTGGGCACAACTCCGCCCTTATATTTAAGGACTTGTAATTACGACTTAGATCTTCAGTCTGAATATTAGTTTATCCACCCGCATTGCCTTGACATCTTATCGCTCTCAATACATCTAAGTCGTTCACTTCCGAGACACGCCTTAGGGCGAGGTGCTGACCCTCCGGTCTCCCGACCATAAATTGGGGCACGTCGTTAGGCTAGGCACAGTTCATAGCTGAGGCCAAAGCCCTGTCCGTCCGGTTCCGCGTTCCGCGTTTCCGTCGGAACTTCGGATCCTCGGAACGTCGGACGCAGTCTTAACACCTTGCGTCGAGCATAAGAAAAACTGACTTACGGTACGGCAACGGCAGCCCCGTAGGGTACCCGGCCTCGATTAATAATAAAAGTGACTCCTTCTCGTTAGTAATTTAACGGTTCTTATATGTTGACTTGTCTTCAAATTCTAGATTTAACACAATCCCTCTACCCTTGTATAAATCTGTCGCGTTTTATTGAAACTGCGAAGTCGTCCGAAACTTCTTCTTGCAGTTTGATCAGTTGCTGTAAGTACGTCCAGTCTACTGTTTAGCCCACATAATCTCCACATCATCCGTGCGTTTTAGTCAAGTTGGGCGGGTCAGCGACATGTTTGTCTTCCCCAGCCGAGTGTTCTCCCTCGAAGAGATCCGACTGCTTGGACGGCTGAGTGACTCTCCAAACATATCCTACCAGTTGGTCTTGACCCGTCTTCTCAGCTCTAACAATCTCGACCTCCATTCTGCATGATGCAGCTGTGTTATCACGTGCTTCCCCTCCCATATAAAGCTGCAAAGAATTTACTTTCCGACCGACATCCCTTTGTCCTGTTCAACATGCATTCCAAAGGCTTCTGGTGGTGTCCCAATTTTTTTCGTCGTTTTTCTTCCTCATAATTATCTGCTTTCAGGAGCATCACGATACAGTCAGATGAGATCTTGACCGTCACGCCTGGTGCACCTATGCGACTTTCAAATGTCGCTACCGATTGCTCAATCTCCGACTCCCGGAATCGCAGCACGCTCGAGCTGAAGTTTGCCCCCAGGGGCACTACGAGAAAGATAGCAGCCATAGTAGGCTCCTTTGTGGAAAGTCATGTCAGTTGATCAGCACCATCCTTTGTCTCTCTCTCTAACCGGCCTCTTTCTTGATTCCTAGCAGTACACTAATGTCCTCATTTGTGACATTTTACTGGAAGCGGGTGAATCGTATACATTTCAGACTTACGGTGAAAAGTACTATACCATTTTTGTGTCCATCCTTGCTTCTTTGCTAATAGCCATCACTAGTACTCTCCACCTTAGTGGCAATTTTCTCGGTAAATTCAGGTTTTTGTATTCGAAATGATATTAAGCATCTTTGTCACAGATGTCGACGGCTTAGTAGAAGAAACAAAAACCATTTCAGAGGCGAAATTTAATGTACAACTTCAAAAACCTCCTGTTGCTGTAGCGTGAGCGCAAACCATCACGATTCTGCACAAATTTGAATATGTTCTTGACAGATCGACACCAGTTGCCTCTCAGGGAGCGTCCTGTTAGTTCTTTTTGATTGTGTCACATTCGCCAGTTCACGTATGTCTCATTTCTAGCAAGCAACCTTCACTATGCGGCTTCGGCTTCAGGGTCAACCTCAGTCAAGAATAAAACGACTAGTGGAAAGAAGAAACTGGAACCCGAGCCTTCCGACGCTAGCATCACCACCACCGCCTCAACTGAAGATGGTTCAGATTCTGATGATTCCGACACTCCGCCAGCAGAGTCAAGGAGGAAAGGGAAGGGTAGGGAGTGATAACAGACAGTGGAACTTGGGAAATATCTGAAGGACAAGGCTCTGATTAAATCTGTGTTCTGTACTGCCTGAAATACACAATGATTCAGCGCAGAGAGACGTCATTAACGAAAAGCACACTAATTCCTAGACTCACTGACAATATTGTGTCCAACAGAGGAAATTACATATTACACATAGCAGACGAGCATCCAAGAAAAACTTCTGCACCATTAATCGGTAATTGGAGTAGATAAGATACCAATAAGGGTACTTAGAAAGATTGAAACTATCGACTTGGCAATTCGTAGAGTACCAGATTTTGAGTACATGATTCAGATACAGCCAATGTACAAGTCTGATGAGAGACATCAGAATACGAAGGAAGCAAAAACGAGTTGATGCCACGAGCTTACCAACCAGTCGAAATGCGGGCCAACAGGCACAGACAGCCAGACGGCGATGCCCGCCTTGTGATCAACACACAAAGTATACGCGGTGGTTGAAAAGGTCGCGGCGCGGTCAGGATCCATCCGGATCCATGGTCGCTGATGGAAAGTCATGTAAGGAATCCACACGTTATCACAAAGGAATAGAACGACGAAGCATGCGCGGAGGTTCATGCGATATAAAAGGCCGCAACGCAGTCAGCGGCCCATCTGGATTCATGGGCCTTGGTAGCAAGTTATATAAGGAATCCATGGAATCTGCCTGGAATTCAGAGGCATACGCCGAGTCAAAAGAGAATACACGGGGCTATGACGCGAGGATGGACATTGGTGGAAGGATGGCAGTGATCTGCCGAAGGTGTCCAGTATATATGTGTTGTGGGGGTTTCGGAAATAAAATTGGCTGGAAACAGGTCGACCGATGGGTGGAAAATCAATGGAATGCGTAGAATGCGAGATAGAACCTCAAGCATGTTAGAGAGCGAAAGTACGGAATCCTGATGGATTCCAGGAGGTCGAAACAGAAAGAAGGGACGGCGTCGAGTCAATTGTTAGAAAGAAGCAACGAACGGCCGGTCATTTACCTGATGAAAGGTTCGGAGGATATATGAGAACATAAGTTTTGCGCATACAGAACAGAAACGTACATCTTTTCGTTCTGAGCTCCAGGTCGAACCAGGCAGCTAAATCGTCTCATCATTTTGAGATGCGACGGATGAATTGAAAGATTGGGCAATGAATATAACCCAGCCGGAACAACAGTGTCCACGTAAGGACAGCAAGAAGAAGGGCGATAGGCGGCATCTGGATGGCGGTGAAGATGAATGTATACTGAATCCGACAGCCATAGTCTATATCTACGAGCTGAGAAAGGTGGGCATACGGCAATGTGGTCAGATGTTAAAAACTAAGATGGGGTCCATCACGGGCTTACTACTTGGAGTCATTGACCGTTCACTGTGGAAGGAGCACACATTAGGGCGATCGAAACACGAGCAACGTTGTCCCTGTGAAGACGAAGCTGAACTAACGAAAGTTGTGATTGCATAGCAGTACTCACGAAATTAAAGCGAACGGAGTGCTTCTTGATATTAGGGACAAAGTTGACATCAGACAATCAGAGTCGAGTTGAAGCTTGAAGCCTTGTAGTCGAAGTTCGGAGACACCGAATTGAAGTTTCGAAATTAAGATAGAGATTGAGATCGAAGGTCCTAGCTAGGCTGAGTTTGGATTAAAGAGACGGGTCGAAGGCGATGATCTCATCGCATGGCAGGTAAACGTAGAGTCTAGAGAAGTTCCTCAAGCCTTGTGACAAGTGACACACGTGACACGCTAGGGATGATGCGGAATCCATCAAGTTCCTTGAAGTTCCTCTTGAACAGTAACTCTACACTCCTTCATTCCTTCATCGCTCAGCGGCACTGATGGCTAAATTCTGATGCACGGTTTACAAGTCAAATCAAGGGGGGAAGTATAACGCATGGCTGCGTACTTCATCTAGATATCCTCACGCATGGTATTGCGGGATGGATGTTTGACCTCTCTATGTTTGTTGGCAAGCGAATCCAAGGCCGACTGGGAGCGAACGAATTGCACGGAAATGATGAGGCGGCCAGGTTGAGGCGGCCAGGTTCTCGTACACGGATTGCAAGTCTATTCGAAGTCTAACGCATGGATGCGTACTTCGTCTAGATATCCTCACGCATGGTACTGCGGGTTGGATATCTATGTTTGTTGGCAAGCAAATCCAAGGCCGAGCGAATTACACGAATACGATGGGGCAGGCAGTGAGTCTAGCTTTCCTTTTTATTTTAGGAAGGTATCTCTGACCACTTGCCCTCAAGCATATCGTCTTGCCAATATTAGGACCGAGCCTTCAGCATCCACAGGATTTCAGGTTCGTGGTCTCTTCTCGCAGGTCACGTTGACATTCTTATGTATATGATTTCATGTTTAGGCGCTGCGCGGGCTGGATATCTATGTTCGTTAGCAGGCAAATCCAGGGCCGGGTTCTACGGATTGCAAGTCGATTCGAAGTCTAACGCATGGATGCGTACTTCGTCTAGATATCCTCACGCATGGTACTGCGGGCTGGATATCTATGTTTGTTGGCAAGCAAATCCAAGGCCGAGCGAATTGCACGAAAACGATGAGGCGGCCAGGTTCTCGTACAAGGATTTCAAGTCGATTCGAAGTCTAACGCATGGATGCGTACTTCGTCTAGATATCCTCACGCATGGTACTGCGGGTTGGATATCTATGTTTGTTGGCAAGCAAATCCAAGGCCGAGCGAATTACACGAATACGATGGGGCAGCCAGTAAGTCTTGCTTTCCTTTTTTTTTTAGGAAGGGATATCTGACCACTTGCCCTCAAGCATATCGTCTTGCCAATATTAGGACCGAGCCTTCAGCATCCACAGGATTTCAGGTTCGTGGTCTCTTCTCGCAGGTCACGTTGACATTCTTATGTATATGATTTCATGTTTAGGCGCGGCGCGGGCTCGATATCTATGTTCGTTGGCAGGCAAATCCGGGGCCGGATTCTACGGATTGCGAGTCGATTCCAAGTCTGACGCATGGATGCGTGCTTCGTCTAGATATCCTCATGCATGGTACTGCGGGCTGGATATCTATGTTTGTTGGCAAGCAAATCCAAGGCCGAGCGAATTACACAAAAACGATGGGGCAGGCAGTGAGTCTAGCTTTCCTTTTTCTTAGGAAGGGATTTCTGACCACTTGCCCTCAAGCATATCGTCTTGCCAATATTAGGACCGAGCCTTCAGCATCCACAGGATTTCAGGTTTGTGGCCTCTTCTCGCAGGTCACGTTGACGTCCTTATGTATGTGATTTCATGTTTAGGCGCGGCATCTAAGTCTTGATGGACGGATCTCATGATCAGCATATCTCCTCTCTTCTCTATACTAAGCCTCAAGGTATTTTCGCCGTTTTCTGTTTCGAATAGTCCCTTATCTTTCTTCATCTAGATATTGAACATATGCAATATGAATCTCCCCTTCGGCCTTTCCCAATACACGAGCCTCCGCGTACGCTTTGTTGGTTGATCAGAAAGCGATGCCTCGAGGGTGGCATCGTCATCTGGGTGTCTATGTTTGTTGCCCAAGAGTGCCCGAATTCTGGGTGGCTGAAAAGTTGGTCGGATCAACTCGTTTTCGCTCTTCTTCATTTTCTAAATGTCTCTCTTATCAGACTTGTATATTGGACGGATGCCGAATCATGTGCTAAAAAATCTTGAACACTCTCCGAATTTGTGACAATCGGTAATTTAATCCGATAGCGTCAATCTTATTGCCGTTGGAAGTATTCCTTACATCTTCTGATTTAGGAAACGATATCGCGTCCACTTTTCAAGGGTTTGAACGTAGACTATGACGTTGTGGGGTGTATGACAGTCAGTAAGGCCATCGAATTGGCTGTGCAACAGATGTCTCAAGTTTTTTCATCCAGGCTCTGCGGAATTCAACATTGTTTGAAGAATGGACCAACGCTGGAGGCAGCTATGTCGCTTTAAACTGGTGGTAAGTTTATTAGGCCTAACTTCTCCAATTTGAAGAGATTCCTCATGTATCTCGGTTTAGACGATCTCTGGCATGTCGCTGCTATTTCGGGCGAAGTCGGATGGAGAGTCGGGTGTTTATTTGGTTTGTAGCCTTTTTTCATATCTCGTGTCGATCCCATTAAGCTAGGGTTTGGATTTCAGTTCCGATGGTTCTTCCATTCTCCTCATCTTCGACCGTGGGTACTTGTTAGCAATTTTTACTTTCTCTTGTGAAGGTAACACTCATGTTACCCAGATATCATATTAACTTGGACTTTTCAACGACGTTAATTCCTCGATCCATTCCAGATGTGTGGTAAGTCGAACCTCTCTCAGTTTTGTGAGCATGATTCTGATGACCGTTCAAATTAATTTGGTTAGGATGATTGAAGTGTTGGCTTCAACTTCCGCCGACACTATCTATTATCATTACAAGTATGGTAGTATATCGAGGCGTTATGAAGGCCAAAGAACATTATTGGTCGCCAGAGTCGTCAACATGTACAATCGGTGCCAAGTCTTGAATGAAGCACGTACTGTATTGTACGTCTTTGCTTCACATTGGCCTCGTTTTGTTGTTTTCTCATAGCCGCCTTTTAAAATTAGGTCCACTGAGGACCATTCGTCGTCGACACGCTTCGAGAGTTTCCTCTGGCGGTGCTCTCTCTGTTGGTTCGACAGCAAACCAACCTGTTGCATGGTTTCTCTGGTTGAAATTTCGTCAAGGGAATTTTCCTGAGGAGCAGTGCTCAAGGTTTGTCCGATCAAATGCTCCGTTGCTTCCTGCCCTCTCAGACACTGTTGTTCCAGCTGGGTTATATTCCTTACCCAAGGTTTCAATTCATTTGTCGCATCTCACAATGGTGAGACGGTTTAGCTGCCTGGTTCGACCTGGAGCTCATAAAAGATGTACGTTTCTGTTCTGTATGCACAAAACTTATGTTCTCATATATCCTCCGAACCTTTCATCAGGTAAATGACCGGCCGTTCGTTGCTTCTTTCTAACAATTGACTCGACGCCGTCCCTTCTTTCTGTTTCGACCTCCTGGAATCCATCAGGATTCCGTACTTTCGCTCTCTAACATGCTTGAGGTTCTATCTCGCATTCTACGCATTCCATTGATTTTCCACCCATCGGTCGACCTGTTTCCAGCCAATTTTATTTCCGAAACCCCCACAACACATATATACTGGACACCTTCGGCAGATCACTGCCATCCTTCCATCAATGTCCATCCTCGCGTCATAGCCCGTGTATTCCTTTATGACTCGGCGTATGCCTCTGAATTCCAGGCAGACTCCATGGATTCCTTACATAACTTGCTACCAACGCCCATGAATTCAGATGGGCTGCTGACCACGTTGCGGCCTTTTCCATCGCATGAACCTTTGTATGCTTCGTTGGTTGATCAGGAGGCGAGTATCGCCTCTGGCTGCTCATGTTTACTGCCTAAGGGTGCCCGCACTTCGGCTGGTTGGTAAGTCCATTGCATTAACTCGTTTTTACTTCCTTCGTATTCTGATGTCTCTTTCATTAGACTCGTATTTGCTGGATGCCCAATCGTGTGCCCTAAAATCTTGAACTCTCCGACTTTCTGCAATTGGTAAGTCGGTAATCTTGATCTTACTGCCCTTAGAGGTATTCGTTATGTCTTCTAATCCAGGAACAGACATGGCTTCCACCGTTCAAGCGGACTGATTGATCGATTCCTTTGAATTTCATCTAGCTTCATCATTCAATCCATTGTTGGAATTGTTTTCTACGCTTGGTCATGCATGATTTCAGTAGTTGACTCCTTGGGCTAAGGAATCAACGCAACATTGCGTAGACTCTGGCGCTGCAGGGTGTATGTATGCCTAGGTGGCGTTAGCTCTTTATAGCAAAGCGCTTACAAAGCCGCACCAATATGGCCAGGCAGAACATGCTTTGGCTCCGCTGTCCATCGACGACCACAACGAGATTTGGAGTGCATTATTCATGCAAACGCGTTCGCTATTCGCTTGAGGTAAGTCCGACCAAATCTGCAAAGTATTTACTAATCTGGCCAATTTCAAAGCCTCCGACCGCTTGAATAAACGTCACTCGAAGGTCAACAACCACCTCTCATTACTCCTCCTTGGGTCGCCAACTGCTCTACAAGACGCCTGATCTTTTCCACGGTGTTACACCTTCTTCGCGAAGAACCATCGCCTTCATAGTCCAGGTGAGTTTGTCTCGTCCCTAGTCCCAGCTGGCTATATGTTTACTAATTTAGTCTTAATAGCGTCTATCCACTGCTGTTAGTCTGACCCACCCTTCGCGTAATCGATGTCCCTATGTCGCGTAATCCATCAAGTTGAACTATGAGTGCTGACAACTTTACCTCTAATCGCCCAGTACGAGGACGTCTTCCTTTCAAGCGTTGCCGTCTGTCCCCCCAAATATTGGGGCATTCGGCATTGACGAATTCTCTTCATGTGCAGCCGTCCTACCATCAACTGTTGAAGTCAGGACTCGGTCATCCGAGCCGATTGTCAAACAAAATCATTGCCGAAGGAGACGTCGACTGCAAGTGCCAATTTCATCAGCTGCACGTTTCGATGGTAAAATTGTGAAGGGAATTGGCGAGACAAACGCCGATATTCAACCAGTGATTCACTTTGGCAAGGCTAAAGCCGCATTACGACCAGGCTCAATGGATTGCGCCAGCCGGCGGCATACGCCATGATCAAGGGTTTCATGGACGCCTCTCGAGTTTTTGTCTGCTCGTTTCCATCAATTCTTCCTTTCAATCGCCCCAAAATCAGTAATTATAATTGCATTCTTCGCCTCCTCCCTTTCTCTCCACTTTCTACGTCATGTTGGCCTCCCCCTGCAGCGCCGCTTGTCGCTCCAGGTTTGCCGACCATCAGATAGTCATACAGCTTCGAGTAAAATCATACCTATGCCTCTGATGCCGCAATCAGCCTCATCTGGTCATGGTGATCTAAACGACCCAAGTTATCTCAGCATTCTCCTCCCCTGGAACGTTAGAAGGTGGCTGAATGGCCTTCCTCGGCTTGTCCGACAATGGGGGTAGGGCAAAAGTGAAATCACAGATAGGACTATACGATGGTCGGCGGTTGTGTAAATGTCATCGCCGCAAAACCGAGATTAATCGGTTCTCCAAGCCCTTGGTTGTCCTTCCCATTCTTTGTGTCTGCTGCCATCGCCTGGTTCTCTCGGATGAGACACCTGACACACGAATTTGGAACCGTTTGATAGGATATTGTTTGAAATCGTACGTTAATATGCGCACACCTCTTGAAATTTGTCACTTCGATTTTGGACCAGAGCGACCGACTTAGATCACTCGCTGTTCAATAGCCTTCAACACTCACTTTCTTTACGGAGTTGCTGGAGCGACCTATTTATAGCTTTATATATAACCGGCGGCCATTCTAAATCCAGCTCCGACCGGACATAAAGATCCTTAGTCGAAACCCTTTCAAAGCCATTCCCAACTGACCAAGTTCCTTGCGATTTTGGGGTATCGCCATGAGCTCTAGATATCTCGTACCAGGCGTTGAGATAGTTGTTTCTCGGAATGTCTGTCATCATCCGCCGTGTAATAAACACACAAAGCAAGTTCTGTCCTGCCGATGTGGAGGAGCTAGGTCTAATTTCTACCTCGTCGTGGCGTCAACAATTCTGACTGTGATTCCCCAGATACTGCTCCGAAGCTTGCGCAGCACATCATTGGAAGGTATGGTTCTGCCAGCCACCACAGTTACATTGCGTCAACTCATCCAAGTGGTCTGGTAGCAACATAAACTTCTATGCGAAGACAATCGTAGCGTCAAGGTTCCATCCGGT
This sequence comes from Galerina marginata, assembly GCA_023014335.1. Taxonomy (NCBI): domain Eukaryota; kingdom Fungi; phylum Basidiomycota; class Agaricomycetes; order Agaricales; family Galerinaceae; genus Galerina; species Galerina marginata. The sequence continues at coordinate 581,240 of JAECYW010000022.1, forward strand.
GAAGTCAAAGCAACCGTTCCTTCAACGATCACTCTGCATAGTTTTCAATACATGATTCAACAATGGATCCGACATCACACTTTTGCTTTGATGGCGGCCACCATTCACGCCTTAAAGCTACCACAGGACGCCTTCCGTACCCATACGCATATCCTGCGGATGCGCATCTCTATCAAGGATTCGGCATCTTATTTTAAACCCGCGTCTGCGTTTAAGGTGGAACTTGCCCATGAAATGGAGCAAGCCAAGGCGAGGAACTTAGGGCCTGCATGGGACAAAAGTCTAGAGTGTTTGGGAGCAATCCGAACTGAGAGTGAACTTGCGGGATTGGGTACTGTGGCTGCTGCATTTGTCGAATGTGAACCCTTGCATATCCATATCGTTCCCTTTGGGTCGCTGCGAAACTTGGCTAGCATTCGTGTTTTAAGCAGCTCCTGGGCAGACACTCTAGTTCATATAATCGAGAATGGACGACGAATCAATAGATTTGAGGATTACAGATGCGATCTGCCATATGATACACAATGATAGGATGCATAGACTTTGGTGTTACAGTATAATCTACCGCTTAGATCGCGTGTATGTATGCATAACCTACCTCTTGAATATTGAATCGTCGTGTATCAATTGCAAGAGAAAATATACAAACACTAATCGCAATGCATAACATTATCTGAAAAAGTTGGCGTCCTTTCTCAGACATCAGACATCTAAAGGTCTGGTAAGCATAAGGCTGAAAGAAAACGGCTGATATAGGAGAAGAATCGCTGAAACCGACCAATGACCACCAAGAGACCGAACCACTTACATGAGAATGTCTGTGGAAAGAGGACCACCGACGAGGCCGTCAAATCCACCTGTGATGAATTGGACCCCTTCCAATTATAAAAGCGAAGGAAATTCCTTGATTTTGGTTTTGATTTTCGCCGTGTTAGAACCTCTGCGCAAAAATACTTGAAAAAATACAGTTGTCAATGAGATGCGCGATTTTGGGTATAACCTCCTCCGGACTTACGGACTTTGCTGACCATGCTTATTAGGAGTACTGCTGCGATTCGTCCTCTCTGACTCGTCTCCACATTACGTCGAAGTTTCGAGAGCCTCACCATCCAAAAAGTAAGAAAATCGCGTCATGACATCCATTGTGCTCCTCAGGGCCTGCAAATCTCCACCCACGTTTTCCTGTCAAGCTGTCAGCCAGTCAAAGAGGCCTGCGCGGAATGTGTTGACCGTGGATCTCGATAGCGAGATGGCTTCCTGAGCCAAAAAGTGAGAAAGCGAGAATAACGCACCCAACAGATCCACTATATTCTGGAAGGTCTTCAGATCGTCGTTTTTTGTAAGTCCTATCCACCAGTCAAAGAGATAGGCAAAATTTAAGGGCGAAAATTGTCTGGTCACGGCGGGTTTCAATAGAGAGCCTCGTTAGTCAAAAAGTGAAGAAACCGCAGTCGCGATATCCACTGTGTCCTTCAGGGTCCGTGAGTCGCTGTCCACGCTCCTTGGTCGGGCTTGCTCAAGAAAATGAAAGTGTCGAGACGAAAACAAAAACCGAAGTCATAGCTATAGCTGACGAGGATAAGGGTTAAATGGTAAAGTAGTCCAGGGCCTGCTGTGATACCTGCCAGTGGTGTGCTAAGAAGGCCAAGGCGGACGAGGTCAAGAATGAAGCAGTCAGGAAACACAAGAAGGTGGATTATGAAGACCTGTAATTATCGCTTTGAGATATACTATCTATATAGTATATGTAAGGCGACGTGTATCAGATTTTGAGCCGTGAGGGCTGCAATCTGGCCCAGTATATATATCAATCAAGCATCCGCTTCAAGGTAGCTGAAATACCACGAGCCAGAAGGAGCAGCAAGTCATTCGCCTGAGCCTGATGGTCGGTCATCGGATCAATAACTTGTAAAGTGACTAAATTCAAAAATTGTACCTGTTGTGGAGAACCATGAGTGAGGACGTAAATTTTAAGGATGACATAGAGGGGTCAATCACAGAATATTTCGCGACGAGTATATAGTTCTGCGGATTCGAAAAGGCCTGCCGTAGCGAAACTCGGTTGGACAGAAAATAATATAGGGATTAGGGAACTTGCGGTTCACTTCATGGAGCGCCTCCTCAAGGTATGTATAGATTCCTTGCCGCAAAGTAAGCACCCTAAGTGTCTCGTAGTTAGTTTCCTTGAAGCGTTCCGAGCTTACCTTGAACTTACAGGCCCCGTGTGGACATATACGAATGCTTTGAAAACTTCATCAAAGAAATCAAAGGCTCAATCGTCGTCTGACCCCAACCAGAGTCTATGAGTTAAGAAGATGGGCACACGGCAATGTAGTCAGATGTTAAAAACTGAGTGTTGCATCGGGGGCTGACTTGGAGGTCATTGATCGTTCAGTGGGGAAGAAACCCGAACAAGACACATTAGGCCGATCGAAACACGAGCAATGTTGTCCCTGTGAAGACCAGGCTGAGCTAACAAAAGTTGTGATCGCATAGCAGCACTCACGAAAGCAAAGCGAACGGCGTCTGGAAGTCGAGGCACAAAGTTGACATCAGAAAATCACAGTCGAGTTGAAGCTTGAAGCCTTGAAGTCGAAGTTCAGAGACACCGAATTGAAGTTTCGAAATTAAGATAGAGATTGAGATCGAAGGTCCTAGGCTGAGTTTGGATTAAAGAGACGGGTCGAAGGCGATGATCTCATCGCATGGCAGGTAAACGTAGAGTCTAGAGAGGGAAGTTTCTCAAGAGAGATAAAGTGACGAGTGACATACGTGACACGGTACGGATGATGCGGAATCCATCAAGTTCCTTGAAGTTCCTCTTGAACTCTACACTCCATCATTCCTTCATCGCTCAGCGGCACTGATGGCTAAATTCTCATGCACGGTTTACATGTCAAATCAAGGGGGGAAGTATAACGCATGGCTGCGTACTTCATCTGGATATCCTCACGCATGGTATTGCGGGATGGGTGTTTGACCTCTATGTTTGTTGGCAAGCGAACCAAAGCCGACAGGGAGCGAATGAATTGCACAAAAACGATGAGGCGGCCAGGTTCTCGTACACGGATTGCAAGTCTACTCGAAGTCTTACGCATGGATGCGTACTTCGTCTAGATATCCTCACGCATGGTACTGCGGGCTGGATATCTATGTTCGTTGGCAAGCAAATCCAAGGCCGAGCGAATTACACGAAAACGATGGGGCAGCCAGTGAGTCTATCTTTCCTTTTTTTTTTTTTTTGGTTTTCTTTCGTATAAATAGTCTTCGCAGCTTAAATGTTGCCTATCGCTCAAGATCTGGCGAGCACGTTGTCTTGCTCATCAGCTTTGATTTGGATAGTTGGTAAGTCCGTATTCTGTCGCTCTATAGGAAGGGATCTCTGACCACTTGCCCTCAAGCATATCGTCTTGCCAATATTAGGGCCGAGCCTTCAGCATGCACAGGATTTCAGGTTCGTGGCCTCTTCTCGCAGGTCACGTTGACATTCTTATGTATATGATTTCATGTTTAGGCGCGGCGCGGGCTGGATATCTATGTTCCTTAGCAGGCAAATCCAGGGCCGGGTTCTACGGATTGCAAGTCGATTCGAAGTCTAACGCATGGATGCGTACTTCGTCTAGATATCCTCACGCATGGTACTGCGGGCTGGATATCTATGCTCGTTGGCAAGCAAATCCAAGGCCGAGCGCATTGCACCAAAAGCGATGGGGTAACAAGTGAGTCTATCTTTCCTCTTTTTTTTTAGTTTTCTTTCGTATTAACAGTCTTCGCAGCTTAAATGTCGCCTATCGCTCAAGATATGGCGAGCACGTCATCTTGCTCATGAGCTTTGATTGGATAGTTGGTGAGTCCGTGTTCTGTCGCTCTATAGGAAGGGATCTCTGACCACTTGCCCTCAAGCATATCGTCTTGCCAATATTAGGGCCGAGCCTTCAGCATGCACAGGATTTCAGGTTCGTGGCCTCTTCTCGCAGGTCACGTTGACATCCTTATGTATATAATTTCATGTTTAGGCGCGGCATCTAAGTCTTGATGGACGGATCTCATGATCAGCATGTCTCCTCTCTTCGGTATACTCAGCCTCAAGGTATTTTCGCTGTTTGCTGTTTCGAATAGTTCCTGATCTTTCTTCATCTAGATATTGAACATGTGCAATATGAATCTCAACTTCGGCCTTTCCTATTACACGAACCTCAGCCTACGCTTTGTCGGTTGATCTGAAAGCGATGCCTCGATCCTGGTATCGCCGTCTGGCTGTCTATGTTTATTGCCTAAGGTTGCTCGAATTCTGTGTGGCTAAGAAGTTCGTCGGATTAACTCGTTTTCGCTTCTTTCATTTTCTGAATGTCTCTCTAATCAGATTTGTATGTCGGACGGAGCATGCCGAATCATGTGCTAAAAAATCTTGAAAACTCTCCGAATTTGTGACAATCGGTAATTTAATCCGACAGCGTCAATCTTATTGCCGTTGGAAGTGTTCCTTACGTCTTCTGATTCAGAAACCGATATCGCGTCCACTTTTCAAGGGTTTGAACGTAGACTATGACGTTGTGGGGTGTATAACAGTCAGTAAGGCCATCGAATTGGCTGTGAAACAGCTGTCTCAAGTTTTTTTCATCCAGGTTCTGCGGAATTCAACATTGTTTGAAGAATGGACGAACGCTGGAGGCAGCTATGTCGATTTAAACTGGTGGTAAGTCTATTAGGCCTGACTTCTCCAATTTGAAGAGATTCCTCATGTATCTCGGTTTAGATGATGTCTGGCATGTCGCTGCTATTTCGGGCGAATCGGACGGAGAATCGGGTGTTTATCTGGCCAGTATCCCATGTCTGTGGCGGATACTGGATACTGGATACTGAAAATTACATAAGTCGTCATGTGACTATCCGCCTTCTCTTTCTGCGTCTCGTACTGAGGACTTTGTTGTCTCCTCCTCATTTTTCGCTGGCCCTTTCGCGAGTTTTCATTCGGAAAACAATACGACGACGCCGTGAAATCATCTATCACTCATGGAATATTCCTCGCCGAATATGGACACCAGCAATGAACCAGTTAGATATGGTTCACCTCAGCCGGCTGTCTGTACCACGCCCCGGAATCTGTATGCTTTCCCCTTCTATGTACCCACTACAAACTAATATTTGATTCTTTCACAGGCTTGGTTTGGCTGTGTCTTGTCTGAACCCATCCATAGATGCTGTCGCACCGGGTCCGGACCAGGGTAAGTGAACCAGCCCACTTGTGTCCCTCTCACCTGACAAGTTCTATTTAGAGTATTCCACTGACCCCGAAAACACTGTCAGCCTAGGGTCGTCACCCTCGCTTTCACCTCCACACGCCGCCTACGAGAATGCTGAAGATAATCGACAAGCCCATCCCTCCTCGCCGTTTGTTCTGGCAACCCAAGATGCACCCACTTTGGCACCATCACAAGTGCCTGTCGTAGGCCCGTCGCGTGCTTACAACGACACCGAAGGTAATTATCTCTCATGTACCACCCATCCATGCCGATTGCTAAAACCTGCCCCCCAGTTTCAGTGCCCCCCCAATCCGCCATTCATACGCCATCCACCTCAAATTCTCCAGACCCAGAGTCATCGCAGCCTCGAAAACGAAAACGTGCAAACTCACCAGATCCAGAAGCGCAGCGCCCGAAACGAGGACGGCCGCCAAAGCCGAAGCCAGCACTGACGCCAAACGTTTCCCGTCCTGTTGGTCGTCCACCTGGCTCAGGGCCCAAGCAAAAGGCTGCTGCTCATGCCGGACCTGTCAATGTGCCGAAACGTCCTGTAGGGAGGCCACAAAAGGGTGCTGAGGGAATTGGGCGTGTTACTGTCCGATTGCTGCCCGGAAAAATTGTATGTTTCGTTTCATCTATTATCTATTGTTCAATTTTGTTAACTATGTTGTAGCTTATGCCAGCTACCACCTCTTCGCAGCCAGCATCAACACCTCCCCTCGGTGATCCCGTATCATTCCAACCACCCCTTCCTCCGGTTCACGCAGCTGCAACACCCAGCGGTACAACTGCAGGATCTTCACCGCCTCTCCAGACATTTCCGAGTCAAGGCGCACGTTCTCCGCATGCAGCACAGTATGCGGCCGATGTATCAGGATCGATCCATCGAATCATTCCTGAAGAAGATCCTCAACGAGCAGCCGAGCTTGTTGACGACGACGATGATCCTGAGTTATCTGGGGATGGTGTTGGCACCGAGGACGAGTTTGAGTTGGGAGCCGATGAAGCCAATGACGAGCATGATCCCGAGGTGGAGAATGGCTCGACGGATAGTCCACGTCCACGTCCACGTCGTATGCCTATGCCTTCTTGGCTGCAGGAAGACTTCAGTGCAAAGGTTGCCGAGTCCAGCTGCCGAGATGCAAACGGACTGCCACCGCTCTATGCAAACCACCAGAGCTTTTGGTTTCCGCAGCCTGCAGCATATTTTGTTCTCCAACAGCCAAATGTTTCACCTCAGAAGCTCTATCACCCTCGCTTTTCGTTATGGGATCCAGAGTGCCTCTGTCCCAATGGAATTCATTGCCCCAATTGTGGGACAAAACTTTATCGACATGGCAACATCTCTAACCCACGTCGTTGTGTCAGCTTCAATGGGACATTCTACGTTATCGGCTATCGTTACCGTTGCCCGAACTGCGTCAATCCGAAGTCAAAAAAGCACACAGTTACTTTTCCGAGTTGGGATAGCCGCATCTTGGCTGTCATACCGCCCGAATTAGCTGCTGAGTTTCCAGCTCGTCTTAGCCATCGCAGTGGCATGTCGACGAGCCTCTTCAGCTGGATGCGATCATGTTTTCAGAATGGAATGGGGGCCAAGCAGTTCTCAGATGCCCTGCGTGTGCAACACGTTCAGGCGTATGATGAATTGCAACTGCAATATCTCGATTTTCTTGTTGGCCATTGTAACTTAGATGAGTGGCGGAGGAAACAATACGAATCATTCCGTCCTTTCGATGATAGAAATTTGGATGGGCCGCGAAACTTTGTTCCGAGTGGTCAGTGGGTAAGAGATATGTATGACCGATTCATCGAAGAACACCGGTTTGACTTCGATCAACACACGGCGTTGCTTACTGCTGAGATATGTGCCCTTGATCACAGTCATAAGGTAAATCAATTCAGTCTAACTCTTTCCTTGTCTGATTGTTCTTCTAGATAGTGAAACATATTCTAAAGGTTAACGGAGAGGAGATTTTCACTGCTCTCCTGACTGTCACAAATGAAAAGGGCGAGATTCGGTCATGCAACCTTGTTGCAACAAAGTCTCACTCACAGTTTGAGCTGGCGTTGAAGCGCATTCAAGACTCGCTTAAACTTTATGGCCATATTTTGCCAATGTTGTTTTTCACTGACAATATGGCTGATAAACAGTTTCTCGAAAAATCCTTCCCTTCTCTCCTTCAATCTGTAGTCCCTGTCGAGAAATATTCCCACCTCGATGCCCTGACTGTCCCTCGAAATGTTTCAATCCTTACGAAAAACTCTGTGACTGCTATCAACGATGCAATGCGGACGATTCTGGATGACCTACCTCCTGATAATCCGAATGCCCAGATTGCTGTTGGGTTTGATTCTGAATGGAACGTCGAGGTTACTGGAAATGGGCATGTTTATCACCGAGGGAAAACTGCGATTGTTCAGATTGCGTATAAAGACCGCATCTATATCTTACAAGTAAGTTTACAAAGCCTTCTGAATTCAACCTTATTTAATCTTTTTTCCCAGATTGAAGCGATGCTTGCAGGTGGAAGTCTTCCGCACCATCTCAAGCTTCTGCTCTCCCATCCGAATGTATTGAAAGTTGGGCGCCTTGTAGACGCAGACCTGAAATACCTACACACGGCCTGCCAAGCTGTGACGCCGTTTGTGGGTGCACTTGACCTGGCCAAATATGCAAAAGAGCGGAGAGTCATCAAATCTGCCAGATGCAGTCTTGCTGATTTGTGCGCGACAGTTTTGGGCAGACGTCTCAATAAAAATGTCCCAGAGCGCATCAGTGAAGCATGGGAAGCTGAAGTACTCACTCCGGAGCAGCTCAATTATGCAGCATGCGATGCCTATGCATGCCTGGCGATCTACGAGAAACTTTCCACCATTGATATCCCTCGACCTCTTCCATCAAATCCAGCTCCGACAACTTCAGTGCTCGTTTACAGTTCTGATAACACAGTGGTCATTGCTCATGGCCGAATCTCTTCGCACATGGATAGCAAATTCGATGGCATAAATGTGACAAAAACCAGGATTGTTGTCGATGTCTTTGAGGTTCTTGTGCCAGGTGCAATAGTCTCCAGTCATAATAAGCGAGCTTTGTCGACTTTTGGTCCCCCTCCATTTTCAATTATTTGTCAACGAAACCATTTACGCGTTTTTTCGTCTGCTTTGTGGCCAAATCTGCCAGGACCTCAGGAACCTTCTGCGGCTGCACCCCCTGCTCCAGAGTCTTGCGCAACCAATCAAGATGGCCAACCTGCGGAAAGCGACATCCTGGATGATTTGGATTTGGGAGGTTTGTCTCAGTTGGGTGACATAGTCGTTGGAACTGCCCGTTCAGCCAATCTTCCTCCGGTACCCCCAGACTATCCACATGAGGTTGATCAGGAAAGTGCTGCAGAAGGTGAAGCAGTATTTGGGCTGTATCCTGATGAATGGGATGATGCTGTTCGTAGCCGAGTATTGAAAGATGTTTTCCACATCTTCAATATGATCAAAACATCTTCAAGCCATGGTCTCCGCGTCGAATTTGCCCGCCAGTTAAGTAATGCTATCTTTATCCCTGATGAAGAAGATAAGCGTCGCATCATAGCCTGGGGTGCCAATCAAAATCCACCGCTAACTTTCGAGAAACTCAAGGCTTGTCGTCCAGCATGGCTATGGCGTCGATGCAAGCGTATCATACCTCCACCAAAGGTCTTGTACCCGGCAGTCAAGAAGGTATTTCAAACATTCGGACCCTTGAAGGATGCAACAACAAGCCTTCCGCTATTTAATCACAGCAACTGGAAGACTGCGGGTCATATCTTAGACCTCATTCGGAATGGCTTTGTCTCTGACCCACCAGGAATAGCTCTTTATACATGTATCGGAATTGATCAGAAGGATGGTGGTTTACCAATATACCGCTGCTCACGCGGAACAAATTTCACTGAAGGCGGCGTCCATGCACACCTTCGATCTCATTTGCCAACATCTGGTGCTTCTGTCCGGCACACCCATGCATGTCTCCTAGACTTTGTATTGCGCCATAACCTTCTGGTATGTTGGACTTTCTATCAACCTATCACATTGATTGTAACAAGATTATAATTTTTACTAGGTTGGGACTTTCAACACTACTGGTCAACATTACCGCAGTCATTTTTCTATATGGCTTACCAACAAAATCCAAGAGCGGACGATATATCTTGAAGGTGTCCTTGTCAACCCCATTCAACTCAGTGGATGGGTAAATGGAAACCTTTACTTACCTACTTCAGAAACTCTCGGCATTCTTCCCGTCCCACCAGATATTCAAGCTTCGAGTTCCATGTCTGAATTCAATCCAAGCCTCGACAAAAATCAAGCCCACTCTTTCCTTGCTGAAATGCAAGGGACGCGAAAACCTGTGCTACCTATCCATACCAATGCAGAAAAACAGCTTTTCCGTTCATTCATGCAAACAGAGCCAGTATTTAACTCAAGCACAACAGGTCCACTCTGGAAAGAAGCCGTCAAGCTGTGGAACCGTCATGCTGAAATAGAGCCGGACGTATTTTATAAGGTTCGCAAACTTTCTTTCCTTATTCGTATTTCATGCTAAATGGTTCTATTCAGTTGGTTGAACAATTGAAAGTGTACTACGCTGGATGGAAAACGAGTATCAACACAAAAGAAACATTGACCTTGACACATAACGCACGGAAAGACCTGAACACCACCTTAAATCACCCATCACGGTTTTCGGCATTGCCGCCAGTTCCTGAACGGCCCCGCAAACCCAACACCATCACGAGAGGTGTAATGCCCATCCCAGACTTTTCAGCTGCCCCTGCAACACCGCCTCCCATTGCCTCATCCTCCCAGACAACCCTTGACGACCTTCGGGCACCCTCCACCCAAGTCCTTCGCACAGACATTGTCAAAGTCGCCAAAAGGCGAGTTCAAAATGAACTAGACCGCCAGAAGGGAAAAGAAACAGTTAGACACGCACGAACATGTCGAAAATGTGGAATTCCCACCTGCCCAGGTCGTCAACGTGTCGCAAACTGCAAAAATCCCTGCCGAGATTGCAACAAGGTGAACTGTCAAGGGAGAAATCCAAAGCGGCCGAATAAACCCTGTAGTGAGGGTTGGAAAGGCGTCGCAGTCGTAGATTAGCCAGTAATTTATATATAAATATAACAGAATTTACGCACCTGGATGACCAGTTGATTATGAGTACCCCAGCCCAAATGGCAGACACATCTGAAGGAGTCTTTGTTGGCTGCTCAAGCTGAGTCAGGTGCTGATTTGATCCAGCTCAAATCTAAGCGAGTATCCGAGCTGATGATAGAGCCAAAAATATAGGAAAAGGGTCCAGAAAAGGGTCCAGGAGCCGACAAGCGAGAATCCCAATCTAAGCGAGAAGCCACGGTCAAACCGAACCAGATGGTGCCTGCCCATGTCAACGTTATCGGGACAGAGCGCAGTTGACCGCAAACAAAGAGTTCGGTGAGAAGTAAGAGATCGCCTCCCTCCTTCCCTCCTTTTCGATTTATTTTTTATTTTATTTTATTATTTTCCACAAACACCAGTATCGGGCCGTTTATCTGGTTTGTTGGCCTTTTTCAAATCTCGTGTCGATCCCATTAAGCTAGGGTTTGGATTTCAGTTCCGATGGTTCTTCCATTCTCCTCATCTTCGACCTCGGGTACTTGTCAGTAATTTTTGCAGGTGTATGACGGTCAGTAAGGCCATCGAATCATCTGTGGAACAGATGTCTCAAGTTTTTTTCATCCAGGTTCTGCCGAACTCAACATTGTTTGAAGAATGGACGAACACTGGAGGCAGCTATGTTGATTTAAACTGGTGGTAAGCTTATTAGGCCGAACTTCTCCAATTTGTAGAGATTCCTCATGTATCTCGGTTTAGATGATATCTGGCATCTCCCTGCTATTTTCGGGCGAAGTCGGATGGAGAGTCGGGTGTTTATCTCGTTTGTAGCCCTTTTGCGTATCTCGTGTCGACCACCGTTCTCACTTCAGAGCTAGGGTTTGGATTTCAGTCCGGATGGTTCTTCCATTGTCCTCATCTTCGACTTCGGGTACTTGTCAGTAATTTTTGCGTTCTCTTATGAATGTAATAGTCATGTATAACTATACCTAGATATCATATCAAGTCGGAGTCATTAAGGAAGATGATTCCTCGACCCATTCCAGAGGTTTTGTAAGTCGAACCTCTCTCAGTTTTTGTGAGAATGATTTTGATGACTGTGTAAATGAATTAGGTTAGGATGATTGAAGTGTTGCCAACTTACCTCCGACACATCTATCATTACAAGTGTGGCAATATGTCGAGGCGTTATGAAGGCCAAGAGAAGACGATTGGTCGCCAGCGTCGTCAACAATCGGCGCCAAGTTTTACTTATTGTATTGTACATCTCTGGTCCATATCGACGTCCTTTGTTACATTCTCATAGCCGCCTTTATAATGGGATCAACGAGGGCCCTTCGTCTTCAAGAGCATTCGACACTGAATTTCCGTTTGGCGATGTCGGCACAATACTTTGTGGTGGAAAGAGCGTTTGCGACTGATGTGACGGCGGGCTGTTCGTGACGCTGTCAGCCTTCTTTCGTCGACGTTGTTCTCTTTCTCACCTGTCTTTGTTGATGTCTCTTCCTCTTTGACTGCGATTTGAACACTCTGGATGGATTTCATGGGCAAACTGTATGTTGAACGTAACATATACTGTGAGTTGGGAATCACATCTGCCTGTAGAAGAGATTGCTTACATTCTATCTTGCAGGCGTGGATCTCGTCTGCAATAGCTTGAACATGCGCCGATGTGGCCATGCAGTCATTATCTGGGATCCCGACGCTGAACAGAACATTACAGTGAGCATGGACCTTGAAATTTGCAGGTATGCTTACTCACCTGCAACCTTAGAACTTTGGATCTCGTGGAGACGAGCTTGCTCGCGCTGGAAGAACCCAACTGCTTGAGTTTCTCCACCTTGTCAGTTCTGCCATCCGCCTTCTGGCTTAAGCAGGCTAAAGAAACTATCAGAATTACAATGACTGAACAGGGGTGCAGGCTTACGAGGCAGACAACGACTCGCCTCTTTTCTTTATTTCTTCTCGGCTCATCAGAGAAGTTTGTGAGTGGACTTTCATTCCTTCCGCGCCGCCCTTTTTCATGCAACCTCGGCCAGTGATGGCGACGCGTGATTCTCCTGCGGCCACCGGTCGTTGTTTGATTTCAGCCATCCAGCCACCGATTTCCCCCAAATTTCTTCACAACTTCCATCCTCCAACATGAAAGATGGACTTGCTCACCGCACACCACGCACTGAAAGTCGGTTCACGCCGTATCCTCCTTCTCAGCCGTGTCCAGCCAGTCATCGCCCTCAGTTTTTGACGAAAATTCCAACTCTCCAGCTCCGGTCAGCAGTCGTTTGGCGGTTCTACCTTCAACTTCAACCATTCAACCCAGCTCGATGGTCACGATTTTGGTATGCAGTACATGCAACCACCTCAGCCATCGCTTCAGCGCCATGCGATCTTAGGATCTCACGATGGTCCTGACTTCACCGCTCATTTTATCACCAAACCGGGTGGAAGTCTTGGCTTGGATGATCGTCACCTGACCTATGCCCATGAATTCAACCAAGTACGTGAATCACCTACCGTACGACTCCTGTTTTGACAATTCTCTCCAGCTCGCAGTTGATTCTACCGCGAAGCTCGCACTGCTTAATACTCGTTTACTTGCAGTCAACCAGAAAGTAGACAAGTTCGAAGAGAAGCTTCAGAGCATAGCCTCGCCACTTTCGAACATTGAAAGTCTCTGCAAGGCAGGCTGGTCCTTAAGCGAGAAACAGCAGGTTTAAATTTGTTGGTTTAATCATTCCTGCCATCGTGACTCTGATGGTTTGACTTATTACAGACAGCCTTGAAAGCACTTCTCAACTGGTTAATGGTAAGGCCAATACTCACTTACGGTTCTCTGGTCAGTCATGCAATGGTATATGTTTCTTGTTGATATTGCATTTTCCATGCTGATATTCCGGACAGAACTACATTTCTGCGAAGCGATCTAAGTATCATCTAGATGCTTTCACCACCGAAGAGGTCATTAAAGCAACAATCAAGAAATTTCTGTCGGATCAGCTCATCGCGATAAAAAATAAGTACTGCAAACGGGTAAGTGTATCTTTCATCACATCGCTCCCAACATTCTCATGCCGTGATATAGCTATTCAAGTTGTCGAAAATGCCCCTTGATGAGCTCGTTGACGTGCTTCATAAGGAATATCATAAAGATTCGAAGGCGACTGTGAGTGAAGAAATGTGAGCGACCATCGTGCTTCAGGTGAGCCCGTTGAATGGATTTATCTCGACTATGCTGTTCATACCACATTAAATCAGCGGCAAGTCGCAGCGCTGACGAAGAACCGATGGAGCAGGAGGAGGAGGAGGAGGCTAATGTAGACCTTGAGATGTACGGGAAGGATTCAGGTTGTCGAACATTTGTCTGCGCATAGTTTAATGCCGGAATTATTATTTGTACTCAACGGATTCTGGCTACTACATGGGTTCAGTGCTTTGAGGTATCATTCACTAAGGTATAAAACCTTGATTTCTGTTTCTACGATATCGATGTTGTACAGAAAAGAATTTCGAGTGAGCGAGGCGAAATCTAGGGTTAGGAATTATTCTGTGGAGAGCTGATCTGATCAGTGGAAGTCTCCAGTGAACGCACTCGTGGTATCCACTGGCCTTGTTGGGCTGTGGAAAATTCGTGGAGGCGCACGTCAAATTCAGTGGCGGCCAAATTACGGATTTCCAGTGGAAACATAATCGGATGGGGATTTCCAAAGATATTAATAAATGTGTTGAGCGACACACGTGACACGCTATGGATGACGCGGAATCCATCTGAGTTCCTCGAAGTCATCTTGAACTCTACGTTGCTTCATTCCTTCATTGCTCAGCGGCGCTGATGGCTAAATTCTCATGCACGTTTTGCAAGTCGAATCCAGGGTGGGAAGTATAACGCATGGCTGCGTACTTCATCTAGATATCCTCACGCATGGTATTGCGGGATGGATGTTTGACCTCTCTATGTTTGTTGGCAAGCGAATCCAAGGCCGACAGGGAGCGAACGAATTGCACGAAAACGATGAGGCGGCCAGGTTCTCGTACACGGATTGCAAGTCTATTCGAAGTTTAACGCATGGATGTGTAGTTCGTCTAGATATCCTCAGGCATGGTACTGCGGGCTGGATATCTATGTTCGTTGGCAAGCAAATCCAAGGCCGAGCGAATTACACGAAAACGATGGGGCAGCCAGTGAGTCTAGCTTTCCTTTTGCTTTTAGGAAGGGATCTCTGACCACTTGCCCTCAAGCATATCGTCTTGCCAATATTACGGCCGAGCCTTCAACATGCACAGGATTTCAGGTTCGTGGTCTCTTCTCGCAGGTCACGTTGACATTCTTATGTATATGATTTCATGTTTAGGCGCGGCGGGGGCTGGATATCTATGTTCGTTGGCAGGCAAATCCAGGGCCGGGTTCTACGGATTGCAAGTCGATTCGAAGTCTAACGCATGGACGCGTACTTCGTCTAGATATCCTCACGCATGGTATTGCGGGCTGGATATCTATGTTTGTTGGCAAGCAAATCCAAGGCCGAGCGAATTGCACGAAAACGATGAGGCGGCCAGGTTCTCGTACAAGGATTTCAAGTCTATTCGAAGTCTAACGCATGGATGTGTACTTCGTCTAGATATCCTCACGCATGGTACTGCGGGCTGGATATCTATGTTCGTTGGCAAGCAAATCCAAGGCCGAGCGAATTACACGAAAACGATGGGGCAGCCAGTGAGTCTAGCTTTCCTTTTGCTTTTAGGAAGGGATCTCTGACCACTTGCCCTCAAGCATATCGTCTTGCCAATATTACGGCCGAGCCTTCAACATGCACAGGATTTCAGGTTCGTGGTCTCTTCTCGCAGGTCACGTTGACATTCTTATGTATATGATTTCATGTTTAGGCGCGGCGGGGGCTGGATATCTATGTTCGTTGGCAGGCAAATCCAGGGCCGGGTTCTACGGATTGCAAGTCGATTCGAAGTCTAACGCATGGACGCGTACTTCGTCTAGATATCCTCACGCATGGTATTGCGGGCTGGATATCTATGTTTGTTGGCAAGCAAATCCAAGGCCGAGCGAATTGCACGAAAACGATGAGGCGGCCAGGTTCTCGTACAAGGATTTCAAGTCTATTCGAAGTCTAACGCATGGATGTGTACTTCGTCTAGATATCCTCACGCATGGTACTGTGGGCTAGATATCTATGTTCGTTGGCAAGCAAATCCAAGGCCGAGCGAATTACACGAATACGATGGGGCAGCCAGTGAGTCTAGCTTTCCTTTTTTTTTTTAGGAAGGTATCTCTGACCACTTGCCCTCAAGCATATCGTCTTGCCAATATTAGGGCTGAGCCTTCAGCATTCACAGGATTTCAGGTTCGTGGCCTCTTCTCGCAGGCCACATTGACATCCTTATGTATACGATTTCATGTTTAGGCGCGGCATCTGAGCCTTGATGGACCGATCTCATGATTAGCATATCTCTTCTCCTTGGTACACTCAGCCTCAAGGTAGTAGTTTCGTCGTTTTCTTTTACGAAGAGTTCCTCATCCTTCATCATCTAGATATTGAACATGTGCACAACGAATCTCGACTTCGGCCTTTCCTATTACACGAACCTCAGCCTACGCTTTGTCGGTTGATCTGAAAGCGATGCCTCGCGCGTGGTATCGCCGTCTGGCTGTCTATGTTTGTTGCCCAAGGTTGCCCGAATTCTCGGTGGCTGAGAAGTTCGTCGGATCAACTCGTTTTCGCTTCTTTCATTTTCTAAATGTCTCTCTCTCGTCAGACTTGTGTATTGGACGGACGCCGAATCATGTGCTGAAAGATCTTGAACTCTCCAATTTTGGGACAATCGGTAATTTAATTTGATAGCTTCAATCTTATTGCCGTTGGAAGTATTCCTTACATCTTCTAATTTAGGAACCGAGAGCAGTTGATTCTCTGAGATATGGATTCAATGTAGACTATGACTTTGCGAGGTGTATGACAGTCAGTAATGATCGAATCGGCTGTGAAACAGACGTCTCATGTTTTTATCCAGGTTCTGCCGAACTCAACATTGTTTGAAGAATGGACGAACGCTGAAGGCAGGGGCTAAGTCGGTTTAAACAGGCGGTAAGTTTATTAGGCCGAACTTAGTACCTCTCGCATCGGGTTATCATACTGATTTTGCTCTCAATTTTGTAGCCTTGAACCCCGACTCCCTCGCCCACGATCCTACCAATGTTGGTGGACTTATCGTCTCGCATCGTCTCGGAAATAAGCAAGCCTCATGATCATCGTCAAGCACGACCCGTTCTTTTCGCCAAGTCCTGAATTCATGAACTCCTTGGTATTCATACAGTCATGTTGAACTCTTCTCAGTACCTTTCCGACCGCTTCTTTCAATCCTTCTTGAACGGTCAGCTTCATTGCTGCACACCAAAGATGTCGCCCTCTAGATCAAGAATCGACCTTTTTTGTTGTAGTTTCAATGCTCGATGTTATATATATCAGATTCGCCACCTGAATCCGAAGCGGTATGCAACTGGAATGCTTTCCTCTCTCGTGCAGTTATTGTAAGTCTCGGTAGTTACCCAGTTTTGTTTCTACTCACAATTATTATTAGTAGGTCGCAATCAAACTTCTAGACAATGTTATTCGCCTTATTTCTCCAGTCGACGTTGTGGCATCTGTCGAAGTACATCTAGAAGAATATTCAGAGGACACTTCAACGCCCCACCCACCATTTCGCATCTTTGGTGCTTCTAATCCTTGCGTCTCGGTACCACCAATCCCAGCGAAATTTCTGGCCCCGGCTCCAAGCGATGATTTTCGAAGGAAGTCCAGTCCTGGACTATGGATTAGGCACTTTTTTTACGCAATGGGCCAATCTTGCGCCGTTTTCTTAGTCAGTTAATTGTTCATGTGGGCCTAATTTTTCCATGCTGGTTTTGTACTGGATTGTATTTTCTAGACCTGTGTGCGATGGATTGTAGAGGATAGGACATTCTATCAAAGTCCTGGCATCTATCCTGAGCAGTGAGATCTAGTGAGAGGCAAGCCCGGAAGTTACATTAAACAAACATGATGTCATGTCACAAATATTGGCGGGCTTCAAAAAGACAACTCACATTGCCATCTGTCGAATCCGTGTGCATAGATGTGTTAAATGACCAATGTACGCCTCGGGAAGAAAAAGCAAAAAGCACCAAATAGTAGTGTATATTATTTACAAATTAAAGTATGAACAAAATGAAAGAAGGAACAAAATGAAAGCCCTGCGTCTACTCGTAAAATTCTTCTGTCGTATATCCCAGGGTCAAGCGTCAAGTGCAAATAAGGGGACAAAATAATTAGCAGAATAAACACCCTCTCTCGCACTGAGAATTTCTGCTACGTGGTCCTGGAGAGCGACGCGCAGGGAAGAGACGAGGGCTCTGACTTCGTTATTTGGCTGCGGAGTTAAGATAACCGTTCCACGGCACGTTGGGCAACGGTAAGAAAAATATTTCGTGGGTTTTTCGAGAAAGAAGCAAACATTCCACAGGATTTTTCGGAGTTCAGCTCGAGTGGTAGGGACTCTTTGAACGGGAAGATGGTGATCTTCAGAGAATTCATCGAGGCGGGACTGAAGATGTTTCTCGAACAGCGTACGTAGGCACAAAGCACAAAAGCTGTGACCGCAACTGATTCTGGTGTGGATGCTCAGTGGTACAAACAGTAGCACGCGGCGTTGTCGGGCCTACCTGAAAGACGATTCCATTGCGCGTAGACAGATGCCACAGGTAGCAGAGGCAAAAACATCACAAACCTGGCTTGAGGTCAATACCAAAGCAGATAGGACGACATCGCACTCACTCCTTTAACTATATCTGCGGCGTCTTGTTCTAACTGTTGTTGTAGGAGTATCTCATTTGGAGCAGTGCTAGCGCTGTGATTGGGTCTGGGTAAGTCGACTAGAGGCGCAGCGATGGCAGCTGAGACTGCTGGCGGCTTTGGATGGGCTGGTGGAAATAATATTAGAAGGTTCTCGCAAAGACCGGACAATTGACTGACCTTTTTTTTCCGGAGTCTTTTTGTCAGTAATAGCAGCCGTCTCCTGACTGGCTTTGATACGCGGGGAACGTCTAAGCGGACTTGGAGATGGTAGACGCAAAAGGCCGATTCGATGCCTGCGCGAGTAAGGTGTCGATGGATGGCGCCTTCTTGGCGTCGCGTCACTCATAATGCAGCAGAGGTAAAATAGGAGTGGCAAGAGAGAAATTGGGGATTGAGGGAGGGAAGGGCGACCCCAGACAACTTATAATTACGGGCTGCCGCATGTTGGAGAGACAAAGTAACAAAGTAATCGTCGTACAATCAGAATCCTTCAAGTTCTCAGAGAGTCCCAAAGAGAATGTGACGAGTGACACACGTGACACGCTACGGATGATGCGGAATCCATCAAGTTCCTCTTGAGCAGTGACTCTACACTCCTTCATTGCTTCATCGCTCAGCGGCACTGATGGCTAAATTCTCATGCACGGTTTACAAGTCAAATCAAGGGGGGAAGTATAACGCATGGCTGCGTACTTCATCTGGATATCCTCACGCATGGTATTGCGGGATGGATGTTTGACCTCTCTATGTTTGTTGGCAAGCGAATCCAAGGCCGACTGGGAGCGAACGAATTGCACGAAAACGATGAGGCGGCCAGGTTCTTGTACACGGATTGCAAGTCTATTCGAAGTCTAACGGATGGATGCGTGCTTCGTCTAGATATCCTCGCGCATGGTACTGCGGGCTGGATATCTATGTTCGTTGGCAAGCAAATCCAAGGCCGAGCGAATTGCACTAAAATAATGAGGCGGCCAGGTTCTCGTACACGGATTTCAAGTCTATTCGAAGTCTAACGGATGGATGCGTGCTTCGTCTAGATATCCTCACGCATGGTACTGCGGGCTAGATATCTATGTTCGTTGGCAAGCAAATCCAAGGCCGAGCGAATTACACGAATACGATGAGGCAGCCAGTGAGTCTAGCTTTCCTTTTTATTTTAGGAAGGGATCTCTGACCACTTGCTCTCAAGCATATCGTCTTGCCAGTATTACGGCCGAGCCTTCAGCATCCACAGGATTTCAGGTTCGTGGCCTCTTCTCGCAGGTCACGTTGACATTCTTATGTATATGATTTTATGTTTAGGCGCTGCGCGGGCTGGATATCTATGTTCGTTAGCAGGCAAATCCAGGGCCGGGTTCTACGGATTGCAAGTCGATTCGAAGTCTAACGCATGGATGCATACTTCGTCTAGATATCCTCACGCATGGTATTGCGGGCTGGATATCTATGTTTGTTGGCAAGCAAATCCAAGGCCGAGCGAATTGCACGAAAACGATGAGGCGGCCAGGTTCTCGTACAAGGATTTCAAGTCTATTCGAAGTCTAACGCATGAATGCATACTTCGTCTAGATATCCTCACGCATGGTACTGCGGGCTGGATATCTATGTTTGTTGGCAAGCAAATCCAAGGCCGAGCGAATTGCACGAATACGATGGGGCAGCCAGTGAGTCTAGCTTTCCTTTTTATTTTAGGAAGGTATCTCTGACCACTTGCCCTCAAGCATATCGTCTTGCCAATATTAGGACCGAGCCTTCAGCATCCACAGGATTTCAGGTTCGTGGTCTCTTCTCGCAGGTCACGTTGACATTCTTATGTATATGATTTCATGTTTAGGCGCGGCGGGGGCTGGATATCTATGTTCGTTAGCAGGCAAATCCAGGGCCGGGTTCTACGGATTGCAAGTCGATTCGAAGTCTAACGCATGGATGCGTACTTCGTCTAGATATCCTCACGCATGGTATTGCGGGCTGGATATCTATGTTTGTTGGCAAGCAAATCCAAGGCCGAGCGAATTACACCAAAACGATGAGGCAGCCAGTGAGTCTTATCTTTCCTCTTTTTTTTTTCTTGCTTTTCTTTCGTATTAACAGTCTTCGCAGCTTAAATGTCGCCTATCGCTCAAGATATAGCTAGCACTTTGTCTTGCCCATGAGCTTTGATTTGGATAGTTGGTGAGTCCGTGTTCTGTGGTCCATAGGCAGGGATCTCTGACCAGATGCCCTCAAGTATATCGTCTTGCCAATATTAGGGCCGAGCCTTCAGCATGTACAACAGGTTCGTGGCCTCTTCTTGCAGGTGACGTTGACGTCCTTATGTATACGATTTCATGGTTAGGCGCGGCATCTAAGCCATGATGGGCGGATCTCATGATCAGCATATCTCCTCTCTTCGGTATACTCAGCCTCAAGGTATTTTCGCCGTTTTCTGTTTCGAATAGTTCCTTATCTTTCTTCATCTAGATATTGCAATATGAATCTCAACTTCGCCCTTTCCTATTACACGAGCCTCCGCGTACGCTTTGTCGGTTGATCAGAAAGCGATGCCTCGAGGGTGGCATCGCCATCTGTCTATGTTTGTTGCCCGAGAGTGCCCGAATTCTGGGTGGCTGAGAAGTTCGTCGGATCAACTCGTTTTCGCTTTTCTTCATTTTCTAAATGTCTCTCTCATCAGACTTGTATATTGGACGGATGCCGAATCATGTGCTAAAAAATCTTGAACACTCTCCGAATTTGTGACAATCGGTAATTTAATCCGATAGCGTCAATCTTATTGTCGTTGGAAGTATTCCTTACATCTTCTGATTTAGGAACCGATATCGCGTCCACTTTTCAAGGGTTTGAACGTAGACTATGACGTTGTGGGGTGTATGACAGTCAGTAAGGCCATCGAATTGGCTGTGAAACAGATGTCTCAAGTTTTTTCATCCAGGTTCCGCGGAATTCAACATTGTTTGAAGAATGGACGAACGCTAGAGGCAGCTAAGTCGGTTTGAACGGGTGGTAAGTTTATTAGACCGAACTTCTCTAATTTGAAGAGACTCCTCATGTATCTCGATTTAGATGATGTCAGGCATATTCGCCGCTATCTCGGGCGAAGTCGGACGGAGAATCATGTGTTTATCTGGTTTGTGGGCCTTTTTCATATCTCGTGTTGACCACCATTCTCACTTCAAAGCTAGGGTTTGGATTTCAGTTCCGATGGTTCTTCCATTCTCCTCATTTACGACTTCGGGTACTTGTTAGCAATTTTTACTTTCTCTTGTGAAGGTAATACTCATGTTACCTAGATATCATATTAAGTCGGAGTTATTAACGAAGATAACTCCTCGATCCATTCTAGAGGTGTGGTAAGTCGAACCTCTCAGCTTTGTGAGCATGATTCTGATGACCGTGTAAATGAATTAGGTTAGGATGATTGAAGTGTTGGTTTCATCTTACTTCCGACACTTTTTATTGTCATTACAATTGTGGCAATATGTCGAGCCGTTATGAAGGCCAAGAGAAGACGATTGGTTGTCAGTGTCGTCAACAATTGGCACTAAGTCTTGAATTCAGCACTTACTATATTGTACGTTTCTTCTCCATATCGGCGCTGATTGTCACTTCCTCATAGCCGCCTTTAAAATTAGCTTGACGAGGACCATTCGTCGTCGACACGTTTCGAGAGTTTACTCTGGCGGTGCTATCTTTGTTGGTTCATCGACAGACCAACCTGGCGCGGAATGACCGGCAATAATATCAAAAGCCTGTCAACGTGGACATGTAATGAAATCAAACTTGGCACCCGTAAGGTTTAATTTTTCGTTCTCAGTGTACGCATGCTTGAACAGTGCTAGGTTGATTTCTCTAGTTGAAAGTTTGTCTTTCAATGTTACAAAGGGATTGTATCTTACTGAGGAGAGCTTGGAGAAGTGCTCAAGGTCTGACCGATCAAATGTTCCGTTACTTCCTGCCACCTCTGACACTCTTGTTCTAGCTGGGTTATATATCTTGCCTAAAGTTTCAGCTCATGAGTCGCACATCGAAATGGAAAGACGATTCAGCTGCCTGGTTTGATCATGAGGTTAGACTGAAAAGATGTACGTTTCTGTTCTGTATGCACACAACTTATTTTCTCATATATCCTTCGAACCCTTCATTAGGTAAATGACCGGCTGCTCCTTCTTCCCGTTCCGACCTCCTGGAATCTATCAGGATTCCGTACTTTCGCTCTCTAACATTCTTGAGATTCCATCTTGGATTCTACGCATTCCATCGATTTTCCATCCGTCGAATGACCTGTATCGAGCCAATTTTATTTCCGCAATTTCATTTCCGCACCATCCATCTCATATGTGTACTAGACATCTTCGGCAGATAACTGCCACCATTCCACCAATGCCCGTTCTTGCCTCATAGGCCCTCGTTACTCTCTGAGTCGGTGAATGCTGTCGAGTTTCAAGCGGACTCCATGGATTCCGCACATAACCTTGTACCAGTGACCATGACAGCGCCGTCCTTTCTTTCCATTCCGACTGCTTGGAATCCATCTGGATTTCATACTTTCACTACTTAATATTTTTGGAATTCCATCTTATATTCTACGGTTCCATCGATTTTTGTGTCCATCAACACCTTATTTCGAGCCAACATATTTGTATCGGACACCTTCGGCAAATAACTGCCAACATTCCAGAATTTCCAGCAACGCCCGTCCTCGCCTCACAGTCATACGTATTCCTTGTGGCTCAGTGTATGCTGCCGAATTCCAAGCGCAATCTACGCATTGTCTGTGAGTCCTCCACTCTTTCCAATTTTTCGATATTAACGACTCTCCTGTGACTAAGTGTATATACATCCGTCTTTTCCGCTAACTCAACCAGCACCTGAGCAAAAATTTCTATTCTGACAGTGGAGCTGTTGAAATGTGTTCGCCACCGCGCTTTTTGCTATCAGCTTGACGTTTTCCCTCGTTTACTGATCCTGTCTCGTAGGTTCGTCAGGATGAAAAACTCGAACTTGCAAAACTTCTCGAACATGTCCTCAGCCGATGCCCAGGTTTCTACTTGTGATCGATATAGTCTTTCTACCAGTCTGGCAGCTGGTATGTCGCTACCCATTTTCTGGCCATCCTATACCTATATCGCTGTCTATTTCTAGATTCCTCCGTGTGACGTTCGGAACTGGCTTGAAGTGCGTATGGGTTGTTCCTGCCCAGGTTGATTTTAGCTTCGACAATGTCGAACGGCGAGAGAAACCGTTTAAAGCGTCGTTTGTAATTCTATTTGAGCCTGGGACCTCAGGAACAATGCCGGGATATCAAGATCCACGACGAGCGTATAATATTTTCTGTTGTGCCGATCAGTAGAAGGGCTAATTTTCGGTATTTCGTCCGTAACTCTATTATGTGAGTCGTATTTTTCGGGCAACTTTATCACGAGCACTCATTTTCTCTTGACTGTACTTCTCTTAGATAGCTAAGCCGTTGCATTCTTTTTTTATAAGTGTTTGGAATCATTGGTGTCACCCCCTATTGATTTGCAGCCGGTACGTCCTCCACTGAACGTGCAAGTCTCTGATTCCTATTGTTTCTTCGTCTCGTTGACAATTCCGCATTCCTGGTCATAATTGACGCCGATGTCTGTCGACAAACATTTCTCAAATCTTCTGGGGATCATGCACAAGCTGATTTGACCTCTATTTTATCTAATCGGTAGACGGAGCACATTTTCGTCTCTGCGTCAACTGCCCTTCTTACCGCTGTAAATTTTGGCCAGTATTGGAAAATGTATGTGTCTTTCCTTGGATGGAACACTCTTGGAATACTGAATCTATTTTCTGAATCCGCCCTCTGTTTGTCTTACATAACTCAGGATCTCCATTGCAGGCCCTATTAGTATTACTGATATTGATGGATCTCAAGATCAACTTGAATGGTCTGAAACTTGGGCGTGATGTTTCGCCTTATCTACTCAAGTCAGTTCTATTGTGGTATACCACGCAACGTCGATATGTACATACGAAGTTGTGTTCAATTCTTTTATGCTCTAGTGCAATCATTCTAGTTCAATCATTATGGTCGACAATCTGCTTGATAACTTGATAATGAGCAAGCCGAGCAAGAGTCGAACGTTAACGCCTTAATCTTAGTACGATCCTTAGTACGATCATTTGATTAGCATGCAAAGTTTCGGACTTCTGAATTTTGAACTCCTCCCCGACCTGAAAGTCAAAGACTCTGATTGTGATTCTACCGCAACTCCCCCGAGCCTGCTTTATCAACAAAGACTCTGGTTGTACCGCGGTTGACTTTGTCTTCGCGACATGCTCCAGCCTATAAGTCGTATATGGCCGTCCAATTCTCCCTCAAACTGCCACTTTTCTGTTGCCACTTCTATCTTACTGTATCATGAGTGACACGACCCCTAGAAGGCGCTATCCCTTGACGACGTACTCGCGCAGGCATCGAACCAACCTTTTGCGTCCGCTGGCTCCTACGCCTCTTAGACGCTCGCCTCGTATCAAAGCCGCTCAAGAATCAGCAGCTCTTGCGGCGGCTTCTAATGACAACCAGGCTCCTGGAGGAGGTCAGTCTATCGCCATACCCTCGTGACGCCTTCTGATACTGCCCGTCAGCCAATCCAAACACGCTTGCAGTTTCCTCAGCCGTTCCTACGACTCCAGCGGGCAGCTCAACTATCCCCTATCCCGGCACTTCACGATCCAGAAGCAGCTCTTTGTCCTCGGTCCTCACAGATCTCCCTTCAGATGATGATTTGCCTCCTTGGGAGGAGGTTATGACAGACTGGCTGAGTAGGAGAGCAAGCGGAAATCCAGCGTCCTTGACCGATCAACCGTCCAAGGTGACCCAATTACCCAATGTTTTTGACCACGATCCCTGGCTTATGCTGCGTGCCACAGAAAGCAGCTGCTTCACGATCCGCGGTACCCATCGTCGAAGAGGTTAGATGTTCATCGCTTTTCCGCAGATTATCTCTGAATTTCCATCATGTTTCTCTAGCTCATCAACATTTTTCGCAAGGCTGTCTGTGTCGGGTGTTCACGGTCTATGGAGTCTGCGTCCAGGTAGCTCGATTCAACCTTTTCTTCCTTCTATTCTCATTTTTTACTCCCCTGAAGCACATCCTGCGGGCACACGTTATGCGCGTTGTGCCTTCGCACTCACTTTGAGAAGAGCTTCAATCGTCGCCTTCAAGAGCTCTGGGATGATCGTTTCCCAGTATTGCGTCAGCCAAGCACTGTCGCGGAAGTTCAACGATTGGCAAACAGACTGCAATACTTTGGCAAAGACCCTCGTCCCTTCTTTTCGTACGCCTGTCCGATTTGTACCTCGTGCATTCATGTTGCACCCGTCGGCAATTACGAGCTCCGGTCTCTCGTTTCTACTCTTCGCATTGCTCTCAAAGATAATGTTACTCAAATCAAGAGCGCATTGGAAGGTCTTGATACCGCTTCGTTTTTCCTTCCTTTTTTTGAACCTCCTCTCCCAATCATGTAATTAATATATGTCCTGTAGCTCATTCGTTATGCTTTTGGTTGTTTGTTCCAGTTAACTTAGCATCATTTTGGTATATAATATTGTAAAGGAGACTTGAATTTTTTCAAATCGGATTTCAACTTCAAATTAGTAGGATACTCTTGCAGGCCGGTGGAGTGGCTCATAATCAAAAAGGCGCGCATTGGCGCAGATACGTGACCTATAGCTAGCATACGAGGATGCAATTGGTATTGGTTCTGCAATTGTCAATTATCCTCTTCTCTATGTACAGAACAACTAATCGAACTAGAATAACTTGAACCTACCATTGCACGTCCGACCACCAACAGCGACTCCCTAAAATGGTCTCTTAAAAATGTCCTAATCTGGTGATCGACAAATGTTCACACGCTTCACCTTTCTCCACAGCACTCACTGACGGGTCTTTGTTCCACTGATTAGATTGGACGAAACAAACATGGAATGGCTCACTCAATTCGCCTTAAATTTGATTACTTTGGTTCCCATTCCATTCAGAAACGACAGTGTCCTTCACCACCTCTGTTCTTGTTTTCAACTGGCCTGGTGCCTCTGCTGTCTCATATTTACTCATTCCTCTATTTCGCTCTTTTCTGCCGCTGTTCCTTTAACTCGCCTTATTGATCTGCTTTCCAGTGACATCTGCGATGATCCCTCTAAAGCGTAAACGTGATTTATCACCCGACTATTTCTGCTGGCCCAACAAACGATTTTGTCAGAGGCTAGACAGTAAGGCCAACAACCGCAGTCTATCGGCCATTAACTAACGCGCCGTTATAGGTTCAATGGAAGATGCCATATTTTTACAGCACTCCCCGATGGAAGGTGGCACAACAGGACAGTTCTCGTCTCTGTCATCAGAACCAAACACCATGAACTCTGAGGACATCCACATGATGACCCAAGAAGCAGACGCCTTCGAGAGAGTTTTAGACCATGGTTATGGATTTTCAGATTGGAACTCCGGTGCTGCGTACCAAGGCAAGTTTTGTTTCGAGGGATGGTTCAAGGTTGTTTACATTAGAAATCAGGTTTAGCCCCTGTTTCCGCCGAGCATCTAGAGGGAAATCATGATTCCGAGTGTCCTTCAAGGACCGGCGCTGGAAGTTCAGGCATCGAATTAGGTGACTTTACTTCATCCCACATTCGTCAGGTCGCTGACTCGCTGAAGATTTGTCCAGCTCGAACCTGCACACTCTCCTAAACGAGAACATTGAAACTCCAACACATTTAGGTGAACTGCCAGTGACCCCCGCCGCTGGAAACGATGACCGACAAGAGTCTGCGGCTATTGAGGACGTGAATAAGGACGATCTGGTTTCTTTGAAAGACGTTATGGTGATATCCCTTGTCGCCGACAAAATTTGCCATCCTCTGATGTAATTTCCAGATGCAACCGGATGGCTCTCTTTCGATGCTGTCCCTGTCGAGATGTACGACGTCTAGTGTTGAAGCCTACTTCAACCCGTCCACTGAAACTCCGGATATATCTGCAAATGACTCCGACAAACGTACATCTACGCAAGACAGCAAACAGATAGAGATCTCGGCAGACGGCTCAATCAACCTACCATACCAAAAGTGTTCAAATTCTATCCTCCATGATATTCCTGTTGCCGAAACAGCCGAAACACGTTGCTCTCCATCTTTCAAAACTCGGGCTTCTATTGACTGTCTTCAGGATGTTTTTGATTCAGATCCTCGCTTCGACAACGTAAATGCGGACTCGGAAACCTCCCCCTCAAATTTCGAAAGAGCAGACCCAGCACATGCAAACGATGACTTTGGCGTCATCAGGAAAGTGGATGGTTCCATCACAATGCCTCTTCTTCCCCGAGCTTGTTCTGCCTCGATGATTGAAGTCCAGTCGTCCGCCGCTCATTCTTTTGTCTCATTTATTCCTCCCTCTACGAGAAGTGAGCTCGAGCCAAGAAGTCATGGCCAGGAGGGTCAATCCATTTCCCCCCTGCGCCTAATGTCAGTCAAGGAAACGTCGATAAAGGAAGATGGGTCCATCATATTTTCGTCTTTCTCGGACCGACTGGAACTTTTGGAAGGAGTCTCCGATGAGCCTGATCTTACCCAATACGACACAGAGGCAGCAGCTGGCCGTTGTGTGGAGCTGGAAATGATCTCAGTCCAGTCTACCCTTTCGCTTCACCATCTTGATTCCGGCTATGCGACATCCGATATTCTCAACCCATCCGCACCCTTCTCCGAAAACAAAGTCACACAAGCGCAACCTGACCCGCCTGTTCATCCTTCGCCTTTCCAACTCCAGCTCAATACCTTTTTGGATGGTCAATCTTCTACTCATATTGGCCCCATTGTTCAAGATCCAGCTCCATCTGACGCCGATCTGTCTGAGGCTCGTGATGTACAGGATCATCCTAGCCCTTGGGATCAAGGACTGCCTCCTGTCCGTCCTGACCAGGGTGAAGGTCGACCATATGCCGTTCTCCCTCATCTTAACCCGTCTAACCTTACCAGGAACGGCAGTGACACGACCCATGATGATATCGATATCAGGAAACAAGCCGAGACATTTGCTTCCCTTGCCCGTAGCCTGCCCAGGCTTCCAGACTTCCCAGCTTTGGAGATGCGGCAAGATGGCTCTGTTGTACTTCCCGTTCAAGAATCGAACGACTTCAGAGTTTCCCCTGACGCCGTCTCGCTAGGCTATGATTTGAGCCAACCACAAGAGGATACCAGCATGTTGGATTCCGAGGAATCACTCGCATCTCACAGTGGACTCTATTGGAATAGCCCATGTCCTGGCGCCGAAATTGCAGAAGACGGTTCGCTCATCATGCCACCTCTACATGATCCGGAAGCCGTGTCACGTCAACTGAGTTCACCGATGGTTCATGAATCAAGTCGACAGAAAAATTATTATCACGAAACGATCCCTTTTGACGTCGAATTGTCTGATGAACAAAACGCACCTCAGTTCCCTCATTCGCAGTCGAGAACTCTGCACCGAGATTGGCTGCCGGCTCCTCTTGCAACTCATGTTGAGATGGAAAGCCAGGTCCCTGCTGTCGAGCGACCACACGATGGATCCTACGACACCATCGTGAATTCTCATGACGTACTTTCATTTGCTAATCCAACGTCCCAACAAGAAGTTATTGATGCTGCACAGAACAAACACGAGGATTCATCTCCATTTTTCGCTCAACAAGTTGTTGATCCTGAATTTCCTTCCGCTAGTGATCATAAGACACGGCAGGATGGCTCCCCTGTATTGCCTCCTCTGTACGACTGGTAGCTACCATTTGAATGATGAAAACGCGGTGGCTGCCCTACAGGGTCTGGTTCTACCACCGCAAATGAATGAAAAAAATTTTCATTCATTTCCGACGTTTGTTTCATTCCGACTAAGATTTCATTTTGTCTCATTCCCTCTAAATACCTGTTTCATTCCGATAGTTCTCTTTCATTCCTTCATGGCAACTGTTTCATTCTCATATCACGACCAAAAGACTCGCTCTCCATGGCTCTCACCATCAGTGTTGTCTCTGTAAAGTGTCCAGAGACTCCTTCTTCGGCCGTCAACTCGCACTTGCTTCACGAAGACGTCAGTAACATCGGTATGTTCAGCGATTATGTACGAGAGACTTAGTTTGATACATCATACACAGGGCAGGCCTTAGATGGTTCACTGATTATGTTACCCTCAAGCACCTACGATACTGTCTTAATCAACGAT
Source organism: Galerina marginata (assembly GCA_023014335.1). NCBI lineage: Eukaryota > Fungi > Basidiomycota > Agaricomycetes > Agaricales > Galerinaceae > Galerina > Galerina marginata. The sequence continues at coordinate 610,685 of JAECYW010000022.1, forward strand.
TTCGCACCTCATCAATCCCACGACTTAGAGGACGTGGGTGTACAACCAGATGCCTCGCCTGCTATATCTCCAGTTAGGACCAGTTTTGTCTCTGTAAAATCTCCAGAGACTCGATCGTCGGCCGTCAATTCAAGTTTACCCCGCGAAGACATCAACATGGCTTTTTCTGACCTCGGTATGTTCAGTGTTCATATGCGAGAAACTTTGTCTGATACGTGTGCATAGAGCAAGCACCAGATGGTTCGCTGATTATGTTACTGTCAAGTACTGGCAATACTGTCTTAATTAGCGATCTCGCGCGAGGACAATCACCTGCTTTACCAGAGGACCGAGCTGTACAACCGGATGTCTTGCCTGCTGTATCCCCAGTTAGGACCAGTTTCGTCTCTGTAAAATCTCCAGAGACTCGGCCCTCGGCCATCAATTTCAGTTTGCTTCAAGAAGACATCAACATGGCATTTTCCGACTTCGGTATGCTCAGTCTTTTTATGCAAGAATGCGAGGAGCTTTATCTGATACGTTGTATATAGAGCAGGCACCAGATGGGTCACTGATTATGTCCTCCCCAAGCACCTGCGACTTCTATTCAAATGACGACCTCGCGCCTGGTTTATCAGGGGACCAGGCTGTCCAACCAGATGGCTCGCCTGTTTTACTCTCTCTAGGTGCCTATGTCGTCTCTGCAAATTTTCCAGAGACTCTTTCGGTCGTCAATTCAAGTTTACTTCAAGAAGACATCAGCATGGCACTTTCTGACCTAGGTATGTTCAGTCTATATGCAAGAAACGTCATCTGATATGCTGTATATAGAACAAGCACCAGATGGTTCGCTGGTTATGTTACCGTCAAGCACTTGTAGTACTGTCTTTGTTAACGATCTCGCGCCTGGTGTGTCAGGGGACCGAGCTGTGCAGCCAGATGGCTCGCCTGCTATATCTCCAATTATGGCCAGTGATGTCTCTGTAAAATCTCCAGATACTCTTTCGGGCGTCAATTCAAGTTTACTTCAAGAAGATATCAACATGGCATTTTCCGACTTCGGTATGTTCAGTCTTTTTATGCAAGAATGCGAGGAGCTTTATCTGATACGTTGTATATAGAGCAGGCACCAGATGGTTCACTGATTATGTCCTCCCCAAGCACCTGCGACTTCTATTCAAATGACGACCTCGCGCCTGGTTTATCAGGGGACCAGGCTGTCCAACCAGATGGCTCGCCTGCTTTACTCTCTCTAGGTGCCTATGCGGTCTCTGCAAATTTTCCAGAGACTCTTTCGGTTGTCGATTCAAGTTTACTTCAAGAAGACATCAGCATGGCACTTTCTGACCTAGGTATGTTCAGTCTATATGCAAGAAACGTCATCTGATATGCTGTATATAGAACAAGCACCAGATGGTTCGCTGGTTATGTTACCGTCAAGCACTTGTAGTACTGTCTTTGTTGACGATCTCGCGCCTGGTGTGTCAGGGGACCGAGCTGTGCAGCCAGATGGCTCGCCTGCTATATCTCCAATTATGGCCAGTGATGTCTCTGTAAAATCTCCAGATACTCTTTCGGGCGTCAATTCAAGTTTACTTCAAGAAGATATCAACATGGCATTTTCCGACTTCGGTATGTTCAGTCTTTTTATGCGAGAATGCGAGGAGCTTTATCTGATACGTTGTATATAGAGCAGGCACCAGATGGTTCACTGATTATGTCCTCCCCAAGCACCTGCGACTTCTATTCAAATAATGACCTCGCGCCTGGTTTATCAGGGGACCGGGCTGTCCAACCAGATGGCTCGCCTGCTTTACTCTCTCTAGGTGCCTATGTTGTCTCTGCAAATTTTCCAGAGACTCTTTCGGTCGTCAATTCAAGTTTACTTCAAGAAGACATCAGCATGGCAATTTCTGACCTCGGTGTGTTCAGTGTCCATATATATGCGAGAAACTTCGTCTGATACGTGTACATAGAGCAAACACCAGATGGTTCGCTGATTATGTTACCGTCAAGCACTTGCAGTACTGTCTTTGTTGACGATCTCGCGCCTGGTTTATCAGAGGACCGGACTGTACAACCAGATGGCTCGCCTGCTTTAACCCCTCTAAGTGCCTATGTCGTCTCTGTAAAATCTCCAGAGACTCGATCGTCGGCCGTCAATTCAAATTTACTTCGAGAAGACATCAACATGGCTTTTTCTGACCTCGGTATGTTCAGTGTTCATATGCGAGAAACTTCGTCTCATACGTGTATATAGAGCAAGCACCAGATGGTTCGCTGATTATGTTACCGTCAAGCACTTGCAGTACTGTCTTTGTTAACGATCTCGCGCCTGGTTTGTCAGGGGATCGAGCTGTGCAACCAGACGGCTCGCCTGCTATATCTCCAATTATGGCCAGTGTTGTCTCTGCAAAATCTCCAGATACTCTTTTGGGCGTCAATTCAAGTTTACTTCAAGAAGACATCAACGTGGCATTTTCCGACCTCGGTATGTTCGGCCTTCATGTGCGAGAAACTTCATCTGATACGTTGTATATAGAGCAGGCGCCAGATGGTTCCTTGATTATGTCTTCCCCAAGCACCTGCAATTTCTTCTTAAATGATGACCTCGCGCCTGGTCTATCAGACGTCCGAGCTATACAACCAGATGGCTCGCCTGCTATAGCTCCTCTGAGCACCAATGTCTTCCCTGCAAAATTTCCGGAGACTCTTTCTGTCGTCGATACAAGTTTACTCCAAGAAGGCACCGACATGGTATTTTCTGACCTTAGTATGTTTCAGTCATGTACGAGAAACGTCATCTGATGCGTTGTACTTAGTGCAGGCGCAAGATGGTTCTCTGATTATAATGTCACCCTCAAGCACTCATGACACTGTCTTCGTTAACGATTTCGCGTCACGACAATCTTTTGATTTATCAGGGGACCGGGCTGTACTACCAGACGATTCGCCTGCCATAACTCCTCTGAGTACCAGTGTCGTCTCTGTAAACTCACCAGAGACACTTTCGGTTGTCAATTCAAGTTTACTTCAAGAAGACGTCACCGTGGAAGTTTCCGACCCCGGTATGTTTAGCGTCCTCATGCGCGAAAATGCCCATCTAATACGTTGACTATAGTGCAGGCACCAGATGGTTCACTAATTATGTTCACCTCAGGCACCCGCAATTCCTCCTCAACATACAACCTCGCGCCATCCCAGCGTCATAACTCACTTGAAGATCACTTGCCTGACCCGTCGTCCGCTGAGCTAGGATCTAGAGAGGGCCATTTTCCAGCCGTGCTAGGCAGTGTATCTCAAAATTTACCTTGGATTTCGCTCGATGCCCAGGTTCACGTGGACTCTGTAGCAGCTGCAGACGGGTCTCTTATTTTATCGCCTCTGCAACTGGATGCCATTCTTCAACCCATATCGGGGGTCAATCCCATCGTCCACGACAATCATCTCCAAGCTAACTGCACCAATTTATCACATGGTTCCGTTATAAAATCTCTGCACTGTGATGGTGATTCCCAGCCTATACGCTCGAACTGCCCGGGTTGCACCGACAATGAGGTGCAAGCGAGTTGCCCCTTGGCCAAAGACGGTTCCCTTGTCTTCCCATCGCTGCAGCCAGATTTTTCACTCCAATTTTTCACCCCAAATGAGGCCGCCGGCCATGACAACCGTCATGACAATGAAGCTCAAGTGAAATGGTCCAGAGTGGGCGATGGCTCCATCATTATGGCGCCTATGAATCCAGCTACTTCCTATGAACATCTTTATCCACAGCTTATAATTCACGATGAGCGCCTTGCACTCGATTCCATTGGCGCCTGTGATCAACTTCAAATCAATCATGAAACGGACGTCGCCGGGGATGGTTCCCTGATATTAAGTCCAATGTCTCCACGGTCTTCCCAAGATATTGATCTTCGTGAGTATTATTTCGGCCTAGTCTAGGATCTCATTATTCATATACATTACCAGCTTCTGTAAACAGGTCGGAAGAACCAGGTCACTCTGGTTGCTCAGTTTGGTTAGATGGATCATTAGTTTTATCACCATTACCGTCTACGGTTTCAACCCCTCAAATACACTTTCCTGCTTGCCCCAGTGCTCAAACTTTTGGGGACCCATTCCAGAGCTCAACACGAAATCAACTCGGTAGCAAGTCAACGGGACGACTCTCGGATGGTTCCTTGAAATTTGGAAATGAACTTCTAGTAATCCCATTCTTAATTAATCTGTTAGTTCGGTCTGACTTTGTCCTAGGAGACTATATACCACTGCGCCATCAATAGTGACGCCGTACGTTGTGCATCACATGAAGTGTAAACCATTAACAATGCCCCTTTAATTGTTAGAATGACCTTGCGACACGACATGATCTCGCTGGCCTAATCCTGGCCCTCCAGGGCGACCCTTCAAGAAATCGAAACATAACGGCCGCGCAGTCTAGATCAACAAGATCGGCTGATTCAACTGGAGAGGATGGAGAGGAACTTCCGGCAAAAAATTTCATTCCGCAACCTCGTGGACGTAGTCGCAATATTTTCTTGGTATGCCGCATTTAACTATTGAGCAACATGGGCAATAACACAACTTTTAGAACGATATTCGAAAACATATGAGAGTCATGCTGAAACGAAAGAAGGTGGGAAACAAAGTTCTTCCAGCGTTGGCTTCAATATCCATATCGTCAATTCAACATTACTTCGAGACCAAATCACGCGAAAACGGCCCTGGCGAAGATAAATTCATACTCGTATTGGACAAGAGCCTTCTGACTTCAGATGACTATGCTGAAGCGGCAGATTTCTGGAACGCTCGGGCTTGTCACCTTTTCGTCAAGTCATTCCTTCGCGCTCACCCAGAACGCAAAAAATTGGACAAGCAAAGGGTTCGAGATGCCTTTTACGGTCACGTCTTTCACCTTAAGAACGAGTATCATCGTTCTATCGTAAATCCTGACGCTTCACAACCTGGAGCCCGAAAAAGTCGACGACAAAAAGTCGACGACGCGAAGAAAGCTGCCATGGCAAGGAAACGCGGGGTAAGTAAGGCTGCCTTCCAAATAAGCTAATAACTTACCTTTTTGGTGTTGTTAGCGCAAAGATCGATACGTTAGAATATGCGTTTCACTACAAAGTGTCCCGGGAGTGGCCAACATGCTGGCGACGCTGCGACGCTTACCTGCAAGCGCCTTCAGTGGAGACGAGACTGAAGCGCCAACATCCCGCCGCTTACGCATTGCCACGATTAGAGGAAGGGCAGGCCATGTCCAAGTCTTTATGGATGCTTTGTATGACCTGTCACTGGTTTTCAGATACCCCAACGGCGTCTCCAACACCCGAGGCAACTTCATTCGTCCTCGCTTCCATCCCGAAAAGGAGGGCCAAGATTCGATTTTCGAGGCTGACGACGGACAAACAAAGTGGATTAAGAATGTTCCCTCCAACTTTTATGAACAGGAAATTATGGAGAAACTTACTGAAGAAAAACGCTTTCTTCTCAAAATTGGTCCCCAAGCAGACTTCGCGGTCCCAGAATCTGTCACGAAGTGAGAAATGTTTTTCCTATTGGGTTCCAGTGACTGAAATTGTCCAGGTTGATAAGGGAGACGCAGGTCTCAGGAAAACTAAGCTCACCGTCGGGATCGGAAGGGTCACAATCTCGGACGGGTTGATCATGAATTCGAACAAACAACAGGATTTACAAGACTTCCGTAACGTTGTATTTGCCTTAGTCTCCTACCAAGATCGTCTACTCGATTTGATTTGATTAAGCCTTGTATTTGTCTCTACATATTGTCGAAATAAGTCGTATATGTCGATCTTGAAGTTGCTGTGGGAAAATAATTGTGTGACGCGACATGACCGGTCAACATTGAATCACTCGCCTGCACTTTCTCTCTTTTTGGCTATACGACTTTATCTACAGTTCTCCTGATTAATCCTTCAGAAAGGTAAGCGGATAAACACTAAATGTCCGAATGACCTCATGCCTACTGCAGGTCCATGACGATTCGAAGAATCCACCCGGACCGCTTTGTCTTCTTCGATTCTTCGACATTCCAATTCCTCGATCCGCGAACCTGGACACTATGCCGGCTCATTTAAATTCAATCAATGATTTAGGTCGATCAGCTAAAGTCTAGTGTTTATTAGAACTTCATTATCGCTGCACTGTCAGGATGTAAAGTTTTTTTCGAAGGATGCCCAAGGAATCCAAATGACTATGTGGACTGAACCTTCTTCGATCCCATGCTCCGTATAGTATGGGGCGTCGTGTACTTCAGTTTGCGAGGCCTATCGCTCCTCCTTTGTCGAGGGATGACAGTCAAAAAAAAACTTATCAGTATATCTCTGGCCTTCTTCCCAGTTTCAACCTGTCGCTTCTATATCGGCTCAGTCCACATAAATTCCTAGGACAACCACACTGATCTGCCTCCTCAAAGATGCAAAAACTCAAAGGGAAGAAAGTGGAAATGTCTCCTCGACCGCTTCTTTGGCATTCAGGCCCGTTGGTGTGTCCGACTTCTCTAATATTTCATACGAAGAACAGCAAAAGTGAAAGGACAGCACAACCGTGGTCGGGCAAAGGTCGGGCTACATATGTCCTTGCGTTTTCGTTGGTAATTGTTCCACCCGTTCGTTACCCGCTTTCGTCTGCTTTTCTCGGTCAGCGCCAAGCCTGCGCTCGGATAATCCGGAGTACCAGCACTCTGCCGCCTCTGGATATGATGGACAATGTACATCTATGTACATCCTCTATCGCGTGCGTGAACTGGCTCAGGACATGGTGGTATGTAATTGAACGCACTCCACTTCGGCAATGCTGGCATTTCTGGGCTATGGTGCCAAAAGTTGAATTAAACATCACGCGTATATCGACTGTCCGTATAAAGCAGATGAGTACGTACCAACTGTATGGAAAATGAGAAATTTGTCAGCGCCGAAAATATTCTTCCAGTGTCTATCAGCCCTGGAAGGAAAACAATCCCTTGTGCTCCTAAACAGTGCTCCTAAACAGGCCAGCCGTAAACGTTATAACCCAGCGATTTATAATGGTGTACCCACTCTGTCCATCTGCATACTTCGTTGCCGCCAGAATGTTGTGGACGTAAATCTTGACCGTGGGTCTTAGGACGTCCGACGAGGATAATGGAATATAGGCTATGGATTATGTTGTCTGACTAGACTGGTACCAGTACTATGGGGGGGTTTAAACATGTGACGATGATCGTTGGCCGATCGGAGTCAAAAACAAACTCCGTCAGGATTCGGGACTGTCGTGTCGTTATACGTTAACCATCATGCCTGTTGCTTCGAAAGGTTTTTTGTGAGTATTACTGAGTATACCCTGCGAATAGGTTTTGTCGCTGACAGCCTTTTCTAGAAGCGCGAAATTGCAGCCTAATGAGAGCCTGAAGTGCATCCCTGGCGCCCACGTTGATCTTATCAGCCTTGCGTGCCACACAGATGTAAAAATGCGCGTCAGCATCGTTATGACGCATAGGCCAGGAGCGTCAGATCAGATGATCACGACAACTCTAGCGTCATTCGATACGCGCTCTGTGAGTGGTTGCTTAAAAAATGTACTACAAAATTTATATCATATTTGAATTTGCAGCCGAAGCATTTGGTTCTGAATATCCGCCTTCAAAAGGGCCATACATACAGCTTCGAGACTCGAGGGGACAGGTTAGTGCTGTGTGGATATCCTTGATGGATTCATGCTGAGACTTGATGGCCTAACTAGCACAATTTTTTACCTGACTGGTTGCTTTGTTGGTACGTTCCAGACCCTGGAAACTTTTTTTGGGCTGAAACTGGGATGTTCAGATGAAGATAATCCACAACAAACAGAACTTATTCATGAACCACTTTCATCATCCCTGCAAGTGCTTTCTCACCATTCTTTATTTCAATCTAATTTACAAGAGAAAACAGGGTGAAATCAGCTTCTATATCTGAATCAGAAACCCAGGACAAGGACTCAGTCATGAATGATGATTCAAATCAAGGTGCTAGTTCATCAGATGATGACTTTGAGGAACCTCAATCCAAAAGGAAGAAACACACGTGAAGTCAGAAATGTGACTTTAACCTGGAAGTGCAGGATCAGGATACCACATTAGCCATCATAATTGGATCAGTTGAATAAAGAATGTCATAGTTGACAGCAGATATACATGCATCATGATGATGGGCAGAATAAGATCTGGGAAATATTCTTGGTTTGGAGACACCTGGGCCATTTTTAGTTAGACATATAAAGCATACAACAGGAGGAAAACCCCCAATGAACTATAGCACACTCATGGCACTTCAGGCTAGTTGCAATGTGTCAGGATCCTGAGGATGGTGGGAGACCAAAGCAGGGCAATGGCTGCCCTTTGAAGCCACCAACAGATTCGGACATAAGGTTCAGTTCAGGAACTGGTCATAAATAGAGAAAAGAGCAACGGAGTGCAAAGAATTTAGGATGGAAGGAAATACACAAACATTTCCTCCAAATGAGCAATTGTAAACATATGCATGTCATGACGAAGGACAGGAAATCACTGAGAGCAGAAGTCACACGAAAGTACACAGGACCGAGCTCTGTTGGGGTGAACGAGTACCCAGTACAAAAAACAGAAAAGACTGCTATGTACGAAAGGTATCGGTGCTATAACAAATGTGTGTATGGTGTGACCGAGCCTTACCATAGGCTGTCGATTTGCAGAAGATATGCAAAATAGATATTAGAGATGTTCTGGAACCATGGTAGAAAATGCGTAGAATTCAAATGGAATCTTGAGAGTGAAAGGGAGTGAAAGTACGGAATCCAGAAGGATTCCAAGAGGTCGGGACGGAAAAAAGGACGGCGAAGTAATGGTCAACGGCCCACCCTAATCCATGGTCGCCGGTAGAAAGTTATGGACGGAATTCGAGGAGTCCATTTGGAATTCGTAGGCATACACCGAGTGAGAAAAGAGTACCTGGGGCTATGAGGCGAGAACGAGCATTGGTGGAATGGTGGCAACTATCTGCAGAAGGTGTTCCAGTATACGTATGTTAAGAACGTTTTGGAAATGAAATTGACTCGAAACAGGCCGATCGATGGGTGGAAAAGGAATGCGTAGAATCCAGGATAGAATCTCAAGAATGTTAGAGAGCGATAGTACGGAATCCAGATGGATTCCAAGAGGTCAAAACGGAAAAAAGGACGGCGTCGAGTGAATTGTTAAACGGAAGCAATGAACGGCCGGTCATTTACCTAATGAAGGGTTCAGAGGATATATGAGAACATAAGTTGCATGCATACAGAACAGAAACGTACATCTTTTCAGTCTGAGCTCATGACCAAACCAGGCAGCTAAATCGTCTTTCCATTTGATATGCGACTCGTGAATTGAAACCTTAGGCAAGATACTGGAACAAGAGTGTCAGAAATGGCAGGGAGTAACGGAGCGTTTGATCAGACAGACCTTGAGCACTTCTCCAAGCTCTCCTCAGTAAGATCCCCTTGTATCATTGAAAGACGAAATTTCAACCAGAGGAATCAACCTAGCACTCTTCAGATTTGCGTACACTGAGAACGAAAAATTAAGTCTTACGGGTGCCATTTTCATTTCATTACATGTCCACGCTGACAGGGTATTGCAGGCTTCGAATTCTAATATTAATGCCGGTCTTAACGACTTTCTAGTGCATTCTGCGCCAGGTTGGTCTGTCGTTGAACCAACAGAGATAGCACCGCCAGAGGGAACTCTCGAAGCGTGTTGACGACGAAAGACCCTCGTAGATCTAATTTTAAAGGCGGCTATGAGAACGTAACAAACGATGCCGACATGGACCAGAAATGTACAATACATACAGTAAGTAAGACTTGGCGCCGAATGTTGACAACGTTGGCGACCAATCGTCTTCTATTGGCCTTCATAACGTCTCGACATATTGTGATAATAAATGTGTCGGAGCCAACACTTCCATCATCCTAACCTAATTCATTTACACGGTCATCGAAATCATTCACACAAAACTGAGAGAGGTTCGACTTACCACACATCTGGAATGGATTGAGGAGTTAACTTCGTTAAGTAAGTCCGAGTTGATATGACATCTAGGTAACATGAGTATTACCTTCACAAGAAAAAGCAAAAACCACTAACAAGTACCCGAGGCCTGCGCAAACGCGTCAAAGAGGTCGAGAGGCTAAAGGGGAAAAGCAACATCGCGTTCGACGCCGAAAAACTGCAGGAGGCGCTAGATCGATACCTCGTCCACTTAGGCTCAAGATCGCACTCGCGCGCGAGGTCGTCCTCCTCCGTCGGCCAGTTCGAGCGCTCCGAGTCTACGAAGAATCTCGCTGCGTCGTCGAGAGCCATGGCCGCCTTCGCGGGGAGCCACGGTGGCTCTTGTCATAGGGGGCAATGCGGGCGATTTCACCGGGTATGTCAGCGATGGTGATCTTATTCCTGGCAATCCGATCATCCCAAGCAATTTTGTGCGGTTGGCGGCTGGGCCTACACTATTGAGAGCCAAGTAAGTTTTTCTATGCTTTTCTTGTGAATGTTTCTTTGGTGGGAAATTGACTAACCGATCGTGTTGGTCTTGTAGTGATCCAATTACAAGACCCATGCAAAGATTGAAACTATCGACTTAGCAACTGGCCCAAATTCGTAGAGTTCCAGCTTTTGAGCACATGATTCAGATACAGTCCAATATAAAAGTCTGGTGACGGAGACATCAGAATACGAAGCAAGCGAAAAACGAGTTGATCACACAAACTCACCAACCAGCCAAAATGCAGATCAACCAACAAACAGAGACAGCCAGACGGCCAGACGGCGATACTCGCCTTCTGATCAACCCACAAAGCATACGCGGAGGTTCATGCGACAGAAAAGGCCGCAACATGCAAATTTTCATTTCATTACATGTCCACGCTGACAGGGTATTGCAGGCTTCGAATTCTGATATTAATGCCGTCTTGACAACTTTCTAGTGCATTCTGCGCCAGGTTGGCTGTCGTTAAACCAACAGAGATAGCACCGCTAGAGGGAACTCTCGAAGCGTGTTGACGACGAAAGGCCCTCGTAGATCTAATTTTAAAGGCATCTATGAGAACGTAACAAACGATGCCGACATGGACCAGAAATGTACAATACATACAGTAAGTAAGACTTGGCGCCGAATGTTGACAACGTTGGCGACCAATCGTCTTCTCTTAGCCATCATAACGTCTCGAAATATTGCCACACTTGTAATGATAATAAATGTGTCGGAGCCAACACTTCAATCATCCTAACCTAATTCATTTACACAATCATCAAGATCATTCTCACAAAATCTGAGGGAGGTTCGACTTACAAAACATCTGGAATGGGTCGAGGAGTTATCTTCGTTGATTACTCCGAGTTGATATGATATCTAGGTATAGTTAGACATGACTATTACCTTCACAAGAGAAAGTAAAAATTACTGACCAGTACCCGAAGTCGAAGATGAGGACAATGGAAGAGCGATCCCGACTGAAATCCAAACCCTAGCTCTCAAGTGAGAACGGTGGTCGGCACGAGATATGAAAAAGGGCCACAAACCAAATAAACACACGACTCTCCATCCGACTTCGCCCGAAATAGCGGCGACATGCCTGACAGCATCTAAACCGAGATACGTGAGGAGTCTCTTCAAAATGGAGAAGTTCAGCCCAATAAACTTACCGCCTGTTTAAACCGACATAGCCCCTGCCTTCAGCGTTCGTCCATTCTTCAAACAATGTTGAGTTCGGCAGAACCTGGATAAAAAACATGAGAAGTCTGTTCCACAGCCGATTCGAGCATTACTGACTGTCATACACCTCGCAAAGTCATAGTCTACATTGAATCCATATCTCAGAGAATCAACTGCTCTCGGTTCCTAAATTAGAAGATGTAAGGAATACTTCCAACGGCAATAAGATTGAAACTATCAAATTAAATTACCGATTGTCCCAAATTCGGAGAGTTTCAAAAATTTTCAGCACATGATTCGGCGTCCGTCCAATATACAAGTCTGACGAGAGAGACATTTAGAAAATGAAAGAAGCGAAAACGAGTTGATCCGACGAACTTCTCAGCCACCCAGAATTCGGGCAACCTTGGGCAACAAACATAGACAGCCAGACGGCGATACCACGCTCGAAGCATCGCTTTCAGATCAACCGACAAAGCGTAGGCTGAGGTTCGTGTAATAGGAAAGGCCGAAGTCGAGATTCGTTGTGCACATGTTCAATATCTAGATGATGAAGGATGAGGAACTCTTCGTAAAAGAAAACGACGAAACTACTACCTTGAGGCTGAGTGTACCAAGGAGAAGAGATATGTTAATCATGAGATCCGTCCATCAAGGCTCAGATGCCGCGCCTAAACAAGAAACCGTATACATAAGGATGTCAATGTGGCCTGCGAGAAGAGGCCACGAACCTGAAATCCTGTGAATGCTGAAGGCTCAGCCCGGCCGCCTCATCGTTTTCGTGCAATTCGCTCGGCCTTGGATTTGCTTGCCAACAAACATAGATATCCAGCCCGCAGTACCATGCGTGAGGATATCTAGACGAAGCACGCATCCATGCGTTAGACTTCGAATCGACTTGCAATCCGTAGAATCCGGCCCTGGATTTGCCTGCTAACGAACATAGATATCCAGCCCGCGCCGCGCCTAAACATGAAATCATATACATAAGAATGTCAACGTGACCTGCGAGAAGAGACCACGAACCTGAAAGAAGGCTCGGTCCTAATATTGGCAAGACGATATGCTTGAGGGCAAGTGGTCAGAGATACCTTCCTAAAATAAAAAGGAAAGCTAGACTCACTGCCTGCCCCATCGTATTCGTGTAATTCGCTCGGCCTTGGATTTGCTTGCCAACAAACATAGATATCCAGCCCGCAGTACCATGCGTGAGGATATCTAGACGAAGTACGCATCCATGCGTTAGACTTCGAATCGACTTGCAATCCGTAGAACCCGGCCCTGGATTTGCCTGCTAACGAACATAGATATCCAGCCCGCGCCGCGCCTAAACATGAAATCATATACATAAGAATGTCAACGTGACCTGCGAGAAGAGACCACGAACCTGAAAGAAGGCTCGGTCCTAATATTGGCAAGACGATATGCTTGAGGGCAAGTGGTCAGAGATACCTTCCTAAAAAAAAAGGAAAGCTAGACTCACTGCCTGCCCCATCGTATTCGTGTAATTCGCTCGGCCTTGGATTTGCTTGCCAACGAACATAGATATCTAGCCCGCAGTACCATGCGTGAGGATATCTAGACGAAGTATGCATCCATCCGTTAGACTTCGAATAGACTTGAAATCCGTCTACGAGAACCTGGCCGCCTCATCGTTTTCGTGCAATTCGCTCGGCCTTGGCTTTGCTTGCCAACAAACATAGATATCCAGCCCGCAGTACCATGCGTGAGGATATCTAGACGAAGCACGCATCCATGCGTTAGACTTCGAATCGACTTGCAATCCGTAGAACCCGGCCCTGGATTTGCCTGCTAACGAACATAGATATCCAGCCCGCGCCGCGCCTAAACATGAAATCATATACATAAGAATGTCAACGTGACCTGCGAGAAGAGACCACGAACCTGAAAGAAGGCTCGGTCCTAATATTGGCAAGACGATATGCTTGAGGGCAAGTGGTCAGAGATACCTTCCTAAAAAAAAAGGAAAGCTAGACTCACTGCCTGCCCCATCGTATTCGTGTAATTCGCTCGGCCTTGGATTTGCTTGCCAACAAACATAGATATCCAACCCGCAGTACCATGCGTGAGGATATCTAGACGAAGTACGCATCCATGCGTTAGACTTCGAATAGACTTGCAATCCGTGTACGAGAACCTGGCCGCCTCAACCTGGCCGCCTCATCATTTCCGTGCAATTCGTTCGCTCCCAGTCGGCCTTGGATTCGCTTGCCAACAAACATAGAGAGGTCAAACATCCATCCCGCAATACCATGCGTGAGGATATCTAGATGAAGTACGCAGCCATGCGTTATACTTCCCCCCTTGATTTGACTTGTAAACCGTGCATCAGAATTTAGCCATCAGTGCCGCTGAGCGATGAAGGAATGAAGGAGTGTAGAGTTACTGTTCAAGAGGAACTTCAAGGAACTTGATGCATTCCGCATCATCCCTAGCGTGTCACGTGTGTCACTTGTCACAAGGCTTGAGGAACTTCTCTAGACTCTACGTTTACCTGCCATGCGATGAGATCATCGCCTTCGACCCGTCTCTTTAATCCAAACTCAGCCTAGCTAGGACCTTCGATCTCAATCTCTATCTTAATTTCGAAACTTCAATTCGGTGTCTCCGAACTTCGACTACAAGGCTTCAAGCTTCAACTCGACTCTGATTGTCTGATGTCAACTTTGTCCCTAATATCAAGAAGCACTCCGTTCGCTTTAATTTCGTGAGTACTGCTATGCAATCACAACTTTCGTTAGTTCAGCTTCGTCTTCACAGGGACAACGTTGCTCGTGTTTCGATCGCCCTAATGTGTGCTCCTTCCACAGTGAACGGTCAATGACTCCAAGTAGTAAGCCCGTGATGGACCCCATCTTAGTTTTTAACATCTGACCACATTGCCGTATGCCCACCTTTCTCAGCTCGTAGATTCAGTATACATTGAGGAACTTCCCTCTCTACGTTTCTATGAGATCATGGCAAAGATACCCGCAATTTAGCCAACAGCGCAGGCTCCAGCTACGGGGTTTTTGGTTCGTATCTTCTCTTTCGTATATCTTCCCCATTCTTATCCTACGTGTAGCGTCATTGCGCGGAATCACATTCTTCGACTTCCTCGAGGTGATTCATTCTGTGACCTGTGTGGGCGTACAGCAATTGATTCTTTCTCAGTTGAGTCCCTTTACGAACCTTTCTTTGCCGAGCTATTTACTGTACGCCGAGCAATTATTATATTTTTACCGTCGACAGGTGCCTGGCGGATTCAGTTCCTCTTCGACTCGTGAAACACACAGATCCCAGTCTATCTCGTTCCTGGAAATGCTTGCGAGTGACCGGTGACCGCGCATGTTTTGTGGGTTGGTTGTAACCTTCCAGCGTTGACGCCTAGTTGCGTACTCCGTCTAAATGAGTCCTCTCGTATCGAGGTGGATACTGGACTTGTAGGATTCCGGTCCTTCTCTGGCACTGAGCGAGGTGGGCGGTTGTCGGATCTTGGGCAGTCGCAGGCCACAGCGAACAATCTGGCCGCGCTGCAAAGAGTTTCGGGATGTTTGATCTCAGATCGATGCACATTTCAAACCCCTTCTCGGATCATAGATATAGACTACGGCGGTCAGATTCAGTATACATTCATCTTCACCGCCATCCAGATGCTCATGCCGCCTGTTGCCCTTCTTGATGTAAGTTCGGCGTCAAGAACTTTTACAATGGTAGCTTCCAAAGGCTCGAGCGATCACGTTTATTATGAAGAGCGATCAGGAAACACTCGACCGCACACCCCTACTGTCAATTTTCAACATTCAAGTTGGACACCTTTTATCAACGTTTGACTCTAATTCTTTGATTTATATAGAGATCTTGTGGGCATAGGAATCGATGAGCCCTGGAGGTTTAACCTAGGCATGCCCTTAACTTCTTGCCACCGACGAATGAGTGCGGGTGTCACCGAGGTACGTTTAGACGCTAGATTTAGATCCTGTCTCGCTGTGCAGCACCTGTCATCGTCGATCAGATCTACATAGATGACAGACTTGATTTATTTTTGATCCTGGAATTAGGAAATGCAGTGGCTGTACAGCAGGGGTCGATCAGATTTAGATGTCGCAGATCCAGAAATTTAAATGGGCTAGATTTAATTTGAGTTTCGGGAGTCACTTGGTGGCTGTACATTTGATGATCGAACATCGGACAAGGACCAAATAGGATACTGTCGACGTCAACAGCTGTCTACTTGTGGATTTCGCAACATAAATCAGTGAAAGAAACGCACTGGTGCTGAGGAAATCAGAGACTCGACTTTTGAAGGTAGGGGGCTGAGCTCGGAATTCAGTTGAATCCGCAGAACCAGGGCAGAAAATCTAGGAGGGAACTTGGAAGAGATGAGACGAACACCCTAGAAGCAAATGAGGAGCGAAATGATGCAGCCCATGATGGGATCAAGGATGTCTTGTCTGGAGTTTGAAGAGAATTATTTTGCTCTGTATCGCTCTAGAATGTATGTCAGAGAATTCAGTATAACTTCGAAGGTGATTCAGTTAGGCGAAACCTACCTTCAGCACCAGAAATATGTCCACGTTTTGGAAATCAAATGTCGAATGCTCCGATGAGATCAATTCTACTCGCACAACACAACCCAGACAATTGTCAACGACCAAGAAACGTGGAGACTCAACTTGCAGGGAGCAACATACGCAATCACGCGTTAACTCCTTAGCCCGATTATAATTTATCAACAAGCAATCCGTGCGTGAAGTGCGTGATGATCCAGAGCCTGAGTAAGAAGCCATTTCGGGAAGCGCCTCAGACGTATGGTGTGTATGGCTCCGAGTGATAGGGTCAACGTTCCAATTCCCATCCAGTGGTTGCGGGCGCATTGTTATGTTGGGAATCTATGGAATCCGCATGGAATTCGGCATTATACGCGGAGTCCGACAGAAATTTGAGGTGCTCTGCGATACGAAGGAGCAATAAAAAGCGTTGGTTTAAAAAACCCGGCAGTATAACTTGGTTTGGCTGAGCTAATTGCAATGAGCCTGAGGTCGTTCCAATGTCAAGCGCCCGAGGAGGCTGAAACTGGATGTCGCAGATCCTTTTCTTCCGATCGAGCAGGTCGTGGCGATTCAACCTGCCGAAGATGTCCACAAGCCATAGATAGGCCACCGTATGATGTGATGAGTAGAAAAAGGACGGAATGCGTGGAATCCAAGATGGAATCTGGGATGTTAGTGCGCGAAAGTACGGAATCCATCAGAATTTCAAGAGGTCGGAAAGGAAAGAATAGACGGTGTCGCGTGAATTTCCAGAGGGAATTGTCGGGATATGGCGACAAACGAACGGCTTGTCGTTTCTGATGAAGGGTTTGAAGGAAATATGAGAATTGATATATAGATTTGAAACGATCACACTCCGAGAACCTACGTTGGTACCCGGGCGGTAGCTAGTAACCAAATCGTCTTTCCATTAAACATTTCGATAAGCGACTCAATGAATTGAAACATTAGCTGAAATATATACTCTCAGCTGGACCAAGAGGTGGTGGAAGGCATCGGACTCGGAACGTTTGGTCAGACACTGGCAAACCTCTGTAATTTTAAAAGCAACTTGTGGCGCGTGCCGCGCTCAAGAACACGTGGAAACAAAGGAAAACCACTGCATTCGCAGACCATTCCGCCACTTATACTTCTCAAAAGCAAATCATATTCCAAGATTCCAATCGACGAAGATTATTCATTCAGCTCTCCACTCCCAATGTCTCAGCCTGAGGGCTCTCAATTTCTCTCAGCTCTCTTCCTTCTTTTTTTTCAAAGGCGTAATACCCTCGACAGGACGGCATCTCAAGTGGTATTCCCTCTCGATTACTACAGTGGCGCCAACTTGAACGTTGAAAACCAAACTTCCCTGAGGGATCCCAAACCCGCAGAGCGTCACACCACCACGGCCCGCACCGATGGGGAGGAAGCAGCCAGGATTTCCTTCCAGACGTGGAATTACACGATCCTCATCGTTTTACTGACCTTTGTGGGCACAGTGATTACTTTCTGGAGTCACTTACTCGTCGCTTCAGATATCACCAAAACTCTTTGCTGGCACAATTTGTTACCGCCGTCGACTTCAAATATTCTTTGCGATAAGACTTTCCCTTCCACGTACCACAAGTTGGCCAGCTTGTTCGGAATTCGCGATGATGATGGTCTACCATTAAATTTACCTTGCATGGACTTTGCCTTACGTGGAGCTGGTGCAAGTATAGTGCACGATCTTACATCACCAACCTACCAGCCACACAAATCTAACCTTCTGGACTGGTTAACGCTCCAGCAAGTTCCGGAAGTTAATTCTCCGATGATTGTCTTAGAAGATCAAACTACCATTGGGGATTGTTGGGAGTTCGAAGGTTCGCGTGGGCAGATAGCGGTTGAACTCTCCGACCCCGCCAATATCACATCAATGACTATTCATTATGCCCACCCGGCCACAATCCCAGTCAGGATGCTCGAAAAGGCGCCTCAATCGGTTACTTTGTGGGGTCTTGTGCCACAAGGGAAAGATTTACCTGCGTTGGATCTTGAAGTTCGATCTCCTTCGAAATTTTCATTGACTCGTGCTCTGCCAGCAGCAATCAGCAAGACCGACAGGTTCATTCCGTTACTGCATGCAAATTATAGCATGACAGCACCGTTTCACAAACAAAATTTTGCTTGCCGTTTGAAGGACGTGTGTGCAATGATGACTTTCAATATCATCATTATCGAGATTAATAGCAACTGGGGTTCGGACACAACTTGTGTTCATCACTTTGGCATCCATGGGTTGGTCAGTGAGGCATAATGTACCGTGTATGTGAATACTTTGAACTCGGATTTCACCTAAAAAAGATGTTGTTTTAATCAAATTTGAATTGCCGAGAGGTCATATATGTAGTCGATCATCGATCACCCTTGCTTCATTGTCAAAATCCAAATCGAGAGGATGTTCAGATAGGTAAGAATGCATAGAGGTTGCACGAACCAAGACTTTCTGGTCAATGTACATTAGCTTTCACAAGCAAAGGAGCTGGCAAGGTCCAGTGAGAACGTAGCTAGCAGAAAAGTACGACGATAGAGCCGAGGTGATGTTTGTAAATGACGAATTCAAATTCCTTGTCAAATGTGCCATGATGAACATCTGAAGTCTTTATTTATATCTATATTCAGAGAAGCTTCCAGCAGGAGAAGATCAGTCGAAGTCGACAGCGGAGCAACCCCACATCGAAAGTGACTCAGGGTACTCAAGTCCTCTCAGAATGCTGTGTGCGACGAAAAAGGCGCTGGAGCGGATCGTGAAGGTGAAGAAATAAGGAGGCGGCAGAAGAGTGGAGGATGTGCGAACGAGGAACCAAATGGTTCATCGTCCGGTCCACTTTGGAAAATTGACAATAACAATTCTTGGATGACGTCGTCATCTGAAGAACATGAGAATTAGAATCGCAATGGGGACATAAGCGAGAAAAAAGCAGTAGCATTGGTGAGAATCCACCACGAAAGGGACCAAGAGGCCCATTCAACAGGCAAAGCATAGAGGAAACAAGGTCAACCAACGTATCTTCATGCGCCTCGCTGCGCAGCTGTCCCAACCGGTTTGAAATGTGCATCGATCTGAGATCAAACATCCCGAAACTCTTTGCAGCGCGGCCAGATTGTTCGCTGTGGCCTGCGACTGCCCAAGATCCGACAACCGCCCACCTCGCTCAGTGCCAGAGAAGGACCGGAATCCTACAAGTCCAGTATCCACCTCGATACGAGAGGACTCATTTAGACGGAGTACGCAACTAGGCGTCAACGCTGGAAGGTTACAACCAACCCACAAAACATGCGCGGTCACCGGTCACTCGCAAGCATTTCCAGGAACGAGATAGACTGGGATCTGTGTGTTTCACGAGTCGAAGAGGAACTGAATCCGCCAGGCACCTGTCGACGGTAAAAATATAATAATTGCTCGGCGTACAGTAAATAGCTCGGCAAAGAAAGGTTCGTAAAGGGACTCAACTGAGAAGAATCAATTGCTGTACGCCCACACAGGTCACAGAATGAATCACCTCGAGGAAGTCGAAGAATGTGATTCCGCGCAATGACGCTACACGTAGGATAAGAATGGGGAAGATATACGAAAGAGAAGATACGAACCAAAAACCCCGTAGCTGGAGCCTGCGCTGTTGGCTAAATTGCGGGTATCTTTGCCATGATCTCATAGAAACGTAGAGAGGGAAGTTCCTCAATGTATACTGAATCTACGAGCTGAGAAAGGTGGGCATACGGCAATGTGGTCAGATGTTAAAAACTAAGATGGGGTCCATCACGGGCTTACTACTTGGAGTCATTGACCGTTCACTGTGGAAGGAGCACACATTAGGGCGATCGAAACACGAGCAACGTTGTCCCTGTGAAGACGAAGCTGAACTAACGAAAGTTGTGATTGCATAGCAGTACTCACGAAATTAAAGCGAACGGAGTGCTTCTTGATATTAGGGACAAAGTTGACATCAGACAATCAGAGTCGAGTTGAAGCTTGAAGCCTTGTAGTCGAAGTTCGGAGACACCGAATTGAAGTTTCGAAATTAAGATAGAGATTGAGATCGAAGGTCCTAGCTAGGCTGAGTTTGGATTAAAGAGACGGGTCGAAGGCGATGATCTCATCGCATGGCAGGTAAACGTAGAGTCTAGAGAAGTTCCTCAAGCCTTGTGACAAGTGACACACGTGAAACGCTAGGGATGATGCGGAATGCATCAAGTTCCTTGAAGTTCCTCTTGAACAGTAACTCTACACTCCTTCATTCCTTCATCGCTCAGCGGCACTGATGGCTAAATTCTGATGCACGGTTTACAAGTCAAATCAAGGGGGGAAGTATAACGCATGGCTGCGTACTTCATCTAGATATCCTCACGCATGGTATTGCGGGATGGATGTTTGACCTCTCTATGTTTGTTGGCAAGCGAATCCAAGGCCGACTGGGAGCGAACGAATTGCACGGAAATGATGAGGCGGCCAGGTTGAGGCGGCCAGGTTCTCGTACACGGATTGCAAGTCTATTCGAAGTCTAACGCATGGATGCGTACTTCGTCTAGATATCCTCACGCATGGTATTGCGGGCTGGATATCTATGTTTGTTGGCAAGCAAATCCTAGGCCGAGCGAATTGGACGAAAACGATGGGGCAGCCAGTGAGTCTAGCTTTCCTTTTTCTTTTAGGAGGGGATCTCTGACCACTTGCCCTCAAGCATATCGTCTTGCCAATATTAGGACCGAGCCTTCAGCATCCACAGGATTTCAGGTTCGTGGTCTCTTCTCGCAGGTCACGATGACATTCTGATGTATATGATTTCATGTTTAGGCGCGGCGGGGGCTGGATATCTATGTTCGTTAGCAGGCAAATCCAGGGCCGGGTTCTACGGATTGCAAGTCGATTCGAAGTCTAACGCATGGATGCGTGCTTCGTCTAGATATCCTCACGCATGGTATTGCGGGATGGATGTTTGACCTCTCTATGTTTGTTGGCAAGCGAATCCAAGGCCGACTGGGAGCGAACGAATTGCACGAAAATTATGAGGCGGCCAGGTTCTCGTACACGGATTGCAAGTCTATTCGAAGTCTAACGCATGGATGCGTACTTCGTCTAGATATCCTCACGCATGGTACTGCGGGCTGGATATCTATGTTTGTTGCCAAGCAAATCCAAGAAAACGATGAGGCAGCCAGTGAGTCTTATCTTTCCTCTTTATTTTTTTTTGCATTTCTTTCGTATTAACAGTCTTCGCAGCTTAAATGTCGCCTATCGCTTAAGATATGGCTGGCACTTTATCTTGCTCATGAGCCTTGATTTGGATAGTTGGTGAGTCCGTGTTCTGTAGGTCTATAGGACGGGATCTCTGACCAATTGCCCTCAAGCATATTGTCTTGCCAATATTAGGGCCGAGACTCCTGCATGTACAGGATGTCAGGTTCGTGGCCTTCTCTCGCAGGCCACATTGACATCCTTATGCGTACGATTTCATGTTTAGGCGCGGCATCTAAGCCTTGATGGACGGATCTCATGATCAGCATATCTCTTCTCCTTGGTACACTCAGCCTCAAGGTAAGGTAGTTTCGTCGTTTTCTTTTTCGAAGAGTTCTTCATCCTTCATCATCTAGATATTGAACATGTGCACAACGAATCCGACTTCTGCCTTTCCTATTACACGAACCTCAGCCTGCGCTTTGTCGGTTGATCTGAAATCGATGCCTCGCGCGTGGTATCGTCGTCTGGCTGTCTATGTTTGTTGCCCAAGGTGTTGCCCGAATTCTGGGTGGCTGAGAAGTTCGTCGGATCAACTCGTTTTCGCCTCTTTCATTTTCTAAATGTCTCACTCTCGTCAGACTTGTGTATTGGACGGACGCCGAATCATGTGCTGCAAAATCTTGAACTCTCCGAATTTGGGACAATCGGTAATTTAATTCGATAGCTTCAATCTTATTGCCGTTGGAAGTATTCCTTAAGAGCAGTTGATTCTCTGGGATATGAATTCAACGTAGACTGTGACGTTGCGAGGTGTATGACAGTCAGTAATGCTATCGAATCGGCTGTGAAACAGACGTCTCATGTTTTTTATCCAGGTTCTATGGAACTCAACACTGAAGGCAGGGGCCAAGTCGGTTTACACAGGCGGTAAGTTTATTAAGCCGAACTTCTCCATTTTGAAGAGACTCCTCATGTATCTCGGTTTAGATGCTGTCAGGCATGTCGTCGCTATCTCGGGCGAAGTCGGATGGAAAGTCGGGTGTTTATCTGGTTTGTGTGCCAATTTCATATCTCGTGTCGACCACCGTTCTCACTTGAGAGCTAGGGTTTGGATTTCAGTTTCGATGGTTCTTCCATTCTCCTCATCTTCGACCTTGGGATTTGTTAACTCCTCGATCCATTCCAGAGGTGTGGTAAGTCGAGCCTCCCTCAGATTTTGTGAGAATGATTTTGAATTAGGTTAGGATGATTGAAGTGTTGGCTCCGACACATTTATTATCATTACAAGTGTGGCAATATGTCGAGACGTTATGAAGGCCAAGAGAAGACGATCGGTTGCCAGCGTCGTCAACAATCGGCGCCAAGTCTTACTTAGTGTATGTATTGTACATCTCTGGTCCATGTCGGCATCGTTTGTTACGTTCTCATAGCTGCCCTTTAAATTTAGATTTACGAGGGCCTTTCGTCGTCAACACGCTTCGAGACGCTTCGAGAGCTCCCTCTGGCGGTGCTATCTCTGTTGGTTCAACGACAGACCAACCTGGCGCAGAATGCACTAGAAAGTCGTTAAGACCGGCATTAATATTAGAATTCGAAGCCTGTAATACCCTGTCAGCGTGGACATGTAATGAAATGAAAATTGGCACCCGTAAGATTTAATTTTTTTGTTCTCATTGTACGCAAACCTGACGAGTGCTAAGTTGATTCCTCTGGTTGAAATTTCGTCTTTCAACGATACAAGGGGGATCTTACTGAGGAGAGCTTGGAGAAGTGCTCAAGGTCTGTCTGATCAAACGCTCCGTTACTCCCTGCCATTTCTGACACTTTTGTTCCAGTATCTTGCCTAAGGTTTCAATTCACGAGTCGCATATCAAATGGAAAGACGATTTAGCTGCCTGGTTTGGTCATGAGCTCAGACTGAAAAGATGTACGTTTCTGTTCTGTATGCATGCAACTTATGTTCTCATATATCCTCTGAACCCTTCATTAGGTAAATGACCGGCCGTTCATTGCTTCCGTCTAACAATTCACTCGACGCCGTCCTTTTTTTCCGTTTCGACATCTTGGAATCCATCTGGATTCCGTACTATCGCTCTCTTGCATTCTACGCCTCCATTGATTTGTAGCCTATTCCGAGCCAACCTCATTGCCGAAACATCCACGAAATATGTGTACTGGACACCTTCGGCAGATAACTGCTGCCATTCCACCAATGTCCATCCTTGCCTCATCGCCCCATGTATTCCTCTGTGACTCGGCGTAATGCCTACGAATTCCAAGGCGACTCCATGGATTCCGTCCATAACTTTCTACCGGCGACCATGAATCAGGATGTGACGTTGACCGTGTTGGGGCCCATTCTGTCGCATAAATCCCGCGTACGCTTTGTGGGTTGATCACGGGGCAAGTATCGCTGTCTGGCTGCCTATGTTTGTTGGCCCAGGGTGCCTGCATCTTGGCTGTTGGGTAAGTTCGTCAGATCAACTCGTTTTTGCTTCCTTGTATTCTGATGTCTCTCTCATCAGACTTGTATATTGGACTCTACGAATTTGGGGTAATCAGTAAGTCGATAACTCCAATCTTGTCAAGCGGACTATTTGATTTTCTGGCTTCAATTCATCATTGGAATTGTTTTCTACGCTTGAATTTGAGCAATTGTTTCTCTGGGCTACGGAGTCAATGCAAGGTCGCGTAGACTGTGGCGCTGCATGTTGTATGCTTACCTTGTTGATGTCGTCCAGCCTCTTCTGTTTCGAATTCTAGTTCAAATTCGATCGGACGTGACCGGTTGACCGCCTCACCGTCCGTTCTATCGTTCTGCGGCACTGTCTGAGCATTCATGGTCAGCGTTTCCGCCAACAGTGCTGATATGTTCGAAGAAGAACTCTATTGTTTCTAGGTTGCGCGCCATGATGTGTCGTTTCGTCGTTTTCAACCCACCAACCGCATCATCCACTCCCCCCCAAATTTCTCTGGCCGGCACCAACTGGGTTTGCACAACAGAGGTCAATAAATTCGTCTGTGACATAGCATGTCAGAGGATTTGTATGTCACTTAGGTCTCAAGAGAAACAGGAATCCGCTATCTGAATTATGTGTTGGGGCGACAACCATAGCCCAAAGGACTTTTGGAGAGATAGGAAATTTTACTTTGAAGGGCAGTGCAGGAGTGGAGAACTAACCAACGAAAGAATTGTGTTTGAGAGTAGGCTCTGAAGGTCAAGAACAGACGACAGATCAATAGATTTATTAAGGATTATATGGGTTGCCATGTATGTATGTATGTATAACTTGAATCGTCGTGTATCAAAATTGAATCTTGAAAAGTAAAACGCTCGCGAAGAGGGTGATCCCGATACACAGCATCATTTGGACTTGAGAGTCCTTCCTAAGATCTGTGAAAGTCTGGAGGGCGTCGGTGATTCGCTTTAGGGAAGCCATGCCATCCCTAGCGTGCTCCTCAAGTTGGGCCTGACTTCAATAGTCAGAAAAGGTGCATTAGTTGGAAATGATATGGATGCCTACCGCTGCTAAGAGGGCGTCACGGAGCCTCTCAGGTTGGTGTATAAAATCTGCCTTGACGGCAAAGCGGAACTGTTTGATGATTTCTCGGTAGTCCTCGTCTGTGTGTTCGAGGCATCTAACCTCCATGAGCAGTCGTTCCTGACAACATTATAGTGTTATCCTCGAATAGTGTTGTACAAAACGACCACCAACTTACGGCCAATAGCTTTATGACACCATCAGAGCGGATAAGCGAAGCGGCTTCGGCACTCTGAACAGCAGCCTGGACTTCTACATGGTAGGTGTTCATCGTTTTCTACGGGTATGCGTAATTATCATCGTGTATTATAATGGACAGATGATTTTGAAGTTTACTGACCGTAAGTTTAATGACCTCTTCCATGGCCTTCTTGAATAACGTCGAATCTGGCTTCTTGTCGAAGCCACGGCCAAGTATGAGATGCGTTAAGAAAGTATCGTCCATGATATGAGACCGATGAGGGAAATGCGAGTGAGGGAAAGTGGCAAAAAGTCGCTCATGATATATACCGAAGTGGGGTCAAAGACAAGACCGCCCAGGCGTTACATGGCCAGGCGGCAAGAAATAGCGACAAAGATTTCTTGATGTTGCACGGGGGTCGTTTAGGGTCCATGGCCAAGTTCAAAATTTAAAACGGCATGACAATGGTTCGATGGTCCTCGACCTTTGGATGATGAAAGCAGGAGGAACACGACCTGGAACACGACCTGGAACAAAAGATGAATGACAGTCACGAGGGAAACTTCCGGGCCGGTCGTTCCAGCGGGTTCCGACCCTTCGAACCAAGAGGTCATTGACCTTGACGTCGAAGTTCGGAGACACCAAATTGAAGTTTCGAAATTAAGATAGGAATTGAGATCGAAGGTCCAGAAAGTAGGCTGAATTTGGATAAAAGAGACGGGTCGAACGCCATGATCCCATCGCATGGCAGGTAAACTTAGAGTCTAGAGAGAAGTTCAAGTTTTTCAAGAGAGATATTGTGACGAGTGACACACGTGACACGCTAGGGATGATGCGGAATCCATCAAGTTCCTTGAAGTTCCTCTTGAACAGTAACTCTACACTCCTTCATTCCTTCATCGCTCAGCGGCACTGATGGCTAAATTCTGATGCACGGTTTACAAGTCAAATCAAGGGGGGAAGTATAACGCATGGCTGCGTACTTCATCTAGATATCCTCACGCATGGTATTGCGGGATGGATGTTTGACCTCTCTATGTTTGTTGGCAAGCGAATCCAAGGCCGACTGGGAGCGAACGAATTGCACGGAAATGATGAGGCGGCCAGGTTGAGGCGGCCAGGTTCTCGTACACGGATTGCAAGTCTATTCGAAGTCCTAACGCATGGATGCGTACTTCGTCTAGATATCCTCACGCATGGTACTGCGGGTTGGATATCTATGTTTGTTGGCAAGCGAATCCAAGGCCGAGCGAATTACACGAATACGATGGGGCAGCCAGTGAGTCTAGCTTTCCTTTTTATTTTAGGAAGGTATCTCTGACCACTTGCCCTCAAGCATATCGTCTTGCCAATATTAGGACCGAGCCTTCAGCATCCACAGGATTTCAGGTTCGTGGCCTCTTCTCCCAGGTCACGTTGACATTCTTATGTATATGATTTCATGTTTAGGCGCTGCGCGGGCTGGATATCTATGTTCGTTAGCAGGCAAATCCAGGGCCGGGTTCTACGGATTGCAAGTCGATTCGAAGTCTAACGCATGGATGCGTACTTCGTCTAGATATCCTCACGCATGGTACTGCGGGCTGGATATCTATGTTTGTTGGCAAGCAAATCCAAGGCCGAGCGAATTGCACGAAAACGATGAGGCGGCCAGGTTCTCGTACAAGGATTTCAAGTCTATTCGAAGTCTAACGCATGAATGCATACTTCGTCTAGATATCCTCACGCATGGTATTGCGGGCTGGATATCTATGTTTGTAGGCAAGCAAATCCAAGGCCGAGCGAATTGCACGAAAACGATGAGGCGGCCAGGTCCTCGTACAAGGATTTCAAGTCTATTCGAAGTCTAACGGATGGATGCGTACTTCATCTAGATATCCTCACGCATGGTACTGCGGGCTGGATATCTGTGTTCATTACAAGCAAATCCAAGGCCGAGCGAATTGCACGAATACGATGGGGCAGCCAGTAAGTCTTGCTTTCCTTTTTTTTTTAGGAAGGGATATCTGACCTCTTGCCCTCAAGCATATCGTCTTGCCAATATTAGGGCTGAGCCTTCAGCATCCACAGGATTTCAGGTTCGTGGCCTCTTCTCGCAGGCCACATTGACATCCTTATGTATACGATTTCATGTTTAGGCGCGGCATCTGAGCCTTGATGGACCGATCTCATGATTAGCATATCTCTTCTCCTTGGTACACTCAGCCTCAAGGTAAGGTAGTTTCGTCGTTTTCTTTTTCGAAGAGTTCTTCATCCTTCATCATCTAGATATTGAACATGTGCACAACGAATCTCGACTTCGGCCTTTCCTATTACACGAACCTCAGCCTACACTTTGTCGGTTGATCTGAAAGCGATGCCTCGCGCGTGGTATCGCCGTCTGGCTGTCTATGTTTGTTGCCCAAGGTTGCCCGAATTCTGGGTGGCTGAGAAGTTCGTCGGATCAACTCGTTTTCGCTTCTTTCATTTTCTAAATGTCTCTCTCTCGTCAGACTTGTGTATTGGACGGACGCCGAATCATGTGCTGAAAGATCTTGAACTCTCCAATTTTGGGACAATCGGTAATTTAATTCGATAGCTTCAAGCTTATTGCCGTTGGAAGTATTCCTTACATCTTCTAATTTAGTAACCGATATCGCGTCCACTTTTCAAGGAACGTAGACTATGACGTTGTGGGGTGTATGACCGTCAGTAAGGCCATCGAATTGGCTGTGAAACAGATGTCTCAAGTTTTTTCATCCAGGTTCTGCGGAATTCAACATTGTTTGAAGAATGGACGAACGCTAGAGGCAGCTAAGTCGGTTTGAACGGGTGGTAAGTTTATTGGACCGAACTTCTCTAATTTGAAGAGACTCCTCATGTATCTCGATTTAGATGACGTCAGGCATATCCGCCGCTATCTCGGGCCAAGTCGGACGGAGAATCATGTGTTTATCTGGTTTGTGGGCCTTTTTCATATCTCGTGTCGATCACCATTCTCACTTCAGAGTTAGTGTTTGGATTTGGTTCTTTGGTTCTCCTCATTTGACTTCGGGTACTGCTCAGTAATTTTGGCTTTCTCCTGTGAAGATGACAGTCTGACTATGTCTAGATATCATATCAACTGCAGTCATTAAAAAGATAATTCCTCGACCATTCCAGAGGTTTTGTATGTCGAATCTTGCTCAGTTTTTGTCAGAATGATTTTACTGACCGTGTAAATGAATTAGGTTAGGATGATTGAAATGTTGGCTTCAACTTCCGTCGACACTATCTATTATCACTACAAGTGTGGCAATATGTCGAACTGTTATGAAGGCCAACAGAAGATGATTGGTCGCTAGCGTCGTCAACATGTACAATCGGTGCCAAGTCTTGAATGAAGCACGTACTGTATTGTACGTCTCTACTCCACATCGGCGTCGTTTGTTGTTTTCTCATAGCCGCCTTTTAAAGTCAGGTCAACGGGGGACCATTCGTCGTCGACACGCTTCAAGAGTTTCCTTTGGTGGTGCTCTCTCTGTTGGTTTAACAACAGACCAACCAACAGACCATCCTGTTACAGGGTTGATATCTCTGGCTGAAATTTCGTCCACGTCCGATCAAATGCTCTGTTGCTTCCTGCCATCTCAGACACTGTTGTTCCAGTTGGGTTATATTCCTTGCCCAATGTTTCAATTCACGTGTCGCATCTCAAAATGGAAAGGCGATTTAGCTGCCTGGTTTGACCTTGAGCTCAGACTGAAAAGATGTACGTCTCTGCTCTGTGTTCACACAACTTATGTTCTCATATATCCTCTGAACCTTTCATTAGGTAAATAACTGACCGGCCGTTCGTTGCTTCTGTCTAACAATTCACTCGACGCCGTCCTTTTTTCCGTTCCGACCTCTTGGAATCCATCTGCATTCCGTACTTTCGCTCTGCTCTCTAACGTTCTTGAGATTCCATCGGATTCAACGCCTCCATCGATTTGTAGTCATCAAAACAAACTGTTTCGAGGTAATCATTGTCGAAACATTCACAGCATATGTATACTGGACACGTTCGGCAGATCACTGCCATTATTCCATCAATGTCCATCCTCGCGTCATAGCCCCATGTCTTCTTTTGTGACTCGGCGTATGCCTCTGAATTCCAGGCGGACTCCATGCATTCCTTGTATAAATTGTTACCGGCGCCGATGGATCCAGATGGGCCGCTGACCGCGTTGCGGCCAGAGTTTCCTCTGGCGGTGCTCTCTCTGTTGGTTCAATTACAGACCAACCTGGCGCAGAATGCACCAAAAAGTCGTTAAGACCGGCATTAATATTAGAAGCCTGCATTACCCTGTCTTCGTGGACATGTAATGCAATGAAATTTGGCACGTTGCGACCTTTTCTATGGCATGAATTCCCGTGTATGCTTCATGGGTTGATCAGAAGGCGAGTATCGCCGTCCGGCTGTCTATGTTTGTTGGCCAATGTTCTCTGCATTTTGGCTGGTTGGTGAGTTTGTCTGATCAACCCGTTTTCGTTTCCTTCGTATTCTGATGTCTCCCTCACCAGACTTGTATATTGGACTGCATCTGAATCATGTGTTCAAAAAACTGGGACTGTACGAATTTTGGCCAGTTGCTAAATCGCTAGTTTGAAACTTTGCACGGGTCTTGTAACTGGATTACTACTATGAGACCAACACAATCCCTTTGTCAATTTCCAACGAAAGAAATATTCACAAGAAAAGCACAGAAAAACTCACTTGGCTCTCAATGATGTAGGGCCAGCCGCCAACTGCAGCACAAAATTGCTCGGGATGATCGGATTGCCAGGAATAAGATCGCCATCACTGACATATCCGGTGAAATCGCCCGCATTGCTCCTTATGACAGAGCCGCCGTAGCTCGCGGCGAAGGCGGCCATGGCTCTCCACGACGCAGCGAGATTCCCCGTAGACTCAGAGCGCTGGAACGGGCCGACAGAGGAGGACGAGCTCGCGTTCGAGTATGATCTCAAGCCTGGGTTGGACGAGGTATTGATCTAGTACTTCCTATCTCGACCTGATGTTGCGTTTCCCTTTAGCCGCTCGACCTTTTTGACGCGCTTGCGCAGACCTCGTGCTCTTCCTAAGCGGACGCCTCCCATAGGTCCTCCAACATGTGACGTCAGCACTACGCCTCGACGTTCGGCGTGCTCATATGAATTTGGCTCTTGTGGATGAATGTCCTGAAACTCGGTAAGTCATGATAATCATGTTAGAAGTGGCGAAAAAGTGCCTTACGTATCTCGGTTTAGGCATATCGCCGCTATTCCGGACGAAGTCGGACGGAGAGTCGGGTGGGTGTTTATCTGTTTTGTGGCCCTTTTTCATATTTCGTGTCGACCACCATTCTCACTTCAGAGCTCGGGTTTGGATTTCAGTCCGGATGGTTCTTCCATTCTCCCCATCTTCGACTTCGGGTACTGGTCAGTAATTTTTGCTCTTTTGTGAAGGTGGTATGCACGTCTAACTATACCTAGATATAAAATCAACTCAGAGTTATTAATGAAGATAACTCCTCGACCCATTCTAGAGGTTTGGTAAGCCGAATCCCCCTCAGATTTTGTGAGAATGATTTTGATGAGCGTGTAAATGAATTAGGTCAGGATTATTGAAGTGTTGGCTCCGACACATTTATTATCATTACAAGTGTGGCAATATGTCGAGACGTTATGAAGGCCAAGAGAAGACGATTGGTCGCCAACGTTGTCAACAATCGGCGCCAAGTCTTACTTACTGTAATGTACATTTCTGGTCCACACCGGCGTCGTTTGTTATTTTCTCATAGCCGTCTTTAAAATTAGGTCAACGAGGACCATTCGTCGTCGACACGCTTCGAGAGTTTACTCTGGCGGTGCTATCTCTGTTGGTTCATCGACAGACCAACCTGGCGCGGAATGCACCAAAAAGTTGTTAAGACCGGCAATAATATTAAAAGCCTGTCAACGTGGACATGTAATGAAGTGAAACTTGGCACCCGTAAGTTTAATTTTTCGTTCTCAGTGTACGCATGCTAGAACAGTGCTAGGTTGATTTCTCTGGTCGAGATTTTGTCGTTCAATGTTACATAGGGACCTTACTGAGGAGAGCTTGGAGAAGTGCTCAAGGTCTGTCCGATCAAACACTCCGTTACCTCCTGCCATATCTGACACTCTTGTTCTAGCCGGGTTATATATCTTGCCTAAAGTTTCAACTCACGAGTCGCATATCAAAATGGAGAGACGATTCAGCTGCCTGGTTTGATCATGAGGTCAGACTGAAAAGATGTACGTTTATGTTCTGTATGCACACGACTTATGTTCTCACATATCCTCCGAACCCTTCATCAGGTAAATGGCCCGCCGTTCGTTGCTTCTCTCTGACACAGCACTAGACGCCGTCCGTTTTCTCCGTTCCGACCTCTTGGAATTCATTAGGATTTCGTACTTTTGTTTAACATTCCTGAGATTCCATCTTGGATTCTACGCATTCCATCGATTTTCTACCTATCGAACGACCTGTATCGAGTCAACTGCATTTCCGAAGCATGCATAACAATCATATACCGGATATCATCGTCAGATAGCTGCCATTGTTCCACCACGACTTGCTCACTCGAATCTTTCGAACATGCCCGTCCTCACCTCATAATCCCTTTCGGACTCGATATATGCTCCCGAATTCCAAACTGGGATTCCCTACATAGCATTGTGCTGGCGACCATGGATCAGGATAGGACGTTGACCGCGTTGCCATTTTTTCGACCTTCACATCTTCAACACATACTGTAAGCGATATCCCAGACCGTCCAATTGGAGCCTTCGCGTATCTAGATATGTGGATTCCGTCTCGTTCTGTTGTTGCTGGTTCGATTCACGTCTCATAGCCATACATAGGTTGTGCTCAGCTCCGGTTGGATGCCGCATTTCCTCTTCAAGTCGATGGTCATATTGTATCTCGGTGCCCTCCTTGCACGCACAGAAAGAACTGTGGATTGCTTATGTACTCCCTCACTAACAGTCAGCTCAACGGATTTCAACGGATTCCAATCCTAAAGCCTACTTCTGGTCGTCCAATCGATTAAGCCCTGGTATTGCGACCGATCTGGAAAGTGTCCGCCTCTCCATGATCGGCTCTATGTAACGTAGGATAAGTGTATACAGATCCGAAACACTCTCTGCACACTTAAAATCGGAAAAAAAGACAGTAGGGTTAAACAGAGATGAAGCCAAAGCCAGGCAATATTTTATGATATGATTTACAATTGATATTGAAGTTCGAATTATTATGCAGGTGCTAAGTAGAAGACATTCGTCCAGAGGACTCACTGGCCGTCAACGAACAGTCCAAAGAACATTTCAGGACGTTCAGCATTATGACTGGCAGTTTCCAACGGGTCAAAATATTGGTTCAAAGCAACTCGTAAACTTGAGACCAAAGACCTTAGCTGATGAGCTGGCGTCGGGCATTGAGTGACTGGCTTTCTGCAAACTGGACATTTATAGCGGAAGATATGCGTTGCGATTTTGCCAGCGTCTTTGATTACATCGAGCAAGGTATCAAATTCAGCTGTAGTCGAAGGAACGTGCATCGTTCCGGATATTCCTTGACGCATGGCGAACTTGGAGAGCTTGCTCTCTAAGTGGACAGTGAACGCCTTTTCAAGACAACCGCCGCAGAAGCTATGGCCGCAAATAAGACTGCGACATTGAACAGGGCAGTTAGGAATGTCTTCAAATCACTCTGAAAGTAAAATGGGACTGACTTGTGCGGAGATTCTAGCAAATCATGGCAAACACCGCACCGCCCTTCGTCTTTCAGGATGGCAACAATCTAGAATGGGTGAATCTAGCATCAGATATCCATAACCAACGGGGATTACGACGAGATAATTACACCGGCAATCGCGCTATCGTCCTTGCTGAGCTCGGCGTGATCTGGAAAGGCGGATCCGGTATGGTCTGATTCAGTGGCAGGGCCTGGTAGGATGCCTTCCTTTATCCACTGTGCAATGACGTCTGCCATCGTTGGGGGGTCATCGGATCCAGTGGAATGCAGTGATCCAATTGATTGAGATCTCGCAAGCCCGTCACGGTTGCTTGGAGAAAACGGAGAAGGAAAGGAGGAGGATGCCGCTTCTTCGTCCGTTCTCTCGAACAATGCCGACGTTGCCAGTTCGGAAGGGACCTCGTCTAAGAGAGGACTTTGGCGCCTCGTAGGGACTGGGGATCGGGGAACAGAACCTGAAAGCCGGCTCAGAGCAGGAATAGGGTGGAAGGACGAATCCGTTAGTCCCGGTTCGTCAAGAACAACTGCGCGAAGATAAGGGTTATTGTTTCTATGCTTTCTTACTCGCGTACGAGCTGGAGAAGGTGGTTCAGAGCGGTGACCAGAAGACGTGGGCCTGGCTGTGTGCATATTGACAGGGGAGTTTGGTGAGGAACGGCTCCGCATCGAGCGGATCGAGGTTTCCTGTTGAGTTTTCATGAGAGTAGAGGCGCGCTGTGAGCCACCGCTGAGAGGATAAACTGATCGTTCGTTGAATTTCCTTGTCCTTATAAGCTTCCGGTGTGTCCTAATTAGTCCTAGAGCAAAGGGTCGTGCCGCAAACTCGACAAAGACTTACGATCGCGATTCCTGAACAAAGATGTGCTCATGTTACAGAGCTAAACCTTAGGCCTCAGGCCTCAGGTCGCATTGTTTCATCCGATCAGAGTCGGTAAAACAAAGATGACCTTTCGCTATGGCAAGCCGGCAGCCAATGGCGTTCATCTGACCGTCCAGGAGAAACAGGAATTCCGGAGAACATAAATACAGAGATCAAGACGAAGATGCATACGAGCTCGTCCAACTTTAAGGTTCATATTACAAATCATTTTGATGGCAACTCGGACATCCCCGTCAGCTATTTTGTGCTTAGTATCCAATTGGTATCGGAAAGATAGAATCCCAACAATGGATGGTTAGGAGCCTGGTATGTAAACTCAAAACACCTCGTCATCACGATCCTTATAAGTATTAGGAACTGTTATTAGCTGGCTATTCACCCCGGAATACCACGATTATGTAATTAGGCGCATTTATTTGATTCCCACTCACTCACTGCCTTGTCACTGCCAGTAATTGTCGATTACTTAAATAATTCCCCGCTTATACGTATACTAGGCTATTCCCTACACGGCGGGCAAACAAATGTGCATGAGACGGATGAGAGGCGAACACAAGAACTGAGAAGACAGCGTACAAGCAGACCTCTTGCAAGCCAAAAACAAAGATCATTACTGTTATATAGATGTTTTATTGCCTTATTGCATTGTTTACCGGGCGAGGTGCACTGTCGGTCCTCGAGGCGACGTATAACGAAGCAAAAACAGTTTTACAGGAATTTTGTATAATTCTTTTTTCTAATCAGGGTCTTCTGAGGGAACTACTTCACGGCGGGGTGTATAAGACATGCAGTGGCTTCGTTTATCCTCCAATATCGCCAGAGACAGGAAGGGCGAGAAGCGCGACGCGTTGATGACGGAGGCGCATGGGTTGATCACGCGAGGTGGCTCCCACAGAATTTGTCAGCCACCTGTTCGAAAAGGCGGACAGGCGGACAGTGTGGAGGAGCGGACTCTCGAAATTCGGAACCTTCTGGGAGTGTCGGCATGGAAGAATAGATGCCGTGGGGTAATCGAGTGGGGAGGAATCGAGGTGAATGAAACAAACTGAAAAGGACTGGGAATTGGAAGTGGATCAAAGGAAGGAATGAATGGTGGATGAATACAATAAGGTTGAAAGAGTGTTTAAACGGTAAGAGAAATACCCGGGGTATAGTTTGTGTTGATGGGCGAACACAGGAGTTGACGAGGATTTGAAATTTCTGAGGCGGTGGTAAGCGAACTAGAAATGGTTTGTTGATTGGTAAAAGAAAGAAAAGGCGGATAGGCGCGCGTTGAGATAAAAGGCGCTGGTGATGATGCGAATTTTGGTCGGACAAGTTGAATGTCATGGACGCCGAAAACGGGATAGAACAGTCGACGTTTGATGGGCAGAAGACAGGCGAACTGGAATTTTGCTGGATGAAGAAACTAGAAAGGAAAAAAGGTGGGAGGAGAAATTAAAGGTGACATTGGACACGAAGCATTCCGTCGGTGATTGCGGAAAGCGATAACTGTTTGTAGTAAAACCGGGTAAGTTCATTAAGTTCGTAGGGAAAGAGCTTGAGTGACAAAAATAAATCGCAGTTAGAAGCCCCAAGAAGTACGTGGAGGCGGAGTGCAATCTGGAAAAGATGAGCAAATTGGATGCGTCCGCAGAACTCGCAGGTTTGCAGTCACGAGCGGCACGAGTCCGTGAATGGTCGAATTGAGAAGGGGAGAGAATGGAGGTGACTACGATGGTAAGGTTGGCGAAGAAATGATAACTGCAAGGAGTTCAACGGAGAAGTCCATTGGGCAACCTAGAAAGTCGCAAACAAGCGAGGAGGACGAAAGTAAGCGCCAAGAGAGAAGAAGCACTGCGAGATGAGAGAATGAGAAAAAGAGACGGCGAGGATGGACAAGAGAGAAAGGAGAAGTAGTGCAGATGACTTAGGTGCCAAAAGAGGAGAAAGACCTTACTGACTGTCATACACCCCACAACGTCATAGTCTACGTTCCTTGAAAAGTGGACGCGATATCGGTTACTAAATTAGAAGATGTAAGGAATACTTCCAACGGCAATAAGCTTGAAGCTATCGAATTAAATTACCGATTGTCCCAAAATTGGAGAGTTCAAGACCTTTCAGCACATGATTCGGCGTCCGTCCAATACACAAGTCTGACGAGAGAGAGACATTTAGAAAATGAAAGAAGCGAAAACGAGTTGATCCGACGAACTTCTCAGCCACCCAGAATTCGGGCAACTTTGGGCAACAAACATAGACAGCCAGACGGCGATACCACGCGCGAGGCATCGCTTTCAGATCAACCGACAAAGCGTAGGCTGAGGTTCGTGTAATAGGAAAGGCCGAAGTCGAGATTCGTTGTGCACATGTTCAATATCTAGATGATGAAGGATGAAGAACTCTTCGAAAAAGAAAACGACGAAACTACCTTACCTTGAGGCTGAGTGTACCAAGGAGAAGAGATATGCTAATCATGAGATCGGTCCATCAAGGCTCAGATGCCGCGCCTAAACATGAAATCGTATACATAAGGATGTCAATGTGGCCTGCGAGAAGAGGCCACGAACCTGAAATCCTGTGGATGCTGAAGGCTCAGCCCTAATATTGGCAAGACGACATGCTTGAGGGCAAGTGGTCAGAGATCCCTTCCTAAAAAAAAAAGGAAAGCAAGACTTAATGGCTGCCCCATCGTTTTCGTGCAATTCGCTCGGCCTTGGATTTGCTTGCCAACGAACATAGATATCTAGCCCGCAGTACCATGCGTGAGGATATCAAGACGAAGTACGCATCCATCCGTTAAACTTCGAATAGACTTGAAATCCGTGTACGAGAACCTCGCCGCCTCATCGTTTTCGTGCAATTCGCTCGGCCTTGGATTTGCTTGCCAACAAACATAGATATCCAGCCCGCAGTACCATGCGTGAGGATATCTAGACGAAGTACGCATCCATGCGTTAGACTTCAAATCGACTTGCAATCCGTAGAACCCGGCCCTGGATTTGCCTGCTAACGAACATAGATATCCAGCCCGCGCAGCGCCTAAACATGAAATCATATACATAAGAATGTCAACGTGACCTGGGAGAAGAGGCCACGAACCTGAAATCCTGTGGATGCTGAAGGCTCGGTCCTAATATTGGCAAGACGATATGCTTGAGGGCAAGTGGTCAGAGATCCCTTCCTAGAAAAAAAAGGAAAGCTAGACTCACTGGCTGCCCCATCGTATTCGTGTAATTCGCTCGGCCTTGGATTTGCTTGCCAACAAACATAGATATCCAACCCGCAGTACCATGCGTGAGGATATCTAGACGAAGTACGCATCCATGCGTTAGGACTTCGAATAGACTTGCAATCCGTGTACGAGAACCTGGCCGCCTCAACCTGGCCGCCTCATCATTTCCGTGCAATTCGTTCGCTCCCAGTCGGCCTTGGATTCGCTTGCCAACAAACATAGAGAGGTCAAACATCCATCCCGCAATACCATGCGTGAGGATATCTAGATGAAGTACGCAGCCATGCGTTATACTTCCCCCCTTGATTTGACTTGTAAACCGTGCATCAGAATTTAGCCATCAGTGCCGCTGAGCGATGAAGGAATGAAGGAGTGTAGAGTTACTGTTCAAGAGGAACTTCAAGGAACTTGATGGATTCCGCATCATCCCTAGCGTGTCACGTGTGTCACTCGTCACAATATCTCTCTTGAAAAACTTGAACTTCTCTCTAGACTCTAAGTTTACCTGCCATGCGATGGGATCATGGCGTTCGACCCGTCTCTTTTATCCAAATTCAGCCTACTTTCTGGACCTTCGATCTCAATTCCTATCTTAATTTCGAAACTTCAATTTGGTGTCTCCGAACTTCGACGTCAAGGTCAATGACCTCTTGGTTCGAAGGGTCGGAACCCGCTGGAACGACCGGCCCGGAAGTTTCCCTCGTGACTGTCATTCATCTTTTGTTCCAGGTCGTGTTCCAGGTCGTGTTCCTCCTGCTTTCATCATCCAAAGGTCGAGGACCATCGAACCATTGTCATGCCGTTTTAAATTTTGAACTTGGCCATGGACCCTAAACGACCCCCGTGCAACATCAAGAAATCTTTGTCGCTATTTCTTGCCGCCTGGCCATGTAACGCCTGGGCGGTCTTGTCTTTGACCCCACTTCGGTATATATCATGAGCGACTTTTTGCCACTTTCCCTCACTCGCATTTCCCTCATCGGTCTCATATCATGGACGATACTTTCTTAACGCATCTCATACTTG
Organism: Galerina marginata; assembly: GCA_023014335.1. Classification (NCBI taxonomy): domain Eukaryota; kingdom Fungi; phylum Basidiomycota; class Agaricomycetes; order Agaricales; family Galerinaceae; genus Galerina; species Galerina marginata. The sequence continues at coordinate 648,733 of JAECYW010000022.1, forward strand.
GCCGTGGCTTCGACAAGAAGCCAGATTCGACGTTATTCAAGAAGGCCATGGAAGAGGTCATTAAACTTACGGTCAGTAAACTTCAAAATCATCTGTCCATTATAATACACGATGATAATTACGCATACCCGTAGAAAACGATGAACACCTACCATGTAGAAGTCCAGGCTGCTGTTCAGAGTGCCGAAGCCGCTTCGCTTATCCGCTCTGATGGTGTCATAAAGCTATTGGCCGTAAGTTGGTGGTCGTTTTGTACAACACTATTCGAGGATAACACTATAATGTTGTCAGGAACGACTGCTCATGGAGGTTAGATGCCTCGAACACACAGACGAGGACTACCGAGAAATCATCAAACAGTTCCGCTTTGCCGTCAAGGCAGATTTTATACACCAACCTGAGAGGCTCCGTGACGCCCTCTTAGCAGCGGTAGGCATCCATATCATTTCCAACTAATGCACCTTTTCTGACTATTGAAGTCAGGCCCAACTTGAGGAGCACGCTAGGGATGGCATGGCTTCCCTAAAGCGAATCACCGACGCCCTCCAGACTTTCACAGATCTTAGGAAGGACTCTCAAGTCCAAATGATGCTGTGTATCGGGATCACCCTCTTCGCGAGCGTTTTACTTTTCAAGATTCAATTTTGATACACGACGATTCAAGTTATACATACATACATACATGGCAACCCATATAATCCTTAATAAATCTATTGATCTGTCGTCTGTTCTTGACCTTCAGAGCCTACTCTCAAACACAATTCTTTCGTTGGTTAGTTCTCCACTCCTGCACTGCCCTTCAAAGTAAAATTTCCTATCTCTCCAAAAGTCCTTTGGGCTATGGTTGTCGCCCCAACACATAATTCAGATAGCGGATTCCTGTTTCTCTTGAGACCTAAGTGACATACAAATCCTCTGACATGCTATGTCACAGACGAATTTATTGACCTCTGTTGTGCAAACCCAGTTGGTGCCGGCCAGAGAAATTTGGGGGGGAGTGGATGATGCGGTTGGTGGGTTGAAAACGACGAAACGACACATCATGGCGCGCAACCTAGAAACAATAGAGTTCTTCTTCGAACATATCAGCACTGTTGGCGGAAACGCTGACCATGAATGCTCAGACAGTGCCGCAGAACGATAGAACGGACGGTGAGGCGGTCAACCGGTCACGTCCGATCGAATTTGAACTAGAATTCGAAACAGAAGAGGCTGGACGACATCAACAAGGTAAGCATACAACATGCAGCGCCACAGTCTACGCGACCTTGCATTGACTCCGTAGCCCAGAGAAACAATTGCTCAAATTCAAGCGTAGAAAACAATTCCAATGATGAATTGAAGCCAGAAAATCAAATAGTCCGCTTGACAAGATTGGAGTTATCGACTTACTGATTACCCCAAATTCGTAGAGTCCAATATACAAGTCTGATGAGAGAGACATCAGAATACAAGGAAGCAAAAACGAGTTGATCTGACGAACTTACCCAACAGCCAAGATGCAGGCACCCTGGGCCAACAAACATAGGCAGCCAGACAGCGATACTTGCCCCGTGATCAACCCACAAAGCGTACGCGGGATTTATGCGACAGAATGGGCCCCAACACGGTCAACGTCACATCCTGATTCATGGTCGCCGGTAGAAAGTTATGGACGGAATCCATGGAGTCGCCTTGGAATTCGTAGGCATTACGCCGAGTCACAGAGGAATACATGGGGCGATGAGGCAAGGATGGACATTGGTGGAATGGCAGCAGTTATCTGCCGAAGGTGTCCAGTACACATATTTCGTGGATGTTTCGGCAATGAGGTTGGCTCGGAATAGGCTACAAATCAATGGAGGCGTAGAATGCAAGAGAGCGATAGTACGGAATCCAGATGGATTCCAAGATGTCGAAACGGAAAAAAAGGACGGCGTCGAGTGAATTGTTAGACGGAAGCAATGAACGGCCGGTCATTTACCTAATGAAGGGTTCAGAGGATATATGAGAACATAAGTTGCATGCATACAGAACAGAAACGTACATCTTTTCAGTCTGAGCTCATGACCAAACCAGGCAGCTAAATCGTCTTTCCATTTGATATGCGACTCGTGAATTGAAACCTTAGGCAAGATACTGGAACAAAAGTGTCAGAAATGGCAGGGAGTAACGGAGCGTTTGATCAGACAGACCTTGAGCACTTCTCCAAGCTCTCCTCAGTAAGATCCCCCTTGTATCGTTGAAAGACGAAATTTCAACCAGAGGAATCAACTTAGCACTCGTCAGGTTTGCGTACAATGAGAACAAAAAAATTAAATCTTACGGGTGCCAATTTTCATTTCATTACATGTCCACGCTGACAGGGTATTACAGGCTTCGAATTCTAATATTAATGCCGGTCTTAACGACTTTCTAGTGCATTCTGCGCCAGGTTGGTCTGTCGTTGAACCAACAGAGATAGCACCGCCAGAGGGAGCTCTCGAAGCGTCTCGAAGCGTGTTGACGACGAAAGGCCCTCGTAAATCTAAATTTAAAGGGCAGCTATGAGAACGTAACAAACGATGCCGACATGGACCAGAGATGTACAATACATACACTAAGTAAGACTTGGCGCCGATTGTTGACGACGCTGGCAACCGATCGTCTTCTCTTGGCCTTCATAACGTCTCGACATATTGCCACACTTGTAATGATAATAAATGTGTCGGAGCCAACACTTCAATCATCCTAACCTAATTCAAAATCATTCTCACAAAATCTGAGGGAGGCTCGACTTACCACACCTCTGGAATGGATCGAGGAGTTAACAAATCCCAAGGTCGAAGATGAGGAGAATGGAAGAACCATCGAAACTGAAATCCAAACCCTAGCTCTCAAGTGAGAACGGTGGTCGACACGAGATATGAAATTGGCACACAAACCAGATAAACACCCGACTTTCCATCCGACTTCGCCCGAGATAGCGACGACATGCCTGACAGCATCTAAACCGAGATACATGAGGAGTCTCTTCAAAATGGAGAAGTTCGGCTTAATAAACTTACCGCCTGTGTAAACCGACTTGGCCCCTGCCTTCAGTGTTGAGTTCCATAGAACCTGGATAAAAAACATGAGACGTCTGTTTCACAGCCGATTCGATAGCATTACTGACTGTCATACACCTCGCAACGTCACAGTCTACGTTGAATTCATATCCCAGAGAATCAACTGCTCTTAAGGAATACTTCCAACGGCAATAAGATTGAAGCTATCGAATTAAATTACCGATTGTCCCAAATTCGGAGAGTTCAAGATTTTGCAGCACATGATTCGGCGTCCGTCCAATACACAAGTCTGACGAGAGTGAGACATTTAGAAAATGAAAGAGGCGAAAACGAGTTGATCCGACGAACTTCTCAGCCACCCAGAATTCGGGCAACACCTTGGGCAACAAACATAGACAGCCAGACGACGATACCACGCGCGAGGCATCGATTTCAGATCAACCGACAAAGCGCAGGCTGAGGTTCGTGTAATAGGAAAGGCAGAAGTCGGATTCGTTGTGCACATGTTCAATATCTAGATGATGAAGGATGAAGAACTCTTCGAAAAAGAAAACGACGAAACTACCTTACCTTGAGGCTGAGTGTACCAAGGAGAAGAGATATGCTGATCATGAGATCCGTCCATCAAGGCTTAGATGCCGCGCCTAAACATGAAATCGTACGCATAAGGATGTCAATGTGGCCTGCGAGAGAAGGCCACGAACCTGACATCCTGTACATGCAGGAGTCTCGGCCCTAATATTGGCAAGACAATATGCTTGAGGGCAATTGGTCAGAGATCCCGTCCTATAGACCTACAGAACACGGACTCACCAACTATCCAAATCAAGGCTCATGAGCAAGATAAAGTGCCAGCCATATCTTAAGCGATAGGCGACATTTAAGCTGCGAAGACTGTTAATACGAAAGAAATGCAAAAAAAAATAAAGAGGAAAGATAAGACTCACTGGCTGCCTCATCGTTTTCTTGGATTTGCTTGGCAACAAACATAGATATCCAGCCCGCAGTACCATGCGTGAGGATATCTAGACGAAGTACGCATCCATGCGTTAGACTTCGAATCGACTTGCAATCCGTAGAACCCGGCCCTGGATTTGCCTGCTAACGAACATAGATATCCAGCCCCCGCCGCGCCTAAACATGAAATCATATACATCAGAATGTCATCGTGACCTGCGAGAAGAGACCACGAACCTGAAATCCTGTGGATGCTGAAGGCTCGGTCCTAATATTGGCAAGACGATATGCTTGAGGGCAAGTGGTCAGAGATCCCCTCCTAAAAGAAAAAGGAAAGCTAGACTCACTGGCTGCCCCATCGTTTTCGTCCAATTCGCTCGGCCTAGGATTTGCTTGCCAACAAACATAGATATCCAGCCCGCAATACCATGCGTGAGGATATCTAGACGAAGTACGCATCCATGCGTTAGACTTCGAATAGACTTGCAATCCTTGTACGAGAACCTGGCCGCCTCATTATTTTCGTGCAATTCGTTCGCTCCCAGTCGGCCTTGGATTCGCTTGCCAACAAACATAGAGAGGTCGAGGTCAAACATCCATCCCGCAATACCATGCGTGAGGATATCCAGATGAAGTACGCAGCCATGCGTTATACTTCCCCCCTTGATTTGACTTGTAAACCGTGCATCAGAATCTAGCCATCAGTGCGGCTGAGCGATTAGGGAATGAAGGAGTGTAGAGTGTAGAGTTACTGTTCAAGAGGAACTTGAGATTCCGCATCATCCGTAGTGTGTCACGTATGTCACTCGTCACAATATCTCTCTTGAGGTACTTCTCTAGACTCTACGTTTACCTGCCATGCGATGAGATCATCGCCTTCGACCCGTCTCTTTAATCCACTAGTAGCATCTTCGATCTCAATCTCTATCTTAATTTCGAAACTTCAATTCGGTGTACCGTGTCTCCGAACTTCCATTTCAAGTCTTCAAACTTCAAGCTTCAACTCGACTCTGATTGTCTGATGTCAACTTTGTCCCTAATATCGACTTCAAAAAGCGCTCCGTTCGCTTTAATTTCGTGAGTACTGCTATGCAATGACAACTTTCGTTAGTTTAGCTTCGTCTTCACAGGGACAACATCGCTCGTGTTTCGATCGGCCTAATGTGTCTTTTCGGGTTCCTTCCATAGTGAACGGTCAATGACCTCCAAGTAAACCCGTGATGGACCCCATCTAGTTTTTAACATCTGACCACATTACCCTATGCCCATTTTTCTCAGCTGCTCGACACTTGCCGATCTGTGGGTCGAACAAAAACATCGGGTGTGGAAGGACCTGGTGCTAATCTATGCATTCTTTTTTTACCCACCAGGGAGAATGGTATCGAGTCTACTCCAATTTTATTCAACCAATAATAAAATATCTCGTTACTGCATTGAACGATTTGTCGCAGGTTTAATACTTGGCCATGGGTCCTAAGCGACCAATGCACTGTTTGCGCTCACTTTTGTTTTATGGAGGCCGCAACAAGGCTATGGAGGTCATCCAATCGACGGTCAGCAAAGCTTAAGATTGTCCATCTATTACAATACTGACACATACATGTAGAAAACAGTCGAAATCTACCCTCTAGAAGTCCAGGCCGCTCTTCAGAGCGTCAAAGCACTTTCCTCCTACTGCTCGGATGGCATCATCAAACTTTCAATCGTAAGTTGGTGGGGTTTTTATACAAAGTTACTTGACGATAACACGTGGAGGTTAGATGCCTCGAACTTACAGCTGAAGACTACCGAGAAATCATCAGTCAGTTCCGCTTTGCCGTCAAGGTGGATTTTTATACACCAACCCAACAGGTCCTCTCAGCGGCGGCCGGGATTCATGTTATCACCAATTGAAGCACCTTTGCTGACTGTTGAAGTCAGGCTCAACTTGAGGCGCACGCTAGGGGTGGCATGATTTCCCTAAAGTGAATAACCACTGCCGTCCTGACTTTCAGAGTGGTACATACACCGTGATACATTGTGCATACATACACCTACATGTAATCCTAAAATCTGTTGGCCATTCGACTGGTATATAAGCTAGAGCATCTGGCCAGGAGCTGCTGGAAACCTAGACAGTGATCATAAGGTTCTTTGTGGCTTTCGCCAGTTTGAACTGATCCCATCGTACAGCGACCGGCGGTAAGCACTGCCGCAGGAAGAGTGTCAGTCATCCTCTACATGCCACACATGCCACACAGCCGAAGAGGACTGGAAGGTCGAGTCACCCAAGCCCAAGGCCGAAAAGTGGAGATGGCTGAGAAATGTATAGGCGAGCAAAGTTTTGAGGTGACTTGATCATGAAATAGTAGGTGGGGGCAGAGGAGGAGGACGATTAAGCGCTGGCTGTTCATAATTGTTGGGTGAACGACCACTGGTAGTTGTACTGGGTTAATCAGTTTAGAAAGAGATATGTTGATAAAACTTGCCTTTCTGACGCGCTGTAGATCAGACTATGTATAGGATGCGATCAGCATGCTAAACGAAAGAAACGTACACACATACGAGTTTGATCCGTTTTTCTGCTTCATATCGTCCTGAATTTACAAGGCATTCGGAAGTTCGGTAATTATTAAGAGGCTCGTCTAGGGTGGTAATGCTGAATGGTTAAAGTTAACATCCGTGCCTGGGAGGCGAGGCTGGGAGACGAGAGAGAGCTAAATACTTACATTCACGACAGGTCAATTATTGGGCTAGATAAGCTGGGATTGTAGGATAAAGCCGGTGCTGTAAAGATTAGAAGATCAGCACGATATGTTACTTTCAAGTAGGTCGCGTTGCCTGTAGCCCCGCAAACATTAAGAGAGCGTGTAGATATATCTGGTCCCAGTTGAAGGATGTTCAGGGATAAGACGACGATATCCCAATTGGTACGAGACTAGTTCTGAGATCGGTAGGTTACGTGCAAAAAATTGGCGAGATAATCACCTCAAAACGAAGCTGAGAATTCCTGCCTCGATCACTAAGTTATGCCCAACCAATCGATAGATAGTGAGACACGGAGTCTAAATTCTTGCGATGAATCCACCTTTTACGCGGTTCCCATTATTGATAGAACGCTGGAGGGCGTGTGCGGACTCGGAGACTCTGATGGAATCATGACGTTCGTCAAGAAAACGCCGGCATGAGAAGTAACACCTTAAGATTCGGCAACGAGATCGATAGTTGGTATTGCTATTGGCGGACTTAAGGACTTACCAGCGCATATACCACAGCGAGGCGACGCGGTCAGCGGCATCGGCTATCTGTTTCTGTTTGTCGTCGGCGTCCATCCATCCACCTTATCGTTGCCGTCCTGGGTCCTGGGTCCTGGATCCCGGATCCTCCCAGTCGAGTCAGCCAGTGACAGCGCGGATACGGTCAGTAAGGCACGAGCTGCAAGGCGGGCGGCGAAACATAGGGCTGTTAGAGAAAGGTCGGGAGGTCGGAGGTCGAGGTGCGGGAATGCCGGTCTTTGATTATTCCACTCGTTGTCGTTCGCTTCGTATCGTAACGTGCACCTCGTTTGTCGAGCTGCGTCCTGGGCCTGCATCTCCGAGATGACCTGGTGTGGAAGAGGGCAAAAGAGGGTCGGATTAGCTCCCGCGGCATCGACGTTCAGAGGCTTATGCTCGGACGTACCTTGCTCGTCGTCGACTCGACCTGTGTGCCCCAAGCCGCGGCGCCACAAGATATGAAGCTGTAGGTGATGCTGCAGTAGCAACGGTGCCGCTGCTCATTGTTGAGGTGCCCAATTTGCAGGCGTCTAGTGCGGGCTCCTGGTTGGCGTTACTCAAGCCTAATGGACCCAGCGTCGCTGCTACACCTATTCAAAAACATCCTGAAAATATGTAAGAAAATACGATGTAAAATATGGTGATCTTTGGTTCACCATATTTTATGGACATTTTTTACCATATTTGAATGACAAAATATGTGGAAGGCGTGTCTGTGAAATGACTTGCAGAAGCCTGAAAGAACATCTGGAGGGAGGATATAAGTCAGAAACAATGGGAGAATGTAGGAGAACACTAAACCGCGTCAGAGGACTTTACCATATTTTTTAGCATATTCCATAACAAAGCCACACCGAAATATGGAATATGCGCACAGTTATTTGAGTGCTTGGCTCATAGCAGTGAAAGTCTGAACGAGTGTGAGTCGTCGTACACCATCTCAGGCCTGCGGGGAAGAGGTTTGGACGGTTGGCGTACTTATGACATATTTTAAGCATACTTCGGTCTCGAAAATATGGTGACTGCTATATCTGCCCGATATTTTTGGCAAAAATAGGCTGAGAAAGTATGTGTCATAATTTTTACCATACTTGGGAGAGAAAATACGACAAAGAACTATTTTGTATATTCTATTACATATTAGGATCGGCAACTATGCTTAAAATACATTGACTATTTTTAACATACTCTTTACCATATTTTGACGCTAAATATGGTGTGGTGTTCCCAGTGTATATACCTGCGGCATGGATTGGTAGAAATGCAAGAGGTCCAGTCGCACACCACCAGATTCGCATTAAGTCGGACGGAGGTTCCTGTATAAATATTAAGTCATTAGATTTACTTCGTGGTGTGTGAACCGATTAGAATACTTGCAAAATGTCCAAGACCATTCAGGATGGGCTTGACAACTAAAGCCCACAGTGTCGAGAGAATACTCTTGAGTGAGCTGCCTTCATGACGCATTCCACGGGTGCCTTCAGGTTTAGACTCTCGCATCCGACGGTCAGCAATTCCAAGACAAGCCTTCATTTTGTTACGCAGGCTAGCGGCTTTTCCGTATGAAAATTGGTGTAAGTTGATATGAAGAGGTTCCATGCCCGGCTGAAGCGCAAGGGCATCGCAGCGGTTTCCATGCACGTTTATAACCACAACTACACCGAAATTAGGGAGGTTTCGGAGCAAAATAGATGATGGTGGTGGTTTCAGAAAATCTTCGAAATCTGGGATACTACGGACTTCTGCAAGAAGCTGGTCCCATTGGCGCGCAAGTTGGACATGAGCCAGTTCTTCGTCTTTCACAGTCGATTTCAGGAACACGCTGGTTTCCGAGATTAATGTCGACGACTCCTTTCGGTTTCCTGCGCCTTCTAAAGCTCGTGCAACGGTCACTATTTTGTTTGCGAGCACAGAATCGTAGCCCTGGAGGGCGTCCAGTGGGGTTCTGAGGTCGTGCAGCTGCCGCCAAACAAGACAGCGACCTTGTTCGAGCCATTCCAAAGCAAGGTCGCTCCTCTCAGAGGCAAATGCAACGGCGGATGCGGATGCGGACGCAGTCGAAATGTCAATAAGATTATTGTGCCGTCTTGTGATAGTTTGTTCCAGACCAGCGACGTGTGAAATGAGCCGAATGACAGCTCCGTGTGCCTCAAGTAGCTGCGTTGGATCATATTTGCTGGTGAATTGTACCCAAAGCCTGGCAGCTTTGAGACGGCTATCTGGGGGCCCAGCAGGAGAATTTGCAGCTAAAGAAAAATTCGAAATGGCCATGTGCATATTGTTCATGTCATGGGTCCGGCCAAAGCAGGTAGAATACGAGACAGCAAGAGAAAAGACCAATTGAGGGAAATTGGGATGGTGATTAGAAACTGCCCGAACTGCATCCTCAAGGAATGATATTCCCTTTGACTTATCTGTGAGTTCTCCACTGCTCAAGAAGCGAGCAATAAATGATTCCCCCATGTCGTTGAGAAGGGTGGGAAGTGCTGTATGGCCCTTGGAAAGGAGCGGAATTGCTTGCTGCAGGGACGATATGGACTCTGTGATATCACCGAGTTCTTGAGTATCTCGGAATCGTAGTTGAAGTGAGGCTGCTAAGTTACTGAGGCGGATAGGCATAAATGGATGATTTTCTGGAGTTAGCTGAACCGCTTGGCGCAAGAATGATATTGCTTCAGAATTATCTGAAGGCTTTCCAATGCTGACAAGTAGTATTTGAATTGCATATCCTAGGGTTGTGAGATAGACAGGCAATTGAGGTTTGCCACTTGGAGTGAGCTGAATTGCTTTCTTGAGGAGTGATATTGACTCGACAATATCTCTATGTTCATTGCTGGACACAAACCGTTGGTGCAGTGAGATTGCCAAGTTAGAAAATAGCATAGGCATACTTGGATCTCCTTCTCGAAATAGCTGAATTGCTTTCTGCTGGAGTGATATTGCCTCGGAAATATCTGCGAGGTCGCCAGTGGCTGAGAACTGTGCCCGAAGAGCAACCCCTAGGTTAGTAAAAAAGGTGGCTTTATCTAGATGGCCATCTGGGGTGAGCTGAATAGCTCTGCGGTGGAGTGATATTGCATCAGAAATGTCACTGACATCTCCAGAAAATGAGAATCGATGTCGAAGTGAAACTCCTAGCAAAGATAAATAAATAGGCAAAGACGGATCATTCTCTGGAGTTTGCTGAATTAAATCCTGCAGCATTGTTATTGACTGGATGATAAATTTGGGTTCTCGGGTGCGTGAAAATTGAGATAAAAGTGCTTTTATATCGCATTGGGGACAGGACGTGCCTGTATGGACATGGCTCTCATGAGTGAATTGAGCCACCTGGGATGTCCTTCCAAGTCGACGCAGGAAGTCATCAGGGTCAATGCCTGGGAAATAATGTGGAATGCGAAGTACAGCTGCAGCGTGTTCCAAAGGGTCTGCGTTCAATGATGGAGGGGCAGGTTGGGGAATGGATTGAACATGTGCAAGCATACGAGAAAGGCCATCATGAAGTTGAGAGAAATCAACGTCCCTGCCTCGAATTCTCCGGTATTCTTTGAGCACCCAGTCCATGTATGCATCGTCAAATAGCACCTTATTGGCTGTGTTATCTGGAAGGCTCTGAATGATAAAAAACAAGCGACCATCTAGTCGGTCTTTGGCCGCGATATTGAAGAATACTAATGGTAAAACTTGGTTGGTTGATACCGCGGCTGGGTTACGCAGAAGTGATTGAATGAGACATACTTTTTTTCGAGAAATTCCCCACTAGGGGGAAGCTAATGATCTGGAATCTGAGCCTAAACCTCGGGGTGCATTCGCCTGCTATCAGGAGGTCGCGCGTTTCTTCTGTATGTTGGAATGTCGCAAATTGTAGTAAGACGAAGATTCTCGTTTGAAAAGATATGCTTACCGGTCGGCTTAAATATCAATTTGAGCCTCTCGATGTCAGTCTTTCCAAGGACGACCCTTCCGATGCACAGTTTGTCGTCCAACACAGCCTCAAAAGCGACTTCTTCCCCCTTGCTGGTAAGAGTAACGGTCGTTCACTAAATCTCGTCATGAATGAAGAAATTGGGCAGCTCACAACTGTAAAATTCGGTCGTACTTCCACTGCCTCGAGGAGACCGTGTTCAATAACAGTGTATCCCCCCCTTGATTCTGCCAATCGGAAAAAAACTCGACCCTCATCTGCGTTACAGCCGAATTTGGATCGCCGTCAGCCGCATTCGAAACACGCTCGACGACTACATCTGCAATCGAAGTTGAGCAGTGAGCACAGAAAGGAAAGAACGCAGTGTTCGGCGTGGTTGACAAACTTACAGGTCATGATACAAATGCTGTCCTCGCGATTTTTACCCAAAAAAGATCGAGCTCCGGCTTTCGCTTTTTGCCACTGTTTTATCCATCGGGGGAACATGCTGATATTTATAGAACGAGAAGGTTGAGATGTCGCCGTGAAAGAGCACTCAGCAAACCAGTTGATCGTGATAGCGTCATCTTGATCTTTTGCTTACGTAACATCTGGCCTCTACATAGTACACACTGAGCCTAACATCGTTGGAAGTTAATGCCGTCTACATCAACGAGATGCTCGAGTTGCTCAGATCTGCTCCCCCCTTGGTTGTCGCTAAATTCTCCTTGATTTTTGACGTTGTTGAAGACAATTTCCCGCTTCCCGCAGCGCCGCTGACCCACCACTCACTCAGACATCTAGATATCCGTCCTCAACGCAGAATTTTCAACATGGACTTGCACGTTTTCCTCGAGAAAATCTACAGATTATTTCTTTAGAGGTTCTGCTGACATCTCCACCTTTCTTCCCCAGCTTGAACTCCTGAACTTTGCAGGTTCCAGGCAATTCAACTGGTCTTCAGTGACAGCCAGGGTGGTTAGTGTTGACCCATGGTCACTCGTGCTGCTTATCAATTTTTTTGCCCAGACTCGGATAACTGAAGAGACATTTAGTGCTTTCCACAAACCAAAAACCAAATGAAGACGCAGGAAAACCGACAAGGATGCGATTACGACGTACATCCTATATACTGTATAATGCAAGAGCTGGAGTGCGACGTCCAACGCGGCGCGCAATTAAACACGTTGGATATTATGACACATAGCCGCCTTGATTATTTTGAGCCCCAGTGCGAAGTAGCATAGGTCTTGCCGTTTCGCTTTCTGCAGGGACAATACTTAGCGCTCATCCTGATGGTCAACTTACATAGATGTTTGGTTCGGTCTAACTTCCATATGCACCGCCCGCTGAATGCGCCGACACCATACGGAATATCCATCCACCTAGAGTAGAACGCACGAAATCAAAAACGGTTAAACACACCCTCACCTAAGTAAATAGAAAAGAGAATAACAGAAAGATTTATTGGAGAATCCATGCTTAATTATTTACGTTCATATACATATATATAATAGGCGCCGCCAATTAAACCCAACACCCAAGTTGTGGCCCAACCTGATTAAACTCAACCAACAAAAGGGCCCCATTCACATTCATGATCACTCATAGCACAATATCCATATCCTTCCAGCCTTATCAGAAAGTATCACCGCGCCCTGGCTCTGATCGATATTGATAGTTTCCACCGTGCTGAGGTCGAGCCCGGGCGGGGTGGCGAGCGTGCGCACGACGCCTTCCGTTTCTCTTCTTCTTCTTCTTCTTTTCCTCCGCCCGCTCGTGTTGCCAGTGGGTTGGTGTTGATTTGCTTTTGCTTTCCCGTTTCCGTTTCCTGCGCTCTTCGCATCGGGTGCAGGTCCATCAGACCTGCTCTTGCCTTTGCCTTTGCCCTTCCCCTTCCCCTTGGAAGACGGAGGAGTCCCGTGCGCGTTAAAATCATACCCATACCCATACCCATACCCTCCTCCCTCCCCCTCCCCCGACTCATAATCCGACTCCAACTCCGACCCCGACGCGCCGCCCTCCCCGTCCATCCCCAAATCCTCAGAATACGCCGGAAAAGTGACGAATCTCAACCACTTTGCATCTGGGTCCAGGTCCGGCATCATATCCGAGTCCGAGTCTCCCGAGTCCGATCCCGAGCGCGCGCTTGAGCCGAGGTCCCCAAGGTTCGAGCCTCCGCCGCCGTCGTGGTGGTTGTGGTTGTATGCGCTTCCGCCGGAGGGCTCCCGCGCGCTCGAAGCATGCTTGTGTCTCTTCGACTTGGGCTTCATCCCCATCTCGCGTGCCTGCATCCGCATCCGCATCACCATCGCGTCCGCGTCGGCCTCTCCATCGCCTTCTCCCCCTCCATCCGCCCCTCCATCTCCGTGCTGCCCTCCCTCCCCTTCTCCGTCCGCAGAAGACCGCGTATGAGGATGCAGACCCTGCCACCACTTAACCTCGTCGTCGTCCTCTCCCCCATCGTCTCCCCCATGCCCATGCCCATGCCTCTCCCCATGCCCATGCCCACCCCCACCCCCATCCCGGTCCCGGTCCCGGTCCCGGAACCCATCCAGATCCCCGCTGTCCATATATTCAATCCACACAGCATGCCCAAAATCAACAGCCACAAGCGGGCGCGGGCGTTCGGTCACAGCGACGTCGTCGTCGTCTTGTGCTTGTGCCTCTGCTTGGTCATCCTCTCCCTCTCCCTCTCCTGATGCTGCTGCTGCTCCTCCGTCGGCGCCGTCGGCTGGGGTGTCGGCGCCATTCCCATTATCGTCGTTGGCCGCACCAGCATCGGCACCCCCATCAGCCCCATCCGCCTCCGCGTCCCCATCCCCATCCACATCCACATCCGTGTCCTCCCCCGCAGACGGGCTATCGAACACGCGCACGACCTCGAACGGCTTGGACACGTACCACAAATTCATCAACGCGTCGTCCTTCGCGTCGTCCTGCGCATCCGCATCCGCATCTGTGCTCGCTGTCGTATGCGAGCCAGATCCAGCCCCGTTGACATACGGCACATGCCCATTGATCCCATTCACCAACGCCTTCCCTCCCGCCCCATCCGCAATCATCTCGGGTACTATCCCATTAACCCTTCCCCCTCCCCCTCCTCCAAACACCCCCCCCTCCCCCTCCCACTCCCTCCTCCCAAGCGGAACCCTAAAATAATGCTGCGCCAAAACAAACCGCGTCCGATGCGTCGTCTGATCATGCGCCGCGAGGAGCACGACCGTGCAGCTCACGCGCGGGATGGACGGGAGGGAGGGCCACCACTGCCGGACGAAGTGCGCAGATTCGGGGTACCATGTTGGGAAGGGGAAGGGGTTGGGGTTTGGGGTTGGTGCGGGGGCGGGTAAGGGGGCGGGTAAGGGAGCGTTAGTGGGAGGGTTGGGGGTTGGGGTTGGGAAGGGAGGAGGAGGGGGGGCGAGAGAGGCGGGGATGGGTGTGAAGATGGGAGGTGGCGGCGGAACGGGGAGGGACGCCGGTTGCGGATGCTGTTGCGCTGCCGACGGGAGCGTAGTCTGTGAAGACGACGCGGGAGACGAGGAGAACCTCGAAGACGCGGACGACGGGGGGTGCGATACCTGGGAGAGAGACAACAACGACGACGAAGACGAGGACGAGGGCGATGAGTAGGAGTTGGAGTTGGAGTAGTTCGACGGTCCGGCGACGGGGTTGGGGTCGTGTATGTCCCCGTTGAGTATCCGGATCCCGCCGCTGCTGTTATTGCTATTGTCGTTGTCGTTGGCGTTGGCGTTGTCGTTGGTGTTGGTCATAAAACTATCCTCGCCATCCCCCTCATCAGAATGCACCAAATACGCCTCATGAATCGTACTCTGCATCTCCGCCTCTAAATCCAAATCCAAATCCGCATCCGCATCCGGGTTCAAATCCGGATCCCCACCCGCCCCATGCCCCATCCCGAGGCCTTTATCCACCCCACCCCTCCTCTCCTGATCCTGATCCTCGTCGTCGTCCTCCTCACTTTCACTCTCCTCCTCAACACCCCCCCTCCCCTCGGCCGAGCCCGGCCCCCTCAACAGCGGAAAAACAAACCGCTTCTTCAACGTCCTCACCGGCGCCAACCTCCTCGAAATCACCGGCACAGGCGGCGGTCCATTCGTGCGCCCCCCCTCTCCCCCTCCTTCGGGGGGCAGAGTGGTGATGTACGTCTCGAGGAGCGCGAGGGGGTAGAAGTGCTGGTACGCTGCGTCGGACTCTTCGCAGTGGATGACGATGTGGTTTTGGTAGAGGATGCAGGACCAGTTCGAGGACATTACCTAGGAGAAAGGGGGGGGGGGTTAGTTGGGTATGTAAAAGTGAAAGTGAAAGTGAAAGGGAGGAAGAGGAGGGAGGAGGTAGACCACAACTCACACACTCAATCCCCGTATCCACAAAAACATACTCCCTCTTCTCCCAATCCGGCAACGCATACAGTCCAATCGTATTACTATTCGACACCCATATAAACGCGCTCAACAACCTCTCCGCCGGGTCGAGCAGGAACACGTTCATCACCACCCCCGAGGTGCGGAACTCGGTGACGTGGGAGAAGACGGGGGGGAGGGAGGGGGGTGCGGAGAGGCCGGAGGGGGGGTCGGAGAATGTGAGGCGCATGAGGACGAATTGCATTATGCGTTCGTCGTCGTATCTACTTATATGATATCATCAGTTTTGGTTTATGAGCTCGAGCACAAAGAGAAGAGAGGAGAAGAGAAAGAGATACTCACGACCCCGCCAACACCTTGGCCATCGTGAAAAACACGGTGCGCTCCTCAAACTCCACACGGCACTTCCACAGCTCCCACCGCGCGCCGGGGTTCCACTCTGCGAGACACGTGTTGGATTGCACGTCCCAGCATACAACCTTGCCGGACTTGGTCGCGCAGAGGGTGTAGGACGACGTGATGGGGGAAAGCCAGTCGACCTCTTCGCCGGGCGGGGCGGAGACGATTTTGTACCACTTGAAATGCTGCTTCGGGGGAGATACCGACGACGACGAAACCTTCACCCGCCCGTCCCCATCCCCATCCCTCTTCCCCACCCCCACCCCCCGCGGCGCAACATCCATATAATTGCTCCTCCTATTAACCCCCGTCCTTTCATCCCACCCCTCCCTCCCAATCGGCCTCGGCGCCCTCACGCGCCACGCATTCTCATAATGCGTCGCCTTGTTCACCGCAAGGATGAGCGCCTCGGTGTTCAGATCCGCGAGGCGCTGGAACCCCTTTAGAGGGAGCGCGCGGCATCGCCGGAGGAGGTCCGTGGCGAGCTTGCGGTAGACGGGGCGGGTTGTTGAGGCGTCGTAGAGGGATTTGCAGGTCTGGGGGGGGGGGGGGGTTAGTGTGGGTGTGGATGAGGTGGGGAGGGAGGAGGGAGGGAGGGAGGGAGAGGGAGCGGGTGGAGTTACTCACGAGATGGAGGGCGTGGACGTCCCGCAGGTCGAGATAAGTGGCGATGTTCAGCAGGAGATCGTAAGGCAGCGTGCTCAGCCCCATTTTATCGGTCTCTGTCTCTGTCTCTGTCTCTGTCTCGGTGGTGGTTTCGGTAGTGGTGTCGCTGCCCGTGTCGGTGGCGGTGGCGGTCTTGTAGTAAATGTGTTCGTAGTCGTCACAGTGGCTCGCCCAGCTGGCGTTGTCGTTGGTGTTACTCGCGGATGTAGGCTTTCTCTGGGATGCAAAACTCGGACCCGCGTCCAACATCAATACACCGACTACTCAGTGCACGAAAAAAGTAGGATGCCACAGATCCTTGAAAGGCCAAGTTCAAGTTTTTGCGAAACGATCGATGGTCGATGCCCAAATCAGATTTCACTCGAAATCAGCCCGACAGCCGACTGTGCTGGCAGTAGATGCGGCGCGGCGGTTTCGCTCGGGCGTTGGTTATCGCTGGAGAGGCGGTGGAGGAGGAGCTGAGATCGGTCGGTCGGACGAAGACAAGCGAATCGGAAAAAGCGCAGGTGGCACTTGCTGAGCAAAGCCAAAGTTGAAAGGGGTGGGCCTGCGTAAACAACCCCGGCTCATCGGCTCGTCAAAGGCCCCATTGGCCAAGACCGTGACTCGCCCGGATCCTCCTTACTCCTTGCATCGCATCCATTTTCTGCAGGTCTTTTGTCTTTCACTGCCACCTTCTTTCTTGTTCTCTTAAACTCAGAATGGTCAGGCGAACCTAGACGGCACACGACTTGCCCCTTGCCTTATACAGCTATTATCACTTGCCGTCCGATCATGACTTGCAAATTTCGTACTCTGGCCTCGTCTAGCCTCTCGCTTCCGACCTTTTGGACTCTTTCTCATCCATGTTTATCCTATCAAAACCACGCCGGAGCTCAATCGTTAGCGGGTAGCTGCTAGCACGTACCCCTGGCGAACCACTCAACAGCCAGAAAAACGCTCCGGTTAAAGCACGCCTCGGAAACCTACTTCCACATCGTCAACCCCTCGGCAGATAACCCGACGAGCACACTCTCGATATATATAAGTATCAAAGTAAGTAAGCGGCTCTCTGCAGCTGGATAATAATAATACCCCCGACCCATGGAGAATTCGCCTTGCTTCTTTCCAAGAATCCACGATCTAATCGAACTCGCTTAAATTCTAAAATAACATCTGGCTGCTCTCGTCTTATACACCCGATTTTTTAAAGGCCAAAGTAGCTCCCCGGCTGGCTGGCTTTGTGGCGTTATGTCTTGGGCCCAGGGATGGAGCGAGCTCTAATGCTCCTTCATCTAGATGCCCCTCCAAGCTCTCTCACCGCCGACCGGACTCTAAGACACAATGCACACGTTCTTTGGCGTCGTTCACTCTGAGATACTGGACACCTCAAACCGGTACACAGTCCTAGTAACCCAAAGCCCCAAAGCCAAACCAACCGCACCCGCAGAGCGTCTTCCTTCCTGATCACAAACCGATTACAATGCTGTCCGTAACTGAGCATTTGGCAATGAACCCCGCGCCTCTGGCTATCTAGCCTCTCGCCTCTCATTATTCCATGTCTGATAACTGCGTATAGTATTTGCGTTTCCCGGAGACTTGGCAAAGGGTTCTGGCGACATAGTATACAGTATTACGGCTTTGGGTACCTCAAGCCGTCCACTCCACACAGCGAAGATATGCATATGCTTGTCCTCGCTACCCGATAAGAAGAGCCGGAAAATCCTACACATACCAGTGCCGAGTGGAGGTTTTCAGTGACTATACTTCGCAGTTATTTATTATCCTAGCCAACCTACTCCTATTTCCCAAAGAGTCCCGAAAACACCCCTCGGAAACCTACATCCACGTCGTCCACCCCGGGCCCTCGGCAGGTAACCCAACGACTACGAGTCCACTCTTAATATTTATATTAAATAAGTGTCAAGCCTCTCTTGAGTCTGGATAACACCCCCGACCCATGGAGAAATTGCCTTGCTTCTTTCCAAGGATCCACGATCTAATCAAACTCGCCTAAATTCTAAAATAACCTCAGTCTGCTCTCATCCCTTCTCATCGCTTGCACCAGTATGACTGGCTTCGTGACCTGACGTCTTGGAACGAGCCCTAAAGGCCTAAAGCTCTTTCTTTCTTCTGCAACGCAGGAGTCCATTGACACCCCGTATTTAACTCACAAAAACTCCGAGCTCTCTCGTGGCCTGAGTCTGACGTCTTGGAGCAAGGCCCAAAGCTCTTTCTTCCTTCTTTCTTCAACGCAGGAATGCATGCCGTATCTAATACCCTTCACCCACAACCACAACCACAACCACACTCAAAATCGCAAGCTGGATGTCCTCTAAAGTAACTCCAGGCACTCTCTCACTGGACTCATACGACCCAAGTTCTGGTGCCGCAAGTTCTGGCGCCGTCCACTCCTGGGCTGTCGCGCTTACATTGACAATTGGCCCATCAAGCCGGGCAGCGTCCTAACCTCAAAACCCCAAAGACAAACCAAACGCACCCGCAGAAGGTCATTCTGCCAGAGCCTGATCGCAGATTGATGCCATCCATATCCGTGACTGGGCACTGAATCCCGGCCTAACCCCCCCCTTTCATTATATGGTGTCTGGTAACAAGGACTGCACGAAGCGGTGCATATTCCATGTCCATTTCCCCCGGGGTCCATCATGAGCTCAGTTGGCCCGTACGCGAGAATTGCTACGAAGAAGGCGAACCCGGTAGCATGATGACTGAACACCCAAGGGTTTCATCCATAGGTCTATCCAGAAGGTGGGTCCGAATTCGTCTTCAGCATGCAAGTATTCATCGTGTGCCTCAATATTTAGCTTGCTACCATCTATGAGCACAGGCACGCACTCGAAAAAGAAGAAAAAAGAGAAGCGCACGTCGTTCTCCACCCAGTGGATCGCAGGACTCGGCCGGTCCTTTATCCAGCGTCGATATTAGGCTGCTGTCTTTGGATCTCGATTCGCCAGTCTGAATGAATGTGAGACCGGCGAACCTATTCATCTGTCCAGAGGACACACTGGACGATGGTACCACGCAGATCGACAGAGATTGCACCGCTCGCTCTTGCGCAGATTATTCCAAGCAGTTTTGCGGACAAGCGTCGGCGCCTGTCCTTTCTCCCGACTCCACCCCTAGCGTTCAGCGCTATCAAGTCACATTCCCATAAGAGGACACAACATACACTACACTACTCTGCTGTCAGGGGCACTGAAGATATCAGCCCCCGACTCGTTGTGTTTGAACTTAGAGGGTCGATACGGACGAAAACCTTCCATCCCATTCCTCAGTGCGCAGCTTCTTTCGCCAAACACGCACTTCGATCGAGAGTAGCTGTAGCTGCTGTTCCGCTTCAAATTTGTTTTCATTGGAACGCAAGGATAATTAAAAGAAGATACAGAGTCAGACGGGAAGGGAAGAAAAGCTACTTCGAAACCGAGTGGAACCAACATTATAGTGGTTGTGATGTACACAGAAGAAGAAAATTGGAATTGGAAGGTCGCGGTGGGCTAAAATGCCCACCAGCGTTTGCTTTGAAAAAAGCCTTCCAACCGGTGTCGTAGGTTTTTCGCCGGCTTGATCTTTGTTTCGGGGGATGTCTGGAATGCATTTTTCTCCCAAGCGGAAATAATCGTGTCGATAGCGACCCCAGCAGATGCGGAGCCCGGGTTAAATCGGTGAACTTTTGCTCCCTTGTCGATTAGGGATTTCCAATGTTTGGTTTCTAGCTGCCGCTGATGTTTCTCTGAATCTTGGGTCTTGCGGCTCCACTTCGTGGTTGTCAGAACAACATTTTTGAGTGCATCGTCCCTACACATGTCTTGAAACAATTTGAGGTTTCGACGGGCGGTACCACTGAACCGATCGCTGGTTATATCGTGCAGGTAAATGACGCCTCCAATTTCTGCTCCTTTCTTCTGACTATCATATCCGATTAGCGTATCTAAAATTGGGAAATCGATGCTTCACATACGACTGTTTGAGCCAAGTGACGATCTTCTCTAAGATGTCCTCATCGTCCAGGTCCGGACCGTCAAAACCGGGGGTGTCGACGAGGACTATCCTCCGATTCGACAGACTGGGGTAACTTTGGATATCCTCAATGCAACCAAAGGCGAGTTCAGTGGTACAAGAATCCAAATCACTCCCCACAGACATGCTCGGGTGGTTGAGGACGCTGTTTATGAACTGGAGCCATTTTCACTGCTTAAGTGAAAACTTAAATTCATGACCTAACGACGTACGTAGCTTTTCCCCGCACCTGTGGGACCCATGACACTAATCTCGAGAATAAGTATTGACAAACAGAAAGAACGATGGGGGCTCACGGGATTAGGACGTCGTTCTTCTTTACTTGAAATCCCATGAAGAGTTGAATAGGAACGCGGTGCGGCTCAACGGCCTCAGATATAACAGTGTTCAAGTTTGTTGACAGAGGAAGCTTCAACCTCGTTCTTAGGACTGTTCACCGCAAAGAAGTTTCAGATGCACAATCCATGCCGACTGCACGATTCAATGGACTACAGTCCCGTGGATATATGAAACGTAGCATTTTTCATGAGTGGTGAAAATTCAAAAACGCTTTCCAGTTGGACACTTTCGGGGACAGCAATCGATTGGTCATCCACACACGCCTCAGGTTGGACACGATCTCTCAGCACTTTTGCCTCATGTTAGGGGGAATCCGATCGCCCCAGGCCAGGCTGAACGTTTGAACCCCATCGACCAATACCAACCTACCATACTGGCAGCTAATGGTAACATAAAGTCACGGAATCGGAGGCCAGGCTGAACATCATTACATGCCTCGCGTCAAAATCAATGCGAACATTTGGACGCCTGCATGAATACTTACACGTACTTATATAGATCGGAGATTTGAAGGGGATGCGAAGGAACATGCCTCGAGGCGATTCAGGTCCAATACCATCCTGAGTAAACACAAGGCCTGCATCGTGCAGTCAGCATGGATCGTGAATCTGAAATATGACAGGTGTTCTTTCACTAAGGTTGGTATCAACCCCTTGCAATTGGAATATCAGCTATCTGAACCGCATACCATTTTAAATCTCAAATTTAAAGTCGCCATCCGACCAACCAAAGGCTGCGAGTAGTTTAAAGAAAGACACCTCATCCGTGAGCCCTACTAGTATTTTTTTTCCCTTTAGTGTATTAATACTTATCCTCGACATTAGTTTCATGCCTCCCATGCTCTCTAGGAATAGGAAAGGCGACGGCGTAGGAGAGAAAGACATGCTGATCCCGTGAGCCCTCCTTTTTGTTCCTTCCCTTTATCAATAATTATTCTCCGAATTAGTGTCATGGGTCCCACAGGGGCGGGGAAAAGCTACGTACGTTTGCAAGACATGACTCAGTGTTTTCTCTTAGCCGATGAGTATGGCTATAGTTCATAAACGCTGTCCTCAAAGACTCGAAAATGCGGGTGGGAACGGATTTGGACTCTTGTACCGCTGAACTCGCCATTGGTTGCATTGAGAACCTCGAAAAACTCGGATTCACCTATCTGAAGGATCGGAGGATAGTCCTCGTCGACACCCCAGGTTTTGACGATACAAACAAGGACGATTACGAAATATTGGAGAAGATCGCCACTTGGCTCAAACAGTCGTATGTGGTGCTTCAATCTCCCAATGATAGATACCCTGATCGAACACGATAGTAATCAGAAAGGAGCAAAAGTCGGAGGCGTTATTTACCTGCACGATATAACCAACGATCGCTTCAGTGGTACCGCCCGTCGAAACCTCAAGTTGTTTCAAGATTTGTGCGGGGACGATGCCCTTATAAATGTCGTTCTCGCAACCACAAAGTGGAACCGCAAGACTGAAGATTCAGAGAAACACCACTAGCAGCTGGTGACCAAACATTGGAAACCCATAATCGACAAGGGAGCGCAGGTCCGCCGATTTGACCAGGGCTACGATTCCGCTTGGCTACTTATCGACGCAATCCTTTCCCCCAGGGAAAAACGTCAGCTAAATGAAACGATTCTTCAGATCCAAAGCGAGCTGGTCAGGCAGAAAAAGATCATCCCAGAGACTCAGGCTGCTTCAACATTGCGCGAAGATCTCCAGCGCGCCCTTGACCTCCAGAAGAAATTCGTCCGTAGTTCGGCCCAACCCACGAGTCAAGAGGAACGAGTAGAACTCCAAGAAGCTCATGAACTTGTGCAAAACCTTCTCCGTCAAATGCGGGAGTTGAAGATCCCCTTTTCACGCCGATTTAAAAAGCTTTTTGGCATTTCCTAGGTAAGCGCTGTTTCAGAATCGGTGTGTATCTGCAACTAAACAGTATCGAAGTACCATTTGCTTTTCGACTTCGATTGTAGGCCATTGCAGTGTGTAGCATGTACGAGTCCCAACCCTTTCCTTACAAAATATAAAGCACCTTTACCGTGTTCAGGATAGATAAAGACCGTTCGAACACTTCAACACTCACCCGTTACCTCCTTCTCACCTTGATTATCGAAATCGCTGTCTCCCATGTGTCATGGCCGATTGACTGACGTGGATCAGGAGCTGGCAGACGTCGGTAGCAGGAGGGAGAGGCTGCGGTCGTGGACCATCGTGTTTGCGCTCTCCTTTCGTTTCATCTCCGCCCAGCATAGTTGGGTGGATTGAGTCGGTGCGCAGTGGATGGGGATGGAGAACGGCTACGAATCGAGTCATGCGACTGCAACTCACGTACAAGCCGCGTCACCCTTTGCTGGAGCTGACCCTCGTCCATCGCGACCACTCAACGTTACTCAACTCCCAACCCGTTAATCGACCCACATCCCTCAAGAAGGAGAGAGGTACGCAAAGTCACAACGGTGCCGTCGAGAAGTGTAGGCTACCTAAATAGAGCTCAAGGTATCAAATGCGCGGTCTATGAACTCATGAAAACTTACTTACCTTTTCTCATAGTTCTGGAGGTCAGCAGCTAGGCAGGGAACGGCGGTGGTTGTGGTTGAGGATAAAGTCTAATAATAAGATCCGTTGATCAGCACACGGGTAAATTGTACGGACCTTCGGCTCGAAATTCCGCTCACACAACATGTGAGTGCCCAACCGACTGTCGAAAACAAAACTCAACCAACCACGCATGAACCATGACAATGCTGCCTCGAGGCGTTTCAGGTCCAACAAAGGTCCAATGTCCTCCTGGGTAAACACCTGGCTTTTGGTGAATTGCATGAATTCGCATCGTGCAGTCAGCATGGGTTGTGAATATGAACTTTCCAGCAGTAAAGGTTCTTTTAGTATTGTTAGGGCATCTTTTTGCTCTCAGACATCAAGAACGAGACGCTTCAAATAACAGCTATCTGGGGGCGTCGAGACGCAAAGTAGTTCAAACTCTTATTTTCCATGCTGAGCAACGAACCAAACGCTGGGAGTGGAAACAATGACGCCTGCATTTCGTGAGTCCCCTTTGCTTTGCTTCCTCCAGTTTATCGATGCTTAATATTCTCGACATTAGTGTTGACGACGTAAGAGAGACAGACATCCTGATTCCGTGAGGTCTTTTTCTTCTTCACTTTATTAGTACTTATTCTCCGAAGTGTCCTAGGTCACACTGGGGCGGGGAAGAGCTTCGTACGTCTGCTGGACATGACTCAGACTTTCACTCAGCCAATGAGTTCAACTTCAGTTCATAAATACCGTCCTTAAACACCCGAAAATGCTGGTGGGAACCGACTTGGACTCCTGTACCGCTGAAATTGCCGTTGGCTGCATTGAGAACATCGATGAAGTCCGATACCCCAATCTGAAAGCCCGGAGGATCCTTCTCATCGACACCCCAGGTTTTGACGACACAAAGCATGACGATTACGAAATCTTGAAGAGGGTCGCCAATTGGCTCAAACAGTCGTATGTGGTGCTGCGGTCTCCCAATAACGGATACGCTAATCGAATATGATAGTTATAAGAAAGGAGCGAGAGTTGAAGGCGTCATTTACCTGCACGATATAACCAACGATCGCTTCAGTGGTACCGCCCGTCGAAACCTCAAATTGTTTGAAGATTTGTGCGGGAAAGATGCACTCAAAAGTGCCGTTCTCGCAACCACAAAGTGGAGCCGTAAGACTGAAGATTCAGAGAAACACCACCAGCAGCTAGTGACTAAACATTGGAAACCCATAATCGACAAGGGGGCGCGGGTCCGCCGATTTGACCAGGGCTACGATTCCGCTTGGCTACTTATCGACACAATTCTTTTCCTTGGGGAGAAACGTAAGCTAAATGAAAAGATCCTTCTCATCCAAACCGAGTTAGTGAAGCAGAAAAAGATCATTCCGGAGACTCGGGCAGCTATAACCTTGCGCGCAGACCTCCAGCGCGCGCTTGACCTCCAGAAGACACCTGTCTGCCCCTCGGCCCAACCCACAAAGCAAGAGAAACGAGAAGAACTCCAAGAAGTTTATGACCTTGTTCAAAACATACTCCGTCGCATGCGGGAGTTGAAGCTGCCTCTGACACAACGATTTAAAAAAGCCTTTGGTCTTTCCTAGGTAAGCGCTCTTCAATATTGAAGTATATGTCTTTCACTTAACAACTAAACAGCACGAGGGACCTCTAGAGACCATTCACTTCGAATTCCTAACTTCGCATGTGGGCCGCTGCAGTGCACGGCATGTATGAGTCTCTATTTTTTACAAATCATAAATGCATCCAATGCCGTGTTTAGAGTAATTAGTGAGCCTTTTCATTGTAACTAATGTAGGTTTAAATTTGTTCTTTAAGGTAGTCAGATACTGGGAGGGAAGTTGTGTGAAGGTGCCGCCGACGTAACCACACCACTATGCACGAGTGACTAGACAAGCGTGAGGAAATGGTACTCTCGTATTCTAAAGACTGAAGACTACCATGAAACTGTATTTTATACTATCCTGCATGCTATCTCGGGAACAGCTTGAAAGGGACAAAGATGGCGGGGATGACTACAAAGTAAAGACATCCGTTATCTATCTTTGTATCAGTGGTTAAGTGCAGATTGCCCTGGCTCTAGTTAGGTTTCTTTTTTTCCTAGTCTAAGTGTGGTGGCCCGCGATATTCAGCGTCGCCTATGGATTTTTAGCAACTAAGTTCATCAGATTGGAGACATCAATTTCTGGAAGCATGGCTGAGGCATTTGTAACTACTCGTATAGGCTATGTAAACCAATATTGATGACTTGAACTCGCGCTTTCTCGCAAGAAAAGCAGGATGTTAGAAATTCGAACGCCACACTGTCATATTTGAGAAACCTTGCTATGCAACGACTTCTTACGGTTATTCACAGTTTGGGTCCACGAAACAAAACGAAATGGACCTTGGTATTTAATATACACGCGGAAAGTAAATAAACTATGTACCGACCATTGATCGACACTAACTGTCCTGGTTGTATATGTCCTTTCCACTGTAATAATCGACAATCGTCAATGTGGTTCTTGGATTCTCGGTAGCCAAGCTCATGAGACCAGAGAGGCCATGTTGCGGAGACAGGTTTGATGATTCAGAAAATGTAGGGGGGTATACACTGATATTGATAATCCGCCCTTTCTCGTTCTTGACGAGGAACGTTGACTTGAATAGAACAATGTGGTCAAGAAAAGAGCCGACTCACCGTTAGTGCGTTTGCTACGGAAGACCAGTTAAATTGCCTGGAACCCGCAAAGTTCAGGACTTCAAGCTGGGGAAGGAAGGTGGGGGTGTCAGCAAAACGTTTAAAGAAATCATCTGTGATGTGGTTCTGCTTGAGGCGAGCCAATAACGAGATGGTAAGGTGGGTGATGGTCGGTATCCCTTCCAACAACCGGATCAAATCCCCCTCCGTACTCCCATGGTTGGGTTCCGCTTCCTCGGGGATCACGATCTCGAATATAGAAACAGGACATCGAGATCTCGCAAAAAGGGATAGAAGCTCATCCACGGGGGTGTCCCGTCTTGAGTGGTATACAAAACTTTCCAAGGACGGGAGCACAATTTTGTGAAGGAAAATGGGCAAGTCCACGTTGAAAATGCTGCGTTTAGGACGGAGATATAGATGTCTGAGTGAGTGGTGGGTTAGCGGCGCTGCGGGAAGTGGGTAACTGTCTTCAACAACGTCAAAAATTAAGGAAAATCTAACGGCAACCAAGCAGGGAGCGGATTTGAGCAGCTCGAGCATCTCGTTGATGTAGACGGCATGAACTTCCAAAGATGTTAGGCTGTGCACTGGAATGTGTACTTTATGAAGAAAGAGACGCGACAGCTCGAGGTGTTTGAGGCGTGGAGCTTCAAGTAAGCAAAAGTCAGACACACAGGATCGTTCCTGGGCGACGACGGGTGTAAGTCGAAGGTCTTCAAGGAGGGGCATACATCCAAGGGCATCGGTGAAGTCTCCATAGAGATCGGGGTGTATGCATAAGACGAGGCGGTACCAGCGGGAAGAGAAACGACCAATGACATCGAAAAGCGCTAGAACCCGCTCCCGGATCGACCTATCTAGCTTCGTAATAGTGGCAGGAGCCGTGATACTGACGGTCAACGGCAGTTGACCAGAGCGGCTCATGCAAGCGAGCGCCAGCTCTGTAAGCAAAGGCACGTTCGCGGTGGAAGAAATGAAGATGTTGACTGTCGTCCACAGGCGAGGTGTGGATAGGGCAATTTCGCGCCAGGTCTTGCAGACGGCCGCGAGGAGGAAGGGAGGGGATGTTGTACTTTTAAGCCGCGCGGGGTAGTCCAAGGGGGTGGAGTTGATGTCGGTGTAGAATATGAATATCTCGGCGGCGATTTCAAAAGGGATGGTAAGGATGAGAGGATCCTCTTGACGAGAATTTGGGGTGGGGTCTAACTGAAAGGATTCTTCGATTGCGAGTTTAGCCAATTGGCCAACTACACTGGATTCGGATTCTGGGTCTGCTGATGTCAAGTCCTCTTCACTGCCATTGGAGTCGGACAATAGTGCTGTTGGGGTCAATTTCGGTGATCTGAAAGTCACCACCGACGGGTTATCGTTGGTTATAGTCGTCATTAAGAGTCGACGTCGAGCTCTTATCGAAAATGATACAGATCCAAGGCAGTAACGACTAACTAGTAAGAATGTAATTGGCAAGTTGATGATTACTCACAGTGCTTCGGCGCCTAGGTAGCCGCTGTTTGGATGTTGTGTAGATGTATGGCTAAATGGTGGTTTTCCAGAGAGTGTTAGAATTCGAACTTTCAAGTTGTAGTCGGCGTAGTAGTGGCTGCCTGAGCCTGATTTAGGTTCTGGTTGACCCATCAGCGGCTGTGCAGTATTTGTGTAGGCTTGTGTGCCAGCGCGTTTCCCTTTGCAGAATAGGACCTGGCCTGCGTCTTGCTATAGCGTGCGACGCGATAGGTTCGCAGTGCTCGACGCGCTTCCCAAGATTCGCCAGCCTGAGCGCCTCTGGGTAGGCCTAATAAACTTATCTCAGCGCCGACCCAATTGTTGCACTGCTTAACCAGCTTACTACTACTTTATTAACAATAAATCAGCAGTCGTTGACCTAGATTCGCGCGGCTTGCTATCAACGGGCTTGAATCTTTTGCTTTCCCTCTTTGCCACCCGAAGGCCTAAAGCTTTAAGGCTCGAAATAGGCCCGAGATTTTCTTGTCTTAACTTAGAAATATGACGTTGCATAGGATGGGATTTCCTCAGGCTTTACCCCGAATACTTAAGACGTTCAGCCAAAGCTCTAATCTCTTCTACTTCTCCTGAAACACGGATTACGAAGGTCATCAGCCTCTCTCGCAGTGGATCCTCCTGCTCTGAGCTCAAGAAGGATTTCTGAGAGAGAGAGAGGGTTCGTCGATAAAAGTGATTGCGCCTTGATAGTCTTGGCGGTCAATTTTGAATCTTGGTGTTGATAGGCAGCCATGAATTTCTGAGAAACAAGAAAACTTTACAGGCTTGTTACAATGATTCTATAATTTCTATTCCAAGGTAATATTAATTAAAAGCAGGATCAGAGTCTGAGGTGAGGAAAAAAACCTGGTATAGCGGAGGAAGGAAATTGGAAGGTTGAGTTGGGCTAAAAAGACCACCAGCGTTCGCTGTGAAAAAATCCTTCCAATCGGCGTCGTAGGATTTTCACTGGATTATTCTTCGTTCCGGGGGATGTCTAGTAGTAGAAAAGATGTTTCTCTCAGACGCAAATGATCATGTCGATAAATAGCCGGTACCAGGCGTAAAAGCCACCAACTTGGCAATTTTACCCATACTGTATAGTTGATTTCGCAGCGGCAACGGAATCTTTAGCTTGTCGACGTATACCCTGTAGATGGGGATTTCCAGACGGCTCCGATACGGAGTTTCTAAGTACTAAGCGAATATAGGTCACAGGACAGGACTTCGACAGAGACGGAACCGGGTCACGGCTTCTTGAGGAGAGGCGCCGCGGTGAGTACACCGGTAAAATTTTCGTAGAAATTGGCCGGTTTGCCTATCAGTATGAGATGACGCCAAGAAAGCAAAAAGTCCTCTTTGGATTTCGTGGTGGAGGGCATTGACTTTTTATACTCGCGTAGATGGAAGCCAACGTGCAGTGGATCATGATGCTGCCCACAACTGTCGTGCAGATTTCAGATACCAAGCGTATTTCCTGGATGCAGAATATGTACTATGTTAACCGGAGTTGTGACCTTGTCAAGAAGAGTTCCCGCGGAAGGTAAGGTCCCCGCATCTTGTCAGTGGAGGGAAAGAGAGGGCTTTGTGTGTTCGTCAAGCAGATCTCGGCGGCCGTTCCAAATGGAATGCGTGGAATTCTTCAAAGACGACCTAGCTGCCAGTTTTCCACAGTTTTCTTCCCCAAGGTTCGAAGGAAGCCATAGACATGAAATTGACGCACTGAGGAGTTCTTTTCGCCGATTTACATCTAGCAAAAAATGACTGGCTGCCCGTGTTGCAATGCAGGACTCAGCAGCAGGAGGGGGCACTGGCTAAAGTTGAACGTGGACTTTGATCTCACAGGCGCCGAGATCAGTGATTTAATACTGATTATTCTCACAACTTGCTTCCCAGTCAGGTCAAGCCCCAGTCACGCAAGTCAATTCTTTCATTCTTCAAACATATCACTATGTACTCCGCAGGCAGATAAATCTGTCGATACTAGTAGTTTAGGGCTATTTTAACTGATATTATCTTACAGATTTTTGCGAACTTACAGTAATCGAACCTATTTCACATGGTAGGATAGCTTGGAGTAATCCATCAGCCTTTGGTCAGTACTTAATTGATGATAACATGTTTACGACTAATAATACAAGGTTTTTGGGAATTGTTCGGTGTCAGTGTTCTAATAAAGAAAAACGAGAGTTCGCCTCAGCAGAAGCCGGGACTCGGGGGTTGTAGGTCCTATAGGTTGCATTACTCGCCAACGAACAAGCTCTGAGAAGGCGGCTTACCTGACCTTCTGTGTACATTTTCATGACGCAGATGATCTATTTCAAGGTGCTCGCGGGATGAACAGGAATGTTAATTATAACTAGCCGAGATCAATGGAGAGATAGGTCAAAGCGAGGGAGATATCTTGACGTGGAGATTCGGTTTCTGTTCCCAGTCGAACTTGTTCATGTTAAATATGAGGATGATGGTAAAGTGACAACGACCTGACTCTTTCCTCACCCCCCGGTGTTCCCATCTTCACCAAGAAATTGCAGGACTCTATCTATCCCTTCCGCTGACCGAGCTGCTGACTCGCTGTATCACCCTTCTGAATTCACTTGAACATGGTCAGAGTTTTGGCTCCCTAGTTTTCGAAAAGCCCTGATCTTTGAGGTGTGCCGTCTGCAGCGTGGACAACCTCCAAGAACGGCGTCGGTCAGCACAATTTCTTCATTCCCACTGTATATCTGATAATTGATCTTCTAGAGACAGGCCGGAAAATCGAATCTTCCACATCATGCACGCCTACCTCTGGACATTGCCCTGGTAGGCGCCGGGGTTGGAGGTCTGGCAGCGGCTTACCTCCTCGGTCGCGCAGGACACAAGGTAACCGTGTTCGACGGCGCTATGGAGCTTGGAACTATCGGGGCGGGCATCCAGCTCTCACCCAACGTCACTCGCCTCCTAGTCCGCTGGGGTCTTGGGGAGAAGCTAAAGGAAGTAGGTGTGGTGCCTTCAGCTTTCTCTATGCGCAGATGTACGCACTCGTAATTGTGTTCCCTTCTTTAACTTTATGACTGCTTCCTAAGACAAAACTGGAGAAGTGGTTGGGTGGAAGAAATGGGGAGAAACGATGGAAAGAGACTATGGCGCACCATATTATGTTATCCATGTCAGTCCCCTGATTTATATTCTCCTGGGTTAATTGAGATTTTTGGACAGAGAGCTGATCTCCATCGCATTTTGCTGGATAACGCAAGACCCTACATTAATCTGCGCCTTAATAGCATGGTTACAAATATTGATCCCTCCGCACCGTCGATCACCCTAAAGTCTGGGGAAATCATCAAGGCCGACTTGGTCATCGGTGCAGATGGAATCCACAGTCGAGTAAGGAACACCGTTGTCGGCGCCCTTGACAAGCCTATGCCGACAGGAGACGCAGCATACCGTGCTATCATACCAACATCGGCCCTCTTGCGAGATGCTGACTTGAAAGGATTTGTAGACAATGGAGCAA
This sequence comes from Galerina marginata, assembly GCA_023014335.1. NCBI lineage: Eukaryota > Fungi > Basidiomycota > Agaricomycetes > Agaricales > Galerinaceae > Galerina > Galerina marginata. The sequence continues at coordinate 679,917 of JAECYW010000022.1, forward strand.
ACATTTGGATGGGTCCCAATAGACATATTGTAGGGTACCCCATCGTAAGTGTTGCTCCCGCCTTGACTGACCGTGACGCTCACGAAATTTGCAGAGAAACAAAGAACTATACAACGTGGTCATGGCCCATCCGTCGACTAGAACTAATGAAGTGACAAGAGAGGTCCCATGTGAAGTTATGCGGAAGGATTTCATGGAATTCGAGCCTCGGTAAGCCGTCGTTTGCCAGTCCAATTCACACAGATTGACATCAGCCTGGTAGAATACAGAAGCTTTTGTCCTTGATCGATTACACGACTGTATGGGCGTTGATGGATCGTCGGCCGCTCGAGAATTGGGTCCATAAGGAAGGAAAAGTGTGCTTGCTCGGCGACGCATGCCACCCGATGCTTGTGAGCCCATGACAAAAAGACAATTCAGCGTTTTTCTGATACTTTCCCTCCAATTTCGCAGCCATATAGGGCCCAAGGAGCAGCAATGGCCGTAAGTGACGACCTGTAGCGTGTATTTATTCGAGCCGACGAGTTTCACACCAGGTCGAGGACGCAGCGGTACTAGGGAACCTCCTCAACCGGATAAGCAAACCACAGCAGCTGGGTCCACTTTTATGGGCATACCAAAGCATACGCTATCCACGAGCAACAGCGGCGCAAAATGAGTCGCGCATGAATCAAGGCATTTTCCACGCTCCAGATGGACCTGAACAAGAACAGCGTGACGAGTCAATGCGAGAGGCAATGGCGGCTGCTCTCCGAGAGGAAAATGGGGAGTTGGGTAGCGACTCTATTGGAAGCAAGAATTTATGGGCAGATAAAGAGGTAAATGACCGAACATTTGGCCATGATGTGGATGCGGAGGTGGAGCAGTGGTGGAGAAAGCATGAAAGAGAGATCATCACCGCCGGATCAAAATTGTAAAACCTTTTCAGTTCCGACATGGGTTGATTACCAAATCGACAAAATGAACGGCGTAAGTGCTGCCTGAGTAGTTATTAGAATTATTTCCAAGCTTCGTCCCATGTAGTTGATACGCGTTTGGTATTTTCCAGTTCACAAATAGCTAGTAAGACGGTGAAACCTACGGTAAGAGAGGACATAGATTTTGCCATCCAACATTTTCCCGACCGAATCGTCAACATGAATTATTAGACCCCTAGAACCAGATAAATAACTGGACTATTTTACACTGAATACCATACTACAAGCTGAACATGTCCAATTTGTTTCCAATTTATTGAATTACACCAGCGACCTTTCCTCCATCACCTCCATCTTCCGCCTCGTTCTTTCGCTTCCTTAACTTCTTTGGCGGAGGGGCCTCAGGGGGCTCGAGCGCCTCGCGTAAAGTCGATCGGAGAACAACCTTCGGCGGCACAACGGGCGTAAATCTCTCGGGACGGTTTGGACCCCTTGTCAATTATTACTTGCTTCAAACCTAGGCCCGTGGTTCCGTAGACCATATCCTGACTCGCTTGCTTGCCACCGGATTGCCTGCCGTCTCCATAAGCATCTTCCATCCATGACTCGAACTTGGAGCCCGCGCGAACAGTGCCGACTTCAAGATCTGCGGAAGTGAATTTCTCCCCTAGAGCGACGCGCAGGTCCTCCACGGCTTTGAAAATAGGGACCAGTTTCTGCTCAAAGGCAGACTGATTTTCCGGCGAAGAATCCCATGAGGCAATTATCAAGACTGCCTCTGAGGTGCTCAATTACTTCGGCCATCCAGTTTTCAGATGTCGGTCTCGTTCGCGAGCGAGTGAGAGCACGCCATCTGCCGGACACGGCTTGTTCCTCTGAATGGGAAGTTAACCGATAGTCGGACAAAGTGATGACGGAAAAAACCTTACCAGAAACTCTGATGTCACTGTAAAGCGCCGCAAGAAACTCAGCGCGACTTTTATCCCCTGGATACCATGAATCCATTTTGGAAAAACAAAAGCCAACCAACAATATCGAAAGAACAGCCTGCACGATGAGCGGATGGACCTCGGGTTCAGGTTGTTGCGATTGCTTCATGAGCAAATTGACCATCGGCTCGCCAATTCGCCTGCAAGCTTGTTCGCAGTAGTGCTGCATATCCGCCATGGGAACTTCGCGCTTTCCATGCACAATGGTATCTGCAAGAGAGGCTGAGGCCTGGAAGATTTCGTCGTTAAGGGTGACAACCTTGTAAGTGACATCCGAGATGGAAAGGGAATCGGCCTTAGTCAAAAACACCTGAGCGCCGACTAGCTCTCTGCCCCGAGTCTCAGAAAGGGCCTTCGACTCTTCCAGCTCGCGCTGGACGTTGGATAGTTCGTGCTGCAAGCTGTTATTAGTATCCTTGAGGCGCGCGCGCTCGTGGTCAAGGTCGTAGCAAGTGTGCCTCAACCCGCGAATTTCCTCTTTCGCCCTCTTATGTTCCATCCGGAGGTAGTTAATCTCTGCCATGGCTTTCTGAAGGTCTTCCTTGGTCTTGTCCCTTGGCGGGGAAGGACCGCTTGTAGGTATCAAAGAACGAAACGCGTTGCCAATCCCAAATCCATAACTTTGACCTTCCTTTCCTTCTCCTTGTTGAGGCTGGGGTTGCTGAACCTGCTCAATCTGCTCCGCCTGCCGACCCTGTTGGCCAATATCGTTCTCGGGAAGGCCTCCAGGCAACTGCCGTTCGGTATCCACTGCTTCTTCATCAGGTCCCGATGGAAGATCGTCTGCTTCACTCGGTCCTTTAGCAGCTTTCACAGATTTGCCGGTAACTTTCGAGGCGTAGGATATCCTGTGGGTTGTGATAGCATCGCCTGGGCCCTGAGCTTGAGGAGGCTGTACGGAGTGCTCTGCGGCGAGCTTTTCTTCCCTTGATTTTGCGCCAGTCGAGTTCGCCGAAGGACGTGCCTTCAGGTTTCACAGATCGAGGTGGTCTAGTGGAAACAGCGACTTGGTTTTGCGCTGTGGATGTCGGTTTAGTGTGCGCTGATCCAGACGTCCCGGATTCGTCTGTCGTCGCCGTGTGGGAGGGGTGGTCTACTTTAGACATTTCCTCGGCTTCAACTTGGACGAGGTGGCGACGAATGTGCTCATGATCATCACTAAAAGAAGAAGCAGAGTCTGACCCTTGACGCTCCCCTGTTAGACGATTCTTGTCTCTTTGCGTTGTCTCTTTGTGTTTAGAAATGGGTTTCTCTGGCGGAGCTGGGCCTGCAGGTGAAGGACTGGTTCGTGACAACTCGTCTGCCTCGCGATCGCTGTTCGATCCTTTCGATCGTTGATCTTCCTGGGAACGTCGCCCTCTCGCGTGTGACGTAAACCCGGTTGATTACTTGAACCACGTCTGCTTCCTTGAGCACCCTGCCGACCTTGGGCTAGTCTCTGAGCGTCGGTGATCTGCTTGGGAACGGCTGACGTTGGGTCTGGATCGCCAACAGCAGGCATAGCTAAAGAGAGAGTAAAATCAGAAGAAATAGGATGTGGTGGAGCGGGTAGTGGTGGTGGTCAAGAAGAAAGGTCTGCGGTGATCGTTAGCGCCCATGGACGCGGGTACTTGACATGTGCAGGTGCCTAGATTATAGTAGATAGCCCAAACTGTAAATATAGGGGTCGGAACAACCGGCCCGCTACTGCTGGCCTCCCGCTGTCGACCAGATAAGTAGTCAAACAGCGAGGTCCAATTTCTAGTGCTACTAGTAGCAGTGGTGGTATAATCACACTGCCGTCTGATAGGATGAATATGAACTTTGGCACAGACTTGAAATCAGCAGGTCCACAAAGGGACGAAGTTTATTTAAATGGTCAATCGGTGTAACTCATATGTAGATTCTAGGACGCGCACTAGCGAAAAAAGTAAACAAGGTCAGATTAAATAAGCCATTAACATGGTTCTAAGGTCCCGATGCCTGCAGCCTTGCCGGGAGTCGCCTCGGGTTTCGACCATGCAGATGCCGCTGTTACGTTTGACAGGAGGTATATACAGCATTGGACATTCTCTAGGGAGTAGGCCATTGGAACTTCAGCGAGACTGCAATTATGTCCACTTCCTGTAGGCATTGTCTATTACGTTCAACGTCGTCCCTGGATTCTTGGCGACCAAATGGACCAAGCGAGATAGGTCCAGTTCGGGGATATAACAAAATGAAGGCCCAGTTTTCGCGTTTGAAACCGGGTCCACCCGGAGTTCAACGCTGCGGATCGTCGGAACAGTTGACTGGAATAGCCTTTAAGTGATGAACAAAAAACAGAAATGTCATTGGAAGACAGTTGACGGGATATAAAGCACGGGTACCGTACTCACCTCCAATAGATCAGCTACGCACTCCCAAGAAAACCTGCGCGGGCCTACAAAGCTCAGAACCTCGAGGTTTGGAAGGAGGTTTGGTGTAAGATAAAGACGGCTGATGAAATGGTCTGAAAAGATTTTCGGCAAGTGTTGGTCCAATAGCGAAACGGAGAGGTTAGTGATGGTGGGCATTCCTTCCAACAGTCGAATAAGTTCAGCTTCGGTGACATCCAGATCATCATCGGCTTCCTGGGACCACGATCTTGAAGACCTTGACAGAGCTCTGAGAACGGTTAAAAAGGGACAGCAGGTCATCAACCGGAAACCCAGCTCGTATTGTGTATACAAAGCTCTCCAAGGAAGGAAGTGTCACGTTTTGAAGGAAGAGAGGTAATTCCGTCGTAATATCACTGTCTCGGGGAGATACTTCCAAACACTTGAGGCACTGGTGGACCAGGGGGCTAAAGGGTAATGGGAATATCTCCCCGTTACCGCAGATATCTGTAAATTTCGAAGATACCAATTGGTTGGAGGACCTGAGGACTTCAATCATCTCGTCAACGTAGACGGATATAACCTCGACTGCGGTCAAATTTTTCCATGGAATGCTTATCGTGGAGACGAATATACGAGAAATTTGCAGGTGCGTTAGGCGAGGAATATTGCTTAAGTGAAACCCATTCTCTGTCGATGAATCCTGGTAGACAATTGGATTAAGTCGAAGGTCGTAGAGGAGAGGGGCATCCGTGAGGGGGCCTAGAAAGTCGTGGTATAGATTAGTCGGTATTTCCAAGGCGAGTCGACGCCAACGGGGCGAAACACATCTGATAGAGTCAAAAATACGCGATATATCTTCTTGGTGGGACTCCACCTGGCTTAAGATCGACCCGGAGATGGATACTTTGATATTCAGAGGGAGGTCTCCAGAACGTTTCATCCAACTCTCTGCTGACTCAGCGAGGAATGGTATTTCCGCAAAGGAAGGTATGAAAATGTTAATTGTGGTCCAAAGTTGTGGTGTGGTCAGGGCAATTTCTCGCCAAGTTTTACAGACTGCGGCGAGAAGAAGGGGAGCCGACCTGTAACTCATCGAGTCCACGTCGCAATCGTGTTGTGCCTCTTCTGTGCAAAATGCGAATATCTCGGCGGATATTTCAAATGGAAGCCTGAGAATGGAGGTGGGTTCAGGTGGATAATGATTTGTTTCCGAAGAAAGCATTTTGGGAGCTAGCGCGACTACTGCACTACACGCTTTTATCTGAACCTGATAAGTTGTATTTTCAGCGGCTCCAATGTTCGGTAATAGAGAGGACGCAGTCTTCAAGCTTCAAGCCTAAAGCATCCACGAGTGACGGAAGGCAACCCAGAACGAAAATATTACACCTTCGGAGATGGACTTCAAGTTCAAACGTCAAGTATGATCAGAACCGTATTGCTTTGAGCGCTCACAGTTTATCGCAGTCTAAATGGATACAAAGTGTCCTTAAAACTTTTTGTGTTTTCCCTAGGGGTATGTTCGCCAACAAGGTGATGTCCAGAGCATGGGTGAGTGGTGGTAAATATTGACAGGCTCAAAAACTGACATCAAAACTGTGTGGTAAAATAAGCGAGGTCACGTGTAGTTCCCACACCAAACACGTCTGCAGTCGCGGTTAATTAATGCCCTTCGTCGTTTATCATAAGCGCGTCCTTGAGTCCTTGAGTGCGTTATTCATCTAATCCGAAGTTTTCAAAGGCCCCCAGAGTGTCGAAGGAATCTCTCGGCTTACAGGAATTACTCGGGCTCTCGACAGGCAAGCTCCGACAAGTAGGGAGGCAAAGTTGGCAAACGAGCGTCGAGCTCCATAGGAAGGCTTGAGTCAGTCTTCTATTAGAATTTCCAAAGGTCATGGATTCCATCGACGTTCCGAAGAGGAGCAGTCGCGAAGTGTGAAAGATGGGCAGCAGAGGAGGCGAAGAAGAAAAGATTCGGACAAGATCGACTCCAGCGACGCAAGTGCGTAAGGATAATGCAAACAACTTAGGAAAATGCAGTGAAACTGGTTAGAACGGTTTAGTAATTGCTCAGTGGGAAGTCAACAAAAAGAAGGCGAAGGGGATGCGACGTCGCGAGGTCAAAAATTAGAATGGATTTGTAAAGGACCAGCCAAATTTTCATTCTTAATCCAGTATAATAAAGCATGAGGCTTACCGCCCAGCTATTATGGATGTTTAAAAATTAAACGGTGCAATTCACCGCTTGGACGACGCCTAAGGGTCAGCGTCTTTGAGATCATTTAGGCGCCCGTCCGTCCACCACCAATGGATGTTTTGTCAGCAAGTAATATCGATATCCCTCTGGTCCATAGAAATTTCGGAGATAATAGTGAACCGTAGACCAGTTGGGTTTACCTGCCTTCTTGCTTCATGCTTATCCAATCAAGCCTGAGGCCTGGCTAAGCGGTCATGTTTCGGTACTTGAATTTGAGCTGATAGATCCATCCAGTCCCAACAATACACCGGTTTTTATGAGTCCAAATAGTGCACAAATATTACCGATCGTTACTTAACATACATATGTACATACCTACTTGATACACGGTAAGTAATTGAGCATTTAAAGAGTCGGGAATCAAGAGAAATACAATTGCAATCTGATTACCTGCAGACTAGAAGGGCGTCCGTCTATATTCACCTAGTGATTGTTGTTATAATGGAGAAGCTATTGATCCCTTCCGTATGATTGATAAATGTCCTCTTTCCCATCCAGGTACGCTCGCCAATCTCTCACTACCTTCTTAGTCGGAGAGCCTGCAAGCGCCGCCTGTAAGGTAGACTCGAGAACGACCTTCGGTGGCAGGAAAATTTCCTCATCCAGATTCCGGGATCCTTTTATGATTAGTATCCTCTTCAAGCCCATCCCGGTGGTGCCAGCTACGACTTCATGGTTGGCCCGGTTCCCACCTGACTGTCGGTCTTCTCCACGTATGTCTTCCTTCCAGTCTTCGAACTTGGAACCTGCAGGAACAACGCTGACTTCAAGGTCGCAGGAAGTAAACTCCTCCCCGATCGTGATACGCAGACTCTCCACAGCTTGGAAAATAGGGACGAGCTTTTGCTCGAAGGTGACCTGATGACTGGTCGGTATTTCCCAAGCGACAACTGCGAGTATATTCTGGAGGTTTTCGATCAACTCTACTTTCCAATTCTCGGTTGCCGGCCTCGTCCGCGAGCGGGTAAGAGCGCGCCATTTTCCTGCTACAGCTTGCTTCTCTATTCCGAATACTGGTCAGGAGCTGAATAATATTACGACAAAGAAAATATTACCAGATATTCTGATTTCATTATAGAGCTTTCCTAGGAACTTGTCAAGCGCTTCGTCACCTGGATACCATGAACCCAGTTTGGAGACACAGAAGTCAACAAAAAAGGTCGAGAGAACAGCCTGGACGACAAGCGGATTGACCATGGGTTGAGGCTTCTTCCCCTGGTTGCTCAGTAAGTCGACCATTGTTTCGCTGCAGAGCTTGCGAACTTGTTCGCGCCCGTGCTGCATGACTTCAGGGGTGAAACTCCGTCTTCTGTGGACCATATTGTGTGCAACTGAAGCTGCTGCTTGGAAAATGTCCTCGTTAAGCACCGCGAGTTTATTAATGACGTCTGAAATTGTAAGAGAGTTTGCCTTGGTGAGAACAGAGGGAGCGTCTACAGTCTCCTTCTCCTGAATGATGCCGGAACGGGTTCTATATTCTTCAAATTCTCGGCGGACCTTGAAAGTTCATCTTGAAGGCGCACCTGTTCCCGTTCAAACTCGGAACAAGTGTGCCGTAACCGCTGGATTTCCTCAAGAGCTGTCGTACTACTCGTATTTTCGATTTGAGCTGTGTCAACATCCCTCTGACGGGCTTCCTTCGCCCCGTCTTTCACAGAGGGACGACCTCCAGGTATGAAAGAGCGAAATACATGGCCAAGTGCGAATCCAGAACGTTGAGCCTTCCTTCCTTCTGGTTGATCAACCGTCGGCTGTTTCTGTTGAGCAACTTGAGCATCTGTATCTCGACCATCAACAGCTCGACTCTGAAAGGACTCCGTGACGCCGTTTTCGACTTCAGCACGGGAAACCTTTGCGTTCGATGCAGTTGGAACTAGGATAATATCAACTGGTCCCTGGCCGACGTGCTGTATTACTCGAGATCGGGTGCTGCTTGATATCGTTGAAGGACGCGCCTCCGTTCGCCATAAGCGTGACGGGTTCTCAGACTTGGTTTTTTCCTCAGCATTAGATTCCGCTCCAGAGTTGGTGGATCCTTTCAAGTCTTTCCAGCCCAATTCTTTGCTTGAATTTCTATGGCGTGTTTGGGATAGCTGATTGTGAGAAGTACAGTGGCGAATGGTCGCACTTCGTTCTGAAATATTTGTTGACAGCATCGTTGAGAGGAAGAGTGAAATTAGGACTCAGGATTAAGTGGCGACGTTCATGGCAATGGCTAGGATGGAAAGCCTGGTTTCAGCGCCGATGGAGGCGGTACTAGTAGGTTTTGATGCCGTCATTTACCGGAACATGCGGCCCGCGACTTCTATGCACCGAGGTTTGCCCGTTGGAATCGTTAGCAAATACTCGAGTACCGGCCTTGGGGTCAAAGAACCTCCAAAGGGCTTAAAACACATCTTAGTTGCTTGTTTCCTGACAACTCCCTTGTTAGGACTTTTGAACTTTAAGATAAGCCCGTAGAATTCAAAATGCCATCACCTCCGAATCAGAATTGGCGAAGCTCAGCTTTGTTTTTCGACCGAACCTCTGTAGTACATACCAGTCCTGGACCTCTAAAATTGACATACACGTGTAACCGGGTAGACAAAACACAATGTTCAATAACAAGGAGTCCTGTGGACCAACGTCGACTTCCAAGAAGAGCTTGCCGGCGGATGCGCAGAGCATCATAACGTTAAGTTACTCATCTTCTTCAGTATTCCAACGCTTCAATCCCTCCCGCCGCACGTGAGACAAATTTTCATCTGTCATCTAGATGTGCTTGCATCCGTCGAGCATTTTTCTTTCCTTTCGTCGGTGCTGAAGGTTGGAGGGCTTCACGTATCGCCGACTCAAGGATAACCTTCGGGGCAAGCACAGGCTCAAGAGTCTCCAGATCGTGGTATCCCCTGGAGGTTAATATCTTCTTTAACCCCATGCTCGTAGTTCCAACCACAACTTCCTTACTGCCCCACTTTCCCCCCGGATGTTGGATGTCTCCATACGCATCTTCCATCCATGGCTTGAACTGTGAACCTGTGCGAACAACAAGACCTCAATATCTGCGGAGGTAATTTTCTCGCCGAGCGCGATGCGCAGGTTTTCGACAGCTTTGAAAATGGGGACAAGTTTTTGCTCGAAGGGGGTCCGACGAGGTGGCCAATCCCAACCGGCGATCATGAGGACGTCATCGAGCTTTTTGACAAATTCGGCCGTCCAATTTTTAGTTGTCGGCCTCGTCCGCGAGCGGGTCAGAGCGCGCCATCTCCCAGCTACGGTTGGTTCTTCTAAATTAGATGTTAACCTTGGCAAGGTATGTATAATGATTGGAAAGATCTTACCAGATTTTCTGATCTCGTGGTAAAGCGTTCCAAGCGATGCATCTAGGGCCATATCGTCTGGGCACCATGAATCCAATTTGGAAGCACAGAAGGTAACCAACAAGACTGAGACAACAACGAGCGCGACAAACTCATTGACCTCGTGGTTATGTTGGTCTATCAGCAACTTCACCAATGGTTCGCCGATCGCCTTGTAAGTTCGGTCGTAGGAGTCCTGCATGGTTCGGGAAGAGGCCCGCCGCGCTGTATGTACGAGTGTTTCTCCGAGGGAGGCTGCCATTTGGAAGATCTCTTCGTTAAGAACACCGACTTTCTCAACGATATCCGAAACTGAGAGGGAATCGGCCTTGGTCAAGAACACTTGAGCGCCGACGAGCTCTCTACCCCGAGTCTCGGAAAGGGCTTTCGAGTCTTCTAGTTGGCGGTGGATGGTGGCAAGTTCTTGTTGTAAACTAGTGTTGTTGTCTTTGAAGCGCGTGAATTCACGTTCCAGCTCATGATAAGCTTGCTTCAACCTGCGATACTCTTCGCGACCCCTCTTATTTTCCATTTGAAGAGATTCAATCTGACCCATGGCATGCTGAAGGTCTTCTCTCGTCCTGTCTATAGGCAGAGGACGAACTCGCTCTTCCGCTGTAACACGATTTGCCCACTCTGGCCGTCCATCATGGGATGACATCTGCCAAAACTAAGCAATGACTGTAATCGCGAGCAATCTGGGTCCGTCTTGAATTTTCTCTTCTGCAGGTTACGAGAATGGTTTGTTAATTGGTTGAGGTCGTAACCGGCGAGGTTCTAATGGTATGAGCGTAAGTTCTGTGGAATGACGCAGTCAGTCACATTGCCGCACGAGCAAACCGTTGTATCCCAATTTAGCACACGGAGCCACAGGACGACTGTCATGCATATCTGGCCCGCTGTTATACTTACTTCGATATGGAATCACAATGGAATACAAGCCCGCACGCAACGTGAATTTAACAACATCGAGTCCCAAGACAATAACGAGCGTAAAAGTCCAGAATAATATAACATGTAATAATGATTATTGCGAATGAATCGTCCAAAGAGCAGAGAGCATATGTTAAGAGAGGCCATGCAGGATTCATAAGTAGGAGCGCGAGGTACAGGTATACGTACGAGGCAAACGTTATCAATAGATGAAAATAATCCTGGGTATTAGGTAGGGGTATATTGGTCTCCATGTTATTGTTCGCGATGGAGTTCGTTGTCGTGTGAGTCAGTGCATAGGTTCATAGCTTGTTTCGTCTTCCTCTTCTTCGTCCTCTTCTAGAATTGGCGCATCAAGTTCGAGTTCGTCTTCAGAGTGAAGCTCTGCCTCAGGGATCAGCCTCATCGAAGATAATGTGGAACTAGAAACGATAGATAAGAAAGCAAGTTGAGGAGGATGAGGTAACTAGATGACTGACGTGGGTGATCAGGGCTTTCACCAACTTATGTGATAATCCCATATTGTTCAGGATCATCACGAAGTCATTTTGAGGTGCTCTAAGGAGATTTGGACTGAACACGATGGCTAGTGCCTCTGCGGTCATGTGGTTGTGCTCCTCAAAATCGGTAACTCTGAAAGAGAAGTTCAGTTACAGGTTCAAGTCTATCGAAGATGACGCACTTGTCGAGATGCTCGGAGACCCGCCGAAGAATATCGAAGTTTGCTTGAGGAAGCGCCTGGACGACTTCACGAATGCGGAGCAATCGATCATCCAGATTCTCTTGCCCTATGTGACCATAAGAAAGCGGTAATATGGAGACCTGCAATTAGGCTTACTCATAGCCTCCATCACAGCGTGATAGGAAGATGGAGGAAATACTGGTTCAGGCAAAAGGCGGAACCAGGACTTGACGAGGTCACAGATTGCAGTGGATATCTGTGATGTCTCGAATGGGGAACTCGCCCCTGTTGTATGCGTCTTTTAAAGCGTTGTTTTCCATCGTAGCACCAGCGATACGATCTTGAGCAGAAAATATTAGAATTATCCAACGATATACTCACATGAATTGATCACTTACATATCCCAACTTCGGTCAACCCGCGGCGTTCCACTTCGGTCAAGCATTGTTCAATGATGCGTGGAACCGTACCCGGCGGTACCTCATCACTTCCAGTCTCTCGTCGAAGTAAGAATTCCAGTTCGACTCCGAAGACTATGAATGAGATGTCAGCAAACTACATAGTTCAATAGAACATTAGTACTTACCAGCTTTGGGGTCACGAGAAGCAACGATAGGGTGATGGTGAATGTGATCAGCAATCTGAGGCTTTGGCGAATTGCCAAGATACGTCAATCGTCGTTTGGCTGCGTTACTAGGTAACGCGAGAGATAGTTTCTAGCCATTTGATCATCTCGCGCTTGGTGGTAGCTTGCAGGAGATAATGGCCACCGTCCTCGGTATCGAGCTGGAAGGTATACGATCGTTCATTATTGATAAACTGCGCTACCTGCGCATCCAGGACACTGAGAACAAGAGAAGGTTTTCCACTGCACACGAAGTCCAACTTCGATGGTGTCCTTTTAAGTGTAAGGTGCTGAGGGCTATCGGACACAAAGGCACTGGAGATAGGTCGCATGAAGTTTAGGAAAGCAGACATGCTCTTTTTATTGCGATGCTGTTTCTGCACATTCGAAAGCGGTTTCCGTGGCCTCATCGCTTTGTTGAGGATGTCGTCTCGTCGTTCGTTCTTTGTTTGCTCCTGAAGTTTTTCCTTCTGAAGGCGAGTTCGCAGGTGCTTGTCTCTGCGATTTTTTTCGATCTGGATGGACACAACTTTCTGGAAAGGACGCTGGGTTTTCTTGGCTGATGGAATCCCATTCATACTCTGAGATGTCGCTTCCCTCGCGGCCTCGTCCTTGATGCCGCGGTGATCGAACTGCAACGTGAGGACTTCCTTTTCGACATTGTTAAGACGCTCAAATCCACGTCTGTTTGACTCCTCCGAGTTTGTATGCTTGCGGGCTGAAGGAAGGCAGGAAGCTTTACTGATTAAGTTACATAGATGTCTATGAGGGAGGGTCAGATGCAGGCACAGGCATATCACCCTAAGCTGCTTACCTGCGCTTATCAAAATTGACGAGGTTCTGGCCTTCCTGAGAAGGAGCCTCAACAACATCCGGCGTCGAAATTATTTCAACCATGCGCTCCAAAAGCCAGCCCATGTCTACGGTTAACGGTTCCACAGAAGAGGTAGACTGGACATAGGGTCGATGTAAAAGCGAAGAAAGGGAATCGCACGAGCTGCCCCTCCCGAGAGCTACCCCCAGCCATGCCCGAGCATGCAATCGACTTTCGACACTCAGGAGGGCTGACTGTCGTCACCGCCTCGACGAACGACCGAACACACGGCTGGTCTATCAGCTGGGCAGTTGAAGGGGTCTCTGTATTGCGCAATCGAGAGACCTCTATCGCCTGGATAAGCAGCTCCATACGCGCTTGCCTGGCACGAAGGCCAATTCTAGGTGCAACGATTTTGGATATGAGCCACTTGCGAATGATGCCATAAGCCCGGATGCAGCTCCGTACGCCATGGCGGAAGAAGTCGATAGAGTGCATCCTGAGTCAGCTCAGAGATCAGGGGAGAGGGTTCGATCTCTTGGATATGAGAATAGATGGTTTGGATCTCGACTACCTCTTCCACGGAAGGGACGTCTCTCGGCGAGAACCAGCCTGTCCGATCTGAGTTCTGCACCTCGAGCAAATCAGCGGTAACATAGAGGTCCTAGATCAAGGTTAGCCACATGACTGAGCAGAATGACTTTGCATTGACGAACCTCTTGTGTCACAGTTGCTGAAAGCAGCAGACGCCATTCCAGTCCAGATTGTCAACAAATCCTTCTGGGTCCATCCGATCGAGATCTGGTGGGTCTCGAGCACTGAGGTTTCTAGTTCGTGCACCACGACCTTGGGGCCGCTGGTTATGCAGACCACGAGAAATAGTGGGCCTCATTGTTTGAGCCTTAAACGTCCGTCTTCACCATACGATTAGTTTCTAACAGCGATTCCCATGCTCGTTGCACAGGAGAAGCTTCGGACGTTGTCGACTTGAAAGCAAGGTGGTCTGAAGGGCTGTCCAAGAAACCTTCAACGGCATGATATAATTGGACGTCGTCCAAAATATCTTGAGCACCGCCACCGATTGTCAGCCATTCCTTGATCGTGACGAGAACTTCATTTCGTTTGCTGGCTACCTGGAGATAGTCGGATATTGTCGGCGAAGATCCTGAGGGTTGTGATGAAATGTAGATCTTGCGCAAAAGCTGTGAGGTGTTGTCAGATAAACAAACTGTTAGACAAAAACTCGAATTTACCTCAAAAAAGACGAAAGGAGTGACGAAGCTTCTGAAAACGCTCCACCAGACCCGTGCAAACTCTGTGCGGTCCACCACAAGTTCTCGCGTCATTCCCTCACGGAGAGACATTTCACCATTGTCATCGGCCTACAGATACGGAAATGTTGTCGAGGCCATGGACAAGAACGTTGACCAAAGTGCTTCAGCGTCCCTGCTTGAACGATCACTCGCAATGGAGGGTCAGATGAAGGTTCCGCCGTAACAAAATTCGTGCGATTGAGATGCGACACGGAAGGTAACGAACTGCCGTCGCGCAACGCTTGTCTTCCGGTCCAGACCATGAGACGAGCTCGGCTTGACGCGAATGGATGGGTTTCGGCTGACCTGACTTCTCTGCCCCAGGGTCGGCAGAGCTCGGAGGACGAGAAGGCGCGCGAGACGACGGCCGAGAGCTGGGAGCAGATTCAAACCCGCCACCCTGGACCACCTAACAGAAGGTCTCCGTTATAGACCTGTAATCACAGTGCCACCATGGCCCAAAATGAGCTGCTTCGTGAAATCTTGCTTCATAGCGAGGCTGTGGAGCTGGCGTCCCGCTTCTTGGCGTAAGTTGAGCAGTCAAGGCTGCGCTGCATATCAGAGGTATCGCTATCATAGCGTCCACGAACTAACTTCGAGCGATCGATCAATGTCAGAGCTGGAAGTGGGTCGGGGAACAAGAGGGGAACCAAAGAGGTTGAAGAGTTCGTCCTCGTCCAGAAATAGGGCTCAAAAAGCCCTTTTCGCCTAGGGTTCAGCAGGCAAGAGATAACGACATGAACTGTTCCACACTGAAAGATGTGAGCCTAAGATGTGAGAAAAATTTACGGATACAATACATACCGTTGGAACTTAACAGCATAGCCACTCGTAACTCCTCCTTCAGCAGCTACATTATGCCAAAATGCCACCAGCTTACGAACCTCCTCGCCAACCTCCTTTTCCTGACACGTAGGTCTTCCTAGGGCAAAGCAAGAACTGACGTCCTGAAGCCCTCAAATATCGATTTGGCCTTGAGCATGTGATCGACAGGTGATTACTGACTTCACTATCTGCGGTCGCCTTGGCTAGTTCTTCGCTCAGTCGAACTTTAATGTCGCCTCCCCAAACTGTCGTTGGAGGCGCCGCCGATGCAGACGACAAATCGCGGTCATTGGTAGGATTGACCCACGATTCGAATGGCTGCCAAAGCCTGGGGGTCAACGCGCTTCCAGGCCTTGTCAAGTCGAGCAACAGGCCGAGAGCACAAAGCAGCCGAGATGGCGCGCCATGAACACTCATCGCCAGCAGCACGACACAGTTCTCCAATTCTCGCCCAGACCGATATCAGCTCCGAGCGAGAATGTGTCCGCGAGGTCTGCACATTCCCCGTTCCTCCGACCGACGTCCTGGAGAAGCCAAGTGATTGGGAGTAGACGGGAACTGACTCGGAGTAGGAGGGTAGTTGCCGTAGTTTTGGTGGCTCGAAGTATCCGCTCCGAGGATCTGGAGGAGGACCAACTTGGTCAGCCAATGTGGCTGGTCGTCGCTCCCAAAAAGCGGCCTCGAGGCGTGGTTCGGTATCGAGTCCTGCTCGTTGTCCTGCTCCGACGAGCCTTCTGTGACGAAGTCGGCTGTAATGTTGTCCGGACACTGGTCCAGCACGGATCGATGAAACAGTGACAAGCTTCTCGCCACCAGAAGGGGATCAAAAGAGAGCAGAACATCTCGAGTGAGGCCTTCTTCTTGCAAGGCAGACCAAGGAAATTGGTTGAGTATAGGCGGCAAATTAGGTCGTGGAGATTGCTGCTTTTCGTAAGACCGGAAATCTAGATGAACAGGGGGAAATAGAGCGTCTAACAAGGATATCATCTTGCCGCCGTCGTCCGGTCGAGGCGAGAATGCGTTAACATTAGGCGACGAAGAACCGGGAATTGGAGAAGGATAAAAAATAGCCTGAGAGGAGCTTGAAACTGGAATGCTAGACGAAAAGTTAGGGTCCTTCGGCACTGAGAGCTACACCAGGAATGGTGTCGCGCTTCCAATCGTCCCACGCCGACACGTCGGCGGGTTGCCCATGATAGCGAAGATAGTCATTTGCGAGCAAAGCCACCCGCGATTTGACCTCGTCTTGGCGGGTCTCTTCTTCGCCGCTGACGAGATAGGAGCAACACCTGAGGAACTCCAACTCGAAAGTCTGCCGTCCAACAAGGGAAGGCAGAGAAAATAGCACGGAGGATGCAAATTCTTGCCACTTGTGCTTGACATCGGTCTCGCCTTCAGAAGCATCTTCTGTTGACGGCGTTGAAAAAGTAGTCGCGAAAGACCAGTTTCATGGGTAAGTGCTTCGAAAGTCCCTTTCTCAATGGTGTTGGAAGCGTCGAGGATCAGATCCGGATGCGTTTTCCTGCCCCAATATGCTCTCTTCTTCCTGCCCATGGTGCTAGAACCGCCCTCTTCTCTCCCCTTGCTCTTCTTGGACGCATCTTCCAACTGAGCACTGGAAGGTTCGAGGCTGGCAGTCATCATCTTCCTCTGCAGAAGGAGGGACAAGACCGGTTGGAAAAAGATCTTTGATCGCGTTGGACCTGTCTCCAGGAGGCTTATAGAAGTAAAGTTTCGACCCCTTAAGCTCGAGCTTGAATGGTTTCCAGCCTTTAGACAGTGGCAGATTGGCCTGGTTGAAGTTTGTCGGAACATCGGCGAGACGGTTGATGAAACCACTGTGGAAGACAATCTGAGAAGACCGTTTCGGGTCGATGGCGGTTTGTTCTTGGTCTTGGTTGGGCTCGACAATTGTGGGAGGAGGAAGTAGCGTTGTAGTCCGATGTGTAGTTGGAGAAGGTGCTGCATTCGAATCATGGATCTGCTTGTTGTGGTTCGAGCCACCAAAGCCAAAGCCAAAAGCGGCTCTGGTCGGAGTACCCTGAGGAGGGTATGGGTCTTTCTCGTTATCTCTATCGTTTCCACGTTGCGGGCTAGGAGGGTATCGAGGTGTGGCCAATTTAGAGGGTAATTTAGGGGTAAACGAATGCGATCGTGTGTGGACGTGGGTGGGTGAGCCCGTCACGGGTATGGGGTCTTGTTCATCGACAGGGGTTGAAATGGAAATAGCAACAGTAGGGAGAGTCGCACTGCGGGGAGGAGATGACGATGGAGGCGTTGTGCTGACTGTTGGGAACGGATGTCGGCCGTTTAGTACGCTTCCGGACGAAGTCGGACTGGAAGGAGAAACAGCACTGGCATTGCTACCACTCCGACTGCGGTATTCCGCAACCCGCTCTTGGAAAGAAGTTTTGATAGGAGAAAAATGGGGAGGTGGGACTTTGCTCAGATCGTCTGCAGATCTTGACCAAGCTTTTCGAGAAGCATTACGGAGATCTCCTAGTGCTGGTGGCCGGTGAGGGGTAGTCGGACTCGACGGTGTGCTCGGGGTATACATTCTCGAGAGTTCAAGTGATCCTTGGGGTCGAGCAGAGAGGTCAAGCACAGACCTGAATTGAATTTGAGAATCGTTGTAAGCGAAACAAATGCATAAATCTAGAATGAAAGATAACTCACCGGCTCGCAACCCCTTCATACCTGTCTAAAATTGGCCTTGGGTCGGTCGGTTGAGAAATTTTGTGCTTTCTACCGCCAGAACCGCCATTCATCTTCATCTCAGGAGCAGTCGATGGGATTTTTGACGCAGATGCACTGCGACTGAACCATTTGGACGGTCTGCTCAAGAATTGGGTAAAGCCGGATGATGGCGAAGTCGACCTCGGATGAAGCGAGGAGGATGGACCATTCGGCGTCAACGAGTCCTGCGGATTTTGAGAATTAGGCGAAAGGCCACGTCGTGGTGCCATAACGATGGTAAAATCGTCGGTTTCGTGTCGTAACGGGTTAATGAGGCCTGTTGAAATGCACCAGAAAATATGGTGTCACCCAGTGCACACGTAGACCTTTTTGCTGTCTTTCTTCGCCCCTAAGCCAGACGCTGTTAACCTGAATAAAATCAAGGGAGAAAACGCGTACTTTGACTACAGCCTAGTCGTGGACAACAGAAAGGTACAGGTCATGGGTGACGGGGATAAAGAAAGGTTTGCCGCAACTGTAAACAGGTCGGAGTTGATTTGTTTACAATTCTCTCTGATTTCCGACTTCCACCAGGGTTCGAATTCCAACTTCCGAACGGCCATTTGTATTCAGATAAGTAAAGTACCATCTGTCAAGGTGTGCGACGTTTTTACCCGTTACTGATTGTCAACTACTAACTGACAGCCACTAGACTTGGTTCAACGCACTGGCGAAGACGAAATTTCTGAAATGTTCAGCTAGATCTTGGCTAGATCTCTCCTGGACAACGATCTGCAACACCCGCCGCGTTGAGGATTTCATTATTCATATGGCAGATCCGGTGACTTTTAACGTTGGGCGGTACGCATGCGCCTCCGTTCTCGCGCTGACGTCCGTCTCCTGCCGTCACCAGATAGCTTGAGGACTTAGCAGCGGGAACGAGCCACCCCATTGCAAGTTCAAATCAAATGTCACCCCTAACGTCTCCTGTCATTGGGGGTCTTCAAACCAGGCCATTTCAGCACTTGTAGCGCAATGCTTATTTTTGGCCTGCTCGTCGTGTCCGCCTCATCTCCCCCAGCCGGAGAGACATGTCCGCAATTTCCTCCGAAGCCGATCTATTTCTGTTTTACCTGGCTAGCAAAAGATAGAGGTTATACATCAGACCACATTCTTTGTCGCTTCTCCGAACAGCACGAAAGTCGCACAATGTCTGCAGAAATTGGGTGGATACATAGCACGGTGAGTCCTTTCGCCACTAAGAATAACGTCAATTATGAAAATCTTCAATTTACAAGTACACAGGCCTGGGCTACTGCGACGATCACCGTGTCCTATAGCTAGCCGCGTAAGTTTGACGAACGTTCCCACCAGGCCGAGATAAAGTCGTTGACTTGTTTTATTACACTGATGCTTACAACTTCCTATTTTTCATAGCCGATGACTTTCAGGCGCATTAACCGCTCTCACTTTCTATTATCGCCGGAAAGCACATACACGCAAACGGCGCCTAAGCTGTCAGTTGCTCAGCAATCTTGACCCCCAAGAGTCGAGAGTTTCCCAACGCGGACCAGCGACTTAAATCAAGTGGAAGAACCCAGGTGCGGCTATATGATTACAGCCTTGAGTTAGGTTACGTACATAGGTATTCGGTTCGCGAATCATTACTCTAAATGCCAATGTTTCAAAAACTGATTGCTGTCTAATTCTTCGTCTAGAATTTACCAAGACTGAACAAGATAAGGGATAAGGTAGCTCCGACAGCGGAAGTAAAGCAACGCCGGCAGGCCTCAAGTTTCATGGCCTGCAAAAAATTGGGGTGCATCCTCCAACATTAACCTCGCCTCATAATTTGCGATAGCAGGTAAGGACCTTTACATAAATTAATGAACACACAGGCCCGTTCCTCATTGTTCGTCCCTTTCCTTCAAGTTTCCGAGTTGGTGAAGCGCTGATTATGACAGGTTTGACGCCCAGGCTTCCCTACCCGTTTCATATAGATCGAAGGAACAAGCGGATGGCTCTATATGTTTACACTCTTCCAATCTGCACATCCATATAACGCCTGTCCAGTGTCCTCCCGAGTGCCATCTTTCTTGTAAAAGAGAGGTCTTCTTCGAGATTCCCGCGAACGTGTAAATATAATTAACGGGATAACTGAATACCGGGAAAAAACACGGTCAAACCTTCAGAAGGCGCCGAAGACGACAGCCTTCTTCGCTTCCCAAATCATGGCCTGCAAACTTGCATGGGTTTCGTCGTTGTCTCTTTTGAAGTCAAACAAAGCGAGCGCCCTTCAGTTGCCTATCTTTTCCCACTACTCGACCACTCCGTTACAATGCGTTATTCATAACAGGCCACCTGTAAGGTCGCATGGACGTACCCTAGCCACCCCAATCAACCCTGAAGAATATAAGCCAAGCATAAAATGTCCAAAGTGGAGGTATGTGCTCTTACAAGATGCTGGGATTAGCGAGGTTAAAGGCTTCGCTGGGCATTAAACTAAATGCGAACACTACTATCCAATTCTCACCCATCCTGCCAAATGCAAAGAGGACATTCAACAAAGTGAGGCGCCATCTCGTCACATCATATCGAATCTGAAAGCTATGTTTAACCAAGGTTCGTGATTGATAGCGAGTATGCAATGACCGCCGACTAGGCCATCCCGGAGGGCTGATACATGCGGCGATGTCACCGTCGCCGCCAGTGGCCACTGTATGGTTACAACATACGTGCAGCACGTCGCATCCTACTGCATTTTTATCTTTTTTTCGCGACGGTCGATAAGATTTTGCGGCCGGCGGGACAGGAAGACTATGCAGGCTGACTTGGCCTTGAATGATTGTCGGCGTAGCTTTCAATCAGGCAGACAACGAACGACTCGGAAAGGTTACTCTTCCAAATGGCAAAGCGTTGTGATTTGGTGAAGGGCATTTCACGTAAGGTCGAAGCAAATATATTCCAATGTCTTTCGACTTCTGGAGCCTTATAAAATTCGAAGGCGTCAACGGTCCATTCTCAATTCTGTGTGTACCACCCTGGGCCTGGGTGTGGCATGGGCATGGTTATCATGGATGGGGGAAAGGAGGAATGAATATGTGCCAGTCTGAATCATCGTTGAAGAGTGACAGAGAGACACATGGTTTCTAGGAAAACGTCCAGGTAATGAGCTCACAAACCCCGTGTATAGCAGGTGTGGAGACAACCACTCCACCTACTCTGTTCTGTCGTACCACAACGGTACGTAATGCTTTTCAAGTCGTACATATGGCCAGTCTGTGTCGGCATGAGAAGCATATGGAAAGTATTTGACGCGTCATGCATAACTTCGAATCCCTCCCATTCCTATGTAGTGAATGTATTGAGAAAAGAAGCCTCAAGAGATATTTAAATGGAACCCAGAATGAGATGCCTGCCAGTGGAAGCTCAAGATCGACAGGAAACGAGAAAAGCGACTAGCAAATGGAAGAGAACCATACACAACCTCCCGGCGTATTAGTGATGATTCAAGACTGGAAATGCTTTCGCTCGCCGTGGCCTCCACGATTGAATATTGGCAATTGGACCACGATAGTATAAGCTTATAAGGCGAATTCGCCCATGGCTCCTGATGCAAGGGACGAAGGAGATGGAAGGACCTCGAAGCTCAACACATAGGTGTAATTCTAACAGCGAGGATGAGGGCGAGAGCAGCCTTGGCCAGCCCGGGCATCATTTCTGTAGAGGAATACTGAACTCAGACGACCTGCAGATCTGGTGCAAGCACCCGGCACTGATCTATAATTAATTTTAATTTGGAAGTACTATAGCTATTGCTGGATAAACGTCCAACTCAGGTCATGTCAAGTCGAAGATCTCATATTACTCGGTCAAGGACAATATTATAAAATTATAGTACAAGGTACTCCTACTTATTATAAAGTCTTAAACTATTAGGCGTGTGGCGGCAGAACCAGGGTTGCGAGTACTTTGCGCTGAGCGCGACGCGACGCAGAGTGTACTCACGTGAAAGAGAGTGTCACGAGAGTGCAGGCGGACTTTGCCATGGGAAGCCGTTACATAAGTTTCAAATACCTGTCCCGCTTCCACCAACGTCAAGCGAAGCAGTTGGCGTACTTATACACCTTACCTTATGACCTGCGAGCCTTCGGTGCAAGGTATTCGGCAGGACTGCCTCGTGTTCTCCCCGTGTCAATTACATGGCGTAGTACTGAAGTCGCTCTTTTTTTGCGCACTTCTTTGTCAACTGCCCACTCCCAAAGGGACGGACGCTACAGATCTCCACGGTCATGCTAAAACCAGATAGTGCTTTCTTATACTTCATTTTTCATCTACTTTATATTGGCCATCCTTCACGAATGCTGCGAAAACTCTGGCTCGCTCATGAGGACGATAAATCAGAGGCTTGGAGTGCATTCTACGAGACCACCAAGGAGTCTTTTCGTTCAACCGCCTATCCTGGTGAGCTAAATTATAGGCGCCTTCTCTATTTCATCAAACTCAGATGAATCTACCGCAGAAAAAAAATCTGTGCAGGCAGCTTTGATTGCATCTGCAGCCGGTGCGTTATTGGCAACACCCTGCAAGCGAAAATGTTGTCCCTCGCACGCTGCTTCTCATAAGTCTTACGTGCAGTATCATTGCTGCTTCCACTTCGACAACGCTCCTTTCCTCCATGACTTACACCGATCCATCTCTGATTGCCCACCAGTGGAGCTTAATGGGGATAAAGTATGTTATACTGCTTTGTGCGCCTGCTGGTTGGCTTTCGAATTCTTTGTTGGCATTTGAAGTGGCATTATTGGCAATTGTATGGGCTACTGATGCGCTACCGGCCAAAGTTATTATCACGACCTTGATCGGATTTGCATTTATCATGGCATTTGCCCTTCCGATTTCGATGGGTGGTATCGAGGATGAATTCCACATCTTGCTCGGTATCCACAAGTCAGCAAATCATCGCACTCTCCTGCCCTCTCCAGGCAAGTGACCGCAAGTCTTTATTTGCCTCACTTTGACAAGGTTGATGAACTAATGCATCTTTATTGGCGGGGTAGAAGCAGCAAGAATTAGGCAAGAATACCGCGCAGAATTACAAAGGAGAATAATTGCAATGAACACGACTTATTCTAGTTCAACACGATCACCCTGTTCCGGACAGCCATACAACTACCGCTCCGGTCGCCCATGAATCCATACGTGCCCTGATGAATCTGGATAGTATGAATCGCAATGCAGAAGCCTGATGGTCCCTTCGTGATTGTGTCAGGGAGCTAAAGCCCCAGTGTGTGGAACATGCAGCAGAACGAAGTCATGCAAGTATGTAATTTGCGACGTGGGAATGCCTCATTCTAATGTTAATGGCTATATAGAATACACCCTTTGCTACTTAAATAATCCAGTCACAAAGCTTGTGAACTGCGACGTCCAAGATAAAGATATCGTGTACCATTATTTCCATCTTCGGTTTGATTAGGAGCATGCACGTGGTTCAATGCAGAGTATCTGCGACGAAGAAGAGCTACATAGGAACCAGCACTGGACGTGCTGGTATCGGTGTCTCCGAGATTCAAATTGTGCCACGGCTGGAACAATGATACGAGGTAGCAGAAGTGGCAATGTTGCCTAGATTAAACTGTTTTGGAATTTCAGGCCACGGGCCATTTGAAGCCCAAGACCAAGATTTACGAGTTTAAGGCCCGGTGGATAAGGCAATCGAAGTTCAAGAGGCCAACCTGGGGACGGAGAAGTTGTACTGGTGTAGGAGGAAAAAGATGACAGGTGCGAATGGAGATTTGTTGAGTTGAGTCTTGAGTCTTGACAAGACTTATCTGTTTGGTAATCGCCTCAACTCAAACACGCTACGCCAAAGTCAAAGAAGAAATGCTCAATTAAAGAAAGGTTGGGAACTAGCTGTAAGAAATAGGTAAACTGGAAACCTAAGGCCGCATTTGCGAAGTCGCGGCCATCCGTCCTAAATCTTGCGTGAGGGTCTCTTCGGATTTACCATATCAAGCATTGGCGAGTACTTGCAAATAATGGTTTTGTTTCAGATTCTTATTCCAGATTTATACAAAGTCGGCGGGAAAGTGTACAGACGATTAAAACCAAGTGACCACTGCGTTCAACGAATTCCCTCCGGGAAAAAGGTAGTGCCAATATGTAATGCCATTTGTAAACACGAAGGCATTGATTTTTCCTGCGATCAGCAGCTCGTAGTCTCGATGTCGATATTAAGATTTCCTTGCTGAGAGTTGGAGATAATATTAGACCATTGGGATTCATGAAAAGAGTTGACTCACGAAGGAAGAGAGAGTGCTCCTCGCAGTGGTAGCGATGTCAAGAGCGTTCACGCCACTTGCCTCGCAGGCTTCTCGGTCTGGAACAGTCTAGCAACAGAAAGTCATTGAGTGCCGTCGTGCACAAGACTATCGGAAGCATTCTTACCCCACCAAACGAAGCGGTCTTGCAATAGTTTGCCGGATGTGTTGCGGGACACGCGTCAATGATTTTCACCTTGATGGTTTTGCCCGAACAAGAGCCACTGGTCTCGCCATCGAGAGATCCAGTACCTGGATAACGGATTAGAATTCCTGGCGCTGTGCAGAATGTGTTTTTGCGCATGTACTGATCGCAACACATACACTTAACGTTGAAACACTATATATATAAATTAGTGAGGTAATTAGTCGGTGAGTTTATTAAAACTTACTTGGCCGCACACTTGTTCACCTGGACAGGCGGCTATTTGAGATATCAGCAAGGTCAGCCCACAGCCCGCAGCGAGGCAGTTTCTTACTCACGTCCAGCGCAGTTTGTGCATGCACCTCTGCCGTTACTGTTAAAGAGTTCAATCTTGTGAAATTAAATAAGAATATCCGTTGGATGTAATTACCACTTGCTGGCATCTTTGCTTCCCTGGCACTTGGCACCAGTCCAGAGGGGCGAAAGATCAGACATGGCCGAAGCAAAAATGTTATTTCCCTGAGAGTTAGTCGGACTGAAGCCTGATCGCAGAATGAGGTATGTTAAAATTGTTGGAAAGGTGATCATGACCGGTATCTTACCTGAACATGCAACGCCGCTCTGGGTACTATACTAGAAGAGAGTAGGATCAGCAACAGTACTTAGGTTTTGACAAAATTTACTGACATCGTTGAAGGTAGTGACACCGGCCGCGGCACTGACCACAGTCACCTTGGCAAGGAAACCGATGAGGAGAGCAGAGGTAGCCGCGAGTTTGAACATTTCTGAGATTTCGCGACTTTCGAAGATTGGGAAACTAGATGTCTTGAAGATAATTTATGCTTTCCGCTAGACATTTTATATTCTTCTTGAATGTCATCGGTAGATAATTTTCTGAAATTAGAGCCGACATACGCAGCCGTTTGACTACGGATGCAATCCACAAAGTTCATGACCGGAGTGGAGGGCTTCTGCCGTTTGCTTCTGTCGTCATGATTGAGGGACATGTGAACAACAAAGCGTATTACTATTGGAACGCAAAATCTCAGCGTGGGCTAACCAGGAGTCAAAAAGGAGCATTGCCTCCGTAAAAAACTCCGGATCTGATTCAACTTCTTGAACTGCACATTTTTCCAACGCAATTGAAGTATTTCGGATTTGCTGTGGGTGAACAGCTACTAAATGTTGGATACAAGTGACGGTCAGTAGAAATCAGCAGGTGAGGGTTAAAAACAAACCCGGTGTCAGTCAATTTAATATCGACCGAGAATGATCCACTCTTTAGACAAATGGTAGGTGGGTTGAGATCCTCATAGCCGTCGTAACATGGCTCTCAGGAAGAGATTCGTTACCGAGAAAAGGCCGTCAGATCTGGGAGGTTGGAGGCTAATATATGATCCAATTTGGAGATGTGGGGTAGATGAACCAAGAATAGTCTCTACGCGGGAAATATTCTTCTATCAGACAAAATGGAGGGAGTAGTGGCTCATGGAAGAGACAAAAAACTAACCCGGGGATTGGATACAACTGTCTTAATTCCGTAGGGCAAGCATGTATGCTCACTCGTTTTCTTCTTCGTTTTCCTTTTGTGATTCTATCATTACCAATTGTCCTTGCTGTCGGGAAAAGGAAGTTGGCCTTCAACACGCTGCATTTCAGATTCATTAAAGCCAGGTCAGCTGGCTCGCTTTGAACACGCACTTAATGACAAGATATCCTTTCCCGTTTATTCCCTTCTCTAGTCATGCCTTCAGAAACTGTCAAAGACTCAAAGTCGACGATATGACACCCCGGAGTAACGATATACTTTTTCCATCCGATACTAGTCTGATTCTCCTATGTTCTGGCGATAAATAACGATCTTTTGAAATTTATTAAATAATGGAGTTTTGCTTCATCAGAACTCACCATCCATCTGGACACCTCACAATGAGATTTCCTTCTATATTTACCAGAACGGATGAGGACGAGACCACCCGATACAGGCCATCACAACGGTGCCTGTGTTCAAATAGGCAGCTATGAAAATTCATCTAAATCGAAAAGCATTTATCCGTTGCCCTTCACTGGGAACATATCGGGGCCCACGGACAATGGATGCCGGGTTCTTCGTTTCAGAGAATCGCTACGAGGGAGGTTGGTCAGAGCTGCCCAGATCAGTCACACAAAAAGCATATCATTAAACTATATACCAAATCCGCGTCAGCGAATGAACACTATCAGTTTTTGGCGCTTACAACCTTTTCGATCAGAGCTCTGAGGTGCTGTACGTGGCTAGGGGAATATCAACACTAGTTAGCCATAACAACACCGTCATGGAATGAATTCACATTTTTCACGGCAGTGTTGATCCCTTAGTTCTTGTTCAGGTTAGGGGATAGTTTCGCCACTACAAGAGATCCATACCGGAATAAACCAAAGTGCTGGAATAAATCGATGTCAAGATCAAAATCTAATCAACAAAAGCCGAGAATGCAGATTGCCTTGGAGACACCAGATACGTAGCCCAAGGATAAATCAGCCCTACGTGAACCTACGAAGATGACGGCGAGGGGCGGTGGAAAAGGACGTTAGGGAGTTGGTGCCAGAAAACACGGAACGCGGGTAGAAGTGCAGGAAGTCGCAGCCTGCAGTCATAGCGTGGTATCGCCAACAACAGGCAGGGTTGCAGAACGGGGCGGATGAACTTGAAGAGGGTGGTGCTATGCAATTCTTAGGCTTCGAAGTAAGCCGTAGACCTATACAGCGCGAAAGTAAAAAGGTTCAATAGAATCAATACACACCCGAAACCCTTCTATTCTGAATCCTGCCTCACTAAAGCCCCACCTGCAGGCGACATAAGTATTTGCAGATCTGAGGCGTGCGAGGATGCGCCCAACTTAAAGGACAGCAACAGGCTACTCCTCGCACTTCGTCAACCGGCAGAGCCAGGGTGTGTTTACCATTTCCGGAGAAAGCTATGGGGAAGAAACATTGTTTAATACCAGTAATTGGTGAAATATCGATGAAAACGTACAAAGATGCATGGTATATTGTGCAAAAAGCCAAGAGCAGACCGGCTGTACAGGCAGGAGGCGTTGAGTGAAAGAAAGCTGAACGAGGGTCCGAGGGACAAACGCGAGTGAACTAAAAATACGGGACACGTTCACGTGATCAGTCACCTCGGCAGGCACCCTCGGGAGACTCTTACAATGACATACATCCTACTCAAATCCTACTTACAGGCTACAATGCCCCAAATCCCTTATCTCTTGGTTCAAGCACAGACATCTGGAGTGTATGAAATCTTTGGGAATGCTTTGTTCGAAGGCTCCCCCGACAGTGAGGTTCAGGCGTGGCTTGATGACGCGCATAAGGTGGTAAACAAGGTCTTGGAATCTTGCTTGGAATTTGAAACAGAAGGCATGCCATCCCAAAGGTTTACCCTCTACAGCAACGTATACACGGTGGGTTGATTCTACTAGATTTTATTTTTCACTTCTCATCCTCATATAGCTGCTCAACCCCATATCGAGTTTCCTCGGGCAGTCCATAGCTGCAATGGACGAACAGATTGGTCCCTTAGATGCTGATTTTTTGAAAAAGAAGGCGGTTCCTTGGCCACCAGAGACCCCACTTTCCTTTCTAGAGCCCGTAGATGGAAAGATTTTTGTTGTTTTCAGTGCGACTTCGCCTTGCGGAATGCTTCATGTCTAAAAGTTTTTGCAGGAACATCCGGAAAACGAGCGCGTTCTGTTACAGAAACCGCATTCGACCATATGAAGCGCTCCAAGCTCGCTACGACCGCGCCATCAACTATGGCTCAACCTTCCAACTATGAAAATAACCAAGAAACTTCCTCTGAGAAGATCCTAGACGACCGTCCGAAACCGGATGCTGACATCGCCCCAATTTCGCTCCTATATGATGGTTTCGGCGAGTTTCTGGACATTATTGATGGAAGAACCGATGTACCAGGTCTTTCAGAAGTCAATATCTTAGAACTGCACAAGGCGGTTGATGACTTCGCGCAAAAAATGTGTCGGTTTTATGACAACGAAGATGGACGAAGGACTGCGGCCCTACCCGCCCTCAACCGCATTTTTTCAGCTCGTACAGGTACCACAATTCCTTCACTCCACGGTGCGGCCATTGGCTCTGTACGGACCGACGGCCATAATGTGGCGAAGCACGGAGGAGGCGCGCTCGTCGCCCAGTTCAAGAACCGATCTGCAGGCATTAATGCCATTCCTGAAGTGGAGCTCACAGGGTACGTTGCGCATTCGCATGCAACGGGAATGGAAGAACACCAAGACCTATTTGAGAGATGGAGAGTACCATCCCTCGGGTTGACTGTCGTTGGTAAGCCATCAACATATGTGGTTTTCGGCAAAAAAGCTGATCACTGCATCCCAGGTCCCGATCTGAGATTTTATGGTATCATTGCGATTGACCACCAATATCGACTCGTGAACCTTACTCCCAGCCTGTCATGCATCCTGTCTGCTTCCGATGGTCGTGATCGTAATGCCCTCTATAAGGCCTTTGCCGCTGCGTCGGTCCTGCAAGCTCGTATTCTGGAAGACGCCCAGAAGTTTCTTACTACGCTACCACCTGAAATCCAACCTACAGCTCGCCGCTTCCCGTCGGTCACCCAATTGCGCAAATGGGGCTCGTCCACCGAATACCTATCATTTCAGATACTTGGATTTCATCCTGATCGACAGGGCTATCGTCTTTTATACCTTGCAGAGACAACAGGCCCTGAGAAGCAGACCATCATTATCAAGTTTGTACCAAGGTTATTCGGTGGATTTGCATGCTTTCTGCGCTAACCGTGGCTTTGCACCCCCCATCCTCGCTTTCGAACAACTTCCCGGTGGATGGAAAGCAAGTCGCCATGGCGTACATCACTTCTGGTACCATAATCACGAAATCAGTCAGGACTCGACACCCACAGAGACAGGTGGACACAGGAGTTATTACAACTTGTGAACTGATTTTCATGTGGAAGGTCTAGTTCATGGCGACCTTCGAGACGCAAATATAATCTGTAACTGGCCACGATGTGATGCTACTCGACTTTGATTGGGGCGGTCAAGATGGACAGGTGTTTTATCCCACCCCTAACCTGAACAGCGAGCTGCTTGAAGGTCGATCGTCGAATGACCTGAAAATCACCAAGGAGGATGACAATCGGATTTTGAAAAAGACACTTGGAAAGCTCACGTAGTTGACATTTCTTTGAAGGTGCTTTCGCTTTTCTGTATTCCAGTTTCAATGTGGCTGAACCCTCCTGGATAGATATGCAGGACGACTTGACTTTTTTATGGAACTTACAACCCATTCCCATGCCTTATGTTCAAGTGGAAATAAGGGTTGACTATATAGCCAGGCACCGCCAATACCGGATAAGTTTGGCAAGATGAGTCCTAGAAATTCCGCCACACGACTCTGGGAGCTTACGGTGACTATGGAATCACCGACAAAGAGATATGTAATGTTCCTGTTCGTGCAAGCGGCTGGGACTTCGGATAATAAAGGGATATCGCTAGAGGCATTGAAGGCAAAAGCCAAATACTCGAGTTGTCGGCATTTGTGTAAAAGATGCATGAACCCTCTGAAAGTTATCAAAAGAGGAAGATGCCATCCTGTCAAAGCGCCTAATTGAAGGCGGCGTAAATTTGGCCATGAATCGGCCATTGCCATCAGCTGAGTGTCTCCTAGTTCGATTTTGAAGGGCATATCCAAGTCGATGACAGTGAGATTTTTGAATGACTAGTAGGGGTTCAAGTGTAGATCCGTCGATAATAATGTCGGAGAAGACTGGTGGCGAGTGCCTTATGTTTGGCCAAGAGTACTTCATGACAATTCGGAGGAAGTTGCTCTGATTTTTGCTGGCCTGCTCGAGAGCTGTGAAGGCTCGGTGGAATTGTGTGGCAGAAGGAGTTTTGGCTGAGTGGAGTGTAAGGTCCTGGAGCTGCATTGGGCGCAGCATATCTACAAGGTCGACAAAGGACGAAAGATCATCCACTGCCATGTCAAGTTTGTGTAATTCTGGGAAGAACGACTTCGATGGCATTGATTGTAAGCTATGTAAAATATCAGAAGATGTATTAGCCGTCTGTAACGTTCGAAGGTACGGGAGTGAGGCTAGATGTCGTAGAGCTGGAAGGCTGAGGTTGCGTGAACCGCAAGAAAGCCTCCGCAAATCGGCCATCCTTAAGACCAGGTGAGATAGATGCTTGCAAATTACTGTCTTCGTGGAAACCTGGAGTGCACCAAGATCAAGTTCTTGCATATTGAGGGCGTGTTTTTCGATGGTGTCGAACAGCCTCCAGACATCATCGGCAGACTCACTCCAGTATAAGGATAGAGAGATAGATTTTGTCTCTAAAAAGATGTCGAGGCAAGGTGACGCATGACGGATGTCGACAAACTCTACCCGTTGGAGATTCGGAAACAAAGGTATTGTCTTGTTCGCCCGTTTTTCCCAGAGTGCGCGTAAAGCTCTGAAGTCGTATGGGGCATCGAGATGCCATACGTATGGTAGATATCGGATTCGCCTGATCCGTCGCGAATAGAAGAAGAATCTTGCGAAATCACCTTCAGACAAGCTCTCGCTGTCGAGTTTCTATATAAAACGGCACCGATGCCTATTTCAATCTGTGTAGCGTGATCTCGGAGGGGACACTCACAAATGTCCTCTCAAAGCCTGAGTCGGGTTCCTCAGTCCAGCTACGACGTGGCAGGGTCTTAATAAGTTGAACAAGGTTCGTCTGTGTGTGCCATAAGATATCCAGAGCAGTTTCCTGAAAATCACGACACGTTAGTGCAAGTGAAAGCAGGTCTTGTTTTCCTATCCGGGCTGGAGAATCCTGGTCAACCCGAGTGAAAATCAAGTCAACTATGTCTTGTACTTGGAGACAGTCGTGCATTTCTGTGGAAGGTTGTAAGCGAAAGTCGCGGTATTTGTGGCTATCGATAGCTTCTGGAGGAGGTCGTCGGGAAAGGTTGAAGTTGCAACAGCCGCCGCATGTTCACATGCCGGTCAAATACGGACCGGGACCATAAAATCCTCTAACTTGCAATATGAATTTACAATCGGTTCTTGTCCCATTAACAAATTGCAATAGGTGTTTACAAATGTGGGTATTTACAGCTAGTGAGCCGTGGAAGGAGGGGACACATCAGGCACTGATATCCAGGTCATAAAGGTCGACCTCAGGTTCGGTATCTCCTCAGTCAATACCGCTGCTACCCTTCATATTCGGACTTGATACGTTTCGTGGGCTCTACATGACCTACAAGAAGTTCATCCTGAATAAAGAGGATCTGCCGTAAAAATTGTAAACAGCACCGTCATACCTCGAAGGTGGCCACCATTTCTTTTGTTCAATGCTCGTATTCGGGGATCTCGCGAAGGCTGTTGTTCAAGAGGCGGACGCGAATGAGGATGATTTGAATGTTCGAATGCTTCAGATTTAATTTGCCGCGTATTTAGTCTTGGATCGAGGCTGCGTGCTTGGCGAGTAGGAGGTTCGGCGTGCCTCTGTAATGTTTTCGGTTTTTGTGGATGCATAGCTGAAAGTTCTAAACGTTTGAAGGGTTATTGAGTCGGCTATGGATCTGAACCAAGTGAAAAGGCTTATTTACCATATGTTGAGATTTCCGAAGCCTCCTGTTTGACGAACACTTGGGAGGGGGTATACGGCTCGTTTTGTTCTCGTTTAACAGGCGTCTGGCCGTTCATGGAGTCAACGTTATCGGAAAGCAGAGCAAAGGCCCTAAGGAGATCAGCAGAAGGCTGATAATCTGCACCAAATTTAGTGGAACTTCAGCCTAAGAACCGCATCACTGACCAGGGATGGAGGTCTCCGTAGGCTCGGGTTTGACAAACACATGTGTATTGCCCGCCTCTGCAAGCGTTCCAAACAGCGCTAGGAGTTCCGCAGAAGGTTTATAGTCTTCTGAAATTTTAAGAGAGTCAATTGAGTGACACGACACGTCAACGATGCGCCATCTTACCGCCAGGTACGTGTGGATGAGAATTCTCATCCTCCGGAATGATTGGAGGTTTGAATTCCTCTTTCACCGAAGGGAATAGCGACCCTAGGAATTCCTCGGCTTCATCCGTTTTAATAATTGGTGATGGCGAGCGCAGTTGCTCCTCCGCAACATCAGCTACTCACATCGAAAGTAGGAAAACAGAGTTTTCATGTACGGAGAAGGCGGGGAAAATACCTTCTTGGTAAGGATCCATTTTCATCGCCACACCCGGCTGGGTGGACAGAGCGTGGCAGTCATCCACGGGCTCCTGCTTGACGTTTTCGATACGAGAGGCGAGCCGATGGTCAACCGCGAACTTTTGGAGCATGAGTGAAGTTGGATATACGGTAACATACTAAATACCCACATCCTTGCTTTTTCTCCGAGGAGATATAGCCTGCGGTGGTTCTGAATGTCTCGGAGAACTTGCATATGGTGGAGATTGTGGACCACATGTAGAAGAAGACGGGATGTTTGGAGGTATCCGCGAGCTTGAAGCCAGAGACGAGCATGTACTGGAGATAGACGCTACGGCGTTGGTTGGTACAATAATAACTTTTTCGAGGTTTTGGAGCATTCTGGCTGTTATACGCTGCTGCAATGCCGGTGAAATAGGGTGGGCATAGGTGGGGACTGCACCCTGACCCGGTAGCCCAATTATAACTTGAGGGGGGTATGGGTCTTTGATGGGATAGTGTGGAGGAATGGGTCCGTTTTTTGGGAACATCTGTAGCCATTGACCTGAGGGATATGAAAGTGTGGAACTCGACTTGATGCTTGGGCACAGAAAGAGAGAGAAAGGACGTACGCTCCCCAGGATCTCGTTCTTGACCTTCACGCTTCCATTCATAGACATAGGAAATGCGGTCACTTTTGGGTCTGTCCGTCAAAAAATCGCGGTGATGATGGGCGCCAAGGAAGTACGACAAATCATCTACGTCTTTCGATAGTTCGACAATCTTGTTATTTGTAGACTACATTCAAGAAAACCAGTAGTAAGTAAACCAAATACAGTCGTCTATTGTCGAACAGACTTACTTACACTCCGGTAATAGATCGAGTTCACTTGCGCATAAGGATAATGTTCTTTCATCATAACCATGAACCAAGCAGAGATAGCTTCGTCGTTCGTGGTCCAAGGGTCAACTACGACGAGGTGCTTCCTTTTCGGTTTCTTCGTTTCTTTGCCTTTCGCCATGTCTATCTGGAGGTCTTCCAAACGATTGAGATAAGGAGGTGATGGTTTGTGATCAACAGGGATGCATGATGCTCAGGGCCGGTTATGCCATGAGGCATTCCCGATTTTATAATTATTTAAATGCAAAGAAGCAATGCAATTCTAAAGCGATTTTATCGTATTATAAACTTGATAGTCAGATACAACCTAAGTATATCGTATTTCCAAAACCCATCAATCATCATTATCCCAATTACCTGCTTGCTGAGGAATTTTCGGACCGCCGGCAGGTTTGCTCATGATGATGCTGTCGACGCTGAGCACCGAGTTTGCAGCCTCCGTAGCCAGGCGGATGGCCCAGGTCTTGGCGGCGAGGGAGTCGTAAATTTTGTGTTGGTCTGCTTGCAGGGTGCCGTCTGTCTCCTCCTGGAAGAACACGATAGAGTGAAAAACAATTAGACGAAAAGGCAAGAAAAGACAAACCTCGATATCGACACCCCAAGTCTCGCCACCTTTCTGCTCGTGCTTCGCCCAGAGACGGCTGATAACCTCGTTTCCCTCTGAACCACCCAACGCATTCTCCGCCAAAGTCCTCGGGATGACCTCGAGCGCATTCGAGAACTTCTTCACCGCATGCTGCGACAGGCCCCTCAACCCACTGCCATACACATCCACCCGCTTCGCCAGCTCCAGCTCCGATGCACCCGCACCCGGAACCAGCCGCGGGTCCTTCATCAAGCTCTTGATCACGTTCACCCCGTCGTCAATAGCCCGCTCCAGGTCGTCTAGGTGGTTCGATGTCGCGCCCCTCAGCACGATCGTTGCCGTCCGTGTCTTCTCATTCTGGGATGTCGGGTTAAACCCCGGCTCTCCTGGCAACAGCTGGCGTAGCACCGTGACGCGGTCGCCTCCGATTTCCGTCGTCTCGAACACGTCGACGAAGCCGGCTTCTTCGGGAGTAGGCGCGCCGACGCGGGCGAGTGGTGTGGCGTTGACGACGCGGCAGAGTCGGCGAAGCTCGAATTTGGACAGCACTTTGAGCACGGCGATGTCGAAGCGGTTGAGGTAGTGCATGGCTAGTTCTCCTACGCTCGATCCGGCGATGATGACCTTGATACCCGAATCTGCGATTTCTTTGAAGATCTGAAGTTCAAAGGTTGTCAGTTCTCCGTAATGGAATCGAGATTATGGATGCAAACCTTTTCAAGTTGCTTCTCTTCTCCAGTTGTAAAGTTGAGCATCTCGTCGGCGTTCTTAATAAGTACAGTCCCTTTCGTTTCAGTTTGGGCGATGTCGAGTGCCGTTGTAAACACGGCCACTTTCCCTCTTGAAACCTTTTTGACCGTACCTTTGATTGATCCTTCAGCAGAGAACGAAAAAAAGAGAAGAGGAAGATTCACCTTCAGGTTCTCGGCCAAAGACCATACCCTGAACAACTTTGCTTCCAGATAAACTTCCACCCATGATCTTCACCACTCGAACATTATCCACATTGAAATTTTTGGGGTTTGAGGGCATGATTGACAGGGCAGCCTCTGCAACTAACGTGGCAAGGGTGTCTTCATATCCATATTGTTTCGATGCAATGGCTGGTTTCAACGCAGATGCAAGGGACGTTTGTGTTAGCGGTGATGGTAGGCTAAATGTTGAGAGTTCTGTAGAATATTTGTTAGGTCATCATGTCGCGACGTGACGTGAAACGACGACGCACTCTCGAGTTCAGCTTGAGCTTTTATTGAAGCGAGCTCGTAGCCTTTGGTGATTTCACTTGGGTGGAGGCCCATGATCAGAAGATTCTCTGCCTTTTTCAGCAGTTCACCTCCAAGAATGAGAACCATGTTCGTCGCATCGCCCATCTAATCCATCCATTGAGAAATTCGTATACCAATCATTAAATAAAATCGTACCTCGGCTTCCTGAGATTGCGATGCCATAACCAATAGCTTCGCCGCAGGATGCACTACCTCGATCTCCCGGATAATCGTCGCAGCATCTGAAGTCACGAACAGCCGTCCCAGGTGGTTAATCAGGAGCTTGTTGCGGCCTATTCAATTGGTTAGACGTATATATGGCCAACGTCCACGAAAAAACGCGCCATTTGGACCGAAACTCGTCCGTACGAGGTCAGAAAGCTCGTTTACTGCCTGGATGTTGCGCAATACGGCTTCATCCAAGCCTTGCAGATGCTATTTTTTCCAAGGTCAGCAAGGCTCGACGTGTGGAGACATATACTACCTTGTAGCCGTCCTTGAAGATCGGTAAATTGTTGGATTTTGGTACTTTTAAGGACATTGTTTTTGGGAGATGAAGATCAGAGACAAAACGCGTACGCAGTTCTGATGATAACCTTTTTGAGGAACAAATATTCTACACAGCCACATCCAATCCTTCTGCTCTCAACCATCATCGTCTGCCAAATTGGATTCATCCCCCAGACATTTGCAAAGACTAGAGGCCGGCTATTGTTTCCCCTCTGATCTCAGGATGGATGGCTCTTCTTATTTGGGAATCGCAATGAGTATCGCGGGATATTGTAAGTATTGAACTTTTTTTTTCAGAGATGAACATACACTAATGGTAGAAACTGATTAGATGGTACATAAATGGTTATAGATATCATAAAAGGCGAAGAAAAGTCTCATGGTATTCATTCTGCACTGCCATTTGTTCCAACAAGTCCTGAGTGAAGAACGACTTTGGGTCGTAGCAGGACGGACTCATGCCAATCTCCAGACGTTCCGGTCACCTTTTCTGCTCGAACCAGACCGAGGTCTGTTGTGCAGAGAACCGTTTCGCTGGCAGACCCCGCCTTCTTGCCGGGTGTCGTCCCTATCGCATCTTCCATCACAGTATCGTTGTAAGAGACATCGGGCGCGATGTAAAGGGCCTCCAAGTCGCAGGAAGTGATGCCTTCTCCGATTTTCTTGTTCAGACGCTGGGCCAGCTTCATCACCGTCGATATGTTCTCGCCGAACTTATTCATGATTCGCTCGTGCACCGTCGCCGTACTCTCCTTCAATCCCGCCGTTACGACGATCCTAGCGAACGCGTCCGCCATGTCGGATGTGAGGTCTGGCTCCTGAGCAAGCATCCGTTGTAAGTGCGTTCTTGTCAGTTGTCGCCAACGACCCGAGACAGCTTGTTCCTCTACGAATTGGATGAACAAGGTCAGAATTCCGTATGAATATCAGATTGTCGTTGGCTTACCTGCTTCCCGCACCCTCGCATAGATTTCGCTAAGCATGTGCTCATCCTCTGGACTCTCGAAGCACCAAGACGATACGATCCAGTGCGTGTACGCAGACATACTGGCTTGCAATGCGATCTGGATCAAGATAGGATCCTTCGTGATGCTCCGAACTCTTCAGCAATTCAGCCATCCGAGGCCCGACGATCTCTTCCGTCCTCGTATACGCTTCCGTCATCTCATCCGATTCTTGCTCATTCTCCTCGACCTCGACTTTCTTCTGCTCGATCACCAATTCTTCGGCCATAGTCGCTGCGGTCTGCATAATCTCCGCATTCAGCTCTTCCACCAGCTTGATGACGTCCGCTCCAGATAAGTTGATCAGCCTTCGTCAAGAAGGCTTGTGCTCCTTTGAGTTCAGCCGTACGAACACCCAGCAACTCAATCACTTGTAGATGTTCAGTGTTGGCCCGATGCAATTCTCCTTCCAGCTGCCCAATCCGCACGCCAAGGTTCTTTGTCCGATCCACCAGCGTTCGGTTTTGTTGTCGTGCACCATCAAGGTCCCTTTCAAGATCCACCACCCGCTTCCGGAAGCCCGTCGATCTCCTCCGCATGTGACAGCACCGCTGCCTTCTTCGCCTCGACTTCCTCGTCTCTCTCGCTCAGCGACCGGCGAAGCAAAGCCAATTCCGAACTCCTGTCGTCTCCTTCTCTCGCGATCTTCTATGCGAGACCTCAAAAGATCTTGCCAAAGCGTAAAGAATCTGAAAGCGCCGTAGATGGAGGCGGCTGAGAGGCCAAGGAACAGTGCAGTATGTACCGAATCGTGAAGGCCAAAACATTAGAGGAGACACAGCGGAAGGAGTGGGTTGCATAGTTCAAGTGGTGTAGCGGGCCTGCCTCATCCTGTCGTTCTTACGCGACCCGTTGGCTCTTTTGCTTCTACAAGCTGCGGTACGCCATGAGGCGAAAACGTGTGGCTCTTGACTCGAGTTTGGAATTTTGCCCAAGGCCATCCCTCCCCTTGGCCTCGTGCAATCAAGTGGCACGACGCCTCTGGGACTCGGACATTCAGTTCTCCGACCCATCATTCCCTCAAACTTACCCCAGAGGCGCAACTTTATTCTGGTCGCGACCAGAATCAAGGCTTACAAAACACGCAGTGATGGTTTCTCAGCCAGCACACAACGGAAAGCCAACCTTGACCTCGCTATCGTCCTCGTTTTGTTGCAGTTTCAGCATCCTGTTATGTACATATCTCCAAAAACATGCGCCTCGCCATTGCCAGATGTCAGAAAGCTTTTGACAGGAAGTGATGTCGGAGGGTCGGCGCGACAAAATGGGACTTCACCAGCACACCTTGCCGTTATCAGGGCGCCGTCCAGCGTTCGGATAAGATTCTGAATCGGCACATGACTCGCACGTTGTTCTCCATCACCTTCTTCCGGTCTGTCCATACCCTTCAACTTCGCCATGCTAAAATTTGTCTTGCCTTTGCGCGCAATTTTGGCCCATGACCATGGGCATCTGAGGAACTCATGGCACCGGCTCTTCCTAACGTTTTGTCGGAGATAGGCATTTTCATGAGTGTATACTTAAAAACGATGACAGCCAGCGTCAACTGCCGGGTAAGAGTACAACGCATGCAAACCGATACATAAGTAACTTACGAAATCTTTCTACCACAGAGCACCGTTAAGGACCACCTTGGGCTTGACGAGTAGTTGGTCGACCTCAGCCCCGCTGATGTCGACCCTTTTCAAACCCAAGGAGACCGTACAGACCACCTCTTTCTCCGATGGTCGATCGCCTCTCGACTTTGCTCCCATCGCTCGACCCGGATGGCGCGTCGTTGTCGTTTACCATTTGTTCCCGGTCGAACATCTTTCCCGGCTCGACTATCACACCCACTACTTCTCCGCTACCCCCGGCAGCGGACAGGCTGTTGAGGCGGATGGCATGCGACACGATGTCCGCCAGGTTTTGCGCGTATTTTTCTCGGACCATCTCCTCGACTTCACTCTGCTTCGACCACCCGCAGACAGTTAGTACAGCGTGAATTTGCTCGGTCAGGTATGCGACCAGCTTCGTATTCCTGTCTGTTGAAGGAAAACAACTCTGTTGAGTCGCTTTTCTCCAATGCAGTGCAAGGACTGGCCCACCTGCCTGTCGCGTTAGGACGACGTTCAAGATCCAACAAGAAGCAAACAGCGCTCACCTGTTCCCCGAATTCTTTCGTACAAGGCAACCAAGAAGTTGCCATAGTCCCACTCAGCAGGATACCACTGAAGTGATGATGCGCATGCAACACGCGATCAGGCATCCTTGGAGCGCCATCTGGATGAATGGGCTTCCCTCCTCGGACGCTTGCGGCGCGTCCTCCTGCAGGGTCTTGACGAGCTCTAATCCAAGCATCGACTTTAGGACTTCCGTCATCGCAGGGGCAGCGCCATCCGCGAGCACGAACCTCTTTGGGGTATTCTCAAGCCGGTCGGTCATCGACTGCCGCCATATGGAAGATCTCCTCGTTCAACGTCTTGACAATGGAGACGGCGCTGTCCACTCGAGAGTCCCGGGTGGTGTTCGTCAGGCCCCGGGTGAATATCGTTGAACTGAAGAGGGTGCCTCCTTTGAGGGATTGCAGCTCGTTGGATTGCTGGCGGATTTGGTCGAGGAGCATCCGATTTTCGCGCTCCGTTGCGGTCACGGACGTTTGAACGTGGACGAGTTGGGATGCGAGGTTGTCGTTGTTCATTTCCAGCATCCGGATGTGGCTCTCCTTGTCGACCACCTCCTCGTCCTCCCCTTCGGAACCATCCCCGCGTTGCCGGAGCTTAGCCTCCAGCTCATCGTCTTTGGCCTGCCGCTGACGATGCTTGGCCTCCAGTTCGCGATTCTTGACCTCCAGTTCGAGGTTCTTAGCCTCCAACTCGCGGTTCCTAGCCTCCAGCTCGCCGTCATTGGTCTCCAACTCGCGGTTTTTAGCCTCCAACTCGCGATTCCTGGTTTCCAGCCCGCGGTTCTTCGTCCTCCACCTCACGATTCTTCGCCTCCATCTCCCTGTTCTTCACCTCTACCTCGCGGTTCTTGGCGTAAACCTCTGCACCACCCTTCCGCTGGTCCTCAAATCGTTGTTCCAGGCGACGAATTGTCTCCGACTTTTCGTTATGCTCCTTCTCCAGAACGGCAAGTCGCTCTCGGCTGTCCAGCCTTTCGACGCTGATGATGCCCTTCAGACGTTGAACTTCCTCCCGCAGGTCTTTATTAATCCTCTCTAGCTTTTCCGACTTCTCTGACTTCTCCTTCTCTAGGACCGCAATTCGCTCTCGACTGTCGAGCCTTTCGACCTCGATGATGCCTTTCAGGCGTTGGATTTCCTCCACCAGCCCTTGCTTCTCTCGCCCTGCTCCGACCTTCACCACTTCCTTCTCCGTTTCCAGTGTTTCGACATGGACCGACAGCCTCTTAACCTCGACCCGTAGTTCCTCGACAGTAGCAGTCCTAGCCTGCAGCTCCTCCTGCGCCACCCGCAACGCATCTTCGACCTCCTTGGCGCGGTCGGTCGACCTTGCCATTAGTTCGGATGGGAGAAGTGGTACCGGTTCGCCTTTAATGGGCTGTGCCTCTTCTAACCATGGGATTTCGAACCTGGCGTCGACTTTATCACCGGGAGTATCGAGCTCCGCCTCCTTCTCCTCCACGTCCTTCTCACTGCTGGCTTCCAGCGCTGTCCATTCGACCTCGGAAACCTGTCGCTTTGGTCTGCAGGACGGTGAATCCCGGTTCTTCGACTGAACCGGCCTTCTCCTTCTCGTCTGTCCGTCACCTCGACCTCAGGTGTTTGAGGTTCGGGTTGTGCGACGACAGGCGTAACCAGGTTCTTCGACGAGCTCTGCCTTCGGCGTAGTCGTTCGCCTGAGGTATAATCTCGCCTGATTGGCCAGGAGTCGACGGTGGTGACGGATGGCCCTTCTCAGAGACAGACTCGAAGTCTGTGCTAGGGCTAGGAGCTGGCTTGGGGGTAGCAGGCCTAGTGGGTGGCAGCTCGGCGATGACGGACGTAGTGGCTGGTGTGGTGGCGGTGGAGCTCCTTTCTTTGTCCTTCTTGACGGTCGCGGACGAGGACGACCTCGTCGGAGCCGCGCTGTCGCGCTTATTGGCTTTGCTGCGACCTTTCGCGAGTAATTTCGATACGGAGAATAAAGATGACATTCGTGGGGTGTTTGGTGGTTATGTCGAGCGGTGGCGAAAATGAAGGCGTTCAGATGTTGTGGGGAGTAATACTTAAAGTCTGCGTTGGTCGCGATCATCGGCGCACATATGGCCTGCTGGCATGTTTGTTTCAACGTGTTCGTGCAATGATGGCCTCGAGGTGTTTTGGCTGGGTCTGGGTTGGGTCCCATTCAATGAGGCCTCGAGCGTGATCAAGGTTCGTTTCATGCGTAGTCAGGGAATGTTTCTTTGGACGTAAGCTTTCTCTCTTTGTATCTCATTCTGCCCACATTTTCATCATCACCTCATAGCATTTTACAACGTTGGATATCCTTTCATTGAAAGCCCCATCCATTGCCCTTCGGTTACGCCCTCAAACTTCATTTCCTTGTTTGATATCCTGGAGAGTGGCTCTGCAGTCGACATGCCGTTGATGACCATTTCGTATTTTCGTCAAGGGCCTCACTGGATAAGGGCGACGCAGTAACAATTGAATGTGTCAAGACGAATCGACGATGCCTGCTCCTATTGTCATCCTCCAGTCATCGTCGCATAGCCTAGGAGCGATGCTATACCACCGTGTCAGCAGCGAGGCTGAGATTGGAAGGCGGAATGATTTCCGTACACGTGTGTCCAGTCAGGATAGAGGCTAGGTTGATGATGGTCAACTAAATAAGAGTTGATAGTCTCTTCATCGCAATACTAATACATGTATTTTCAAGTCCTGCTGTATCTTCCAGTGTAGAGCTCACCGTAGTCAGAATGACTGCTGATATTAATAAGCGCCAGAACCCAGATATAGGCATTATTTGGTATCGATCTTCCCGCAAGGCTGTTCCGTACCTGTTTTTGACGCCGTTCACATAAACATCAGACATCCTTCTCAGATGTCAAGTTTCCTCTTACCACCACTGTCTATCCTGCGAAATGGCCGCCCGTGCAGCATATCGTGGCCCACGACGAAAGTTGGTGCTGGCCTTCGATGTTGGGACGACCTATAGTGGTATTTCATATAGGTAAGCCCTGTCTTTGGTGTTCGAAAGTGATTCTGGTCCTAACTC
The DNA here is from genome assembly GCA_023014335.1 of Galerina marginata. NCBI lineage: Eukaryota > Fungi > Basidiomycota > Agaricomycetes > Agaricales > Galerinaceae > Galerina > Galerina marginata. The sequence goes on from JAECYW010000022.1 coordinate 721,758, forward strand.
GGACGTTAGTGTCTTGGATCCAGGCCAAGTACCTGAAATCAAGGGCGTAACAAGGTTTGTTTCGCCCTACGAAACTGGATGTTCCTTTCTGACCGTCGTGGCAGGTTTCCAGCGCACGAACACATCAGTGGCGCATCGAAGATCCCCACTATCATCTACTTATGATCGGCTAGGGCAAGGTGCGGGCGGTTGGAGCTGAGGCTATGCGCGAAGGGATCTACGAAATGGCAGAGGAAGAACAGTGGATCAAAGCCGAATGGTATGTCCACTCATTCTACAACTGAGTCTCGCATCTCAGACTAATATTGACGCACAAAGGTTTAAACTGCACCTGCGATCCAAGGTTGGGGCAGGAAAGCACGTTACGAACGAGATTCCGCCATTACCACTGAACAAGACCGTCGTGGAGGTCTTCGCGGATTTCCTCAAATACTTGTTCGAATGCGCGTCGAGCTACATCCAAGACACACATGCGAACGGTCCCGCCTGTCTGGACGTCCGTCAAGGACCAGATCGACTTCGTCCTCTCTCATCCTAACGGATGGGAGGGCACCCAACAGAGCGAAATGCGCAAGGCTGCGGTCTTGGCTGGGCTTATTCCGGACAATGTCAGTGGCCATGCGCGTCTGTCGTTCGTGACGGAAGGAGAAGCCAGTCTCCACTTTTCTATCCAGAACGGTCTGCCGGCTGGTGCGATGAAGGTTCGGGCATGTTTTGTTTCTCCGGCACACCGCAGGACTTATGTTATCCTCGTAGAAAGGAGACGGAGTTGTGATCGTTGATGCAGGAGGTGGAACGATCGATGTGAGCTCTTACAGCAAAAGCACGCAGGCTGCGAAGGACATCTTTTGACGAAGTAGCTGCCCCGCAATGTATGTGTGATCGACTTCTCGTGGCTTTAATCTGACCAGATCGTTTTAGGCCATTTCCATGGATCTGTTTTCGTTAGCATTCATGCTCGGCTTTTCCTAGACAGTATGTGTTTTTAAAGCCAATAACCATCACTTTACTGACATTTCTACGGCATAGACTTCCTTGCCGACTCGCCTTTCGCTGATGATATCGACCATATTGTTCGCTGTTTTGACAAAACGACCAAGCTACGGTTCAGAAATGCAGAGGAACCCCAATATGTAAAATTTGGATCAACTAGAGATAACGACCCCAAATACAACATCAGATTTGGTCAGCTGAAGCTCTTGGGGTGTGTCTCTGCTCCACTATCCTTTTTAATCAATGTCTAACGGAGAAGTACAGATCTGACGTTGCAATGTTCTTTGAGCCCTCTGTCGATTGTATCGTAAAAGCGGTGTTAGAACAGCGGAAGACCGCCCACAAGCCTATTTCGGTGTGCATTACCATTGTTCTCCTTTCGACGTGTTCCTAAAATTGCCTCAGCACGTTGTCCTCGTTGGAGGGTTCGCAGCCAGTGATTGGCTCTACAACAAGGTGCACGACGCGCTTGCTAAATCCCAGCTGAACATCCTCCGCCCGGAGAATCATGTGTGAGTCTGCTACCGCTTATTGCACCATCTATTTCACCGACATTGTTCTCGTTCGCACGATTCAGCAACAAAGCTGTTTCTGACGGCGCCATATCATTCTACTTGGACCACTTCGTGCGAACTCGTGTCTCCAAGATCACCTATGGCAACTTTTGTCATATACCCTTCGATGCTGCGCAGGCCGATCACCAGCAGCGGGTAGCGAAGACATTTATTTCGGTGTCTGGGAACAAACGTATCAGTGATTCGTTTGATGTGATTTTGCCCAAGGTGCGTTGATTTGGGTCAAGTTCTTGTCCTGGTTTTGGGATTGCGCTTGACTGGTTGACTGACTGACTTTGGGCGGTGTTGTGTTTAGAATACCCAAGTTTCGGAGGCGAAAGAGTTTAGAAAGTCGTATTTCCGGGAATCTGAATCCAAGAATGAGTTCAAAGGTGCCTCGTTTTCGGTGTGGTGCTACCGAGGAGCCGTTCCTGATCCTAGGTGGAAGGATGTCGATACCAGTTAGTCATCTCCTTTAGATTGAGTGTTGGACCTGGTAACTAACTGAATTCCGATTCGCGCAGAGAACTACACAAAACTCTGCACCATTGAAGTCGACCTCTCTTATTTGCCGCTGGCGCCACGATCTAAGCCAGGTTCGGGATCAACATACTATAGGCTCGACTATGATATCGTGTTGTTGTTTGGGTTGACGGAGCTGAAGGCGCAAGTGGCTTGGAAGGAGAATGTAAGTCTTTCTTACCAGGTTTATCTTACTTTGCTCATTGGTCCTTTTTGTGAACGTTTAGGGTGTAGAAAAGCGGTAAGTCAAGCGATGATTCTTGTTGGATGCTTGACTGATTTTTTCTCCTTTCTTGTTTGCAGGAGTGCGACGAAGATCGTGTATGACCCTGATACCACTAACGATACACCTTGATCGTTCTTGCCATTCACGTTTCCCTCAAATCAAACATGACTCTTTCCACCTTGCTTTGTGCACCATGCTATTTAGTGCTCTATCGTGGATGTAACATTTTTTTTACTTGTATTATACACATATTCTTTCTTGACATGCTATGATTCAAGTTGCAGCTCAATTTTGATGACAACTTCATTAGGATTTCATTTTTATCGTGCTCCGAGCCTCAAGTCATGATCATGTTTCGTTTCTCACTGGCCCCCTAAACATGACGCAACCAAATTGACCTGTACTAGGTTGCCTTCTGTCAAACTGCACTGCCTGCGCGGTTTGACAATTTATCAGCGGCCGGCGCAGATAGATGGATGGATGATGGGCCGGGATGGATATCCAGTGCAAAAATACCGCACCATACCTGTAATCTGGAGTGTCTTGAGTCGATTATCCCTTCACCCACCTTGCATGAGTCGAGATACAATTACCTGAATTAAACAATAGGTTTTTGCACCATTCTGTCACACCATGCCCGCAAATCCAGTTAGAGCAACCCTTATGAACCAAAATTGATCCGAATCTTCTCTACCCCAGATTATGTACCTGAAAACACTTACAACGGCATTAGGCGCCAACCACGCCAAAACTGTCTCATCTCTTCTTCACTGACTGCCATTATGACCTCTCGTGCAGCGTACAAAGGGACCCGCCGCCGTCTAGTGCTCGCGTTTGATATTGGTACTACGTATAGTGGGATCTCTTATAGGTGAACCGCAATGTTTTTGCTGTATCGCGTCGATGAAAGCAGGCTGATCGTCGTCGCAGCGTCCTTGATCCTGGCCAGGTTCCACAAATTAAAGGGGTGACGAGGTTGGTCCAGGAGGAGGAGGTTCAAGACATATATCGTCGTTACTAACAGGATAGCCAGGTTTCCTGCTCATGAGCACATCAGTGGCGCTTCGAAGATCCCTACCATCATCTACTATGATCAGCAGGGCAAAGTACGAGCAGTAGGGGCAGAGGCGACTCGGGAAGGGATATACGAGGCAGCTGAAGATGGGAATTGGGTCAAGGCAGAATGGTCAGTTTCGACCTTCTCGTTTCTTCAATTGACTCCAATTCGCCTGCAGGTTCAAATTGCACCTTCGCTCCAAGGTTGGCGCCGGCAAGAACATACACCAGAACATCCCTCCTCTACCTCCAAACAAGACGGTAGTGGATGTGTTTGCCGATTTCCTTCGGTACATGCTCGAATGTGCGTCGAGTTATATTCAAGACACCCACGCGAATGGGCCTGCTATGTGGAAGTCGGTCGAGGACGACATCGACTTCGTCTTGTCACACCCGAATGGCTGGGAAGGGAAGGAGCAGAGCCAGATGCGCCGTGCTGCTGTGATATCGGGGCTGATACCTGATACCCCTGCGGGTCATGCTCGCGTGTCTTTTGTGACGGAGGGCGAGGCCAGTTTGCATTTCGCGATCCAGAATGGCGTTTTGTCTGCAGCTATGAAGGTGCGTGTTATTTTTATTGACGGGCTGGGGCGCTCAAATATGACCTAAAGAATGGAGATGGTATTGTGATAGTGGACGCAGGAGGTGGTACCATTGACGTGAGCAGCTATAATAGCAAAACCAACGACGCGACGAACACATATGAAGAGATTGCTGCTCCTCAATGTTTGTACTCTTATGAATCATTAGTATGTCGCTGATCTAAGTTCAATTTAGGCCATTTCCATGGATCTGTCTTCGTCAGTATCCATGCGAGAGTTTTCCTCGAAGGTTCGTTTCATGGACGGTTGGTTTGTAACATCTTCAATATCAATCTTATATTCTTTCTTCAGCATTTCTGGAAGATTCTACTTTCGTCGATGACCTCGATCATATAATTCGCTGTTTCGACAAGACCACAAAACCTAGGTTCAGAAAAGCGGACGAGCCTCAATACATCAAATTTGGATCAACTCGAGATAATGATCCTCAATGTAACATCCGATTTGGCCAACTAAAGCTAGCAGGGTACGTGTTTGTTCTGAACTGCGAGCTTCGTTCTAAGATAAGGTCTTGATAGGTCGGACGTCGCGGAGTTCTTCGAACCGTCGGTAAAGTGTATTGTAGCAGCAGTATTAGATCAGAGAAAGACGTCACATAACAAAATATCAGTACGTTGACCATTTCCGGTTCTGGAGTCAAATTAACACCGGCGATTTTCAGCACGTTGTCCTCGTTGGTGGATTTGCAGCAAGCGATTGGCTGTTCAACAGCGTCTTCACACCACTGGAAAAACTCGGGTTGAACGTCCTCCGGCCAGAAAACCATGTGTAAGATTTTGTCTACATGGTGCCTAATTCAAGTGCTAACATATCTCAGCAACAAAGCCGTCTCTGACGGTGCTATCTCCTTCTACCTCGACCACTTCGTGCGATCTCGCGTATCTAAAGTCACCTACGGGAGCTTCTGCGCGACGCAGTACGACAGCACGGACCCAGAGCACGTGGCTAGGTCTGCGGACTTGCTCACGTTCAACTCGGGGACTGTTATGGTCAACCATTACTTTGCCAGCATCCTTCCGAAGGTTGGAAACCAACCTCGTATCATTTAATTTTCATAGCTCTAATTTGCTCGTGCTCTTTCTCCTTCAGAATACTCAGGTGTCAGAAACGAAAGAGTTCCGATACTCGTTCCACCGAGAGTCGCGTGATAGAGCGAGCTTCAATGCGGTTGCTTCTCCCGTGTGGTGTTATCGAGGATCCATCGCTGAACCGAAGTGGAAGGATATCGATACCTGTGAGTAGTATCCTAAGCTTCTCCAAGCGTCGCTGAAGTTTTTTTTTCCTTAGCCAACTATACCCAACTATGCGACATCGTGACGGATCTTTCGCATCTGCCCTTGACGCCGATGACAAATCCTCAAGGGGAGACCTTTTATCGGCTTTACTACGATATTGTGCTCCTGTTCGGGTTGACGGAGATGAAGGCCCAGTGTGCGTGGAAGGAAAATGTGCGTTTTTAAAAAATTGCTTGCTTGCCACACCCGGTTGGTTTCTAATTACTGGTGTTGTTCCTTTTTCTTTGCTCGTCTTAGGGCGTGGAGAAGAAGTAAGTGGTCATTTGCTCACCGATGACAATCGGGAATAACGCGCATCTGTATAGGGGACCAGCAAAGATAGTGTACGACGCAGATATCACGCGGGATGACCCTTGAATATAGAGTAGGGTGAATGGGAAATAAATGTTTGCTTTCAGAATCGTTGACTGTGAATGCTCGAAGACAATGTTTCTTCATCATAATCCGTCGTTTTCATTGTAGCTCGTTGTAATAGTTTGTATTTATACACATCTCTGTACGTCGGATATACATTGGATATTGGAGTTGCATTGGAGATAATTTCGATGTGGGTTATGCAAGGGTAACACCACGGGCAAGGTGCATCTCGGGCCTCGGCTACTTGCTTGGTCAACGAATGATGATGCCCTTTCGGAGCTTATTATATTTGGTTGCGCCTCCATTCCAAATGTGGTTCGACAACTCCTTTGCCTTTCTCCTCCACCTCGCCCTTAGGGGATATTGTTGGCTCTCCCAGTTGGCAGGCCCGCAACCCACAAAAATAACTCGAGAAATTTAAACTTGTTGATTACTACTGGCATGCGTTAAGGGGATGATAAATATTAAAATGCTAATTGTGAGTACTCTTAAGACTCGTTGAAAGCAGGAAAGTCATCTTAATCATCTCTGCAGTCGTCCGATTGGTTGTACATATATTCATCATAGTCCGCTTCGGTTGGAAGCTTGAAGTTCCGCAGTATTGTTACGAGAACCACTTCAGGTAGTTTGATGAGTTCAAAGTCTTGTTGAAAAGTCTTCTGAGCCACCCGCTCCATCGTGATTTTTCTCAAACCCATCCCGACTGTGCAAAGGACTTGGTCCTCTGAATTCCACAGAGCACCGGAATTGGCCCCAATGGAATAACTGTCGACCATGGTCTGTGGATCATAGGCTACTCCACTGTCCAAGCTGACCACCTCCATGTCGCTAGAAGTTATCCCCTCGTGAATGGCTGCCTTAAGGCTCAGGAGCATTTTCTCTATGATTTTGACACGTCTGTGGACTTTCTCTTCTGCTTGCAAATAACCGGGCTGTTTTGTCGAAAGGCCAGAGATACACAGCACCGACATGATTTCACAGACCACAGTGTCGATGGAGCTTTCTTCCATGTGGTTGGTGGCTCCGTAGGCGATAACACGCCACTGTGAAGAGACAGATTTTTCCTCTGTTGTTGGGCACGGTCACTGCAAGACCAAGGTGAGAAGACCACGTTACTAACCTCGACTGCGTACCATTTCATAAACTCTTTTCAGCCCTCCGTCATCACCTGGGAATGTGCCTGCAGCTCCGACGACTTTCACAGCCCATTTAATCAGGACGCACTGCAGCGCAAGCTGTAAAGGCGTCGATTCCTCTGGGACTATCGCATCTCGAAGTATCGCAGCGTCATCAATTTGGCAATTGACCGAATACAACAGCTCTCCAACGGCCTGCATCGCCACCTGCCTACAATTATCGAGGAAAAGCTTCTGCATGATCGTCTCCTCCAAATTCGATTTCGCACTCCCTTCAAGAAGATCGTTGAGGCTCGTCGCAGTGTTGAATATCTCCGAATTGATGCCTTCCACTTTCTTTAGGATCATCGAACCTGGGTGCTCGTCCGGCTGCTTCATGTACCTTTTAGCGTCGCGAAGCTCCACTGTTCGTTGGTCGAGCAGTCGTTGTAGTTGTGTATAACGGTTCTCCATGGCTTGTAACTTTTCTAGGTTTTGTCGATTCGCGTCCTCTAACTCCTTGATGCGTTCTTCGGCCTTCTGAGAATCGAGTATAGGACCTGGGTTATTGGGATATGCACGAGCCATCTCCCTGGAAATATGACTACCGTCGACATTTTTCTTATCTTCCTCGGCAGGCAGATGTGCAATCCCGGAGACTTCCCTTCTTCCTTGAGTTTTTTGATCGTGCGATTCGGCCGGCCAACCTCCGGATGCCTTCGTAGCCCCCCGATGTAACTTGGGCTGCGTCCCTCTGCTGACGTGGATTTCGACAATGTGATCGTCTTGCTTCATATCTCCAAATTGGTGACCACTCGGTCGTTGTTCAACCTTTTCTTCTGATTTCGTCTGGTCCTTCTTTTCTGGATGGGATATCGACTTCTCGAGTTGAGACGGCAGAACGCTTGGAGTCGATATCAGTCCTCTGACTTGTGAAAAGAACGAAGCCATGATCATGAACAGGCGCCAATTCCCAAACCCACAGATATCTTCAGCCGGCGTGTACCCACGTTCCATCTATCGAGCAACGTGTTGTGGCCTGTTTTCAGCCTCGCAGCAGCATGGCAGTGCTGGATTCTATTCTCATTGGACAAGTCCTCACACATACCGGGGTTTCAGTCTTGAACTGCAACCTTCTCCTTATCGATGGGCATTGTAGACAGTACTTCGGGAACTGATTTCCAATCCAAACAGATCAACGCCTTCCCCACTCAAGCCTATCAGCTTTCTGACATCTTTCTAAACGACAGAACAAAGCAATTTCCGAGTTCTCTACGCCTTTCGTGAGCTAATCCTCTCGATCCAGCGCAGATGACCGGTAGGACACCAGGAAATGCATCACCAATGGATACACCCGCGAAAATGTTTTCTATTTTAACCTGGGGCTAAGGGCACTGAGCGCTGAGCGCTAATGCCAGGAAAAGGCAGCACGGCGATTCAACGTGTTCAACACGTGCATCCAGCCACATATCCCGTTGCGAGCGCCAATGGGGCATGGCATTTTGAACTATATAATATCGTCAAAAGGCATCTGTTTCCTTTCTATATTCATCATGGCTTTACCTACTCGCCCACCGTACGGGGGATTACACCGCAAGCTCGTCATCGCCATCGATGTCGGAACGACGTTCAGTGGCGTTTGTTATAGGTAATATCCCTTTGAAAATCGGATCACGATCGAAAATAATTTTACTTCTTAGCATTCTTGATCCAGGCGAGATACCTGAGATTCGAGCAGTCCTGCGGTAATAATTAATCAATGTGTTACTATCGAGGCCGAAATTGAATTCGATCTAGTTACCCCGGCCAGGAAAAGGTTGGCGACACCAAGATACCAACTCTCATGTGGTATGATCAATCCGGGTCGGTGCAGGCAGCTGGAGCAGAGGCAACACGATCTGGCATTGCCATTGCTGCTGAGGAACAACAGTGGATCAAATCGGAGTGGTGAGTATACACTTCCTTATAGTTTAACTTACTTTGGACTGCATCTGCGTTCTAATAGTCCATTCAAGGTTTAAAGTCTATCTTCGACCCAAAGCAATTGATGCGCCCGGAGAATTGCACAAAATACCGCCGCTTCCACTTGGAAAGACGGTCGTGGAAGTCTTCGCCGATTTTTTGCGTTACATTTACGAATGCACGAAGACTTACATCCGAGAAACCCATTCAAACGGCAAAGCTATGTGGGATAGTTTCGAAGACGAGATCGACTTCGTTCTGACGCACCCTAACGGATATGAGGGACCACAGCAGAGTGTCATGCGCGAAGCCGCAGTGCTCGCGGGACTTGTTCCGGACCATGATGCTTCCAACAAGCGAGTGCAACTCGTCACTGAAGGCGAAGCCAGTCTCCACTATTGCCTTCAAAGTGGGCTTTCCACAGACGTACTCAAGGTAAATTCCGTCGACTTTTTCGATCCCTTATTTCCTTGACAGTCATTTGATTCCAGCAAGGGAAAGGCCTAATGGTTATTGATGCCGGTGGAGGAACGATTGACTTCAGTTCCTATGTTCAGAACGGGGAATCCTTTGAAGAAATTACTGCACCTGAATGTGCGTTCTTGTAACGCTGGATTTCCCACTCAGACCCTGATGCCCTTTCAGGCCTATACAGTGGATCGGTTTTCGTGACAAGCCGAGCACGTATATTTTTTGAAAGTTGGTTGTGTCATCCTTCGAGTATCAGAGCATCATCGATTCTTTTCAAACAGATCTCCTCGCCAACACTCGCTTTAGCGAGGACGTAGACTTGATTACGGAACGCTTTGACAACAACACAAAGCCGTCATTCAATACAGATGAAGATGATTATTGGATCCAATTTGCGGCCGTTCGGGAGAAGGACCCAAAGCTTAACATTCGTTCAGGCCAGCTGAAGATTTCAGGGTACGGTATCTCTGTTTCTCAAGAATCCGGGGCCTACCTAATTTAAGACCCCGAGTTCAGTTCTGATGTAGCATCTTTTTTCGAGAGATCAATTTCAGACATCGTTACCTCTGTCGACGAACAGACTTTCTCGGCGAAAACGGAGATCACGGTAAGCATGTGTAGCCTGCGTCTTGCCTTTATTTTATTTTATTTCCGTAGTCCGCCTTCCTGGTAGGCGGGTTCGCTACGAGCGATTGGTTATACTCCCGAATCCAAGAACGATTAGACCTTCTGGGAATTGAGGTCTCGCGCCCTGATAGCGGCACGTACGTGTAACCGTTCCCACTCCCAGAAACTGCGTTGATCTGAAATTATAGAAGCAAAGCTGTCGCTCATGGAGCTGTTTCATACTACCTGGACCATAGAGTTACTACACGAGTCTCAAAAGTTACCTACGGCGTGCCCTGTAGTGTTCCCTACGATCCAACTAACGACGAACATGTCAAACGAGCTTCTTCCAAGTATCGTTCTGCTGCTGGTGTTTGGTATATACCGGGGGCATTTGATGTCATTTTGCCGAAGGTGAGCTGGTTTCGTCGTATTGTTCCCCTTGTCGTTAACCTCTGAAGATAGAATACTCAAGTCGCCGAAACAAAGGAATTTCGCCGATCTTTTGGTCGAACAAGGTCGCAAGCAAGCGCCCTTCGCAAGGTTACTACCTCTATTATGTGCTATCGTGGCGATATCGAGAAACCTGTTTGGGTTGATGTGGAGCCCGGTAACGGTCTTGCTTATCGTCGGATCCCTCAATAAATCTAACCTCAAGCACATGACCAGAGAAGTTTACTTCGATGGGTAATATCGAGGCAGATCTAGAAGAACTCACGAAGACCCTCAAACCCCATGTAACCATTAACGATGGAGGGGAAGAGGAAACCTACTATAGTATCGATTTCGATATTGCGTTGCTATTTGGGATGACTGAATTCAAAGCCCTCGTGATATGGCAAGAGAATGTTTGTCCCATTGGCTTCTTTAGGTCTTTTGGTCTGGAAGACTGACGCTCCCGAATGTTTTTAGGGAGAAGAGAAACGGTTTGTGCTCATCTTTCGCTATGGTAATCCTAACCAACAGTGTTGCAATAGGAACTCGGCGGTAAAGGTGAAGTTCAACCCTGAGGAAGTAGAGTAAACCCACAACATACTATTCCCATGCTTTCTAGTGCGTTTCAATGAGCGATAATGCCTGACTTGTAATTTACCTGGCAATCCAACTGATGTGCTTTTTTGCGTCGCTACTTAACAACCTGATGTAATTATAATCCTATGGCCCCGATAATGCAAGAAAATTTGAATAGAGAAATCGGACCTATAGTACATCAAGAAATGCAACGACATGAAGGCGAATACACAATGGTAAAATATATACATGATTGAGCTGACAGGCGTTAAATAACTGCCAAGATGTAAGATGAAGAGAATGCAAATGCTAGAATGACGTGTACAGCGAGATAAATTGCTACAAATAATGAGGAAACGAATGATGAACGAGGGAAGAGGGGAAATGCAAGATGATGGAAACAGGTCCTAATAACAAGAAAATCACAACATTGAGAGTATGCGTGCAATGCGATAATGAGTCCTGACTATCAAGTCAAATGGGATGCCAAAGCGTGTTTGACTTATCTCGATTGTTGCCAGGTAAACCGAGCATTTTCAATTTGAATTACCATGCAGTCGACGAAGTTCGCCCATAAAATCTAATTGCCGTGGGGCCTCGACTGAAAGATGAAGGTTACTGGCGGCTCTATATTCAACATGGTCCCAATCCTCGGAATCCATAGATAAATGTGGGCGCTGAAGTTCGGGTCGGTCGCTACCCCAGCTAGTGGTACTATCGTTCCCGTACCAGCCTGATGATAGCGAAGAAGTATTGGGTGCCTGGTCCGGCGGCCAGGTTCTCGCGTCTGATGTGTGGTATTTATAATCCCCAGCCCATCCAGTAAGGGTGGAAAACGACGACGAAGGGACGCTAGGGGGCGTGGGTGGAGGTATACGAGACTGATAGTAACTGCTAGACGACAGTGGTGGGAGAGTGAGTGTGGGAGGGGAAGATACAGATGAAGGAGAATTGTTGTCGCAATCGTCCTTGTATGGGTCTTCGATCACAGTTACAAGGCCTTGTCTGCCACTGGTGGACGACAAGTCCGTCCATTCAACGGCTTGACTACCGTCTTGGGCGGCCTCGAAAGACCCGTATTGCTTGAAGTTAGGAGTCAGCATGAGAATGAAAATTGGGCAAGAAAGGCGAAATACCTCAAGATATCCGCGATCGAATTGACTTCCGCCTCGAGGAACATCGTACCCCATGCCATCAGTCGACAGTGAAATGGGACGTTGTTGCTCTCTTGGTTGGCTGTACGCAAACTGAGGGTCGATCGGCGGCTGTCTCTGTGTCCACCACGAGTCGGGCTCTTGAACTTCCTCTCTTCGTCTTTGGTTCTCTGCTTCCTGCCACGTGAGATGATGTGGGCTATCAAACGTCCCAATCGAAGAGTTTGATGGCATCGGGAATGAGATCGTGTCGCGTCGAGAATGACTGTGGGTCCGTGTAGGCGCCGCTTGCAGTACAAGGGGTTTGAACGTTCCCCATGTCCCAGGGCTAGGTTCCTCAGAAGCAGGAGAAACTTCTTCACTAGGAGAATCTGACAGCTCAGATGAAGGCTGTAGATATGCGAGACGTTTATTTGAGGCAGGGGCAGAAAGAGATCGTTTGAACATATGGGTGAGGGGAACATCGGGGAGAGTTGGACTGGTAGATGGATCGGCAGAAAGCGCTATATCATGACGGTTATCAGGACTATCCGCTTTCGAGCTGGAATCTAGGGATGGCGTCCTTGAAATATGAGTGACAATTGGTGTCGTGTCTACTGAAGGCGTTTCGGGAGTCGCGTGTTTCCTAGAGCGACTACCTGATGGAGCAGCCGATGAGGCATCAGAACGAGACCTGGCATGAGAACTTGTTCCTTGACCTCTGCCTTTCGCCTTGGTTGCTTTTGGGGTCGGCTTAGGCACTTTGTGATCTCCCTCCCATTCCTTGACTGCGACTTCGAGTTCGTCTCCTTTGATTCCCTCTGCCACAAATCCTGCGATTTTCGCACACCTTGTCTCCTCAAGGGAAATTAGGTGAGTCGATTTTGTCTTGCCTTTTCCCCGTTCCTTAGCCTTCCCTTTCGCGTCCGACACTACAAAATCGTCCTCCTCTCCGTCTCCAGTCGTGGGGGGGTCTGTAGTACGGCTCCGGGCACTCCTTCGCCGAGTTGGAACAGGACCTCCTCCATCTTTGACCTTCAGTTTGGCCATGGCATTTGCGCCGGGCCGGAAACGCCAGTCCGGGTAGTGAGCTCGATGTTCGGTCTGGGCCAGAACAGCTTTGGCTTCCCATTTTTCTCGTTCTTCAGGCGAAAGTTGTTTCCAACACAGACCTTCAAAACGAACGCAGTTAGTGCGGCTGCAAGCAAGTCACGAGGACAAAGCATACCAATGATCTTAGAGAGCCTACTGTGGTTTCCCTCAACCTTTCCTGGGACGTTTTGTTCTTTTATGAACGCGCACCGAAAAAGAATGAACGCGTTGGGAGGCCGCGGAATATACGAGGGATCACGACGCTTCCCATGGGGACGTGAATGGGTCACAGGCATTGAGGATGAGGCAGACGTTGATTCGTCTGGTGTTATAGGTGATGCTGGGGGACTAGAAATGAGAGACGTTGAAGGCTGTGGACTAATGCCCTGTGTGGCGGTGTGCGCCGAATGTGATGTAAAAGAAAGAGGTGTCATTCCAGAGAAAAACGTGTAGGCAGGGTTTGGATTATCAACCAGCGGGGGCATGTCTTCGCAACGTGTTAGGCGCGTGAATTATCCGAGGAATGGGCTATGCTCACCGTCTTCGTCGACATTCTCAGTGACCATGTCCTGGTCTCGATCGAGGGACATCTGAAAATGAATGGGAGATCATGGTTACTAAGAAGATCTGGGTTCCGGAATTTGTCGCTGAAATAAATACTCACAGATAAATGAGGGGAGGACCTAGGGTAAACTGGATGACGGGGCTAGAGCGATTCTGATCCTGCCAGCAGGTTCTCCTTTATGCTGCTGACCTGATTCCCACCACTGATTCTGAAGAACAGTGGGCTACTTCTAACCCGTCCCTACTTTCGGACGAATATCAACATATCCGACGTCGACAGGCAAAAGACAATAAGGAGTCCTGAGAAAGGAATCCCATCGTAGCTGCTCCTTGGGGCTGGTTTTGCCACGCTGTTATCCGGGTGAGGAGACGTTATCTTGGGCATCAACTGCTATCCTCAGATAGAAATCACAGATCGTTCATCCGGGAATTTGGCCATCAGCGTCGTCTCTGCTGAAATCCATCTTGAAATCTTGCATCTGTACGCTGAAGTTGCTTGACGGCCGAACCCATCAGCGTGATCCGGTATGGCGAGACGATCGCACCTTTCGCCTACAAGACATGGATGAAAATTCAACTATTCTCTTCGCCAGGAAACCGGTTCAAAACTGTAGGTCTGGGCGTACAGATGACAGTTTGTCTTTCATTTTATATCTCCTTATATTTCTTCAGCCTCTCACTGAAAGCGGTCTCTTTAATTGCAGGACTTCCTCAAGGAATTTGAGAGTTACAATGGGTTAAAATACTGACAGATATTAATACCCACCTGCACCCCACATCATGAACTAAAAATTTATCCACCAATACGACATCGCGGTTCAAATAAGGCCGATTTTGACAGACTGATCAGTTTCCACACCCATGGGATGTGCACACATTAATTATCCCTGCTCCAGTTGCTATTGGGCGGGCACGGTGAGGGACAGTAGGGGAAGGTGCGCGCAAAATCACATTCAACTGGCTGCCCTTGCCTTCGGCGAGGGAAGGCTAAGCTCTTGGGCGTGAAAAATGACAGGCAGGGGACGATCGGAAAACCGTTACACTTAGTATCCCACCCGGTCCTCTGCCTTATGAAATCTTCCCCAGTGATATCATGATGGGATGCCAAAAGGTCAACGAGACTTGAGTGGCGCACAAGCGGCCGGAGGTGGACGACAAGCGAAAAGCATGCGCATGGGGAGGTTCAGCTACTTAAACAGACTAAAAGTCAAAATTCGTGTGCCGCTTGCTTCAAAAGTTTAATTTCTGACCACCCACCAGTAGATTTACTTCACCGTAAATACGCACACAACAGGCAAGAAATTTCTCAGTCTTCCCACACTGTTCACCTAATGTCATCGCAGATGATTTCATCCCTGCCAATATCTGTAAATATTTGTAAGAAAAGCAGAGTCGTGCCATGAAAGATGACAAGACGATGACTTGATACGTACCTGCCAAATCATGAACCTCCACGGTGGGTTCGGACCTCACGCTTCGGGTCGCTCCAGTGTCGGAAAAGAGACGAGGTCTATATATAGGCAGTTAATGACCATATTGAATGAAAAAACATACGAGCAATCAGTCAAGGTGTGTTTAAGAAGGTTGACGAGGTTTGAGCTCGAGAACGGCGGTGTGTCCTTTCCTTAGTCAAGTCCATTAGAGGAGATTAACCTTATTGTGAAGAAGACAGACGATTTAGTAAGAAGAATTTTATAGACGATATCTCGAGCGCTGTTTTGAGGGGTATCGATGACAGCGCGTGGTCGCGCTAAGGACTTGGCCACGCTGAAACATGCCGACGATGGGACAAATCAAGCGTATGCAGCGATGACTCGCAGCACTTGGGAGGCCTTTAAGATAACCGCGAGCAATTGAGAGAATTATATCTCACATGAATGACGGAAGAATTTTTGGGTGTTGGCCGTGAAACGTGCTACCGACTTCCTGATCAGGTCTAGGCGCTCGCTTGAAGATAATAACCCCTCTGGTAGCTTCATCTTGGTGTCATAGGAACTGCGTGGTTGCCCGCGTTTAGTTCAGAGGTCGCAGCACTTCCATTTGATGAGATGCCTGAAGAGAAGAGCGTCGTGTTGCCAAAGCCTACGATATGTGAACGTTCGCAAGAAATTGAAGGTCTGAACGCACCCGTTGATCGATGATCGGTGATCTCCAACCCTCTTGTGCCTGCCAGCTTGCAAATCTTGGGCAAGGCGGTCTTTTTAATAGTCGTAGACTGTAAGCGAATGGAAGCTCCCGGCGGGAACAGAACGAAAGAGTGGTATCTTGACGGCAGAGCATTATCCTGAGATCCAAATTCTTAAACATAAATATTCAATAGGTGAATGGATGGAAATTTGTATGACGCTCATCGATGCGACGTAACGGCGGATGAGATGAACGCCATGGCAAATTTGAAGTCTGAATTTTGGATGGAGTAAATCATGGGCAAGGGCAAAATAAATCTTGGCTGCTCACCACTGTTCATTACGTCGGGGATACAGGTCGACGGGGGAAAACGCGTTACATCTGACCTACAGGTGGCGTTCGGTGATGGATCATCCGGAATCCAGATTTCCTATTCTTGGAAACGCTAATTAGAAATAAAAAAAATAGAATATAAAACAAATATAATCGCACCTAAGGTTTACCTCGGCCCAAAAATTAAGTATTGAAATAAACATGAACGATCGAAACATGCGCCTGTTCTCGACTGACGTCGTAATTACTATCCGAGTTGCATAGCCGGAGGGTGATTGCCAGGTCATCGATAGAAGTGAGAATTAAGCCGTAAACAGGCAAAAGGCAGCCTCGCGTCTCAGAAACAAAAGAACACGATGCCACCTTTGCTCTACAGCTCCAACAGCGTTTTAGCATGGCTGTGTTTCGATTTCCGTCCCTCCCAGAGATAGCGTCAACAAATGACGTTTTAGTCAAAAACGCGGCCACGGCGTATTTAAATAGGAATCGCGTGCTGCGTGCCCTGGAGTCACAAGGCGAAGCATTGCACTGCATAGGCTTTAATACTCCGAGTTGTAAACGAGCGGGACAGGGACGGAAATAAACCTTTGTCTATTTCCTTTGGAGATGGCCAGAAGGAGGTGAGTCGAGGTGGGAGCCGGTTGGCCTAGAATAGTTGATTGGTCCAATATTTCTCCTGCACTGGCCTGCTGAACCTGGAGAGGGTAAAGTACAGTACTATGTAGTGAGCGGGCTAGAACGCGTAGAGGCATGTTACCTCCTGCTTTGGGACATGACGGACAACGTACATTTTCAGTGAATTGCTTGAGAAGCGAAGTGACCCAGGGGAAGGGGACAGAAGATTACGAGAGTTGATCGTGATAACCCTAGGTAAGGAACAGTGCGACCACACTGGAGGCGGCGAACGAAATGGGGATCGCAAGCTTCCTGAAAGACGAGGATATCCAATCGCAGAAATCAATTGTCTTCACTCTCCTGGTCGAAGACGTATGTGGGGCGATCGTTCTTCGTCGTGGATCGTCGACTTAGGAAAGAGGATGTTTGAAAAACAGAGCACCTGCCAATTGATCCCTGGACCTGAGAGCCTGGAAGCTGGAAGTCCAAGCATGCAAATTTCGTCTGTCCCAGTCGTTGCAGGGACAATGACGGTGACGAGTCAGAATTTAGCTTTCGTCTGCGGAGGGGAGCGACGCTCCAGCGCTCGCCAAACGCGATGAGTCAAAGAATTGCTAACGAAAGAGACCAAGTCACCAAAAGTGATGCTATCCACCTTGCCACACGGGTGTGGGTAACAAAATGCAATGACTCGATTATTCCCTGAACACAAATGAGACCGTGTCTCAGAACGACGTATAAAACGCGACTGAAGGGGCCGTCAGACACTAATCCACCGTCTTTCGAAAGCTAACCATGGGCCAGTACTGGAAATTCGTGAACATCGACAAACGTCAGGATACGGGCCACCTCGGAAAAATGGGCGAATTCTTTTTCTCGCGAGAGTCCACCACGCTTATGTACCTTCTCGCACTTCCTGCCGTCCCGCTGAAGAACGCAACATCCGACCTTGCTAGGGGTACACAACCTGCGGGCTCTTGGGCTGGGGACCGCATCATCTGCCTTGGAGACTACGCAGACAGTTGGCCCAAAGGAAAAGTTTTAGCAACCGATTTTCAACCATCAGAAGCACCCGCAGAGAATAATGTCGAGCAAGAGGGAAATACGTCAAAAGACGCTGAAGATTTGAAATCGCCCTCAGATTTCACAGATCAGTGCCATACCCTCTCCCGCATCAGTTATGGGGATGGAAAGGCGATTGCGTATCCCCTGGATCGTGTTTGGGTTCTGCGCAACCTGACGAAGAAAATATACGTGCGTTCCAATGGCGTACCCACTGCAAGCGAGAATGGATCCTTGTCATACGACCAGCCCGAAGGCTTTGCTGGCTATCCCGGCCTCGGCAACATTTTGGTTGCAAACATCGGATGGTCTGACGACCCGTCTGTAAGCATGTGCTATGATGGAAACTTGGTTAATGGAAAGTGGGCCGGCGACAGAATCGACGTCAGGCTCTTCGAGGACATTGAGGAAGAGATAAGTGCCGGGGGGTGGGTGGATGATACCCGCAAGCAAGCGAAGAAGTTGTACGACATCTGGCTTGAAGACGGCGATGGTAGGGGAGAGTTTCCGGAGGAACCAGACACCCATGGATTTGAGTGAAGTGTGAGAGCTAAAATTCCCTTGACCCAACATAAAACAGTGCTCCTAGCCTACCTTCTCTGCTGATAAGTATGTTAGTAGCAAAGCGAATCATTGTGTGTGCAAGTCGTGTACATGTAGTTCTCACTCCTGGAAATTCAGATTGAAAATTCTGCCAACAATGCCACGCTCACGTGCACTTCGCCAACTTGGTGAAGTCTGAAGACTCACAGAAGAGTGATTCGGCCCCTCAGCGAGATTGTCAATATTTTATTGCACCAAAAGTACTAGTATTGACGCCACTCACGGCGTTGAATTCTCCGATGGAAAAATACTTCAGAATCGAGCAAGAATACGATTAGAATGTACGTTATCGTAACGGCGAGAAGCACTCGCTTAGATAGTGGCTTTGCGTGACCTGGTTGAAGGACAAAAAATCATGTCTTTAACGCTACGAATTCAAGGCACTGACAGTACTTTACTAATTTGCCGAGGGATCCATGGATAAGTAGCCCGGCGACCTCCACCAGGTGACATCGCTATTGCAAAATCCGACGAACATGTGCAGTTTGGCCTCCAAATAATATACCGGAGACCGTACTGTGTCACTGCGTACGCTAGCTGGAAGGAGTTCCAACATTTCAATCGTTTACACAAGACAAGATACAGTTCACCAGTTTTGTCGTTTCTCCGTAAACCTTGTCGGGCTTTTTCAATGCCGTTCTATTGTGAATGTCTCCATCCGGGGCGGCCTTTATATGAGATGCCGGAAGCATATCTGATATTCCACTCCCACCAACTCAACGACCCTCCCAACTTTCAGTTCAAAGGGAGATCACTTTTAACAAAAATGAATGACACCTATAAGCGATCCAATATCTATGCCATGACCACGATCTTGCCGTAAACTTCAGAAGCGCTCATCAAACAATTTAACAGTAGAAGAAATAGCAATAGCTCTTGTGCGACTGAGAGATTCCAGGGCATTGTATGTCCCAATTTCCATTTAAGGTCCCCAGCCCAAATCTGAATCCGAGCCTTAGATCGATCGCAATGACATCAGGCGCTCTTCCGAACGTCGATCGCGGCAGCTCTATTAATATCCTATTAGACGCCCTTCCATCCCCCGCTCAGTGCGCGATGATCATGCTCTTTACATCACTACTAACATCGTCCAATCATTCCAGATCAATTTTACCGAAAATGATCCCAGCTATGTACAAGATTCGAATGTTGTATACTTTCGGGGGCTCCCCTTTGACGCGCAAGGCACGTGGTCATCGGTCCGTCGGCTGTGGCGGTGCAGCCCAAATACAAGCGATCAATTTCGTTCCTATCCGCTGCTCGTCACTGTCCCCTATCCTACAAACGCCTTAAGTTTGGTCGCGATCCATGGATTCAATCACTCGCCTTTTAGTCGTCTACCTCCTTCTGCACTCGCCTGACCCTGGAAACCTTCGGTTGAAACTCCTCCGCACTCCATAAGCCGTCTTTCTGACGCTCGTCGTACTTTTACCCGCCCATTTCTGCGTCCACCACGCCTCTCGCTGTTTCAAGATGGCAATTCAAGTTCGGCGGCTTGGGCAACCGTTTCGAAGATTTACCTGGTGCCTCTTGATCATGAGCATCATGTCACAGCGCTTGGTTTTGGAGGTGAATGCACATATCGCAGCATGGCACAAAGGTACGTAGTATAATTCCGCGTCGAAAACTTGTCTCATTGTTTTAGGCATGTATTGTTTGAATGGAACCACTGGCACCAACAACCAGAATACCAACGACGCTGTACAGCCCCTATACCAGGTACGAAACGAAAGACTGACGTTTATTCGCATTTTACATTCAATTGTGTAGTTTAACAAAACTGATTGGTGGTTCCACCATTACAACCTCGTGAGTTCTTTTTCCGTCGCCAACAAATTCGCGAAACTTAGTTCTGATTTTCATGATTACAGTGCGACCAGTTCCCACCCGCCCCAGGAGATTTTCTCGAACTGTAAGTTGCCAACGTAACACGACAAGCTTTTCCCTTACACCGCCCCAAATTTCGATTCTAGTCCAGCCAACGGTCAATTTACCGTTGAACTTGCAACCAATCGCGCCTTCACAACCTTGTCTAACAACGGCACCAAAGTCGCCCTATACGGCGATGGCCAAGATCACCCAAATCTCGGGGACGGCGTCGATGGAACAACTGGAAACAATACTTGTATCACGAGTCCTAACAGTGAGCTACTTTTTCTTCGTCGTTGGAAAACTAGAGCCTCCCCAATTCGCAGTTCATACCAGAAATGAATCGATGGCTTCGGGAACCGTCTTTGCTATATCTTATGTTTCAGACTTGAAGGAGGTTACAGAAAGCAACCTCGTCGTCTTTTCTGTGCTTTACAAGTAAGCTCCGAATTTTTCGTCATTCCAGCACTTACACGCGTGTCACAGTACACCATGGCAGCGCCTTGCCACATATCAAGTCCCGAATTTGCCTGCATGTCCAGAACCAGGCGGTTGTATCTGTTCGGTACGTTTATATGGATACTACGCGTTTACACCTTCACACTAAATTGAACCGACGCGCCAATTTCAGTGGGGATGGGTAAGCGAATTCACAATTGGCTTTTTCACATATTGAACGTCTGTATAGGTTCCTAATGGTTGCGGCGTTGCGAACATGTACATGTTGCCCTATCGATGTCGCGTCACCGGACAAACCGGGGCGTCCGCCGTTGCTCCTGGCAAGGCGCCAGTGTGGTGCGAAGACGACCCAACGAAATGCATCGGCGGGGCGAAGCAGGTACGAATTTCTCCGCGGTTATTTATTGCCTAGAGTCTCACCAATCAATTTGATCAAAAATAGATGGTCTTCTGGCATCAACTGGAGGGCAACAACGTCGTTGTGTCGGGGTCTGACCTAGCAGGAGACCCGAAGTCGCCGACTTACAATTCGAAGATGGGGTTTTCAAATGGTATGCCGTCAGCTCTCTCATCTTGCGTTCCATTTGTCCGTTTGTTTTCGAGATATATCGTTAATGGCCATCGTTTATCAGGTGCCCAGACGGATATCTTCCTCGATTCTGGACCGGCGGAGACGACGTCTATCGATCTAGCTGCTCCTGCAACAACGCTAACCTCTATAACCCCATTACCCGTGCAAACGTAGACGACCGTTTGGGTTGGGCCGCTATGACGCCAGTCTTCCCGAAGTCATATCCATAATTAGGCTTATCGTCTGGCGATGTTAATTAGAATGCTGCGTTATTCGGACAAATGCTTTCGATGTACCCGGTTTTGTTAGATTTTTAAACGGACTCAATGACCCCAGGACTGGTTTGCGATTTCTCGTATACGCTCAGCGCATTTCATCTCTATCCTTTGCTTTTTATCGCTTTGCTGTTTTATTATCAATTCTTATAGTTTTATTCCACCAAATACCTCTGAAGATATTTTGTAGATAATGATACGCTTTCAAACATGTACAATGTACTCTAGGTATACTCGAATACTGGCAGGCTGACCTCAGCTCAAACGCATTAGGTGACGCTTGGGATTGTATAGAAGGGTAAAGAGACCCTGTCGTGCGGTCAACCACCGAAGGGCAATGATGACTACAACAACTCTATCGAGACGACCTTGGTGTTTAAAGTGCATCTGCGTCATATATGATGGTCGCAGGACTCCTGTGATATCCGTCAGCTAATTCGTTCGATTATTGATTTACACACCAAGAGCGTACCGCTTTTCAACTCCCTATGATCGACATATATGATTCAGAGCACTAGCTGTGAATAAAGGACACTCACGTTTTCCTTCCACGCAACTTGCGCCTTCATTTCCGTCAAGCCGAAAAAGACAATAACTTCATAGTCAACTCGATAGTATGATGTTCCAAATCCGTTTACCAAAACCACAAAGGGCAAGGACGAGAGATCTACTTTGGCCTTACACATCTCAGTGTATTGATCTGCAAGCAGATTGACGCTACGTTAAAATGCTTCATAATTTCGCAGGCAACACACCTGGCTCGATATCGCACCATTGGGGTCGCTTGTTCGACCCTCGATAGCACCAAATTTTCGGATGAGCTGTCTTAAAATCTGCCCTGTCGTATCTTTCAGAAACGAATGCTTGGCGAAATTCCTGCGCCTCCGAGACCTGGGTATTCTGAGGTGCACAATTCTTTCGGACATTTCTACACAATAAGTAATAATGCATACCTTTGAAAGAATTACTTGGAAGTAATCGTCAAGTCGTGTGCTTCCAGAAATACTAAGGAATGTGCGGGCTTTTCTTTTTACGTGTTCCACATCACAGGGGTCATATAAAGTTGCACATATTTGTCCATAGGCGGCCTTCGATACCCTCGCTCGGACGAAATGGTCGAGGAAGAACGAGACAGCACCGTCGGAAACAGCCTTATTGCTAGGACGATTGAGTCAGTCATAAACAATGTGTCAGGTTCACACAATAGCCACTTACATATGTTCCTCTGGTCGGACAACATTAAAATCTAGCTGAGCTTTGGTCAAACCCTTGCAGACATTGTCAAAGAGCCAATCGCTCGCGGAAAAGCCTCCGACCATGATAACATGCTATTAATATTCAGTTCAGGAAACGTTATAGCAATAGAGGAATATTTACTGAAATCTTGTTGTGGGATATATTTTGCAGTTGCAGTACCACTTTGATAATAGAGTCAACTGAAGGTGTGAAGAACTGGGCCACGTCAGATCTGCAGAGAAGGGTTAATCAAAGGGACAACAGACAGACGTCGAATGCCTACCCTGCCAACTTCAATTGACCAAACCGAATATTGTGTTTTGGGTCGTTGTCGCGCGTTGATCCAAATTTGACGTATTGAGGTTCATCCGCATTCTTGAATCTTGGTTTGGTGGCCATGTCAAAGCAATGGACAATATGGTCGACGTCTTCGGTGAACGACGAGTCTTCAAGGAAAGCTAAGATAAACCTGGTAAGGAGCATTCTTAGAATCTACTTTGACACGAACTTGTTAGGAACTTTTTCGCATAAAGGTTAACAAATACAGATCCACTAAGGAGGCCTAAGGTGATTCGAAATCAGACTAGATGGCAAATAAAGAAGAGGAGGGAGTGCACATTGAGCGACGGCAATTTCTTCAAATGATTTGTTGACATCTTTCACGTTCCTTCGATACGTGCTGATATCAATGGTTCCTCCACCTGCGTCGACGATTACGACACCTTCCCCTTTCTGTAAGAACATAGTCAGTCTCAGAAATACGACACATTTATATAACGTACCGCCATGGCGTTAAGAAGGACACCGTTTTGAATAGCAAAATGCAGACTGGCTTCTCCTTCAGTTACGAACGAAACGCGGCTATGACCGCTGGGGTTATTAGGTATCAACCCAGCCAGCACAGCTGCCCTACGCATTTGACCCTGTTCTTTACCCTCCCAGCCGTTAGGATGGGATAGCACAAAGACTATGTCGCCTTTCACCGCCTTCCATAAGGTCGCACCATTGACATGACTATCTTGGATGTACCGAGATGCGCAATGAAACAGATATTGAAGGAAATCAGCAAAGACCTGTACGGCTGTCTTGTTCGGTGGAAGAGGGGGAATTTTTTCAATGATGTTTTGCTCTCCGACTGCCCGCGAGCGGAGGTGTAATTTAAACCTACACGGATGATATTTTCAGTGCACTACAAGACCTTAAAGGCGATGAAAATACCATTCTGCTTTAGACCAGTTCCCATCTTCCGCTGCGACACCTATTCCATCACACGTTGCTTCGGCGCCGACGGCTTGGACTTCACCATTCTTGTCGTAGTAGATGATGGTAGGAATCTTTGAAGTGCCGCCCGTCTTTTCGTGTGCCGGAAACCTGCCCAGCGCATAAGAAATAAAGCGTCTAATCAATCTATAAGGTCGACAACCTTGTGACTCCTTTGATGACTGGGATCTGACCAGGATCGAGGATGCTACATTGAAAGGTGGTCAAAAGTGTGCTGTCGATGGTCATTGAAACATCATACCTGTAAGAAATACCGCTGAAGGTAGTGCCAACATCGAAAGCAAGGACAAGCTTGCGGCGCGAACCCTTGTACACTGTGCGGGAGGACATGGGTGTATAACACAAAGAAGGAGTCAAAGAGAAAGTTGTGAAAGAGGAGATTATATATCGGTCACGTTTCTGCCGGGTGTTTTTGTAGTATGATTGCCAGCTTGTAGGGGCCTGACGGACGCGACAGGCAGCCAGAAGGGTTGAAGTCCGGCCAAAGGAGCCCCCTTCCCCTCAAGAGGAGGTTTTGAGGTGCCGATAGCAATATGCCCTAGTGCCTATAAGCAGGCCAACTACTTGGCGCAGACCACTTCGAAGCTTCCAATATGATCTTGGGCTTTAACATGTGGTATCGGTCCAGGAGGCATATTGTTTGCTATTAGACACCTACAATGAACTGAAATCAATTCTTAGCTGGAACATGAAGAATGAGGTTGAATGTTGAACATTGAAATGAGTCAGGAACAACAGGAAGATTCAATGACTGGCTGGTTATGTAATTAGTCCGCAGGTCACAATTTTTTCGTTATAATGGAATACAATGCCTGGGTCTGAGTATTGGATATTGAATGCTTGAGTTTGAGCAGCACTGGTAAGGAACTCAAAAAAACTGAACATAGCAATGAGATTTATATAGGGAAGGGAACCTTGACGAAAACAAGAATGTGACCTCAAGGTTCGTTATCGTATACAATTTTTATTGCATGAGCGCTCCTAGAAATCAGTAAAATTCAGCGAAATTTATGTGGCATAGAGACGGTTTCAGAGCGCACCGCTTTTCAATTCCCTACAAGCAGAAATAAATCCGAGCATCAACAA
Organism: Galerina marginata; assembly: GCA_023014335.1. NCBI lineage: Eukaryota > Fungi > Basidiomycota > Agaricomycetes > Agaricales > Galerinaceae > Galerina > Galerina marginata. The sequence continues at coordinate 746,834 of JAECYW010000022.1, forward strand.
CATAATCTATGTCAGATAATGCAAAGGTGGAAGATGCCTACATCTTCTTGCCATGCAATCTGTGCCTTCAATTCGGTCAAGCCAAATAAAAGAACGACTTCATAGTCGACTTGGTAGTACGTTTGACCTGTTCGGCCTGTTTTCGGGGAGAATTCTAGATGTGAAAGGTCCACGGCGATGGAGCAGAGTCTCGAAAAATTCGCTATGAAAACGGTTAGCTGAGCCAAGGACAGATAATTCTTCCAATTGCAAACATTTGTCCTGGTCCCTCCATTTCGGGTGCTCCAGCGACCCGCGATAGCACCATACCGACGACGAAAATATCTGAAAATCTGAACGCTTTGCAGAGACTTGATAGTATCGTGCCCGGAATTCTTTGGTTTCTGAGACCTGCGTATTCTGCAGAAAATTTAGATGCAAATTTTGGGTTGTGCAATTAGGTTGGCAATTATAGTTACCTTCGACAAGATCACGGAGAACATGTCCGGTAAACGAGTTTCTCCAGTGAGGGGGCACGTGTGCTTCGTCGCTACCCTTTTCTGGTGTTCCGAGTCCTTTTCGTCGTATGGAACTCGACAAATCACTCCACAAGTGAACTTCGACATGCGTGTCTGGACAAAATGATCGAGATAAAATGAAATAGCGCCATCTGCCACAGCCTTGTTTCTGCAGAACTGCTTGAGTTTGAGTTGACTTGAAAGTTTTGGAACCACCTACGCCTGTTCCTCGGGGCGGAAGACCTTCAACGAAGGGTCTGTGCGCATCAAGACGGTCGAAGTACTTTCGAAGAGCCAGTCGCTCGCAGCGAATCCACCAACGAAAACAACATGCTAAAAATTCCATACAGATATCAGTAAAGCACCTCAAGTAGCCATCTGGGCTCAAATAAAAAGATTGATATTAAACGTACCACTATCTTGTTACGGGACGTGCTTCTTTGCGTTAGGACTGACTGCAGGACAGCAGTAACAGAATCACGGAAAAAACCAGCGACGTCTGTCCTGTCGAGAGTTAGAACAAGATATCATTGAGCGAATCTTCAGTGCAATATCTACCCCTCGAGCTTCAATTGGCCCAACCGAATATTAAATTCGTCGTCGTTATCCCGCGTCGATCCAAATTTGATATACTGTGGCGACTGCTCGTCCCTGAATCGCAGTTTGGTTGTCTGATCGAAGCAACGTATAACGTGTTCAACGTCCTCCACGTATGGGGAATCCTTGAGAAACTCTAAGCGAGGTTGTGAATCGAGAAACCACAATGGGCACACAAGTACCAACCATTCAGAAAGTTTTTCGCGTTCATGTTGACGAAGACGGATCCATGAAGGAGGCCTATTACGTTGGGTTTAGGTGGAAAGGCAAAAAGAAGGGAGTAAAGCAAACATTGGGAGGCCGCGACTTCTTCAAACACTTGACCTTGTTTGTCTGGATCTTGTCTATAAGCACTGACGTCGATAGTGCCTCCACCCGCGTCAACTATAACGACGCCTTCTCCTTTCTTAAAAAACATTAGCATGAACAACAACGAGAGCTGATAAAAATATTACGCGAGCTTGAGACAGGATGCCAGCCTGAATGGCGAAGTGAAGACTCGCTTCTCCCTCAGTCACAAAGGAAATCCGCGCGTGGCCACCTGCGTCGTCGGAGACGAGACCAGCTAGCACGGCAGCGCGGCGGATGTCTTTCTGTTCTTTACCTCCCCACCCATTAGGGTGTGAAAGGACGAAGTCGATCTTGTGTTCAACGGAAGCCCACAACACAGGCCCATTGAGGTGCGTTTCTTGGATATATTGCGACGCGCTATTGAAGAGGTACTTCAGGAAATCAGCGATAACTTGAACCACTGTCTTGTTCGGCGGAAGGGGTGGGATTTCATAGGTTGTATCGTTTCCAGAGGTGGCGTCGGAGCGGAGGTGAAGTTTGAACCTAATATAAGCACAACATCAGTACACCATTACGAAACGATGAGTAAATGTAGCAGATACCACTTGGCTTCAAACCATTTGCCTTCCTCAGCCTCCAACTCAATCCCATCGCGCGTCGCCTCGGCGCCTGCTGCGCAAACGTTACCTTTTGGGTCGTAGTAGACGACAGTTGGGACCTTGGATGCACCCCGAACGTTCCCTTGCAATGGGTATCTACATCGAATGTGTAATTAGAGATAACACTGCTAAAAACATGATAGACAACCTACCGAGTAACAACCTTAATCTCTGGAACTTGCCCGGGGTCCAGAACACTGGAGAAATAGAGCTATGAGACGGTATACGGGCTTTAAGTTTAAACTGAGGTTACGAACCTATACGAGATTCCGCTGAACGTCGTTCCGATATCAAACGCGAGGACTAGCTTGCGGGTGGTTCCTCGGTATTGCGCACGGGTTGGAGCTGACAACGGCATGGTCATAGCGTTGGGTTGTGCAGGCTGCAGAAAGATTGTTCGAATTTGAGAGCATCCGACTCATCGACGACAATTATAGGCCTTTCTTATCAGGACGACTTTCACAGATCCCGGCGCTTAAAGAATCGAATTAGACGGCAAAGAGTAAAATTGGCCAGACGAAAGGGAATTGTGAGGCGACCAGAGACCACAAGGCTGCCTAGAAGACTGCCTCATGTTGGAGTCTTGCCAGTGAGGATAGCGCCGCCATAGAAGATAATCAAGAAGCCCCCTCCCTCAGAAAAAATTTCCGTCTTGCAATTCAGGACATCCACGGGCTTTTCGTTCGCGTTCAATCCAGGTTCAGCGTTCAACGTTCAACGTTCAACATCGAGGTTGTGTTCAAGGACTAACCCAATTAATTTTTGTCCATTTAAGATTTACGTAATTTGACATATTACTTATCCGCCTGATATGTGCCCCTTCCTTTTGACCTTTGACAGCCATTGAGCACCTCCTAAAGCTTTGTAACAGGGCACTTACAGTCCGAGAGGGATTCAGAATGTCGGTGGGATCCTCTTCCAAAGGAAAATCAGTGCCCTCGTCCAACTGGTTTGCTCTCCGAAAGGTAGACACTATTTTTGTGCATTTCTCGGACCAGTTGACGTTGAACTATTTAGCAACTCAATGCAGAGAAAAGACCATCGACGAGCGCCAATGCTCAAGAAACTCAGTACGAAAGCAGGAAAAGAAAGCGCCAGAAGTTGGACGTCTCGCCTCATGGCTCTTCCAAGAACCACTTCTCGAAGCTTTCAATAGCCTCAGATGGCCCTCTTTCCCCAGGTTCTTCTGGAATCTCTGTTTCTGTGGATCCTTCGACTACACATGCCGGTTTAAAGAATGGCGAATCCATTGAGGCGTTGCAGCAGATGACCTTAGGGCATATCGAATACACGGATGCCCATAAACTGTGAGTAGGTTCTGGTAATTCATGGTTCATGCGTGTACGTCCTCATGGAGCGTCTTTGCAGACCAGGAAAATACCTTGCCCTTGATTGCGAGATGGTGGGGGTGGGTATAGAAGGCTCGGAATCGTCGCTGGCTCGTGTGAGCTTGGTCAACTTCTACGGGGCAGTCATCGTGGACGAGTTTGTCAGGCAGAAAGAGCGCATCGTCGACTATCGAACGCAATGGAGTGGCATCAGAGAAGCAGATATGGTCAACGGTAGGTAATACCGTTGCTCGTTATTTTTGGAAGTTGGTGCTGAATCTAAATAAGCTAAACCGTTCGAGGAGGTACAGAAGAGGGTATCGGATTTGTTGAAAGACAAAATCTTGATCGGACATGCAGTTCATAACGATCTGAAAGTCTGTCGCTTTTTCTCATCTTTTGCCTATACATCCTAAACTCTACATACAGGCATTACTACTCTCGCATCCTCGACCACAGACACGAGATACCCAAATTTATGCCCACAAATTCAAGCTCAACAAAACTCGATACATAGCCCTTCGGAATCTTGTTAAAGCCGAAATTGGGCTCACAATTCAAAGCGGAGAGCATTCAAGTGTACGACCTTCATCGTCTCGGCTACGCAAATCTAATATCTTTATTTCAGATAACTGATGCCCGAGCAACGATGGCTGTATATCGTCTCCACAAAAAGGAATGGGAAATAGGAAGTCGTCCTCCACCCAAGCCATCAACTTCGAGCGCCGCTACTATCAACACTACGATACCCAGCAAGCGAAAGGAGCAAGAGGCGGTTTCTGACCCAGAACCGGCAACCGACGTAGAATCAACGAGCAAACCACTAGCAAAGTTGCTATCAAAAGGAAGAGGAAAGGCACCTCGGAAGGATCGCTCAAAATCAGAATACCCAGGCGGTGGCAGGAAAGGCGTAAGCTCGGGATTGTCAACGGTTATCCGACATGTGGGAGGAAAACCGGCTGGTTCAAAAGGAGAGCAAACGGTTCCTGAATGGTGGAAAGAACTGCCTGGGGGTGTTGCTTTCGGCAGTAGTTCGAAGGGGTCAATCACGATTGGGATGAAGAGATAGGTGACTGCTTTTCTTGTTTAATACCACCACTCTCCAGGGCAGCCCCAGTCATGTCGATTTATGAATAACAACGATTTAATCTGGTTGACAACCTCTGATATTGCCCTTTGTCCAATGAGATCTTGCACGTTATCAGATAAGATACTCCGTGAGAAAGATCCATTCAAGCAGCCGTGATCGCGTCAACCTTTGCAATTCCCAACCATGGACGCCATTCACTGCTCCGTATTTTTGTTCGTTTCGTATCCTCCCTTCTTGTCACCCGGGGCCATCGAGGCAGCGGAATCCTGGAATATTTTTCTAAATTCCAACTGCCGCACTAAACAAAAACATCGGCGATGAAACAGAACAGCCAAGCTACGATTAATGAACTCCTGGCTGGAAGTGTTGGAGGCGCTGCCCAGGTTTTGGTCGGACAGCCATTGGATACGATTAAGACGCGGGCTCAGGTCGCACCCAGTTCAGTGAATTTTTGTTGTAATCTATGGTAAATCCTGACCTCAATGAATTTTAGAGGGTATGTTTGTGAGTAATCCTCACGATATTGCAGAGTGATATTGACCAGTCAGTTGGTTGGGCATAGACAGGGCCTATGGACATCCTGAAGCAGACCCTGAGGAATGAAGGATTCTTTGCTCTATACAAAGGTATGCTACCTGGTTAAATCATGTTCAATCAACCCAAACATCCTCCAACTAGGCATGGCCAGCCCCCTACTCGGAATCGCAGGTGTCAACTCGCTTCTCTTCGCCTCATACGGAATCTCAAAACGCATCATCTCGCCCTTCCCTCAACTATCCATCAAAGAAATAGCCCTAGCAGGTGCCATGGCCGGAGCAGCCAACGCTATCCTCGCCAGTCCAGGTGAGGCCTGTTCTCGTTCAGCGTCATCGCAGGACAAGGCATGAGGTCGGAAAGCTAAAATCGAACAAAGTCGAAATGTTCAAGGTGCGGATGCAAGGCCAATATGGAGCAGCCACCGACAAACGGCTTTCAGCAGTCGTCAGCGAGATGTGGAGGGACTGGGGGTTCAGAAAAGGTGTAATGAGGGGTTATTGGGTTACTGTTGCTCGTGAAATTCCTGCCTACGCCGGGTAAGTAGTCTTTGCTGGTCTTTACTAGATACTGACTATTTCCAGATTCTATGCAGGTGACTTTCTTCACAAGCTCGAAATATTACAACTTTAAGAACTTCCTAGCCTTCGAATTTTCAAAACGAAATTTCAGCAGCAGATATGGCTCTGATTTACCAGTGTGGGCACTCCTTGCGAGCGGATCGACAGGCGGGGTATGTTCATCAACCGAATAATGCAGCATTGTATTAATCGTTCCCCCCCCGAATTCTTAGATTGCCTACTGGCTCTCATGTTACCCACTAGGTACGATTTTCTACATTTCAATCCGCTTACAGTGTACCAAAACCTTGGTTATCGGACAGACGTAGTGAAATCTCGCATCCAGCTGCGGTCAACACCGCCGACGGGCACTCCTGTACAATACATTGCGCATGAGCTCAAGACGATCGTCCAAGAATCAGGCGTGTAAGTTCGACAACTATTTTCACTATCGTCCTTTCTCCCAGCTGACTGAGATGGGCAGAGCTGGCTTATTCCGTGGTCTATCTCCTTCGCGTAGGTTCCTCTCGCTTGTCGACTGTTCTGATACTGAATATCGTGTTGACTGTCATACAGTTCTTCGAAGGTGGGTTTCTTGCAGTTTCTATCAATGGATGTCGGCTGAATTTTAAACTGTGAATAGTATACCCGCTGCGGCAAGCACCTTTGCCGCCTTCGAGCTAACTCGAGGTTTGTCGTTCAGATTTATTCGTCGTCTTTCCTCGTCTTATACATTGTCTAGAATACCTGGAGAAGGTCACAGGGGTCTAGGATGCGCCTCGAACAACTCGATATTGTAGCTGGGACATTGTCCCATTCAACAACCATATTTATTGCCAGGTGGTCGGGTAAGAAATAACCACTGCCTCTTTCTCCGGCCTCTTGCATTCCGGATATAGTTTACAAACGAGATGGGATATGATACCCAACACACCGCATACGGTTGTCTGACTAAAATCTTTGGCTTGTAAAACCACAGAGAGTAGAATTCCACCTAGAGTATTCCCTGGTCTACGTCTTCCTTTTCCCAAGTTGCTCAATAGGTTCATGCAGGCGGTTATACATGCCAACCAATGCCGAGCCCAGTTGTACCCCTGCCTGAAATGTTTATCAGTCAACGACGTAATCACGAATGGATACAGATAAAACTCACCCGTGCATGAAATATCAACTCTTTAGCTTGTCTCCGATACGCGTTCCGCATCCTGCGGAGGCGGTACACATCACAGAAGGACCTCACATTATTCTCTGCTACGATGAGCTTTTCTCGCCGCCGCAGCAACCTGATTCAGACGTTCGAGGTTCAGAGTCTGCGGGACACAAAAGAAATAACGCATCACTCTTCAAAGCCATCCAAGTACGTCTGAACTTCCCTGCGATATGTGGCCTCGAACTTGGGGTTTTGCTCACACCCGGAGATGCCAGGCGGGGCTTCGCGAGTGAGGTCAGCGACTCTTTGAAATTTAGAGATATCGTAGCGTGATATTATCGCGTCGATTGCAAGTAGAGCCGCCATTCTCTGAGCGGTCTTTACAGTGAACGTCGTGTCTCTATTTGTGCTTGACTCGGCGGTATGCTCCTTCGTCCCAACAGCTGGCTCGCGCGTGTCTCGGGCCTTGTCGTTGTCGCTCATGTTTGAATGAACAGGAATTGAGGAGGCTTGGATGGAGATCTAAATAAAGGTTGGGCATTGAATGGCCATGTCTAAGACATATCATGCACTATGCAAGGCTATCAGTACTCACTACACGAATGATCTACATCAACGTAAAGTAAAGGAGGCAATGCAAACATTAATAGGGTTTGATGTCGAAGGGATCCTCATTGTCGTGGAAGTGCTCAAAATTGCGTTCTCCAGGTGGCCAAAGTTGAGAGAATGGGTTGTCCTCGACATCCATTATTTCAATATTACATGTTTCCGTGAAAACGTCGTATTCTGGAGAGAAATCCCGTCTCCATTGCTTATCCAAACGGTTGAATATCCGGACAGTGAGGTCGTTCTTGCACCGAGATTTTGCAAATTGCAAAAAAGCTCCATTGTCGTCACCTTCCATGAAGTCAAAATTGCAAGTGAGGACCTTCACTTTACTCCAATAAATTCTCTTTAAAGTTCCTCGCTGTTTTGAAGCAGCGAGAATATGGCTAGAGAAGAGGCTTCTTCTGAGATTAGGACTTCCGTGGCGGATTCCGTCATCTGCGCAAAATACCATGCTCCTGAGGGTGTATCCACTGTGATATTAATCAAGGTCACTGATTGTAGAGAGGGAAACACGTAGGGCTCTGAAGAAGCTCCAGCCCATTCCAGAAAATCATGGTTCTGGATGATGATTGTCTGAAGTAATGGGGCTCGAAGCTGGGGCAACAGCAGTGGCATACCCCCATATTCGCTACAACGAAGGTGTTTGAGTTTGGTCATCGTGATTTGGCCGGTCAAGCTAGGTTCAGGGCAATCAAAAGTATCGCCGACCAGGGATAAATTTTCTAACCACGGAAGTGCTAGAATGTGCTGAAATGTCGACCAGGGAAAAGCAAATACTGTGCCAGCATGTGGACTTTCTAGGCGAAGTGTAGTGATATTGGATAGTGAAGGTAAGCAGGTCACACTTGAGCAGTCTAATATTACGGACTGCAGTTTCGGAGCGCCATTGGTGAAGATGGTAGGATCTAGATTGCTCACAAGGTCATGCGACCCAGAGAAACCCAATACTTTACATGTGAAGGCAAAATGTTCGAGGTTGGGAGCACAGACATGCTCGATCTCGTGAAGGAGGTGAAGGAGGGAGTCTTCTCCGGCGGCAAATACTGAGAACATTTTCCACCGCTCTACATGCTCTAAAGTCTTCTCCAGTAAAGCGAATTCGTTGTCGATGTGAGTTTTCCTAAAATCTAGCCATAACTCCAAACCCTGCGGCACCGACCTCTGCAAATACGAATCCAACCGATCCAGATCGCGAAGAAGGATATTTGGGCTAACGTAGCAAACTCTTGTCCATAGACGAGGATACGCGAGGGAGATAGTTCGCCATTGGGAACAAACATGGGAGGCAGTGATTTCGAAGAAAGGCTCAGTGTGGTGCGGTACATGATAACCGAGAGCAAATTGGAAGATGAGGCATGTAACCTCCGTTGGTAGCGCTAACAAAGCGACACATGTATTGTGGATCGCAGCGTGTTCAGCCTCGATCTGGATGAGTTCCTGCTTGATTTCCTCGATGCGACAGGTAAGGAGCTTCAGTTCTGCTTTGCGTTTCAACTTCCTTTGGTTTAATTCGGATAATTTAGCTTCCTTGCTCGAGTCCAGCCGGTTGCGTGACATTTTTGTGAGCGACTGTGTTTTGGGGCTATGAAGCATATCAGAAAGTTGTAATTTGGGTTACAATGCACTCCGTACTTGAAAGGGGGGAAAGAAAACTATTTCCTAAGGGTCCTAGTTTGCTTTGTAGAGAGATAAGAGTTCGAGGGAAAATGAAACAAGAGCTAAGCGCCAACAAATCCGAGCACGACTTGGAGAAATTTTGTTGGAGTTCAAACAGTAACTTGAACTTGCCAGTGAGTGCGGTGAAGAAAAGAGCGTGGGAGGTTTGTGACAATCCCTCCGGATGACATTCGCGGTCACGCCAGCTTTGCGCCTGCTCGACCGTCGACGCGCCTCCAAGCCTTGTCAGATCCCAGCTGCTAGGGTAGGCCTAATTGGCCTAATCTAGCGTCATTGTGACGCTTTTGGTGAAGTAAAGCAGTTCGCTACGGAAGCCGCAAGTGACAATAAAAAGCACCGCTGACCCACAGAACAGAGTTAATGATCGGGGGCGCTTCAAGTTGCTTCCTATAACAGAGTCGACAACGCGTACGCGCACTACATTCGAATCAGAGGTGAGGATGAAACGAGGTGCGATTATGGCTGTAAGTTACCTTGGTATAGACACTGTTTTGCTTTCCTGACTGAAATTGTGTCGAAGGGGACGGCCCAATTCATGGCCCGAGCCATCTTGCTGCAGTCCGGTGCCAAACCTGACGTGCACGAAGCAATCTACGACCTTGAATCCTTTGTATGGGTACTTTCCTATTGCGTCATGCACAATCTCCAACTTCAGCCTGCCGAAAAAACCACGCCGGAAGAGGTCCAAGCCGAGTTCAAGGCCTTTCAAACACTATTTTCCCAAACCTTCAGCCAAACGACTTTGAAGAGCATCGCTGCCGAGAGGCATGGCCTCTGTCAGGGCTTCCTTTTTACCACCGATAAAGATGTCCAGAAAATAGTCAAGCACTTCATGAGTCAAGCTCTTGTTGACCTCATCAAAGATGTTTCGCAACTTATATACGACGCCTCTCACCCATTCCGCCCTGTCCCTTTCGATCACGACGCTCTTCTCGCAGTGACTAACAAGGCGATCGTATTATTGGAACCTTTGGTCGCGTAGTTTTTACATTTCTCTTGATTTTCAATGCTGTCTCATATCGTGCAGTAAAGAGATTCTTGAATATGATATACGATGAAGAGTCATAATTTAAATGTGGATATGAGGTGTGAGTAAACGAGATACAGAACCTGACAAAAAAAGGAGGGATTTAAAATAGTATGTTCCAATCTACAAAACCATCCAGCGGCTTCGTAGTCAAGGTAAGCGCTCCACGCGACGAAATGAAGAAGGCATCTCAAAATCGTCAGTCCCGAATCACTACTTCGGAGTCATACACCACTTGGGCTGGACTCCTGTGACGAGAAGTCAGTCAATGCTAAAGGGGATGGATAGACAGCAAGATCTTACCTTTTCTCAACACCCTACAGTATGGAAGGTACTATATTAGACCCTGATACCAACGTTCGAATGTACAAGCTCACATTTTCGATCCAGGCTATTTGGGCCTTCAGCTCGGTAAGGCCCAGGGACAAGATAATGTCGAACTCGATCTCATAATACGTCGATATTCGGTTCCTTGAAACTTTCGGTGAAACCACAACAAGAGACGTGTCCCCTTCGACACGGCAGAGAGTCGAAAACATGGCTAGAGTAGAAGAAGCCGTGTCAGCGACAACGAACAAAACCCGAAACTATACTGGATCGACCCACTCGAATCCTTGTCCATGAACCAATTAGCAGCCGGTTCCTTCAAGCAGACAGTCCCTCTGTAGCACATGACATCAACTTCAACAGAGTTGAAATGCGAAGGATCAGGCGCATGCTGGCGGTAGCTTTTCCGGAATTCCTGAGATTCGGCTACCTTGGTATTCTGGGGTTTTGCGTCAGATGAATGTAGAGACATGGAAACACGATTGTCACCTTCGGTAATATGGTACTGAAGAGCCCAGTAATTACGGTATCGCCTGTCAAATCTTGGAACTTTTTCTCGCTGCGCAAGATGTGGTCCGGGTTCTGAGGTTGGAAACGGGCGTACACCTCGGTGCCGTAAGCAATTTTGGAGACCCGAGAAGCCACGAAATGGTCAATGTAGAAAGAAACCGCTCCGTCGGCGACGACTTTATTCCTATATAATATATTTTAATGTTTTGTTTCTTGACAAGATTTGAATGAGACTTACACATGGCCATCGGGACGGCTGATGTTAAGCCCTCGTGACGCGAACGTGTCTTTTAACTTCGTGAAAAGCCAGTCGCTAGCTGCGAATCCTCCGACAAGAAAGACAGACTATGAATAATGTTATAAGTGGAGCAGGTTCGAGGGGTGTGATGAACATTACCGCTATCTTAGTCTGCGATGCAGCAGACTGCTCTTCGATCGACTTGACGATGCACTGGACAGACGGCTCGAAAAAGGATGCGACGTCAGAGCTGGAAAGTCATTCGGGTTCAAGTTCGCTATTATCTTTTGGAAGCGACGCTCACCCATTCAATTTAAGCTGTCCAGAACGGATGTTGAGATTAGGGTCTTTGTCCCTCAACGTACCAAACTTGATGTACTGGGATTCTTCGGCGTTCCTAAATCTTAGTTTCGTCGTCTTATCGAAGCATCTGGTAATGTACGGAACATCAGCAACGAAGCGCGAGCCGTTCAAGAGATCTGAACACAAAACAGATCAGTCCAATGACAATGAAGACGACAGGAACGCTGACTCTGAAGGTATGTCCTGGCGTTGTTTGTGACGAATATGGATCCTTGGAAATGACCTAATCCTTTGAGTTAACAAATTCATAAAGAGGCAGTGGATGGTCGTGGCCTACACAGTGGAGCAGCCATCTCCTCAAACGATTTGACCTGCTGGGAGGTTTGCTTGTAGGCGCTAATATCAATGGTACCTCCACCAGCATCGACGATGAGGACGCCATTCCCGCTCTGACGAAAGAAGGTTATTATTCAATACGTCGTACTGGTAAAGAACGGACTCACTTTGACGGCCTCGTTGGTTAGTCCACTTTGGATACAGAAATGCAAGCTCGCCTCGCCCTCAGTAACAAACGAGAGGCGCTGGTGTCCACCCTCGGTGTCAGGGACAAGACCCGCCTTGACGGCGGCCTTACGCATCAAACTCTGTTGACCTCCTTCCCAGCCGTTCGGGTGGGTAAGGACAAAGTCAGTGCGGGGCTCGAGGTTCTTCCAAAGTTCGACGCCGCCAGCGTGTGTTTCTTCGATGTAGGTACGCGCACACTGGTGCAGGTATCGCAGGAAGTCGGCAAATATGTCGATGGCTGCCTTACCCTCCGGTAATGGAGGGATTTTCTCGGTGATGTGTACCGCGGACTGGGTCTTTGGGCGAAGATGGAGCTTAAACCTTGAGTTATTCGTCAGCGTCGGTCAAAGTCGGTCAAAGAGCAGAAAACTTGCCATTCGGCCTTTGTCCATTCTTCGTCTTCGGCTTGATCCTCGATGCCCTCTCGCATCGCTTCTGCGCCGACTGCGCGGACCTTTCCTTGCTTGTCGTAGTAAACGATAGTAGGGATCTTCGAGTCACCACCGACATGCTCCTGCGCGGGGTATCTGCGCAGAACGAGTTAATGGACCAACAACTGGAGATTAATTTATCCCCGAAGTACCTTGTTACTCCGCGAATTTCAGGGACTTCTCCAGGGTCTAAGATGCTTTTCGCGTATTTAATAAAGCATGAGAGGGGGATTCGAGCGACGGAGAAGACAAAACGACCAACCTGTAAGAAATGCCACTGAAAGTAGTGCCGACATCAAAGGCGAGAACGAGCTTGCGATGTGGGCCTTGATAAGGAGGTCTGACAGACATTTGTGAGAGACAGAGATGGTGGTAGAACTGAAAGAAAGGACGTTCAGTCGTTCCCAAACTTAAGTATCTGCAGAACGGCCTACATGTGTTGACCACGTTGGGAGAGCATGGAGAAAGCGAACCATTGATATATCGTGCCAGGTCAGTTTCGTTGCCCATTCACTACCATGATGAAACGACTTACCGATCCTCTCAAGAGCTTGCTTCCGTGGGGCTCATCCACCTCCACCGTCGACGACTATTCCATTCTACAGGCCGGAGACCTTGATAAATCTCATCATCACAAACGCGATTCCGAATCCAAACGCGGCCAGGACCATCCCAAAACGGAAGTAGCCGGTGATGCTGCTATTCCAGGCCCGGTGGTCCAACCAGCTCAAGTGGCAAAGCCAAAGGATGGCGCTGATCCTCAGAAGCAAAACAGCAGAGGCGGAGAGTCGCAAGACGGAAGGTCGCCTGTCAATTCACAATGGTCCGACGACCGTGATCGGGAACAGCGCAAGAGAAAGCGAGACCAGGTCAAGGATTTAGCGAAGGACCTGGAGAGGTACAGGGAGCAATGGCTTTCCTCCCAGAACGCAGTAGCTGAAGCTAACCGGAAACTTGAAACGGCTACGAAAGCGGTCAAGGCGCTTCAGAAAGAGAAAGAAGAAATACTTGTCCGGAGCCAGGCCGCAATCAAGGATCAAGTAGCGATGGCTGAGGCGAGAACAATCGAGGTCGAAGAGAAATATCGCAACTTGGAAGACGAAAATCGGTCGCTGCGGGAGCAGTTACGGGTTTCTGAAGAGAAATACGGTCGGGTAGCGAAGTTGTTGGAAGACCGAAGTGCCGATTTTAAAGGGGTTCAGACGTTCTTGACCACCGCTGATCTCTATTCTGGAGCCGAAATTATCAAAATGGTTGAGTCCTTGAATGCCGAGATCTTCCAGACCGCGGCTTTCATCGCAGAGTTGCTCGAGGAGAATACCATGATCGCCACCCAAGAGGAACACAGTGCAAACGTTCGAAAATACCAAAACTATTTGGATTTCACGCGCCGTCACTACGTCGGCGATGTCCTGTTCGCCCATCTTGCAAATAAATCCGTCAAAATTCGATTGGATCCATTGCCCATGCAGTTGGCGATCCAGGCAATACTGTGCGTATGGTGCGTGTCCAAGACGCGGCCTTTTTGGTCCGATCCACTTGGAAAAGATCTACAAAGCATGTATAAAGGGATCAGGGCATCCGGTAGGTCAATGACTTGTTTTCGTTTTCGCCTTCTGAGATCCTCTTTAGAGATTCAGGCCGTCTCTGGGAGGTGGAGAGCAATAACGAGTGCACAGCTGCGATCTTCCCCATCCGACATGGGGCCGGTACTAGACATCATCGTCAGCCTTTTATACCTTTGTGGGTGGTCTGCCTCCAGCGACGACGCAAAGAAATCGATTTCGAGCATGCAAAAAAAGCTTCAGGGTTTGGAAATTTTGCAGATCCAGCTGAAAACGGCGACCAAGGAAGAAATAACGACTGCCGACATGGAGATTTACATCCACCCGCCGGGTGATTCTTTCAAGGACCATATGGAGGATACGTACGCGGAGAATGTAGCTGATCCTGCAGGGGGGAAGGATAGACAGTTGCTCTGCTCAGTTGGCATGGGCTTACGAAAGTCCGTGACGAAACGGTCTGACGGCGGGCAGCTAAAAGAACAGGTGGATGTATTGCTGAAGGCCAAGGTCGCTCTCGTTTCTGTTTTGCTGGAAGCTACTAGCGATAGTCCAAAAGACGCCGTTCGACTACAACGATGAGGCGGGGGATGGGGTTCGATTTTTGGTTCGGTAGCCACTCGCCAGCAGGCTGGGGTAATCTAAACGTCTTCTTGTGTTCTGACTTCATACAGTGATTCATCTATTCCCAATTTACAGAATGAGTTGTTGCTGTTGTCAACGGTGAACGGCAAGGAAAACTCACTGAATCTATTGCCGACAGAGACATTAAGTTTAAGAGCAAGGACCTGCTACCCTGATAGTGAGGTTGTAAGCGTAAGCGGAAAGATGAGGTACGAAGGGAGAGGGCTCACGTTCACAGAAATATTTTCCTGCAGTGGGAGGACTGCCATGAAGCGATCTCTGATTACACTCGAGGCTCCATTCAGTATCCAGGCCTAGACACAAACACCTCCAAAGCCTCATTGCATGAACATGTCGAAACAAAACGCAAGCAGGCCAGTGTGGGCTAATAATCACGACCATCGCCACCTTTTTCATATTACTTTTAACAACTTCTGAGAAGTTCTGTTCGTCACCGACAGACGTACCACCAAACACCCCACCAATGTCATCTCTCTTCTCCGCATCAAGGTTTCTCGCGAAGAGTCGCAACAAAGTCAACAAAGACAACAACGCTGCTCCAACGAGGCCGCCCTCGTCTGCGTCTGTCAGGATGGACAAAGATAGGGGTTCCACCACAACGAATCCAGCCACTACATCCTTCAACGAGGAACAGCCATCTGCTGGGCCTTATAACCCCACGGCCAGTCTCAGCCCGAGCCCGAGCCCAGAGATCGAGTCAATCTCTGAGAAAGGACGTTCGTTGGTGCCGTTGGTATCTGGCCAAGTAATCGAAACCGGCCCAGAGGGGAACGAGCAAGTAATTGCAGACCATGTTGAAGAGCCCGGATACACCGTCGTCGTCGCACAATCCAACCCCAAACTACCTGACATGGAAATGGCGGACGACGATAAGGGGATGGTCCGTTCGGTTGAAGAATCGGGCTATGCCGTCGTCTTGCAGCCCGACCCGACGACTTCTGGGGTGGGGTGGACGACCCTGGAAGCAGGTACTGCGAACGATGCAGAGTTGAAGGATGCAAATGTCAAAACCCATGGCGACGAAATCATTGCAAGGTCAACTGACCGCATTAAGGACGTGGAAGATGCCTTCCGAGGCATGCAGGAGGAGGTCCAGGCTAGGGCCGCCATATTTGAGGAACTCCGAGTCGAAGTTGGGACGCTGTCGGTTCGGGTGAATAGCTTGGAAAAGGAAAAAGACGAGGTCAGGGGCGAGTTGGGGCGAGAGAAGCTGGAATTGCTGGAAGAAATTCTGCGCCTGAAGGGCATTGTCGATGCTGACAGGCTTGACAATCGGGAGCGACTTGCGATCCTAGAGAAGGAAAGGTCGGAGAGGTCGGAGCAGGTTCATCGGGAGCTGCCGGAAGAAATCCAACCCCTTATTGATGTCGCAAGCCCTGACAATCTGGAGCGAATTTCAATGCTAGATAAAGAGAATGGCGAAAAGTCGGACACGATTCATCGCCTGGAACGACGACTTGACGAGCAGCTAAAAGAGAGGGAACAACTTTACGCCAAAAACCGCGAGTTGGAGGCCAAATTGCAGGTCGAGGTCGAAAGGCTGTCAGTCCAAGCGGACAGCCTCGAAAAAGAGAAGGAAGAGGTCCAGGCCGGATTAGAGCGAGAGAAGCAGGAGATGCGGAAGGAAATCCAACGTCTGGAGGGCATCATCGATGTTAAGGAAGCCGACAATCGGGAGCGAACGGAGGCCCTTGAGAAAGAGAATGTCGAGAAGTTGGAGACGATTCGTCGCCTGGAGCAACAAGTTGAGGACCAGGAAAAGGAGAAGGATGAAATAAAAGCCCATTGCAAAACCGCGATCAAGGACCACTGGTCCAAGGTGGCCATAACAGCCATAAGGTCGATCGAAATGGAAGAGAGACGTGAACTGGAGGACCAAAATCGATTGCTTCGGGAACAGTTACGCGTTTGTGAAGATAAACTTGCGACATTTCTCGAGGAACGGAATTCCGTCTTTGGAGGGGTCCAGACGTTCTTGACCACCACTGATCTCTACTCCGTTGACGAGGTCGTCAAAATGGTGGAGTCCTTGAACGCTGAAATCTTCGGGGTTGCTTCTTTCGTCGCCAAGTTACTTGAAGAGAATTCGATGGTGGCTACCCAAGAAGAACGCAACGTGAACCTTCGAAAATATCAGAATTCCCTGGATTTCATACGTCGTCAATACGTAGGCAAAGTATTGTTCACCCACCTTGCAGATGAGAAGTCCAAAACTCGGTTGAATTCATTGCCCTTGCAACTAGCGGTTCAGGCAATATTATGTACGTGGTGCGTATACAGAACTTGGCACTTTTGGTCGGATGGTATAGGAAAAAGGGACCTGCAAAGCATGTACAAAGGGATCAGGGCATCCGGTGAGTCGACGACCATCTCCTATTGTTTGTCCTCTAAGACGCATTTCAGAGGTTCAGGCCGTCTCGGCGAGATGGAGAGCAACAACAAGTGCACAACTGCGAGCCTCCCCCTCCGACATGGGGCCGGTACGGGACATCATCGTCCCCCTTTTATGTCTTTGTGGATGGTCGGCCTCCAGCTACGGTGCGAAGAAATCAATTTCGACCATGCAAGAAATGCTTCAGGGTTTGGAAAAGTTGCAGATCCAGCTGAAAACCGCGACCAAGGAAGGGATCACGTCTGCCGATATGGAGATTTACGTCCATTCTCCGGGTGATCCTGTCGAGGATCATATGGAGGATACATACGGGGGGAATGTAGATCCTGCGGGGGAAAAGGATAGGCAGTTGCTTTGCACAGTTGGCATGGGCTTACGAAAGTCTGTGACGAAACGGTTAGATGGTGGGCAGCTAAAAGAACAGGTGGATGTGCTGCTGAAGGCCAAGGTCGCTTTAGCATCCGTTTTGCTGGTGACCAATAGCGATTGAAAAGACGCCGTTCGACCACAGCGATGAGGCCAGGAGCATATTCTGATTTTCAGTTCGGTCGCCTATTGCCAGCAGGCGACTGGGGTTATTTAAATGACTTCCCAGTACTATTCATGCTCATGCTGACTTCGTATACTCAATCATATTTTATCTATTTCCAAGTCACGGATATATTAGCTCAAATGGAGTGAAATAATGAGGGGAATTCACACCATTTGGTTCCACAGGAGAGATTCAAATGCGCAGACGGCAAGGTTCCAAAAAGTTAAGGACAACATGCAAAGGTCGGACTTTTAACGGGGATTTTCGGGTTCCGGGGGTTCGGTCCGTGTAACGATTCCATCTTTTCTCCTCTTTTCGCAACCATCCAGATATACAGACATTTTCCTGCTGTTCCTCGGCTCTGGAAGCTTTCTTCCAACTGGAGGAGTGGAAATGTTTTCGATTCGCAAATTTGCAACCAAACCACTGCCTGCAATAATTTCAATACCTCCAGGCTCAAATATCTATCCGTTCGGTGC
Source organism: Galerina marginata (assembly GCA_023014335.1). NCBI lineage: Eukaryota > Fungi > Basidiomycota > Agaricomycetes > Agaricales > Galerinaceae > Galerina > Galerina marginata. The sequence goes on from JAECYW010000022.1 coordinate 764,836, forward strand.
CCCTTCTCAGTCAAGGACGCCGCTCGTTTCCCAAATATCCTGGAAAGTCGAAGAAGGTGAAGCTTGGGCGGTCATATCTGGTACAGGAGGTGGAGGAAAAGGAGCCATTTTCAAGGCAAGTCCTTCACATTCGTTGTCAATGATAAAACTTATCTCATATCCTCCTACTTTGCGACAGTGCAGACCCTATTAGGGTACACAAGACTAGCTGCAGCTAGTTCAGAAGCGCAAGGACGCTGGGCAGAAGCTGGTGGTCTCTACCCCTTCCTCTCAACGTCAGCTGTGGATCCATATACTAGAGTATCCTACGTGTCCTTCCGACAGCGCACGGGAGGCGATTCTGGGGCGTTCTTCGACTACACAGCTCGCTATGGCGCGATGAGAGAGGCTGAGGACAAAGTTACGGTGCGGGACAGCCTAAAAGGCTCCGAATTACACCCGCTATTCGACGAATTGACGGAAAGGATCGGCTTGAGGTCTCTCCTCGATTTTCCGCTCATAACTCTGAGCAACGGGCAAACAAGGCGTGCTAGAGTCGTCAAAGCAATTCTTGAACGGCCAGAGCTTCTTTTGCTCGATGAACCCTTAAGTAAGTTGAACAACAACCCTTTTGCTTGATCTTGTTAATAATGTTGATTAGCCGGTTTGGATCCTCCTTCTAGAAAATCTTTGACGCAAACGTTGCAGAAATTGCATCAGAACCGCTCTCCTCGTATAATCATCGGACTACGAAAAGGCGAAGAAATACCTTCCTGGATTACTCATATTCTGGAAATTGACAGAGGTACCGCGAAGGCACGGGAAACATCACAATCCGCGCACGGCCACCCCCATATTCCAGTTCCTGCCTCTAAAGTACATGGATCAGAGTCAACACAGTTGACTCGAAGTGGCGAGCATCTGCTTGTCGAGATGAAGAATGTAAACGTGGCCTATGGAGATCGTAAGGTCAGAGTTATGGTACCTGGATTAATTCCTCCTCCTGACGAGTAAACAGGTTCTTAAAAACATAAACTGGCAAATCAGGCAAGGCGATCGCTGGCACCTCCAAGGCGCAAACGGTATGTAAAGCTTCATCCGCCCATCCGGAAAATCTCTAAACTCACATATTTCCACCAGGATCCGGCAAAACGACTCTCCTAGCCCTTCTGACAGGCGACCACCCCCAGTCATACACCCAAGCCCACCTCCACCTCCCAGCGATCACCGCACCCTTAAACCCTCTCCATCCCTCCATCCCATCCCTCCGCCCACGCAAACGGACACCCACCGCCCACCTTCGGCAGCTGATCGGAGTGGTATCTCCCGAGATGTACGACGCTTTTCCAAGGCGCCATCCGGGGATGAGTGTCTGGGAGGCGGTCACGACCGGGTTCGACGGCGGGTTCGTACCGAGAACACGAGGTGCAAGTGCAGACGAGAGACGAAACGGGGGATTTGGCTGGGTTGATGTGGCTGATGAAGAACTCGGATTGGCTTGGGATGCGCTGGATGAGGAGAAAGCTGCCCGGCGTGAAGCAGTCCGGAGCTGGAGGGTGCAGCGGTGTTGGGAGGTGATAGAATCCCTCGGACCAGCTGCGTGGACGAAAGACACTTTGTCGACTGCAGGCACGGACTTGACCCGAACCTTCGCATCGCAGGCGTTCAGCTCCCTGTCTCCCGGAGAACAACGTCTGGTACTCCTCATGCGTGCTCTGGTTGGCCAACCTCCGCTCGTTCTTCTCGACGAAGTCTGGAGCGGTATGGACGAGGACGTGATTGCAGCTGCCCGGCGATACCTTCGCACTGCGGATGGGTTGAACGATAATCAGGCTGTCGTGGTTATCACGCATTGGGAGGATGAGGTGCCTTGGACTGGGGATGAGGTCAAAAAGTTTAAGCTCGATTAAAGCTCAAAATTATGCCGCTCGCATTTATCTATAGGTCTATCATGCCTACTTTTCTATCGAATTTAATTTGCGCTTCTCGAGCTTCGTAATTGGCAGCTCTGGAGTCTTGCTGCCTGGGCAGCCTGGCAAGAGTTCCAGGGAATTTGTGCAAAGTCTCTGCCCACCACGCGGTCACGTGATCTAAACGCGCCATTCATTTTCGGAACAAGGGCGCCAAAAACAAGGCGCAATTACTTTCTACCACCGCACTTACCGTGGCTTTCCTCTGAGTACAAGGCCGCATTTGTATTCTCTGCTACTTACACGTCTTATTACACTGACGATCTTCTAGCCATTGCGGGTGAAAACCTTCAAGCAACGGAACGAGATTGGAAAGTGTTGCTGGAACGAGTTGCAAGGTTCGCCAAGATTCAAGCTTCTTGAACGTAGCAGGGAATCAGTATCACTCGGTGTACACTCATAAACCATAAAAAGAACAAGGTATCCAGAGAAAAGTACAGCATTGCTGACCTTTTCGCGACTACACATGTTAGTGCAAACTCAGCTACCGTCTTTCAAATGATGACGACCTTATATTTCTATCTCTACGCGAAGGAATTGACGCCAACCGTTGGGATGGCTACTTTATTGACGTCGATACCTTGTACTCAGCGCGATTATATCAACGCCAAAAATACGATCCCCATTCCCCACCCTCGGGTCTCCTCAAGCAAGCACCATGGCCCAACCACTCCACGTAGGCCAGGGGAGACGTGACTTCAACGCGTTCATCGACAAACACACTCGGTTTATCTGCGACACTAGAGCTTATCAAATATTTCGCCAGGGCACCCAACTTATCGTCCCTTCCAACATCCAGAACTTCCTTCTAGGCAGAATCGATGATGCACTGGGCTACGGCGAAGAGACATTCAAGATTATAGTCTTACTCCTGTTCATGATGTCGAACTGCCGCTTCAAACGACGGCAATGGCGCCGGTGGATGACCTTTTTTGCCGAGAGTAATCAAGCTGGTTTTTTGAACGAATTGGTCCCTCGGTACTATGGGTGGTACTGCCTCTGCGCTGGGCAGACGCGGGCTTTGACGAAGAAGGTTGGCGATGGTGCGAACGATGCGAAGAAGATCCAGTCGGTCTTCCTTCGTTCGCCCGTGGAGGCTGTCAAGCTTTACGAGGCCCGGATAAGGAGTGCACAAGTGGAGGTCCCTGCTCCCAAGGGGTTCGTAGCAAATCTATTTTGCCTCTTATTTTTGACATTGCTGACCACTTCCTTCTTTCCTTGTCGCCTTTTATTCGGGCTTTATGGTGTCTTTTCCTTGCCTTTTAAATTTACGGCCTAACAATCTTGTTATAGAACAATCCGCGTTCAATACTTCCGAACCCTCGAAAAAGGCAAATACAGACCTGGACAGCATGTAAAGCCCGACGCTTCAATGGACCTATACGTCGACCGACACACTGGAGCCGACCTTACCGTGGTTCGAAAGGCGTGGGGTCTTGAATCTTTGGCTGTAAGCCCGGCCTCTCGTGTTCTCTAGAGCCATCCCTTCTGACAGACAGCCTACACTTAGATTATTACGGATGCAGAGCCCTTCCGTGCCATTTTCGAACCTGCCAACGAGGATTGTCTTTCTCCTTTGGCGGCCTACGACCTGTCGAAGCAATTCACACAACCAATTAGAGTCTTTGGTCAGTTCGGTTCCTATACTCCACTGCCTATATACCGTTGAAAATGCCCATTTTCAGAACCACGCACTTCGAAGGCTACAAACGTAGGCCGCACCGTACGGGGAACTGGTTATCCCATCATTTTCTTCATTGTCACCTTGCTGCAGCTTCTCGTCGGTTTCCCGGAACAGAACACCGAATACTTGGCCATCCTTTACGGACGCAGCTATGCGACCGTCTACACCAATATGGGAAAAGGGACTGCTCGAATGAGAGGGGGCGTTCTTTCGCTCCTTATCTTCATCGATTGGCTTCTGTACTGGGGACTCATCCGCGTACCAGTCGTTTCAGTGCTTGCTGCGAAGAAGCTCGCATTATCGACCTTCAAGACGACAATGGGGTCGACAAAAGCAGCATTGAGCGTCATGGGAAGTGGCGTCGTTTCCACCTTCCACATCGCATCCTCTCTCGAATGGAAGACCTGGATCATCATCTTAGGCGTCTGCTGGTACGCCTTGGCAGAATATTTTACCTCGCGCGCTTGAAGGGTTGTCTTGCCTTTCATTCTACTCGATTTATTGTTCCATTATTACATGTTATGCCCTCTATGCCTTCTATGCCCTCTCGTATGTCATCCTCTATTCCCTACGCCCAATATGCCGCATCTTCCTTCTTTTTTCCCAAACAACAATTTGTACTTTATTCAAGCAAAGTAGATAAGTCTACCAAGATGTACACTAGAACCACTCGCAATCTTCAGCCCTGATCATGATTTGACCTAGTTATTCACGTTCTACTTGGTTTGAATCTTGTAGATAACGAAGGCCAGCCGCCTCCGCGGCCTCTATTTGTTCCACCAAAAAGCACTCAGATGATTCCGTTTCTTGTCTCCCAGGCATCCATGAATTCAAACTCAAGTCCTTTTGGGGCAAAGCTGGCCTGGAGAGTGAAAAAATGTTAGAACATAGGTCTGAAAGCAATAAAGCCCATGGAAAATAGACTTGAAGGTTCTGGCGAAAATAAAGCTATGTCAAAACAGGTAGATAAGGAAAGGGAGGCTAGAAAGCCAAAAAATAAATATTGAGATCCGTAGATCTACCACTCCGGGAAAGCGTGTCATCCTTGTGCAGGGGCCATGCTAATCTTCTCTGTATCGTTCCAATTTTTTCGTATGTCACCCCGAAGGGGACAGAAAGTAGTGTCGAGGTTAAGATGCGGTGTGCTGCGTTTTGTATTTTGTTCAGCCCGCAGGGTAAAGCACGTGATTCATCTCAGGCAAATTTCCTGTCACTGTGTCAGTCGATTTTTGGTCGATTTACGGTCATACCCATCCTGCATCTAACAGTTAAAGCCAGATACCACCAAGTGCAAGAATACCGGGCCTTGTTAAAATGCGGGGTGAATTCTGCACACAACTTGGTGATTTCGGAGGTGCTGGAGAACGGTGACAGTGAAAGTTTGAACAATTGAACTGTCAGTACCCATGTTCGAACTTCGCGACTTCCTCCTGCATAATTCAATTTCCGGATTCTGTATCTCAACTCATGTAAGGAGAATGAAGCTGACATCAAAATCTAGTTGCAATGGTAGTATGTACAAGAAAAGAATAGGCGTACAATACAAATGAGAAAGGGATGCATCCACGGATCGAGCACTAAATGGAATGCGCACAAGCAAGCTGGAAGCGTCATGGTTAACTCGAAGAGAAACGTGAATGGCCAGAACAATCATGATGCGTCGTTAGCGGTATCAGGATGATACACAATGTTCGCCGCGCTCCTGCAAACAAATAAAAGGGAAAATCAGCAAAGCACCCAACTAGAATTACTGCTCTACTTACCGCTTCTCTACTCCCTAAACGTTCAAAAAAGGATCAATGAGCAAAGTGAATAAATCTAATAGGAAAGAATTACATCTTCCTTCCAAGCCAGCTGCGCCTTCAGCTCCGTCAACCCAAACAACAACACGATATCATAGTCGAGCGTGTAGTACGTTGCTCCCGTACCTGGCTTAGATCGAGGCGTCAGTGGCAGGTGAGAAAGGTCGACTTCAATCGTGCAGAACTTTGTATAGTTCTCTGCGCAAATTGGGATTCAGTTAGCTATAAGGTCCAACACTCGAAATGACTAACCGGTATCGACATCCTTCCACCTAGGATCAGGCACGGTCCCTCGATAGCACCACACCGAAAACGAGGCACTTTTAAACTGATTCCTGGATTCAGATTCCCGGAAGTACGACTTCTTAAACTCCTTCGTCTCCGAAACTTGGGTATACTAAACACAACGCCGCCCAAAGTCGATCAGTTAGCCAATCAAGCGCAATCTCAAACCAGCACAATAACCTGGCACAAATCAACGCACCTTGGGCAAAATCACATCAAACGAATCACAAATACGTATGTTCCCAGACACCGAGATAAACGTCTTCGTCACACGCAACTGGTGATCAGGCTGCGCAATGTCGAACGGTATATGACAAAAGTTGCCATAGGTGACCTTGGAGACACGAGTTCGCACGAAGTGGTCCAGGTAGAACGATATCGCGCCTTCAGAAACAGCCCTGTTGCTGAATAGTGCGAATGAGAACAATGTCGGTGAAATAGATGGTGTAATAACAGGTAGCAGGCTCACAAACGATTGTCCGGGCGTAGGACGTTCATTTGGAATTTGGCGAGCGCGTCATGCACCTCTTTGTAGAGCCATTCGCTTGCTGCGAACTCTCCAACGAGGACAACGTGCTGAGGCACCGTTAGGAACACGTCGAAATGAGAAAAATGACAATGCACACCGAAATAGGCTTGTGGGCGGTCTTCAGCTGATCTAACACCGCTTTCACGATACAATCGACAGAGGGCTCAAAGAACTTGGCAACGTCAGATCTGTATTTCTCCATGAGACATTGATTAAGTGGGAAGGTGGAGCAGGGACACACCCTAAGAGCTTCAGCTGACCAAACCTAATGTTGTAGTCGGGGTCGTTATCTCTAGCAGATCCAAATTTCACATATTGAGGCTCCTCTGCATTTCTGAACCGTAGCTTGGTCGATTCTTCGAAACAGCGAACAATATGGCTAATGTCGTCCGCAAAAGGCGAGTCGGCAAGGAAGTCTATGTAGTACAAATGTCAAAAAAAAGGATGGCTGTTGCCTTCTAAGAATACTCACTGTCTAGGAAGAGCCGAGCACGAATGCCAACGAAAACAGATCCATGGAAATGACCTACAACGATCTGGTCAGATTAAAGCCACGAAAAGTCAATCAAACATACATTGTGGCGCAGCATCTTCTTCAAAAGCGTCCTTCTCAGCCTGCGTGCTTTTGCTGTAAAAGCTCATATCGATCGTTCCTGCCCCAGCATCAACAATCACAACTCCCTCTCCATTCTATGAAGATAACATGAGTTCTGAGGTATATCGGAGAAATAAAATTTTGCCCGAACTTTCATCGCACCAGCCGGCAGACCATTTTGGATAGAAAAATGTAGACTGGCCTCTCCTTCCGTCACGAACGATAAACGCGCATGGCCGCTGTCGTTGTCCGGAATAAGCCCAGCTAAAACCGCAGCCCTGCGCATTTCGCTCTGCTGGGTACCCTCCCATCCGTTAGGATGAGAAAGAACAAATTCGATCTGGTCCTTGACGGACGCCCAGACGGCGGGACCGTTGGCGTTACCTTGTATGTCGCTGGAAGCACATTCGAACATATATTTGAGGAAGTCCGCGAAGACTTCCACGACGGTCTTGTTTAGCGGTAGTGGGGGAATCACGTTCGAAAGGTGCTTTCCTGCCAGTGCGCCAACCTTGGACCGCAGGTGCAATTTGAACCTTTGTGCGTCAAGATAAGTTTGAGATGCAGATTCAGTTGAGAATGAGTGGCACATACCATTCCGCCTTGATCCACTGTTCCTCCTCTGCCATTTCGTAGATCCCCTCCCTCATAGCTTCAGCTCCAACCGCCCGCACCTTGCCTAGCCGATCATAATAGATGATAGTGGGGATCCTCGATGCGGCGCTGTTGGGTTCGTGGCCTGGAAACCTGCCACGATGGTCAGAAAGGAAGTTAAGTTTCGTAGGTGCTAAACAAACCTTGTTACGCCTTTGATTTCAGGTACTTGGCCAGGATCCAAGACACTCACGCTCGAGTTAGGAGCAGAAGCACTTCGAGCGAAGAACACGGGGCTAACCTGTATGAAATACCACTGTACGTTGTCCCAACATCGAAGGCCAGCACCAACTTTCGTCGTGGTCCGCGATATGCTGCGCGCGCGGCCATTTCGCAGGATAGACTGTGGTAGGAAGAGGAAACTTGACATCTCAGAAGGATGTCCTATATTTATGTGAACGGCGACAAAGACAGGTACGGAACAACATTGCGGGAGGAATACCGTGACCAGCGCTTATTGGAAGTAGAGTTCCGTGAGTACAACTTGTAAACCTGTGTTGGAAATTCGTGTTATTTAGGAAGAAAGGAAGGAAGTATAACATACCGACGTGGTCCCTCACTGGCATTGGACCAACCAGTCACCATACAAGTTCAAAATTTCAATGCTTGTGTTGGGCAGGCGGCAGTGGGAGTGTCCCCGCCGACTCCCCGGTCGGCCTGCCTGACTACCGTGAAACTTGCTTAGGCAATCAGGGTTACATAAGGGCAAAAATTGGTCGCTTGCCGGCGGTCGCTGGGCGGTCCATGATGATTTTCGCCAAGGTTCTGTTGGAGTATAAGAAGGCAAGGTATCACATAAGGGTGCTACGACATGGTGGTAAGAGATGAAGCATCGATGAAGAAGGAAATCTAACGACGAGAGTCTAATGACAACACGTGTAAATACCCGAATCGGGAACTCCAACTCGGATGACAGAACCTATATTCTATCTACCACATCTTTTTTTCCTTTTCTTTGGAAGTCTATATCTACGGTTTAAAGGATTGCATTGTAGCTGGATCGACGCAGTGGATGTCGATCTTCGACGATTTCGCGTTTTTGATGATTATGGATTGCCAAGAACAAAACCTATCTTCTTCTCCCATGACGTGCTTTGGCAACGTACGGCCATTATCTTCGCGCCATCGGATTCAAGCTCCTTGTCCTTCCTTCCTGCAGGTTTTTGTCCCTGATGCTATTTCGAAAGGCTCCAGCTTCAAGCTAAACTTACGCTTATCTCTAGAACCACGAGGATTTGCCATATGATGAAGTGCTGGGCAGAAACTCTTGCGATAGAATTATATTCAAGTTTGTGTCTTCGATGATGATCATGACTGATCGTCGTCTGGTTCTCGCCCTTTCAGGACTTTGTGTGCTTTCTTTACATGTGCTTGTGACCTATTCCTTACGCTCGATAACGCAATTCTAGGTGACGATTTCGCCCAGTAAACCTAATCACAGTTCGAAATCTAATAACCCGGTGCCACTTGTGATCTTCTCGCCACTAGGGCTCGTTTGCCTATCCTGGGCTTCTTGCAGCAATGCCACCTCTTCCAACAATTCGTCTCTTCAGTTTCTCTTCCCGTGGCTATGGACTGTAATTGTGGAAGCCGCCGTTTCGCGTGGATCATGTTTCCTTATCTATGGGTTCCGTTAACCGACCACATCTAAATTTCCTCCCAGTTCAGTATCGTGACATTTGCGAAACATGTGTACCACCTTTAGTAGGCCGAAGAGCTGCCGCGCGAGCTCTCTGATCCATCGCGTCGCAAAGATATAAATGGCGCGTTGTCTCGCTTTCTCGAGTGTTCAATCCCGGTACCCCAACCTCCTGGAGCCTTAGAAAGTTCACCATGCGTTTCTTCATCGCTGCTTTCGCCACCCTTGCTATCCTTGCCGCGCCAGTGCTGGCTGCTCCCAATCCTTTGCGCTCTGTTGAGACCTTCAGCGGAAATACAAGCGGTAAATACATCGTCAAATTCAAGCAAGGTGTTTCTCGGAAAGCATGGATCAAGAAACTGGGTCTGGCTCAAGCCGTCGACTGGGACCACCTCAACAGTTTGGCCAGTGCGTTCTTGTCCATCGTTATCATTATTTGACGGAAACAAAGTACTTATGACCACAATATGACCATCAACAGGTAATCTCGACACTAACGCTCTCAACACTCTCAGAGCGTCGCCCGATGTGGAGTTCATTTCCCAAGATGGTATTATGCATACCATGGCTACACAGTCAGTAACCGTTATGAGTGAAGAGCCCTAGTTTGTTTTGATAACACAACACAGAGAGGATGCAACCTGGGGTCTCCAAAGAATCAGTACTGTGGATAAGATTGCTGACCCCAATGCTCCGTTCGTGTATTTTTTCCCCTTCTTCAAACCGGCATAATTTATTGCCTTCTTTAGAATCCAGAGCTTCACCTACACATATGACGACAGCGCCGGGGAAGGCGTGGATATTTACATCGTCGGTATGTCCTCTTTTCCATTGAGATTACTTCTAGGTCACGTCGAGCTCATGACCATCTGATTGGTCCAGATACCGGTGAGTTCCTGAACCTTGAAGGGTCCACTGAATATTATTCTGACTCGACTCCTTAATGAAGGTGTCTTTGTCAACCACGTAAGTCTTCACCAATAAACATCAGTTTCATCGTATGAACTTAACATCATATATAGACTCAATTCGGTGGACGTGCTACCTTCGGTCTAGCAGTTGGCATCTACGCGTATGTGTCGTAGACCACCTTGTCGCATTTCTGCACGCGATATCTGACATTCTCCAAGACAAGCCGATGGTAATGGTCATGGTACCCATTGCGCGTATGTATTTTAACTATCCCTTTTGGTGGGGGTTGAAAATCCGTTTTGACACAGGGGTACCGCTGCTGGAATAACCTTCGGAGTAGCAAAGGTAAATTCTGTACATATATCACGGTGGGCTTTGGGTCCTAACAATGACGGCTGCAGAAAGCCAGCATCATTGCCGTTAAAGTTCTCAGCGATGCAGGGTATGTCTCCCGTACACTATCTCCGAGTGTGGCATACCTGACCGGATTGCAGATCTGGCAGCGTTTCCGATATGTACGATGCACGTTCCTTAGACGGCGGATGAGTTTACATCTGGAAATTTAGCATAACCGGCCTTAACTGGGTTATCTCTCAATCTCAAGCGTCTGGAAGACCGTCTATCGTTTCGATGTCTCTTGGCGGAAGTACTAGCACACCACTGGATAACGCCGTTGCCTCGGTGTGTAACAACATTGCACGCAGTATCCATTCCCTCACCTTAAAATTTGAAGCTTACCAGTGCCGGCATCCACGTCGCGGTGAGCCTTGTATAAACATCAGCTCATATGTTAATCTTACCCCTTGCAAGGTTGCTGCTGGTAATTCCAATCTTGATGCCAGCACCAGTTCACCTGCACGGGCACCTAGCGCCGTAACTGTCGGTGCATCCACAATTGCAGATGCGCGTGCATCCTTCTCCAACTTCGGTCCTATCGTCGACGTTTTTGCACCAGGACTCAACGTTCTTAGCTCCTGGATTGGTAGCGACACCGTTAGTCTTCACGTTGTCTCCACCCTGAGTGTATTCTAATGTGATTTCCTTCTATATCCAGGCTACTAACACCATATCTGGCACGTCCATGGTAAGAGGACCTCATTTTCGAACCCGATATCCGGTCTTGATTTTTCCAAGGCCACTCCCCATGTCGCTGGGCTCATCGCATACCTCATCGGTAAAGAAGGAAATTTATCTCCGGCTGATATATCTACGAAACTACAGGCATACAGCGTGAAGGGTGCACTGACGGGTCTTTGTGAGTGCAAACCCTGTTCACATTTCGCGTCAGTAATAGTGGTTTCTTTAGCATCCACCACAGTCAACGATTTAGCGCACAATGCCCCATGAAATGAAAGAAAGTCGATAGAAAGGTTATAATCTTCAGCCTTTCGTGAATTTTTTATGCAATACAATCCCTATTTCTCCGTTATTATTGTTGCCAGTACCTTAACGGCCGTGGTTTGAAAACCTTGGTAACGTTGGTCGCATGTCGATCGAGGTAAGTCGAATCACAAATCTGGGTCGTACACAATCTTTGTAGGTCCTCTAGAGGAATGGTTCGTCAATTTATTATTTGTATCTCCAGCACAGACACTCGCCTTTTCTCAACCCCCTAACAATAATTGTAAGCTAAGAGATATACTACAAATGTAATTGCTCACCTTATCCATCCAGGCAACTTGGGCTTGCATCTCCGTCAATCCAAACTTTATGACGATATCATAGAACACTTGATAAAATACTCGTCCATTATGATTTGTCTGTCTTTCTAAGGGCAAGTGGGAAAGGTCAGTGACAATGGAACACACAGGCGTGTAATTTGCTATGGGACATTGGTCGACATTTAGACTTTGGAGATTAAGTCATTAAAATGAACAAACCTGTGTCGACGTCTTTCCATCGCGGTTTTTCAATATCTCCTCTGTAGCACCATATATTTGCTGGAACATTTCTAAAATTGGACTTTTTATCCGACTCTTCAGACAAGGGGTAGCGAAACTCTTTATCTTCGGACACTTGGGTATTCTAAAGCACAGAAGTTTTGGGTTAATCTGACCAAAAATAGGAGTAGTTCATGGCGCTTGCCTTTGGAAGGATGACTCCGAAATAACCATCTATCATGACATCTCCAGAACTGAAGAAAATTCTTTTGGTTGACCTGCGTCGATGATCTCTTTCGTTCTCATCGTAGTCGATTGCACAAAAACTTCCATATGTAAACTTTGATACGCGAGTGCGTACAAAATGGTCCAGATAGAACGAAATGGCCCCATCAGAGACCGCTTTATTTCTGGCCATTTTTGTGAACACTTCATAATATCAATCGGATACGATATTGGACTCACATATGGTTTTCGGGCCTGAGTACCCTAAGATCATACTTCTCCAGCAGTTCGCGTACACCACCAAATAGCCAATCGCTGGCTGCAAATCCCCCGACGAGTATGACATGCTATAGGTAATTTTTGGTTAGGTCTCTGCTTGACAGTAATAAAAGAACACAACTAAACCGATATTTTGTGAGGAGAAGTCTTTCTCTGGTCTAAAACCGCATTCACGATACAAGAAATCGAGGGCTGGAAGAACTTTGCAACATCGGATCTACAAAGAACAGTTCAGTTTGACTGAGAACTACTTCAAGTTGTGTATCGCATTCCTCACCCTGCTAACTTAAGTTGTCCGAAGCGGATGTTGCAATGCGGGTCATTATCCCGAGTGGATCCAAATTTAATGTATTGAGGGTCTTCAGCATTCCTAAACCTGATCTTGGTCGTTTTATCGAAGCACCCCACAATGTCGTCGAGGTCATCAATAAAAGTAGATTCAGAGAGAAAATCTATTCAAAAATTAGCTCATAAATTGCGATTGAGCAAGAAACAAACTCGATAGAAATATTCTTGCATGGATACTAACAAAAACAGAACCATGAAAATGACCTAATAATCAACATATCAGTCGCGAATTTAAGAATGATGAATTAACTGGGAGTCACATTGAGGGGCTGCGATTTCTTCGTACGTGTGTTCTTTGGATCCTCTGTAGCTGCTGATATCAATCGTTCCTCCACCTGCATCGGCAATGACAACACCTTCTCCTTGCTGTCGATTATTAGTTGACCTCAGTTTTCTTTACGTTGAAGTTGGAAGCACCTACCTTCATGATGGAAGCCAAAATGCCATTTTCGATAGCAAAATGTAAACTAGCCTCTCCTTCTGTCACAAAGGACAAACGACTATGGCCATTCGGCCTATCGGGGATGAGCCCTGCTAGCACTGCCGCCCTACGCATTTGGCTCTGTTCCTTGCCTTCCCAGCCATTTGGATGCGAGAGCACAAAGTCAATGTCTTTCTCGACTGATTTCCATAAAACGTCGCCGTTTGGATAGGTATCTTGGATGTAGCTTGAAGCACATTGTAGGAGATAACGCAGAAAATCGGCGAAGACCTGAATAACGGTCTTCTTGTGCGGTAAAGGAGGGATCTTGCTGGTAATGTTTACACCTGCCCCGAACTTGGAACGAAGGTGTAGCTTAAACCTAGGGGAGGAAATAAGCCTAAGAATTACGGATATTGGGGATATACTTAACATTCGGCTTTGTACCATTCACCTTCCTCGGCTTCGTCAAAGATACCCTCCCGTGTTGCTTCTGCCCCTACCGCACGGACCTGGCCTGCTTTATCATAGTAAATGATGGTGGGTATCTTGGAAGCGCCACTGATAACTTCTTGGGCAGGATATCTTTTCCGCTGGTCATTCCGCAACGCTAAAATAGAGCCTCATCAGACCACTTACCGAGTCACCCCTTTGATTGCTGGCGTTTGACCAGGATCAAGAAAACTAGAACAATTGTTCGTTATGCAGTATGCCTTTCAAGCAGTATCGAGAACTCGCCTGTACGAAATTCCACTATATGTTGTACCGATATCAAATGCCAAAACTAGCTTGCGACGAGAACCCGTGTAAACTTTGCGAGACGACATGGAGGTAAGGATCAAGAAACTAGGATCCGCATACTCGCGTGCATCATGTCCTTATCTGATTCTTGTCATCGAATCCTGACTTATCACTTATATAGTAACCATAACAGGCAAACCTGGAGAGAATAAGAGTCAAATCAATCATCATGGACAATAAAACGTATTCTTCTAGAAAAGTGGATTCTGAACTCAATCCAAGCTAAATAAGCGCCCGTGATCTGACCATCTTCCCGTCCATATAGGATCCGACAAACGAGCCCATGTTACTTTGAGATGAAGCGTTCGTTTCAAGGTCTCGATAAAACTCTCCCAGCCACCACTCTCATCCTTGAGAATAAAATAGCAAGATAGATCCTGTGAAACCCAGAAAACGTGGATAGCCGCGAGGTAGCGGGTACCGTAAGAAGTGCAGCCTCGTTGGAAACATGCGGAGTTCATTATTGGTTTGAAGCAATCGAGTTTGTGATTGAGCTATAATGTTCTTCAGAGTCGGAATCCTTTTGATGGCCAGGGCAAATCCAACGGCGAAATGTCGAGATCCTTTACTTCAAAGACGATTTTTACTGCCTGCGCCGAATCGCGAATAGCTACGGCGGAGTTTAAGTCACTAGCGATGATGCTTTGATAGAAACTTACGGTTGGATTGCGATATATACAAGAGAGTGTTCATATCCTTGATCGCCCATCTAAAGTCCTTTAAGGAAGACTTGAAGGCAGGTGCCCACTTCTCCAAAACGCGTGATGCGGATGTGCAAAGTTTGTGCTTTGGATGACCTGGGGGGTACCAGGAGCTTAATCGGTGCATGATTTGATGAAGGCCTGAGATCTATAAAGTAGATCTGCGAATTAATGATCCTTCGGCAATAGGGGACGGCGAGTACGGTCAACTCACATAAATATCCGTTGCCTGGCTGATATCGAGTGTTGCAATAGAAGAACCAACAGTAGAAGCTTTGCGATTCCAACACAGTTTCAGTCGATTCTTCGAACTCGAAGGTATCGACATATCGAAGACTTCCGGAATGTAAGGAATCAATCTTTGCTTTAATTGCGTCAGAGTGGTGGCGAGCATGGAATTGGGCCAATCTTGAAACTCTCGCTGTTCGAGTTCTGATATGCCCGGGGTATTGAACTCAATATAGATCGCTTGCATGTGTCGAAGTTCTTCAGAGTCGGCGTGGCGAGATTTGCTGTGTATGTCACTTCGAGACGCGGCAAACAAGTTAAGTTGGTCCCTCATATCGGCGGACAGTGGCTCAGTGACGAAAAATTCGCAAATTTGAAGAAGAGGCGCGACAGTGAAACCACTGGCCGTCTCTGTCAGTGCACTTATATCCTCAATGCTCGGTAGGTTGATGTTGAGATGGGTGATAAGCGGAGTTTGCCACAGGAGGTCGACCAGTTGTCCGCTAGTCCTTTCTCGGGATCGTACGAACAACCTCTTCAATTTGGACGAGGACTGGGATCGCGAGATCATGGAAGATATCGAAAACAGGGAAATCTCAACATCCGACACTAGTTGAAACTCTTCCAGACTTGGAACGACAATGGAATTGAGGAAGGATCGGGACGGTGTCCGCGGTTGGAACCGAATCTTCATTACAACCAACTGCGGTAACACATTCATTGGCCACGAAATTCCTTTAGACTCAAGACCGAGGATTGTGAGGCTAGTTAAAGTCGGAGAGGATAGAATGCCGTGACCCGTTTGGGTCCTCGTTCGTTGTGCAGAAGGAAGGAGGAATCGAGCTTGCGTAGGTCCATATATCGCAACTTTCTGAAGCCGCGGAGCGTCTTGCAAAAATTCAAAGACAGAATCAGTATACGTCGCTACCCGCCCATGGTAGCGAGTGTGGACGACAATTGCCTGCAGACCTGGCAACTTCCCCTTCAGCCCCCCGAAAAAAAGAAGTGCTGGAAGTGGAAGTTCGATTCTGACCTGGCGCCACCTTGGGGAATGTGGAAAGAGGAGGTCGAAGATAGGATGAGGGACGCTAAATAGTAGAGAACTGTGGAGGTAGACGTCCACTGGGGCATTGTGCGACCTTTTCAGCACTTCCGCTAGCAACGAAAGGAACTTCGGCTCCCTCGTCTTTTTGTCGCCCAAGTCAATCGTAGGCAGTCGGCTCCATAGGCTAGAAAGAGAAAGCGCCGTTCTTCGCCAAAGGTGGGATACTTGGCATAAGGTCCAAGGAAGACTGCTTGTGGGATATGGCTTGTAGTTCTCCCGGGTCTCATCCGGAACGTTTCGCGATGAAGCCACGAGAATCAATTCCAGGATCTCAACTGGGATATTGTTTATAGGTGATGATATGACTTGATGTGTGACCATATCATGGGCGGCACTGCTAGGTTTAGGACGGAGGATGTGATGAAAGAGGCTTTCATGTATCATTCCCTCGACTCGCGAAGTTGGGTCCTGGGATTCGGACGCGGTACCGCCTATGGGCTGGATCTTTTCCTCTGTTGGTGCAAAGCTGGCGGAAAGCTGGTGCGGCAAAGACGAGTTCTGGTTTCCTGGTTTATCCACCAGAGATTCTTCCTTTCCGGAGGGTTCCTTGGCCTGTCCGGACCTCATTTGCTTCTAGTTCCACCAACTAATCTATAGCAAATGGATTACAAATTCAGAACTTTCAAACCCTTTGAGAGTTAAGAATACCTTTACTT
The DNA here is from genome assembly GCA_023014335.1 of Galerina marginata. NCBI lineage: Eukaryota > Fungi > Basidiomycota > Agaricomycetes > Agaricales > Galerinaceae > Galerina > Galerina marginata. The sequence continues at coordinate 781,529 of JAECYW010000022.1, forward strand.
GAGTGTGCTGCGAAATGCTAAAAAGTGCTCCTCGAGGAGTCGTTGTCGTCGTCGTCTTGTAGTAGAGACTTCCCAGACCGAGGCTGTTCAGCTATCACAGGTATGACACTGACAGATCCGTGTCAATATGACTCGAAAACCACCAGAATTATGTGTTTCGTTCATCGCATTGACAAATAACATTGGCACAATTCTGCGAGGAGTGGCAAACGATGTATGATTCAAGTTCAAGTTGAACGAGAGGTCGACCCGTACGTGTGAATCAACGGATCGGAATGATGGCATCAGAAAATTGCCTTTCTGGGGAGCTAATTCATCGCTTGCACAGGCGCCAACATTCGCAATTGAGCAAAAAGGTTGATATTTCAGAGAAAAGACTAGAAAAGATCGCGTAGGAGTCTTTTAAATCCTAAGTTGCTGTTGGAAATCATAAACAAACGGGGAAAGCAAGGACATTTGTCAAGATGACCCAAAATCGAAAATACCGTGACATTCAGAGGGAAGGATTACATTACTAGTGTCGGCCTGAGTTGCTTGTCAGAGCGTGTATATTTTAGTACTAAAACGCCTAGAGGTGCATTATTTGCGAAGATTGTTCATCATACATTGATAATCTGCGAGGTGAACAAGCACTTCAAGACTCTGCACCTGTTTGTCCCTTTCTTGACGTCGCATCGTACTCTGCGATTGTTAACAGCTTCCTAGACAAAGATGTTGGCCGCCGTACTGAACTGAAATTAATTTGATAAACAGACAGGTGAGTTTTGGGGCCACGGAGAACATCTCATACAGTGAGACGACCGCAATCCTGGAGACATTACAGTAAGCGTCAGCAAAGTATAGAAGGAATTTACGAACGTACGATAGTTCTTCGAAGGATATAAGAGGGCACGCCTTACTCACTATCCAATAAGCATTTTTGTAGTTAACGGCCCGGTGAAAGTCGCGGGCGACTTCACCAAGTCCCAGTCACATCTCGAAGTGCCCAGCAATCGTCCTTCAGCGTCAAAGGCGGATCATTCGGGTTAGGTACGGGCCAAAATATCGTCTGGCGAGGTCATCGTCGTCGGACCTAGATGTTCGAGAGGGAGAGTCCCCTCAAGCACATTTGCTAGCCTTCCAGAGGAAGCGACGTCGGAGTATATATATAGAGCCCCGAGAGCAAAATCAGGGATCGGACGGAACAAAAGATCGCCCCGGAACCATGTGAGCTTGAGGTGATCACCAGGTTCGGGCAGCTGGAGCAGTCGACCTGTCGAGCTGCCATTATAGTGAGGTGGTACCAGGGAGAAATTGAAGTGTTGAATATTACACTTGGGAGGATAGATTATCCTCTCGAATCTTGAAAAGTTTTGAGAGAATGGTCCACTTTGAACGCCCAACCTCGATCGGGGCACTGCTCGCTAGGATAACGGAGGACGCGATTATAAAGCTTCCTGTTGGTCTTTCGAGGTACAGTGGATTAATTGGGGCAATTTCGAACATATCAAAGGTGGTGTCAAGATTGACGTTCAATGAAGCAAAGGAGGAGGGTCCTATGAGACAAAATCGGCTTTTGCTGTTTTCCAGGTACGGCGTAATGTCATGATTTGCCTCGACCTGCAGTTTTTGCTCGGTCTGTGCTTGATCAACATTGATGGTAGGCAGTTGTCTCCCTAGTGTCGACCTGGATATGGTTGCATCTCTCCACAGCCCACAGACCTGAGATACATACTTCCCAAGGAACTTGGAACGGGGACATCCTGAGGAAGATATAATCTTCAAATTTGGGCGAAAGTCTTTGAACCGATATGGCAGACGGCAGGCACCAGCTACTCCGCTTGTTCGGAAACGAATTGGGGTGGATGAGTTATCAAGGGTTCAAAAGATTCCGGGGTACGTTCTATGATAATGGTTAATGGACTCCACTGGCTTGCGAAACTTGAAAGCTCTGAAGGAAGATTAGGCTTCTTCATGTCGCCCATTTTCGACTCGGATGACGACCAACTTCTAGATTTACTCTGCGCAGAAACTCTTCCCAACGCCGTTGAAAGCTGTAAGTTAGCGACCAGAAATATGTCCGTTTTGCCATCAATGTGAGTAAAAACGCACTCACTGGCTCGTCGTTGAGGGAAAGGACTGGAGCAGACTCGGAGAAATTAAGGACTATGGCCGTGGGTAAGGTTGGTTGTGCCCGATCAGATGACAATCATCTGAATCTCCGCCAGTTGATTCACCTGTTCACTTTTCAGCAGCGACACCTCCACCTCCCTTCACAATGATCTCTACAGGCCGAGCGACCAAAAGAGTCTTCGAGTGTTTGGTTTAACCAAGTAAGTCCGCCCTAGATAGCCTCAGTCGAGCATGAGTGGAGGTATATATGTATTATCAAGTTCACAGAGGGTGCAATAATTTCATAAGTATGTTGATTCTTGGACGGACATTTAAGTATTAATAAACTGTCACACCCTCAGGGAATGGCGAGAGGGACTTTCCGACTCTGTCGAAGGCCCTGTATTAAAGTCGTCTGACGACGGCCATGCATACTCGAGTATCCTTTTCCACCATCCAACGTACCGCCACTGACCTCCTCGCACCTAATGGCCGTTGTGACGCTTCCACTCCAGTCATACCTGGGCTGGAAAGGTAAAACTTATTTATCGTGTTTCTACCTTGTACTGATGGATATATCCTCCAGTGTCTCTATCGATCTTACAAGTTGTGGCCATATCGTCAGCGGTCTACCGCCTTGTACATCGTTTTCGTATCCGAAAAACCTGGTGGGATGATTACACAGTCCTCGTTGCATTGGTCTTGGACATCGCCTACTGGCCACTCTTTTTTGTTCAATTTCCCGACAGAAGTAGGTACACACATTTCTAGGGCGGCAGATCCTGGTTGAATTTTTTAGTTCATAGCAAAAACCTCACAGGGGACCGGAGAATTTTGAATTCGTACTGGATCGCACTCTTACCATATAGTATCATCGTTTGGTATGCGATGCCGACTTTCATTCCCTTATCCAGCTGATCATCTTGGTATTAAACCAGGACTACCAGGGTCTCCCTCTCCCTTTCGCTAGCAAGGATATTTCCCTGGAAACATCCTGCACGCCTGTGGTCCTTCATTCTAGCTGCCATTATGGTCCTTTCGTGTATCGCTTGCGTTCTTATCTCGACGGTATCTTGCAAACAGCCGTCGCGTTTGATTGTCTTGGGCGAACCCAGAAAATGTATATTGGGAATTGGAGGATTTCCGGTTCAAAACATCTTTGTCTTTGCAAGTGCGTATAAAATTGCAATTCACAGGTGCGCTAATTCCTAACTCACCTCTATAGATGATTTAATAAGCGACATTTTACTCATTATTTCACCGCTCATTTTATTCTGGCGTCTGAAGCTCCCTCGTCAAGAGCGCCGTCTCATTTTGGTCGTGTTCTGTGGAAGCATTTTGACGCTGCTATTCGTGATCGCCTTCGCGACAATTGCTCTGAACAAAAAAATATCGCTGGGACAAGATTTTTCGATTTTAATGGCAGGGCTATTCCATATCGAGGTGCGGCCTTTTCTTTCTCTCGGCAACGCTGTCCATGGAGTTGAAGTGTAGCTTTAGGTCGCCATTTCGCTTTTTGTGTGCAACCTTACCGTTGTCTCGACGTCTTCATATCGAGCCCTCTTCAGACGTCATAATCAAGATAGGCCGGTGACTGAGTGCACGTGTGCCACTACGGAGGCAGCATCAGAATCGCAAGAGCGTTCGCAGCAATGTACTTGTCCTTCTGGCCAGGCCCCGACTCCTTTGACTCTCACCGAAATCTCGAGCTTCCCATCTTTCCCTCCTGAAAACACTTCTGATCGTTCCGATTGTCCTCATGACATCACTTCCCAATCCTTAGCGTCGGTACCGCCCGCGGTACCTTGAGAGGTAGAAAATGGAATGGATTATGTCCAGAGCACGCCCACGATGCAGCTGAATGATCGAGGAGCAATTTCAATGCACAGGAATACGCAAGTGATTGGTCATGGGTAAAAATCAAGTTATGCATGGGATGAAATTTCATGGGGGCAATATGTGGCCGAATGAAGGACGAAGGAACCCAAAATTGTGCTGAATTTGAGTCTGGTGGGAAACATGGACGTCTTGGGGCGGAGTGGTCGAAGATGACAATGCTGAACATAATACTAGATCCGTCACGCCATAAATCAAATCATTAGGTCAAAAAAGAAAGTGCGAGGATTGTCGACTGTAGCCGCATGGCTTCTGCACGACGTACGGTCGAAATTCCAAGTTCGAGAGCCAACAACGGGTTGCCATCGAAAAGATAAAATTTTTGTGCAAGGGTAGAGGTTTTGGTTAAGAAGGATGATCATCGATCATCTCTTAAGTATGCACTGCAGATTCCGAGTGCCTCGGTCCTTAATTTAAAGCTGGATGCTAAATTTGCGCATTGAATGGCAAAAGTGGTCGCCAGAACTGGGTATATTCTAGCACAGGTAAAGGCCTAGGAACCAGTGAATTATTTGCGAGGGTGGTCCTTTATCCACCTATTTACTACTTGCGGAAGAGGACAAGCAGTCGATTGTCCCTTCCCCGATGTCGAATCGTACATCTGTTTGCAACATTCATAGAGGTTTCTCATATGCATTTCGCACTTTTCTGGAGAGTATGTGTTCTTGTTCATACATGACTGCAAAGAGCAGGCTAAAAGACAGTAAAAACCTGGTTAATATCTTCATTTACGACGCTTACCTTCTGCCTGACACGGGGGTTCCTGGAGAGTTTGGTCTCATTAGCGGTGAAGAAAGGAAGAAACAATAAAATAAGTAGATCGCACTTGCTTGGGCATTTTATGTGTGGTTATGAATTTAATCCTTCGAAAATTGTGGGGCGTTGAGAGTTGGTTGAGAGTTCAAGGTAGAAATGACGATGACGACAGGGGTGATGGCTGTGTCGTCTAATTTGGTAGCTTTGGCTGTGTTTAGAATGACGGTGATCGCGGTTCAGAAAACTCTCAGCTGCTTCAAGTCCAACTTGAACCTGTCCTCTTCCTTGACATATCTTTCTCGCAGGCTGCAGCTCTGAGCTCGTAGACATTGTTTCGCTTAGGAGTTGAATATGCCTCTGAAGCTTGTTTTTCAAGCTTGATTTCGATGGACCAACCACCACTTGCAAGCGTAATGCGCAGCCCTCTGATCCTATGTGTCAGGTTAAAATTATTGTGATAAACCTCCGTGGATCTTCATCCGTTCCGTCCTCATTGAAATAATGAAGGCCAGAGCAGACTTTTCGTCCGATGAGGCCTACTCGGAGGAGATTTTCCTAGGTGTGCTATCTGTATTTTCTTTGACAAGACAACTAAAATAACTTAAACAGCAGCAGTGAAATACCATGCGCTTTATACCGTCAAATTTAACCCGAGTTTGCCCTCTCGGCGATCTTGGTCTTGGGATCTACTCAGCAGCCTCAGCACGAATAGAGATCGAAATTCTCGGGTTCGCGTTTCCTTGACGTTTCCTGGCACGTGCCGCAAATGCAGCAGCTATTTTTGAGATCAGCACCCAAGGCTATGTCGGAGCGGATAGAAGAATACATTCCTTTGCGGCGATGGCGATGCCGCCTGGCGCAAAATCCTTGGAGTGCGGATTCTGTTGCTTTCGTTGCGTTTCTCCCGCTCATCCATCAACATTTTTCTCATTCGTACTTAGCAGGCCATGTCCGCCATCAGCTCTCAGGCAGGGCCTTCAGTTACAGGCGTGGTCTCGGCTGCTTTTACACCCTCTTCCGCCCACTTCAGTTCCTCTGCTTTTACGCCTTCCTCTATTTTCACAGTTTCCACCACTTTTCGACCTTCTTCGAGCAGGCCTTTGAGCTCAGCCGTCAGAACAGGCCAACGTTTTTCTTCCAGCACAGTAGCACTTTCTACTTCGTCGCCACTCCCTTCGCAATCTGTCATCCTCGCGGCAGGAGTTCAAGCTTCGAAGTCGAATTCGGGTCTCAATGCAGGCGAAATTGCTGCGATCGCTGCATGCTCCCTGATCATTTTACTAGGTCTCATAATGTGCATTCTTTTCTTTTTCTTCCGTCGTCGCCAACACCGCCAATCAGGATATCATGATGCCCCTCCACCCCGAGCCATAGGATCGATGGAAAAATATAGAGAAGACGGCTCTCAATACGCGCCTCAACGTTCGTCATACTTTGGTCACCGAAAATCCTCGTCGTCTGAAACCCGAGGAACCGCGCCATTGCTCATGTTCCACAGTCGCACCAACTCCGATGACGACAGAGAGGCTCAGACTTACCATGAGCGGCCTATGTCGCCGTTTATCAATGGAGACGACGAAATGGTAAACATCCGACCAAGAAGCGCGGTTTCTTACGGCAATACAGCTCCTTTTGCGCAGTCCCAGGAGAATAATTTGGATTCTGTTTCATTGCTCCCCTCTACCCAACCAACATTGCGACCAACATCACTTCCTCCTTTGGTCATTCCGGACCAAGCCCCACTTCCTTTACCCGTTCCAGAGCAAGCACCACCTTCTCGTCGGCCTTCAAGGGGTAAGCAATCCGTTCGCAACTCCCGTCGTGCTTCCAACGTGGTCGATGCTGGGTACGACTCCGACGATTCTGCGTCACTGTATTCTCAAGCTTCGGCCTCTACACTGGTGCCTTCCTCCAAGTCACTTTCAGCAACCTGGCAGTCCGTGAATGAACCATTCCTTCATCGGCCTTTACCTCCTACAACTGTGCCACTACCCTCAATTCCGCAGTCACCGCCAAATATCGGAGCGGGCCCAGAGTTTGATCAACGAACACCAATCAAACACTTACTACCACCTGGGCTGCGCCAGGAAGAAGAGCAGGCTGAATTACAGAGAGAACACACCGCCTTCGTCGCCCAGCTGCTTCAATCGCGCCAGAGGAACTCGCGCAATCCTCTTCCGCCCACCCGGTCGTCGAGCACCGTCTCGCACATAGAACGCAAGGACTCTATCAAGCCCGTTTTCCCCTTGTCTGAAGCAGATAATTCACGGTCACGAAGTCGGCGTGGAAGGCTCACGAGAGATATACCGCCTGCTATGCCACCCTCATGAAATCCTGCTTTCGATTCGTTTTGGCATTTTGCTCTGATTACGACTTACTTTCATGGACTGTCATGCACACTTTCGTTCTTTCATTAAATTATTCCATCTGTATCATTTACTTTCTTTGCATTGCACCGTTACTACGGACAAGGAGCTGTGGACTTTGTTGTGCCAATCCAGATGCTATGCGTATAATCACCAATTACTTGCCCCCTGTAAATATATTCCCTTGCAATTACAACAAATATAAAATTTTACCCTGTGTGGGCGTCGTTGGGGCGTCGTTGACACCTCTTAAAATTGTCAATGATCCGCCAGTAACCACATCATGCTCAGACGTCGACCACACCACTTGCTCAGCCCGGTCAATGCTCAAAATGTTCGAGTTCGCCATTCAATATTCAAAGTTCATGAGCCCAGCAAATCGCTGCATACCACTAACAGGCCGTCTATAGTACTGATTCCAGTTGCCAGGTCTTTGTTAGGACTTTCTTCGGTGGCCCAATATCAGAACCGGATTGCATCATCGCCGGAGCCGAAAACTAAGAACGAACGTTGACCAGCAACCACCATCTCCAGCTAGTTCTTCGACATATCCCCTATGCGTGCTTACTACTACGACAACCTACCTGGCGATCAGCGCTTGCCGCACGACTACGTTCCATCGCGTCTTGTATCGAAGGAGACTCTGGACGCGCTGAACGTCAAGTACTGGGTTATCCCAGTCGAAGGCCACGAGCCTAAGGTCGATGCTCTCGCGAAAGAACGGGGGTACAAGAACAGGGATCTTATCAACGTGTCGAAGGATGGTATGGGAGAGGTTTGTCCACGCATGTTGTCACTGAATTTCGCCATTGATTTATGCAATGACTAGATCTACGAGGAGAAAATCAAGACGTTCTTCCAAGAGTATGTCTGTTCTCCATCTCAGGCAAGAGGATAGATGACTTATCCAACAAGGCATATGCATGAAGACGAAGAAATTCGTTATATTCTGTCGGGAAGCGGGTTTTTTGACGTCAGGGGTGTGTGTTCCGCTTTCCTGTCTCCGTGCCTAATACTCAAGGATGATCCATGTTATCAGAGACACCAACAGATCAATGGATCCGTCTAGCAGTTGAGCCTGGAGATCTTGTGGTCATTCCTGCTGGGATCTATCATAGGTTCACCCTCGATGAAGCCAATAACATCAAGGCCATGCGTCTTTTCCAGGTCAGTGATGGAGGTCTTTCATTCAGCCCCTTGTGTCTCAATGAACTGTTAGGATGAGCCCAAGTGGATTCCATACAACCGAAGCGAGGTAACCGACGCGAACCCACATCGTGTTCAGTATCTTCGAAGTGTTGGTGTTGGAGCGTAATGTGGACCGGAAATGTTAGCCAATGGATAAAGCAATATGACCACTACAACGATGTAAGATGTGTATGTAATAACTATCTAAGTATCTATCCCTCAACTACCATTTGCCTATCAAGCCTTATTCCGTTCTAACTCATTGGAACAACTCCATGGACCATACCGTGCAGAAACCTCGGAATTCATCTACGAATAATGGGGTATCACGGTGTTTGTCGCCGCCCTAGGAAAATGTGTGCCAAATGAGAGGCACCTTCCCAGGTCATTCCGGGCAGCCGCATAAGCTAACAGCGTCAAGAAGTGCTCGATAAGCTTCGTACTGAAGTGGAGAAAGCTGAGAGACGATGGAGCAATTCCAAGAATGTCAGAGAAGCAGGAAATTGAAAGCTTGTATAGAGTGCAGGAGGTAATTGTTATAAAATTACATGTGTTAGATAATACCATGAATATCAGTAACCAAACGTTCGGAGGCAGCAAGGAAACTACTGGTGAAAAGTAAGTACCGTACCATAGTCGTCATTGTGTTCATCGCAAATGACGACTTAAACCGAAAACTTCGTCCAAGCCTCGACCAAACCGTCTCCAAACTTCGACACGGTAGCCCACTCAGGCAAGAACGCAAGCACTTCTTCCAGTGCAGGAATCTTCGGTGTTGCACCACCCACTTCCGCCCCAATTTCCTCCACAGACATCCCGGTACCACGACTAAGGTCCCTCCCATTGTCCACCAACGCACTTTCATATTCCACCCATTCGCAGGCGATGCGTCCGTTCATGTCCACCGTCTCGCCGCGGTGGGTGCCGTTGGCCCAATCGACGTCGACCCTAAATTCGTTCTCCCAAGTTCGGCTCCACAGCCTAACCTCCTTGACGCCTTTCGGGCCAATCTCATAACCTTCCTGCATCTCTCCATCATGGCTGAGACCCGCAAAGGTTTCCTGGTCTTCTCGTGCCTCTTCATCATCTGCTTCGTTTGCCCGGCCACCGACACGAGAAAGCCGACGACTCGAACGAACAGAGTACTCATATACCGGCGAGCTGTCGAAATAGAGCCTACATGCACGGGTGTTCCTCCCTTTCACCCTGATCCGTGCAGACGTCGGTCCGGTCCTCGTCACATTAGCCTTGAAGAACTGTCCTTCTTCCCACTTCTCCGATGTCGACGTCGACGTATCTGACCCAGGAACAGGCATCAACTTCGCCCCGCTGTCCCATTCACAAGTCATCAGTCCGGGCTTGGTGTACTCGCCTCGACACAACATATATTTCGTAGACTCTTGCGAAGATGGCAACGACGGTATCAATGACTTGTAGAGGTACCGACTGGGGCCGGTCAGCGATGTAAGGTGCCTTGGGACCATAGTCGCTGAGGTGGAGTTGGGCGAAAGGTCGTCGGACGGGACAAAGATGCGTTGCTGGAAGTAGACCTTCAATGGGTTCTCGACCGAGAATGGGAAAACGAACAGGCCATAGAGAGTCGATAATAAGAAGATGATGAAGACGAATAGAGAAAGCGGGCGGCTGGGTCGTAGTTTGTATGCAAATGGAGCGAGTGGAATAGTGAGCAGTACGGCAGGCAGTGAAGCCGCGGCGTAAACTAGAGAAAGATACGAAGGGTTTAAGTAAAAGGGCATAATGAAGGCTCGAAAAACCTACCAGTCCAAGCAGAAGCACCATCAGCTAGAGTCTGCGGCATCCCATCCAATACCAACATCGTAACGTGCCCCAAAAGAATAACAGGAAACGGGACCGAAACCAAAAATTGCGGAATCCACCACCACGTCGCCAGACCTCCTCCTTCCTCGCCCGGAACATGGGCCAGGTGCCGTGGATGTGCGGCCTCGTTCTCCCGCAATATGAGGGGCGTCGACTCGTCCGCGTCTTCAACGTGCCTGTGCGACCGGTGGGGCAAGCCTCGGTCTTCATCGCCTTCGTCTCCTTCCAGCTCGTCATACTCCTCTCTGACTTTCCAATAAGGCGACGTGACGAGGCCTTCGATCGCTCCGATGATACAGCCCACCCCGACGCACGCATTCCACGCACTGACGAGGTACCCGCTGCCTAGACCTGGATGGAGCTGGGTGATGCCGACGGTCGAAAGGACGAGCAGGATCCAGGTGAAGAAGTAGAGATGAAAGAAGATCGTGTGTTTCTGCTGCTGTGCTGGTCGAAGCAGCCAGTGGTTTGGGGCTGGGTCGTGCTTGGGGTGGTAGAAGGGCAGGGAGGACGGGAGGGTGAGGGTGAACACCAGAGCTAAATAGGCGAGGGTGAGGAAAGAGAAGAGGACGATATATGGAGAGGAGTAGATGGCCTAGAATTTTGAGTTGAGTGCCAGTAACGTAAACGGAAAAAGACAGGAGTGGGACTCACGAAAGGGTTAACCGCTACGTAGGCCCACATGAGCAGTATCTGCAATCCACCGGTAACAGCAAGAGCGACCCAGAACTTGAGGTGTCTCCAAACAGACTGAACCCAATGAATGCCGCTACTATGTAAGCCCAAGGGGTGGTGCTGATAATTGGGATGTTCGTCGTCGTCATGATGTCCATTATGCGGGCGGGATGAATGATTCCTACTTGATGATGGTCGAGTATTGGAGTGTGGTTCCGCATGCTCTTCTTCAACTTCTTCGTTCCGATGCCGGAGGATAACCCTCTCACAGACAAGGAGAAGAGCCAGTACGATAGGACCGACGATGAGGGTGACGATATTGAATGTCAACAAGCTTGCAAGAGGGAACACGACCACGAATACTTTGAACACTGTCGTAATACTTAGTCAAGGACCAGGACTGACAGAATGAAAGGCTTACGATCAAAATAAACAGGTTCATCTGCGAAATCCAGTTCGCCCCTTGGCCCGTTTCCAACAGACGTTTCAAGCAAGCTTGTTCCAACACCTCTGGCTACCTCCATCATGCTCCACAAACTCTTCTCGCCTCCCAGCGTGTATTGGACCGCATCGTACTTCGTATGGTACCTGCTCCGTCCCTTGTAGAAAGCCAAATCGAGGCCCTCCATCCCAGCATGCGAACCAGGCCCGGCGTACACTGAAAAATCGGTACCTGAGCGGATGAGCCCACGGGAGAATGCATCAGACGACAGGACGTTGGCGTGCGGATGTGGGACGAGCTTGTTGTTGCGGAACGAGCGAACAGGCGACGTCGAGGTCGCACGGAAGAGGATGGGACGGCTGGGTTTTTTGTAAGCAAGGAAACGGACGGAGTAAGGCGGAGTCTCACCCTCCGGCTGCTGCACCCTCGAGGTTGAGGAATGTATCTGCCAATTCTGACCAAGGATGCTGCAAGAATCTATGAAGGGAGTCAGTTCAGGTTTTTGGAAGTGGGGTTTCGGTGACTTACGCATGAGCCCCGTTCAACCAGTCTTCTTCTCCGTTGTTGATATTGAATATAGCTGCTCTCTTCATCCTATGTTCCGCGAAGAATTTAACGAGCTGAAGGATCGTCGCCACGCCCATGCCATCGTCTGTTGCACCTGGCGCTGTCGACACCGAATCGTAATGTGCTGAAAACAACACGCCGCCTTCCGTGGATCCCTCAGTGCCGTCAATTTTGACAAGAATGTTGGTGCCTTCAAAATAAACTCCGTAGGCTGAAGATGCCCAGGAGCCGTTGCTCACGAGGTCGTTAGAGACATGGACGTGTTCGTGCTCCTTTGCTAGAGGAATAAGACGAGATAGTATATAGTCGTGGACCTTGTCGTTAGCATGCGAATTGTACGGGTGTGGGTGAGCAGTTATCTAGAGATGGGAAACATGACAATAGTATTCTGGAGATATATACAACACTCACATGGCGTAGATCCTCGTATGCCTCCTTCAAGTTTAATCCTCCTTGTTTGTCCGGTGGGGGCACATTTGGGAGTGTGTCCGTGACAGCAAGTGTGATGAAGATGGCAACATATGCAAGTAATGCAAGAATAGAGGTTGGCAACACTCTATAGCCAAGAATTGAGGCTGCTTTCCCGGCTAGAGTCATTTTTCAAGTAGTTGAACCTCTGTTTCGGTGCAGGGAACCTCGGGGGGTAATGGTGGTGCAGTGGAGTGTTGAATGGTCACCGCCACACGACTACTTGGTGTCCTTTACGCTATGCGCAGCTCTATTAAGGGCCTCGTGAAATCAATGAATGTAGTTATCACCAGTGAAAGGTCTACTGACGTCAGGTGGGGTTGATGTATTGATTGTCTGGGCAAATTCTGGAGCTCAGCTCATTGAGGCCTCGTTTTTTCCTTCTGAGATACGTTCCAGTCTCCAGTTGTCAAGAAAAATCTGCGTCCAAGTAGGAAATTAAAACAAGATTAAAGCCATGCCTTGGGAGGAAAGGGAAAAAGAGGAGGTTGAAAAGTCGTGGGGACCCACGGTAACTTTCATCTAATCTAATCTCTAAGAGCAAGTATTACATAATACAAAATAATCCAGCTTTGGCACCTCTCTCCTCAGGCTCTCCTCCGCAACGGCGCAACTTGATACTAACTTGCACTCGCTTTCCTATACCTGAGTTAGGCCAATCCCTCTTGATGATTAGCGTCTGGATAGCAAAGATATCAGACTCTGGCCACATGCGAACTTCATGTCGAATCTGACAACAATTTTCATTGTCTCGCTCTTTCCTTAATATCTAAAGGCAACACTAGATCTGGTCCCTTTGTCTCGGTCCTGCTTGTTGGTACTGGTTGCCCATTTTGGTAGAGGGTCCCTTGTGGTCTCGCCCGAACGCAGTTTCAGCAACGCAACCCGTATATAAACTTCGTCGCTGAAGAAATCCAACGAGGAAGCTCGCGCTCACTCCTCAAAGTGTTGCCTTCCACAAGAACATCCGAATTCGCATGCATCTGAATCCTTGACGGTTCACATGGATATAAATGCTCGACAGGACTCTTCCGAGTCGGGAGGTGATTGCCAAAGAGTAGAGAGCTGTAAGTGCACCGAGAACAAGTTAAGAGAACGTGACAATAAACCAACCTGGCGCCTATCACCGTTCCGTTCAAGTTCTGGTCCACACTCAGGGACAACTCATTGCTTGGGCCCGAACTAGCAACGCCTAACTAAGGTCCTACCAACACCTGACCAAGGCGAGTAATGCTTCACACCAAGGCAAAGCCAGGCACAACCAAGGACCAAAAAATCCCAACCACTGTACCGCACAAGTATGCCTTCGATCACATTTCACAGACAAGAATTTTATGCTCACACAAACATAGGAACCAAGAACAAGACATTCGGATATTCAACAGAAAAAGATGTCATAGGAACGGGATGAATGGTTGATGCGGTAAGTCTATAACCAGCATATTAATATACTCAGGACCATGTCTTCGTGTCCAGAATTAAAAGCACCTGACACCTTTATACGCACCCCACTCGACAGCGAATAGCCAGGTTACTGGACATGTCAACTTTTTCGCGCGGTTATAGTCATCAGTCATTGAGACGCCCTTCATAAAACGAAGCGGTCGTGCACCTGCCTCCTTTTTCCGTCTCAACTACGGTATTTCAAGCCTTTGGTGGCAACATGGCTGCTGCAGCGCCGCCTCTGCAGCCTTACTTGGGGTGGAAAGGTGCGTCACTTCGACGTAGCTGAATCGTATGATCATCAACCGCTCACGACTTTGTCTTGCTGGCTCTCTAGTGTCGATGTCCATCCTGCACATCCTCGCTATCTGCTCTACGATCTATCGCCTGATCCATCGTTTTCGGATTCAAAGGATCTGGTGGGATGATTATCTTGTGATTGTTCCTTTGGTCATCGACTGCGTATATTGCCCTCTTCTGTGGTTTCGGTTCACTCGAGGTAAGTCCACTAGCCTTGCTGTTGGTCTGGCCTGTAACATATCCATTGCGGCGTTCAGTTGACCCAGCCGACGCACGGACTTACCAAATCCTAAATTCTTACTGGCTCTCTGCCTTCCCCTCCCTTCTTATGATTTGGTACATTATCCGTTCCCCAAACTTGTTCTTCAGCTGACCGTAACTGTCGATCGACTTTAGGAGTACAAGGGTGGTTCTCATTCTCTCGTTGGCCAGGATATTCCCTCGAAAACACCCAGCACGCCTGTGGGCCTTCATTCTTATCGGCTTCATGGTTGTGTCATTTATCAGCTGCACTCTCGTGACAACACTTACATGTAAACAATCGTCGGGGTTGCTTATCATGAACCTAATGACAGATTGCATCAAGGGCGCTGGGGGCTTACCCGTCGGAAGTATCTTCATCTTTGCAGGTGCGGCCAAACCATTGACTACCCAAGAATTTTACAACTGGCGTCCACCTGATTCTTGGCCTTCATTCTCGTGAATGCATTACAGATGACCTTGTCGGCGACCTCTTACTCATAATCGCGCCCCTTGTCTTTTTCTGGCGCTTGAAACTCCCTTCTAAGGAGCGCCGCCTGATTATAATGGTTTTTTGTGGCAGTGCATTGACACTAATGTTTGTTATTGCCTTCAAAGTCGTCTCGGACAACACAAGGATATCCATGGGGAAGGATGCTTCCTATTTTGTGGCAGGAATGATATCTATCGAGGTAAATAGATCACTTTTCTTGTAATTTCTGCGTTTTCATAAAAATTCTTCGACCTAGGTTGCGATTTCACTTTTCGTTTGCAACCTTACGGTTGTTTCAACATGTCTTTATGTGGCTCTTCGTCGACTTCGTAATCAGGAGAGACCACTGCGAGAAGTCACGATAGATGCTTCACAACATTCCTCACGAGCGTGCACATGTCTTTCTGATTCGGACCAGTCTCTGCCATTGACACTCACCGAAATTTCAACATTTTCGTCTAACTCCCATGCCATGGGATCCTCCAACGATTCTCGCCATACAGGGCAGCCTAATATCTGACACAGTTCCACGGTTTGCACAATTCAAAAACAAATCACTCCTCCCATAGGCGGGCTTGTACCAGTACTCATACACGACCCTCATAATAGACAAACGTTGAATGCATTTGCCTCATCGGATTGGAATTCAGGTTCCCTTTGTGTTCCCCTGCAGGCTTACACTTCCACTTTTCCATTTCGAGAGGCAACCCTCGACATCCATCTGTTTATATGGTCTATATAGGAGACTAGGAAACAAGAGGAGGTTAAAAGGTCGTGGGGACCCACGGTAACTTTCATCTAATCTAATCTCTCGCAGGAAGTATTATATAATACAAAATAATTCAACTTTGGCAATTGGCACCATTCTAAACTTTCCTCCGCAACTTGATGCCAACTTGCACTCGCTTTCCTATACCTGAGTTAGGCCAATCCCTCTTGACGATTAGTGTCCGGATACCAGACTCTGGCCACATGCGAACTTCATGTCAAATCTGAGAATAATTTTGTGGCCTCGTCTGAATCCTTGGCCTCCCTGAAGGCGTAGCGGAAGATAATTTTTCCAAAGCTCCAAACCCATTTCAACAGTCTCACGAACTGGCGCACGTCCACAGTAACAAAGTCTATATCTTCTGCAAGCGTGGGTTTTCCTGGGCGTATGAGGTAAATCTGACTTCAGTGCTCGCGAAAATCACGCGAAATCATTTGGCCATGGGGAAATATCTGTCGCCGTTTGGTGTCGCGGTCCAGCCACGTCTCTTACGATCCGCGCTATCCTCAAGAAATTTGTTCAAAGACCGGACATTCGGCAAATCATTGCATCATTATGATAGGCCGCGGTGGTTTACTTGCGATTGCCTCGCTCTTTCCTTGATACTAGAGGCGGACTCTGGTCCCGTTGTTTCGGTCCTGCTTGTTGGCGCTGGTTGCCCATTTGGCGGACGGTTCCTTGTGACCGATAGATAATTGTCTCGCCCGACCGCAGTTTCAGCAACGCAACCCGTATGTAAACTTTATCGCTGAAGAAGGTCAACTAGGACCTCAGCGTTCACTCCCCAAAGCGTTGCCTTCTACAAGAACATTCGAAAGGTGGATCCTTGGCGGTTCGCGTGAATATGACTGGATGACAACCCAGTATCAAAAAGATTCAACTTCCTTCGTGTCTTGTTCTCCGAGTTCGGGGTTACTTTCGTCAAGCAACGTTCCATTTTAGGCGGGCGACTGTCGTCTCAGATTTTCGTCACAAAACCTGCATAAAAATGACCTTAAAGTGGTAGGATATTCGCACCTCGCGAACCAGAACCATCTTTTGCAGAAGCGCTCTAATTCTGGTCGTAACGAACCTCGCCGCTGCTTTAGCCTTTCGAACATTCCAGAATAATGGGTCTTCTCCAGTTTTCGGATGAACAGTGATACTACTTCATCAAGCACTGAGGCTCTCTGCCTAACATCCGACTGATGTTTCATTTGATGTCTCTCTGGTGTTGTCCCTGACCGCAACGACGTCATAACATGGCCTTGCCCGTTGTCTCTAACCTTGCGCCGAGTACAAGTAAATAATGCTTACGAGCACACTGTACTGCCTGCATACTAAGCGTCCCTTTAAAACCTGTTTTCTGCTTCATAAAGTAGCCGTATGTCAAATCCTGTGAGCCCTTTCGTTCCCCTTGCTCTCGCACCAATACTACCACTTCACTTTTAGGGGCGTCTGTCATCGCCAAATCTGAAAGAGGAAGGACATCCTGATTCCGTCACGTCCCTGGAAAACAGATCCGATTAACTGGCTTCGCAGCCGCGTTACGGTACCGCTTTAAACGTGGAGACAGCAGTTTAAACACTGCATTTACTCTGTTGCATTGACGCAAAGAAGCAAGCACTTCTACTGGTGGGAATGGATCGTCCAAAGAATGAGAAGTTGACAGCTATTTGCGAAATGGTAGACGTTTTCGAAAAAAACGGCTGTGCGCCCTTGTTTGTACAAATACCCGTAGTAGGGCGAACTTGATGCGCAATGATGTCAGTACTGGGAGCAGTGGAGCGGCACGGTGCCATTTACAGCAAAATGCGCCATACTCCGACCAGCAGGGATAAAAACGGGCAAGGATTTAGGATTTAGTATACCAATGTCGGTGGGGTTCAGTGGAGTGATGTGACTACATTTGGTTGTTTGCGTAAGCTAAGGCCGACAGCGGTTTTTTTCAAAAACGTCTACCATTTCGCAAATAGCTGGAATGCATCTGATTACCTGGTTTTCAGTAAAAAAAGGAACGGGATGAATGGTTGATGCGGTGAGTCTATAACCAGCATATTAATATACTCAGGACCATGTCTTCCTGTCCGGAATTAAAAGCACCCGACACTTTTATGGCGCGACACGCACCCCACTCGACACCCAGTGAATAGCCAGATTACTGGACATGTCCATGGATGTCAACTTTTTCGCGCGGTTAAAGTCATCAGGACGCCCTTCATAAAACGAGGCGGTCGTGCACCTGCCTCTTTCCGTCTCAACTACAGTATTTCGAACCTTTGGCGGCAACATGGCAGCTGCAGCGCCGCCTCTGCAGCCTTACTTGGGGTGGAAAGGTGCGTTACTTCGACGTAGCTGAAGCATACGATCATCAACCACTCACAACTTTGTCTTGCTGGCTCTCTAGTGTCGATGTCTATTCTGCACATCCTCGCTATCTGCTCTACCATCTATCGCCTGATCCACCGTTTTCGGATCCAAAGGACCTGGTGGGATGATTATCTTGTGATTGTTCCTTTGGTCATCGACTGCGTATATTGGCCTCTTTTGTGGTTTCGGTTCACTCAATTTACTCGAAGTAAGTCCACTAACCTTGCTGTTGGTCTGGGCTGTAACATTTCCATCGCGGCGTTCAGTTGATCCAGCCGACGCACGGACTTACCAAATTCTAAATTCTTACTGGTTCTCTACCTTCCCCTCCCTTCTCATGATTTGGTACATTATCCCTGCTCCCCAAGCTTGTTCTTCAACTGACCGTACCTGTCTATTGACTTAGGAGTACAAGGGTGGTTCTCGCTCTCTCGTTAGCCAGGATATTCCCTCGAAAACACCCCGCACGTCTGTGGGCTTTCATCCTTATCGGCTTCATGGTTGTGTCGTTGATCAGCTGCATGCTCGTGACAACACTCACATGTAAACAATCGTCGGGGTTGCTTACCGTGAACCTAATGACGGATTGCATCAAAGGCGCCGGGGGCTTACCCATCAGAAGTATCTTCATCTTTGCAGGTGCGGGCAAACCATTGACTACCCAAGAATTTTACAACTGGCGTCCACCTGATTTTTTGGCTTACATTCTCATGAATGAACACAGATGACTTCGTCGGCGACCTCTTACTCATAATCGCACCGCTTGTCTTTTTCTGGCGCTTGAAACTCCCTTATAAGGAGCGCCGTTTGATTATAATGGTTTTTTGTGGCAGTACATTGACGCTAATGTTTGTTATTGCCTTCAAAATCGTCTCGGACAACACAAGGATATCCATAGGGAAGGATGCTTCACATATTGTGGCGGGAATGGTATCTATCGAGGTAAATAGATCACTTTTCTCGTAACTTCTGCGTTTTTATAAAAATTCTTCGACTTAGGTTGCGATTTCACTTTTCGTCTGCAACCTTACGGTTGTTTCAACATGTCTTTATGTGGCACTCCGTCGACTTCGTAATCGGGAGAGACCACTACGAGAAGTCACGATAGAAACTTCACAACATTCCTCACCAGCATGCACTTGTCTTTCTGATTCGGACCGGTCTCTGCCATTGACACTCACAGAAATTTCAACCTTTTCGTCCAACTCCCATGCCATGGGGTCCTCCAACAATTCTCGCCATACAGGGCAGCCTAATATCTGACACATTTCCAGTTTGGATCACGGTTCAAAAACCAATTACTCCTTCCCATAGGCGGGCTTGTACCAGTACTCATACACGACACTCATAATAGACAAACGTTACATACATCTGCCTCATCGGATTGGAATTCAGGTTCCTTTTGTGTTCCCCTGCAGGTTTACACTTCCACTTTTCCTTTTCTAGAGGCTACACCCGATCACAGTCAGACAATCCTCGACATCTCGTGGGCATTTGCCACTCTCCTACTTTTACACTCTTCAATTTCGTCGGCCTAAATTCTCATGTCAGGAAATTCGTTGTCGCTACCGTGTAGCCAGCACTTCCGGACACTTTTCATGATATAGCTTTGACGACATATGGAAAGCATTGGCACACTGCCCTGCAGGACCGATTCTTCGCAACCACATCGCTACTTGGCAGCAGTACCCAAAACCCCACTTCACGCTTAACAATTAATCATGAACTGGCTCAAGCTCCAGCATAAACGGCGCTCTAAGTCGCCTCGAATGCTAGGCGCCAGGAATCGATCTTAGCGGTCGTGGATCAATTCCGGGCCGCATTGTTGAAGTTTCCGCCAAGCCCTTCCTTCCACTTCCTTGACACTGACAAGCAGCAGTGTCACTGGTGCGCAAATCCCCTCAATTTGCGCCTTTTCCACTGACTTGTATAAAGCGGCGTCCACTGCTTCTTTCTAGAACTAAAAATACTACAAAGGGGATGAGCATTCAATCTTTTTGAGACGCGTATGAGTATGCTACTATAATGCCATGCCATCAAGTTCGCTGGACATTCGTTAACGATTTGGCCCACCGAGCTCACCATGGCCTAACAATTCGAAGGAACGAGGTGAATATTCTCTTGTTTCTTCGAGCCTGCATTACCTCATTTAATTGTCTCTCTCGGCAGATCGCGTTACCGTCTCAAGCAGGCCATCGCAACCAAGCGAAATTCCACGAACCTACTCTCCCATCTCAGAACGCGACCGACCCATTGCATACCTACCTGTGATTTCTGGAGCTGTAGAATCTCACTAACGATCCCTAATTTTGAATTAAACTAACAGGGAAATCCGGGAACGCCATTCTATACCCACTCCCCGCCGGGCCTGTTATCAAGTTGAAATGTCTTCGAGCTCCTCCTGAAGTCCAATATATCACGCGACCACATGGCAGAGACCTACATCCAATATAAATTTACGTCGTCGAGGATTTTCCTCTTTCCTCTGCATCTACCTGTTCGCTGCATCAACTTCTGCTCCAGCCACCAACGACTGGTCTGGTTATGGCTCCATTAGCCCTGCCCCCGCAGTCTTACTTGGGTTGGAAAGGTATGGTTACGTTACTCGCTCAGGGTTGTAGCCTATTGTTAAGCTCTTTCCGGTCTTTCTTTAGTATCCGTCATTGCATTGCACGCAATTGCTATCATATCCACTATCTACCGGTTAATCCATCGGTTTCGTTTACGCCAAACCTGGTGGGATGACTACATCGTGATCATTCCTTTGGTTGTCGATGTTGCCTTTTCGAGTCTCGTTGCTGCTCGATTTCCCACTGAAGGTGCGCAGGCCTTCATTTAATTTTAGCTTGCTAGACGCATACTAACGAGGAATAACAGATAAACCAAATGACACCATATCATTCAGCGATGAGGTCTACAATTCCTACTGGCTCACAACGTTGCCCTGCCTTATTATACTCTGGTGGGTTAACGAAAAATACTTCTAAACAGAATGCGGCCTCAACCCATGTGATTAGGTCCACGAGAACTGTCCTTGCACTGTCGCTAGCTAGGGTATTTCCCTGCAAACATCCCGCACGACGGTGGTCATTTATCCTCGTTGCTTTTATGGTTCTCTCCTGGATCGCTTCCGTTGCGGTTACGATTGGGACATGTAAACAGACGTCGGGCTTACTCAACCAAGACGCATTTAAAGATTGCGTGAAGGGCCTTGGCGGTTTCCCATTGAAGGATATATTCCTCATTGCAGGTCCGTAGTGAATCTAACTCAAACTTCCTTAGTGAACACTGACGATCGTCTTTCAGACGATCTAATCAGTGACGCATTACTAGTTATATCGCCTCTTGTGATGCTTTGGCGGTTACGGTTACTTCGTAACGAGCATCGACTAATATTGATGGTCTTCTGTGGGAGTGCAATTGTGCTATTATCTGCTGTATGTTTTCTGGTCATCACAAACAACCATTCAATATCTATGGGGGACAATGCCATCGTTTTGGTGGTAAGCTTAGGCAATGCGGAGGTAAGGTGTTTTTCCGTCCACCTTGTACGCATTGAAATAAAGCCAGTCCAGGCATCTTTCTCACTCTTTGCATGTAACCTCACTGTCATTGCGACTTGCTTCTGTCGAGGCATTCGTAACCTCCTTCATCGAGAAGAAGGCCGGGATGTGGAAAGAGCTCCGGCGACACCGACGCCTACACAATCCTCAAGATCGTGCAGCTGCTTGTCTGACCGTTCTCCAACTCCCCTTACTTTGACCGAAATCTCGGATTCTTCTTCAGTACCACGGTCTCGTTCAAGCCGCGGGTCTCCCCATCCATCTCGGACTGATTTACACCCAGCTAGGATGTCTCCTTCCCCATCACAATCTGAACTCGGGGAGAAGGCAAGCATCAACGACTCCGACGACGATCTCGGCAGACACCAGAACCGTTAGGCAGGTTCCTTACAAAGGGCTCCTCCAGTAGACCAGACGACTAAAACTGTGCTTGTAGCTAGAGCAATACCCCGACATATAATAATGAATTTATAATTAGATTCCTGCGAGCTAGTATGTATAATACAAGATGGAATAAAAACACTGGTCACCCAATAATTCGTTTCTAATCAGAGTCTGCTGGCTCCTCTTCCTCGTTGTCTTCATCCACTCTGATGAACAACTTTGAGTTCGTGTCTACCCCACACTGCGACATCGTGTCCTCAGGCGGACACTCAAAGGCTTCAGTTTGCGTCCCACCATCGTCCTCGAAGGAGAGAGCCAGCATAAGGTGTGCTCTGTAATTAAATAGCACCCTGTCAGTGGTGAGAAACCCTGAGCTGCAGTCGTTACCCACCGTTCATAAGGGATGCTAAAGCTTTTACAAGCAGCTGCCAGGACCTTCCTGATTGGATGCTTTCCACGGGTTTTGAACTGAGCGATGTGGTCATCTGGACCGGTAATGGTAATGTCAAAACGAGGGTCGTCCCCTGTGGGGGCGGGAGTGGGTCTCTGGGGACTTCTTTCACGCCTTGGGACTTCTGAAACGACACCGTTGATCAGAAAGAAAACAGAACAAAGACGAATAGGAAACTTGCCACGTGAAGTGGACGCAATAGGTTGAGCTATGTATTCCTTCTTCACTACAGGGATGATGTCTATACATTGACAAGTGTCAGTGACATTAGAAGTCAATTTATGATGGCCAACTTACCAGCACTCGTCGTAGACGGGCCAGCATCGGATAAAATGCTGCCAGTACCCGTGGGTTTGAACTTCCTTTGAAGTTTCGACTCCTCTCCATCGCCAGTCGTCTCCAGCTCACGTAAGGGTGCTGCTGACCTGGGCGGTGGATAAAAATCTTCTTCCTCATCTGTCGCCTTGGGTTCCTCAACCGGCTCTTCGTTGGTTTCCTCTTCTCTCTGAGGCGCTTCCTCGACGACATTCAGGTAGTCAATCCGGACATTATCAGCCTCGGTTTCTGACTGACCCGCCGTTGGTGTATCTGCGGGTGTAGGAAGGGTTTCCCGCACTCCTCTTGCCTCCGGCACTTGGGTTTGGGTTTGGGCTACAGAGAAAGAGTCACTGAGTGGTTAAGAGCCATTTCAAAAGACTGTCGCACCGTGTACTATCTCATCAACAGTGACACTAATTTCGTCCAGAGCAGTCCACATCAGAGCATAGGCGCTCTCATCAACCACGACGTCTCTTCCCTTACAAACGTCAAGCGTAGAGATACGAAGCGAGATCACTGCATTTTCCGCAATCTTGAAGGCGCGCGTAACTCTTCTAATGGTGTCCTTCATTTCAAAATAGTCAGGAAGTCAGTCCAGAAGTTGCGAAATGAGGTCAAACCTGGTAATCCTCCGAAACGCGAATGAATTTAAGGTTTTCGTTGAAAGAAAACAAGGATACTGGAATGTTTCCCTCTGATTTTGACATTGGGTTTACGGTCGAAATGAAGTGCATGATGTGATATTACAAGATTAACGTGTAGAGCATTGACCGTGGAAGTTCAAAGCAACAAGCTCATCTGACAAGTTGACAGAATTGTGCAACGAGGCGAGATTATCTCCACGTGATGGACAGAGCGCGTTGTTCTCACCACGTGATACGTGACGTATCGTGTATTCGATGGCGCAAAAACCACTCTTACGTTTGGCAAGGAAATCGTAGTGGAAAAAACATCGCCTATGAGACTGAGACTACACGCCATACAAGTAGTAGAATAATTCATCAAAATACAGAATTGAAGGAAAGAAAGAGAATCATTGAAAGGCGTCCAAATTGCTTTCTTCATTTATACGGGCTTCATTGAATTCAAAGCTCTACATCGAGATTTTCCTTTGCATCAGCGAGATCAAAATCCATCTAAGGAAGGCTGAGCACGGTGTGCATGAACTGATCGTAGTTGATCTGGATCCACCCATCGCGATCGGTGTCGAGGCGTCCAAACGATTCGCTGAGTTGTTTGACGACAACGCACGCGCGGACGAAGCGATCGAAGGAGATTCCGGGGGTTGGCATTCCACGCCCGACGGTTTGGTTGGCTTTGACATCTACCCCAAAGGGTAGCCTTCGTTAGTCACATCCAGTCGGTAGAGTCAGAGTAAACAAGCACCATATTTCTTTTGTACGAGGTCAAGCAGGGGAGGAGACAAGTTGTATCTGTAAGGTTGTTAATAATGTAGAACGTGGATGATGATTTGGAGATTTACTTACCCAAACTGTGCGAGGGCGTCGCGAAGTTCGGCGCCATCGATAGAGCCAGAGCGATCACGGTCGAAATGCTTGAAAACATTCTGCCAATCCTTGACATATTTCCACAGACCAGAGAACTAGGAAGAAAGTTAACTCATGGTCAAACCAGAAACAAATGTCTGGCTTACTTCGTTGAAACCGATCGTGCCGCTACGGTCGGTATCCTGTGATCATTCACTTAGTCTATGGTGATCTATCCTTGCCAGAGATTAACATACGAAGATCGACATCAAAAGTTTGACGGTGTCGAGATCGAAAGCTAAAGCAACTTGAGAACAGATCGCGAACACCATCAAAAGAACTTACGGGTCCAATCTCCATTGATCAAAGCACGTTCTAAGTAGAGAGACATCGGCCATCGTCAGTTCAATGCGCCACAGATTCGCCAGACACCAAACTCACCGAGTTCCGGAGCAGTAATCGCACCGGATCGGTCGGTGTCGACGGCTGAGAACCAGTTCCACAATCTGCGCTCGCCACCAGAAACTTCAACGCCTAGCTACATAGTGTCAACAGTAAGGCACTTACTGAGGATCGGCTCCTGGGGGTGCCCCGCGATTACCGCCTGGTGCGGCAAAGCCGCCACCATATGCCTTTGAGTGGTTCAAGCCAAGCCTTGCGCAATACACAAAAGGAGCTCACTGGAGCTGCTGGTGCACCATAACCTCCTGCTGGTGGTGCACCATATCCTCCGCCGGGAGGTGCACCATAGCCTCCGCCTGGTGGTGGGGCCCCATATCCTCCTCCTGGGGGTGCTCCGTAGTTCTATAGGTCAAGTAGAACGGCGATGAGCGACCTCTTTCGAAAACAAGACGAACAACATACTCCGTAGGACATTTCGATGTTGTAGTTGAAGAGAAAAGGTCTTGTAAGGAGTGAAACTCCAAAGCAATGATTATAATGCTCCGAATGAGACCCTAAAAGGAGATCTAGAGATAATCATAGGGTCGGCTAAATCCGTCCACATGCTGTTTCGGGCCAATGGCACGGCTTTTACACCGCCTTGGTAGATGTCTCTGCTGAATGTCTGTGCAGAAAAATCAAAATGTTCGTCATGAGAACAAAGCACGATGATAGTATTTGATGCTACAAGAGTTCCGATCCATGTGCGTAAAAAACAATAAGTACTGCAAACAGCAAAAACGACGGAAACAACGAAAAACCGACCCAGGTTCGAACTGACTGACTGAGCCGCAGCAGAGTTTACACAGAATTAGAGTCACTGGATGACAAGAACTGCCTCGCAACGCAGCCGCCGCCAATGGATCAGGCACTGGCGAAAACAACGGCAGGCAGCGTAGGCCCGCCCTGCCCTTGCCCAGGTCCATACCCCATCCCAGGACCAGGCGGAGCTGGACCATCCGGTTTCTTCTTACGCCCATTCCCAGACCCAATTCCCAAATTCGCTTTCTTCTTCTTTGGAGAAACCGACCCCTCTAGCGCAGCAGCACCCGACGTTCCAGCACCCGAAGGTCCAGCAGGAGCGGCACCACCAGGACCTGAACTGGAACCAGCAATTGGGCCAACACCATG
The DNA here is from genome assembly GCA_023014335.1 of Galerina marginata. NCBI lineage: Eukaryota > Fungi > Basidiomycota > Agaricomycetes > Agaricales > Galerinaceae > Galerina > Galerina marginata. Next base: position 807,186 of record JAECYW010000022.1, read on the forward strand.
ACTCGCACCAGGAGCGACGATACCCTCCGAGCCAACTTTCGCTTTCTTCTTCGCAGCACTCGAAGCCGAGCCAGCTTTGACGATCTGTCCAATCGGACCCATCTTCATCTGCGCCGAGTTGGGCAGCTCGTCTGGTAACACCAGATCCAGGTTGATCGTGGACGGTGCTGGAGGACTGAGCTGTGCGTTCGGGAGCTGCACGGGCGGCATCGTACCAGGTACGGGCGGCGGGGGCATGAGAGCTGCTCCTGTAGGAGGGAATGAAGGGTGCAGGCCCGTCATTGGACCTGAAGCAGCCGCAGGTGGAGGCGGCTGGGAGGCAGCGAGTTGCCCGAATCGGTTCTGATAATATGGTTTGAGCAGACCGATAATGTCTTCCACTTTGCCGGCGGTAAGAGGTATAAATGGAGGGGGTGGAGGATATGGCGGAGGAGGCTCTGTGGGCTTCGCACTGTTCAAGTAATTTGTTAGCAATCGGGTAAACATGAGACAAAAAAAGACTAACGCAGTGGGTTTGTTCTGGGTTTTCTTGCCTCTGAGCAGCTTCTTCGGTATTGAAAGATTCGTCAACCCAAACTCGTCCGCAATTCCCATTGCTCGTAGACCCAGATAATCTTCTCCAAGAACGTCAGCAAAGTCGCCCCTGCAAGGAATATTAATTAGTCAAGGCTTGGATGTAATCAAAAGAAAAAGAAAACGTACATAGCCAAAGCACCAGTCTCTTCTTCATCTTCGGACTCAAACAAGCCCTCGTCCTCCAACAACTCACCCGCAGTCTAAATTTGAGCCTCAGTACAGGATCATAACTATGATCAGATGAATAAAACGCACTGTCTCCCGATAAGCACCAACCAGCTTCTTCTCCAGCTCACCCAACCGAGCCCCATATCGTTCGATATCATCGGAAATATATCGTTCAAGGTCTTGGATCTTGGACGAACCACTCTCAAACAACGTATGCAGAATGATTTCCTAAAGATTAAAAACGAAAGTGAGCTTCAAAAGTAAAAATACAGTACCCTGGTAAACTTACCTCAGGTGTCATAGTCTTGCCAAATTTATCAGATAGAAACCGTATTGTCCGACCAACATTCTGCAAGTATTCCGAGGTAACATCAGCCAGCACATCAAGAGCGACAGTTGATGTGCCTACAGCGAAAAATAAGTCAGATAAATACCCATCAACCACGAGCGAAAAAAACTCACCTTGGAACCCAGCATGCTCCAGAATTTTATTGGTCGACCACTGCAAACAATCCGACGCATTGTCGATCCCAATCTCCACTCCGCTCAACTGCGCTCTTCGCTTGCTCTTGCTCTTGCCTCTTCCAAGAATCCACGGCGCCTCATCAATCTTATCATCCACCACGTCATCATCTCCCAATGAAAAACTCTGCACAGTCGTTCTCCCCGCCGAAGGAGCAGCAGGACCGCTCGGGGCGCCATATATCCCCGTCTCAGCCGCCTGCTCCTCGTCCTCCGGCGGCGCCGTCGTAGCGTTCAGAGCAGCGAACTTGGCGTGCGTGTGCCGCAACCGCCGCATTGTCTTGACATTCGTGTTCATCATCGACAACAGCGATTTCGGGTTCTGAGGTGCGGATGGATGGTGGTGCTGTCGGTGGTGCGACTTGCGTTTGGCGTTGCGTTTGGACGGGTCTTTCTTTGGCCGCGTAGGACTACTTGACGACGGACCGAATGGGATGCCAGGTAGTCCGCTGCCGAGGAGTGTGTCTGATTGGACGGCACCCCACCACAGCTGCGAGAGATCGTCTTTCTCATCAATGAGTGGCGTTGGATATTGTGTCGTGAATCTGGCTCTCTTCCTAGGTCGTCGTTCGGAAGTTCCGTTTCTGTAAGCACGCGACATGAGTTTGATGAATAATTGTTGAGGATAAAATAATTTTCACAGCTTTCGTTTGTCTCCAGCCACCGCACCATCCACCACCATAGCATCCTCAGCCTCCCCGTCGCTCTCCACGTCCACAACAGGAGCCAGCTCTCTCAGCGTATGGACGAGGTTACTCCTCGGATGCGTCGCGTTTGTCTCCCGATCCAGTGCGTGGAACATCGACATTCCTTCTGGAGTCCGGATGATGGCTGCGGTATCGGAAAAAGGAACGTCGCGACGGGGTCTCGCAGGAATAGTAATGGATGCTCTTGAAGGTGTGGCTGATTTCGAGCCAATCGTGATGGATGGAGAACGGGTATGAGACGAGTGTCCGTTGAGGTATCCGTTGATGCCATTGATACGAGGACGTGTGCCACCGGTTGGGGAAGGAAGGTCCGATGGTATTACTGGGTCCGCCCGCTCTTTACGGTCCGTGATGTGCTTTAACAATCGTTCTGCTTTGACCTTTAACCGCTTCACACACGGTCTTAACGGGTGGTTCTGGAACGAGATGAGACAATTACAATGAAGAGTAAAAATCGTATGCACCTCGGTTGCATTGTATGTTAGGCAATTCGACCAAATGAGCTCCAAATCATCCTTGAACTCTCGTTTAGACTTGTATTGTTTCTGTTTGACCTTCTTGAGCATTGTTTGAAAGTCCATTGGGTGTTGAATGACTACGAAAGGAAGATCAGCTACAAAACATCATCCAGAATGTCGCGCGCACCTTCATGGTAGTCCGGGACCTCTGTCTTTGATACCGGTTTGAGAAACGCTTCCGCATCATGGTTGTCCTATATTTGAAATGCCTCAGACGCGTCCAGAACTAACGCGAGTGGCACATACGATCGTGATCGACTTCAGGTCCATCAACAAACCCTCCAGCGAATCGTAGAACGGGTCCGTAAGTTTCGTATCATAACTCTGGCGCTGTAGAATCCAGTAAGATGCTGTATTCGGCTTATAGGGTCCCCACGTACCCGGCCTTCCTTTACTGTAGTCAAAAGAAGCCGTAGGTCCGCCGCTGGCTTGACATGGCTCTCAGTAAGAGTCCTGAGCAAGTTCTGTTGGATGTCAGATAGTTTCTAGAGTGGATTCGTGTCGGGGACACTCACATTCATCCTCGACGCCGACGTCGGTGGCGGTGGAATGAAGGAAGGAGTGCGTTTCAGTGTCCGATGTCATTTGAAGCAAACAACTGTCAATATAAAGTTCCGAAATCGGTCAAAGGCGATTTTGCGTGCTTAGTTTCGGTTCAGATATGTACAAGTTGCTGCTGGCTGTAATAGCTTTCCTTACTGTGATATCTTTCGCGACAGCGAATTTCAGTGCCATTGACTTTTGAGCTTTGAGGACCTTGAAATTGTTTGTTTGAACTTGAGCCTAGTTTGGGATCTTGAACGACAAGGATTTCAATCCATGGAATGGGGAAGCCAAGGAGATGGTCATTGGTCAGTGGAAGGTCGGGACAAGGACTGAAGATGTCGAAATTTCAGTTCGCCCTCCGACGCCATTCAAGAATCAAAACATGCAGCCATCATGAGCGACAAAAACAACTAAAAAGAGACGTTGCTAAAGTTTGCTGCACAGAGTATGAATCTCTATCAATGTACACGGTCTCTGGCCTCCAAGTCCAATGTGGAGACCAAACATCACTGTATCGTGATGAGAAGTCAGCGATTTCATTGATAATTATTATGCTACAAGTTTTGGAAGAGAGATTACAAAAAATCAAACAATTGCTGAAAGGCTCACGACCTTTAAGACGAAGTAGATGCAAGCATGCATCGCGATTAAATAGAGGCCCCTTGAGCTATCGCAGTCCAAACGTAAACTTAGGGATTGTTGAGATCGAAGCTGAATATATAGGCTGGGGTATAGGAGTAGGTAAACTGGTGGCTACCGGAGCGAGAGGCGGTGGGGGCGGTGCAATAGCGCCGGGAGGGATTGCAGGTTGATAAGATAGAAGCTCTGCCGACGTTAGTTCTCTTCCATGAAGGAGGAATGCAACACGGAATTCCTAATGACGCGTAGAGACGGCCAAGCAAGGTCAGCCTAACGCAAGCAAGACAGAAAGTAACCGTTTCATACCTCAGAGCTATGTTTATCATAACCTGGTTCAGAACACTGACTCTGCAGCTTGTCTTCGACGGTGCCCGGCAGCGGAACGAGATCTCTCGAAGGCTGGATAAATGGATGCATTACAATCGGGACTGGTGACTTGATGTTCCCTTTCATATAAGCGTAACATCTTAGTTCCTATATCATAGAAGGATCAAGTCTTACTTGCAACATTGAGCAATGGATAACTAACGGACCTCATGACAGAACTTCTCATACTCGGGCATACAACATATTGCGTGATACTTCTCCCCCGCATTGGTAAACAGTCGAAACTCTTGCCCAAGTGGAAATTGGTTCGGCTCGACAAAGGGTAGCTTCTGTTGCGCAGGAGAATCCTCTGAAAGCTTTATCTTTTTTGGTTGGAACAGTGGAGGCAGGTTCAATGCGCTTCTTTGCAACTCATCTGTTGGTACTTGAGGACATGGCTGAGGTGGCCGGCCTGTTGTCTGGTACGCTTTGACGTAGTCTTCAACTCGGGACTCCTGCGAAACATTATCGTCCTCGCTGACTTTCAAGCTGGTTCCACGTACCTCAAAGGTCTTGTTTTCGGTGACGCCCATGCTCATGAATATTATTCCATCAGACGCGCTCATTATAACTATCGTGTACGCAGCATAAAATTTGAGAAAAGTGGGACAGACACCGTTGAAGGTGACAGTAGGGAACAAACGGGCGTGCGAAAAAGAATTTACTGTCTGTCTGACTCTTGGACGTCTTTGGACGTTGGCAACCGCTTTCCGCTGTGTCCTTTAGCCAGTTTCATACCACGAAAAATAGAGCTCAAGGAGTCAGGTCAAGGCTCGACAATTTATTCGTAGAATTCATCCGAGTGAGTCGCGTATAAAGACGGTTAAGATGTTTAACCTTGTCATTGTGGACCAGTGGTTGAACTCGGTAAGTAATCCCAACAGAAAACTACTTTATGGACAAAAGAACCGTCCTGGCTCGGTTAACAGTTTTCCTTTTGAAAACTGGTAGCTGTACCATGGCTACGTGTTACAAAACAACATGCCCTGGAGAAACGGCATTCCATTGCATTCCCTACTACTCAGCGCACCGTGCCTGATTCTGACGGTAAGGATTGAGCAATAGAAACGATACCAAAAGTGCCCTGAAGATAATCGGAGCGATCAGAAGTGCTCCCAGTAAGGACAGATGAGGAACTCGAAATTTCGGTGAGAGTAAGGGGAGTTGGGGCTTTGTCCAGCGAGCATGTACGTTGCTGTGGATCGTCTTGCAGTTCTGATGGTGGCTCCGTGCTGATCCACCCCGATTCTAGCCATTCTTCATTACGATTTCGGGTCAGCAGTTGGTAAAGAGAAGTGGAGACGACAGCAAGATTGCACACGAAGAGCGAAATTGCGGCCTAAAGTTATATTTCAACCCCAAGCACGGTGTTACTAAAGAAAATAGCCGCACCTCAATTTGCAATAACCCTCCCATTAAAACCAAAAGATCATTGCCTAACGATATTTTTGGGTTCAAAGCGACTATCGCAAAAGCAATGACGTATGCTAACGTCAAAGTGCTTCCGCAAAATACCACCAGTATCAGCCGACGTTCTTGACGAGGAAGCTTCAGACGCCAGAAAAGAATGAGGGGCGAAACTATGAGCAAGATATCGCCGAATGAATCATCTATAAAGGAGTCAGTTAGTTAGTGCCGCCCAATCCACTGGATTCCAAATTCCTACGCACTTGCGAAGATATAGATATTTTGAAACGGAAATCCTGAAACATTCAACGCGCACTGTCGCGGTTCACTCAAGATAATTAGAGACGACCGCTCTGTACAGGACAGGGTTGAAATGAGGATGCAAGCAATACATGAAAGAGCCATGATGCCGGCTAGGATGAAAGACCACAGGCGTGCAGGGTGCTTCCAAGGAAAAATCCTTGCCAGTGAAAGGGAAAGGGAAATTCTTGTGGTCCTGGTTCAAAGGGAAAAGTCGATCAGCTGGATAGCGGTGATGAAAGTCGGCATCGCATACCAGACAATAATACTGTATGGAAAGAGTACGATCCAGTATGATTCCAAAACTCTGCCATTGCCTACAGGGCTTCCGCCTTCGACTGACACAGTCAGCCTACACCTGGCGCTCAAGAAGGGTGTACCTACTTCGGTGTGGAAACCGAACGAAAAAGGTGGCCCAATACGCAATGTCCAAGATTAATGGAACGAAGACGATGTAGTCGTCCCACCACGTTCGGCGAATACGAAAACGATGTACTAGACGATAGACCGCTGACGATATTGCCACAACGTGTAAAATCGAAATCGACACTAGAGGATCGCATCCATCAGTATCGTGCAGGAATAAGCAGGACAATTTTTTTTACCTTTCCAGCCCGGGTACGACTGGAGAGGAAGGGTCGCCACAGCCATTCGGTGCGAGGAAATTAGTGGTTGAACGTCGGACGAGCAGCAAGCATGGCCGCAGTTGACAAGGATTTTTATACCAGTGTTTGACAAAGTAGGAACAGACCCTCTCACCACTCCCTGACGGTGTGACAGTTTAAATATGTTATGAATCGGGACCCTTGGGATCATAATTGACTCTCAGCCTCAATGACAGTGTCGGTTTCTTAATTATATCCCTTACCAGTTCTCACCTTCTGTGGAACGCCCACCGAATTAAACGAACACATTCGAGGTATTACATTCATCATGCAAATCTTTGAGCTGGTGGATCTTTAAACGACTCCAACGAGGTGTAGGACTGAGTGGCTGGAAAGTGGCTAACGAGGGTCTGATCAAGGTCTGATGGCAGGGGGTCATTCATCTTGATCGATGCATGATCACTTGATCGAGACGCAGTTCCCACGCGCACCCACCGGATTTATCCGTATTTTCACGTTCATAATTATTCGCGTCGTGGCTTGCACCGAATCTTCCACCCTCCAAAAGCCGTAGGTGCGTTCTCACTGAAAGTCAGTACTAGTCCATGCCAAACTGACCTCCTGTTCTCTAATCCGCAGCTTGCAGTAAACAGCGGGCCGGGTCGATAAATATTGTACGATCCAACGAGTCGTAAAATTGGTTACAATTCAATATGGACCTGGTGAAGCAAGCCACATCCATGCTCAGGGCCTTTGCAAGCCAACCCGGCAGCACATGTACAATTGAATCCCTTAGCCGTTTCACAGATTTTGCGACCAACGCTTTTCAACCCTTTCAACCCCAATTGGTTTCTGAACAGGAGCAATCCCCTGTGTGCCGTCTTCCACCCGAATTGCTCCAGGCAATATTCGTCCAAACGCTTTTGCCCCAATTTTATGGAGAAATCTTCTCGATGTCGGTGACCCAGCTTCCTTGGGAATTATCCCAGGTCTGTCGGCTATGGAGAAATATTGCCCTATCTACGCCAGAATTATGGAGACAGCTACCTACCATCTGGTTGGATGGATCGAAGTCCAAACGAAAATCTTATCTCAAATTCCTCACCGAGATGCTAAAACGCTCTGGTGGCATGTCGGTGGATATCCACATAGACGGACGCGTGTGCGGTCGTTATCCGCACCCGGCTGTCGATATTTTAACTCCTCACTCCAATAGATTTCGAAAGTTGAAGATCGACGCCACTCACGACATTATGCCCTCCCTAAACAAAATCAAGGGCCAATTTTCGTCTCTTCAGAGACTTGTTCTCGTGCTTTGCTTCGATCCATATCCCATAAACGCCGACGACCTAACCTTTGATTTATTCGAGGTCGCCCCCAAACTAGACGACGTGTACCTCATAGGACCAACAGGGAATTTTGTATTCCCATCCAATCAGCTCATCCGCTATTCACAGAGTGCGGTGCCGAAGAATCAAGCCTTCAATATTATCCACCCTTCCTCACTTCTGAATCTCAGAACCCTCGAACTCGGGGAACTCCCGAAGAATGACGTTCTTTCCGACATAATCCTTCCCAGCTTAATATCTTTAACCGTCGATTTTCTCCCAGATACTGCAGCCCCTGAATGGCTTCTCAACAGGCTGACACTTCCAGTGGTCGAAAGCCTGACCGTCACCTCGTATGAATGCGGGGGCGATCTCTTTGGTTCTGTCCAGTCCATGATTCTGCGCTCGGGCTCTCCATCTTTTCTCAAAACTTTCAATATACACTCCGAGCTCGTATCCTCAGGAAGACTAGCAAACCTGCTCAAATGTACACCTTTTCTCGAGAATCTAGGTGCCACATTACCCTCGCCCAGCATTATTTCTGCCCTCGCCTGTAACCCAGCCGGCCCGCCTTTGGTTCCACTTCTACGGAATTGCACCTTCACCATTAGTGAACCGATGAGTGAAGAAATCATCTCTGCTTTGAACCTACTTGGCACTTCGAGATGCGAACTTGGGGAATGGAACCACAACGTTCGAGCAGAATCATTGGTATCATCCGAGACTGTTATCAGGCCATTGGACTCACTTATGCTCGTGATTCATAAAGGTAGCCCGAAGGATTGCCAACGTGATCTTGAAGGATGGACGGAGACCGAAATATCGCAGAAGTTGAGGGAGAGGAAGAACCTTCTCTTCAATGCTCTACCCGGATTTCTCTACTACCGCATCCCGCAGACGGAGATGATCGATTCTCAGTCACAAGAAAGGGCGTGCTCGATACTGAACGATATCGAAAACATTGAAATAGATGACGTTAGGGATATTTCAGTGAGTTGTCTCTATCTCTCTTCTTTCTACTTTTTCATGGGCTTCCGCAGTTGGCCTGGATCTACGAATCAATATATGGAATTACTGTGAAAGAGGGCAATGGTGTAGAACCCTTCCGCCAGACAGCGCGGCGTATTTTGGATAAGTGGGATACTGTTCTCGAGGATACATTTAAAGACGTTCGCTGGGTAGTGAGCAGTCTCACCCTCTCGTATCTGTCCCAAAGCCACCGTATGTCCTTGCTTTGCACCTTTCTATGCACATTATTAACTCCTTAACGTCCTCAGGATTGCGATCGTCTGAGAAGGCGGCCAACATTCTTTTTCGTAATGACGATTATTTTTGTCAATAAGCTGCCCTGACTATCTTAAAATGCAAAATGCGTCAAGTAGTGAACACTTTCGTTGGCTCCAGAACGTACTGTAACCGAAAATCCAGTTTTATGTTCGCTTAGCCAGTTTCTCTTGCCTTTCCAGCTCCATCGACGAACCAACGACGAACCCTCTCAGACCTGATGGCGACAGTTAAAGTGTTGTTAATCCCTTCGAACTGTCAGTGTCTGCTCCCTACAGTTATAAGTACCTGACCAATCGCAAGAACCCAAGAGAACCCTTGATAACTTCGAACTGCAGAGATCTTCAAATGCCAGCGAGATGGACAGTCGCTGGCCGGGAAATGCAGAATCTAATAATAGAATTACGGACCCGAGTTTGCTTCGGCGGCAGTTGAGCCTACCTGCGCTCAGCCTTGACCTTGACCTTCATCGTCATCGTTTTACATCGGACCGGGCTTCAGCTTCGGCTTCAAAACCCATAAAAGTGCGTTAAACCGGTGATTGAAGTCATCATGAAAGTCTTGTTTACTAATCGCTGACTTGCAGCAAACGGAGTTGGGAAGTTTCATATAGTCCCCACCTTGAACGATCGTTATTTACTAGCTCGCAATCGGAATGAAAATGGTGAAGAAAGCATGGGTGATGTTCAAAGCTTTGGCACGCCAAAACCAACCCAGTCCTGAGGTACCCCATAGCCATACAACTGCAGTTACAGTCAACTCCCATCAACCCATGATTACGGGCCCCCAGATGTCCAAACAAGAGCAATCGCTTGTGTGCCGACTTCCATCGGAGCTGCTACAGGCAATCTTCACCCAAACACTTTCGCCTCAATTCGAAGGGGATTTACTCCTCTGGATGTCCACATTCGAGCTTCCTTGGGAAGTATCTCAGGTCTGTAGGTTATGGAGAAATTTAGCCATATTTACGCCAATATTATGGAGACGACTGCCTGCCATCGATATGGATCAAGTAAAATCCGAGCAAAGGTCCTACCTCGAATTCCTTGAAGAGATGTTGAAGCGCTCCAGTGGCATGCCAATCCATCTCCACATAAGCGCCCGTCTGCCCAACCGTTTTCCACACCCAGCCATGGATATCTTGACCCAACACTCCAATAGATGGCAAAAACTGACGGTCGAAGCCACTCACGACATTTTGCCATACCTAGATAGCATCAAGAACCAATTTTCGTCTCTTCAGGCGCTCATCCTTGTCCTTCGCTCTGATCGTCCTTACAGCAATCCCGATCTAACCTTTGACATTTTCAACATTGCCCCGAAATTAGACGACGTCTACCTCGAAGGACAGACAGGAAGTTTTGTATTCCCATCCAATCAGCTCCTCCGTTATTCCCAACGATCTGTGTCTCGACATCAAGCGTTCGAAGTTATGCGAAATTCCTCGTCCCTCAGAACACTTGAACTCCTGGGACTTCCTGCAGATACCCTTCTTCCGGATATAATCCTCCCCAATGTAGCATCCTTGACAGTCGAATTTCTCCAATATACCTCCAACGCATGGCTTTTCGACAGATTAACACTTCCAGCTGTCGAAAGCCTCACGATCACTCAGTCAAAGGGATCCAGAGGCGACCTCATAGACTCTGTCAGATCAATGATTCTCCGCTCCAGGTCTCCATGTGTCCTAAAAATGCTCTACATATTCATTGGGGGGGTTTCCTCTGGGCAGCTGGCAAATCTACTCAAATGTACTCCCTTCCTTGAATATTTAGGTACAACGATGCCCTCGCCAGATGACATTTTAGCCCTCGCAAGTAATCCAGATAGCCCGCTCTTGGTTCCGCTTCTATGGAACTGCACCTTCAAGGTTGAAGGCTGGGTAACCGAGGAGACCGCTACGGCTTTAAACCTACTCGGCACTTCGAGATGCGAACCCGACGAAGTAAATCACGATGTCAACGGAGAAGGGCTGGTGTCACTGATACCTGCGACTTGTGAGAGGCCATTTGGCAAGTTTATTCTTGCACTGGACCGCTACATAGCCAAAGGCCTTCAACCCGAACTTGAAGGGTGGGTAGAAACCGACATGTCCAAGAAGTTGAAGAACGGGAAAGAGCACCTCCAAGCTGCTCTTGCTGAACCTTTCCGCCAACCTGTTCAAAAGATCAGGTTGAGTGATAGTCAGAAAGAAAGCCTATACTCAGCATTGAATTATATTGAAAATCTTAATGTAAAGAACGCCAGCGATCTTTCCGTTGAGTCCTCTCCATCACTTGTCCTTTTCTTCTCCTCATTCGCCTGCAGTTGTCTGGGGCCTACGACGCAGTATTCGGAATCACTTTTAAAAATGGTGATGGGATGGATCCCTTCTGCGAGATCGCGCAGCGTATTTTAAAAAAATGGAATCCTGTTCTCGAAGATTCACTCAAGGATGTTCGGTGGGTAGTGCGTGGGCACACCCTCTTATATCTGGCCAAATCCCACCGTACGCTCATGGTTTCGTTTATTACATAGACGTTACAGACTAGTACTGACTCCTTGACGTCCTCGCGTCCTCAGGATTACGTTCGTCCGAGAGTGCGGCGGATCTTCTTTTTCTTAGCCGCGATTATTCTGGACGGTCATCTGGCTGGACTTAAAATGCAAATACGTTCTTTCCATTAAAACTTTAGAGCACCCCCGACGATGGTTTTTTAGCGAGTCTTTCTGGCAAGGGACTCCCTGACGGTCGCAATTTAAATGTTGTGAAAGTTCCAGGAGCACTGGCGCTTTGAAGCAACTTATGAGTTGTGATCTACTTCAGTTACTTACTATAGTATGTATGTACTACAATTTTTATGTGAAGCAAGTTTATTTGGCCAAATGTAAGCACCCAAGGTTTACTCGACCACGGGGCGCGGAGACTTGCAGAATGTCACAATCCAAAATTAGATTAGTAAGGACCATCGATCAGCGGGCAATTTTCGAGCTTAGACCCGAACCACGCCGTGGCCAATTTTAAGGAGCCATGGTAGGTGCGTTTTCAGTTATAGTCAATGCCCACAACGTTTTCCTACTTCTGACTGCAAACCTGTGGCGCCCACCGTTGGGAAATTTTTGGAAAACTTCCTACAATTGACCACAATGTACTCTACATGGTGAAGAATGCCACGTCCGTGTTTAGGGCTCTCAAAAGGCAAGAACCAACCCTGAAGTTCGGGAGGGTCCTCTAGCCTCGCCACAGGAGTTACTGACAGTCGTTAACGATCGGTGCCTTCTCCACCGCGATCCCTATTATGCGCCAACTGTGCCGCCTTCCACCTGAAATGCCACAGGCGATCTTTATTCAAACGTTTTCGCCCCAATCTGAAGGATATTTCTTCTTCAATGTCCCCATCCAAGCCGCCTCGGGGATGACTCAATCCTGTCGGTTATGGACTAACGTGGCCTTATGTACTCCGATGCTGAGGAAAAAATTGCCCACCATCAATCAGGATAGAACAAAGACTAAGGAAGGCTTCACTTTCAAATTCTTATTGAATTCTTAGAGCGGCGTTGGCGCAGTAATCCGGTCGATCTTCACATATACGCAAGGACTCTCAACTCCACTGTCGACATTTTGACCCTACACCCCGATCGACGGCAAAAGCTGAAGGTGGAGCTTGAAGCAAACCACGGTAAGTGAACACCAAAGTTCGTTTTTCGTCACGTCAAACGCTCATTCTCATATTTTGTTTGACTGCCGATAAAGCCCTTGATATGTTTGAAATTGCACTGGTACCGAAACTCGAGGACGCCTATCTCTCAGGTCCAACCGGCCAATTCTGGTTTCTTATGAATCAGATTTTCTGCAATTCGCAGCAATATTCACCCGGACTTCGAGCACTCGAAGTACCTCCTTTCCTCGAACTTCAGAATCCTCACACTTGACAACCTTCCATTCTTCCGGGTATGATCGTATCTTCTCCGAATACTCATGAATGGTTTTTCGACAGCCTAACGCGTCCAGCCGTTGGAAGCTTGATGATTGATTTGCGGGAATCTGGAAGCGGTCATATAATTCTATGATCCAGCGCTCCATTCACTCTCACTCTTTACGATGGTGAGGCCCGGCGATATTATTGCCGTTGAGTCCTCTTCCTCATAGACTCCCTGAAAGGTGTTCACTGGGTAGTTCGGATAGGAACACTTTTCGTATCTATTTCAACCCACTGTTTGTTCTTCTTCGCGTTGCGTTCGTTTCTCTAAGTATATCTTACTGACTGCTTACCGTCGTCGTCGGGATTGCGCTGGTCAAATACTGCGGCAGATATTTTTTCTTGACCCCGCGACCATGATTTTAGGCGGTGATATAGATTTATCCATGACATTGACCCATCTAACGGTTACATCCCAACGAGCGGCCCCTCTCAAGGCTTTAATCTGGAGTGTATTAATGAATAGAGTAAGTTTGGAGCTTGTTTCTTGCACCTTAATTACCTTAATTTTGCCACTGGCTACATTCCAGGATATATTTACCTGAAATGCGAATTCGATAGCAAAACCCAAGCATCCCAAGGACTGTAAGACGCACCAGGCATACTAAGTATGAGAAGTTTGGACGTACTTATCTGAAGATCTTAAGATAGTCCCCGCCCACCCCACGGTTCCATGGCGGCGGTTTCGCGGTTACGGTGGGGAAAGAAGAAGTTAATCTAGTCTCCATACGTTATTCTTAATAGCAATTTAATTTTCCAGAACCCCGGTTCTTCCGCGCAGCCCACCAATCGCGGTGAGGTGGGCTAAGCAATAGGTAGACTGAGGGAGTGGGTGAGAGTAAATTGTAGTCAAAGACGACGGTGACCCACAGCTATCTCTATGCCCATCCACCATCGTTACCCCGAGTTCCGGAACCGCCGACGGCGACTTGAAAGTGCCTTTGAGGTCCTTAATTATCTCAGGGTCATCAACCCTGGCTGCGATGCCTGGTCTTGGGCGCCATTAGCGCCTTTTACCTAAGTATTTAATTAGCAGTGCAAGTTTTACATATATAACCTCGAGGTCTCTTCGATGCGCTTATTGAGCTTCACTACCATCGACCGATAGCCAGCGCAGACTTTTCTCATACTTCTACTACCGGGATAGAGAGGTATGTTTCCTTTGCAGATCGTGGTTAATGGATCACTGAATTGTCAGTAGTTTCAGCAAGCGCATCTCATCACTCACTGCAGCGAAACCATGACCGATACCAGGAAAAAGCTTAACATCGCACTTGACCACGCGCGGCGAGCGGTCGAACTTGATACACAAGGGGATGATATGCACGGCGCGATCGCAGCTTACTCGCAAAGCACATCTCTCCTCAGCAGGGTCATCGAGGATATGCGGAGGGAAACACAACAGTTTGGCGATGGAGCACGGAAGCCGGAGGATTTGGCGAAACTTGTGAAGATCCATGATTCCTATCGGGATAGGATGTTGATTTTAAGCTCGGTTACTGGGATTCCTTTGCCACAGGGTGAGAGTCGGACGTCGCGGTTATGAGCTTTCTTAAACGAATATAAGATGTAAAATTATTGCCATAATTTACCAACCTCGGGCGTGCATCCAATTATTGTCAAATACAACAACCCTTTCTGAGGAATCTTACACTCCTTATCGCGTTCAGCCATAAAAACAAAGTCTTTCGCAGTCCTAACAACGTGTTTCGTCCTAGGAATACTAGTCTTGTAACTGGCGGCTTTGTCTTCACAAAGGGAGTAAACAAGGACGGCGGTGCACTATGATGCGCCTTTTGACACAAGATCTTCCCCAAAAACGGGACTGTGAGAAACAACGGCCCAAAATGGAAGTGTCGCGTCGCGTCTCGGTGGTTTCCTGGTTTGACCTGTACCGCCATTGTCTTTTCTCATTTCCATGCTATTTCTCTTATAATCCCCCGTCAAAGGCCTCATAAACACTCTCTTTACCGTATTTTTACCCCAGGAGGCTTCTTTCGACGGTCTACCAGTCTTTTTCGCTCTTTTTTGCCTTCAACACCCGTCAAACCACGGCTCAGCAGCAACAGGGTAGATAACGGATGTCGGGTCTCAAGAATTCGCCTTTTGGAAAGAGGCTGCGTGCTTCTCATAGAGAGGCCGAGGATGATTCATCCCCGAAGAAATCGACGGTCAACCCCATCTTTGGCGTCGGCACTGCGTCATCGTCGTCAACGCCCGGCTTGGACTCCAGCTCGAGGCCAACAACAGGTGACAGCACGGGCGGGCTTGACTCACCAGTTGACTTCCAGCCCAATGTTGGAATGAGCTCGGCTTTGAGCATGCCCCGAATAGTAAAAGAATATGGGGACAGATTCGTGCCATCCAAAGATGCCGGCGACCTGCGGACATCTTATCATCTCATGGAGGAGGGTGGACCTTCAACGCCGTCCAAGAATCGTATCATCCCGTCAGAGTCCGACGCGCTCAAAGGTGCGTGCTTGGTCATTTTTTTAGTATTTGTTACTAATTATGCCACTCTCAGAACAAGCAAACTCCATTTTCAACACAATATTGCATACCGAAGTCACCCCTCCATCTCCACGTAGGCCTGTATCGCCCACACGGCCCGCTCCAATTGCCTCAGGCAGTGGTGTACCCCCGTCTACACCCACTCGCCGCCGTCTCTTTGCCTATAACTCCCCATCCCGTTCCAACCCCGGCACACCCACCCGTCGACTCGACACCCCAACGGACGAGGCTTACTCCATGAGTCCCGTGCGCGCGGAGAGCCGACAACTGCTCGAGTCACCCCGTCGCCAGCTTCGAAGCGTGTGCAAGACACCGTATAGGGTACTTGATGCCCCTGAACTCGCAGACGACTTCTATCTCAACCTCGTCGATTGGTCGAGCACCAACGTGCTGGGTGTGGGCTTGGGCTCGTGTGTCTATCTCTGGACAGCCCATAACGCCGCGGTGTCCAAATTGTGCGATCTCGCACCGTCAAACGACACCATATCTTCGGTGTCGTGGGTGCAGAGGGGAACCACGCTCGCCGTGGGCACACTCGCTGGCCGGCTGCACATCTACGACGCCAATACACTGCAGCTGCAGCGGACGTACCACCAGGCACACAGTCAGCGAATAGGGGCATTGGCGTGGAATACGCATGTGTTATCGTCCGGATCGCGAGATAGGATGGTGCACCACCGGGATGTGCGCGAGGCGTCGATGCGACCATTCAGGAGATGCTCTGGCCATAGACAGGAGGTGTGTGGGTTGAAGTGGAGTGGTGATGGAGGGACGCAGTCGGCCATGCTTGCTAGTGGAGGCAATGATAACAAAGTATGCATATGGGATCTAAGAGGGTCTCCGCGGTCGGGTCATGGGACGCCATCCGCTGGGACTAGCGCTTCCGGGTCCGGTGCCCCAGCACCAACGGTTCCGGCGGGAGAAGATCCGCCGAACGATGTGCCACTTTACAAGTTCCATGAGCATACGGCGGCAGTGAAGGCGCTTGCATGGGACCCACATGTGTCTGGCATACTTGCCACTGGAGGAGGAACACAGGACAAGCATATCCGGTTTTGGAACGTCCTCAATGGGACGATGTTGCAGGAGCTCGACACTGGCAGCCAGGTTTGTCTTCTTTTACGCCTAGAGTTATTTCGCTAACATATAACGACCGTCAGGTCTGCAATCTCATCTGGTCAATAACATCACACGAACTCGTTTCAACACATGGCTTCTCATCCACGACGGCGCAGAACCAGATATGCATCTGGAAGTATCCAAAGCTGAACATGGTTGCGTCCCTGACGGGCCACACCAACCGCGTCCTATACCTCGCAATGAGCCCGGAAGGCGAGACTATCGTGACGGGCGCTGGGGACGAGACTTTGCGCTTTTGGAATGCGTTCCCGAAGAGGGAGACCCACGAGAGGGAGCGAGAGAGCGCGCTCGATTATGGTCGTTTAATCCGGTGATCCCTTGTTCGAAGAGGGTATCGGAAAATGGACGGTCTTGCTTTTAGGAGCGTCTTATCATCCTGCGACGAACTATTCGGAATCGTGCGCCTATGGATATGTTATTCAAATTCCTGTTTATGCCTTTCACCCTACCTGGCTGCTACATTTCTTCTTCCCTTCCGTCGCCATCCAACATACAATTCGCCTTGCCCACAGTTGGAACGACCTTCAACTAGGATGCATCTCATTTTATCCTTCACAACCAGGCATCCACCAAATTATCCACTAACTGCAGTGCTTATTGACGAGTCTTGCCGATTCCAACGACGATCTGCCTTCCCCCGGCATCAAACCCGTTGGCCAAGCTACAGAGCTTTAAGCCTAGAACCGGAATCTATGCACACATCACAACAAGTACCCCGCGGACGTTGTGTAGCCAGTCCATCGCTTCAGGGTCGTTCCATCTTTGGGCCCAACGTCGAACATTCGCACACGACCGTTTAACCCTCTTCCTTCTTATTTTGTTACCACTACTCTTCGTTTTGCTCTCTCTCGGAATGTATGGTTTATGGTTTATGCTCCTCCCTTCGTCTTTGTTCCTTGTTGCCATTTCCTTATCGTTTTGTCTTCGGCTTTTACATGTTTATTATCGTTTTGTTTTCCCTCGTCAAGCAGGCTTCACGGGTCCGTAGAGGTTCTCCTTGCCTTCGTCCCGTCTCGTTCCCATATGCCCCCGGTTCTTCCTGTCTTCCTGTTCTTCGTTTTGTCGTGTCCGTTTCTCTTCTTTCCTCTCCTCTAATCACAAATCCGGTGTCTCGTCTAAAATCCCGATCCTGAATCCACGGACCTGCTACGAAAATCCACATTCCACCCTCATCCCCACCCATCCATCCATCAATCCCATTGTGCCATAATCCAATGTCTACATAGTCAACATATCTACCTACCTAGCTTCCTACACATACATACATATATACGTTTAGTACCGTCCACGTACTGTACTTATACTAACTACATGCTCCCAGGCGCTGGCACTCCAACACACCACATCCCGTTCCCGATAATCATCCCTCTGCCCTAAAATTATCTGCACTTTGTATCCTTACTTGAATTGTACTCGTCTCTGTGTCCCTTGCATGTGTCGTTTCTGTTTTTAGAATTACTATGAGGATTGAGATTCAGTGGTGAAATGCGAGTGACT
Source organism: Galerina marginata (assembly GCA_023014335.1). Classification (NCBI taxonomy): domain Eukaryota; kingdom Fungi; phylum Basidiomycota; class Agaricomycetes; order Agaricales; family Galerinaceae; genus Galerina; species Galerina marginata. The sequence goes on from JAECYW010000022.1 coordinate 825,259, forward strand.
GGGTTCCAGCCTCCTAAGCCCGGCCTACTTTGTCGATGCTGCTCAAACCGGTGTTTGTTCAAGGATGGAAGAAAGACAGATGGAATTCTTCGGCGCTCTATGCCAACTTCAACATTGGGCAGTGGTATTCAGCTGCCAAATATAATTAATGAACAACATATGTAAGTATAAGTATTGGACAGCGCGGTACAGCCTCATGCACACTGTTGACAGTGGGTAAGCCTGTCAATGGAAGGTGCATGCCTCAATTAATATCACAACGGCGATGGAAGCTACACAGGACAGAAACACAAGAACATGTCATAGGAATAAAACCTGTGTTTCAACTCATTGTATTGAAACGGGGCGTCTGAAGTTGTCATCTAGAATTACATACTAACCTTGCCCAGCAATGACGCAATTAGCTTAAACCGCGCCTGTCCTTGCAAGATAGATCGGAAGGTCAAACATTATCATGATTTGTACAGTGAGGCTGATTGGACGGTTCCTTAGATTGGGCATTATCGGAAGAGAAAATCGAAATTTCAGTGAGAGTCAATGGAGTCAGAGGTCGATCAGAAAGACAGGTGCATCCTAGTGAAGCACGTCGTGGGGTTTCCAAAGTGCTTTCTAACCGTGGCCTTTGTTGGTTGCGGAGTCGGAGAAGTGATAGATAAAGACATGTTGAAACAACCCCAAGGTTACAAACGAAAAGGGAAATTGCGGTCTGTGCATAGCGTATTTCAATAACAACGATGTAACTTGGAAGGTATAGTTCACGCACTTCTATTGATGCCAGCCCAGCCACAATAAGCACGGCATCCTTCCCAGGAGATATCTTATCGTCGCTGCAGATGATTTTAAACGCGATGACCAACAACAAGGTTAGGATACTGCCGCAGAAAACCATAAGAATCAGACGACGCTCTCTCGATGGGAGTCTCAACCGCCAAAAAAAGACCATGGGTGCGATTACAAGGAGGATGTCGCCGACAAAATCAGCTATGTTTTAAATGCAAAAATCAGGACCATCGTGGCTTGTGAAATGGACAAGATATTCTCAATTGCACGCACCAGCAAAGAGGAAGGTATTTTTGACAGGATATCCGCCCACGCCCTTGATGCAATCTTGCCCTTCATTCACGATAAGCAGCCCCGACGATTGTGCACAAGTTAATGTTGTTACGAGAATGGAGCTGATCCCCGACAGCACCATGAAGGCGATAAGGACGAAGGCGCACAAACGTGCAGGATGTTTTTTGGGGAAGACCCTCGCTAAAGACAAAGCGAGAACTATCCGTGTGACCCTACGTGAACGATAATGGTGGTCAGCTTAAAATCGAGTGGAAGAGATGAGCATAGCCTACCAAACGATAAGAAGAAATAGAAAAGTAGAGAGCCAGTAAGAACTAAGAACTCGATGAGACAAGGGTTCGTTGTTGGGATCCACTGTGCGCTTTTTTACTGGGTGTATTGGCGAGGATCGTGTTTGGTGGACTTACCTCGAGTGAACCGAAAACAGACAAGGGGCCAATATATGATGTCCAAGACCAAGGGAATGAAGACGATGTAATCATCCCACCAGGTTTTCTGGATCCTAAACCGATGGTTCAGGCGATAAATCGTAGAGCCGATGGCGAGAATATGTAAGATGGACATTGACACTGGATTACGATTCCGGTGAGTGATTGCGAGATTCAGCTGCCATAACAGAATGCACCTTTCCAACCCAAGTAGGACTGGGGAGGAAGCGTTACCACGGCCATGGCCCAAGAACCTGCGCAGTGGATCTGAAATACGGTTTGGAGGAAAGGGAGGAAGCATCCGCCAGACAGCGTTGCTTTATGAAATGCCCCTCGCGTGAAAAACTGGAGTGACAGAGAAAGATCCAGGCTCGAATTTCAATTCAGAACAGGGTTGGAATAGACATCGGTGGGTATTGTCCTTCGCCGACAGCCATAGAAACGGCGGCGCCGGCCACTGGCTGCCAATGAGCAATGCAGGGTTGGGGCATTGGGAGAGTTCATATTTTCACGGAGCAACCTTAATCGCTCCAATTATGTCACGATCTTCGTACACCAAGCGATTGGTGCACAACACTTAGTCACCGCCTGTTTGGTACAACGGGTCCTGCGGGCCGAAAATGTCCCCTTTTTCTTATCCCTCTTGTAAAAATGCTCCTTTTGATTGTCTGAACATTTCTACAAGACCGATTTTTGATTGGGTCAAAACTGACGGAGTTAGGAAATTTTGGTCAGGTGAATTTGGCCACATTGCCTTATATAGGAGGACCCTGAGTCCCGATATGGCAGGTTACCCAAAAACATGGGCGATTTTGAAGCTAAATGCCTATTTTTACTTCTTTTTGAGTGCCACGAGCACCCCAGAGGGTCGAAAATCTGGCCAATTGAACATCAAAATTTCAAAATTTTTCTCCGGCCAAATTGGCCGCTGTCCAAAATAGGCGGTGACTAAGCGTTGTGCACCATAGTGCTTCAACTTGATCCGGTACAAAAGACAAGGACGCAAGGACTCTACATTCAACCACGACTAGTGGTGGATGCATTTCAATCATCGAATCAAGTCCAAGATATCAACGCGCAATGAGAGGTACATGTAGGGAGATAGCAATGGCGAAATATGGTACCATGTCTGTGAAAGTGTCAACATGTAGAGGTAGATCTTGAGCAGGTATAATAATCAATGGTCTTGAATGACGATATTTGGTCAAGCTGAACTATCCTGGCTCGGATTCCGGGCAAAGTGGATAGTGCTCCGGTGCTAAAGATTCCACCTCGGCGCATTAAAATGGGATGCTTGCGGTTGGCGGCAAAGTGAACGCAATTTCCGAATTACTCAGAAGAAAGATGCTGCAAGAAAGAGGTTGCATCCAATAGAAAAGATCCCCCCTGTTGATTGAATCAGAGAATTGATAGAGGTTGAAATCTGCGTATAGTGGAGAACATAAAACCTACTTCCAATCCTTACAAAGAGATGACCCGTTGGCGTTATTTATCGTAAGGTGGCCCTAGAATAGAACGAGGAACACCTTAACGGAAAGTTACTCTAAGAAACAGCTAGAAGAAGTCCAGGGAACCTAGTATAAATTCTCGTCAGGCTAGTACTCGTAAAAACCTGGCCCAACAGAGCATACCATAGATAGTTTTGTACTCGTAGTGATGGAAGAAGATAATGGAATCTCCGAGTCACAACAAATTACAACCCAGTGAACAGGTCAACCTCCAGATTCCAGGAAATTTGGAGAAAGGCAAGGAGAAAGGACAAGCTTGAGACTGGCATCGTTGGTGAAGCGTATCGCCGGGTCTATTAATAGAGTCTCAGCATCTTCAGTTTAGGGTAGGCGTTGGGCAACCAAACATCACCGGCACCGGTTAACCCCAACCTGCTTGACTAAACTTCGCACTGCTGAGCTCTAGACACCGAAAAATGGCGTCATGACTAGGCTGCTGTAGGCGCTTCCTTCCTAGGCGCTATTCAACCGATGTAATCGCGTTCATTACCCAAGGCTATGTCAAGACAGGCAAGCCTCCCAGCACCTCCGACTCGAGTGCGATCCCTGTCACGGGAGCGGGCTTCTGGGCTATTCTGAGGCACTCTGACTTGTATGGGTTTTACTCATGTGAATCCCTTATCATTGCCATCGGCAGTGTCTTCTGGCAGAGAATGATGATCAGATACTGGCAGGCGCTTATTTCGTTCATCTCGTTGAGATGGATCTCACAGCCTTCTCGGACAAGGTATAAAACTGTTGACCCCGTCGAAAAAGGACGAAGTATTCTTGACTGGTCCACCTTTTCTCTTAATGTCTTCCACTCCCCTTGAGATAAACGATGTCCCTATTACCAGTCCCGCTGAACTACTGAGTTACCTGGATCAGGACTTGTGATAACTTCCGCTGCTCGAATCCTCATTTGATACTCAAGAAACTATCCCTTTTAGACCCGGTCGCAAAAACTTAGCCAGTCCCGATAAAATCAGGTTTATCAACCCGGTTCATGATATTATGTCCTTTAACTAACCTAGTCATTAATAGGTGTGTCAGTCGCGATGCCAGCAACTCGCTGTAACCTCAATACTTAATCTAGCCCCGATGATAAAACACCTTCGTTAGGACTTTAATTCCTTCAAGGGTCTGGGTTCAAACTTTAGCTAATGACACTCACAATAAAGGGACAGCCCAGCTCACCTTGTGGACTTGATAAAGCGTCAAGAAACGACAAAAATGTACGTTATGTGTCTGCGTTTTACAAAGATCTAGCCTTACCGGTGCTGGCTGACTACAGAGCCGATGCGTCCCGCATGTTCGCCTTGATAATCGGTATAAACAAGTATAAGAAGATTACCAAATTACGTGGTGCTGTTGCGGATGCTCGAGCGATTGAACACTATGTGAAGGATAAACTCAAGGTCCAGGATTCGCATATTCGAATGCTCCTCGATGAAGACGCATCGAGGCAGAACATCATCGATGCTCTTATTGGCTTGAAGGAGAACAAAAATATTTGCCGAGGGGATGCAATTTTGATTTATTTTGCCGGCCACGGCCAAGAAATCGATGCTCCAGAATTTTGGCCCACAGGAAATGTCGATGGTAAGATACAAAGTATCGTCCCACAAGATTTCGATGGGGTTGGTGGCACCCATGTAATCCCAGATCTTACCTTGGGTTCCCTCATCGACGGTATCTACGCGAAGAAAGGCGATAATATTGTAGGTCAACATGCTTTTATTTATTTCCGATGGTTTCCCCAATACGTTTTCAGACAGTAATTCTTGACAGCTGTTTTTCTGGATCTGGAACTCGTAATGAAGACCCAGACCGGTTAGCTCGAACAGCACTCTTGGAAGACTACACCATCCCTTCTCGCCTTGACATAGAATTCTGGGACACCTCAAGGAATCATGACAGTCGGGTTATCCCACCTTCCAGACAGTTCTTTTCGGACGCCTTTTCGTCGCACGTCCTGCTAGCGGCATGCAGCGCGAAGGAATTAGCTCGTGAAACTAATGGACGAGGCCAATTTACCCTCGCTTTGGAGAATGTTCTGAAAACCGTTTCGCCTGATCAACTCACCTACGTTCAGTTATTGGATCGGTTGGAAAACATAGTCGCGTTTGTACTTTACTAGGTGTGGCTTACAAGTCGGCTCAATCCTTTTATCTCTAGCCAAAATCCTCAATTGGAGGGCAACAATAGGGACCGATACATCTTCAACGCAAAGGCACGAGCACCCGTCCGTTATTCATATAAAATTCACTCTGAGTCCCCCGGAAAATACACCCTGTTCGCTGGAGCCGCAGATGGAGTCTGCCATGGCGCAGAATACACAGTATATGAGGATCACGATTCTATTTTCGAAGAACCCCCTCTCAGCGTTATGGTTGTTACAGATATCGAGCCCTTCAAAACGCATGTCAAACCGGTTTCCGGCCCCGCCCCACGACTCAAAAAACCGGCGCTTGCTGTGCAGACTCGAGCGGGGGCTCAGGAGGAGCTGAGGATCTACCTGTCGTTAAAAGAGGATCTCTTTCCAGCCTTCGATGCGCTCCTTTTGCAGATGAGAGAGCCTGGCATAAACCCTTATCGGATCGCCCTGGTAGAAGATCGGTCGGTCGCCCACTTAGAGGTTTGCAGACACGGAGACCAAATTGCCTTCATCATTATTGACGAGCGCGTCAAGTCACATGGATTATTGGAGTGCATCGATCGAGTAGACGCGGATCCAGAAGACCTGCGTCCCGTCCTCCAAGGAGCGGCACATTATTACTACCACCTCAATCGAGCATACCTGAATAATCAAAGCATTCAGACACATCTCAAGGTTGAGTTTTTGAAGCTGGAGGACACTGGAGACGTGAGGGAAGGCGGCGGTATAGTAAGGCGACCGATAGGCGAAAATCTTATCAAGGATGGAGCTATTTTTCTGGATGTCGACGAAAACGTCACCGACCTGTATGGCATTCAAATAACGAATAACTGGGCAACGGGCTTGTACTTGAACGTGTTTTACTTTGATTGTAGCGAGCTGAGCATCAGTACGTGCTCTCCATAATTTTTTCCAGTTTTATACTGAAATCCTCCTGGTCTTAGAGTCGTACTATAAATCCGGAGCTTCCACCAAGTTCAAGGTTGACTGTCCGCTACCCGCACATGGCCAAGGAACCCTGAAGCTAGGCTTTGGAGATGGAGGCGTGCTCGCCTTCGAATACTTCATTCCAGAGGGTCGAGACGTGGACGTTGGATTCATTAAATGCATTTTTACGACTGAACCTATTGACCTTTCGAAAGTTCCGCAGACATCTGCCTTTAACATGGGACGGGGTACAAGGTTCCACGAGGACAAAATACTGGGTGCATGGGGCTCGATTCTTATCCCGGTTTACCAAAGAAGAGTATAACTGAAAATCAATAGTTATGCCCTTGACATGTCCGTTGTATCACACATATACTTAAAATTATGCCCGGCTTTCGTGTACACATCTTTGTACATACCTCGGTGGTCCAAGCATTAATGCATTCCCCCCTTTTTGTTTTCTTTTTCTCCAATCCCATTGACAACTTTGATATACGTTTGTTAAAGCTACAGAGGAGGGTTCAGTCAGCGTCGCGGCGCAGCCGCGTCTATGTGAACACCTCGACGCCAAAGCGCGATGGTCCAGGCTTGGTCCAGGCTTTCCTCCGTTTTTGTTATCTTTTTCTCCACTTCCACTTTGATTTAGGCTTGCTGCCCTCGCAGAGGGATCCATAGATATCTGGCCTACAGACGCGGTACGTTCTTCCCCTCTGGTTTCAATATGATTTTATTCGACAGCTTCAGATGTGGTGTGCATGTTTAAGGACAGGTTGCATTCCGTAAATTGCATTCATAGACTAAGAACACCATAAATAAAACCGCCTGCCCGTCGTGAAATATATGGATCGCCGAAGAATTAAATGGTGTAGTAAAAGTCAGGCTGCCACTGTTCCAAGATTTTTTTGTTTTTGTTTTTCTTCATTTCTCTACTCCCAACTTGGATATTTGATTGGGGTACATATCGTCGCGGCGCAGCCGCGTCTGTGTGAAAGCCTTGCCGCCGAAGTGGAACGAGGCACAGCTTGTACTTCCTTACTATTATACTGTTAATGTTCTGTCTTGACACCGTTCGATCGTGGATCCCGATAGAGAATATTCAAATTCCATGATACCCAAATATAAAATATAACTAATCGGATACAGTCCAATACAAAAGGCCTCTCGCAATAACGAAGCGTAGAGGAATAAGAACAAAGATTTTGTCAGGCTAGGTCACTGGCCTAAATGCCAGTCGTAACATGCAGGTTTAGATATGCGAATGTGTAAGTATGCCGATTCATGAGCCGTGTGATGAGAGGAAATGGAAATGCTATGCAAATATGATTGGCGTGTGTGGGCGTCATTCGTGAGCAACTGGAAATTTAAGGACAGGTGGGTGGGCGAAGATGAGAGAGATGAAGTGAGGGTGGGGCGATATACATCGTAGAAGTGCGTGACGAATGATACATGGATTGGTTGGAAGAGGATGATGAATGTATGAGGTAGTGCTGGGTGTGCGATGCTGAAGATGCCAGTGGCAATAATTGATACATGGATACTAGATTCTCAGGTCAGCTAAAAATCTTACGGACTACCAGGAAATATAGTACTCACAAAATAACGTGTGGTCGTCGTAAGGGGTGGCGCTGAGATTTTAGGCAGCCTAAGCGATAACGCAGTAGGCGTTTCCGGCGTTGCCACTTCGCTCTTCGTCGACAATATCGAAGTTGGGCTCTTCGCGGGCCTCTGAAGTAGTAGAGGTGGTGGTGGAGGCGGTGAAGAGGGTGAAGAAGGAGTCCATTGCTGTTAGTTCGTTGGTTTGTTCGAAGATCAACGAAGTGAGGACGTGCAGAAAGAAGATGCGGAACTGCTTTTGCTGGGGATGTCTCGTAGTGGCTCCGCCTTTTTAAAGCTTTTCTCTGGGTCGGGCCAGCGGCTCGAAGGGGGATCCACACGAATTTTTTTTTGATGAGGGCCTTCGCCACGATCACCGTTATTGTCCTCCAGCAAAAACGGACGCGCTTCCGCTAGCGCGTGTGACGCATCTGCGGATCCAACATAATAAGGGGCCAAGCACGACAAGACTCGAGACTCGGCATCGGAAAGGCATAGAGCAGTTCCTATTGTGTTGGGCGCGGCATTGCTATCGTTGCCAGCACATGCTACGCCCGGCCTAAGAAAGCAGAAACGTCGGGCGTGTCGACAGTTGTACCTTAGTCCCCATGTCCCGAGCTTCCCGTCTTGTCAAATTCATTACGACAGCCAACAGCAACAATAACGCGTTGGGAAGGATCACAGGCCGTGACAATAACGCGAGCTCAGTTTTTAGCGTTTAGGAACCGGGGCGCAAGTTGGCAAGACCAAGTTGGCAGTTTGATCGCAGGACAATAGTGGTTGAACAAAAGAGGAGTGTGTCGGCGTTTCTCACGCATTCGGCTCGGACATGGGTGGACTTTAATCTTATCTTTATCTCCGGATGAAGGGAGAGGACAACTTGTAGACGATAATCCTCCGTAGCTTATTGTACTATGTAGCAGAAGTGCAACATCTGACGTTTCTTCGAAATGAAGAGCTATGCAGCACCGATAATAGGAAATTCCCATTTCAGGAACCTCTGTGTATAATTTGCGCTACGATTTATGACCCTTTCCCGGAAAATTCATCACAGGAACTTGTTCTTAAGCTCCGTGGCATGGATCAATATAGTAAACGGAGGAGAAGGCGCACACAGCCAGGTCGGACATCCTAATCCACTACGACATGCTACTTAGGAATGTCACCACTGGAACTATTTTACAACCCCAAGGATCAATTTCGAGACGAAGACAATAAAGCGACATTGATGGGAACCTCCCAACTGCAACTACCTTAATGTTCTCAGGGGATCCGATTCCTACTCGTACACAATGCGCTTAATAATATCTCACATGAGAAATGCACCATCCAACATCTTCCCTTCACCCCCTTTCAATTGTCCTCCTCCGCTTCCGAATCAGCGCCTAAAATGGGAATTTCCCTATTGTAGTTAGCTCAGGGTTTTGACTCATTCCATTGAAGTGCACGCTTTCGGTGTACTTATGAAGGACCCGTTCCGAACGTTAAAATACATCGTCATTGTCTTCCGTCGTGTATGAAGGCCGGATGTGCTGAACTTAGAACGGGAAGTTCCCAATTCCAGCTAGTTCGCGTCTTTCGCTCCGGTTTTGCGTTCGGGATCCTTTCCGTCCCCACTGCGTCAATATGCACCGTAAATATCCAGGCGTCATCGTAGGTACATTCATTCCTTACTTGCCACTTCAAGCAGAACGAGAGAGCGCGAACCATGTATGGCGAGTATCGAGGTGTCCCAGTGTCGGACAATAGATTATTGACTATTATTATTTACCATCGACAAAGTCGGAAGGCGCAAGAGCGCACAGATATCAATCACCATCTACCTCCTGAAGGCCACTGATATCTACCCAATATTTACCACTACTTTACCCAAGCAACCTTTCCATCCTGAGCAATGCGTGGGTGGACTTTACGCAGCTGTGTCAGCCAATTCGTGATTCTTGTTCTAGAACCACCATTACTGCTGCTGGTTGCAAGATCAATGGATGAATTCCTTCCCTTGAAGCGCCAACACCATCAGCCGACTTTGCGGACACTAGTCTAGCGTTACATCACAGCTATGGTGTGTCATAAATAATTAAGTTGAACCTGTACACTAAATGTCGCGCTCACTCAGCTTAACTCCAGAATGAATCAGAGCTTTGCCGCATTTGCATGGACTCCAGTTCCGTGGTCATATCTTGCGAAATTGCCCATCGTGTATAGTAAACTCCGTAGTCTGTGCTTGCTGTCCGTGACGACGCCAACGAATAAATCGAGGTAGTTTCTGAATCCTGAGAGACTCTGGGCGACTTGATGCAGCGGTTGATCATTGCCTCCCATTGCTGCATTTGACCTTCGGTCCTGCAGCGCAAGACAAAGAATTCCAACGCATCGTCTCCTTTCCACCAAATACAAAGCGGAAAAACAGGAATGCCGACTGCTTGTGGAAAGAAAGAAATTAAAATCTGCACCAATGCTATAAACAATAAAAATACAAACTTTGGGGTACTTGTGCTGGCACCAGGAAGACCTGGGTGACGTCGGGCCAGTAAATACGCCCTTTCAACAAAAGCGGAGTATCCTCTCTCCTCTTAGGCCGAGAGAGCAGCGCGCCCTTTCTGCTTTGAGCAGGCCTGCGACTTGCCTCTGGTTGACAAAGGATCATGATATTTTCGAACAAACAGACATGATACTCCCGAATAGTGTCAGATTTTGTCACCATGAAGACATCTTCGAGGAGAAGTTTTCCAAAGTTATTCAAATGATGGCCTTTCCAGTCTTGGACCCGAGAACGGAGGCCATCCACAATGTGCTCATTGTTCCCGCGGCGTTGTGCATCGTTCAGCTTATCCGCAACGCGTTTCGCTGCATCGGCGCCAAACTGCAGTTCGCTATAGTGAGCATAGGTCGAGGGAGAGTATTGTTTGATAAGACACTGGAAATGGCCATATGAATATTACTTTTGAATAAGTACGTGATCAACTGGATTGGCTTACGTCGAGAAGAAGAGGATATTTGCAGAGGCGCGAAATTGGCCGCACGAGCTGCATACTTAGGCCGCCGAGATCCTTGACAATGAGTTGGAAGGGCTACTCAGGTCATGTCTGGTCAGAACTTGCCAGTGGATAATGAATTTCTAGGCAAACTTACGCCGAGGTTCTCTTCGATAGTCGACACGACTGTGCAAGCTTTTGTATAATTGAAACCATACACCATATAAATTGCAAATCCATCTTCCTACAGCAAGCATGAAGTTGGGTAGGAACCGAAGATGAAAAATGTGCCAGGGGCATTGGTATGATAAATCTTACGTTTTCGAGAAAGTGCCGGCCCCATCGTTGTTCTTGCCATGGAAGCCTTGAAATACTCTCGAGGCCAGTGAGGAACTTGCTTTGGAAGTCGACAAGCTTTTCTAGTTCCGGGAAGAGAAGAGAAATCCCATCCCGATCCATAATGTTTGCTTCAGAGAGGGTAGTGACGACTATCTAGAAGATAAAGGTCAGGGGACTGCTACAAGGTAAAGCACAAATGTTAAAAGCACCAGGGTAGACTGAAGGTCCTGCACGTATTTACGCTCGGTCATTATCAGTTCACTGATGATATTGATGATGTTCTCGGCTGGAACGCCAGGCTTCGAGGATTGTAGTGAAACAATCATGTCGGAAGTTGACGGGGTTTCCTCAAAAAAACAATGGGGAAAGCGGTCAAGAATGGCCTCAACGGTGTTGATAACCTAGCAAATGATATTAGGCAGTTTCACATTCAAGTCGGCAAACGCACTTTAAGCAACCCATTTGTCGAACTTCGGTCCCAAAGATCCGTGACTGTGAATGGTTCACAACCTGGGACCTCCTCCTTAACAACGGGCGCCAGAATTTGCATGGCGAAGAGGGCAATGGCTCGTTTTCTCATACGATCAGGGTTTGAGCTGTACTGCTCCAGGTCGAAGGACGAGTTGTTGAGTTTCCTGAATCCACGCTCCGAAGGGAGCTGATCAAAAATGTAGCACAGCGGTGTACCGAAAGAGAACAGGTCCCATAATTGGCTTACGGGGTCTGAGGGCTGCTGCGAGTTGGTGGATGTAGCGGAAAGTTTAAAGTAGTGGTCGAGACCACGGATTCTGAGAAGTTTAGTCCTGAGAGACAGGCATCGTTGATAGAGGTATTCAGGTGCGGTACCGCTCAGGATGTCGTCTTTGGCGTTTGTGTTCCGTTCTGCGACAAATGGCATCGTATTTGGGAAGTGCTTGATGTGTATGGCGACAAGGAAAGTAGACAAGAGGTGTGATCGATTGATCCCTAATGAGATCAAAAAGACATGATTTTCGGTATTCTGTCATGGAAGTCGCGTTGGCAGTGCAGCGCACCGCCCCATCAGCGTGTCAGTGTAATCTTCGGACGCGTCGGTCACGGAGCAATGCTGTGCAAGCCTGGGCGCAGTTCGAGCAACTTGTTCCTGTTCTGCATCAGCAAACATGCTTTCTAACCCTCATCGGCACCAAATCACCTCGCCCAATAACCATGCAATGTTCTCTGTCAATGCGCCCACGACGGTTACAGGAGGAACATTTATTATGAATGTACCAGAGCTCCCCGGCAGAATGAAAGGTGATCTATCTTCTCGCATAACCGCTACGTCTGTCAACTAATGAAAGATTGAGAATTCGAACGTCTGGTGGAAGCATCCGCGCCAGCAGCATTCCACAATTCTAAACAGAGATTTGACCCTCCTAAGTGCCACCCCAACACCCGCGTTGCCGTTCTTCGGAGAATCACAGAATGGGTCCAGGGAACAAACACCCATGCCCAAGATCGTCAAACATCCACGCTGTGGCTTTACGGCGCCGCAGGTAGCGGAAAAACCGCCATTGCTCAATCTCTTGCTGAGCAATTCGACGATGACGACGGTTCACTCCTGGCCAGTTTCTTCTTCTCAAGGACGGACCCCACTCGGAATCATGCTGGGCACCTTGTTGCGACTATTGCTTATCAAATCGCTCTGAAACTTCCACAGGTGAAGGACTTGATAGTGGCTGTGGTCGAAGACGACCCATTAATCTTTTCAAAGTCCCTTGACATGCAATTTTCTCGGCTGATTTTTGAACCGCTCGAATTTGCCGAAGTTTCAAATCGTCCAGCCCTACCATCAGCATGCTTAATCACCCTCGATGGCCTTGACGAGTGTGGGGATGAAGGAGAAAGATGCAGCGTACTACGTATTATTATGGCTACTCGTCGAGACAGCCCTCTGCCGCCCATTCTCCGGTTCTTGGTCGCGAGTCGCCCAGAGATCGACATCAAGACCATCATCAATTCCCAGAGCAAAGATACTAATCCAGATCGCGTCTCACTTGATACTGATTATAGGTCGTACTTGGACATTCGACTTTTTCTACAAGACAAATTCAGAGGACTCAAGGATCATCATCCTCACCGTGCCTTTATTCCTTCTGAATGGCCATCCAAAAGTACCGTTGATAAACTCGTCGAAACATCCTCCGGTCAGTTCATATATGCCTCTACAGTTGTGAAATATGTGTCATCCAATGCCCACAAACCTAACAAGCGCTTGGAGGTCATTCTCAGTCTACGCCCCACCCCATCAGACGCTCCGTTTGCTGCTCTGGACGAGCTATACACCCACATACTTTCCACAGCGGGTGACCCTAATCTTGTTTTACGTGCGTTAGGCCTAGCTCTCCTTAGTAGGTTCTATTATTACTATCAGGTGGAAGAAATCCTCGGTCTCGAAAAAGGAGACGTCGAGGTACTTTTCAGCCCTCTGGGCTCTATCGTTTCACTGGAAGGTTCTTTTTTCAAAATTTTGCATGCATCTCTTGGAGATTATCTCTTCGATAAGTCGCGATCAAAGGGATTTTATATTCATCCGGCAGAAAAACATACCGAGAATGCCCACCTTATATTCCAGCGTCTTGGACAGCCGATATGTAAGTTTGTAGTTCGTCATGTCCGCTTATGAAATGAACTGAAATTTGTCTATGCAGCCGCTTTCGACTTCCAGAAATATTTCGACGAGCTTCTTCGGACTTTGAAGATCGCTTTTCCCACTGCCGAGCTGCAGGAGGACATAATTAAATTTTCACTTGACCAGCCAGAAGATGATTTGGTCTTTGATTATAAACTTGCGCCGCACGCATACACGGAGGACGACCGTACTCTAGTACACGTTACGCCGCCGCAGAAGGACAGATTTTTTTTCATAGTCGTTGAACCCTTCCTGTTGGTTGTAAAAGCGTTGGTAAGTCTTCGTTATTTACATGCTGTCGCAGTTTTAATGTTAATATTCGCCAGGCATGGGATGATGCTGCCAAGTTGTACGAAATTAAGCTGGAGCAATTCGAGCGAGTGCTGAAGCGCAGGTTTGGAGATATTCCAGACTTGTATTCGCACTTATTTGAGGGCTACAGCAGCCGTTTCCCCTACAGCTTTATCTCGCGACGGGTGTCAAAGATGATAGCTATGGTTGGGTTGGGTCAGCGGAGTTGACGCAGAACACAGGCGCGAGTAATTTGCTCAGAGGAGCGACAATGAGTAGTGAGCTGCCACTACTTTTCCCACTCAGCTGGATGCTTTGAACGGCTTATCCGGGCGACGCAAAGGAAGCATCATAAATTTAGCATATTGGTAAATGGGCACGGCTGCCTTCATGTGTATGACTCTTTTTATTCCATGCCGAAGAAAGGAAAAAATTAACTTAATGTGCTACAGTTTTTGTAAGAGAATCATGGGCGAAGATTATGTTTCTCATTTACCTTTGCCCTAAGCCAGACGTGAACGGAGTAGTATCTCAGCAGAGGTGTTAGGTGTTTGAATGCTTATTGTGAGGCAGGAGAGATGAAATGAAATTACAAGCTCCATAGATCGATAGGCGGATCGCAGCCCAGAGTAATCAGCATTCGTTAAGACAATTTTATCTACAGATCGCGATGGATTACATCTGGGTCGTCCAATTTGGTTTGCTGTGGTATACTAGATTGATTCGTTCAATCACGTTCCTTTCCGGGCAGACGGGGAACGTGTGCCTGGTCACTAACCAGTACATCTGGTAAATTATGACCCTGGCGTGCGTGTAGAAAGCGCTGGAAGGAGAACGCGATGGGAGCGAATGAAGGAACTAGAAACTTGGAGCGAGAGGGGAGGGAAAGGTGACTCCAAATCAAGTAGGTCTGTCCATATAATGTCTGTCTGCTCCATCCCGGATTAGATGACTAGAACATTAAACGCGTGGAGGCTCACGTATACATAGATATGCGCCGTAAGCCTGGGATGCGTTAGGTTGTTCTCTATATCCTTGGAATGAAGCAGAAGATCAAGCAGCGAGTATTAGTGGTTTGGACGCGGGTTGGTGTTAGTCAACGAAGTCGACCAAGACAGGAAAACAGGAGACAGATAACGCAAGCAGGTGCATGAGAGCCGATGTATCCGCAAACCAAGTGCTGCTTTACGGCCATACCACACTCTGGGAGGCATAGATGAAAGTATTTCCTGCACGTCAAGTTTAAATTGAGATCTTTGCTTCGCGAGGTACAGATCAGATACTTGGGCTTCAGCAGGGTGGTAGGCCGGCAGGAGAAAGAACAGGATCGCTTGGATAGGAATATTTATTGTAGTTGATCAGTATTGATTCCTTGGGATCCTCGGATAATGGGTGTCTATAATTTTATATGAACATCGGTGGGAAATGGGCAGGGAGAAGATGACTCACCTACATAGGTCGCCACACTCGCGACTCGATGACCTGCAAGAAATATGGATTTCCACCCTCGTCATGCAGCTTATCATGATCCCAGTTGGCACCAGATACCCCCAGCCAGCACTCACGCAGTTATGGCATCTTACAGCCTTGCCTCAGACTATGGAGTATTACAATCAGCAAACGCGCCTCTCGCCCGAGCCCAGTTAAATTTCGGCTGGGCTCGGGTACTGTGATGGTGGTGTGTGGACGCTCGTCGTGAGGCAAAGGCTGAAAGAGTATTGTAACAAATGCAGTATTGGCTGGGGTTTTGGATTTGATTTGGGTCCAGGCCAAAGGTTGTTACAGGAACTCGAGATTAATGAAGAGAGGGAGGGGAGACGAGATGATAGGCCACCGCCGATCGATAGGAGGGTCACAGCCCAGAGTAATCAGTAGCCTCAAAGTTCTCCTCATGACATAAAATCCCCGAAGCCAAAGATTCTCTCGGGTTCTCGAGGACTTTGTCAAACTGAAGATTGTAACCGACTACATCTGGGCTGCCAGTATTCAGATCCAAATGCGACGGAACGCGATGGCTTCAGGCTATTGCACAGACCACGGACAAGGACAACGATAATGCTCCTGTTTGAATTAATTTAGTCGTGTTAGTGTCTAAATGCGTGTGAGTTGTATTGTAAGCTACTTACCTACACACCCGCGATGGTGAGTGCGGATTGGAAAGACGTCATTGTCGGCGAGCAGAGATTTTTGCACCAACTATATTAGTCCAGCAGTCAGATAGATAAACCACAAGATTGTTCGGCAGGCGGTAGCCCTGGGTACCGAAGTCGAAACTGTGATGAGATGAAGGGTCTCAGAAATCCAAATAAAGAGTCAACGACTCTTTGATCCTCAGAGACGACTTCAGCGGTTTGGACACTCGGGGGTACCTGGGCTGTCCACTGCTGCAATGAATCCGAATCCGACAGCTGAAGGACTGCAGCACCGTAAACAGAACCGGTATTCGATGTATGGATCGAGAGAGAACCGTATCGATGAATTCAAGTTGTCAATTGAACATCCCATCCGCGTTCCACCCATCAGCTAAATAAACCACGAGATTGAGACCGCTAGCCAACATATAGCCCAAATCAAAGGTACAGATGAAGGATATCAGGGATCCAAGGAGAGTCTACGACCTCGACTCTTGGATACGCTAAGAAGACTTCAGCGATTGGACACTTGGGCTACCTTGCTGCGATGAAATCCAATGGTTGTACTGAAGAACTGCAGGGGCCAGTAAGCAGAACCGGTGTTTGAGCGCGTGGAGTCGTGGGTCGAAAGAGAAAGAGGAAGAGATCGATGAACATACGCGTTGAAGAAACACGCAGTCAATCTAATCCAAATCTAATCTCATCTTCGGCTTTCTTCTCACCCGGCACCTCGCCCCGACAACCGATCACGAAATTTCAATCGCCCAATCCGGAAGGCTGTACATCTGCCGCCACCGGCGCCACGCCCAAGCCACGCCGCCGCCGTCATCTTTGCTGTCCTCATCGCCACCTCTGGACGATATTCGCATGGTCATACTTTGACCTGACAGCCTGAGGCTGCTTGGGCTGTTCAAAGAAACGCAATTGAATACGACGGGCGGGAAGGACGGCAGCAGAAATCCCCCAGTGGGGGTGGGGCTGTTGAGCAAAAATTAAGTTACGTTGAGAACGTGGATCAAGCGGGAAATTCAAAGAGATCGATGATCTTCGGGACACGACGATTTTCCAATTTCACGCATCTTCATCGAATCCTATCAATTATTGTGTGCTCGAGAATCCAAAATTTATTCTCAAGGAAGGAAACAGGCTGGCTGGTATAAATCGATTCATTCAATCACTTTCTCCTGCCTGGATGGAACGCGCTCCGGGACACTGACCAGTATATCTGGTAAATCATGACCCTAGCGCGCGTGTAGAAAGCACTGGAAGAAGAATGTGATGGAGCAAATTATGGGACCAGAAACTTGGGCAAGAGAGCGAAAAATGGCTCAAGCAGGCCTGTCCATCCAGTGACCGTCCGCTCTATCCTAGTTCAAGACGAAACACGTGCAGGCTCAACGTATACGTAGATATGCGCCGTAAGCCTGGGATGCGTTAATTTTATACATTGGTGGAGCGGAGCGGTGGGGTGTGGTGTGGAGGGTTAACCAACGAGTGTTACTGGCGGCGAGCGGTTAGACGCGCGTTGGGGTTAAATAACGACGAGACGACTAAAACAGAAAAATCAATGGAGAAAGGAAAGCAAGAGCAGAAAAATATAGATGGATAAATCAAGCACAAAAGTACGAGCACCACAAAGAGAAAAGAGAAGCGGAAGAAACACAACGCAAGCAGGTGCATGAGAGCCAATGTATCCGCAAACCCGGTGCTGCTTTGCGGCCTACCACACATTATGAAAATGGATTAAAGTATCTCCTGCACTCCGAGCTTAACTGGAGCGTCTTTGCTTCGTGAGGTACAGACGAGATACTTGAGTTGCAGCAAGGTGGTAGGCCGGAGAGAGAACGGGGTCGTGCGGATACGGGGGAGTTGTTGTAGGCGTTGATCAGTATTTGACCGTTTGCGGCCCTCGATAATGAAAATCTAATATTTTATTTGGGTATCAGTAAGAAGTAATCGGGCAAGAGATGATACTTATTAAGTACTCACCTCGCTCGCCAAACTCGCAACTGGATGACGCACAAAAAATGCCTATTTCGTCGTCGTGCAGTTTATCACGATCCCAGTGGGTACCAAAAAATCCCAGCCAGCACTCATCCACTTATGCGAACATACAGCCTTTCCTCGGACTGCGGAGCAATGATCAACGCGCCTCTCGCCCGAGCTCAGTTAATTTTCAGCTGGGCTCGGGTAGAGTGGACGTGCGTGGACGTCCGTCGTGAGGGAAGGCTGAAAGAGTGTTGTAAAGGTTGAAGTATTGGCTGGGAGTTAGGACGATTTGTGGTCCAAGCTGAAGATGTGTTTTTGTCACAGGAACTCGATGGAGCGAAAAGAGAGAGAGGGACGAGATGATAAGTTCCACGATCGATAGGCAGATCGCAGACTAAGCCCAGAGCAATCAACAAATCAACCGATACAAAAACCCCCCTAGACCAAAGGTTAACAGAGAGTCGAAGACTCCTGGGTTCTCGAGGATTTTGTGAAACTGCAAATTGAGACGGACTACATCTGGGCTGCCAGCATTCAGACCAAAAGGTGATGGAACTTGTCGGTGTTCAGGTAATTGCTAATCGCACGGACAACAGACGGTGAGCAAGCTCCTGTTTGAACTCGGTCGCGTTAGTAATTAAATTCGTATGAGTTGAATACTATATGACTGTTTACGCACCTGCTTTGGCTGGTGGTGGCTGCCAATCGGGTCAGCGAACAGAATTTTAAGAGAGTTTGGAAAGGCTATGGTTCAGTTCAGATGAAGGAGATCAGGGATCCAAGGAGAATCTTGGATCCTCCGAGATAGCTTCATCAGGTCAAACACTTCGCGACCGAGTACCTGGGCTATCACGCTACGATGAATCCGATGGTTGTAAGCCGCAGGGCAGGTCCAGGAAGTGGAACAGGTGCTCGAGTGCGTGGAATCGTGGATCAACAGAGAGAGAGAAAGACATCGATGAACGTTGAAACACTTTACTTGTATTGAAAGACTGCTGGGCCACTAAGTAGGCAAAACCAGTGTTCGAGCGACGAGCGTGTGGAATCGTGGGTCGAGGGAAAGATGAAGGATATCGATGACTCGGAACGTGGTCGCAACACACCGTCAATCTAATCTTATCTAATCTCATCTCCGGCTTTCTTCTCTCCCGATTCCAGCTCGCCCCGACAACCGATCACTTCAAACATCAACTCAATCCGGAAATCTTTGATCCCATGCCTTCCACTTGCCTTCCGCCACGCTACCTGTGGCACTGTCATCGTTTTGGTACCTACCACTGTTTATGAATCTGGGAGCCAATTCCAGTGGATAGATGATGAATCTAGGTTCAAAATTTACCACATAAAGAATCACAACAAATACACAAGATGCTCGACTTGATAGATAATATGCACTGGCAGAGGGGGGTTCGCATACGAACAGGTTTGCTGGAATAAATTTTTTCATTCAATCACATTGTTTTTCCTCACTTGAGAACACGCGCCGTATCACTGACCAGTACATCTGGTAAATCATGACTCCAGCGCGCGTGTAGAAAGCACTGGAAGGCGAACGTGATGGAGCAAATTAGGGGACCAACAACTAAGAGCAAGAGGGAGGAAATGGCGAAAGCTACTCTGTCCATCCAGTGACCGTCCGCTCCGTCCTAGTTCCTATTTTTCAAGACGAAACACGTGCAGGCTCAACGTATACTGAGATATGTGTTGTAAGCCGGGGACGCGTTGCTTTTATACATTGGTGGAGTGGAGCGGTTGGTGTGGTGTGGCGGGTTAACTGGCGGCGATAGGTTAGACGCGCGTTAGTGTTAATCAGCGACGTCGGACAAGACAGGAAATCAACGGATAAAAGAAAAGAGAGCGAAAAATCGGGGCCAAAGACGAGTGCCAGAAAAAAAAAAGGGAAGAGAGACAAAAAACGCAGGCAGGCGCTTGAAAGTGAGATCTAGAGTCGATGTATCCGCAAGCCAGCTACTGCTTTACGGCCACACCACCCTTTACAATGTAATGAAAGTATCTCCGGCACCTCGAGTTTAACTTGAAAGTCCTTTTTTTGCGAGGTACAGATGAGATACTTGAGCTGCAGCAAGGTGGTAGGCCGGAGAGAGAACAGGATCGTGCGGATACGGAGGAGTTGTTGTAGGCGTTGATCAGCATTGACCATTTGAGATCTTCAAATAACGGGGATCTATATTTTATCTTTGAGTATCAGAAAGCAGCAGTCGGGCAAGAGACGGTAATTCTTACTCACCTCGCTCGCCACACTCACAACTGGATGGTGCGCAAGAAAGGCCGATTTCCACCCTCGTCGTGCAGTTTATCATGATCCCATGTGGTGCCCAGTGCTCCCAGCCAAAGTCGGTGCGGTTATGTCGATCTTACAGCCTTGCCGCACACTATGATTTGGCGAACGCACCTCTCGCCCGAGCCCAGTTAAATTTCTCGGGTACAGCGGAGGTGCGTGAATGTCCGTCGTGAGGCGAAGGCTGAAAGAATGTTGTGACAGACGCAGTATTGGCTGGGGTTTGGACTTGATTTGGGGTCCAGGTCAAAGGTTGAGTTTTTGTTACAGGAACTCGATCGAGCAGAGAGAGAGAGAGGGACAAGATGATAAGTTCCACCGATCGATATGCGGATCGCAGGCTAAGCCCAAAGTAATCAACAAATCAACCGATATAAAAATCCCCGTAGACCAAAGATTAACAGAGAGTCGAAGACTCCTGGGTTCCCTGGGATTTTATCAAACTGCAGATTGAGATCGACTACATCTGGGCAGCCAGTGTTCAGATTCAATTGCGACGAGACGTGGTGGCTTTCAGGTAATCGTATGGACAACGACGGTGATCAAGCTCCTGTTCGAGTTTAGCCACGTCAGCGACCGGGTTTGCGAGAGTTGGATAGTATACTACTTACCTACACATCCCCAATGGTGAGTGCGGATTGGCATAAAAAAAAGGCGTCATTGTCGGCGAACAGAAAGTTTTACATCGACATCGACTATGGCCCAGCAGTCAGCTAGATCAACCATAAGATTGTTCGGCAGGCGGTAGCCCTGGGTACCGAGCTTCTGATTCAGCTTTTGACGATGAAGGATGTCAGAAATCCAAATAAAGAGTCGACGACTCTTGGATCCTCCGAGATGACTTCAGCGGTTTGGACACGGAGGTGCCAGGGCTGTCTACTGCTGCGATGAATCTGATGGCTGAAAGACCGTAGCATCGCAAGCAGAACCTGTGTTCGAGTGCATGGATCGGGAGAATATTATATTAACGAACTTTAGAACATCCACACCCGCGTTCCGCCCATCAGCCAAATAAACCACGGACCCGATGAGGAATATCGAGGATCCAAGGAGAGTCTTGGACCTCCGAGAGAACTTCATCGGATCAGACACTTTGTTGGGCTATCGTGCTACGGTGAATCCGATGGTTGTAAGCCGCAGGGCAGGTCCAGAAAGTGGAACAGGTGCTTGAGCGCGTGGAATTGTGGATCGAGAGAGAGAGAGAGAAAGACATCAATAAACGTTGAAACAAACAGTCAATCTAATCACATCTTCCGGCTTTCTCTCCAGATTCCCACCGGCAACTCGCCCCGATCGACTGCCCAATCCGGAAATCTTCGTCGATTCTTCGATCCCATTGCCTGTCGCCACGCCGCCGGGCCTCCTCAGGTCTGTGGCGCCGTCATCGTTTTTTCAATTTCGTGCACACCCTTGACCGAATTGAGCGAAATAGAATGGTACAGTAACTTACATTCAACTTGTAGACCTACATTGTCGCTCCTCGTTATGAATCCGAATTTTATTCTCAAAGTAGGAAACAGGTTGGTTGGTATAGATCGTTTTATTCAATCACGTTCCGTTTTTGCGCTGCTGAAGAACGCGCGCCGTATCACTGACCAGTACATCTGGTAAATTATGACACCAGCGTGCGTGTAGAAAGCACTGAAGGAGAACGTGATGGAGCGAATTTGGGGACCAGCAACTAAGACCCAGCCGGAGGAAATGGCGAAAGTTACTCTGTCCATCCAGTGACCGTCCGCTCCGTCCCAGGTCCAAGTTATCATAACGATGAAACGCGTGCAGGCTCGACGCATACATAGATAGCGTTGTAAGCCAGGAACGCGTTGGTTTGCTTTGTACAGCCTCGGAATGGAGCGGAGCGGAGTGAAGTAGAAGGTTAACTGGCGAGTATTACTGGATGCGAGTGGACTAGACGCGCGTTGGTGTTAACCAACGACGATGACGACGACCAAGACAGAGAAATCAACGGAGCAGAGGAATCAAGCACAAAAGTACGAGCGCCAGAAATAAAAAGGGAAACGGAAGAAAGACATTGACGCAAGCAGGTGCATCCGAGCCGATGTATCCGCAAACCCGGTGCTGCTTTACGGCCATACCACATTCTTACAATATGACCAAGTATCTTCTGTACCTCGAGTTTCGCTTGAACGACTTTTTTTTGCGAGGTGTAGGGGAGATACTTGTGCTTCAGCAAGGTGGTAGGCCGGAGAGAGAACAGGATCGCGTGGATACGGGGGAGTTATTGTAGGCGTTGATAAGCATTGACCATTTGAGATCATCGGATAATGAGAATCTACCAGTTTATTTGGTATCAGTAAGAAGTAGTCGGGCGAAAGATAGTATTTATTACTCACCTAGCTCGCCACACTCGCGACTCGATGACTCGCAAAAAAGCCGATTTCCACCGTCGTCGTGCGGTCTATCACGATCCCAGTTGATACCTGGCACTCCCAGCTTACGCCAAGTTCAACATACCTTACAGCCTTGCCCTGAGGTTTTCATTGTTCCACAGCATCTCCCGCCCGAGCCCAATAGACGTCCGGCTCGAGTACAGCGGAGGTGCTTGAAGTTCATCGTGGGGCAAAGGCTGAAAGAGTGTTTTGATGGATGGAGTGTTGGCTGGGGTTTTGGATTTGATTTGGGGTCCAAGCTGGAGATGTGTTTTTGTCACAAGAACCCGATGGAGCAGAGGGAGGGGAGACGAGATAATAAGTTCCACCAATCGATAGGCGGATCGCAGGCTAAGCCCAGAGTAATCAACAAATCTACCGATACAAAAATCCCCGTAGACCAAAGATTAACAGAGAGTCAAAGACTCCTGGGTTCTCGAGGACTTTGTGAAACTGCAGATTGAGACGGACTACATCTGGGCTGCCAGCGTTCAGACCTAAAGGCGATGGAATTGTCGGCGTTCAGGTAATCGCACGGACAATGACGGTAATCATGCTCCTGTTCGAGTTTAGCCACGTCAGCGACCGGGTTTGCGAGAGTTGTATACTACTTACTTGCTTACGCACCCGCGTTGGTGAGTGCGGATTGACATAAAGGCATCATTGTCGGCGAACAAAGAGTTTTATATTGCCTATGGTCCAGCAGTCAGCTAGATGAACCACAAGATTGTTCGGCAGGCTGTAGCCGTGGGCCTGGGTAGCATTTCGTTCCGATTACATCAGATGAAGGATCTCAGAAATCCAAATAAAGAGTCCACGACTCTTAGATCTTCCAAGAGGACTTCAGCTATTTGGACACGGAGGTACCTGGGCTGTCCACTGCTGCAATGAATCCGATGGCTGAAGGACTGCAGCACCGTAAACAGAACCGGTATTCGAATGCATGGATCGAAAGAGAACGGTATCGACGAACCTTGTCAATGGAACATCCACACCCGCGTTCCGCCCATCAGCCAAATAAACCACGGACGACAGTCGCAGAGATAAAATAGCCCAAAGTCCTATGGCTCAGCTCCCGATGAAGAATATCGAGGATCCAAGGAGAGTCTTGGACCTCCGGGAGAACTTCATCGGATCAGACACTTTGCGACTGAGTACCTGGGCTATCATGCTACAATGAATCCGATGGTTGTAAGCCGCAGGGCAGGTCCAGGAAGTGGAACAGGTGCTCGAGTGCGTGGAATCGTGGATCGAGAGGAAGAGAGAAAGAAAGACATCGATGAACGTTGAAACAAACAGTCAATCTAATCTCATCGTCCGGCTTCCTTTTCCCACCGGCAACTCGCCCCGACAACCGATCAACTGCCCAATCCGGAAATCTTCGTCGATTCTTCGATCCCATTGCCTGTCGCCACGCCGCCGGGCCTCCTCAGGTCTGTGGCGCCGTCATCGTTTTTTCAATTTCGTGCACACCCTTGACCGAATTGAGCGAAATAGAATGGTACAGTAACTTACATTCAACTTGTAGACCTACATTGTCGCTCCTCGTTATGAATCCGAATTTTATTCTCAAAGTAGGAAACAGGTTGGTTGGTATAGATCGTTTTATTCAATCACGTTCCGTTTTTGCGCTGCTGAAGAACGCGCGCCGTATCACTGACCAGTACATCTGGTAAGTTATGACACCAGCGTGCGTGTAGAAAGCACTGAAGGAGAACGTGATGGAGCAAATTAGAAGACCAACAACTAAGAGCAAGAGGGAGGAAATGGCGAAAGTACTCTGTCCATCCAGTGACCGTCCGCTCCGTCCCAGTTCCAGTTCTTTATGATGAAACGCGTGCAGGCTCAACGTATATGTAGATAGCGTTGTAAGCCAGGGACGCGTTGGTTTGCTTTGTACAGCCTCGGAATGGAGCGGAGCGGAGTGAAGTAGAAGGTTAACTGGCGAGTATTACTGGATGCGAGTGGCTTGGACGCGCGTTGGTGTTAACCAAAAACCACGACGACGACCAAGATAGAAAAATCAACGGCGGAGAAATCGAGCACAACAGTACGAGCGCCAGAAGAAAAAAGAGAAACGGAAGAAAGACATTGACGCAAGCAGGTGCATCCGAGACAATGTATCCGCAAACCCGGTGCTGCTTTACGGCCATACCACACTTTATGATGATTACATGGACGAAAGTATTTCCTGTACCTCGAGTTTAACTTTTCTCGTGAGGCACAGATGAGATACTTGAGTCTTAGCAGGGTGGTAGGCCGGAGAGAGAACAGGACGGTGCGGATACGGAGGAGTTGTTGTAGGTGTCGATCAGCGTTGACCCCTTGGGATCCTCGGATAATGAGAATCTACCATTTTATTTGGGTATCAGTAAGAAGTGGTCAGGAGATAGTTTACTCGCCTGGCCACACTCGCAACTTTGATGACCCGCAAGAAATGCCGATTTCCACCCTCGTCGTGCAGTTTATCATGATCCCAGTTGACACCCAGCACTGGCACTTCCAGCTTATGCCAAGTTCAACATACATTACAGCCTTGCCCTAGGGCTGCTTTGTTCCGCAGCATCTCCCGCCCGAGCCCCATTGACGTTCGGCTCGAGTACAGCGGAGGTGCTTGAAGTTCATCGTGGGGCAAAGGCTGAAAGAGTGTTTTGACGGATGGAGTGTTGGCTGGGGTTTTGGATTTGATTTGTGATCCGAGCCGAAGATGGGTTTTTGTTGTAGTAACTCGATGGAGCAGAGGGAGGGGAGACGAGATGATAAGTCCCACCAATCGATAGGCGGATCGCAGGCTAAGCCCAGAGTAATCAACAGATCAACCGTTACAAAAATCCCCGTAGACCAAAGATTAACAGAGAGTCGAAGACTCCTGGGTTCCTGGGGACTTTATCAAACTGCAGATTGAGACGGAGTACATCTGGGCTGCCAGCGTTCAGACCCAAAGGCGATGGAATTGTCTGCGTTCAGGTAATCGCATGGCAAACAGACGGTGATCATGCTCCTGTTCGAGTTTAGCCACGTCAGCGACCGGGTTTGCGAGAGTTGGATAGTATACTACTTACCTACACCCCCGTGCCAGTGATGGTGAGTGCGGATTGACACAAAAAAAGGCCTCATTGTCGGCGAACAGAGAATTTAAAATCGACTACGGTCCAGCAGCCAGCTAGATTAACCATAAGATTGTTCGGCAGGCGGTAGCCCTGGGCATCACAAAAATACTGAAAATGAAGGATCTTAGAAATCCAAATAAAGAATCAATTTGGATCTTCCGAGAGCACTTCAGATATTTGAACACGGAGGTACCTGGGCTGTCCACTGCTGCGATAGGTCCGATGGTTCAAATATAAGGACTGCAGCACCGTAAGTAGAACCGGTGTTCGAGTGCATAGATTGAGAGACTCATATCGACGAACTTTGTCAATGAAACGTCCACACCCACGTTCCACCCGCCAGCTAATAAACCATCAGATTGGCACCGTCGCAAGCCTATAGCCCAGAGTCAAAAGAGTTCGGTATAGATGAAGGATATCAGGGATCCAAGGAGAGTCTTAGACTACGACCTAGACTCTTGGATACGCTGAGAAGACTTCAGCGATTTGACACTTGGGCTATCTTCCTGCGATGAATCCGATGGTTGTATTTGGGGACTGTAGGTCCAGCAAGTAGGAAAAACCGGTGTTCGAGCATATGGAACGTGGATCGAGAGAGAGAAAGCTGAGAAACGCATCGATGAACGATGAAACTAACAATCTAATCTCATCTCCGGCTTTCTTCTCACCCGGCAGCTCGACCCGACAACCGATCACACAACCAATCCGGAAATCTTCGTTCCCATGCCTGCCACGCCGCCTCAGGCCTGTGGCACCGTCATCGTTCATCGTTTCAATTTCGCTCCTCGCCACCTCCGCACGCCTTCCTCATGGTCATCTTTTAGCCTCTAACTAAGTACCCTCGATCATGCCCTCCTCACCCTGTGCCACGACGAACACGCCTGCGGTTCATATCTAGCCGACTTAAAGTTAATAGGAGAGACGGTCTGAATCGCCACTGGCAGTTGATTCTCCTCTCTTTCTTAAACTTACACTCGGATTCGACTTGGGACGCGCAAGGATAGACTACTACTGTACCGTGCATACTCAGGCTAGACGCACCTTACCCTTACAGTGACACCTTATCCAACTGACTCTGCGAGAAACTTACCGTAATAACGATACGAGCTTATCGAGGTGCGTAATGATTTCGTTCGTGCTCCACCTCGGCTATCGTATCGCTGACGACCTTCTTTTTCTTCTTTTCTTTTTCCTTCCTTTCTTTATTTTTGTCTTTATAACCAGGCTTTATAACCAGGCTTATACTCTTCCCAACCATCCACGTCTTTCCATTCCCATTACCTTTCCCGACGGCGAAGACGGACTGAGAACGAGAAAACACCTGCGACATCCAGATATACACCCCGCCGCGGACGGGTTCTACTTCACCCGCTCCCCACTTCACTTCCCTCCGGAGAAACCGCACCCTCAACCTCCTATCCGCGTTCACCGTCGTCTATCGTCCCTTCTTAACTAGTTATCACCGATCGGTTATACTCGTACACCATGGCCCACCCACACCCAAACCTCCCCTCCCTCTCCCCCGCCTCAGCTTCCTCCTCAACACTAATCGTAACCCCTCTCCCCTCCTCGTCCTCCTCGTCATCGCAGCCAAAGAAGCGGCTCAGTCTTGGCCTGACGATATCGACCTCACCCCAGACACCAGTACAAGCGAAGATGAGCGCGCGCGGGTTCGTAGAGCCGCATCATAGTCATCTGCCGAGACGGACGAGGGCGAAGGCCAACACGGCGCCAGTGAAGGTCGCTAGTGTCGATGTGGGCTCGGACCTGACCAAGCAGACGCAGATGGAGATGAGGAAGGAGGAGGCGGGGAAGGACGCTTCGAATTCGCTCGGTCCTGGACGCAGGACTACAACCACAACCAACGGCCCCCCAGGATTACTATTAGACGACCCCAATCCCGCCTTCCTCTCCACACCTCCCGTGCCCGTGCTCTCGCCCGGCCCTCCTCCGCTCGATCGTTCTCGCCCATCGTTCCCCCCGCGCTCTCTATTCCCCGGCTTACACGACGCCGCCAACGACGATGAAACCCCGCCCACCCATCTTCTATCTCTAAAACTCCCGCCGAGCCCCGCCTTAGATTCTGGCTTAGACTTGGGTTCGGGGTTGGGGTTGGGGACGAGCACCACTCCACCCCGGCCTACCCCGGCAGCGCTCACATCCGCTGCACTTTCCCTCTCTCTCGGTCTCGGTTTAGGCTTGGGATTCAATGCCAATTTAGGTTCGCCAACACCAGCTACACCAGGCTCAGCACCCGTACAAACACCTATGCACAAAGGACCTCTACATGGGAACCTACCAAGGCGGACGGCACGAGCACGGGTGAGGGTGAGGGCAGGGACCACGCCTCTGCAATCAGCACGAGCACAAGCAAGCGCGAGGTCGACCAGTCGTCCGCCTCTCGCTGCTGATGCCAGAGCCGACGGGCAGTTGGACGAGCGGCGTGGGGCTGGGGCTGGGTCGTCTGAGGAGACGCAGGATGGGACGGGTGGAGGGGAGGCTGAGGGGTTTGGACGGGACGAGCCGGCAACGCCTACGCCTAGACCTGCACAAGGCGGAGGCGGAGGCAGCGCGCGTTTGATGATCGGACACAGGGAACGGCCACGACGATATCAGAGACGCGCTGACATGCTTGATTTTGATCGAGCGGGGAAGGCGCATATATCACTAAGATCCGGTCAAGAGGCTGGCCGTGGTGTTGACGTGGAGGCGGTGGCGAAAGCCAAGACGAAAGAAGATGTGCTAGAAGAGAGAGCGAGCATACAACCTGTCGGACAGGCGACTGCCTTCCCTTTGCTGTCCTCTATATTCAAAGTATCTAGTATTATTCTCCTAAAAGATGCGAATACAATGACATCAGTTTCGCAGCTCAAAACCCCCTGCAAGCATGAATAGCTTCCCTAGTATGCGGATGACGCATACCGCAAGCTTGAAGCCTCATTGCTGATGCAAAGCATCCCACTACCTTCTTTTTTTTTCTTATGCATGTTTGCGACTCCGTCATATACCAAGCCTGTCAGAAGCAAGCGAAGCAAATGCTGTTCCAGCTTGTAGATTCAGCGGTCGACTGCAGAGAGATCAACATGTGAAAAATATTGAAGCATAAATAGCGAGCGCCTAAACTTGGTGCGAAACAGAGTCCAGGCGGAACCTCCGAGCAGTCTTTGATTCGGTACGTCACAATTGCTAAGGTTCAGGTGGAAGAAACCCCGACGCAGAGTCTGCGGCTCCAGAGGGCAGCCAACAGCCAGACTGTGAAGCCTAGTCGGACAAAGGAAAAGGCCATATGTTCTTTACCTTACTTTTCCACTACTAGTCGGCATTTAAGTAAGTGCAGTGATAACTCAAATGACTCGGCCAGTTACCAATATCATCGAATCTGAAGCAGCACGCAGCATAATTAATCAGAATAACTAATACAATTGTGACGCCCCATTAGAGAATTATAGTGGTACATTCAGTTAACAATGGCGCTGAGCACCCTTTTGGTCATCGTATATCCGGAATTTGTAGGCGCTGAGGTAGTATCTCCGATCCGATTCATACTCTACTCGTCTCGGTCGTAGGAGGCAAGATAGCATCAACATCCATTTCTCGAACACCATATATCTCAGCCTGGCCGTCTTCATGACTTATTGATTGTCCTTGAAACTGAAGGCGTGATAGATTGGGCAGATCTGTGTTGTCATTCAAATTGGGTGCAACACACACCCGTGCCACCATAACAGTTGGAACAAGTCCCTGGCTCATTTGTCAGTGAAAATTTTGGCTTTTAAGCAAAATTAACGTACCGTTACGACGATCGCCAGATTTGTAGCATAATTTATAAATGCAAAGCTTACAGAATCTATGGAGGTTGTGGAGGGGCTGTTTAAGGCAACTTGCAAAAGTAATGCGAGGGAGTAGATGACAGCCGATTGGACCAGAATATCTATCACATGTCGGAACCGTCCTCTGGAGGTATTTTCCAAATTGGAAACGGAATGAATTCTGAACGCAATGAGGAGTGTTGTGGCCATGCTGGTGACAAATGATATGCAAAAGAAAGTGATTTGCATGCGCGCCACGAGACGTATTCCTTGGTCTGTTGATATTGAATCAAAACTAAGGAATGTAAGTGCAGTAGAGATCCCTTTTTGAAATTATTCCGTTTAACACACTACCATAATGGTCTCCCTTCGCACAAGCTCACCTAGTTCTGTGACAAAGAGAACTGCAGGCACTAAAATTGCCCAGGCTGAACGGTTCCAAACAAAAAAGCATCGCCATATCTGTGAATTAATAAATGAATGTCTGGTAAATAAATAGATTCGCCTACGAGCAGTACATCGGCAAGGACCACGAGAAGTACTTGGCTCAGGTTGCTCACACCCAGCAACCATTCTGGAGCTTCAAATAATGCAACAAAGGTTTTTCCCCGCGTCGTCCCTTCAGTCACAAAACTCTGGATCAAAAGGTACCATTGAAGGCCCAGCTGGAAGACAGCATCTGCGTAGATGGCGGTAATGGTGGCAATTATCATCCTTTGCCATGAGTGACTTTTGGTCACTATCGATTTACTTTCAGTTTATAATTCTTGACGAATTGAAAGAAGCAGTCGACTTGCAATACAGGTACAAAGTACCAAAATAAATGCTCGTGTAAACTCCTGAGATAATTGGATCAGCACTTCAATACAAATTGGACACATGTATTGAGACTTGCCCATTGAGAAACTGAGCATTAGAGTAGAATTTAGTGCGGCACTGATGTACGACTCCTGGGTTGCGGAGGATGGGAAAGATGCAGACATGGTAAAAACGACAGATTGTTCTAAGGTTTGCGCTGTTTTTGAATGTCCTATATAGGTTCAAGCATTGAAATCATCCTGTATAGTCTAGAAGTAAAGAAAATACCGATCAGTTTCAGGTATGGTCCTTCCATCAATGCCTAAGCAATGATGATGGGGATTGTTGCCAATGAGTTAACGAAAATTTTTGGCCAACCGAAATGGTACAATGCTTGGGGGAAAAAAAAACACCTCCGAGACAGATTTTCAAGTTACCCACCCCGTACAATCCCCATGTTAAACCACGCACCCTACTACCTAATCAGCGCCACGAGCAGAAATGATCGTGGTTCCAAAATAAGAATTCTTGAACAAAGAAAATCAAATCAAGGTATTAAGATTAACGGTATCATTGTAAGCCGCAAACTTGAGGTCAGTAGGAAGTTCCACAGATGGTGCAACAGGTTTCTGCACAGCTCCACAAGCTAAGCATGGTGCCATTGATGGCCCGCTAGCACTTTCCTTCTTTCCTGTCGAGATAGCCTTATCCATCCGTCAACTAGTTGTCTATGATCAACAGCTGAGGTCAGTAATTTTTGTGGTGGTGATCTTATTGTTTCAAGTGCTGGCGCTGCAGTAGGCCAGTATTAATGCAGTGCTGTTCCTGAAGAAATAGACGCTGGGTGCATGGTCAATTACAAGATGGTTAAATGAACAAGTGACTTACTCCCGGAGATGATCAAAAGTTAGAGGGTGGTAGCGGAGTAGCTACAGATCCTGCAGGTTACATTGGATCCTGTGGAAGCCGGAGGTAGCAATGTCCGCAACGTGCGATGGTTCCTCGGTTACGCGCCGATACTGTGGTAGGCTAGCTATTCGGGAAATGAGACAGCACTGTGAGTGTGGCAGTGCCTCCACTAAAAGATTAACTGATACAATACTAACGCCCCGCTAGATGATTGTAGCTAGAGCTTGTGATTGGGCAGGTGAAATGAGGAGATCGATGTGAGAGGAAGCACAAGGGAAGAGGGACGGCAGTGCAGGCAATGAGCCACGGCTATTTTTGGTCAGTTCGTCCCGTAGCGTCTGCTCCAGCAATGAGCCTAATGAACAGCTGGATGCTCAGTCACATGTAAATATGTGAGAGAAGGAAAGCATTAGAAAACAAGCCTGCAACGGAGCAGAGGATGAGCCGAAGGACAAGAAGGACAACAGAGGAAAACCTTGGATTTGAAATACTTTTGACAAGAAAGAAGGTGTGCCGATCAGCGGTGCTACTGAGTGATCTCTCCACCCTACCTCCCATTGGCACAGCCCTACCACCACGGCACCGATTGAATATCAATGTGGACAGAAAGGCTGGAAGGAAGGCAGTGTAGTGAGGGAGAGATCTGCTCGTTGCGGACTGTTGCTTCCGTCGATGGGCGGTTCAGGATCTTCGAAGATAGGATGGTCTATAGTTTGCTTTATCAGGAAGTAGACGGCCAAAAAATGTACAGCACTTATAGACGGCATGACGGCGACGCAGCTGAAGGTATATGGAGACAACTCACCACTTCCGAACAGATTTTGGATAAACCAAGAGGAGGAGAAGCGGAAGGACCGGGGCTAGGCGGCGACCCTCATACCCGACCAGGCAACGCGCGCTTGGTGGTTGGACGTCAACATGTACAAAGACGGCAATAGAGGTACCATGAGTGGGAGGCTACCTGGTTGAACATTGACCTACACTGACTGTCACCCTGTGTTATTCAGAGGCGCAAAACTGTGGTAACGACCTTCAAAAAGTAGTTATCGCTGACGCGATAGGAATCCGAATTTTATTCTCGAGGTAGGAGACAGGGTGGCTGGCATAAGTTGATTCATCAATCACCTTCCTTTCCAAACAAATCTCGAGGGGGAACGCGCGCTGGGTTACTAACCAGAACATCTGGTAAGTTATGACACCTCCGCGCGTGTAGAGAGCGCCGGAAGGAGATCGTGATGGACCGAATTACGAGTCCGACGAAGGAGAACAACAGGCTGGCTGGCATAAATTGATCTTCATTTAATCACGTTCTTTTCGAGAGATTTGCCAACGCGCTGGGTCACTCACCAGAACATCTGGCAAATAATAACCCCCTTCGTGCGTGTATAGAATGCTCGAAAGAGATCGTGGTGGAGCGAATTTAGGGACCAGAAACATGGAGCGAGATGGAGAAAAAAGGTACTCTAGCTCAGGCAAATCTGCCCATTCAGCAACTGTCCACTTCAGTCTAACACATGCTTAGAGAGAACGCGTCCGCTCCGATTCAAGATCCCAGTCAAAAGGCATGCAGGCTCAACGTATACATAGATATGCGTTGTAAACCCGGGACGCATTGGTTTGTTTTGGACATCCTCGGAATGGAGCGGAGTAGAGTGGAGGGCTAACGGACGAGTGTTTCTGGTGGCGTGTGGTTAGACGCGTTGGTGTTAATCGAACGTTAATCAGCGAAGTCGACTAAGACAGGAGAAATTAGCGGAGAAAAGAAAGCAGATGCAGAAAATAGAGATGGAGAAGTCGAGCACAAAAGTATGAGCGCCAGAAATAAAAAAGAGAAACGGAAGAAAGACATTGACGCAAGCAGGTGCATCCGAGCCGATGTATCCGCAAACCCGGTGCTGCTTTACGGCCATACCACACTTCATGATGATTACATGGACGAAAGTATTTCCTGTACCTCGAGTTTAACTTTTCTCGTGAGGCACAGATGAGATACTTGAGTCTTAGCAAGGTGGTAGGCCGGAGAGAGAACAGGACGGTGCGGATACGGAGGAGTGATTGTCGGTGTCGGTCAGCATTTGACCTTTTGAAATCATCGGATAATGAGAATCTACCATTTTATTTGGGTATCAGTAAGAAATAATCGGGCAAGAGATGATACTTATTAAGTACTCACCTAGCTCGCCAAACTCGCAACTCGATGACGCGCAAGAAATGCCGATTTCCACCCTCGTCGTGCAGTCCATCATGATCCCAATTGATACCCGGCACTCCCAGCTAAAGCCAAGTTCAACATACCTTACAGCCTTGCCCTACGGTTACTATGTTCCAGAGCATCTCCCGCCCGAGCCCAATAGACATTCGGCTCGAGTACAGCGGAGGTGCTCGAAGTTCGTCGTGAGGTAAGGCTGAAAGAGTGCTTTGACGGATGCAGTATTGGCTGGGAGTTGGAACGATTTGTGGTCCAGGCCAAAGGTTGGGTTTATGTTACAGGAACTCAACCGAGCAGCGAGAGGGAGGGATGAGATGATATGTCCCACCAATCGATAGGCGGATCGCAGGCTAAGCCCAGAGTAATCAACAGATCAACCGTTACAAAAATCCCCGTAGACCAAAGATTAACAGAGAGTCGAAGACTCCTGGGTTCCTGGGGACTTTATCAAACTGCAGATTGAAACGGACTACATCTGGGCTGCCAGCGTTCGGACCTAAAGGCGATGGAATTGTCGGCGTTCAGGCAATCGCACGGACAACGACGGTGATCAAGCTCCTGTTCGAGTTTAGCCACGTTGTAGTAGTGAGCTCTGGGCCGAGCTGCCCGAGCCTCGATTAGATTAGATAGTTAGTAGCACAGCCTGTCCGTATGTGGACAGGCGCGGCCCAGTGACGAACTCATCCTAGCTTGCTCCCGGCCACTGCGTGCTTGCCGGACCGCGCGCCTGCTCGACGCGCCTCCGAGCCTCGCCAGACCCGAGCTGCCAGGGTAGGTCTGATTGGCCTATCCCATTTGGTGACAACAGAGCGATTCGACTCTGCGCATTCGCACCAGCCAGCTCCGTTTTTCGAACCAACATTGCCAGCGGACTGTTTTTTTTCGAAACCTTACACATCGACTATCTCAATTTACGCGACTTGGGCAGCCTATAATCTACTTAACGAGTACTTCTCGAGCCCTACCTGGCCTCTCGCACCTTGGCCCCGACTTTTCGCGACTGCCAAACCCACTTCCGTCTCCGCCGACGTTGACAGTGTTGACACCTTCTGTCACCCGCATCCAACCCACTCATATTCCAGCCATGGCTACATACCAACAAGCCTATATGTTTTCTGGTGAATCCAGTTCCGCCAAAGATGCAGCCGACTGGCTAGCCATCCTCGAAACCAATATGTCCCCGCACATGACCAGCCGTGACAACGCCAACCTTTTTTCTACTAGGCTATTCCGTAAATCCCCCGCAAAACGATGGTTTAACTCGCTACCAGACGATGTTCAACGTCGGTGGCATCTCCTCAAACCCGAATTCGAGTCGCGATGGTGTATGAATTCTTCCGCCAGCCTCGTCGCCCAAATTTCCACTGTCTCCGTTTCCGTACCCGTTCCATCCATACCTCGTACCCCTTCCATTTCACATTCTACTCTTTCTTCTGCCCCTCCTAACATTCTAAAACTCATACCACCACCACCGGCCACTACCACCTCGAATATGATACATATGACTAAAATCGACTTCGACAAGATGCTCAAAGATTCCTACCGACGTGGATCTGAAGACGGCTTCAAGAAAGGGTTCACAGACGCCAGCGAGAAACTCACCACTACACACAAGGAGGCCATCGCAGACGTGTTGGAAGGTGCTCGCGAGCACTGCGATGAGGAGTACGTCAATGCTTTCGAGCTTGGTCATACTTCCGCGGTTCACGACCTTCGTAAACACCAAGAATCACTTCGGAAACTGCAGATTGATGTTGCCGTCCAAGTTGACTTACCTCCTGATGACGAAACCTTTTTTCACTCCGACAGCAGTCAATATCCCACTACCTCACACTTCCGAAATTGGCTCCCAAACCAGCCCATCTATATTTCCAACCCCTTTACCCTTACCACGCCCATCACTTTTACTTTCTCCTGCACCTATTTTACCAACCTTAATCCCAATTCCCATCCCTGTTCCCACATCATCACCAAAACTCAGTTGGGCTGACGATTCTGCGTCCCTTCCTATTATCCCGCTTATCAAACTTCCACGCGATTTATCCGCCCTTCGTTCGAACAACAAGCCTTTCGGTACCCTAAGACATCGATATCGGCGACATTTCAAAACCGCTCGCCCTAGATCAACCCCACCAGACCATGTTCCATCCTCAAATACCAACAGATATATTCCGAGATCATCATCCCGTCGTTACCCGCATTTATCCCCACCGTCGCCTCGGCCAAATGTGACCCCATTCCTTCCGCCAGTTTTGGATTGGGATAGTGATCCCCGCCTTTTTGAGCTTAGCCGCGTTTTGAGGTCTTTGGGATGGTCCCATTCTCCTTCGAGATCATGATTCAGGCTTTTCTAGATAGGTTTTTCGTGATGCAACGAGGACGTTGCATTTTGTGTGGGTGGGCACATGTAGTAGTGAGCTCTGGGCCGAGCTGCCCGAGCCTCGATTAGATTAGATAGTTAGTAGCACAGCCTGTCCGTATGTGGACAGGCGCGGCCCAGTGACGAACTCATCCTAGCTTGCTCCCGGCCACTGCGTGCTTGCCGGACCGCGCGCCTGCTCGACGCGCCTCCGAGCCTCGCCAGACCCGAGCTGCCAGGGTAGGTCTGATTGGCCTATCCCAACGTCAGCGACCGGGTTTGCGAGAGTTGGATAGTATACTCCTTACCTACACCCCCGTGCCAGTGATGGTGAGTGCGGATTGACACAAAAAAAGGCCTCATTGTCGGCGAACAGAGAATTTAAAATCGACTACGGTCCAGCAGCCAGCTAGATTAACCATAAGATTGTTCAGCAGGCGGTAGCCCTGGGTATCACAAAAACACTGAAAATGAAGGATCTTAGAAATCCAAATAAAGAATCAATTTGGATCTTCCGAGAGCACTTCAGATATTTGGACTCGGAGGTGCCAGGGCTGTTTACTGCTGCGATAGATCCGATGGTGTAAGGACCGTAAGCAGAACCGATATTTGAGTGTATGGATCGGGAGAATCATATCGATATTGTCAATTGAACATCCCACCCGCGTTCCACCCATCAGCCAAATAAACCACGGATTACGGTAGCGATTTAATAGCCCAGAATACCTAAAACAACTCAGTGGATGAAGGATATCAGGAATCCAAGGACAGGTCTTGAAAGCTTTCAAGCTTGGACCCACAGAGAGAACTTCAACAACTTGGATACTGCGCATCTGAGTACTTGGGCTATCGTGCTACGATGAATCCGATGGTTGTAAGCCGCAGGGCAGGTCCGGGAAGTGGAACATGGAATCGTGGATCGAGAGAGAGACATCGATGAACTTTGAAACGCGCAAAGTAGCATCGGTGTGCGGGCGCGTGGAATCGTGGATCGAGAGAGAGAGAGAGAAACGCATCGATGAACGATGAACGTTGAACACGCTCTCAATCTAATCTCATCTCCGGCTTTCTTCTCCTCCGATTCCCACCGGCAGCCCGCCCCGACAACCGATCACCCATCCAATCTGGAAATCTTCGTTCCCATGCCTGCCACGCCGCTTCAGACCTGTGGCACCGTCATCGTTCAATTTGTGCTCCTCGCCACCTCCGCACGATATCCTCATGGTTATCTTTTAGCCTCTAACGTTAACTACAAGTACCCTCGATCATGCCCTCACCCTGTGCCACGACGAACACGCCTGCGGTTCATATCTAGCCGACTTAATAGAAGAGATTCAGAAGAGACGGTCTGAATCGCCACTGGCAGTTGATTCTCCTCTCTTTCTTAAACTTACACCCGGATTCGACTTGGAACGCGCCAGGATAGACTACTACTGTACCGTGCACACTCAGGCTAGACGCACCTTACAGTGACACTGACTCTGCGAGAAACTTAATAACGAAACGAGCTTATCGAGGTGCGTAATGATTTCGTCGTGCTCCACCTCGGCTATCGTATCGCTGACGACCTTCTTTTCTTTTTCCTTCTTCCCTTCTTTTATTTTTGTCTTTGTCTTTATAACCAGGCTTTCGAATTCCGTCTCTTTAGTTTCAAAGGGACGACCTCATCTTTCCTTTCTACACCGCAGACGAAGACGGACTACGAGCAAGTAATATATATACGCCCCGCCGCGGACGGGTTCTACCTTCACCCGCTCCCTTCTCCCCACCTTCCGATCCCCGCTCCCCAGTTCCCCCGGAGAAACCGCACCCTCAACCTCCTATCCGCGTTGCTCGTCGAACCTCCATCCTCATCATCCCCTTCTTAACTCGGTATCACAGATATACGCAACACCATGGCCCACCCACCTCCACACCCACACCCACACCCACACCCACACCCACACGCAAACCTCCCCTCCCTCTCCCCCGCCTCCGCGTCCTCCTCAACACTAATCGTAACCCCTCTCCCCTCCTCGTCCTCCTCGTCATCGCAGCCAAAGAAGCGGCTCAGTCTAGGGTTGACCATATCGACCTCACCCCAGCAGACACCCGTACAAGCGAAGATGAGCGCGCGCGGGTTCGTGGAGCCGCATCATAGTCATCTGCCGAGACGGACGAGGGCGAAGGCCAACACGGCGCCAGTCAAGGTCGCAGGTGGAAGTTTGGGCTTGGACCTGACCGGGCAGATGCAGATGGAGACGCAGGCGGGGAAGGAGAAGGACCGCAATCCCGCCTTCCTCCCCACACCTTCCGTGCCCGCACCCTCGCCCGGCCCTCCGCCCCCGCTCGATCGTTCCCGCCCATCCTTCCCCCCACGCTCTCTATTCCCCGGCTTACACGACGCCGACGCCGACGAGCAAACCCCACCCACCCACCTTCTATCCTTAAAACTCCCGCCGAGCCCCTTTCCAGAGCCGAACTTAGGTTCGAGCTCAACTCCACCCCGACCTACACCTACAGCTCTCACATCCGCAGCTCTCTCTCTCGGTTTAGGGTTTATCCTGGGTTCGCCTACACCAGCTACACCCGGCTCAGCACCCGTACGAACACCTATCAACAAAGGCCCTCTGCATGCTAATCTCCCACGACGGACGGCGCGAGCACGGTCGAGGGTGAGGGCAGGTACCGCGCCTACGCAGCACCGAACCGCAAGGACGAGGTCAACGAGTCGTCCGCCTCTCGCTGCTGATGCTGCGACCGGCGAGCAGCTGGACGAGCGGCGTGGGGCTGGGGCTGGGTCGTCTGAGGAGACGCAGGACGGGACGGGTGCAGGGGAGGGTGAGGGTGCAGAACGCGAAGAGCCGGCGACTCCTACGCCTGCGCATGCACAAGTCGGAGGTGGAGGCAGCGCGCGTTTGATGATCGGACAAAGGGAACGACAACGACGGCATGTGAGACGCGTTGATGCCGAGGCGCATATATCCTCCGGACGAGTGAACATCGATGGCGAGGCTGGTGTTTCAATTGACGTGGAGGTAGAAGAGAAAGCCAAGACCAAGACGAAAGAAGAAGTGTTAGAAGAGAGAGCGTGCATACAGCCTATCGGGCGCGGGACGGGCGTCGAAGTTGGGTTTTTATCTTCCTATGGTGCTGAAGAGCTCGAGGTCGGGGAGGAGAGCGAAGGCGGGTTTTGGGGTCTACCCCCGCATCTGGACGGTCTTGAGCCTGAGGTCGGCAGGAGCACCACGACCACCACGACCACGGACATGGAGAACGCCAACGACAACGACAACGACAACGATATAGAGAAGCTCCGCTGGGACAGAATGAGGAAAGTCGTGTTGCGCATCGTCATGGATCACGATAACGATGTCGATGAAGATGGCGGGCTTGATCGTGATTGTGACGATGGGCTTGAACGGCGGGATGGCGGGGATGCTCGGATTGGCGGTATGAGTACGACTACGATTTCCGATGTTGGTTCGACTGTCGTCGGGGAGGACTGCAACATCAGTGTCAAACCGACCAACGCCAACGCTGCTCCTGCGATCGCCCAATCCTCCGACCCTCCTTCCTCTGATCTCTCTCCGTCTAGTCCGGATCCAAAACGCATCATCCATCCTGCCGAACTTGGACTCGAACTAGAGTTGCGTCTTCCTACTGACCTTACGGCGTACAAGGAAGGAGAGACTGCGCTTACCCCAGAGCAGATGGCGGATGCGGTCGCGTTTATCGGGCGGCATCTTGCAGTGGGTGGTGCCCGTCCGCTGTCTGCTCAGGCTCAGGCTTCGAGTTCTAGTTCTAGGGCATCAGACGAGGGTGTTGGTACCAGTTCCAGTTCCAGTTCCAGCACTGACACAGACAAGCGGAAGAAGACGAATAAGAAGAAGAAGATCCGCATCCTCACCCCGCGCGCCCGCCCGGAAGACGCGATGAGCCTCGCAATCGGCTACTTGGCGTACTCCTCACCACCACTCTCAGCCGCCTCTACCGCCGCTGAATCCGAACACGAAGCAGAGGCAGAGAACCCATACACTCCTGCACACCTCCTCTGGATGCACCTCGTGGACGAGGGAGCTGGCGGGGCGGATACGGACAGCCGCGGTACCGAGACAGAGACGGAGACGGGTCGGGGTTGTCCTCGTCCTCGTATCGTCGGTGACGCCGAAGTGGATGTGGATGTGGATGTGGACGTAGATGGCGTCGACGAGCTTCCTCAACTGGATCAGGGCATTCGGGATGAATGGCGCGGTGTGCTTTCGTATGACGGGCTGATGAAGGTTCATAGCGCCTTCGCTTCTGCCGGCTCTGACTCCTCCTCGGATGCTGGTGCCGCTGGTGGTGGTGATGGTCCTTCGATTGGAGTCTGACGCTAACTAAAAGTGAGACGGAGTAGCTAAGCCTATGCCAGCTTTCGCTTCCATCTAGATCCAGGCGGTTTTTCGGCACTGATTCTTTGGTTGTTTGGTCGACACTTCTGACAGATTCGGAATATCCATGATCACCTCCACATTCATCCATCCATCCATTTGTTCATCCATCCATCCGTTCGTTAGTTCAGCTACTAAGCTTGGCTAAGCTAGCACTGCAACCCCTGCTCTGCCAAATGATATCATCCATCAACTCTAGCATCGAGTGTATTTGTCTCGAGTGTATAGTAGAATTTACATAGATCTAGATCAAGATTTACTCGAGCAGATAATTTATGTATCTATTGGCGGTAATATTATTGTAGAAATATCCACTTCACTGCCTTGCCCAGCCTCAGCACGACAGAATTATTAATAAACGCCGAGGTGTCATCCCGTTAGCGCCTAAAAGTTTCATAACCAGGTATCCGACGGCACTTTGACTCGTACTTGTTGACTGTCACTTATCGCAGATACTTGTAATCCTCGCGCCGGCAGCGTGCAGATTTTGCATACGAACCGTTATACTCTATAATTATCGATCTAGCTGCTGTCTGTACTTGGCTTTGGAAATTAACGCACGAGAAAACCTTAAGCTTCTCTGACCTTATTTAAATACTCTCTGATCAGGAAGCGGGTTACTTACATTCGATACATATGATAGACCATATATGTAGAGCAGTTAGTGCACCAATGACACTGCTTATTTTAATTACAGGCCGGCCCTACTTATCAACGTCCAGCAGGTTTTTAAAACAGCAGGGCGAATGGGGCGGTGTGGACGGTAATACAGTAATTCCCCCTCGGTGGTGTGGACGGTCCGGTCAGTGAATGGACTGAATGACTCGGATTGGCCAGGGCGAGCCAAGAGCCAAAGGTAAGTACTTCAGCCTCCATATTCTTGTAGACCACCTTCGTTATCTATTGAGGTGAGGTTAATGACGACCACAACGGTGGTAACATGAAGAAAAAATGCGCACCTCTCGGCTCGGGCTTCACTGGCAGCATATGTACTCTGCGACCCCAATTAAATGAGCTGGTATAAATTTCTCATTTCTCGCAGAGCTGGTGTAATTTTAAGAAGGAAAGGAAAGGAAAAACCATTGCCGATTCCAAGTCAGACCGTCTCCCTTTCGTCGCTTCTCAGCGCTCGTCATGGTACAGGCCACGGGCATGATGTAGTCCTGTTTTTACCACGCCCCCAAAACCGCGCTAGAAAAAGTTTATGTAATCTTCGGACTTTGAAACCTCGTCGCGTTGAATTGACGCGACGACAAACGTCTTTTGCTAATTTTCAGTGGGAGAAGCGGTCATTTTAACTCAATTACTATGGATAAGAAAGCGAGTCTCGAGAGGATGGGTTTTAGTGTCCGCATTTTTGTCGTTAGAAAACCAGGCTGAAAATAGTGCACGTGATTCTAAGCTTCGCCTGCGACGCACTGCGATTTTGTAACACTTCCACATCGCCTCTGGGGTTCTCAACTTTTTGATAGAATGTGCTATATAGTTCAATAATAAACTTCCTCTCTTAAATATCTGAAAACAGCCTTGCATTGTCCCGTTCAGTGGAGAGTTGGGAAATTTGGAAGTCCGAAGATTACATAAACATTTTCTAGCGCGGTTTTGGGGGCGCGGTAAAAAACAGACTACATATATCGTGAGCCGTAGGGCACATCACATATATCGTTGTCTGTCTAGGAGAGACTAGGGCATGATGAGGGTAGAGACTAAGCGCTAAAAGATGACCAAGAGTATATCGCGCAGAGAACAGCAACACTATGACGGTGCGACTGCCAGTGGCGGCATGGCGGAAGACACACTACGCGCAAAAGATGCTTTTCGAACTCTAAAAATACGATTCTCATTCATTAAAAAATTATGACTGTTTGAAACTCAAAAATACATTACCTTATGGAGTACCGTCGGTACTCCATATATTTTTTCGGTACTCCATAAGGTAATACATTTATGGAATCCAATCAGTCATAATTTTTTAATAGATGAGAATCGTATTTTTCACTTCCGAAAAATCGTTATTGCGCCCAGTGACATGGGCTTGAAGATTTCCGGACGTTGAACTTGAAGTGCTCGTGATCGTGATTGGTTGTCAGAGCGAGCTGGTAACCGGGAATTTGACGGCGGGAAAGAAGAAAGCCGAAGATGAGATTACGTAACTGTGTAATCATCGATGTCTTTCTCTCTCTCGATCCAACATGGTCGAGTTATATGCCCGCCACTTAGAAGAATATTGGCGGACACCGGTGGCTACCAACGGACATCACCGACCATTGGTGGACATCGTAGGATATGGGCGGACATGGGTAACCATCAGGGAGCATTGATCGGCACTGAAAGCCGTCCGAACTCGGCGATATCCGACATCATTTGAGATTCCTCTCCTCGGCGGCGGCGAGTCCTCATGCCTGGCAGCCATCGTAAATCATCTTTAATGATATGGACCTACAACGTCTGGCAAAAATGAGCCATAGCAGGTACCTTACGTGGCGCCCCTTCGATATTATAATAATGTAATGGAGTTGGTGCTCCCGAAAGGGTCTTGGCGGCTTCTTGTGCATTGGTTCGTGATGCTAATATTCAATATTTGGGGGTATTTTTGACCATGTAGTATGTACCATACTTGAGGGGGATATTGATGACTGCCCCAGCTTTTTATCCAGGTCTGGCACATGAATTCAGTCTGCGTGATTGAATAGACAAACAACGGTAATAATTTACCAGAAATGTCCTCGTTTTAAAAGTTTACGCGCCTAGGCGCGATTGGCCGCAACAATGACTAGCATACGGCAATGGAAACTTGGGGGAATATATACGAAACTAAAATAGGAGCTACT
This sequence comes from Galerina marginata, assembly GCA_023014335.1. Classification (NCBI taxonomy): domain Eukaryota; kingdom Fungi; phylum Basidiomycota; class Agaricomycetes; order Agaricales; family Galerinaceae; genus Galerina; species Galerina marginata. The sequence goes on from JAECYW010000022.1 coordinate 868,431, forward strand.
AGACGTCCACCAAAGTCCATTGGTAACCGATGGAAATTAGCAGGAATTGATGCCAACGGACAGTGTCTACCGTCAACAATCACAGGAAGTCCTGTTAAATTAAATGGGAATTTTGAGAATATAAGGATATTAACAAGAATGCAAACAATGTCTAGTGCTGATGGCCATTATTATACATCGCTATCCACTGGAAAATAAAGGAAATGGTCAATGAAGGCCATTGTATTACGCCGTAAACCAATGATAGCCACTGGAATATGGCAGATTCCATTGGTTTCCACTGGATGGTCGAAGACATCCAATGGCTGCCACTGGAAGTCACTTTAGCTACCACTGGCAACCATCGGAAGTCGGTGGAAACTGCCCATAAATTCCAGTGGTAGCCAACGGAGTTCGGCGGCAGCCACCGACCTTTCCAGCTCCGGGTATATTACTGACATGGTCGAGTTCTATTGCCCTGCAGTCCTTTCATCCATCGCATCACACTGGATCTGGGTAGTTCGAGATGGGGTTGAACACCGGTTCTGTTGGTCCTGTCATCCATACAACCATCGGATTTCCTCGCAGCACAGGACAGCCCAGGTCCTCCCGCAGTGTCTGATTCGGTGAAGTCGTCTCAAAGCATCGAAGAGTCGCAGGCTTTTCTTGCCAGTGGATTACTGACATCCTTCATCTGTGGCGCCCATACTGTGGCATTACTTTGGTCTTCCTCTGACTGCTGAGATAATATTCGATGGTTTATTTTTGAAATGACGCATCGACCGGAGCCGGTGTAAAGCTCTCTAAACTCTCCCATCATTCTGTTCCCTGTCCAGGTCAACGTTGTCTTTATGCCGATACGCACCCGTCATTGACGGAAATGCGGGTATACTGGTAAGTTGTATATAATGCAACTCAGACGAATTTACCACAATTAAATTCGAACAGAGACATGATTGTCGTCTGCTGTCCGTGCGATAGCCTGAACGCCGTCAAGTTCCATCGCTTTTAGGCTTAGGTCTGATTAGCCCAGACGTAGTCCATCCGAAATCTGCCGCTAGACAAAGTCGTCCCGAGAACTCTCTAGTCTGAGGGCTCCGGAGATTCTTTATCTTCGGAAAGCGATAGGTATTGATTACTCTGGGCTATGATTCCCCTATTGAGCTCGGTGGAGCTCATTCTCCTCTCCGCTCTTCGCTCTTCGCTTCCTCAAGTTCCTATAAAAAAACAACCCCTGATCTCGAATCCAAACCTCAGCCCATACTTCATCCGTTACAATTCTACAGCCTTTCGCCATGATGAATGTCTAAGTATCTCGTCAGTACCCTCGATCCAAAGTTATCTTGGATAAAGGTGCAGGAGATCCTCATCCATTGCTCTTGACAGGGCTGTAAGATTATTATCCCTGTACCGGAGTGTATATATTACATGTAAGTATGGACCGCCACAACAACGTTGGATTTAGTAGCATATTGCAGGTCTGTTGGAACCAAGGTGTGTATTACCACTCTCTCTGACCGTCAACTGCTCATGGATCCTCGATCAAAACATAGATTTCTTGTATTCAGAGATCTTAAACACGGGCTGCGCTTACCCGTTTTATCCACAGCGATCTGAATCGACCACCATCGAGCATCCCCCTGCAGACTTTTTTAGTATTTCGTCTGCAACCGCATTGACTCGGAGGTGCAGAGGATACTTATAATAGGAGAAACTTTACGAGCTGGCTGGCTATCGGATGCCTAATCTCAAGGCACCTGCCCATCGCCTCTTTTGACTTTCCAGGGCATGTAACCCGCATGTTACCGTCCAGTCGGAACCCTCCGCACCACGAGAAGATGTACAAAGGAACGCATATCATCCATGTAATACAACATGTACCTGGAATACATGACAAGCACAGATCTATGCGTTTAGTGAATTACATGTCCTCGGTGTTGTGGATAGTTGCTGAATGGACTGACTGAGCCAAAGGTACCTCACTGTACCTCAGCCTCTGGCTCTATAAACCGTCTTCGTTACCTGACCCTCCTTCCGAGTTAATGGCCTCCTTATTCGCTCCATTATGAGCTTCGTTCAACCGTTCCGTAAACGCGCGGATGGATCGTCAGATTAGCTATCTTGATCAGAGGCCCAGCGCGCGTTAGTGAATTTGTTGATGTGGGCTGATCGAACGAACCAAGCCTTCTGAATCTAGCCAGCGGTTTTATAGGTACATCTAGAGTAAAATTTCGTTTGCCTATCGTGTAAGTAATGAGGAAGCCAAGTCCAGAATTCAAATGGTCGTCTTGAAGGGCGGGGTAAAGCTACTTAGATATTTATCAGAGAATCTGGAGGTCGGCAAAGAAGAAAGCCGGAGGATAAGATTAGATCGAAAATATTTTATCACCACGTTCCCGCGCCCATCGATAAGTACAGGTGTTTCTTTCTCTCGATCCACACACTCGACCACTTGTTCTAAGGTAGGGCTGGCCCTGCATTCCTTACAATCACCACATCTCCTCGCAGCATTGGAGTCTGGACAGCCCAGGTAGTCACGAAGTCTCCAATTCGCTGAAGCTCTCTCGGACTATCCAAGAGTCATCGACTTTTTTTGGGTGCCGGAGGTGATTCATCTTAGAAAATGAGCGATATCAATACTGGGCTGCGCTTCTTGCTGGTACATCAATCCGGTCAAGCCGATGGTGTGTGGCAGTTGTCAGCTTCCCCGATTTCTCGCAGAATTCTGTCCATTAGCGCCTTTACGTTCCGATCCGCGTCCGCCACCAACCAATGCAGGTGTGTCAGTAGAATACTATACAACACCCACGAATTCAGTGCTAACGCGACTGAATCCAAACAGGAGCATGATCACTGTCTGCTGTCCGTCTGTCAAATTTCATCGCGATGGGGTCTGAACAGCCCAGACGTACTCCCTTTGAATCTGCAGCTAGATGAAGACATCCCTGGGAACCCTTCAAGCTTACGGTTCCGGGGATCCTTTACCTGTACCCTTTTATTCTCTGGGCAGCGATTTGCCTATCGCTTATCCTCCCTGTCGCATTTCTACCAATTCCGAAAGGTTTGTCCCTTCTCGTTTGTCGTGTTTCGGTTTTTCTGATTGTCAAAACCCACTTCAGCAAGCAAACGCCAACGCAAACGCCCTGAATTTCAAAGTTCTGTCGGCAACTATACCACCGATGCCTCGAAATCATCTTTGAACCCCTTAAACCGTATATGGAAAAATACAAGGTCGTTAAATGTCCTGATGGTCATTTCCGGTGGGCAATCTTCGGCCTAGGACCCTACATAGCTGACTATCCTGAGCAAGTCTGGCTTGCAGGAAACGTCTACGGTTGGTGTCCAAAGTAAGTTATGTTACTGCCTGTTTTCTTTTGTTGTGTCTCACGTGTTGGTAGGTGTGATGCACGGCCAGAAAACCTTGATGGTCCCGGAAGTCATTGCCGCTCACATGAGAAGACAGACCTACTCATCAACAGCTTTGACCCAGGCATTCTTTGGGACGACTATGGGATTCGGAACGACATTGTGGTTCGTTTAGTCTGGTTTCAATAGTGTTACGATCGCCTCATTTTTCCTTCATGCTCTTCATATTTGCGACACACGTTTCATAGCCAGGACGCTTCCATCGTATTTACACTCTCTTTCCTTGCTCTTTTCATATATGATCGACATATGGTCTATGCACGCTTTCTATATGTTTTCTCTTATGCTTTTCATTTACTTCTTACGCGTTTCGAGACCTCACTATTTACATGCTTCGATAGCAGAACTAGTATATAATCTCGTATGTACTCTGTAGTGTTCTTTAGCTAGTTCTTGAGAATCTACTCGATTTATTCGAAACACGAACAAGTTCTCTTTTGAACTCTACGACTGTCAATAAATATTCACGTCTTGTGAATACTTTATTCGAAGTCGTAACAAAAGAACTAGCTCTCCTACGATAGCGCTCTCTGCTTAGCAAGCGCTACTCTGAACACTCGACGAAACGGCTTACCGAAACTACCGCGGACGATTTTCCGCGGGATCCAGCGACGAAGAACATTTGACACCAACCGCCTCGACATCGACGAACCCCGAACCATATTATCGCGTCGGTAGATCCCACGCGACACAAAGACCCCCCACACCGAACGAATCATCAGGCGAAGACATTTTTGAAGACACGAGAGAAGACCTCTCTGAATTTGCACTAGAAGACCTATCTGCAAGTAGAAACCCGCTCGACTTCCACAGACCACCAACACCTTTACCCGCGCTTTCATTCGACGACATGCCTGCGCCAACCGAAAACACTGAACCAAAGACGAACCCCGAAGCCATCGACATCAACATGGCAGAAACCCGACAAGAAGACAAAGACAACAACGGAACCACTGGCAAAGACAAAGAGATTGGAATCAACAAACCGACTCCCTTTGACAGATCAAGGACAAAGGTTAAATCCTTTTTACAAGAATGCACGCTATACCTCTCGATCAATAGCAGCATTTACAACTCGGAACCCAGGAAGATTGCGTTCATTCTGTCCTACATGACGGAAAAAGAAGCGAAGCAATGGAGGGAACAGTTCATCGCTTCCATTACCAACAAAGATGGGATAATCAACTTCCCAACCCTGAAAGAATTCAGAGCGAAACTCCTTAGAGCCTTCGCCCCAATTGATCAAACCCGCGACGCCATGAACAAGCTTGAACTCCTCAGGCAAGGAAATAGAACGGCCGAGGAACTTGTCACAGAATTCAGACTACTCGTCGGACAAGCAGACCTCGGAAACCAGAGCAAGTCGGACAACCTTCATTTGATTCAGATGTTCCGCAAGGCCTTGAAACCTCAGATCGCAAACAAAATTCTTTTTTCCGACAAAGTCCCCACCACATTTGAAGAATGGGTTGATCGAGCAACCCAATACGACACGAACTACAGGATGGCCATGGCATTCATGGGGAGACCCGCCGTCAACAGAAATACCAACGGAGGAAGGAACTGGAATCCTTCTTCAAACCAAAACGATCCAAATGCTATGCAGATTGATGTCATGTCCCCAGAAGTCCGCGCAGACCACATCCGACGAGGGGCATGTTTTAATTGCCACAAGACGGGACACCTCTCTCGAGACTGCCCAGAGAAGAAGAACTGATCCAACTTCCGAGGGAATTCCGGATCGAACATGAACACGAACAACACGCCAAAGAGGTGGACTCCTAGTGAGCTCCACACTCACGTACGGTCTCTCTCCCCTGAAGAACGAGAGGAGCTTGGAAACTTGATGATAAAAAACACGGGTTTTTGAAACGGGAGCCTGAATCAACGTCAGTCTCCCCTTATTTAGCAATTCATTCTGTATTTACGGCCAAGATCGAGAATAAATCTATTTCGTTACCTGCAACTATCTCGATCCAAAGTCAGAATGAATCAAAAACCGTCGAAACATCAGCCCTCCTCGACTCAGGAGCAGGAGGAAAATTCATCGATCAGAACTACGTACGAAAACTGGACCTACAAACTCGGAAATTGGAAGAACCCTTAACTGTATACAACGTGGACGGAACACAGAACAAGAAAGGAACCATTTCACATTACGTCATCCTAGACCTCAAGATCGGAGATAGAACCAAACGTGAAACCCTGCTGGTATCCGGATTAGGAAAACAAAAGATCATTTTAGGTTTTCCTTGGCTACAAGAAAACAATCCCGATATAGACTGGCAAACCGGATCAATCAACTGGAGAACCTTGGAGAAACTTAATCGGACAACGTCGATCAACCACGCAACCGTTGAAGAAGAACCCGACGAACAGGAACACCTAAATCGGACAACTCATCCCCTGGACGACTTCTATTCTGGGATTATTTTGTACATCGGAACCGAAATCCTGGAGGAAAATAATATTCAGACAAATGCGAAAACCACGACCTCTCAAACCTTTGCCCAGAAACACGAGGAAAGGAAACCGGAACGGTCAATGGAAGAAATGATACCACCTGAATATCATGAATACATGGATTTATTCGACAAGGAAACTGCAAACCGATTCCCGGAACCCCGATCTTGGGACCACAAGATTGAACTGAAGGAAGGCTTTGAACCAAAATCATTCAAAACCTACAATCTTACTCCGGAAGAACAAATCGAAATGGAAAAATTCCTGAAAGAAAACCTGGACAAAGGATACATTCGACCATCGCAATCTCCAATGGCTTCACCGTTTTTCTTTGTATCTAAGAAAGACGGGAAATTAAGACCATGCCAAGATTATCGATACCTGAATGATTGGACAATCAAAAATGCGTACCCACTACCACTGATTTCGGAACTTATGGACAAACTCAAAGATGCAACCGTCTTCACTAAACTAGACATGAGATGGGGGTATAATAACATCCGAATCAAAGATGGCGATCAATGGAAAGCGGCATTCAAGACCAACAAGGGATTATTTGAACCAACGTTTATGTTCTTTGGAATGTGCAATTCACCGGCAACGTTCCAAGCAATGATGGACTCAATCTTCAACGACATGATTACTGCATGCTTTGTGATTGTCTACATGGACGACATCTTAATTTTCGCAAGAAACCGGAAAGACCTGGAGAAATACACAAGAATGGTCTTGGAACGAAAGAAGATGTGCTAGAAGAGAGAGCGAGCATACAACCTGTCGGACAGGCGACTGCCTTCCCTTTGCTGTCCTCTATATTCAAAGTATCTAGTATTATTCTCCTAAAAGATGCGAATACAATGACATCAGTTTCGCAGCTCAAAACCCCCTGCAAGCATGAATAGCTTCCCTAGTATGCGGATGACGCATACCGCAAGCTTGAAGCCTCATTGCTGATGCAAAGCATCCCACTACCTTCTTTTTTTTTCTTATGCATGTTTGCGACTCCGTCATATACCAAGCCTGTCAGAAGCAAGCGAAGCAAATGCTGTTCCAGCTTGTAGATTCAGCGGTCGACTGCAGAGAGATCAACATGTGAAAAATATTGAAGCATAAATAGCGAGCGCCTAAACTTGGTGCGAAACAGAGTCCAGGCGGAACCTCCGAGCAGTCTTTGATTCGGTACGTCACAATTGCTAAGGTTCAGGTGGAAGAAACCCCGACGCAGAGTCTGCGGCTCCAGAGGGCAGCCAACAGCCAGACTGTGAAGCCTAGTCGGACAAAGGAAAAGGCCATATGTTCTTTACCTTACTTTTCCACTACTAGTCGGCATTTAAGTAAGTGCAGTGATAACTCAAATGACTCGGCCAGTTACCAATATCATCGAATCTGAAGCAGCACGCAGCATAATTAATCAGAATAACTAATACAATTGTGACGCCCCATTAGAGAATTATAGTGGTACATTCAGTTAACAATGGCGCTGAGCACCCTTTTGGTCATCGTATATCCGGAATTTGTAGGCGCTGAGGTAGTATCTCCGATCCGATTCATACTCTACTCGTCTCGGTCGTAGGAGGCAAGATAGCATCAACATCCATTTCTCGAACACCATATATCTCAGCCTGGCCGTCTTCATGACTTATTGATTGTCCTTGAAACTGAAGGCGTGATAGATTGGGCAGATCTGTGTTGTCATTCAAATTGGGTGCAACACACACCCGTGCCACCATAACAGTTGGAACAAGTCCCTGGCTCATTTGTCAGTGAAAATTTTGGCTTTTAAGCAAAATTAACGTACCGTTACGACGATCGCCAGATTTGTAGCATAATTTATAAATGCAAAGCTTACAGAATCTATGGAGGTTGTGGAGGGGCTGTTTAAGGCAACTTGCAAAAGTAATGCGAGGGAGTAGATGACAGCCGATTGGACCAGAATATCTATCACATGTCGGAACCGTCCTCTGGAGGTATTTTCCAAATTGGAAACGGAATGAATTCTGAACGCAATGAGGAGTGTTGTGGCCATGCTGGTGACAAATGATATGCAAAAGAAAGTGATTTGCATGCGCGCCACGAGACGTATTCCTTGGTCTGTTGATATTGAATCAAAACTAAGGAATGTAAGTGCAGTAGAGATCCCTTTTTGAAATTATTCCGTTTAACACACTACCATAATGGTCTCCCTTCGCACAAGCTCACCTAGTTCTGTGACAAAGAGAACTGCAGGCACTAAAATTGCCCAGGCTGAACGGTTCCAAACAAAAAAGCATCGCCATATCTGTGAATTAATAAATGAATGTCTGGTAAATAAATAGATTCGCCTACGAGCAGTACATCGGCAAGGACCACGAGAAGTACTTGGCTCAGGTTGCTCACACCCAGCAACCATTCTGGAGCTTCAAATAATGCAACAAAGGTTTTTCCCCGCGTCGTCCCTTCAGTCACAAAACTCTGGATCAAAAGGTACCATTGAAGGCCCAGCTGGAAGACAGCATCTGCGTAGATGGCGGTAATGGTGGCAATTATCATCCTTTGCCATGAGTGACTTTTGGTCACTATCGATTTACTTTCAGTTTATAATTCTTGACGAATTGAAAGAAGCAGTCGACTTGCAATACAGGTACAAAGTACCAAAATAAATGCTCGTGTAAACTCCTGAGATAATTGGATCAGCACTTCAATACAAATTGGACACATGTATTGAGACTTGCCCATTGAGAAACTGAGCATTAGAGTAGAATTTAGTGCGGCACTGATGTACGACTCCTGGGTTGCGGAGGATGGGAAAGATGCAGACATGGTAAAAACGACAGATTGTTCTAAGGTTTGCGCTGTTTTTGAATGTCCTATATAGGTTCAAGCATTGAAATCATCCTGTATAGTCTAGAAGTAAAGAAAATACCGATCAGTTTCAGGTATGGTCCTTCCATCAATGCCTAAGCAATGATGATGGGGATTGTTGCCAATGAGTTAACGAAAATTTTTGGCCAACCGAAATGGTACAATGCTTGGGGGAAAAAAAAACACCTCCGAGACAGATTTTCAAGTTACCCACCCCGTACAATCCCCATGTTAAACCACGCACCCTACTACCTAATCAGCGCCACGAGCAGAAATGATCGTGGTTCCAAAATAAGAATTCTTGAACAAAGAAAATCAAATCAAGGTATTAAGATTAACGGTATCATTGTAAGCCGCAAACTTGAGGTCAGTAGGAAGTTCCACAGATGGTGCAACAGGTTTCTGCACAGCTCCACAAGCTAAGCATGGTGCCATTGATGGCCCGCTAGCACTTTCCTTCTTTCCTGTCGAGATAGCCTTATCCATCCGTCAACTAGTTGTCTATGATCAACAGCTGAGGTCAGTAATTTTTGTGGTGGTGATCTTATTGTTTCAAGTGCTGGCGCTGCAGTAGGCCAGTATTAATGCAGTGCTGTTCCTGAAGAAATAGACGCTGGGTGCATGGTCAATTACAAGATGGTTAAATGAACAAGTGACTTACTCCCGGAGATGATCAAAAGTTAGAGGGTGGTAGCGGAGTAGCTACAGATCCTGCAGGTTACATTGGATCCTGTGGAAGCCGGAGGTAGCAATGTCCGCAACGTGCGATGGTTCCTCGGTTACGCGCCGATACTGTGGTAGGCTAGCTATTCGGGAAATGAGACAGCACTGTGAGTGTGGCAGTGCCTCCACTAAAAGATTAACTGATACAATACTAACGCCCCGCTAGATGATTGTAGCTAGAGCTTGTGATTGGGCAGGTGAAATGAGGAGATCGATGTGAGAGGAAGCACAAGGGAAGAGGGACGGCAGTGCAGGCAATGAGCCACGGCTATTTTTGGTCAGTTCGTCCCGTAGCGTCTGCTCCAGCAATGAGCCTAATGAACAGCTGGATGCTCAGTCACATGTAAATATGTGAGAGAAGGAAAGCATTAGAAAACAAGCCTGCAACGGAGCAGAGGATGAGCCGAAGGACAAGAAGGACAACAGAGGAAAACCTTGGATTTGAAATACTTTTGACAAGAAAGAAGGTGTGCCGATCAGCGGTGCTACTGAGTGATCTCTCCACCCTACCTCCCATTGGCACAGCCCTACCACCACGGCACCGATTGAATATCAATGTGGACAGAAAGGCTGGAAGGAAGGCAGTGTAGTGAGGGAGAGATCTGCTCGTTGCGGACTGTTGCTTCCGTCGATGGGCGGTTCAGGATCTTCGAAGATAGGATGGTCTATAGTTTGCTTTATCAGGAAGTAGACGGCCAAAAAATGTACAGCACTTATAGACGGCATGACGGCGACGCAGCTGAAGGTATATGGAGACAACTCACCACTTCCGAACAGATTTTGGATAAACCAAGAGGAGGAGAAGCGGAAGGACCGGGGCTAGGCGGCGACCCTCATACCCGACCAGGCAACGCGCGCTTGGTGGTTGGACGTCAACATGTACAAAGACGGCAATAGAGGTACCATGAGTGGGAGGCTACCTGGTTGAACATTGACCTACACTGACTGTCACCCTGTGTTATTCAGAGGCGCAAAACTGTGGTAACGACCTTCAAAAAGTAGTTATCGCTGACGCGATAGGAATCCGAATTTTATTCTCGAGGTAGGAGACAGGGTGGCTGGCATAAGTTGATTCATCAATCACCTTCCTTTCCAAACAAATCTCGAGGGGGAACGCGCGCTGGGTTACTAACCAGAACATCTGGTAAGTTATGACACCTCCGCGCGTGTAGAGAGCGCCGGAAGGAGATCGTGATGGACCGAATTACGAGTCCGACGAAGGAGAACAACAGGCTGGCTGGCATAAATTGATCTTCATTTAATCACGTTCTTTTCGAGAGATTTGCCAACGCGCTGGGTCACTCACCAGAACATCTGGCAAATAATAACCCCCTTCGTGCGTGTATAGAATGCTCGAAAGAGATCGTGGTGGAGCGAATTTAGGGACCAGAAACATGGAGCGAGATGGAGAAAAAAGGTACTCTAGCTCAGGCAAATCTGCCCATTCAGCAACTGTCCACTTCAGTCTAACACATGCTTAGAGAGAACGCGTCCGCTCCGATTCAAGATCCCAGTCAAAAGGCATGCAGGCTCAACGTATACATAGATATGCGTTGTAAACCCGGGACGCATTGGTTTGTTTTGGACATCCTCGGAATGGAGCGGAGTAGAGTGGAGGGCTAACGGACGAGTGTTTCTGGTGGCGTGTGGTTAGACGCGTTGGTGTTAATCGAACGTTAATCAGCGAAGTCGACTAAGACAGGAGAAATTAGCGGAGAAAAGAAAGCAGATGCAGAAAATAGAGATGGAGAAGTCGAGCACAAAAGTATGAGCGCCAGAAATAAAAAAGAGAAACGGAAGAAAGACATTGACGCAAGCAGGTGCATCCGAGCCGATGTATCCGCAAACCCGGTGCTGCTTTACGGCCATACCACACTTCATGATGATTACATGGACGAAAGTATTTCCTGTACCTCGAGTTTAACTTTTCTCGTGAGGCACAGATGAGATACTTGAGTCTTAGCAAGGTGGTAGGCCGGAGAGAGAACAGGACGGTGCGGATACGGAGGAGTGATTGTCGGTGTCGGTCAGCATTTGACCTTTTGAAATCATCGGATAATGAGAATCTACCATTTTATTTGGGTATCAGTAAGAAATAATCGGGCAAGAGATGATACTTATTAAGTACTCACCTAGCTCGCCAAACTCGCAACTCGATGACGCGCAAGAAATGCCGATTTCCACCCTCGTCGTGCAGTCCATCATGATCCCAATTGATACCCGGCACTCCCAGCTAAAGCCAAGTTCAACATACCTTACAGCCTTGCCCTACGGTTACTATGTTCCAGAGCATCTCCCGCCCGAGCCCAATAGACATTCGGCTCGAGTACAGCGGAGGTGCTCGAAGTTCGTCGTGAGGTAAGGCTGAAAGAGTGCTTTGACGGATGCAGTATTGGCTGGGAGTTGGAACGATTTGTGGTCCAGGCCAAAGGTTGGGTTTATGTTACAGGAACTCAACCGAGCAGCGAGAGGGAGGGATGAGATGATATGTCCCACCAATCGATAGGCGGATCGCAGGCTAAGCCCAGAGTAATCAACAGATCAACCGTTACAAAAATCCCCGTAGACCAAAGATTAACAGAGAGTCGAAGACTCCTGGGTTCCTGGGGACTTTATCAAACTGCAGATTGAAACGGACTACATCTGGGCTGCCAGCGTTCGGACCTAAAGGCGATGGAATTGTCGGCGTTCAGGCAATCGCACGGACAACGACGGTGATCAAGCTCCTGTTCGAGTTTAGCCACGTTGTAGTAGTGAGCTCTGGGCCGAGCTGCCCGAGCCTCGATTAGATTAGATAGTTAGTAGCACAGCCTGTCCGTATGTGGACAGGCGCGGCCCAGTGACGAACTCATCCTAGCTTGCTCCCGGCCACTGCGTGCTTGCCGGACCGCGCGCCTGCTCGACGCGCCTCCGAGCCTCGCCAGACCCGAGCTGCCAGGGTAGGTCTGATTGGCCTATCCCATTTGGTGACAACAGAGCGATTCGACTCTGCGCATTCGCACCAGCCAGCTCCGTTTTTCGAACCAACATTGCCAGCGGACTGTTTTTTTTCGAAACCTTACACATCGACTATCTCAATTTACGCGACTTGGGCAGCCTATAATCTACTTAACGAGTACTTCTCGAGCCCTACCTGGCCTCTCGCACCTTGGCCCCGACTTTTCGCGACTGCCAAACCCACTTCCGTCTCCGCCGACGTTGACAGTGTTGACACCTTCTGTCACCCGCATCCAACCCACTCATATTCCAGCCATGGCTACATACCAACAAGCCTATATGTTTTCTGGTGAATCCAGTTCCGCCAAAGATGCAGCCGACTGGCTAGCCATCCTCGAAACCAATATGTCCCCGCACATGACCAGCCGTGACAACGCCAACCTTTTTTCTACTAGGCTATTCCGTAAATCCCCCGCAAAACGATGGTTTAACTCGCTACCAGACGATGTTCAACGTCGGTGGCATCTCCTCAAACCCGAATTCGAGTCGCGATGGTGTATGAATTCTTCCGCCAGCCTCGTCGCCCAAATTTCCACTGTCTCCGTTTCCGTACCCGTTCCATCCATACCTCGTACCCCTTCCATTTCACATTCTACTCTTTCTTCTGCCCCTCCTAACATTCTAAAACTCATACCACCACCACCGGCCACTACCACCTCGAATATGATACATATGACTAAAATCGACTTCGACAAGATGCTCAAAGATTCCTACCGACGTGGATCTGAAGACGGCTTCAAGAAAGGGTTCACAGACGCCAGCGAGAAACTCACCACTACACACAAGGAGGCCATCGCAGACGTGTTGGAAGGTGCTCGCGAGCACTGCGATGAGGAGTACGTCAATGCTTTCGAGCTTGGTCATACTTCCGCGGTTCACGACCTTCGTAAACACCAAGAATCACTTCGGAAACTGCAGATTGATGTTGCCGTCCAAGTTGACTTACCTCCTGATGACGAAACCTTTTTTCACTCCGACAGCAGTCAATATCCCACTACCTCACACTTCCGAAATTGGCTCCCAAACCAGCCCATCTATATTTCCAACCCCTTTACCCTTACCACGCCCATCACTTTTACTTTCTCCTGCACCTATTTTACCAACCTTAATCCCAATTCCCATCCCTGTTCCCACATCATCACCAAAACTCAGTTGGGCTGACGATTCTGCGTCCCTTCCTATTATCCCGCTTATCAAACTTCCACGCGATTTATCCGCCCTTCGTTCGAACAACAAGCCTTTCGGTACCCTAAGACATCGATATCGGCGACATTTCAAAACCGCTCGCCCTAGATCAACCCCACCAGACCATGTTCCATCCTCAAATACCAACAGATATATTCCGAGATCATCATCCCGTCGTTACCCGCATTTATCCCCACCGTCGCCTCGGCCAAATGTGACCCCATTCCTTCCGCCAGTTTTGGATTGGGATAGTGATCCCCGCCTTTTTGAGCTTAGCCGCGTTTTGAGGTCTTTGGGATGGTCCCATTCTCCTTCGAGATCATGATTCAGGCTTTTCTAGATAGGTTTTTCGTGATGCAACGAGGACGTTGCATTTTGTGTGGGTGGGCACATGTAGTAGTGAGCTCTGGGCCGAGCTGCCCGAGCCTCGATTAGATTAGATAGTTAGTAGCACAGCCTGTCCGTATGTGGACAGGCGCGGCCCAGTGACGAACTCATCCTAGCTTGCTCCCGGCCACTGCGTGCTTGCCGGACCGCGCGCCTGCTCGACGCGCCTCCGAGCCTCGCCAGACCCGAGCTGCCAGGGTAGGTCTGATTGGCCTATCCCAACGTCAGCGACCGGGTTTGCGAGAGTTGGATAGTATACTCCTTACCTACACCCCCGTGCCAGTGATGGTGAGTGCGGATTGACACAAAAAAAGGCCTCATTGTCGGCGAACAGAGAATTTAAAATCGACTACGGTCCAGCAGCCAGCTAGATTAACCATAAGATTGTTCAGCAGGCGGTAGCCCTGGGTATCACAAAAACACTGAAAATGAAGGATCTTAGAAATCCAAATAAAGAATCAATTTGGATCTTCCGAGAGCACTTCAGATATTTGGACTCGGAGGTGCCAGGGCTGTTTACTGCTGCGATAGATCCGATGGTGTAAGGACCGTAAGCAGAACCGATATTTGAGTGTATGGATCGGGAGAATCATATCGATATTGTCAATTGAACATCCCACCCGCGTTCCACCCATCAGCCAAATAAACCACGGATTACGGTAGCGATTTAATAGCCCAGAATACCTAAAACAACTCAGTGGATGAAGGATATCAGGAATCCAAGGACAGGTCTTGAAAGCTTTCAAGCTTGGACCCACAGAGAGAACTTCAACAACTTGGATACTGCGCATCTGAGTACTTGGGCTATCGTGCTACGATGAATCCGATGGTTGTAAGCCGCAGGGCAGGTCCGGGAAGTGGAACATGGAATCGTGGATCGAGAGAGAGACATCGATGAACTTTGAAACGCGCAAAGTAGCATCGGTGTGCGGGCGCGTGGAATCGTGGATCGAGAGAGAGAGAGAGAAACGCATCGATGAACGATGAACGTTGAACACGCTCTCAATCTAATCTCATCTCCGGCTTTCTTCTCCTCCGATTCCCACCGGCAGCCCGCCCCGACAACCGATCACCCATCCAATCTGGAAATCTTCGTTCCCATGCCTGCCACGCCGCTTCAGACCTGTGGCACCGTCATCGTTCAATTTGTGCTCCTCGCCACCTCCGCACGATATCCTCATGGTTATCTTTTAGCCTCTAACGTTAACTACAAGTACCCTCGATCATGCCCTCACCCTGTGCCACGACGAACACGCCTGCGGTTCATATCTAGCCGACTTAATAGAAGAGATTCAGAAGAGACGGTCTGAATCGCCACTGGCAGTTGATTCTCCTCTCTTTCTTAAACTTACACCCGGATTCGACTTGGAACGCGCCAGGATAGACTACTACTGTACCGTGCACACTCAGGCTAGACGCACCTTACAGTGACACTGACTCTGCGAGAAACTTAATAACGAAACGAGCTTATCGAGGTGCGTAATGATTTCGTCGTGCTCCACCTCGGCTATCGTATCGCTGACGACCTTCTTTTCTTTTTCCTTCTTCCCTTCTTTTATTTTTGTCTTTGTCTTTATAACCAGGCTTTCGAATTCCGTCTCTTTAGTTTCAAAGGGACGACCTCATCTTTCCTTTCTACACCGCAGACGAAGACGGACTACGAGCAAGTAATATATATACGCCCCGCCGCGGACGGGTTCTACCTTCACCCGCTCCCTTCTCCCCACCTTCCGATCCCCGCTCCCCAGTTCCCCCGGAGAAACCGCACCCTCAACCTCCTATCCGCGTTGCTCGTCGAACCTCCATCCTCATCATCCCCTTCTTAACTCGGTATCACAGATATACGCAACACCATGGCCCACCCACCTCCACACCCACACCCACACCCACACCCACACCCACACGCAAACCTCCCCTCCCTCTCCCCCGCCTCCGCGTCCTCCTCAACACTAATCGTAACCCCTCTCCCCTCCTCGTCCTCCTCGTCATCGCAGCCAAAGAAGCGGCTCAGTCTAGGGTTGACCATATCGACCTCACCCCAGCAGACACCCGTACAAGCGAAGATGAGCGCGCGCGGGTTCGTGGAGCCGCATCATAGTCATCTGCCGAGACGGACGAGGGCGAAGGCCAACACGGCGCCAGTCAAGGTCGCAGGTGGAAGTTTGGGCTTGGACCTGACCGGGCAGATGCAGATGGAGACGCAGGCGGGGAAGGAGAAGGACCGCAATCCCGCCTTCCTCCCCACACCTTCCGTGCCCGCACCCTCGCCCGGCCCTCCGCCCCCGCTCGATCGTTCCCGCCCATCCTTCCCCCCACGCTCTCTATTCCCCGGCTTACACGACGCCGACGCCGACGAGCAAACCCCACCCACCCACCTTCTATCCTTAAAACTCCCGCCGAGCCCCTTTCCAGAGCCGAACTTAGGTTCGAGCTCAACTCCACCCCGACCTACACCTACAGCTCTCACATCCGCAGCTCTCTCTCTCGGTTTAGGGTTTATCCTGGGTTCGCCTACACCAGCTACACCCGGCTCAGCACCCGTACGAACACCTATCAACAAAGGCCCTCTGCATGCTAATCTCCCACGACGGACGGCGCGAGCACGGTCGAGGGTGAGGGCAGGTACCGCGCCTACGCAGCACCGAACCGCAAGGACGAGGTCAACGAGTCGTCCGCCTCTCGCTGCTGATGCTGCGACCGGCGAGCAGCTGGACGAGCGGCGTGGGGCTGGGGCTGGGTCGTCTGAGGAGACGCAGGACGGGACGGGTGCAGGGGAGGGTGAGGGTGCAGAACGCGAAGAGCCGGCGACTCCTACGCCTGCGCATGCACAAGTCGGAGGTGGAGGCAGCGCGCGTTTGATGATCGGACAAAGGGAACGACAACGACGGCATGTGAGACGCGTTGATGCCGAGGCGCATATATCCTCCGGACGAGTGAACATCGATGGCGAGGCTGGTGTTTCAATTGACGTGGAGGTAGAAGAGAAAGCCAAGACCAAGACGAAAGAAGAAGTGTTAGAAGAGAGAGCGTGCATACAGCCTATCGGGCGCGGGACGGGCGTCGAAGTTGGGTTTTTATCTTCCTATGGTGCTGAAGAGCTCGAGGTCGGGGAGGAGAGCGAAGGCGGGTTTTGGGGTCTACCCCCGCATCTGGACGGTCTTGAGCCTGAGGTCGGCAGGAGCACCACGACCACCACGACCACGGACATGGAGAACGCCAACGACAACGACAACGACAACGATATAGAGAAGCTCCGCTGGGACAGAATGAGGAAAGTCGTGTTGCGCATCGTCATGGATCACGATAACGATGTCGATGAAGATGGCGGGCTTGATCGTGATTGTGACGATGGGCTTGAACGGCGGGATGGCGGGGATGCTCGGATTGGCGGTATGAGTACGACTACGATTTCCGATGTTGGTTCGACTGTCGTCGGGGAGGACTGCAACATCAGTGTCAAACCGACCAACGCCAACGCTGCTCCTGCGATCGCCCAATCCTCCGACCCTCCTTCCTCTGATCTCTCTCCGTCTAGTCCGGATCCAAAACGCATCATCCATCCTGCCGAACTTGGACTCGAACTAGAGTTGCGTCTTCCTACTGACCTTACGGCGTACAAGGAAGGAGAGACTGCGCTTACCCCAGAGCAGATGGCGGATGCGGTCGCGTTTATCGGGCGGCATCTTGCAGTGGGTGGTGCCCGTCCGCTGTCTGCTCAGGCTCAGGCTTCGAGTTCTAGTTCTAGGGCATCAGACGAGGGTGTTGGTACCAGTTCCAGTTCCAGTTCCAGCACTGACACAGACAAGCGGAAGAAGACGAATAAGAAGAAGAAGATCCGCATCCTCACCCCGCGCGCCCGCCCGGAAGACGCGATGAGCCTCGCAATCGGCTACTTGGCGTACTCCTCACCACCACTCTCAGCCGCCTCTACCGCCGCTGAATCCGAACACGAAGCAGAGGCAGAGAACCCATACACTCCTGCACACCTCCTCTGGATGCACCTCGTGGACGAGGGAGCTGGCGGGGCGGATACGGACAGCCGCGGTACCGAGACAGAGACGGAGACGGGTCGGGGTTGTCCTCGTCCTCGTATCGTCGGTGACGCCGAAGTGGATGTGGATGTGGATGTGGACGTAGATGGCGTCGACGAGCTTCCTCAACTGGATCAGGGCATTCGGGATGAATGGCGCGGTGTGCTTTCGTATGACGGGCTGATGAAGGTTCATAGCGCCTTCGCTTCTGCCGGCTCTGACTCCTCCTCGGATGCTGGTGCCGCTGGTGGTGGTGATGGTCCTTCGATTGGAGTCTGACGCTAACTAAAAGTGAGACGGAGTAGCTAAGCCTATGCCAGCTTTCGCTTCCATCTAGATCCAGGCGGTTTTTCGGCACTGATTCTTTGGTTGTTTGGTCGACACTTCTGACAGATTCGGAATATCCATGATCACCTCCACATTCATCCATCCATCCATTTGTTCATCCATCCATCCGTTCGTTAGTTCAGCTACTAAGCTTGGCTAAGCTAGCACTGCAACCCCTGCTCTGCCAAATGATATCATCCATCAACTCTAGCATCGAGTGTATTTGTCTCGAGTGTATAGTAGAATTTACATAGATCTAGATCAAGATTTACTCGAGCAGATAATTTATGTATCTATTGGCGGTAATATTATTGTAGAAATATCCACTTCACTGCCTTGCCCAGCCTCAGCACGACAGAATTATTAATAAACGCCGAGGTGTCATCCCGTTAGCGCCTAAAAGTTTCATAACCAGGTATCCGACGGCACTTTGACTCGTACTTGTTGACTGTCACTTATCGCAGATACTTGTAATCCTCGCGCCGGCAGCGTGCAGATTTTGCATACGAACCGTTATACTCTATAATTATCGATCTAGCTGCTGTCTGTACTTGGCTTTGGAAATTAACGCACGAGAAAACCTTAAGCTTCTCTGACCTTATTTAAATACTCTCTGATCAGGAAGCGGGTTACTTACATTCGATACATATGATAGACCATATATGTAGAGCAGTTAGTGCACCAATGACACTGCTTATTTTAATTACAGGCCGGCCCTACTTATCAACGTCCAGCAGGTTTTTAAAACAGCAGGGCGAATGGGGCGGTGTGGACGGTAATACAGTAATTCCCCCTCGGTGGTGTGGACGGTCCGGTCAGTGAATGGACTGAATGACTCGGATTGGCCAGGGCGAGCCAAGAGCCAAAGGTAAGTACTTCAGCCTCCATATTCTTGTAGACCACCTTCGTTATCTATTGAGGTGAGGTTAATGACGACCACAACGGTGGTAACATGAAGAAAAAATGCGCACCTCTCGGCTCGGGCTTCACTGGCAGCATATGTACTCTGCGACCCCAATTAAATGAGCTGGTATAAATTTCTCATTTCTCGCAGAGCTGGTGTAATTTTAAGAAGGAAAGGAAAGGAAAAACCATTGCCGATTCCAAGTCAGACCGTCTCCCTTTCGTCGCTTCTCAGCGCTCGTCATGGTACAGGCCACGGGCATGATGTAGTCCTGTTTTTACCACGCCCCCAAAACCGCGCTAGAAAAAGTTTATGTAATCTTCGGACTTTGAAACCTCGTCGCGTTGAATTGACGCGACGACAAACGTCTTTTGCTAATTTTCAGTGGGAGAAGCGGTCATTTTAACTCAATTACTATGGATAAGAAAGCGAGTCTCGAGAGGATGGGTTTTAGTGTCCGCATTTTTGTCGTTAGAAAACCAGGCTGAAAATAGTGCACGTGATTCTAAGCTTCGCCTGCGACGCACTGCGATTTTGTAACACTTCCACATCGCCTCTGGGGTTCTCAACTTTTTGATAGAATGTGCTATATAGTTCAATAATAAACTTCCTCTCTTAAATATCTGAAAACAGCCTTGCATTGTCCCGTTCAGTGGAGAGTTGGGAAATTTGGAAGTCCGAAGATTACATAAACATTTTCTAGCGCGGTTTTGGGGGCGCGGTAAAAAACAGACTACATATATCGTGAGCCGTAGGGCACATCACATATATCGTTGTCTGTCTAGGAGAGACTAGGGCATGATGAGGGTAGAGACTAAGCGCTAAAAGATGACCAAGAGTATATCGCGCAGAGAACAGCAACACTATGACGGTGCGACTGCCAGTGGCGGCATGGCGGAAGACACACTACGCGCAAAAGATGCTTTTCGAACTCTAAAAATACGATTCTCATTCATTAAAAAATTATGACTGTTTGAAACTCAAAAATACATTACCTTATGGAGTACCGTCGGTACTCCATATATTTTTTCGGTACTCCATAAGGTAATACATTTATGGAATCCAATCAGTCATAATTTTTTAATAGATGAGAATCGTATTTTTCACTTCCGAAAAATCGTTATTGCGCCCAGTGACATGGGCTTGAAGATTTCCGGACGTTGAACTTGAAGTGCTCGTGATCGTGATTGGTTGTCAGAGCGAGCTGGTAACCGGGAATTTGACGGCGGGAAAGAAGAAAGCCGAAGATGAGATTACGTAACTGTGTAATCATCGATGTCTTTCTCTCTCTCGATCCAACATGGTCGAGTTATATGCCCGCCACTTAGAAGAATATTGGCGGACACCGGTGGCTACCAACGGACATCACCGACCATTGGTGGACATCGTAGGATATGGGCGGACATGGGTAACCATCAGGGAGCATTGATCGGCACTGAAAGCCGTCCGAACTCGGCGATATCCGACATCATTTGAGATTCCTCTCCTCGGCGGCGGCGAGTCCTCATGCCTGGCAGCCATCGTAAATCATCTTTAATGATATGGACCTACAACGTCTGGCAAAAATGAGCCATAGCAGGTACCTTACGTGGCGCCCCTTCGATATTATAATAATGTAATGGAGTTGGTGCTCCCGAAAGGGTCTTGGCGGCTTCTTGTGCATTGGTTCGTGATGCTAATATTCAATATTTGGGGGTATTTTTGACCATGTAGTATGTACCATACTTGAGGGGGATATTGATGACTGCCCCAGCTTTTTATCCAGGTCTGGCACATGAATTCAGTCTGCGTGATTGAATAGACAAACAACGGTAATAATTTACCAGAAATGTCCTCGTTTTAAAAGTTTACGCGCCTAGGCGCGATTGGCCGCAACAATGACTAGCATACGGCAATGGAAACTTGGGGGAATATATACGAAACTAAAATAGGAGCTACTAGACGTCCACCAAAGTCCATTGGTAACCGATGGAAATTAGCAGGAATTGATGCCAACGGACAGTGTCTACCGTCAACAATCACAGGAAGTCCTGTTAAATTAAATGGGAATTTTGAGAATATAAGGATATTAACAAGAATGCAAACAATGTCTAGTGCTGATGGCCATTATTATACATCGCTATCCACTGGAAAATAAAGGAAATGGTCAATGAAGGCCATTGTATTACGCCGTAAACCAATGATAGCCACTGGAATATGGCAGATTCCATTGGTTTCCACTGGATGGTCGAAGACATCCAATGGCTGCCACTGGAAGTCACTTTAGCTACCACTGGCAACCATCGGAAGTCGGTGGAAACTGCCCATAAATTCCAGTGGTAGCCAACGGAGTTCGGCGGCAGCCACCGACCTTTCCAGCTCCGGGTATATTACTGACATGGTCGAGTTCTATTGCCCTGCAGTCCTTTCATCCATCGCATCACACTGGATCTGGGTAGTTCGAGATGGGGTTGAACACCGGTTCTGTTGGTCCTGTCATCCATACAACCATCGGATTTCCTCGCAGCACAGGACAGCCCAGGTCCTCCCGCAGTGTCTGATTCGGTGAAGTCGTCTCAAAGCATCGAAGAGTCGCAGGCTTTTCTTGCCAGTGGATTACTGACATCCTTCATCTGTGGCGCCCATACTGTGGCATTACTTTGGTCTTCCTCTGACTGCTGAGATAATATTCGATGGTTTATTTTTGAAATGACGCATCGACCGGAGCCGGTGTAAAGCTCTCTAAACTCTCCCATCATTCTGTTCCCTGTCCAGGTCAACGTTGTCTTTATGCCGATACGCACCCGTCATTGACGGAAATGCGGGTATACTGGTAAGTTGTATATAATGCAACTCAGACGAATTTACCACAATTAAATTCGAACAGAGACATGATTGTCGTCTGCTGTCCGTGCGATAGCCTGAACGCCGTCAAGTTCCATCGCTTTTAGGCTTAGGTCTGATTAGCCCAGACGTAGTCCATCCGAAATCTGCCGCTAGACAAAGTCGTCCCGAGAACTCTCTAGTCTGAGGGCTCCGGAGATTCTTTATCTTCGGAAAGCGATAGGTATTGATTACTCTGGGCTATGATTCCCCTATTGAGCTCGGTGGAGCTCATTCTCCTCTCCGCTCTTCGCTCTTCGCTTCCTCAAGTTCCTATAAAAAAACAACCCCTGATCTCGAATCCAAACCTCAGCCCATACTTCATCCGTTACAATTCTACAGCCTTTCGCCATGATGAATGTCTAAGTATCTCGTCAGTACCCTCGATCCAAAGTTATCTTGGATAAAGGTGCAGGAGATCCTCATCCATTGCTCTTGACAGGGCTGTAAGATTATTATCCCTGTACCGGAGTGTATATATTACATGTAAGTATGGACCGCCACAACAACGTTGGATTTAGTAGCATATTGCAGGTCTGTTGGAACCAAGGTGTGTATTACCACTCTCTCTGACCGTCAACTGCTCATGGATCCTCGATCAAAACATAGATTTCTTGTATTCAGAGATCTTAAACACGGGCTGCGCTTACCCGTTTTATCCACAGCGATCTGAATCGACCACCATCGAGCATCCCCCTGCAGACTTTTTTAGTATTTCGTCTGCAACCGCATTGACTCGGAGGTGCAGAGGATACTTATAATAGGAGAAACTTTACGAGCTGGCTGGCTATCGGATGCCTAATCTCAAGGCACCTGCCCATCGCCTCTTTTGACTTTCCAGGGCATGTAACCCGCATGTTACCGTCCAGTCGGAACCCTCCGCACCACGAGAAGATGTACAAAGGAACGCATATCATCCATGTAATACAACATGTACCTGGAATACATGACAAGCACAGATCTATGCGTTTAGTGAATTACATGTCCTCGGTGTTGTGGATAGTTGCTGAATGGACTGACTGAGCCAAAGGTACCTCACTGTACCTCAGCCTCTGGCTCTATAAACCGTCTTCGTTACCTGACCCTCCTTCCGAGTTAATGGCCTCCTTATTCGCTCCATTATGAGCTTCGTTCAACCGTTCCGTAAACGCGCGGATGGATCGTCAGATTAGCTATCTTGATCAGAGGCCCAGCGCGCGTTAGTGAATTTGTTGATGTGGGCTGATCGAACGAACCAAGCCTTCTGAATCTAGCCAGCGGTTTTATAGGTACATCTAGAGTAAAATTTCGTTTGCCTATCGTGTAAGTAATGAGGAAGCCAAGTCCAGAATTCAAATGGTCGTCTTGAAGGGCGGGGTAAAGCTACTTAGATATTTATCAGAGAATCTGGAGGTCGGCAAAGAAGAAAGCCGGAGGATAAGATTAGATCGAAAATATTTTATCACCACGTTCCCGCGCCCATCGATAAGTACAGGTGTTTCTTTCTCTCGATCCACACACTCGACCACTTGTTCTAAGGTAGGGCTGGCCCTGCATTCCTTACAATCACCACATCTCCTCGCAGCATTGGAGTCTGGACAGCCCAGGTAGTCACGAAGTCTCCAATTCGCTGAAGCTCTCTCGGACTATCCAAGAGTCATCGACTTTTTTTGGGTGCCGGAGGTGATTCATCTTAGAAAATGAGCGATATCAATACTGGGCTGCGCTTCTTGCTGGTACATCAATCCGGTCAAGCCGATGGTGTGTGGCAGTTGTCAGCTTCCCCGATTTCTCGCAGAATTCTGTCCATTAGCGCCTTTACGTTCCGATCCGCGTCCGCCACCAACCAATGCAGGTGTGTCAGTAGAATACTATACAACACCCACGAATTCAGTGCTAACGCGACTGAATCCAAACAGGAGCATGATCACTGTCTGCTGTCCGTCTGTCAAATTTCATCGCGATGGGGTCTGAACAGCCCAGACGTACTCCCTTTGAATCTGCAGCTAGATGAAGACATCCCTGGGAACCCTTCAAGCTTACGGTTCCGGGGATCCTTTACCTGTACCCTTTTATTCTCTGGGCAGCGATTTGCCTATCGCTTATCCTCCCTGTCGCATTTCTACCAATTCCGAAAGGTTTGTCCCTTCTCGTTTGTCGTGTTTCGGTTTTTCTGATTGTCAAAACCCACTTCAGCAAGCAAACGCCAACGCAAACGCCCTGAATTTCAAAGTTCTGTCGGCAACTATACCACCGATGCCTCGAAATCATCTTTGAACCCCTTAAACCGTATATGGAAAAATACAAGGTCGTTAAATGTCCTGATGGTCATTTCCGGTGGGCAATCTTCGGCCTAGGACCCTACATAGCTGACTATCCTGAGCAAGTCTGGCTTGCAGGAAACGTCTACGGTTGGTGTCCAAAGTAAGTTATGTTACTGCCTGTTTTCTTTTGTTGTGTCTCACGTGTTGGTAGGTGTGATGCACGGCCAGAAAACCTTGATGGTCCCGGAAGTCATTGCCGCTCACATGAGAAGACAGACCTACTCATCAACAGCTTTGACCCAGGCATTCTTTGGGACGACTATGGGATTCGGAACGACATTGTGGTTCGTTTAGTCTGGTTTCAATAGTGTTACGATCGCCTCATTTTTCCTTCATGCTCTTCATATTTGCGACACACGTTTCATAGCCAGGACGCTTCCATCGTATTTACACTCTCTTTCCTTGCTCTTTTCATATATGATCGACATATGGTCTATGCACGCTTTCTATATGTTTTCTCTTATGCTTTTCATTTACTTCTTACGCGTTTCGAGACCTCACTATTTACATGCTTCGATAGCAGAACTAGTATATAATCTCGTATGTACTCTGTAGTGTTCTTTAGCTAGTTCTTGAGAATCTACTCGATTTATTCGAAACACGAACAAGTTCTCTTTTGAACTCTACGACTGTCAATAAATATTCACGTCTTGTGAATACTTTATTCGAAGTCGTAACAAAAGAACTAGCTCTCCTACGATAGCGCTCTCTGCTTAGCAAGCGCTACTCTGAACACTCGACGAAACGGCTTACCGAAACTACCGCGGACGATTTTCCGCGGGATCCAGCGACGAAGAACATTTGACACCAACCGCCTCGACATCGACGAACCCCGAACCATATTATCGCGTCGGTAGATCCCACGCGACACAAAGACCCCCCACACCGAACGAATCATCAGGCGAAGACATTTTTGAAGACACGAGAGAAGACCTCTCTGAATTTGCACTAGAAGACCTATCTGCAAGTAGAAACCCGCTCGACTTCCACAGACCACCAACACCTTTACCCGCGCTTTCATTCGACGACATGCCTGCGCCAACCGAAAACACTGAACCAAAGACGAACCCCGAAGCCATCGACATCAACATGGCAGAAACCCGACAAGAAGACAAAGACAACAACGGAACCACTGGCAAAGACAAAGAGATTGGAATCAACAAACCGACTCCCTTTGACAGATCAAGGACAAAGGTTAAATCCTTTTTACAAGAATGCACGCTATACCTCTCGATCAATAGCAGCATTTACAACTCGGAACCCAGGAAGATTGCGTTCATTCTGTCCTACATGACGGAAAAAGAAGCGAAGCAATGGAGGGAACAGTTCATCGCTTCCATTACCAACAAAGATGGGATAATCAACTTCCCAACCCTGAAAGAATTCAGAGCGAAACTCCTTAGAGCCTTCGCCCCAATTGATCAAACCCGCGACGCCATGAACAAGCTTGAACTCCTCAGGCAAGGAAATAGAACGGCCGAGGAACTTGTCACAGAATTCAGACTACTCGTCGGACAAGCAGACCTCGGAAACCAGAGCAAGTCGGACAACCTTCATTTGATTCAGATGTTCCGCAAGGCCTTGAAACCTCAGATCGCAAACAAAATTCTTTTTTCCGACAAAGTCCCCACCACATTTGAAGAATGGGTTGATCGAGCAACCCAATACGACACGAACTACAGGATGGCCATGGCATTCATGGGGAGACCCGCCGTCAACAGAAATACCAACGGAGGAAGGAACTGGAATCCTTCTTCAAACCAAAACGATCCAAATGCTATGCAGATTGATGTCATGTCCCCAGAAGTCCGCGCAGACCACATCCGACGAGGGGCATGTTTTAATTGCCACAAGACGGGACACCTCTCTCGAGACTGCCCAGAGAAGAAGAACTGATCCAACTTCCGAGGGAATTCCGGATCGAACATGAACACGAACAACACGCCAAAGAGGTGGACTCCTAGTGAGCTCCACACTCACGTACGGTCTCTCTCCCCTGAAGAACGAGAGGAGCTTGGAAACTTGATGATAAAAAACACGGGTTTTTGAAACGGGAGCCTGAATCAACGTCAGTCTCCCCTTATTTAGCAATTCATTCTGTATTTACGGCCAAGATCGAGAATAAATCTATTTCGTTACCTGCAACTATCTCGATCCAAAGTCAGAATGAATCAAAAACCGTCGAAACATCAGCCCTCCTCGACTCAGGAGCAGGAGGAAAATTCATCGATCAGAACTACGTACGAAAACTGGACCTACAAACTCGGAAATTGGAAGAACCCTTAACTGTATACAACGTGGACGGAACACAGAACAAGAAAGGAACCATTTCACATTACGTCATCCTAGACCTCAAGATCGGAGATAGAACCAAACGTGAAACCCTGCTGGTATCCGGATTAGGAAAACAAAAGATCATTTTAGGTTTTCCTTGGCTACAAGAAAACAATCCCGATATAGACTGGCAAACCGGATCAATCAACTGGAGAACCTTGGAGAAACTTAATCGGACAACGTCGATCAACCACGCAACCGTTGAAGAAGAACCCGACGAACAGGAACACCTAAATCGGACAACTCATCCCCTGGACGACTTCTATTCTGGGATTATTTTGTACATCGGAACCGAAATCCTGGAGGAAAATAATATTCAGACAAATGCGAAAACCACGACCTCTCAAACCTTTGCCCAGAAACACGAGGAAAGGAAACCGGAACGGTCAATGGAAGAAATGATACCACCTGAATATCATGAATACATGGATTTATTCGACAAGGAAACTGCAAACCGATTCCCGGAACCCCGATCTTGGGACCACAAGATTGAACTGAAGGAAGGCTTTGAACCAAAATCATTCAAAACCTACAATCTTACTCCGGAAGAACAAATCGAAATGGAAAAATTCCTGAAAGAAAACCTGGACAAAGGATACATTCGACCATCGCAATCTCCAATGGCTTCACCGTTTTTCTTTGTATCTAAGAAAGACGGGAAATTAAGACCATGCCAAGATTATCGATACCTGAATGATTGGACAATCAAAAATGCGTACCCACTACCACTGATTTCGGAACTTATGGACAAACTCAAAGATGCAACCGTCTTCACTAAACTAGACATGAGATGGGGGTATAATAACATCCGAATCAAAGATGGCGATCAATGGAAAGCGGCATTCAAGACCAACAAGGGATTATTTGAACCAACGTTTATGTTCTTTGGAATGTGCAATTCACCGGCAACGTTCCAAGCAATGATGGACTCAATCTTCAACGACATGATTACTGCATGCTTTGTGATTGTCTACATGGACGACATCTTAATTTTCGCAAGAAACCGGAAAGACCTGGAGAAATACACAAGAATGGTCTTGGAACGTCTTCGAGAAAACGACTTATTCCTAAAACCAGAAAAATGCTCATTTGGACTGGAAAAGGTCGAATACCTTGGCATGATTATCGAACAGGGAAAGATCTCAATGGACCCCGTGAAACTGGAAGGAATCAAGGACTGGCCAACCCCGACAACTGTCAAACAAGTCCGATCATTTCTAGGATTTGGAAATTTCTACCGACGATTCATCAGAAAATTCTCTGAAGTAGCTCGACCACTGAACGATCTGTTAAAAAAGGACAAGACTTTTGAATGGACAGAAGAAGCTCAAAAAGCATTCGATCAACTCAAGAAACGATTCACTGAAGAACCAGTTCTAATGATGCCGGACTCAACGAAACCCTTTCAGATCAAATCGGACGCCTCCAAATATGCTTCTGGAGCTGTATTGACCCAACTGGATGGAAATGGCGACAGACACCCATGCGCCTTTATTTCAAGAACATTCTCGCCCACGGAACGGAACTACGAAATCTATGACCGAGAACTTCTAGGGATTATCCAAGCATTACAGGAATGGAGACACTATATCCAAGGATCAAGACATGAAACAGTGGTGTTTTCGGATCACAAAAATCTCACCTACTTCAGAAAGGCTCAGAACCTGAATAGACGACAAGCGAGATGGTCACTCTACCTATCGGAATTCGATCTCAAATTGATACACATGCCCGGACACAAAATGATTCAATCGGATGCCCTATCACGAAGACCAGACTTTACACCAGAAGAAGATCATGACAATGAAGACATCACGCTTCTCCCAGAAAGTCTATTCGTCAACCTCATAGATATGGAACTTCAGGACAAGATTGCAAACTCGGAAAATCTAGACACGGACGCAGCAGAAGCAATCAAACTATTGCTGAAAGAAGGACCTCCAAATTTGCGCAAAGACCTGGAAGACTGGAAAACCGAAGAATTCAACGGCAAAAACATTCTGTATTACAAAGGAAAGAACTATATTCCGAAAGACCAAGATCTACGAAGAGAAATTGTCGAAAAATACCACGATTCACCTACAGCTGGTCACCCAGGAGAGTTAGAAACATTCAATGCGGTCAAACAACACTATTGGTGGCCAGGAATGCGATCTTTCATCAAAGAATACGTCAAAGGATGCGGAACGTGCCAACAATTCAAGATCAATAGGAATCCAGCAAACCCCTCTTACATGCCGGTAGAAGGACCGAGATCAACCAGACCATTTGCCAACTGTTCCATGGACATGATCACAGATTTACCACCTGTAAAACGCGAGGACGGATCAGCTGCGGATGCAATATTGGTCGTGGTCGACCATGGGCTTTCGAAGGGGATAATTGTCATACCTTGCACCAAAACTTTGACCCATGAAGGAGCAGCGGAACTTTTACTCAACAATCTTTTCAAACGATTTGGACTCCCGGACAGCCTTATTTCCGATTGAGACCCCCGTTTCGCAGCAAAATCATTCAGAGAACTCCTTCGACTTCTAGGAATCGAATCGAAATTAACCACCGCATACCATCCTCAAGGCGATGGAACCACGGAACGCTTCAATCAAGAAATAGAAGCATACATTTCGATCTACTGCTCTTCCAACCCAGAAACTTGGCACAAATCGATCAGCACAGTCGAGTTTACGCATAACAACCGAAGACACGCAGACAGGCAAAAGACGTCATTCGAACTTATTCTCGGAACATCGCCCGTATCAATTCCCATGTCATTCGAAAACACAAAGTTTCCATCTGTAGAAGAACGGATCAAAAGTTTATCTAAAGATAGAGAAGAAGCACTAGCCGCACACGAACTGGCAAGAAGTCGCATGATAGATCGACGAAAACCCAACTTCACGCCTTTCAAGCAAGGACAACTGGTATGGCTTGATGCCCGAAACCTCAAGACAAATTACCACAAGAAGATGGCACCCAAACGCGAAGGACCATTCAAGATCAAAGACGTACTAGGACCGCTCACCTACAGACTTGAATTACCTGATACTTGGCAAATTCACAATGTCTTCCATGCAGCTCTACTCATGCCCTACACCGAAACGGAAGTCCATGGACCAAATTACACGAGACCACCTCCTGAGATCGAAAACGAAGAAGAACGATATGTCATCGAAACTATTCTTAAACATCGGAAACGAGGAAGAGGCTACCAATACTACGTCAAATGGGAAGGATATCCAATCACTGAAGCCACGTGGGAACCAATGTCAAGTTTTGACAATGGTGGGAACGAAATTTTGGAACAATATCGGACACGTCATGGAATCTAAACCGTCCTTCTTCTCCTTCACATCATTCACTGCGCCTCATTCCCAATCGAACTCACCTTCACCATGCCGATCAAAAATTTCTTGAAGAAATCAAAATCGATGTTCTCCCTTCGACAATCGAACGACGGGTATACACGCCTTGAAAACGAGTCGAACGACGACATCCCAACCATCACCCTTCCACTTGGCGACCCCTTACCTGAGGAACCTGTCAGACGAAAAAGATATTATGAACACGACTTCTTCGGACTGGCAAAAATGATCGAACAACTCGAAACGGAAAACACGCCAACTCCTGCACATCCTAAAAACAAACTCACCCGATTTCTACCGAAACAAAACTGTGCTCTCCTTACCGCAGACAGGAACTGGGAAAACACTATAAGAACAAGTTTCTATCCTGGCACAAAGGCAGAACAGAAAGCCTTTGAACGCGCCAAATTGTCCAACCCAGCCATCTCGAAAACCACCAAACCCTCTTCCACCTAAAAACCCATCATGCCTATTGCTCGCAACCAGACCCCCTATGCCCACGATCTTGCCGCCCCTATTTCCTTCACCGAATTTTCGAACGCTATCACCAACGACGCCAACTTCTATGCCATCCTCCAACAACTCGGACCTGATTACCCCCGCGACCTTCTTTATTTCCGCAACCTTATGTATTCCATCGACTACCAAGAAAAGTTCATTCAAGAGCAGCGTCAACACGCTCAGAATCTTTTCGAGGCTTTAGAACGTTTTAGGCTTGGACCACGCCTAGGATCGTTTTTCAGACAGAAACGCCAGGAAGCCCACCCCGCACCATCCCGTCCAACACCCCAACCAACGCTGCGACCTCGCAACCCCACTCCTTATTCCCATCATCACCATCACCGCCGTCAAACTTACCCCATCGGATCCCCTTGCAACCCCATTGTCGTTGAAGACGACGACTTCACCCAGTCTGACATGGATCGACTCATGCCAGGAACTTCACAGGTCCGATTCGTTACCTGCCGTCAATGCACCAAGCTCGGACACATCAAAGCCAAGTGTCCGTACTACCGATGCACCTGCGGAGAGCTCCACCGCAACGAAGAGACCTGCCCGAACGACATCTACCAACCGGATTAGAAGACACGTCGAATCTGGGATCTTCGACATAGAGAGGGGGTAATGTTACGATCGCCTCATTTTTCCTTCATGCTCTTCATATTTGCGACACACGTTTCATAGCCAGGACGCTTCCATCGTATTTACACTCTCTTTCCTTGCTCTTTTCATATATGATCGACATATGGTCTATGCACGCTTTCTATATGTTTTCTCTTATGCTTTTCATTTACTTCTTACGCGTTTCGAGACCTCACTATTTACATGCTTCGATAGCAGAACTAGTATATAATCTCGTATGTACTCTGTAGTGTTCTTTAGCTAGTTCTTGAGAATCTACTCGATTTATTCAAAACACGAACAAGTTCTCTTTTGAACTCTACGACTGTCAATAAATATTCACGTCTTGTGAATACTTTATTCGAAGTCGTAACAAATAGGGATTAACTTACTCAATTTCATTGTAGCCCTTTACTCATGGATTTCCGCAAGCAGATATCCATGAACTCCTTGCTCCCGACCTTTTGCACCAACTGATCAAGGGCGTGTTTAAAGATCATCTTGTAATGTGGGTGGGCGATTATTTAGTCTTAACGCATGGAGAGGCAGTTGCCTTGGAAATTATTGAGGACATTGACCATCGGTAAGCATCCTCTCCTTAAAAAGTATTGTGCCCTGCTCTAACTCGATATTCAGTATCTCAGCAGTTCCACCTTACCCTGGTCTACGCCAATTCCCAGATGGCCAGGACTATCATCAGTGGACAGGCAATGACTCAAAAGCACTGATGAAGGTCTGTCCCTTTCAAATATGGTTTGGAAGTTCCAGTGACTTACATTATAACAGGTATATCTTGCTGCAATTGCAGGCTATCTACCATCATCCATGGTCCAGTGCATCGCAATGTTCATGGATGCATGTTATATAGCCCGCCGAAATGCAATCACCGGTCCAGCTCTCGAACATTTTTGTTCGTGCGTTGAGAAGTTTCACACTCTGCGAAATATATTTATTGCAGCAGGTGTTCGAGCTTCAATATCTCTTCCACGTCAACATGCGCTCCTCCACTATTTTTATTCAATCCTCCTCTTTGGCTCCCCTAATGGACTCTGTTTGTCTATCACAGAGTCTAAACACATTAAAGCTGTGAAGGAGCCGTGGCGTCGGTCAAGTCAAGTCGTCACCGTGCACTCATACAAATGTTATGAACCCTTGTTTGAATGGACAAGATGGGGGCACTTCACCGTTTATTCACCAAAAGAGGCATGTTGGCAGGAACAACATCGTCCTACATGACGCGGATGAAGGCTGAAGATATTTTGGAGGGGGCTGAGAATCTAGCGGGTTGCGATGGGCCAGAGGACAACGACGAAGATGACGGTGCAGTGTCGGGTAGTCCGTCTGGTGCACTATCTGAAGTTAACCTCGCATCTAAATTTGGTATATACAAGCTTGCTGTCATGTGGTGTGTTGCTGATTGAATCCAATCCAGAATCTTGCTACCCTCGTAATCTTCATGCCTTTGCTGAATTCATTCATCAACCAAAGTTTCCTCTTGCCCTACGCCGGTTCCTCTTCATGCATAACAACCCCAATTCAGAGCCTCCCATTGACATGGAACAGCTACCTTCGTTTGACGGTGACATCAAGGTTTATCACTCTGCAGTTGCAATTTACTATGCACCAAGCAATTTGTGCAGAGCTGGTGGCTTACATCGTGAGCGCATTCACTCAACGCCGTCTTTCCATGGTCATGAACGCCGCGACACTGTGTTTGTGGTTCTCGATGAGTCCAAGCATGGAATGGAGGGTATGGAAATCGGACGCGTACTTCTTTTTTTCTCGTTCACCTATCGTAGGAAATTTTTTTCATGTGCACTTATCAATTGGTTTGTGCATGACAAGGAGCCCGATCGTGACACTGGCATGTGGACTGTGCAGCTGGAGCACGATAGGCGGGGACTGCCAACGGTTGAAGTCATAGACATCGAGACTATTGCTCGAGGCGCTCATCTTCTTCCCGTTTATGGTTTGTCACGGGTTCAGAAGTTCCTGAAGATTTTAGCCATCACGATGCTTTGGATAGCTTCAACTCTTTCTTCGTCAACCATTTTGTTGACCACCACGCTCACGAATTCATTACTATGACTTAATTAATTTTATTTGCAGTGTAACTTAGTGTAGATTGTATTATTGGCGGGTTTCAAGGTTTCAAGGTTCCAAAGTTTCCAGAACCCAGAAAACCTAAAAAACCAGAGAAAACCGGGAACTAATTTGCCGTTTTGCTGATGTAAGTTAGTTAGTCCACCGAAAGTTGGCTTTAGAAAAATATCGATCCCAGGTCTTTTTTTTTTTTTCGGGACCCCCTTGCTTCGCAGTGTGCAGTACACTCATACTCGTACTTGTCATTTATCGTAGATACTCGCAATCCACCAGCGGTGCAATTTTTTCTATATCAATTCCTGCACTCGAGTACGTACATTGTAAAGCCACTTTTGTAATTGCCTTTGGAAATTGGCGCGTGGCTAACGATCGCGAGTTACGAAAGAGAAAACCTTCAGTTTTATTTAACTACCTCCAATCAGGAGGTTAGATTCAATTAGTGACAATGCGTATTTTGGTTATATTGGGAATATTTAAGGGAATTAAAGTAGAATATGAGATATTATTGTACTGGCTCTTACAGAGCCTTTATATACATGTAAAATACGTATCTACAATGTTCTTGAGCTCTCTAGCGAGACCACTAAGTTGATTACTAATTAAGCGCCCGGATTACTAATACGATGCTAGTCC
Source organism: Galerina marginata (assembly GCA_023014335.1). Lineage (NCBI taxonomy): Eukaryota > Fungi > Basidiomycota > Agaricomycetes > Agaricales > Galerinaceae > Galerina > Galerina marginata. Next base: position 902,413 of record JAECYW010000022.1, read on the forward strand.
TTTCTATCAAGTGCCGGATTGATCTCCAACACTCCCCCTCAATCCGGCATTCCGGAGAGGCTCCAATAAAATCTGTTTCGCCACTAAGGCACGCACTAAGCGTCATCCAAATTTTCCACTAAGGTTTTCGCCACTAAGGCATGTCCCACTAAGGTTTCTCCACTAAGGTAAGTATATCCCACTAAGGCTGAATCCACTGAGGTAATTTCCACTGAGGTAATTCTTTAATACGAGATGTCGTTAATTGATGTTCCATATGATGATTTTTCTTTGATGGCTTCTTCGTTGTCATTAATTTTCCTTCCTCCGAGATCTGTATTAAACGTGCAAAATGGCGCAATATGCCCGTATCGGTCGCATCGGTAACATTTTTTATCTTTTTCTTGATGTGCTCGGTGGGGTCCGCGACGTCCTCTGGGTCCTTGTCCGTATTTATCCCTGCTATGTAAGGCTATTGCTGCATCAATTTCTGTGCTCGGGTCGCCCCTTCGGCGTGCTTCTTCCAAAATAGTCCCGGTAACATCAGTGACCGTGAGATCTCCTTTGGCTGCCATAAGCGAGGCAGCGATATTCGAATATCCGTCGGCTAGATTAAAGATAAGGACATCGGTGATATCTTCGGCGGTTAGTGTAATTCCGATTCCCTTGAGTTTGGCAGCGAGATCAGTGATGCCGTTTACATAGGCGGCTATCGGCGCCTCGGTGTCATGCTTGAAACCGTAAAATTGCTGTTTTAGTGAAATACGAGTCGCGCGGCTATTTTTCTCGTAAGCATCCTTGAGAGCTTTCCATGCTTCCGGTCCGGTCTTGCAATCTCGGATGTACGTATATTGGCTCGAATGGACGGTGAGTCCAATAATTGTTAATCCATCCTCCGCTTTCTTGTCCCAGTCTGATCCTTCATCCCCTTTGGGCTTTTCCAATGTTCCTTCTACTACTTCCCAGCATCCTCTTGCGCGAAGCACTAGACTGACTGCAAATTTCCAGTCGTGATAATTTTCGCCATTAAGTCGGGGTATTGCCGAGAGGCTGAAGTAACGTTCCGACATACTGATGAGATAAGATAAGGCTGGTGAGAGCGAGATAAGCTGATAAGCAGTGGGCAGTAAAAGCTGTTAGACTCTTTACTGGTGGCCGGGGCCCATAACCTATTGGGAATATTTAAGGGAATTAAAGTAGAATATGAGATATTATTGTACTGGCTCTTACAGAGCCTTTATATACATGTAAAATACGTATCTACAATGTTCTTGAGCTCTCTAGCGAGACCACTAAGTTGATTACTAATTAAGCGCCCGGATTACTAATACGATGCTAGTCCTTTCTATCAAGTGCCGGATTGATCTCCAACAGGTTACAGGCCCATTAGTGTTCTGCCTGAACAGGTTTTTGGAAAAGTGAGGCTTGGGCGGATGATAAATGTCAATGCGATGTGGCCGGCAATAATTCCTCCTCGGTGGTTTGATGTGAGTGGGTCGCTGACTTGGACTCGGACAGGTCGAGGCGAGCTAACGGTGCCTCAGCCTCCATAATTATAGAGTAGACCATCTTCCACAGCTGCGAGTGTACTGGTCCAAATTACACCTCTTTCTACTGTATAGATTGCAGAACAGTCGGTATATTATAATTATAGATTCATAAATTAAGGTAGTGCGAACTGCAAAGTTTAAGGGCTTCTTCGTGAGATGTAAATGTTCCTTCTGAGTCTGCGGTACAGAAAGGAAGGATGGGGCGTTCCCTTGAAGAGAATCAGACGGAATTCGAGAGCCTGGTTATAAATATGAAGACAAAGGAAGGAGAAGAAAAAGAGGTTGTCAGCGATAGCCGAGATGGAGCATTAGAAGCACTTACGCACCCCGACAGGCTGGTATATACGTCTCGCAGAGCTACAATGTACTTACCTCTAGACCTAGTAAGCCAAGTATCTCCCAATCCTCGAATCCAATGTAAGTTTAAAAGAAAACGATTGCTGTTTCAGACCGTTTTTTTTTGTCTCTTCTCAGCGCTCGTCGTGAAGCAGGACATGGGCGTAATAAACAGCAATCGTTTTCAGAGAAGAAAGCCGGAGATAATTGTAAGATGTACATCGATGTCTTTCTCTCCCGATCCACACGCTCGAGTTCTATTGGCCTTGCACAGTCCTTACAACCATCGCATCACACTGGATTCTGGATAGCTCGAGATGGGTTGAACACCGGTTCCGTTGGTTCTGCTATTGTTACAATCATCAGATTTTATCGCAGCACCGGACAACCCAGGTTCTCCCGCAGTAGCCAATTCGCTGAAGTCTTCTCAGAGTATCGTTGACTCTTCTTGCCAGTGGATCGTAATTCCCCGCGCAATGTTATACTTATGATCGACTGTAGCTATATAATTGATTCCGTTATTAAGTCCTATTTCGTGCAAGTTTGCGCTAGATATTCGACGGAGTAAATTTGACTTGAATTTATGAAAATAGCTTATCGAGAGAAACTTAACTGTAATTTCTTGCAGAGGTTGTCATTGCGCTTTTATGTAGCTCGCCGATCGGCCGGAGGTCGACTGACTTTTGGTGGTCGCTGTTGGCTTCCTTTGCAAGAAGGCACACCAGCACGCTCCCAAATTAGAGGTCTGAAATAGGATACAACGACAAGGCGAGGTTATAAACAAGCAGGAACACCAAATCATCTTGGAGCGTTTGTTAGTTGCGGAGCTTGCATATGCGTCCATGTTCTGATTCCCCATGCTGAGGTCTTCCTTGTTGCTTCCTTATCCATATCCTCCTCTGTTTCCTACAAACTGCTCCCGACTATTGGTTTGCTTCCTCCTTCTCTGATACAGGCCCCGTGGTACATTCTCTCCCTCTGACGAGCTTAAAAGAGGTCCTAATATTAGCGGAAGTGCCGCTATTGGCGAACCTTTCACCGTCCTTCGTTATATATTCCCTCTCAACTAAGGCAGGTCGACGCTGGCGGGAGAGAACGAATATAGATATTTATCCATGTGTTCCCAGATGTGAGCGTAGAACAATTGAAGTTTTAAGAAAGAAGAAAGTGCGCTGAAAAAGCGTAGTTCACATCCATAGCATCATTCGAGTTGCTTAAGGGTCGAATTTTTTTTTCCAAATTCGGCGAATCTTGATGGATTTTGGTTGATTTTGAGTATTCGTAGAATAGCGTCGTCTTTTTCGGTCCGCAGTGATGAAAGTACAAATATCAGTACTCGTTACGTAGACGGATGGCGATCATAGTGATATTTCCTGAAGTTAGGTAAGTTAGAGGGCCTTTGGTAACTAGAAGCCGGAGCGACACGCATAAACGAGGAAGATAAGCGGCAGAATGGGTATACAGTTGACCAGCAAAATGGTTCGTCTGATTAAACAAGGAACAGCGAAGAGTCTGCTCGACGACACGCCGGACGTACTCCAACTTTAAGTTGCAATTGTTGCAAAACCCGGAGTTTAAACTTTAAACTCCGACTACTTCAAACAATGGACGGGTCTTGCTTTTCAACTCCCCTTCTTCTCAGCACGATTCTTGCACTGCCCATACATACAATCACAATCCCAAGCCCGATTACTAGCGCTCATCCCTCAAATGTCGACTATTCTTCCAAACGAAAGGATATCCATCGTAAATTCCTCTAAAATTCCTGGGATCCCGGATTGGACGACCTGCGATCTCGTACCCGCTGCACATTCAGGAGGCGCAGCTTCCGTAGTTAGCTCGAGCCGCAAGAGTGCCTACCGCAATATCGATAAACAGGAACCCTGTTTTGTTACTAATTCTTCTTGTTACACCCACGAGAGAGCGCATTGGCTGAATGCTGTTCGAAAGAACCCTACCGTCAAGGAAGAAATTGTACGTTGGCGGTGACTCGTATCATTACCTTCTCTCATTTTTCATCCACCTCTAGGAAGAACTTCTCATTAAAGAACTTCGTATCGTCTACGACGGCTTCGTGTTAGATAGCAACGCCAATCTATCACATCGTACGCCATATCATCTTCAATCGCCTCTAAATCAATGCTAATTCTTCCTGGTTTAAGTTGATCGTACACTCCATGCCGCTCTCGATAAATACGCCTTCTTTGCGATCACCGGATCTCTCGCCACATTGAGGGCTTTCATAGATATGTTTGAGAAAGAGAACGAGCGGCGGCAGCTGGAATATGACTCCACTGGGCGTGATAACGGCCGAATCCTCGATGTGAGTTTGTCATTTACATCGTCGTGTACCAGAATTCAGGACCCTCTTTTCTATATACAGTTAGAACATCCTGCATTCCTCCATCCTGAATATGAACTGGTCGCTCTGCGTCCTGAACATTTGCTTCCAGACGGCAAGGTCCTTGTCGCATACAATCGAGATGCGAATACAAATCGTGTGGTGTCACACACGACATACGTCGCTGGGGTAGACCATACCTTTCGGGAATCGCCAGGAGATATCACGTGCCCTCGCTTCCCAACATTTACTTTCGATTACCCTAGGACTATAGGACCCTTGAATCCTTTGCTAGTGATTCTCAATGCCGAAATCAAGTTCAGACGATATCTTAGGCAGACTCACCCTCCACCTCTGCCTCTGCCTGAGGATGTTATGTTGCTCATAAATTTAACGATTAAACTAGTCGACTTGATTTACTGGAGGCCAGTCGTTCGGCCTAATACGCGTGCTGCCGAGATTCGCCTCCGGTATGGCTATGTTCCAGACGAGGAATCCTTGTCGCAATCGTCTGACGCAGAGATGAGCGATTTGGGCGATGATGAAGACGAAGCTGAGGCTACAACCCCACGATCACAAGGGCACTATGGTATTAGAAGACCGGGACGGAATGCAACTCTTGAAGAACGAAGGAATTATGGACAGTATTTGTTTTCGGGTAGAGGTACTTCAGATATCTTCTTGCTGATGCCCCTTCACAATCTGACCATGCTATGCTAGAACTTCCTTTTGACGAAGAGGATGAACGCCTCTTAGTGGACCTTGCTGAAGTTGACCTTGAAAGTAAGATTTTGCACTCATATAGACTCGCTCCTGGGTTTCATCTTGAATCATTAGAATCGCGCCAGCATACCCAGGATGACTCGGCTAATCGTGCAAAGGATATTCAAGCGTGGCGAAATGCTGTCGATGGTTAGAGTAAGTATGAAAACTGTTGTGATGATTGTATCGTAGTACTGCAACATGTTACCTTTGTCTGCGCTTTCTCTTGTGACTTCCACCACTTTTCTCGCTCTGCAGGCATTACCTGTCATCTGTCCCAAAGTTTAACCCCTCAGCGCGTGTGCTCGGGCAGAGAGCAGTTCATTGCAGGACTACTGTACGGTGTACCGTGCACACACTAGACACAGCTTACAGTGACACCTTATCTAACTGACTCTGCGAGATATTACTGTAATAACGATACGAGCTTATCGAGGTGCGTAATGATTTCGTCGTGCTCCACCTCGGCTATCGTATCGCTGACGACCTTCTTTTCCATTTTATTTTCCCTTCTTTTATTTTTGTCTTTGTGTTTATAACCAGGCTTGCGAATTCAATCTCTTTAGTTTCGAAGGGACGACCTCATCTTTCCTTTCTACACCGCAGACGAAGACGGACTACGAGCAAGTAATATATATACGCCCCGCCGCGGACGGGTTCTACCTTCACCCGCTCCCCACCTTCCGACCCCGCTCCCCACTTCCCCCGGAGAAACCGCAACGCAACCTCCTATCCGCGTTAACCGTCGAACCTCCATCCTCATCATCCCCTTCTTAACTCGGTATCACCGACATACGCAACACCATGGCCCTCCCTCACCCTCACCCACACCCAACCCTCCCCTCCCTCTCCCCCGCCTCCGCTTCCTCCTCAACACTAATCGTAACCCCTCTCCCCTCCTCGTCCTCCTCGTCATCGCAGCCAAAGAAGCGGCTCAGTCTAGGGTTGACGATATCCACCCCCGCTCACCCTCAGACACCGGTACAAGCAAAGATGAGCGCGCGCGGGTTCGTGGAGCCGCATCATAGTCATCTGCCAAGGCGGACGAGGGCGAAGATGAACACGGCGCCAGTGAAGGTCGCTAGTGTTGATGTGGGCTCGGACCTGACCACGCAGGAGAAGACGGAGATGGCGACGGAGGAGGAGGCAGGGAAGGACGCTTCGAATTCGCTCGGTCCTGGACGTAGGACTACAACCACGACCAACAGCCACCCAGTATTACTATTAGATGACCGCAATCCCGCCTTCCTCCCCACACCTCCCGTGCCCGTGCTCTCGCCCGGCCCTCCGCCCCCGCTCGATCGTTCGCGCCCATCTTTCCCTCCACGCTCTCTATTCCCCGGCTTACACGACGTCCCCGACGACGGGCAAGAGCCGCCCACCCACCTTCTATCCTTGAAACTCCCGCCGAGTCCTTCTCCAGAGTTTAGCTTGGGCTTGGGTTTGGGTTTAGGTTCGAACACGACTCCACCCCGACCTACACCGGCAGCTCTAACATCCGCAGCCCTTTCTCTGGGTTTGGGGTTTAACTCCAATTTAGGTTCGCCAACACCAGCTACACCAGGCTCAGCACCCGTACAAACACCTATGCACAAAGGACCTCTGCACAGTAACCTACCAAGGCGGACGGCACGAGCACGGGTGGGGGGGAGGGCAGGGACCACGCCTTCGCATCAGAATCAGCACACCGCACGAGCACAAACACAAGCAAGAACGAGGTCAACGAGTCGTCCGCCTCTCGCTGCTGAGGCTGCAACCGGCGAGCAGCTGGACGAGCGGCGTGGGGCTGGGGCTGGGGCTGGGTCGTCTGAGGAGACGCAGGATGGGACGGGTGGAGGGGAGGTTGAGGGTGCAGAACGCGATGAGCCGGCGACCCCTACGCCTGCACAAGTCGGAGGTGGAGGCAGCGCGCGTTTGATGATCGGACGGCCACGACGACATGTGAGACGCGTGAATGCCGACGTGCATGGTCTTGGTCTTGATCGAGCGGGGAAGACGCATATATCCCCGGGACGAGTGAATATCGATGGCGAGGCTGGTGTTTCAATTGACGTGGAGGTAGAAGAGAAAGCCAAGACCAAGACGAGAGAAGAGATTCTAGATGGGAGAGCGTGCATACAGCCCGTTGGGCGCGGGACGGGCGTCGAAGTTGGGTTTTTATCTGTTGATGGTGCTGAAGAGCACGAGGTCGGGGAGGAGAGGGAAGATGTGTTTTGGGGTCTACCCCCGCATCTGGACGGTCCCGAGCACGCGGTCGGCGCCACAGACAACGACAACGACAACGACAACGACACGGAGAAGCTGCGGTGGGACAGGATGAGGAAGGTCGTGTTACGCGTCGTCATGGATCACGATGAAGATGATCGTGATGACGAGCCTGAACGGCGGGATGGCGGGGATGCTCGGATTGGCGGGATGACTACGACTGGGACTGGGACTACGATTACGACTACAACTTCCAATGCTGGTTCGACTGTCGTCGTCGAGGACTCTATCGTCAGCGTCAAACCGACCAACGCCATCCCTCATATCACCCAGTCCTCGGACCATCTATCCTCTGATCTTTCTCCGTCGAATCTGGATCCAGAACCTGTCATCCAGCCCCCTCCCGAACTTGGACTCGAACTCGAGTTGTGCCTTCCTACTGACCTTACGGCGTACAAGGAAGGACAGACGGCGCTTACGTCTGAACAGATAGTGGAAGGGTTCGCGTTCATCGGGCGGCATCTTGCGTTGGGTCGTGCTTCGCCTCATCTGCCTCCTCTAGTTTCGAATTCTAGGATATCAGACGACGGTGCCAGTGCCAGTTCCAGCACCACCACGGACAACAGGAGGACGAATAAGAAGAAGAAAAAAATCCGTATCCTCGCACCCCGCGCCCGCCCAGAGGACGCGATGAGCCTCGCAGTCGGTTACTTGGTGTATACCTCACCACCACTCTCAGCCGCCTCTACCGCCGCTGAATCCGAACACAAAGCAGAAACAGAGAACCCATACACTCCTGCACACCTCCTCTGGATGCACCTCATGGACTACGGAGCGGGTGCTGACGAGGTAGACAGCCGCGGGACGGAGACGGAGACGGAGACGGCTCGGGGTTGTCGTCGTCCTCTTATCGTCGGTGACGCCGAAGTGGATGTGGATGTGGATGTAGATGTGGACGGTGATGGCGTCAACGAGCTTCTTCCACGACTGGATCGGGGCATTCGCGATGAATGGCGCGGTGTGCTTTCTTACGATGGGCTGGTAAAGGTTCATAGCGTCTTCGCCTTCGCTGGCTCTGACTCCTCTGGTCCTTCAATTGAAGTCTGACACTGACGCTGACACGGGCGCATGTGGGGTAGTTCTGCTGGATTTCGCTTTCGCTTCCATCTAGAGTAGAGCTAGGCGCTTTTTCGGCACTCATTTTTGGGTTGCTTGGGACACATTTTCTGGATCACACCTTCACTTCCATCCATCCATTCGTCCGTCCGTTCTTCCAGCTGCTGGTTAACGTACGATCCATGCTCTGCCAATGTATATCATCCATCGACTGCAGCATCTCGTGTATTTGTTTCGAGTGTATAGTAGAATTTACGTAGATCTAGATCTACTAGAGCATCTATCTATCTATTGACGGTAATATTATTGTAGACAATCTACTTCCCTGCCTTGCCCAGCCTCAGCAGGACAGGATTATTAATAAACGCATCCCGTTAGCGCCCAAAAATTTCATAGCCAGTGGTATCCGACGGCACTTTGCACAGCACAACTCATACTTGTTAACAGTCAATTATCGTAGATACTCGTAATCCACCGGCGGTGTAATTTTTCTACATCGATTCGTATACTCGAGTACGTACATTGAATTGCAGAGCTACTCTCTGTAGAGTACCTGGCTTTGGAAATTGGCGCGTGGTTAATACTCGCGAGTTACGATAGTCTAAAAGAAAACCTTCAGCTTTATTTAAGTCCCTCTCTGATCAGGAGGTTAGATTCAATTAGTAATGCTGGCTGTTTTGATTACAGGCCCATTGAAATTTAGCGTTCAGCCCTGGGCAGGTTTTGGTAAAGCGTGGTGAACGAAGACCGTTTCTTTTTCGTCCCTTCTAAGCGCTCGTCGTGAAGCAGGCTGCATGACATGGGCGTGGGTAGAGGCTAATGGCCATGGCCAAAGGATGATATCGTGCAGAGGACAGCAAAACTACTATGACGGTACCACTGCTAGTGGACAGTGGCGGCGTGGCGGAAGACATGACATGAGTTCCGAATTTGGGTGGTTGAAGTGATCGCGATCGACGATCGTGATTGGTTGTCGGAGCGAGCTACCGAAGTGGCAACCGGGAGAGAAGAAAGCCGGAGATAAGATGTCCATCGATGTCTTTCTCTCCAGATCCACACGCTCGAGTTCTATTGGCCCTGCAGTCCTTTCATCCATCGCATCACACTGGATCTGGGTAGTTCGAGATGGGGTTGAACACCGGTTCTGTTGGTCCTGTCATCCATACAACCATCGGATTTCCTCGCAGCACAGGACAGCCCAGGTCCTCCCGCAGTGTCTGATTCGGTGAAGTCGTCTCAAAGCATTGAAGAGTCACAGGCTTTTCTTGCCAGTGGATTACTTACTGAGATCCTTCATCTGTGGCGCCCATACTGTGGCATTACTTTGGTCTTCCTCTGACTGCTGAGATAATATTCGATGGTTTGTTTTTGAAATGACGCATCGACCGGAGCCGGTGTAAAGCTCTCCAAACTCTCCCAACATTCTGTTCCCTGTCCAGGTCGACGTTGTCTTTATGCCGATACGCACCCGTCATTGACGGAAATGCGGATATACTGGTAAGTTATATATAACGCAACTCAGACGAATTTAACGCAATTAAATTCGAACAGAGACATGATTGACGTCTGCTCTCCGTGCGATAGCCTGAACGCCGACAAGTTCCATCGCTTTTGGGCTTAGGTCTGATTAGCCCAGATGTAGTCCATTTGAAATCTGCCGCTAGACAAAGTCGTCCCGAGAACTCTCCAGTCTGAGGGCTCCGGAGATTCTTTATCTTCGGAAAGCAGCAGGTATTGATTACTCTGGGCTATGATTCGCCTATTGAGCTCGGTGGAGCTCATTCTCCTCTCCGCTCTCCGCTCTCCCCTCTTCGCTCCCTCAAGTTTCTATAAAAAAACAACCCCCGATCTCGAATCCAAACCTCAGCCCATACTTCATCCGTTACAATACTCCAGAGCCTTTCGCCACGAGGAATGTCTAAGTATCTCCTCAGTACCCTCGATCCAAAGTTATCTTGGATAAAGGTGCAGGAGATCCTTTTCCACTGCTCCCGGTGGCAAGGCTGTAATATCATTACCCCAGTACCAGAGTGTGTGTTTGTATTGCATGTAAGTATTGATCGCCACAACAACAAGGTTGGCTTTGGAAGCCTGTGGCAGATCTGTCGCCCTAAGGTGTGCAATACCACTCTCTTATCCGTCAACTGCTCACGGGTACTTGATCAAAATATAAATTTCTCGTATTCGGAGATCTTAAACACGGGCTGCGGTTATCCGTCTTATCCAGAAGCGATCCGAATCGGCGGCCGTCCAGCATCCCCCCTGCAGACTTTTTAGTATCTCGTCTGCAACCGCATTAAGTCGAGGTGAAGATACTTATAATAGGATAAAATTTGACAAGCTGGCTGGCTATCGGACGCTTAATCTCAAGGCACCTGCCCATCGCCTTTTCTGACTTTCCAGGGCATGTAACCCGCATGTTACCGCCCAGTCGGAACCCTCCGCACCACGAGAAGATGTACAAAGGAACGCATATCATCCATGCAATACAACATGTACCTGGAATACATGACAAGCACAGATCTATGCGTTTATTGAACTACATGTCCTCGGTGTTGTGGATGGTTGCTGAATGGACTGACTGAGCCAAAGGTACCTCACTGTACTCTACCTCAGCCTCGGGCTCTATGACCGTCTTCGTTACCTGGCCCTCCTTCCGAGTTAGTGGTCTCCTTATTCGCTCCATCGTGAGCTTCGTTCATGTGAGGTAGCCGAGTTTATGTAGTCAGTAGACGTCAATAAACGTTGGCAACACCACTGAGAATCTTCCTGAGTGACTTAGAATTTAGCGAGGAATGCGTATTCAAAGTACTCGTATTCGAAAGACTGCCGAACTGGCTACAAACTGTCGAGTATTTATACTGTCCTACGTACTAAGATGATGTAATCTAGAAAGTAACTAATATAGTCCGTTAGATATCTACTACTCGTTAGTATCACCTCGTTGTCGCCTCGTGCTACAGTATGACTAGGAATAAAAGGAATAGATAAGATTGTGAAATTGAAATGAGAAAGATAAGATAACTACGTCATAGCCAAGCCTCGGGAGACGGCGAGGCTATCCGATTCGGTGATGCTCGGTCCGTCGAGTCCTGTACCTTACAGTTCAACCGTTCCTTAAAGCCGCGGATGGATCGTCAGATTAGCTATCTTGATTAGAGACCCAGCGCGCGTTGGTGAATTTGTTGATGTGGGCTGATCGAACGAACCAAGCCTTCTAGCCAGCGGTTTAATAGTGACATCTAGAATAAAATTTCTTATGCCTATTGTGTAAGTAATGAGAAGGCCAAGTCCAGAATTCAAATGGTCGTCTTGAAAAGCGGGTTAGATATCGCAGGCGTGTTCATCATCGCAGAAAGAAATGCAGATCGGCAAAGTGGAAAGCCGGCCGATAAGATTAGATCGAAAATGTTTCATCACCACTTTCCCACTGCCCAACGCCCATCGATACGTTTCTCTCTCTCGATCCACATGCTCGACCACCAGTTCTACATATTGGCCCTGCAATCCTTACAACCATCAGATTTCCTCGCAGCATTGGAGCCTGAACAGCCCAGGTAGTTGAAGTGTCCAATTCGCTGAAGTTCTCTCGGAGTATCCAAGAGTCGTCGACTTTTCTTGGGTTCTGGAGGTGTTTCATCTTAGGAAAAGGTCAATATCAATACTGGGCTGTGCTTCTTGCTGGTACATCAATCCGTGGTCAAACCGATGGAATGTAGCAGGTGTAAGAGTCCCGAAAATTCTGTCCCCTTCGGATGACTTGATGCGATCGAGCCGCACCCACCACCAGCGCAGGTTGGTAAGTAGTACAACTCACAGGAGTTTAACGCAACTAAATCCAAACAGGAGCATTTTCGTCTGTTTCTCGTTCGATAGCACCATCGTTTTTCATCGCCTTTGGGTCCGACTCGAAACAGGCCAGACGTCATCCATCCACAATAAGATGAAGTTCTCTCTGGGAACCTGAGAGCCGTTGGCTCTCATTATTTTTCAAGGATTCTTCATCTACATGACAATGGACAGAGATCGCTCTGGGCTGCGATTCGCCTATCGATGTCGGTGGAACTTATTATCTCATCTTTCTTCCTTCCCTTCGCTCCATCAAGTTTCTAAAAGAAAAACCCGTCTTCGGCCTGGACGTCAACTCCTAATACTTCATCATGCATCAGCCCCGTTACTCTTCAGCCTTTGCCTCACGACGAACATCCAAGCACCTCCGCTGTAAATGTACCCAAGCCGAAAATCTGTTGGGCTCGGGCTCGAGGCACTGGGGTTTCTTCTATGTTGGCCAGAGCTGTAAGGTAGTTGGGATTTAGACACTGTGGTATTGACTGGGAGTACTTGAGCACCAATTGGGATCTAGTACGACGGCGTAGGAATCTTTTTTTTTGCAGGTCATTGCGAGTGTTTCAAGTAAAGGTGAGTAATAAATACTATCGTTTAACCCGTTGCTGCTTACGATGTTCGGATAAACTTATAGATTTCCATTTTTCGAGGATCTCAGACGGTTGACGGTTGATGCTAATCGAAGCCTACAATAATCCCTATCCACGCGATCTTGTCCTCTCGCCGGCCTACCACTCTGCTGAGGCTTACGTATCTCATATGCACCTCGCAAAGTTGAAAGTCCCATAAACTCTAGGTGCAGGAGATACTGAATCCGCCCTGGTAGAGTGGAAAGGCCATGAAGCAGCGACAAGCTTGCGGATACATCGCCTATCATACAGATGCTTGCATTGTCTTTCTTTTGTTCTTTCTGGTGCTCATATTTGGGGGCTCAATATTTCTTTCTCTTTCCTTTTTCTGTTTTCTTTTCTTCCTGACTTGGTCGTTGATCCAGATTAACACTACCGTGCGTCCAATCCTTTCACACCCAGTCCTCTTAGGCCAGTTCCTCAGCAAGCCCTCCACTTCATGACGCGATTGTACAAAACGAACGCATCCCCGGCTTGCAACGCATATCTACATATATATGCCAAGCCTGCGCGCGTTCTGCTCCAAGCATGTGTCAGACTGAAGTGGACAGTCGCTGGATGGACAGATTCGCCTGAGCTAGAGTACCTTTTTCCCCGTCTCGCTCCAAGTTTCTGGTCCCTAAATTCGCTCCATCACGATCTCCTTCGAGTATTCTCTACACGCACGCAGGGGGTTATTATTTACCAGATGTTCTGGTGAGTGACCTGGCGCGCGTTTCCACATCTCTCGAAAAGAACGTGATTGAATGAATATCAATTTATGCCAGCCAGCCTGTTTTCTATCTCAAAAATAGAACTCGGATTCCTATCGCGTCAGCGATAACTATCTTTGAAAGGTCGTTTACCACAGTTGAGGGCCTCTGAATAACACAGAGTGGCGGGTCAGTGTAGGCCTACAAAATTATTGATAAGATTACATAGATAAGGTTGTGTGAAATCGGAAAATCATCGTGTCCCCAAGATCATCGATCTCTTTCTCTCTCGACCCACGTTCTCCAATGTACCATCGTTCAACAACAATATTCCACTGGGAGTCTAAGGTCTATGCTGCCTTATCTTGCCCGTTGTATTCCATCGCGTCCCATTGAACAGCCCAAGTGCCATGAGGACGTTTAACTGATGAATTTATCTTAGCGAATCCGAGAGTTGTCGACTCTCATTTTGGATCTAGATCTTCGAGATATATCATCCCTTATTCCTACTCCAACTGCGCATTTTGGGCTGTGCGTGGGCAGATGCACAGAATCTTATTGATGACATCGATTCGACGGGCGAAACCCATTCAGGAGACCAAATTCTTGCGATATTCGACTCAACGCCGCACCTCAGCTGATGCCTTTATCTCGAGTTTCACCTCGACGCCAATAATAACACCGGCCTACTTCACGCGTATGAGTGCTTCTCAGACTCACTCGACTGAACAGAGCCCTCAGTGCCGTCTACACACTCTATCCTTTTCGATTCGCACGTTCAGAGTTATCTACAAAGGATCAGCTGAACGTCTTTTTGGGATCCCCGAGTCGTTGACTCTCTCGGATTCCGCGAATTCTTCACCTTCGTATCTCCGACTTTGATGTCCTTTGAACTGTGGTGAGTATTCCGAATGTGTTTACGGGCTCTGATGTTTGATCAGGAGAAAGGCGACGGGTTCAACTTCTCTCATCCTGCTCTTTGCCTTAATTATATCTTCTGGGTCATCCTCTCCCCACGAAATGTAAAGCTCTATTGCAATACGGTTTCCCCAACTTATACCTCTGCCAAAAATCCGTATTCGATCTGCAGCTAAAGCAATATTCCGTTGGCTTGCATGGATGGGATACGGATACCGTGATGGCCCATAGGCTTGGGGACGCATTGGCATAGCGCATGAGCTGCACGGTATAACTGGGGACGGGCACGGCATTCGCGTTATTAAAACGTTTGCGCAGGTGTCGCAACCGAGGAGATTTGCATTTGCCAATCGCCCTTCTTTTCGTTTCTTTCGTTTCTTTGTTCTTTCTGTTGCAGTTCTTTTCAGATTTCAATATCTCAGTTTCCCTCCTTTTAATTTCTTCCATCAGCTATCCCTACCGAGCCACTGAATCCGCACCATTTCCCGCTTCTCCTCGAACGCGCAACAAGTCTCAATTTGGTCTCAATACTTGCATGTAGTTGAACATGTGTGCGTTCTGCAGAAAAAACGTCCACTGCCGGAATTTGGGGCGGATATATGGCACATATATTGTAAAATAATTCAAAACGTAGAAAACCACACATGTTAGCACAAATTTCACACATCTTCGACACTTTCAACAAATTTCTACACAGGTTGGTAGCTTTAATTTTTTTTACGCAACTTGCATAAAAAATGGAAACTGGAAATCACGCATATTCCCCCGTCTACACATAAGTCCGTAAGTTCCATAGCTTTAATCCACACACGTTTTTCGGTGGAAGCAATGCGCGCCATTTTTAAAATAAAATCACGCAAGTTCTGTGTAGGAATAAAAGTTGCGGTTCAAGTTAATTGCCAGAATGTTTGTCATAAGCCCGCTTCAGTGTTCTTGCCTGCCAAACTCCCTCCCCTTGTCCGCCTGGTCTCTCTAACCTTGTCTATGGCCTTCTCCGTCGTTTTTACAGCTTTGTTCTAGCTCCATAATTTACACCTCAGCCTTCACGCCCTCGTTATATATTTGAATCCACAGAACAACAAACTAGTGCCCTGTAGGCACGTCATTTTGCATTTTAGGTGTATACTATGTAGTGCTGCACGTCTATCATGCCCACGAGCGCTTATTTGACTAGAGCCGGGCCCAGCTCTCGGAATAACCCGTCATGTGCATCGAGCCTCTAATAGTGGGCTTGGTTTTGCATAATCTGCAAGCTCCAGAAATTACCATCAAATATAAATGTTTTCTGAGTTAATAGATACATAAAACTTGTGATTACTGAAGTCGTCCATGTAGCCAATAGGAAATATACGGAGGGAAAACTCCAATAGTCTCTTCAGATGAATATACAGAGGACGCGTTTACAGCATATATCAGAAACCCACGACCATAGAAGGTTCTCAACAGTATCACCGTGCTTGAAGGAAGAATTGGTCCTTAAGTTGGGAGTCAGTCTGATGGTACTAATGAGGATACTCAATCAAATGTACACAAGGTAAGCAAGTGAAAGGGACACAACGGGGAGGGCGAAGCACCGAGGAAGCGGTTTGAGAGTTTGAGAGATAGAGTGTAGTTTCAAGGAGGCGAATGAGGGCTGGGGCTGTAAAGACAAAATTTTGGGAATTCGGATTAGGTAAACCCGCATGGGTCGCGGGTACGGTCCTTGGAGGTACAGGTATGGGTATGCACCGAAAAAATTGCCGCGCCATTGCCTACATGGCGACTGGGTAGTGCATGACAACCTATATAAAATTTGACCTGGAAGTTACGTGTTTCCTGTAAGACCCAACATGCATGAATTATTATGCAGATTTCACCTGTGTCTTTCTGCAAATCCCAACATACGTAAAATTTTGCAACTTGTGCAAAATCTCCATTCCGGCTTAAAGGTGCACAATCGCAAAGAAAAAAGGTGTGTGGGGGAGATGGTAATTATTTTACAATATATAGCCCATACGGATACCACTACGCGGTTTAATACTGATGGAACAGTGCGCTATTATGTCTAACAATGAGCTTTTGGAATTTCTCTCCCCCTGGGACGATCACAAGCTTTACTAGTATAATTAACCGCATTATCGACATGCGTCGCAGGCGGGAGGATTGTAGTTGTATCGGCTATTCTGATTGATTATCCTCTGGAATGACGAGGTTCAGGCCAAATGACTTTTTCTTTTCCGTGACCAGTTACCGAGTTGTCGAAGTCATTGAAATTTATTGTAGTTCTGGTACACGGCTACGGTAATTATTCCAGGTGGTTATCCAGATATTGATCAGGACCATGAGCATTGCCCTCGGATGGGACGACGTGCTCCGAATGCGAGTTGGAGCCTAGTATACAGCTAAAGAAAGGGCCTGATGACAGGTAAGGCCTAAGGGCTCACACAAATGAGGGTAAGGCTGTCGTTCGGCATGTGCGCCCGCATTGGAAGTCGTATGGATACCCAACGAGAGGTGCCGTCTGATAAACGTCTCCTCCTCTACGTACGCTTGTGAGGTCAATAGGAAGGTGTGACTCGAGTTCGTAACCTGGCTGAATGTTGAGTGACGGGTTCTGGAATAATTAATGATAAAGAAGGATCAGAGGATTGGGTGACTGATGAGGAGGAGTTGGTCTGTCAGTCAGTCGGTACCCGCTGACAGTCGAACCAGCATTGGAAGCCGATTTGGGCATCCCCGACGTCAACGTCGACGTTGTGATCAAGTTCGTCATCATAATCCATGACGGACGCGACCATCTAAACATGGATCATTGTCAAGTATATCACCGCGTCTCAACCGCCGTCGTTCCCGTTGTCGTTGTCCGATCGAGCAGCAGATACCCACTGCTTCCGCCTTGTGCAAGTGCAGGTCAAGACCCGACCTACTCTCAAGTCCATCATGTTCGAAACTTCTTTAGCCTCCTGCGCATTCGTATCAGCGCCAATCCAGGCATAGCAGGTGCTTTCAAACCCAACCCGGAGTGGAATCCTAAACCGATGGGGAGGGCTACGGGTGTGAAAATTGTAGTTGTATGTCGGGTTGGGGGTCGCCTTGCAACTTCGTTGATCATGATGGGTAATAATAATAGCCAATGGTGTATTTTCCGACACTGAAACAACCCGTGTACTTGTTGCAACTGGTTATGTGGTATCTAATCTATAAGTGGAATATTTATGTCCACTTATGGATCTTGAGCGTCTCGCCACAAAATTAAATGCCGAAATGTTTATCTGAAATCGCTTTCCGTTGGCACGCAAATTCATAAACAAAAAAAAACGGTGGCATGTTCCGAAGGAAATTCAATGAGTTAATATAAATATACTTAGACGCGTCTAAATTAAGGCGCTCGATGAAGCGGTGCACCTGCACCGCCAATGAAATTTTCTCCTATGCCGAAATCATGCCGATTTCATTCCATGAGTAGCGGCGTTACTGTAGCGCTCACATCCCTTGTCTACTTTCTTTGTTGCCATACACCTCAAGCGCTCTCCAAATACTATGCCATTTGTCGCTGAACAGGACATGAACGGCAACGACGAACTCCTGAGCAGCACCACATCTGGATCCCTCTATCAACGATGCCTGACTCTCAGAACTAAACTCCTCAGAATCCGTGGTCTTGCCGACTACTTTTCCACCTTATCCAACGACTCCCAGCAGTCCTCAGACCCCGTAGGCCAGCTATGGGACCTCTTCTCTTCCGGTGCACCGCTATGCTACATTTTTGATCAGCTCCCTTCGGAGCGTGGGTTCAAAAAACTCAACAACTCGACCTTCGACCAGAAGCAGTACAACTCTAACCCTGACCTCATGAGGAGACGGGCCCTTGTTCTCTTCGCTATGCAGATTCGGATGCCCATTGTTAAGCAGGAGATCCCAGGCTGTGAGCCATTTACGCTGACCGATCTCTGGGATCGAAGTTCGACAGATGGGTTGCTTAAAGTGCGTTTGCCAACTTGAATGGATTGTCACGGCGGAACTGCCTTAATATAACTTGCCAAGGTTATCAACACTGTTGAGGCCATTGTTGACCGCTTTCCCCAATATTTTTTTGAGGAAACCCCATCGTCCTCAGACATGAATGTATCCCTAGAGTCCTCAAAGTCTGACCTTCCCGCTGAGAACATCGTCAATATCATCACTGAACTGATAGAGACTGAGCGTAAATACGTGCAGGACCTTCAATCTACGCTGGTACCCTTAAAATCTGCGCTTTACTTTGTAGCGGTCCCCTGACTTTTATGCTTTCAGATATGCTCGACCGCCCTGTCCGAAGCAAGCATTGTGGATCAGGATGAGATTCAACTTCTCTTTCCGGAACTGGAAAAGCTTATTGACTTCCAAAGCAAATTTCTTGTTGGTCTCGAGAACATTGCAGGGCTTCCATGGCAAGAACAACGATGGGGCCAGCACTTTCTCGAAAATGTGAGACTTTACTATCCAGTGTCGCTGTCACATTTCTTACCAACCCAAATCCATACTTACTGTAGGAAGACGGATTTACAATCTATATGGCGTATGGTTTCAATCATACAAAGGCTTTCGCAATCGTGCCGACTATCGAACAAAACATCGGTGTAAGTTTTTGAATTTTCTTAGAAATTGATAGTTCAAGTTCTGATATGACCTGAGTAGCCCTTCCAGCACATGATCAATGACCTCGGCGGCCTAGGTCTGCTCCTCGCGATGCCAATTTCGCGCCTCTGCAAATATTCTCTTCTCCTAGACGTAAGTTAATCCAGTTGATCATATGTACAAAGGTAATATTCTCACTCCTACTGGCCATTTCCAGTGTCTTGTCAAACAATGCTCTCCCTCGATCTACGCTCACTACAGCGAACTGCAGTGCGGCGCAGATGCAGCAAAACATTTTGTGGATAGGCTGAATGAGGCACAACGACTTGGTTACAACGAACACATTGTCGATTGCCTCCATTCTCGGGTCCAAGACTGGAAAGACTGTTCTTTGGATAACTTTGGAGAACTCCTCCTTGACGACATCTTCGTAGCGACAAAATTCGGCATCGATCGGGAGTATCATGTTTATTTGTTCAAACGTATCATTATCTTCTGTCGAGCAAAGGAGAATCGCAAGCCCGCTCAAGGAGGGAAGAGCGCACCGCTCCCTCGGCTTAGGAAGACACAGGGTACTCCGCTTGTGTTAAAAGGGCGTATTTTATGGCGCGACGTCACCCAAGTTATTTCGGCGCCTGCACAGACATCCGAAAGTTTGTAATCTTATTTTTTATAGCATTGGTGTAAGTTCTGATGTTTTTTTGCCTTCTTTCTTTCTTTTGATGAGCAGTCAGCATTCGGCCTGTTTTTCCCCTTTGTATTTGGTGGGAAGGGGACAAGGGGTTGGATTCCTCCACCCTCCATTGCAGGACTGAAGGTCAAATGCGGCAATGGGAGGCAATGATGAACCACTGCATCGAATCGGTTCCTGGAATCGCTCAGGATTCGGAAACTGAGACGATTTATTCGATGGAGGGGGATGAGTTTGTTATACTAACGCGGTCCCCACGGACAGCGACCACAGACTAATGGCCTATTACACGCAACGGGCAATTTTTTAAGATATGACCACGGACCTGGGGTTCGTGCAAATGCGGCGAGGTTGGAATTCATTCTGGAGTAGGGCTGTGTGAGCGCGACCTTAAGTGCTCAGGTTCGTTTTATTTATTTAGACACACCATAGCCACCATGTAACACTAGACTTATGTCCGCGACAAAGTCGGTCAGGCCAAATGACTTTGTTTTTTTCCGTGACCAGTTACCGAGTTGTCGAAGTCATTGAAATTTATTCAATTTTATTGTAGTTCTGGTACACGGCTACGATAATTATTCGGGGTGATTATCTAGATATTGATCAGGACCATTGCCCTCAGGTGGGACGACGTGCTCCGAATGCGAGTTGGAGTCTGGTATACAGGTAAAGCAAGGGCCAGATGACTGATCAGTAATTAAAGGGCTCACACTGATGGGGGTCATGTTGTCGTTTGGCATGTGCGCCTGCATTGGAAGTCATATGGCTAACCAACGAAAGGTGCCGTCTGATAAACGTCTCCCCCCCTTTGTACCCTTGTGAGGTCAACAGGAGGTCAACAGGAAGGTGTAGTTCGAGTTCGTAACCTGACTGAATATTGAGTGACGGGTTCTGGATTACTTAATGACAAAAAAGGATAAGAGGGCTGGGTGACTGACGAGGAGGAGTTGGTCTGTCAGTCGGTCGGTTTCCGCTGACAGTCGAACCAGCATTGGAAGTCGATGTGCGGATTTGCGCATCCCCGACGTCAACATCGACGTTTTGATCAAGTTCGTCATCATCATGCGTGACGGACAGACGCGACCATCCAAACACGGACAATTGCCAAGCATATCACCGTGTCCCACCCGTCCTGTGTCTCCTCAGATGACCGAGCCCCAGCCCAACAGCGCTCCCCCAGCTGCGCGTCGGCTGACATCAGCGGGTAAAGGCAGAGTTGAACTACTCGTCAACCTTGCCCCTCGTACGTGTACTTGCGCCTTCCGCCGCGGTAGATTACCATACAGAGGCCCGTTGTGGGTTGGTGTTTATATTCATACCAACGCCGATCCAGGCGTAGTGAGTGTAGGCAAACCAAATTTGGAATCGAATCCTAAACCGAGAGGGGGGCTGCAGGTGTGAAAGTTATAGTTTTAGGCTGGGTTGGGGGTCGTACTCGAACCATGGCCTGCCAACGTTCAACACGTATGCGAAGCTGCGGTTGTGGTTGTACCAGTGGGAAGAAAACTCGGAGTGGAAAGCATGGAGCGGGTGATGCTGTGATCAGCAACCCTCTGCGACGAGTTAGGCTCCGAGATGTGCAGTCGACCTCAATCAAATTCGAGTAGTAGTCGTCGTTCAGAGTCCTTCTTCGCCTTCACTGGCGGCGTGGTTCTAGTACTGGAAAGCATGAGATCTTTCCTTGCAATTGAAAGAGACGAAAAGCCTGGTTATAAAGACAAAAAAAGGAAGGAAAAAAAGAAGGAAAAATACGGTGTCAGCGAGAGCAAAAGCCGGAGTAAAGGATTACAAGCTCAACATACCCCGACTTGGTGTTCTCAGAGAGTCAGTTCGACAATATGTGTCTAGCGTGTGCACAGCTCTGAGTTTCCATAACCATAATTCATCCTCGAATCTAACCCGGGCGGTGGCTTGACTTGAAGGAAGAGAGCACCTCGTCTGCGCAAGAGGAGAAAACTAGCAACCGTTTCGGGTATCCTAGTCTAAGTTGGAGCTACGGTATGAACCGCAGTCGTGTCTTGGAGAAAGAACCATGAGGATAGCAAGAAAGGCAAAGATTTCCGAATTGGGTGGTTGGAAAATTTTGATCGTGAACGTGATCGGCTGTCGGGGCGAACTGCCGCGCTCGGGGGATCCGGGAAAGGCAAAAAAGCCGATGATGAGATTAGATTAGATTGACAGTGCGTTCCCCAACATTCATCGATATCGATGTCTAAGTTCTCTCTCTTTAGATCCACACTCTCGAACACCGATTCTATTAGTCCTGTCGTTCTTACAACCATCGGCAGCACTGAACAGCCCAGGTACTCCCCGGGCAGTGTCCAATTCGCTGAAGTCCTCTCAGGCCCCGGGTATCCAAGAGTCGTATTGTAGACTCTTCTGACCTGTTGATTCCTGAGACTCTTCATCTATACTGCTTTTCTGCATTACTCTGGGCTGTACTTATGCGGCTGAGGCAGTGGTTTTCTCTGACGACCAGATCGCTAGCCGGTGTCAAACCCTTCCAACCCTCCAGACATTCTTTTCACTGTCCGAGTCAATGACGCTTTTATGCCGACCCGCATCCATCATTGACGCCAACGCGGGTATCTCAGCGAGTTGGATATATACAACTCACGCGAATTTGACGCCACTAAAGTTGAACGGAAGCAATATCGTTGCCTGCTGTCCGTGCAATAGTCTGAGCCCCGTCAAGTCCCATCGCTTCTAGGTCTAGGTCTGATTAGCCCAGATGTAGTCCATCTGAAATCTACCGCTAGACAAAGTCCTCCCAAGAACTCTTTAGTCTGAAGATTCTTTATCTTCATCGGTGAAATGTAAAATCTTTGAATGGGCCGCTCTGGGCTACGACCAGCCTATTGAGGTCGGTGGAAATTATTCTCCCCTCTCCTCTCTCTTCGTTCTGTCAATTTCCTATAGAAAAAGAACCCCGGAGCTCGAATCCAAACCTCAGCCAATACCTCGTCCAGTACAGTATTCCTCCAGCCTTTCACCACAATGAATGTCCAAGTATCTCCTCAGTACCCTCGATCCAAAGTCATCTTGGATACTCTAGAGGTGCCGGAGATCGTAAGTACGGACCGCGACAACAATATCGTTGGCTTTTTGGAAGTTCTTCCGCAGGTGTGCCGGAACCAAGGTATGTAATACCATCCTCTCTTACTTCAACTGCTAAAGAATCCTCCAAATGAATATAAATTCCTCGTATTCGCGGTCTAGGATCTTAAACGCGGGCGGCGCTTACCGATTTCATCCATGGCGAACACTTCATCCCCTAAGCAACTCGGCCACCATGCAGCCTGCGTCCCCGCACGTTTTATTGAGTACCTCGTCTGCACCCGCATTGTCCCATTGTCGGAAAAACGTCAAAAAACCAATCCCAACTTATTAAACATCTTCGAACCTGATTGAAGAATATGGAGTCTGATTCGAGCCAATCTGCGGGAATTGGCTCAAATATGTAAGGTTAATCTCTAGTCAGCTTCGAAGATGTTTAATAACTTTCGATATCTTTTTTGGCGATTTTCCGACAATTGACTCGAGGTGCAAAGGATACTTATTCTTATCTCGACATGGAGTCTGGCAGCTGGATGCCTAGTCTTAGGGCATCTCCTCATTGCTTCTTTTTGGCTGTTCATGGCCCACATCTTGGATTCTAATTCCTCATCTTTGTTCTCTTTCTTCAGTTCTCCCCCTTTGCTTTCTTCTTCGGCGATGCAGGGTTCACGCCCAGTCAGAACCCTCCACACCACAAGAAGGTGTACAGAACGAACGCATATCATCCATTAAAACATGTACCTAAAAACATGACAGGTATCGATCTATGCGTTTAGAATTCCTTTTCACCAGTGTGAATGGTCGTTGAATGGACTGACTGCCCGGAGCATCAGCCTCCATTGATGCAGACCGTTTTCGTTGCCTACCTTCCGCTCCGAGTTAATGGACTCTGTATCCGCTCCATCATGTGCTCCATTCACCGTTCTGTAGACGCGCGAATGGGTCATGACCAAGCTATACTGGTCAGTGGCCCAGCACGCGTTCGTTGGAGTTGAGTTTGGGAATGCAGCCTGATCGAACGGATCAAGCCATGTTAACCAGCCGCTTCGTACATCCAAAATAAAGTCTCGTAATCCTTTCGTCTACTAGTAGCAATGTGAAGTTCCGGTCGTCTTGATAAATGCGTTAGAAGTTGACACTGCTGGCTTGTTTAGAGAATCCGCAGATCGGCAAAGATGAAAGCCGGCGGATAAGACCAGATTCATCACCACTTTCCCACTGCCCAACGCCCATCGATACGTATCTCTCTCTCGATCCACATGCTCGAACATCGGCTCTACTTATTGGCCCTGCAGTTCTTACAACCATTGGATTTTGTCACAGCCCAGGTAGTCCTGAAGTGACCAGTTTACTGAAGGCCTCTTAACTTATCCAAGAGTCGTCACATTGTCTTGGATTCTTAAGATCCTTCATCAGTGATGGCTATGCTTTTCTGGCACTACTCTGGGCTGTGCTCAACCTGCTCGGACACCAATCCGGTGGATTATTTGGTTGGCTTTTAGATCGTAGCCGGTGTAGTAAATCTGTCTAATCTCTTCTGAAATTCTGTCCTCTTACTCGATCCGCACCCCTACCAACCAACGCGGGTGTGTACTCTACAATTCACCGAATTCAGTCGCGACTAAATCCAAACAGGGACATCGTCGTTTGTTTCTCGTGCGATAGCACCATCGTTTTCCATCGCCTTTGGGCCCGACTCAAAACAGCCCAGACGTCATCCATCCACAATAAGATGAAGCCGGAACCTGAGAGCCGTTGGCTCTCTTTATTTTCAAGAATTCTTCATCTGCACATAATGGTGAATAGTGATCGCTCTGGGCTGCGATTCGCCTATCGAGGTCGGTGGAACATAATATTTCATGTTTCTTCCCTCCCCTTTGTTCGCTCCGTCAAGTTCCTATAAATAGTGGCACTACATAACCCTGTCTTAGGGCAGGACCTCGGATCCAATTCTAAACCACAGCTAATACCTCATCCGCTTTAGCCTTTGCCACACTACGAACACCCAAGCACCTCCGCTGTACTGTACCCGTTGAAATTCAGTTGGGCCTGTACGAGAGGCTCTCTACCGTGTCTCTGTATGCTGGGGAAAGGCTGTAACAGTGTCATAACACCATGGGCATTATATTTGCTGGTATTTTGCACAACGAGGGCAGAGTCCACTTTTTTGCAGGTCATTCAGAGTGTTGCAAGCAAGGTGTGTAATAAATACGATCTTTTACCTGCTTATTTCACCAACGTTTGGATAAACTTATGGATTCCCAGTTTTCGAGGTATTGAAATGGCCAATGCGGATCCTGCCCTCTCTCCGGCCTACCACTCTGCTGAGGCTTAGTATCTCATATGCACCTCGCAAAGAAAGTCCCAGGAGTCCCATAAACTCTGGATGCTGGAGATACTTTCCCATCGCCCGGATCAATGTGGAAAGGCCGTGAAGTAGCGACAGGCTTGCGGATACATTGCCTTTCATACGCATGCTTGCGTTGTCTTTCTTCGTTCTTTTTCTGGTGCTCATATTTTCAATCTCGCTCTCTCTTTTTCTCCCTCTGTTTTCTTTTTTCTGTTGATGTTTTATCTTGGTCGTTGATCCAGATCAACACCAGCGTGCGTCCAATCCACTCGCGACTGTAACAAGTACTCGCCAACCATTTCTTCACTCCACTCCCTGATGAGGTTATACAAAATGAACGAACGTGTCCCCGACCTACAACGCATATCTACACATATGCTCAGCCTGCACGCGTTCTCATTAGGTTGGCGCGTTATGGAGTGGTCTTATGGGATGGAAAATTTGTGTGGTAGCTGGCTGCTGGATGCCTAGTCTCAAGGCATCTGCCCATCGCTTTTTTTTGGCTGTTCATGGCCCGCATCTTGGATTCTAATTCCTGATCTTTGTTCTCTTTCTTCAGTTCTCCCCCCTTGCTTTCTTCTTCGGCGATGCAGGTCCACGCCCCCTCAGAACCCGCCGCTCCACGAGAAGTTGTACAAAACAAACGCATAGCATCCACGCATTAAAGCATGCAACCGAATACATGTCAGCTATTGATCTGTGCGTTCTATAACGGGATAATGTTTCCGTGGTGTGGACGGTCGCTGAATTGACGGACTGACCCGGGCGAGCCATCCAAGGACAACCTTCGTTACCAACTTCTGGCTCCGAGTTTATGTACTTATCCGCTCCATGAGCTCCGTTCACCCGTTCTGTAAACGCAGAAATGGGCCGCAATCAAATTAGCTACACTAATCAGTGGCCCAGTGTGGGTTTCCCAAGATCGCAAGGAATGTAGCCTGATCAAACAAATCAAGCCAGGTTAACCAGCCGCCATGTACATCTAAAATAAAATCTTGTACAGTATTCCTATCGCATAGCAATTTATGAGAAGGCTAAACTATAAGTGATCGTCTTGAAAAGCGGTTAGATATCACAGGCGTGTTCATCATGGCTCTGCAGATCGGCGAAGAGGACAGCCGGCGGATAAGATTAGATCGAAAATGTTTCATCGACACTTTCCCACTGCCCAAGGCCCATCGATACGTTTCTTTCTCTCGATCCACATGCTCGAACATCGCTTCTACTTATTGGCCCTGCAGTTCTTACAACCATTGGATTTTGTCACAGCCCAGGTAGTCCTGAAGTGACCAGTTTACTGAAGGCCTCTCAACTTATCCAAGAGTTGTCAACTTTCCTTGGATTCTTGAGATCCTTCATCAGACTCGGAGACGTCCACAGTTTCTGGCACTACTCTGGGCTGTGCGCAACCTGCTTGGACATCAATCTGGTGGACTATTTGGCTGGCTGTAGACCATAGCCGGTGTAGTAATTCTCTCTAATCTCTTCTGAAATTCTGTTCTCTGACTCGATCCGCACCCTTGCCAACCAACGCCGGTGTGTACTCTACAGTTCACCGAATTCAGTCGCTGACGCGACTAAATCCAAACAGGGACGTCGTCGTTTTTTTCTCGTGCGATAGCACCATCTCGATTTCCATTGCCTTTGGGTCCGGCTCGAAACAGCCCAGACGTCATCCATCCACAATAAGATCAAGTCCTCTCTGGGAACCTGAGAGCGGTTGGCTCTCTTTATCTTTCCAAGGATTCCTCATCTGTACATATTGTGCTGTTCCGCGATCGCTCTGGGCTGCGATTCGCCTATCGAGGTCGGTGGAACATAATATTTCATTTTTCTTCCCTCCCCTTTGTTCGCTCCGTCAAGTTCCTATAAATACGTAACCCTGTCTTAGGGCAGGACCTTGGATCGAATTCTAAACCACAGCTAATACCTCATCCGCTGCGATACTCTTTAGCCTTTGCCACACGACGAACACCCAAGCACCTCCGCTGTACTGTACCCGTTGAAATCCAGTTGGGCCTGTACGAGAGGCGCTCTACCGTGTCTCTGTATGCTGGGGAAAGGCTGTAACAGTGTCATAACACCATGGGTATTATATTTGCTGGTATTTTGCACAACGAGAGCAGAATCCACTTTTTTGCAGGTCATTCAGAGTGTTGCAAGCCAGGTGTGTAATAAATACGATCTTTTTATCTGCTTATTTCACCGACCTTTGGATAAACGTATGGATTCCCAGTTTTCGAGGTATTGAAATGGCCAATGCGGATCCTGCCCTCTCTCCGGCCTACCACTCTGCTGAGGCTTAGTATCTCATATGCACCTCGCAAAGAAAGTCCCAGGAGTCCCATAAACTCTGGATGCTGGAGATACTTTCCCATCGCCCGGATCAATGTGGAAAGGCCGTGAAGTAGCGACAGGCTTGCAGATACCATACGCCTGTTTGCGTTGTCTTTCTTCGTTCTTTTCCTGGTGCTCATATTTGTGGGCTCGATTTCTTGCGCTTTCTTTGTCTTCTTTTTTCCTTTCTCTGTTGATTTTTTTCTCGGTCGTTGATACAGATCAACACTACCGTGTGTCCGATCTTTTCACACCCACTGCTCTTTGGCCAGTTCTTCGGCAAACTCTCCACTTCATGTTGCACAAAACGAACGCATCCACGGCTTACAAGGCATATCTACATGTATGCCGAGCCTGCACGCGTTCTGAATGGCTTAACTGACGCTGGAGTGGACAGTTGCTGGATGGACAGATTGGCCTGAGCTACTTTACCCCTTCCGCCCTCGCCCCAAGTTCCTGGTTCTCTAACTCCCCATCACGATCAAATTCGAGCTTTTTCTAAGATACGCACACATGGGCCAAAATTTACCAGGTGTTCTGGTCAGTGCTAGTGACCCAGCGTGCGTGCGTTGCTGCTCAAAAAGGATCGTGATTGAATGAATCAGTTTATGCTGGCCAGCCTATTTCCTGATACCTCGACAATAAAATTTCGCCTTCCTATCAGGCTTCAGCGATAACTACTTTTTGAAGGTCGTTTACCACGTTTGCGCCTCTGAATTACGGCCAGTTCAGATTAACAAATCATTTGATAAGATTACATACATAAGTGTGAAATTGTGCTCAAGTAACATTACGCTCTTTCTTTTTCGACCTACGCTTTCCAACGTAACTTTCAATAACGATTCCATTGGCATTTCTGCTACATTCTATCCCGCCAGTTGTATTTTATCGTGTCCCTTGAAAGACCCAGGTGGCCCGAGCGAATCCGAATTAAAAGAGTAATCGACTCTCTTTTTGGAGAGTCTTCGAGGATCCGTCATCCATCATGACTGTCATCCGGTCCGTTACCGACATCCATGAGGATCGATGATGTGCAACACGACCTTCCTCATCCAGTTCGAGCGCAGCTTTTCCATGTCCACGATGACGAACCTCGAGCGCGGGCTGACCCAGATGAGGTCGATCAAGACGATCCAGACACGGACCCAGACCCCAAAAACCACCTTCCTCCCCGAGCTCTTCACCAGCATTAACACAGACAACTAAATCAACTTCGACGCCAGTACGCACTCAACAGGCTGTGTGCCCACACGCTCCTCCAGCACCTCTTCCTCCGTCTTATCTTTCGCTTCGAATTCCACGTCAACTAACTCCAGCCTCTAGTCCCACTGCCGGCAGTATATGCGCCTGCCCCGCTCGACCAAGAGCAAGCACATAACCACGCCTCAGATGACAGCCCTGTGTGGGTGTAGGTGTAGCGTAGGGTCGCCAGTTTTTCAGGTATCAAACCCGCCCCGCGTTCAAGCTCCCTCCGCCCGTCCCATCCTGCGTCTCCTCAGACGACCCAGTCACCATGTCGCTCCTTCAGCTCAGCGTAGGCTCTGACATCAGCGGGTAGAGCCAGACGGGTCGTCGACCTCACCCATGTAGTCTGTGGAGGGGCTGAGGCCATCCCTGCTCCTGACGTCCGCTGGGGGAAATAAATATGCAAAGGCCCGATGTGTACTTTTGTGTGTATTTGTACCAGCGCCGATCCGCGTAGCTGGTGTAGGCAAACCCAAGGCAAAATGAAGCCTATGCTAAGAGGAAGGGTGGCGAGCGTGAGGGCTGCGGCTGCAGGCTGGGGATGCTCGAACCCGAGCCCAAGCCTGAGCTCGACCTTAAAGCAGGGATCGGTGGACGTTTCAGGGACAGAAGGTGAGTGGGAAGCATTTTCCCGTGGTCACCGACGGCGTTATGCAAGCTGGGGAATAGCAACGACGGACGAGGGCGGGAGAGCGAGGCCGGGGGCCGGAGGGTTGGGTGAGGGAGACGCGTGGAGGAAAGTGGGACGGGGTTCGGTCGCGGTCGTGGCCGTTCTGAGTGGAGCTGCGCTGTTCTTGAACAAGTAAATTCGAAGCATCCTCCTCCGTCTGCCTCCGGTTCGTCAAGGCGACCTCAACTTGCACATGCGCCGTCGTGTTTGTCTTCGCCCCACCCCCACCCTAGCTCTTGTCCGCCTCGGCAGATGACTATGATGCGGCGATGTACCGACGTTTGCGGGTGCGGTTGCGGGTGAGTCTGAGGCGTGGATATTTTCAGCCCGAAGTTAAAGACTTCTCCTTCTCCTTTTGCCTTTCCTCGACGATGGGGAGGGCGGAAGAGGAATGACGGGCTGCGGAGGGGGGGATGGACCATATTGGTTAAGAGGATGGAAGTACGACGGCCCACACAGATAGGGTATTGAGGGTGCGGTTGCTCCGAAGTAGAGAAAGGGGCACGGATGACGATCCCGACCCTGCAATTGGCTAGGCTCTGAGGTGGAGGCTGTAGAATTCAAACCTCTTGCACTAGTTCGTAGTCCGTCTTTGTCTTGGCCTGCGGTATAGTATAGTACTGGGAAAAAACGAGGTCTAGGTATTTCCTTGCGATTGAAAGAGGCGGGAAACCTGGTTGTAAAAAAAGAAAGGAAAAAGACGCTGTCAGTGAGGGCAAAAGCTGAGCATTACAAGCTCAACGCACTGGACCTGGTATTTCGCCGAACCAGTTATAAAAAGTGCGTGTAACGCGTCTGCGGTTCTATGTTAAGTCGCGTAGCTGTCGTCTACCCTCGGATTCAAACCCAATCCCTGACTTGACTTGAAGGAAGAGAGAACCTCGTCTGAGAAAGTGGAGAAGACTTGCGACCGTTTCGGGGATCATAGTCTAACTTGAAGTTGGAACTACGGTATGAACCGCAGGCCTGTCCGTCCTGTCACCGGGCATGGACATGATCAAAGGTGCTTGGAGGCTAAATGAGGAGGCGGCGGTGAGAAGAGCACAAAAGGCAGAGATTTCCGGATTGGGTGGTTGGAAATTTTTGATCGTGAACGTGATCGGTTGTCGGGGCGATCCGGGTTACCGCCCAGTCAGAACCATCCACACCACCACAAGAAGATGTACAAAACGAACGCATATTATCCAATACGACATGTACTAAAAACATGACAAGTCTCGATCTATGCGTTGATAGTTCCTTTTGATAGATGTGGATGGTCGTTGAATGGACTGACTGCCCGCAGCGGGTGAGCCAAAAGTACATCAGCCTTCATTGATGTAGACCGTTTTCGTTGCCTACCTTCCGCTTCGAGTTAATGGACTCCGTATCTGCTCCATCATGAGCTCCGTTCACAGTTCTGTAAACGCGCGGATGGGTTATGACCAGCTATTCTGGTCAGTGGCTCAGCGCGCGTTCATGACTTCGGGAATGCAGCCTGATCGAACGAATCAAGCCCTGTTAACCAGCCGTTTCGTACATCAAATAAAGTCTCGTAATCCTTTTCGTGTACTAGTGGGCCTGAGTCTGTTGCCTACAGCATTGCTTCATCAAACTTCTAACCACAATATTGTTTGTAATAATGAATTCAAAAACATGTTCGCTGCCGGTGATATCACGCTATTTTCCTCCTGCTCTATTACTCAATTAGGCCGTCATTGGAGGTACATATGCGCGGGAAACGGATTGACTTACAAAAAATCCCAGCAAGTCACTCCCTTAATGAGTCCTCTAAAGCTACCCGGGCCAGATATCGACTAATCTCCCTTGTCACCGCTCTTTTTTGGCGGTTGTCCTTCCCAGATAACGAAAAGAGTTTCGGTCGACTTGCTAGTGCGATCAACTCTTCAGATCTATCGGCTTTTGGGAGTACGTGCACGAGGCATATCAACGCCAGGTGGAAGGCGCCGCCCTCAGATTGGAGCAGGTCATAAATTGGAAACCTTTCTTTTTTTTTGAGTTGCCATTTAGTTATTTGAGCTGCTTCAGATGGGCGTGCTTGTTGCACGAGTTTTCGCCACATCCACGGGAGGTTTATCCGTCTTGTGTCTTTCCTTCGGGTTGTGTTGTACAAAGGGAGAATTCGTTTTGAGTCATTGGAAATCCGCTTCAGAAAAAACACTGCAGCCGTCGCATACCTGTGGCCATTCAGTGCATATACCCCAGATCGATTGGGGTCTTCTAAGAATTCCAAAATAAATCGCCTGTACTCGGAATTCCTCTGTACGTGATAGGAGAATGAAAGTTTGTCCGACTTCCATTGTGCCTCATCCAGCTGGAATAAAGTGACTGCATCCATATGATGCACAAAACGAGGTTTTCCTTTGGCGATGGCGACCAGAGCAGTCAGATTTATGGTTGAATACATTTTTTCCATTATTCCTTGAGCAAATTGGTCAAAGAGTTGTAGTTGGTGACTATGTAAATCCAATGCATCGCCAAATTTCTGACGCGAATGTCAAAGTCGGAAAAATTAATGGAGAAAAAAGTACATACCCAGGGTTTGATGGAGGAAAAAAATGGCGCAACAATAAAATGGGTCCCACATTCCACTAGAAGAGACCCAAAAGAGAAGTCGGTTAGGACGTCAAGGAGCTTCTGGGTAGGTGTGGCATTGCGAAGCAGATCCACTGCACTCCATGCCACCGCATAGTCCCTTCCCCTCTCTGTTGTCAGTATTAGTGGAGTTTCGAGGAAGAATTCAACACTCTGGAAATTTATTTACCTTGAAGGTAATGAAGGCAAAAATATGCTAATTCAGCACACAGCAAGGGATCATTGATATAGAATCCTTGCGCCCTTGAATAATCAAGCAGAAAATCCTGTAGAGAAGCATGAAAAACAAGCAGTTCTCGCCAATGTCTACCTTCACTGTCGCTTCGGTCCTCGACAGAAATAAGCGAGGCGAGATCACATAAGAGCCTCGAAATATCACCAGTATTGAGCGACAAAATTGTTTCAATGTCGCAGACGCTGTCGGGGCGGAAGGAGTGGAAGCAGAGAGCAAGGATGTGAAGGACCGACTCGTAATTCTCCGCAGATAATAAAATGTGCCTGTATAAAGCATCAAGCTCAGCAAAGGGCATTTCATGGCCGGCCGGACGAAGTCCGATGGCAATTTCCAAACGGAGATGGGGGAGGTGACGAGACGATGCGATAAATTTGACAGTAGTAGATGCATAAATAAACTGGCCGGAAGATTTGTCGACCACGGACTGCAATACTTCAGGCGAGGGCCAGAGAGGAGGAATTTTCCCCTTAAATGGGTGGGTGTCCTTGATTTCTGTGAATTTGTCCTGAAGGAAGCGGCGTATGTCGTCGGATGGATGGTAATTATCGTTGAGAGCAAGTCTACTGGTGATTTCCTTCAAGTATCCTACATTGAATGCGCACATTATATCGTGCTCTGGGCGACTCGCAACAAGGAATATTAAGGGCAAGTGATGTTCTTGGAGCGTTCGCGAAATAGTGGATAGGATTTTGACTTGACTCTCTCGGCTGTTGCACTCGTCGAGACCGTCAATAATGATGACACGGGGGGCGGTCACCGCATCAAAGTATCCAGCGTCAATGCGTTTTTGAAGAGGCTCGATAATTAGCGCCAGTAACTGTGCATCGAGTGAGCGGGTAAAGATGAATGGATCCAGGTCGACTGTTTGGATTATGTGATCCCTAACGTCCGGGAAACGAATCGAGGCTTGATAGGCAATGGTGGCGATGAGGGAACGACCGTGGTTTCGCGTCGAATCCGACCTCGAGAAGAAGTAACTGGCCACAAGAATTTCCTCTTCACAGCAGCACTCAGCTATCGACCGGGCGATGGCTGACTTGCCCGATCCAGCTGGACCATAGAGCCACATAATTAATGCGTCTCGTGTCTCTGGGTCAAGACCGCGGATCCATTCCATAATCTTGTTGAGAATGGCAACTCGGGTGTTGCGATGACATTTCGGAGGGTCGTAAATGTCGTTGGAATTGTGGAATGCTGCAGGTGCAGCGGCCTCGAGCAGGCGGTCGAATGCGCCTGAAAATTGTTTATTTGTCTTCGGAATAATATCTGTTTTGGTAAGCGTACGTACCCTTGGAGACAGCAGTATACTGGTGAACGTGTTGCTGAAAGTGTCCTCCTGTAATCAAGGTCTGTGAACCGAACATTGTTAGGCGTTGTGGCAAGGAAGGATGGGGATATCCAAAGGTTGATGTTATGGACGTGAGCGAACGAAGTAAGGCCGTAGCCAGCTATCTGGGATCCTGGGAAGGCAGTAGGCCTGGGATCGAACGGACAGACGTGGAGTTGGCATTGATTTATAGGTCTACATTGGTGATCTGATCTACAATGGAATACTTCGGACGCATGAGAAGAGGAATCAAATCATAGGATTTGGTAAATAAAGGTTACAACTCACTGATGAGTAAATATTGATTGAGTGATATATGACGGCGTGCCAAAGAGTATAGCAGAGAACGTGATTAAAATACCGTAACAGAACAGGAAGCCAAATACATGACGAAGTGGCGATGGCACCGTTACATGCGTAAAATGGAACGTAAGGTCGGTAGGTGGATGTGCAGGGCTGGAAATAACAAGTAGCCCACCGAATATGCAATACGAAGACGGAACTTAAAATGGGTGAAATAATGATGGGCCACGCGTTGCGACTTGAAGATATTTGGAAACGTCGGGTCCAGTGGCGCTAGTGACGACTGAGATGTTCTCTTCAAAGGCTTCATGAGGGAAGATACAAGAAGAAGAGGGAGGAAAGAAGTTGATAACCAGCTTCTAAATGAGCAATGGTACGCAGAACCGATTTAAAATTGGCCTCTCGTCCCCAACTTGAATCTCCTCCCCGATGTCCGCCTTCTTAGATGAAGTTACAGAGTTGGACCGGAAGATGTGGCGGTTCGGAGCGTTGAATCCACGCAATGGTACTGAAGGAGTCGAAAAAGGAGCCTAAGGGGGTGAGTTATCACCCGACTTGTTGTGGGCCAATGTCATCTCCGCGCTTTTCTGGACTGCTAATACCCCCGGCAATGCGATGTCCAAGACCAAAACGAAGACATGTGCTAGGACATGGGAAGACGAAGGGTGAAGGAGGGTACGGATCAGGAAGTACGCCAGGATAGACATCCAGGCGTGGAAACGGCATCTCTCCAAGGAGTCTCCTCTGCTGATCAGCCGCGGTGCATGCTGTGATCTGGAATAGGATCACTTGTCGGCTTGGATAAACAAAACCAACAAGACCCATCTGACGTGCACTGCGTTTCATGAGCATTGAGAGGCGAAGAGCAATCAAATGTTGGGGTTTGGAGGTACAGGATTTCCGTTCGAGCGGGTCGGCAGAGGCTCTGCTCGGTCGAGTGCGCCAATGTTTGACCAAGTAGGCTCCGGTTCATGGTGCCCTGGTGGTGTCGCTGTAGGTTGCTGCCCTCCGTCTAGCAAACATTGCCTAGTGCGGTGTGGGGGTCGCTGGCATTCCGGGCCTAGGTACTGCACCTTCTCCCGTTTTGTCTCAAATCTGTTCGGAAGCCAGAGGCCGTGTGTTGCACCAATTTGTCCTCAACCGTGTCGGCGTCGTGCTGGCCATCAGAAGCAAGAACTCTTCCCGTCGATTCTTCTCCGCGCTCTCCGTTCGCCTCGATAAATTGCTATATATCGGACCTTTATGCGGTGGCGATTCAGGAATAGACGGTGTCGGTGATCTCAACCCCAAAACGAATTCAAAACCAGCAGCAGACGTCAGAGCAGTTAGCCGAGGCGGGGTCGAGGACGTGCTTGAACCTAAATCCAAACGCGGGCTTGAGGGAAGTTTCGGGAATAGCAGGTGTATAGGCAGAGCGTCCGAGACGAGGTATAATGGTTGGCGGAAGGCTTTAGGGTAGCGTCTGGGGTGCAGGAATGAAAAATCGGATGGGTGTGTCGTTAGTGATGTGAGTGAAGGCGACCGGGTGGTGCCTTTTGTACCGTCGGAGTCATTTTCACAGCACTCGAAGCTGCATCCGCCCTCGTCCTATAGCAATCGGTCCCGTCTGCGACCTCGTTCGCCTCGGCGTCTTAATTCTCTGGTCCTTGTCCAGGTCTTTGGGTCTGGGGAGACTGTGTTATCGATGCGAGCTTTCGGCTTGGGTTATGGTCGGATGCCGGTTTCCAAATCGTATCATGAGAAGTAGGATGTTCGACACGGTTTGCAAGTAGCGGCAGAGGGGATTCGGACAGGAGCAGGTTATGAATGAATGCGACTGCGACGCATTGGGCTGAAACGTAGGCCTTTTCTTGTTCGTAGGTGCGTTTCACCTCCGACCCTTTGAAGAAAGTAAAGGAACCTTCTTATGAATGAACATGCTGGAGAGTCTACCTACAAAAATCTAAGAAGGTCGTGAGCTGAGCGACAACCAAAGAGAACCTAGAGAAGTATTACGAGCTCATACGCACCGTTCAAAAGCGAACGACAAATTCAGATAAAGTACGTCTAGCATTGGTGTGCAAAGTCAAGTAGCGCTAGGTGCAATCCGGCATGGTGTCGTCAACTTTGATATTCGATTGAACAAAGGGTGGTAAAAGTTCTTATCCAGGACATTATCATATGGCGTCGGCGGTAGCAAATATGTATAGGCTAAGAGATGATCGATGAACGTTCAAACGTTCAAACGTTGAACGCGAAGAGGTGTGGACACCAAAAAAGTTGAAAACGTGGTTGATTGTTGGGGCGAGCTGCCGATGGTCTTGATCCGATGATCGACAAAGAAGAAGCCGGGAAGATAAGATTAGATCATGGGATCGACAGTGTCCACACGTTGCGATGTTCATCGCGATCGATACGTGTCTCTCATCCACACCTCCAACGTGTACCTCTCAACACAGATCCTTCTTGTACGAGTACCCCTCAGGCTTCAAATTCGCCCCTTTCTGATTCCATTGCATTCTATGGAAAGCCCAGGTAGCCGGGGATGGGATCACACTGAAGTCCTCATTGACAGCAACTCCAAGAGTCGTCCTCTGTTTTTGCAGTCTGGAGATCTTCATAAACCTCATAACCTCGCTACTGTGGGCCATCCTCCAGCGTAGAATGCATCAATCTGATGGTTTGGGTGATGGATTGCTAGCAGGTGTCCAAGTCCCTGATATCTCGCGGACTTGGACCGCCCTTCATCGACATAAATGCCAGCCGAGGTAAGAGATGCCTTACTGTCTACTGTCTGTGATACTACTGTCGTGCTCCTTCGGGTTTGGTTCTGAACAGCCCAGATAGTCCATTAGCAGCTAGATGAAGCATCCATCTCCCATGGAGCCCGAGAGACATTGTCTCTCTTTGGATCTAGGGATCTTATTAGAATTCCTCATCTCAGGTTGATCAGTTGATGACTATTGCCACTCTGGGCTGCGATTAGCCTCTCGACGTTAATCGAACCTCGACCTAGTTTTCTTCTGCCGTCCAGATACCAAGCCTCACCCGATCCTTCATCCTTACGACACTCTTCATGATCAGCCTTTTGCCTCACGACAAATATCTGAATATCTCCTCATGACCTTAAACCGGATCCGGTATCCGTTTGCATATAGCTGTGGGAGGTATACAGTTTTTGGCATTTACTGGGGCAAGGCTGTAAACTGGTGGAGTAACGTTCTGCGTTTCGTATTAACAGTGGATGTCATTACCAACTTGGATAAACTGACGGCGGGATCCACTTTTTGGAATACCCTGCGCATATTACAAGTAAGGTGATTGATACTATCTTTCAACTCCCTATTTCTTACCTGCGCTCAAAGAGAAATTTAGATTCTCAATCTCAAACTGTCGACGCACGATGCTTGCACCTGCACCAGTTCTTCCGCCAACCCTCCACTCCTTGACACGGTTGTGCAAAACGAACGCAGTAATCGCGGCCTTACGGAACATGCTCATATGTGCCGAACCGCATGCGTTCTGTACCTTTGGCAGCTTGTTTTGGGTAGTGGATGGATAGGACTAACTGGCTTGTGCTATCTTCTATTTTTTTTTCTTTCCCTCC
Organism: Galerina marginata; assembly: GCA_023014335.1. NCBI lineage: Eukaryota > Fungi > Basidiomycota > Agaricomycetes > Agaricales > Galerinaceae > Galerina > Galerina marginata. The sequence goes on from JAECYW010000022.1 coordinate 939,779, forward strand.
TAGTTTCTGGTCCCTAGAATTCGCTCCATCACGATCTCCTTCCGGCTTTCCCTACACGCGTGCAAGGGTCATAATTTACCAGCATGCTAGTCATTGACCCAGTGCGCGTTTATCATCAGCTAGTTTACGAGGGAACGTGATTGAATGATTCCATTTATGTCAGCCATCCTCTTTCCTCCTCGAGAATAATATTCCGATTCCTAATGCGCCAGCGGTGTCGCATTTTAAACGTCGTCTACGAGAGTTTCGTGTCTCAGAATTAGCGTGAAGACTGACGTACGATTGAAAGAGAGGGCCTCATCCAGCTGAGGAAGCGATGAATTCGCCGAAGATTTCCAGATCGGGCCTGATGGTTCAGGCCTCAGGGTCCAGAGCGATAAAAGATTAAATTGATTACCACCATTCCGAGGTTCATCGATCCACGAGGTATGTTTCTCTCCGACCGTCCAACACGTCGCTCAACCACCAACTCGATTGGTATACCGCTTCCCTACAGCTGCAAGATTCCATTGTGTCGCTCTGAATTGTCCAGGTAGGTGATCTAATGTTCAATCTGCTCAAATACTCTGGAGAGTCGTGAGTTTCCCTTGCAACGAACGACCGTCTACTTCTTGATAAAGCAAACTATTGATCATCCTATCTTCAAAGATCCTGAACCGCCCATTGACGGAAGCAACAGTCCGCAACGAGTAGATCTCTCCGGCTCACTACACTGCCTTCCTTCCAGCCTTTCTATCCACACTGATATTTATTCGGTGCGATGGTGGTAAGGCTGTGCCAGCGGCAGGTAATGTGGAGAGATAGCTCAAGCCTCAGTGGCACCGCCAATCGGCAGACCTTCTTTCTTTGCATGTATCAAGAATTTGATTTCGTAATCCTATTGCATCATAACCGCAGTTGAGGACGATCTTTAGTGGATGCGCTGTCACACTCACTTCGAGTACTGTCTCCTTTCCCGAAATAGCTAGCCTGCCACGGCGCGTAACCGGCAGATGAACCATTGCAGGTAGGACAAAGTTGCTGCCTCGATTCCACAGCACAGGATCCAATGTAACCTGCAAAATCGTACTCTAGTTATTCCACTACCACCCTCCGACTTTTGATCATCTCCGGGAGTAACTCGCTCATTCATTTAACCGGGCCTGGGATTGGCCACGCACCAAGCGTCTATTTGGCTCCAGCTGCCGATCATTGACAACTAGATGACAGATGGACAAGGTATCTTGACAGAAAAGAAAGCAAGTGCTAGCCTGCCATCATGGCACCGTGATTAGCCTATGGAGCTGCGTAGAAACCTGCTGCACCATCTGTGGAACTTCCTACTGACCTCAAGTTCGCGGCTTACAACGATACCGTCAATCTCGATGCCTTGTATTAATCTCTTTGTTCAAGAGATTTTATTTTGGAACCCCAATCATTTCTGCGAATGACGCTAAGGTAGTAGGCTGCATGGTTTCACATGGGGAATCTATGTGCAGAGAATTCTGGCGAAGACCCTGCCACTAATTCGGGAGGTGAATTGATAATTCGATATGATCTTAGAGGAGTTTCCCTTTTCAGGCATTGTACCATTTTGGTTGGCCAAGAATTTTCGTTATTTCATTGGCAACAGTCATTGCTTAGCCATTGATGGAAGGACCATACCTGAAACTGATCGGTATTTGCTGTACTTCCTGATCATACAGGATGACCTCAATGCTTGAACATATATATATATGACATTCAAAAACGGCTTAAACCTTAGAATAATTTACCATGTCTGTATCTTTCCCATCCTCCGCAACCCAGGAGTCGTATATCAGTGCTTCGCTAAATTCTACTTTAATGCTCACTTTCTCTATGGGTAAGTCTAGATGTTTGTGTTCAATTTGTATCGAAGTGCTGATCCCATTATTTTAGGAATTTACACGAGCGTCTATTTTGGTACTTTGTACCTGTATTGCAAGTTGTCGTCTTTCAGTCTATCAAGAATAATAAACTGAAAGCAAATCGGTAGTAACCAGAAGTCACTCATGGCAAAGGATGATAATTGCCACCATTACTGCTATCTACTCAGATGCTGTCTTCCAGCTGGGCCTTCAATGGTACACTTCGAAGCAAATTTTTGTGACTAAAGGGACGACGCGAGGCGAAACCTTTGTTTCATTATTTGAGTCTCCAGAATGGTTAGTGGGTGTGAGCACCCTGAGCCAAGTACTTCTCGTGGTCCTCGCTGATGTGCTGCTCGTACGCAAATCTGCTTATTTCCCTGGCATTCATTGATTAATTCACAGATATGGCGATGCTTTTTTGTTTGGAACCGTTCAGTCTGGGCCATTTTAGTGCCTGCGGTTCTTTTTGTCGCAGAACTGGGTGAGTTTTCTGTGAAGCAAGGTCATCATGGTAGTGTGTTAAGCGGAATAATTTCAAAAAGGGATCTCTACTGCACTCACATTCCTTAGTTTTGAGACATTTAACTCCGTCCCCACTGCCCAAAAAATTCGTCTCGTGGAGCACATCCAAGTCACCTTCTTTTGTATATCATTTGCCACCAGCATGGCAGCAACACTCCTCATTGCCTTCAGAATCCATTCCGTTTCCAATATGGAAAATACCTCTAGAGGACGGTTCCAACATGTAATCGATATTCTGGTACAGTCAGCTGCCATCTACTCCGTTGCGTTACTTTTGCAAGTTGCCTACAACAGCCGCCTCACATCCCTCAGCGATCCCGTTTATTTTGCATTTGAAAATTATGCTGCAAGTCTGGCAATTGTCATAACCGTACGTTAATTTTGCTTAAAAGCTGAAGTTGTCTCTGACACATGAACCAGGGACTTGTTCCAACTGTTATGGTGGCACGGGTGTGTGTTGCGCCCAATGACAACACAGATTTACCCAATCTATCACACCTTCAGTTTCGAGGACAATCAATCAGTCATGAAGACGTTCAGGCTGAGATATATGGTGTTCGAGAAATGGATGTCGATGTTATCTTGCCTCCTACGGCCGAGAAGAGTAGAGTATGAATTAGATCGGAGATGGTACTTCAGCGCCTACAAATTCCAAATCGGACGATGACCAAAAGGGCGCCATTGTTAACTTAACGTACCACTTCAATATTCTCTAACGGGGCGTCACAAATGCATTAGTTATTCTGATCAATTATGCAGCGTGCTGCTTTAGATTTGATGATATTGAGCTTGAGCGTGACTGGCCGAGTCATTTGAGTTATCAATTCAATTACTTAAATGACGACTAATATTAATGGAAAGATAAGGTCCAGATCATATGGCCTTCTATTTTGTACCAGGTATCAAAGTCTGGCTGTTGGCTGCCCTTTGGAGACGCGGTCACCGATTAGGGGTTTCTTCCACCTATACTTTAGCAATGTAACGTACGGAATCAAAGACTGAAGGTTTTATCTGGGTTCAGTGAACTCTGTTCGAGGCCAAATTTAGGCGCTCGCTATTTATAGCTTCGGTATTTTTTTTACGTTGGTCTCTTTGCAGTCCACAGCAGGATCTACAAGCCGCAACAGCGCTTGCTTCTGACAGGCTTATTTTATGACAGCTTCAGATGTGAGTCGCAAAGATGCATAAGAAGAAAACGGAGGGTAGTGGGGTCTAGTAGTCTACTTCAATTCGCAGTCAGAGTGAGGTGCCGTTTACTCTGATCATTCAGGATGCTTTGCGTCGGCAATGAGGCTTCTGACCCTGCTCGACCGAGGGACGAATGAACATTGAAATTTCGATTTATGACTGGAGTAGAAGAAGAGTCAGCACCTCATATCACTTGGAGCGATGTAAAACCTACTCAATGATTCCCAAGTCTTCATATTCATCGCTAATCTCGATATTATTTCCGAACTGGTCTTGAGACTTCTAAATATCAAAACAAGCCAATACCGATGCTATTATAAGCCACACCTAAACAATAGCCTTTTGTCAGTCTTATTATTGACTCAGAATAAAAACGAAAGTCCAACGGTAGAGCTGGCAAGATGTTTCCCGGCGCATGTCCTGGGTAGTAGAAATTAAATTTTTTCTCCGCAAGAATAGGCCCAGATGCCGTAGAAAATAAGTACTTACCTGAGTCCAAATCCATAGGCCAAAATCCTGTCATCACCGTTCAATTTCCCCCTCTCGTCCAAGAACCGTTCAGGGCTGAATTTAAATGGTTCAGGATACACGTCCTCGTTATGTGTCATGGCCCTGTGTATAATTTCGTAAGTGCTGAGGTCAATCCCGGTGTATGTTGAAGGTTTTTCACCATATATTACTCAGAACAGTGGTACCTGAATTAGAAAATAGGTCAGCTTCAGTTCGAATTTTGGGCTTCTAGCATGGCAAGAGCTGAACTAGCTTTCAGTAATACCTTTTGGAATGAAATAACCTTCGTAATAATCGTCTTCTGTCACGCAATGCGGCACGCCGAGTTGTAGAGGCGGTCGGAAACGCAGAATCTCCGGTATAATGCTTCAATATAGGGGAGGGAAGCGCGATCGCCAAAACTAGGGAGACGATTTGAGCCAATAACGGCGTCAATTTCTGCTTGAGCCTTTTACTGGATTTCGGGATTTATGGCCGTCACATAGAAGAAAGTACTGGTCGATGATATCGTCTGTTTTTCTTTGTTAAGAAAAATGGCTAAGAGCACTTGTATTGGCTTACCGTATCCGACCCGCCTGCGAAAGATAATTCGACAAACGTAAGCTCCTCCATCAAACTGAAGCACACTGATAGCTCACCAGCATATACGGTGCTAGCTATGCTCAAGATAGCCACTTCCTCCTCCTTGGAGGCCCCGGAAATACTCTTCTTCTCGAGGAAATCTGAAACTAGGGATGGTGTTGCCGTGCCCTCCTCCTACCGGATTGACAGGATTTGTATGTTAGTTAGGATTGATTAAGTCCTCGCAACTGATTCCCATTGCTCACCAAGCGTTTTGTGACAAATTCCATCGGCAACCTCTGCATTTCGTCTGTTAGTCTCCGCACTTCTGCTGCAGCCTTACAAGCCGAAGCACCCGGACACCAGGCCGGCACTTTTGCGAGAGCGGGAAAGAAACTCATGTAGTTCGAACCTGGCAAGAGTAAACGAGCACCGAGCAGGATACTTTGATCCGCAGCAAAAATACACGGATCGTCGATGGATTTCACGTCGTAGCCAAACATCGTCGCCATTGGAATTGATATCGAGAGCCTGTTCAAGTAGTTAGAGTGTCCATTAGGCCGGCTTAAAGTAATTACTTACATCTTATTATGGTGATCAAACTCAGCTGGTGAGTCCAACAATCCCTGAAGTAGGTTATGAACCTTCTCAATTTGCTGTGGATGATATTTCTGGGCTGCTTCAAGGCGGAAGTGTTGTTGACAGATCTTTCTGCGTAGTCGCCAAGCATCCCCGTACCCTGCAAGCGATATGTTATAGCCCCAACCCATTCTGAAGGAAATCTTAGTGTCTCAGCAGTCGTAAAATCGCATAAACCAGACTCACAGATTGACTATCGGCATCGCCGGTCGGTCAGAATATTTTTTTGCTCGACGGTCCAATAATTCCGTAGCGACGTCGCGATTGTTGATGACGACAACATGGTTTCCAAAGGCAGAAGCATGGACGATGCCACCTGGGCAATGCAAAGGTGAGTCGTGACCGTAGTGATATCAAAGAAATGGAAAAACCGACTGTTATATTTTTTCCCCCATGCGAAGTACTGTTGAGCAGCGTAGGTCACGGGCAAATCGAGTAAGTTTCCTACCACCGGCTTTGGCTTCGGTCCTGGAGGATACGGCGAGGGATGGCCGGCAAGAATGCCCATTAGTTTCTTCGACAACCAACAAATTAAGCAGGTCGCCAAAATCGAAAAGTAGGGTGACATTTTCTGTATACAAGAAAAAACGAGGGGAGAACTGGTCGATGTTTGGTAAAATTTGCCTTTACTCGAGTATATATACCCTCTAACTCTTGGTATGAGGACCAGAATGCGATCGCTGGACGGAGCAAATGCGGTTGCTTGCAGAAATACCCCTATGGCCCTTCCAAATAAGTATGCAAATCGTCTGGTATGGGAGTTGTGAATTATTCCATCAGAATCTGAGATACAAGAGCGGAAATCGTAGAGTCCACGTTAATTGGCACTAAGGCATAAGGTTCAGAAATTTAATCCCCAGTACTGATATCAGACATAGGGGGCGAGTCTGCTTGCAATATTCCAGGAGCGATGAACTCCAAGGTAAGATAGCGTACAGAGATCGATTCTTGACCGTGAAGTCTTCCTCGCGTTACATAGCCGGTTCTAATAACTCACCTTCGACCACCCACAGCGGATGCCCCTCAAAATTAATATTTGCATATCAGTGAGAGGGGGTGAGGAAGGTTAACCGTGACAGCGGCAGACACCTGCTCCTATATGTGTGTGTTTCGCGATCAGAACGCACGCATAATTGATATCCTACCTTCTATAACCGCCATCCGATTTATCAGCACTAAATTTGTCGAGTCGAGACTACGTTGGTTTTGCTTTTCAAGTGCCAACTGAGTATGATGGTGGCAAGAGCGACGTTCGGGGTTTTCGGGATGCCGCTGGGATAGGCCTATCAGACCTACCTAGAAGCTCGGGTCTGGCAAGGCTCGGATAGCTCGTCGAGCAGCCACGCAGTATAGCGTTGTGGGCAAGGTGCGAATCCATCTCTCATAGAAACCACAGTGCACAGCCGCTGATGGGATCTACTCTATGATCTAATCTAATCGAGGGCTCGGGCTGCTCGGGCCATAGGTCCCACCGCGATGCCGAATTATATCAACGCAAATCATAATCACTTTCTCTCCCTTCACTTCCTATCAACATGAGACTGGATGTTTCCCGTACGAATACAGCCATGACCTTGGGCATGGACAACAAAATAGGACCAGACCGACCTCCCACGCCTGCAAGACTCTACCCGCACAGCCTCTGACCAGACTGACCTTCAACAGAGCGCAGGATTATCTTTATAGCTTCCTCTCACCATGCCCGTCACCTTCATCGTAGCCAAACACGACGCCAACCCGGTGCCAGACCTCTACCGACCTTGCCGAAATTCAGAAGACCTACTTGCAAGGACATGGGGCGAGAAATCGCGGACGACTCGCGCCTCTGAACTGCTTCAAAGCTCTTTGTTTGAACCAGATTTCTCAACCATAGTTCCCGAGCAGAATGGCTTTGTCGATACGATTGTGGCAGCTTACAACGGTCACCAACATCTTGTTCTCAGGTTAGCCCTTGTTAATATGATATCACCCATTGTTGGCCTCACGCTCCTTCGTGCTTTTCAATAGGCCGGATGATGTTTGGATCGCCACTCTGGGGCAGTTCAACTTCTAGTGCGGCGATTTTTACTACACATAAACCGATTCTTATTTGCCAAATGAAGTGTAAATGCGCATGCAGAAGATCTCCGCAAGCACTTCGTTGCGCACGAAGGAAAGAAGAAACTCGTCGTGAGGGCGAGCGGGACGCGATATACCGTGAATTTCGGTGACCTTGCGCGTCAGATGGTTGACTTGATCCATCGGAATGTTTGTCTTCGCTCCACACAATAGTACGTGTCTTAATACTTACTTCCCCATTGCTTTCAGGTTGTCGACAAGGAGCTGAAAGACTGGATTCTTCCGAATTTCAGCACCACCTCACACAATGATACGGTCGTTTGCGCGGTCATGATGATGGCTACTCTCAAAGCGTGAGCTCCTTTCGCACTCCTTGATTCAGGAACTCAAATTTTGCCCATAAGTTATTTCAGCTACATGTTCCAACTTGACTGTGGTATACCCTCCGTCACCCTAGAAGGTGAAAAATCTGACTGGGAAAAACTTCTCGCTCGGCTGGATAAGCTCGAGTCGTTTGGACCAGAGCCAACGGTCTGGGCATCCCTCCTTCGGCCTATCCTCAAGCGTTTCGTGAGCGCCTTTGACGGTGAACCTGACTCTGACTTCTGGGGAAAGGTATGCCACTTTGAATCGGGCGGGTCTGGTCCGACGTGGCTTTCCGGCTGGATCACCGCTTTCTGCGTCTGGACCAGTGAAGGAAAATGGCAAGGACCACCCATGTCTCAGCCCCTGGAAACATGGATACCGACTCGGGGATCCTTCCGTTTAACCCTCGACGATGTGACTTACGAGATCATTGATTCATCGGAGGTCCCACCTGGCTTTTGCGAAGTCGACGTTGTATTGGATGACAATGGAGACTTATTCGACTGTTTGATGGTTTCTGGACATCTAGCAAGTAAGGTTGAAGGGGACAAGAGAGACACGCTAAGGCCTTTTCCCTCTTGGTTTATGTTTATCAAGGAAGAGTGCGAGGACCCAGAGGAGGTAGCGTTGAGGAAAGCCGTCGAGAGACTGACTGCGAAAAATCCAAACCTGCTCATTGGACAAGCAGGTCGGTCCTCTACCATTCGAAAGGCGTCTAAATCAATTTTAAGCTGGGTCAAGCAATGCTTTTGAGCCATGCATGGCGTCATAATCCGGGCAGAATTCATTTAAAGTTCGACAACGAATCTCAAAAATTTGCAGTTTTAAAAAACTTGCACCTATGACTTCGGATTTTGAGCGAAATCTCTCAAGCTCCTTGAAGCCTCCCATCGTCAACATATTTTTGTGTATTCTGTTACAAAAGTTAGACAATATAATCTTCCTCTCGGACTATCTTCTTGAATTGATTAGTAGACATACTACATTGAAAGATCAGCCGCGTCACGTCATCGCAGAAAAAAGACTACTTAATATGAATTCTTCATTCTCGAGGTCTGTCAAGTCGTCGAAAGCTCGGCTACCTGTTGCTTGAGCGGCTCCAGCTGACATCATTTCATTTAGACGTCGTTGCTGAGCTTGAGCTGCGGAAAGCATCGAATAATCGACAATGTTTCCAGCTAGAGAAGAGAAGGAATTTTTAGCATTAATTATTGTGTTAGTAAGTTGTTGAACCTTTTCCATTAGCAATTCGCCGTTTCTTGTTCACTCTATTGAGATACCAAAGGTATGCCACCGTGAATAGCACGAGGACAGCGGCGACAGAGTAGCAGATGACCATTGCAGTGATCCCTGTAGCGGTACTTTATGATCAGAACGTTTTGATCAGAATTTAAGAAATACCTCTGCGATAGTAAGGTTTTTCCTTTGGCGAAAACAGTAGAGGTCCAACCTAGGACAAAGATTTTGAGCCTCATCTTAAAAGACCAGCGTCGAGCCTTTAAAGCTCACTATAGCACCGGCAGAAAATCCCATCGACGTGAAGGCAGCCGTCTAAGGAAATAAGTATCAGCATCAAATCCAAGCTCCGAAGGTCAAATAACTTACAGCGCTCTTTTTCGTATGACCGGCAACATTAGAGGACTGCCAGTTGACGATAGTCGGCGGAATGACCGAGCCTACAGCAAGGGAATAGTAGGCGAAGAGCAAAATAGGTCGGTCCTGAGGAGACCGTCCAGATTTAAGAAAAATGGCTGGAAAGGATCGTCAGCGCCGTGTTTAGATAGAAAGAGGAGTAAATATCTTGCTAACTCGCGGCCATTATACAGGGTAGCAGGCCACCTAGAATTATCGGAGATTTTAAACCAAACCGTCGATTCAGCCACTGCCCAGCTAATGTCAGAAGAGTTAGAATGGACTGATCTTGGGCTTACGAATCCGCCAAACAGAAATACAAGCTGCAGAACGCCATGAGGGATTAAGAGCAACATGATGTCGTATCTAAAGACGGATCAGAACGAATGAATATTGATCAATCGGCTTTACGATACCTGTTGAATCCAAATCCCTCCATAACCAAAGGAGCGAATACTGCGAATCCAATTGCAGGGATGGATAAATTTAGCATAAGAAACATCCAGCACCAACTCTTCACGTCCAATAACATTTCCCAAACCTGCTTGATCTTGAAGTCCTTTGTCTCGAGACCCTGCTGGTTGGCACGAATCCGCTATATATTTGTCAGATGTGAGATGAGCCCAAGGAAAGTCCTTTTACCTCGACTGCCATGACTTTTTCCTCCGTCGTGAGGAACTTGCACCGAACAGGGTTTTCTGGGAAGACATAAAACCTGAGCAGATGTACCGTGGTTAGCAATAAGAGCAAAGATGATTTCAACTTAACTCACGATAATAGTCCGACCAAAGTGGTAACTCCTCCCAAAAAAATGAATACTATTTGATAGGTGTGTAATACCCCAGATTTGATATGGCCAAGCCCAAACATCATCAGACCACCCAGGATATTCGCCCAACCCATATTTGAGTAGAAGACTGAGAAGATCAGATTATAATAAATATCAAGCTTCGCCGCAGACTGCATACTCACCCGCGATACGGAATCCTTGTTCGCGTCTCCTATACCAGGTTTGAATAATGAGGATAAAGGCCGACTGGATTGACGCCTCAAAAACTCCAAGCTTTGTGAGTGTGAGCGGGTAAGTAAATCGAATGAATGACGCCCGCACTATGTCTACTTACGAAGAATCGGCCACATAGAAGACCAGTAAAATGCCGGGCAGCGGCCGTGCAAGCTAGAGACACTCCCCAGCATGTGACGATCGCTGGAACATACGTAGACATCCTGAGCCTAACGAGAAGATAAGCAGATATCGGCTGCATGGCCAGCTGTGCGATGCTTCGGAGAGTTTAGACACCTTGGACCAATTAAACAGATATTTACTTACTTTACTATGGACCCAAGCATGGAATATTCATGCCCTGAGAGACCCGCGTCTTTCGAAAGTCCAAAAACTGATGTGAGTGACAGAGTTTGCTTGTCGAGCACTATTATTACATCGAGTATTAGTGCAGTACACATAATGATTCAATGGAAGGCTCACTTTGTAATATATATATACAGAACATAATCGGCATAAGACTGCAACATATTTTAGACGACGAAAATACCAATTGGAGAGGCTTAACTGTCGATCGATTTTCCACAGAAGACGAGCGTCCTCTTCTGCGGTGACGATGTGGATCACTTTACCGTTAGAGGCCAAGATATCGTGAGCCTCGTCCATTGCGCCAAGTGTATAGGGCTTTCTTTCCAGGGACTCCTTTGATTCATCCGAAGGAAGGTCGGGGATGGCCATCGAGATGGCTTTGTTGTTGGAAAGCTGTTCGAGGTTAACTTGAGTGAACATCCTTATTCGCACCTGGTGAAAGTAAGTACTGTTTATATACTTAATCAAAGACGGAGTAGTGTATCATGCTGTCCGGCAAGATCTCTTTCCCAGAAGCCGAGTCTTCCTATACGAACCAATGTCATAGAAAATCCTTCCAAACAGCTAGCTGAAATGGTCATCGCGCCGGTTGAACATTCGAGCAAGCTATCAAGTGAGATAGCATAAAATACTATCCCTGAATAACATGACATTTGGCCCCTTTCCAATGGCGCTAAGGTACCTAGACCGCTGAAGCCTAGGTTAGTGCGTCGCGGCAAAACCAGAAACCGTTCGGACCCGGAAAGCCATGACGTATGGGGTTTAGGCGTCGACTTTTTATCAGAACTGGCCCAACTCCCTTATCAGAACCCAGGAGTTCAAGGACTTCGATGGCAAATCAGACGCAAGGCTAGATGGGTCCTTTGACTAAAGGTTGGTGGTATACCACAAGTTGGACTCAGATGCAAAAGGCAGCTATAACAGTCATAGTTGTAGCGGTTAAAGAATCAGCTAGCCTGGTTGGATACAAGAGTAAGTAGCTCACCAGAATATGTTGGACTAACAGGATGAAAAAGATGAACCTTGTTTGGAGAGGTACGACCGTGACGGAGTTCCGGTTTTGACCGATTCGTCTGACAAGCGATAAGATAAGATTAGCAATGCACGGTGGACTTACTATGCCATACGGATACTGAGAAGGAAGGAAATTTGGTGTCCTTTCGCCAGCACTACCGGGCCCTATGTCTCCCAGACTCAGACTTGCGACCGCGATTTTTATGACGACTTTGATCTATAGCGTAAGGGCCCTGTCCTTTTCATTGTCAATTCGAAGGCCCGTAAGAGTGAATCATGGTCAGAAACATTTACCCTGCAACTCAGGGAATCGCAAATTAAGAAAAGACAGAAAAAAAAAACGTTTCGTGCTTTTGGCCGACTCGCCAGATGATTTCCTAGAACCACGTTTCGCGAGTCGCTGCCCAGGGGCCCACGGCAAGGGAGCACGGGGGGAGTTAAGACTGTCCACTAACCAACCAACATTGACGTTTCATCAATGGAGGCGCGAAGGGATCAGCCAACCCGCCCAGTAACGCTGTCATTGGCAAGGCCAATGTCAGCGCCAGTGGGCAGGCTCCCCTCCCCTGGGATAAAGAAGGACCCACCTTTTGATTTACTTGGCCTTTAGATATCGATCATGTGTCGGGTCCTATTGGCATAGTAAATCTTTGAGTGTCTCTGTTTCACAGCGAAGGTCGTTTGCTCTTTAGGTTCCGAGTCCGAATTTCTGAATCTTGGCGGAGAATAGAAGTGTGTGCACCTAAATGTAACCTGGTGAGCCGAGACAGTGCAATAGGGCTTAAATACTTACTATCCTGTGAACCAGAAGGTTCCGACCCAAACCAAAGTTGCGGAGCCAAAAGGATTACCAAAGATACGCAGAGAAACTATCCGAGAACCAGATTTGGCTGTATCTTTGCCTCCGAGGGTGATCTACCATGTCCGGTAACGTTTGTGGGAAATGGGAAAGTAACACGCAAAACGAGCAACAATTTTAGCGTATACAAGAAGGCTGGACGACAGGGGACGCGGCATAGCAATGGGAAAACATGCAGCACGAGCAACAAATGCAGCAGATATGGCAAAACAGAATGTCAGGGAACGCGAAATAGAAATAAACGGGACACAGAGTAAAGGTGAAGAGACTTTCATCCAGAAAGATAGCACCACCGTGGAGGGAGGCAAGGTAAAATGCAGGACCGAAGTTGAGGAAATGACGAAGAGAGCTTGGGGTTTAGGGTAAGGAAGGGAGGGGAAGAGTGAATAACTGTTTTCCCTTTATACGCCTACCCCTCAAATCTCTTTGGTCAAGTTTCAAATCTGAAATTCTTTTGCCAATGCCTAGCAAGAGGTGTGGGCTCAATTTAGTTCTCCAAAAGAGGCTAACGATTCCAAATCAGGCGAAATTCGAGGCACTAAGGCTCTATAACTCAAGGCAATGCACTCGAATAACTGCAATTTTAACAGCCAAGTCACCAACAAAACCGACGGGTGCTTTTAGAAGACCTGGAATACTCGGTGGCAAGATAATTTCAGTCACAGTGCCAGCGACCGTCGGAGGTCCATGCAATTACGACGAGTCGTCATGATTCGCATAGTAGCGGGGTGGTATAGCCGATTTCCAGCTATCATCGTGTTTAGCAATAGCACAGCATATTTTGCAACAAGGTTTGTGGGCGTACCTTGTCTTTCCGAATGAGTCGCTCGCTCGACCTCCATCACCGCTTGTGGGTCCATCGACGCAGAAATCTGACGGAGGGCAATTATAACTAATTAGACCCCGTTTTCCACGGAATACAAGTGGAGGTCAACCGAACTTATACCGTTGTTGGATGGTCGAGGGATGATGCATCGATGATGGGTAGTATTGAGCAACACAGATGACGCCACAGATCATCTAGCGTGATGTTCCATCACCCGCACGTGAGGTTACAGCACGCGATGTATCATTGTATGGGCCCGCGTGTTCAAAATTTTGTCACTGGCACCTCTTGCCAGGCACCTCCATGTTCTTGCTCATGATCCAGAAGCCGAGCTTTCCTTGATCTTGTCGTCCATGATGCCTTTATGCTTGTATGCAGCTATCCAGAGGCTCAACCAAACGCCCAAACCTTTCCCGGCTACCTGGATTTTTATCAGACGACGGCAAGACGAGGACCTCCGAGTCACCACGCACCTCGCATGCTCTACATCGGGAAAGTTACTCCCTAGTACGAGTATAGATAAGTGGGAAGCTTGCTCCAATTGGACGGTACCTAAATTCCAGCACAACTTCTGCTTGCGGTGGATTGGCGGCTTCTGCGCTCTCTGAGTCCTGACTCATCCAGATTCCAGACGGGAACGGAAATTATCAGGAACGGTGCTCTTATTTCTTCCCACCCCCAAGGTCAATAATATTCACCACTTGGATGACTCGATTCGTCCTGTGAAATTACAATATCGTTCTTTTGTGATGAATGCTTCGCACGGCAGATATTTAACACCACCGAAAGACAATAAGAAGGATGGGACGACAGGAGATAAATCAACAAATCGCGTGCAGCCCTATTTGCACGAATATCGTTGGAACCCACCTTGCAGATACCATATTGACCGGAATTGCATAAATAGGGGACTAGATTTTGGAGAATGGCTCCAGGATCCCACCTCATCTCAGACGCTTATTGAAAGCGATTCAAGCTCATATTGCCCAACTGCTTTCGCAATCTGCTCTACGATTGCCAACAATGGACGCCTTCTTTGTATTCTTTACTCCCTCCGCAGCTTCCAACCTCGAGTTAGAGGTATACAAAGAACTGTCATCCGAAACAACCGAAATCATCGACCGAGAAAGGAGCGGTAATGCTGGGAACGCGTACTGCATCATCGCGTAGGGCCCAGCCTGGAATGTCCGACAACTTGTTACGGCTTCATGACTTGACGTTATTTTGTAAGCCCTGGTTTATTCGTCAACTTGAATAACAAACCTTGTTTATGAATCTTGAACGGCACAGTATTTATATCATCGAGCTTTGTTCGATGAACGACACGCCATGCCCATCACGATCCATTCAACGTCAGTCCCACCGGTCTGGGTGCTGTTCATCAACTTCAAAACGATCCTCACGACAGCCTTTCCGTCATCATCGTCACTTCTGTAGTATTCACAGAAATCTATTCATGTTTCCTCTCGCACCATTTACAGAAGTACCGCATAATATCACCAGTTACAAACTACGAAGCTTACTCATCTAATTTCTATGTGACTGAAAACCCGACCTCGAGGCGTACCCGTACGTTCTAATCACTTAGCCCTCCTTTGCACAACGGGGATAAGAAGGCAGCCCCAAGCATCGGACACCTTGCTGTCCGAAGGCTTGGCGCTACGCGACAATTTATCTAATGGGACTTGAGTGACTTTGGAGAGATCGATGGGCGAGGTTGAAAAGAAACACTTGAGAAATCCAACATCCACGTCCTGGCCTTCGGGGATATAATATTCAAAAGGCTTTTCACCTCCGTTACCAAAACCCAAGTTCAACGTGCCTCCTCCCTTTGGCAGACAGGAGTCCACCTTGAATTTACTTGGACCCGAAGATGCATAATACGGTGCTACGGGCTCGCGGTTAATAAGACTCAAAACAAAATGCAATATCGAGACTGCTCACTAATGCTCAATTCACTGTTATCAAAATAAAAAAGGACTGGGTAAAGGTCCTTTGACCAGTTGTTAGTAATTCGTATGCCAAATATTTCGTCTGAGCTGCCGCTGAGTGTCAGAGATACAACCCCATCCTTATAGAGATTTTCACCGGAAGGCCGTCTTGATACCATCCGAAATTTCTCTCTAAAATTGTCGTCGTTGAGTTCAAGCTTGAAAAATTCCACTGTGATGTTGTTTTCGATATCCTCCGAATTCAAGTAGGATCGGTTAAGGTGATATTGGTAGTGTGCTGCGCCTTGGAGAACGGGCCGCAAGACTTTCGCATCAGCCTTGACTGAGAAAGCACAGCGTGTCAAGCCGTGTGTGGTGACGCGCTCGTCGAGAATAACAAATATTATATCGCCGCCGTGTCTCTCGACAGCCAAGTCCGCAGTTGAACGGTCATCGACCAACTTAATCCCATGGGTATCGAAGCCTTGGGTCTTCATCTGCATTAGGGCTGCCTGAAAGACGGGGATTAGAGGCTCTTCCAAAGGGATGAAAATCTTCAACTCTTCCTGAAGGCCAGCCCGCGTTTGCACTGCAAGCGCCGGCTTGTCAAGGGATGGCCAAGATTCAGATCCAGGAGCTGGGAGCATAACCGATTTGAAGGGAAGTATTTCCTCTGGTACCATGATACCGAGGCTGGTTGCTTTGAGAAGGCTATCATGGTCTGCATATACCGAAAATTCGGCCTCCAGACACACTCCATCAGCCGCTCCTGCATCAAGGATATATTTTCCTGAGGCGTCCATAGTTAGGGCGTAGGAATGGTGCACCCGTTCGGACGCCTTCGCGTTGAAAACCATACGATGCTTGTTATTCCCCTCGAGTTGAGGGTTTTGTCTGTGAATTAAGCAGTGAGCTGAATGACTATGGATTTCATCAGAGTTGACGAACCCGGCAATATTCTGCAAGCGGTCCAAGAGCTGGACGTATGTAATCTGGTCTGGCGAAACAGATTTCAAAGCATTTTCTAATGACTGGGTAAATTGGCCGCGCCCATTGGCTTCTCGCGCAAGTTCTTTGGCGCTGCAGGCTGCGAGTAAAATATGCGATGAGAGGCCAGTCCCATTGCTCGGGGAGTGTGAACGATTGACATGATTCATGTACCGGATATCATCGTCGAGGTCTGGGGGGATGGAATAGTTCTCCAAGAGCGCAGTACGAGCCATTCGATCTCTGTTCTCATTACGTGTCCCAGATCCGGAATTGCAACAATCGAGGATGACGGTCTGAGCAGGAGTTCAACATCTACCCGAAAATTTATTCTCTGGACTTACAATATTGTCACCCTTTTTGCCCATAATGTCGTCGATGAGCCACCCCAAGGTTCGATCGGGAAGTACAGGGACCCCAATGCCATCAAAATCTTGTGGTACGATGCATTGAATCTTGCCATCGTTATTTTCTATCGCCCATCCGTCTGGTGCACCGGCCTCCTGACCGTGGCCGGCGTAGTAAATTAAGATTGCATCTCCCCGGTGGATGTTGTCGTTTTCCTTCAGAGCAATTAGAGCATCGACAATACCCTGTCGCGTGGCGTCTGGTCCGAGGAGCATCTGGATACAGGATTGATCCACGTTGAGATTGTCTTGAAGATAATTTCCGATGGCTCGAGCATCGGAAACGGCTCCGTGTAGGGGGAGGATTTCTGAATCAGCGTATTTGTCAATGCCAATTATAAGTCCAAACATTCGAGGCGGGTTTGCTCTAGTGGTATTTATGATAGGTTGAGATACTTTAATCCTTAATTTATTTATGACCAAGAATGCGTACATTTTTATTGCCGCACCGCGCTTAATTGCATTTTGAACTTGTGGGCTACAAGGATTCAGCTTTAGTCATGGATTTGAAGAGGTTAGATCAACTCACCTATTAAACGTCGACGGAAGTGTCAGAATGTGCTCTGCGGTCAACTTGGATGAGAAAGCATTGAGGAACGTTTACTGACCTTTTGGGAGAGAACTCATTCGGCTCGTTATTGACTCTAGATGAAAGCATTTGGTGCAAATTGTGAGCCTTATAGAAAAGTAACTCACAGATCCAAGAAGTGTAAGAATTCAGCAGAGGTAGCGATTTGGACCCCATCGATTTGGAGAGGAACAGAGGGCATTGCAGGCGATGCCGAACAGTTACAGGGGTGGCTTGCATTTCTTCAGGGACTTTATAGCTTCAAGGATTAGAGTTACAATTCAGTGCCAGATAAAAGACACTTACTACAGGACCGTTACTTGGACAAGTAAGAGGAACAGTCAGTCAACACTGCTGATCACTGCCCATTGCCAGTGCGTTGCCACCGCCTTTGGGGGGATGTCACGTGAGTAACCCGGTGGGCTGAACAAAATACAAAACCCAAATAACCCCAAGGCAGTATCATCACAGACTACTGTCCCCTTCGGGGTGACATACGAAAAAATTGGAACGATACAGAGAAGATTAGCATGGCCCCTGCACAAGGATGACACGCTTTCCCGGAGTGGTAGATCTACGGATCTCAATATTTATTTTTTCTTCGTCTCATTCCTTTCCCAACATACTCCAACATACTATATATGCTGTAGTATCATTCATTTCCAACAAATGATTTATTTTGCCGAAACTTCTGTGACCTTGCAACGTCGTGTGAAATTTCCCTACCTTGATCTTCAGCTTCCATCACGTTGAAAGCGATCTTGGAGCAGGTTGACGAAGATGTTCCCCTACCGCGTTCAGGTATGCACAAATAATGGAATGGAAGTTTGTAGTTACATCTTATACCTCAGGCGATTTGGTGGAACATGGCCACTTTTTGGTATTTGACAGAGGCAACCATCCGACGCGTCACCACAAGCACGACGAATAACCTCAGTCAGAAGGCCAGAAAATCCAAGCGGAAAGCAAAAGATATGAAAAAGAAAGCCGTTCAGCGCTCAAGGCACGGTTTGTACTCTTCCTTTCCAGGCATCTCAAAAGTGAAGCTACCAGAACCACCCGTACCTCATCTTCTCCGATCGAACATTCCACCAACTGAACGAGAGACAACGCTCATTCGAAATGCGATTTCAATGGCGGAGGCTGAAGAACTGCGTCTGGAGGAAGAATTGCACAAACAGGGTCATCGCCAGCACGACTTGACGGTATACAAACTTGAGCGCGCGTCCACTTTCATTCGTGAGCAGAAGGCCGTCTTATCTCTCATACGAAAAATTCCGCCTGAAATCCTGCAGGATATCTTCATTCACACTGTCTCTCCGGTCTCTGGCGGGCATGATTATGGGTGGTTTTACGCCAACGACCTTCCTTGGGGACTGTCTCAAGTATCAAACCTATGGAGAACGACGGCGTTGTCGACGTCTCTTCTGTGGAGTCGAGTCCCTACGATTAATCTGGGTGAAGAATACACCAAACGAGAAAGATACCAGGAATTCTTGAATGAAATTTTGGGACGATCTCATACCATTCCGATAGAAGTTCACCTATATGGCCCTCTCTTCTTCTCCGACGATACACATCCCGCCATTGATACCCTACTACCGCATTCTTCAAGATGGCGAAAATGCAAACTGGAAATGCAGTGTGCGTCGCTCGTGGCCTTCGAAGGTATCAAAGGCCATCTCGATTCATTGCAAGTCCTGTTAATTCGGTCATACGATAGCCGCTCGTTCATGGACTCGGATGTTGTCGTCAGTGCTTTTAAATATGCACCCCATCTCCGAAGCGTCAGGCTGTCTGGAACTTACGCTTCTTACTTCGCCCTTCCCCTTCTACAACTCACCGACTATACAGAAGAAGACTGCCACATAAACCAAATGAATGATCTCATCGACCCCTCGCTCCCCAGCCCCATCCAAAACCTCGCGATTTTGGATTTCCGTCAGTTTGGCTTTGCTCGATCTCTCGTCACTTTACCTCTACTGGTCGTCCTGAAAGCCCGGTTTAATTTCGGCATTGACCATCAAAGGCTGCTCGAGTTTCTCATTCTTCCTACCCTCGAAGAGCTTTCGGTCAGTTCAAGCAGTGGACCACTTATACCATCCGTTTCTTCCATGATATCTCGTAGTGGCCGTCCCTCTTTATTGAAAAAGCTATTTTTAAGATCTCTGGTTCCCGACGAAGCCGGTGGACTGATGCTGCTCCTCGACAAGACCCCTCTCATTTCTCACCTAAATGTCTCCCTGCCGCCTACCGAAGATCTTTTATCTCTTATTCCTGTCGACGGGGGTCAGGTGGTAGCTCCTGGTCTTCAAATATGCGAATTCTTTGTCGACGGACCCCTTCTTGACGATACCATCTCACACCTCAATTTGCTCGCTTCTTCTCGCTGTGAGCCATCCGACCGGTCTTCAGACCAACTCCCTTTACCAGGCGAGCTTCAACGTCTTCGCACCATCTACTTGCACTTCTCGGTTGAATACCCAGGGGTATGCGAGCCTCAGCAACGAAAGTTTCAAAATTGGGTGGCCACGGAAAACGCCATCAGCCTGATTGAATTGCGAAAACTGCTCATCCAATACATTCCAGAGCTTTACTTTGGCCGGCGGCGTCATACTAGGAAAATTTTAGACTTCAAACGAAAAGATGAAGCATCGCTTATTCTCGCCAGTATCGAAAATCTCGATGTAGAACACGCTGAGGAGATCTACGTGAGTCATCCGTCACATTATCTCTTGTTACTATTTGTTGAAGATCCTTGTTTAAGCATTCTGGAATTCACCGCACTCTCCAACGCCTCAGCTATTGGTTCTTTGAAAAGAACTCGAAATATAAGCTCAGCCAAACCGCAGAGCGCATTCTGCGAAAGTGGAACCCGCTGTTTGTGGCCAGTCTGAAGGATTTCCATTGGGCAATGAAGGATGGCGCTTCGTTGATGTATCTATCCGAAGCTAACTGTGCGTAGTATCATCTATTTTTTGCTTTGACACTCACGATTTATCCTGTAGCCCTACGGTCTATGGAAAACCCCACGAATTTTGTTTTTGATGTCGAAGACTGTGTCATACCTCCCTCTGACCTGCCGTGGCCACTGTTCGGTTGCATTTAGGAGTTTTATTGTACATCCCACATTCCAAGTCGGACAATTTTGTTGTACCCGCCAGGTGTGATCTACCCATCTTTGATCTACCTGGCCGCTCCTCTGTTATATTTGAGATCACCTTGTATGCAGACGTTTTTCGGACATATCTTCTGTCTCTTTTCGATGTGCTCGGAGTCTTGACTGCCTATGTGCGAACATGCCAATCAGTTAGGAAAACATAGTCAATAATTCAGTAGCACGTCATAGATACTCCGTTCTATCAGAGGCAGACTGTGTGGCTCACATTCTGCGTCATGACCGCACCCACATGGTTCCTTCACCCCCATAGACCATACGCATTAAATCCACCTTTGGAGAGTTTGACATTTTTAAAAGCAGTAGACAGTGAAAAGTGGACAAGAACGTCCATTCAACGAACAGGTTACGAACAGATGGGTTCGCATCTATTGATTTCTCAGATTTCTCTCTGGGTCTTACTAATCCTAAGTCCGTCACACTGGACAATGATGTTAATTTGATGTTGATCACCGAATGTGTATAAAATGTCGATATTTCTACCAAGGTGCCACGATATTTTCCTGTTTCTTTCTAGCCTTTTACCTCTGTTCGCTGGTCGTTCTCAATCCATTTCTACCCCGTGCACTTTTCTCCAGAATTTTAAGAGGTCAATTCGAGGTTGATATCTCCAATCGACCTGTCGTGCTGGGAAACAGAACGCTTGGTAAGGCAAGCCTTCAGATCCTATTACCTCTCTGTGTCGACCCTAATGCCCAGACAGAATGGCGTCCAGTAGCCTTGCATCCGTGACCATAATTTTGGATACGGCTATACCTCTCGCACCGACCTCGACAGATAACACATCATCCATTACCAACACAACTGCTCCATCTGGTTCTGATGGTGTCCATTCCATTTCGTCAACTATCATTGCCATTGTATTCTTCGTTGTCCTGCTTTATGTAATAGCCACTCTAATGGTGTGCAGAAGCGTTCGGAGGCGGTGGGAACTCAAGAAAAAGAAGGGAGAGAGTAACTCATACGAGCTGGGACACAAGAGGAGTTCAGTTATAGCTGCAGCCTGAGGAATGAATATACAACATGGCGTAGTTTGAGATAGGCCAGAGAATTGACATTTCCATTTAGTGCACTTCAAATGTGCAAGAAACCGGCTCTCCAGGTTCTGTCATTTGGATTCGAGTATTACACGGTCATGTTCGATGAGGCTGGGCAACATTCCTGCATACCAGGAATGACTGGTTGTAAAGAGAATAAGACTCTTCTTAGTAAGACACCTATAGCTGTCCTTCTTGGCGAGAAGACTAAGTTAGCGGTGGGAAACAGGGTGGTTCAGGTAGATCTCACCATCTCAAAACAGTTTGACTCGGGGTGCGATGGCTTAGCCAGTGATTCTTAAACTTCCAAGCGAATATGACCGAAAACTCGAACGTACATAAGCATAAATACACCATCTCAGTTGGGTGCCAGCGGGCCAGAGATCACATCTGGCTCTCGGGCGACATCCGTTCACCTCGATATAAGCTCATCATCCCGTGGAGCTAACTATCTTCAGCCAACTCCCGAATCAGATCTTTCAATCCGAGCTCTTGTTCAATCTAGAATGGGAACACGCACATCAGTTAGTACGGCGAATCACAACAAGAATAACAACATGCTGTGAAATAACACACCTGCTCTCGCAAAAGCCCTTCTTCCCGACCAGCCGACGACCGGAACAATTTATCAACTTCCTCTAATGACACGTTCGCCGTCTCTGGAACGAAGTGCGTCGCCCAGATATAGGCAGCCGTGCAGGCCGAAGCGAAGATGAAGAACGTTATACTAGCAAAGTGACGAAGTAAGTCAAGGCCAGGCGAGAGGAGAGGAGAAAGATGCACGAAGCGGAAAAGTCGACGAATACGGGTGTCAGTAATCCAATGAAAACTGGAAGTGAGTCTCGGTCACTGAAAATATTCTGGAAATGAGGGTAGAAGTGACTGACAGTTATTGATCCAGTTCGATGCTGTGCTCAACGCCACACCCTTGCTCCGCATTGAGAGAGGGAAGACCTCGCTGGGTAAGACCCAACCGATGGGTCCAAAGGAGATACCATAAGCGAAGGTGAAAGTGTATATTCCTCTGTAACACGAACAAAATTCCGTTGATGTACATCAGATCAAGGTTGGGACAAAGGGTATCAGGATCTTACCCAACAGCGACCCAAGCTGCAAATCGGTGTGCTGCCCAGTTTGACTGGAATAGAAGCACCTGAGAAAGGATTTATTAGGAGCCTTCACCTCGTTGATGGAAAGTCACAAATTTGACCTACCAGGATGGCAATACCAAGATGCGAAGCAGCCATAGCGAGGCTGCCTCCTCGCAGCAGCACCCGTCTGCCAACGCGGTCAATCCAGACAATGGCTGGCAGGACGGCGATGAGCTGAACGATGCCAATGCCGCCTGATACGAGAAGTGTAACGGTGTCTCCCGAGAGGCCGATGGAATGTACAAGGGTCGGACCATAATACAACAAGGCGTTTATGCCGGACCATTCTTTGAAAGAGGGGAATGTCAAGAGTGTCTGAGGATGGGAAAATTAAAAGTGAACATACGTTGGAAAACCATGATCAACACCCCAATCCACGTCCGGTCCCGATACCTCTCCTCAAACAACTTCTTCCACGCCTTCCATTCCGTCTTGAGGCCCGTCTGGTCTGGGGTGACTCCACGTCCGTGGTCCAGTTCCAGCTCACGTTCCAAGGTACGTTGTATGAGCGTCGTCTCGACCCGCATCTCCAGAAGCTCCAGCTGGACGAGGATATCACTGTCCGCTCCTGCGCCGGAGCCACGTAGTCGCAGCCGTGCAAGGCTTGCACGTGCCTCATCGAACTTGCCTTGAAGGACGAGCAATCGTGGTGACGGAGGCAGGAACGCACATCCTATCGCCAGTATTATTCCTGGGATGAGTTGGATGCCCAAAGGTATCCGCCAAGATGTCGAATTTGGGACTGTGAAAAGACATTGGTTAGTTAATTCTTTTTCGTGCAAGTGCAATTGCGAAGACCTACTATCTCGAGTAGCAAATCCTGTCCAGAACCCAAACACGACGCCTAGCACAATGGAGAACTGCTCCAGAGCCATGAGCGAGCCCCGCACTTCCGGCGGGCTAATTTCTGCCATATAAAGAGGGGAAAGCATGCTGTGCTAGGATGTGAAATTGATTGGTCGTGGGCAAGGGTCTTAAACACACCTCAATGCTCCAACACCCAGACCGCCGATAGCTCGCCCGATGAAGATATGGCTCAAGGATTGAGCAAAGCACTGGAATGACGAGCCGATGCAGAATAGCACTGAAAGTAAGTGTGAATTTTGGATCTGGTCCTGTGTCGTCGTTACGTACCACAGGCAAAAACGATCGAACGAGCCCTTGAATACCTATCTGCGTACACACCGGCGGAAAGTGCTCCTATTAGAGCCCCGAGTTCGAGGACGGCGGCTGTTTAAAAGCGTCAGAAAGCTTAAGAACCCGTAAGGCCTTGTATCTCATACGCACTCATGATGCCTTTCTGAAGCGGTGTTATGGGCCACCGACGCATAAAGTCTTCCATAACAAGCACATTGGCTATCTGTGACAGTCCAATGTCAGAGTGAGCCGAAACGATGGTAATACGAAGAGCTTACCACTCCTTGGTCATATCCAAACTCCAGCCCACCAATCGAGGCAAAGAATGCGCACAGGAGCGCATACTTGTTGTGCCTCAATCCAGCCAGTCCTTTGGGTCCGTACGCATAAGAGTAACTGTGCGTCGTCGGATGAACCGTGAAGGTGCCTCCTTGTATTTGGAGAGTCCTCTCTTCGCCAACGGGCTCATTGGAGTTAGAGAGAAGTGTATCGGCCTCTTGTCCAGGTGGGTAATCTTGAGGTTCACTAGAAGGTGATAACGCTATATATCGTGCATTGCGTGGGCTCTACGACAAAATTAATAGCCAGCTCATTGTTTTTAATTATCTGAGCTTACCATGCGTACGTCCTACGTCTTCAAGTAGGCAATGAAAGCCAGATTATCGAAGTTCTGCACGCGTTTTCAATGATTTGGTTGTTGTAGTTGTCGCTGTCGTGTCGTCGCCGTCGTGAAAGTTAAACGAGACGAAAGGCACCAAAAATGGATTTCTGCGTTTCACGTGGGGTTCGGTGATGACCAATCTTCGGGCCGCATGTTCATCACATTCTATCTCAGCGGCATTTCTATGAAGAACGTAGAAAGGAACAAGAATCCGTTTCCCGCTGTGAAAAATCATATATAATGGGTCTGTGGATTTAAACATGTATTTTAATGGCCATAGCCTGACACAAGCGCCTCTGGAGGTGGTACGGATGTTGGGTTCCGCCATTAAGGCGCAGGAAGGAGGCCAAGGCATTTACTTCCTGCCTGGTGCATTCATTGATATCAGTGAAAGCCCTCACTCATAAAATTCTTGACCATCATCTACTCTGGGCGGACCTCTCTACCGTCTTTAATAGTTTTTGTAACCCATGATATCCCTGTCATCGTCTGCAGATTTGTATCTCACTCACTAGGTAAAAATATCCGAACCAGGACCGATTCTGACGAACATATAGTCTAATCCGACACCCGTCGGGGCCTGCCCTACAATACGGTAATAATAAAACACCCCGATTATCGCGTATTGTCGATAAGTTGCTGAGTCGCAGATGACCGGGGCACAAAAGAACACTCAAATTTCGTTTTATGGCTGAAATTCAAACTGAGATTAGTAAATTCCTCCGGTGAAAACCAGCCAAAACACACGTGAGAAGCCCAAAATCTTCATAGTCGTCGCTAATTTCGATATCGTTTCCAGAGTCGTCTTTGCATTTTGAAATGTCAAAGCACGCCAAAATGGACGCGATGGTTAACCACACCTAATTTAATGTCGTGTTGTTAGCTGGGATGGAATCGGCCAGATTTCGAGACTCACAGTGGTACTGGCAATATATTTACCGACACAGACTCTGCACGAGAATAAAGTGTCGTTAATAAAACCGTTTAACTGGCTCTATGTACTAAATAAAAGAAGGCGCGCTTACCGGCGTCCAAACCCATACGCCAAAACCCGATCGTCGTCATTCAGCTTCCCATTCTGGTCAAAGAATCTTTCCGGCCTAAATTTGAACGGTTCCGGGTACACCTGCTCATCGTGTGTCATTGCCCTGTTAAAAGCTTTATAAGTATCAACGGTCTACACAGAATTAAAGGGATTGACCATATATTCCCGAGGACGGTTGTCCCTGGACAAACAAGTATTTTGGGTGGCAGGCGTGAATCATTAACTTATGACATTACCTTTCGGAATGAAGTAGCCCTTGTAGTAATCGTCCTCCGAAAGAGCGTGCGGTACACTCAAGGGAACGGGGGGTTGAAAGCGCATTACTTCTCGGTATATCGCTTCGATGTACGGAAGCGAGTCGCGATCTTCCAACCCGGGTAGACGCTTTGATCCAATAACGCGGTCAATTTCAGCTTGCGCCTTCCTTTGGATATCGGGATTCAGAGCCATCACGTAGAAAAATGTTCCAGTGACAGATATTGTGGTATCTGAGGCGGCTGGTTGGAAACCCAATTAACGCAATTCCTTAGCTGCATGACGCTTTCTCACCCGCGTAGACTGTACTTGCTATATTTTTTATCGCGTCTTCTTCTTCCTTAGAAGCACCCACCGTATATTTCTTCTCGAGGAAGTCCGAAAATAGGGAAGGCTTTGCCGTGCCCTCCTCCTTATTGGGAAAATAAAGTTATTGTATTTGTCCTTTTGGAACTGAAGTCCTGTTACTCACCACGCGTGTCTTCACAAATTCTGTCGGTATCCTTTCCATCTCACGCGTTAGCTTGAGCACCTCAGCAGCAACCTTGTGGGAAGAAGCGCCTGGGAACCATGCTGGTATATGGGCCAGGAATGGCAGAATATTGATCATGCTCGATCCCGGAAGGAGCAAATGAACCCCAAGGGTAATACTCCTGTTGGCTGCAACGATGCAGGGATCTTCGAACGACTTCACGTCGTATCCGTACATTGCTGCCATTGGAATGGATATGGAGAGCCTGTTTCATGCCCGATATTTTTCCACCTTGAAAGGAAATAGAATAGTTACTACTCACATTTTATTATGGTCGTCAAATTTATGCGGAGTGTCCAATAAATTCTGAAGCATCTCATGCACCTTCTCGACCTGTACCAGGTGATAACTATCAGCCGCCCCCCGTCGGAAATTCTGCTGGCAAATCTTTCGGTGGAACCTCCACACATCTCCATACCGAATCATACCGACGTTGTAATCCCAGCCCATACTAAAATGGTGTTGACACTCGGACGAAATTTACCTGCGTCAAGAAGAACTCACAGTTTTGCAACGGCTGGCACTGGCCTGTCGGAATACTTCCCTGCCCGTCGATCAAAAAGTTCATCGGCATCGGCGAGGGTGTTGACCACCACAACATGGTTTCCAAGGACGACTGCGTGAACGAGGTCACCTGAAATGATTGAGCACGGGTGGTGCACGGTGTAGACACATAGTAAACATACTGTTAAATTTCTTTCCCCACTCAGCATACGTCTGGGCAGCTTTGCTCATCGGGAAATCGAACATATTTCCGATGAGCGGCTTTGGCTTTGGTCCAGGAGGATATGGAGCATGTCGCCTTCCACTAACCAGCATTGTTGCCAATTTTCCAGCCAGGTAGGCCAGTAGGAAGATGGATGCAACTTGGAGATAAGTGATCATGGTAGGAGTGGAATCTGTGGAAGGGGCAACATGGTCATTTGTTACGAGGAATAGGATTTATAGAGGTAGGTCTATCCTTTGATGTCGGATTTTTATACCAAGTAAGGCTGGTTCACCTTGTTCCCCTTTTACACAATGATAGCTTCTGCGTGGAGAACTTGCGAGAGTGGTTCTCTTTCATCGCCAAAATTTTGTGCTGAAGCTTGGGGACCCGGGTGGTTCCAAGGTGGTTCACGGGTATCTACGGAGACAGCCCGCCAATCCCGTACATCGTTTTAGAGGCGCTGATGCTGATTTGCCTCGACTAGATCGGAGATGTCAAGGCTGACCAAGGGATTGTCGTTCGGAATGGGGAAATATACCAAAACTCACTAATTTTTTTCGGGCCAGCGCGGAGCTTGTATTTTTTCTGTGATTATGTCTTTTTCTGATGTTTTCTAGGAAAAAATTAGTTCCCTCCGTGGTTTTGGTTCCTCGAGCGATAAATCATGTGCGAATCCGCTCTTCCTTCCCCATCACATAATTTCCGTGCTATTCCAGCTCGAAGTTGTTTATTCTTTTCCCCTTCTGCCTGTCATCTACCCACTTGAAGGTCATATTAAGTATTTTCCTGACATTCTATTTCTCCTTTCAGACTGTTAGACCCACTTTTGTTGCCAATCCTGCCTTCTAGTGAGGGAGTCCGCCTCAAGGAGCCAATTTTAACAAGAATAAGGAAATCACAGATTTTTAAAACCTGCAGCCAGACCCCCTCCCTCCCTCCCACCTTCTGTTCAGGATCCACCCCTTGATTTCCTCATCCTACTTAGTACCGAACCTGAGTTTTGAAGGTCACGACTCACGACTCTGTACACTCGTGAGTCACGAGTGTACACCAAGTCGCCTCGATACCTCAAATCATCGATGCCTTTCTTTGAACGATCCGATGGTCTATTTTCTGGGTCCAAGCGTGGAAAAGGCATGGTAATTTTTGCTTGGTTCTCTGATCCCCCCTCACACCGGCCTGCCATACTAGTCTCAAGCCTCACGCTTCTGACTAGCACCCATATGTATGCAGCTCAAAGGCGCCAAGGATATCATAGGATATTCAATCGTGTGCAGATTTAACGAAATTGATCTTCCTTGGTCTCTGTCTATAATGATGGTCACGGCTTCCAAAGCTGGTGGGCCTGACCTGCAATTTACCACCCTCGCGACCAAACTGGTAATACACATGCGTACCATCTCCCATAAGCCAGTCCCTACTTAGTATTTGCAATTAATTGCACGGCCATAGACGAGCGGGGAACAAATGAGCACTTGAATGGTGCCTTATGGCTTAAGGTCGGCATATTGCCACTGGCGTCAGCGCTTATTTTAAATATACGAAGAGTAATACATACGTGACCAACCCAAAATCATCGTAATCGTCTTTGATCTCGATCTCTTTCCCAGACTTGTCTTTCGATTTTGAGATGTTGAAGCAGGCTAAAACGGACGTTATGATAATCCACATCTATGGAATCCTATGTCTCCAGATAAATTTGGGTGAGAGGTTAATTAAAACCTACTGTGGAGCTAGCAATATGTTGACCGGCACAGATCCTGCGGAACATTGCCTCTAAATTTGGCTATCAAAAAGAACTGACTGACCTGCGTCCAAATCCGTAGGCCAGAATCTTGTCATCGCCATTCAAATTTCCATTCTCGTCAAGAAATCGTTCGGGTTTGAATTTAAAGGATTCCGGATACTCTTTCTCGTTGTGGGTCATTGCCCTGTAGAAGTGGTTATCAACGCTGCGAAGAGTAGCCGGGTGCAATTGTTGACCATATATTACCAATAACGGTAGTCCCTGAAAAAGCCAAATATTTTGGTTAGTAGGCGCTTGGCTGGCTTATTTCCCACCGAACCTTTTGGGATGAAGTAACCCTTATAGTAGTCGTCTTCGGTAAGGGCATGTGGTACACCCAGCGGAACAGGCGGCTTGATACGCATCAACTCTCGATATATCGCTTCAACATATGGAAGCGAGTCACGATCATTGAAATCGGGCAGACGCTTCTGCCCAATGACACTGTCAATTTCAGCCTGAGCCTTCATTTGTATATCAGGATGAAGGGCCATCAGGTAGAAAAAAGTCCCAGTGGAGGATATTGTCTATTTGATTATGTGAGAAAAATGTTATAAGGTGCAACAAAGGGCCTACCGTATCCGACGCCGCTGAAACGGTTGTGATTAATACTATTGATTCCTCCGAACATTGGAAAGTATGCGCTTACCACCATACACTGTGTTCGCAACATTTTCGGTCGCTACTTCCTCTTCAATGGAGGCACCCGCATTATATTTCTTTTCAAAGAAGTCACCAACTAGTGACGGCATCACTGTCCCTTCCTCCTGAATGGCCACAGGAATAATTAAGCGCCGAAACAACTACATCTTTGTCTGTTGCTCACCACACCTTTCTTCACAAATTCCATAGGTATCCTCTTCATTTCCTTTGTTAGATGTCGTACTTTTGCAGCGACCTTACGGGATGATGCGCCCGGAAACCACGTTGGGATGTATGCAAGAGCCGGGAGAACATTAATGTATGTCGATCCCGGTAGCAGTAAATAATTCCCAAGTATGAAACTCTGGTTCGCCGCAACAATGCATGGATCGTCGAATGATTTCACGTCGTATCCATACATAGCTGCCATTGGAATGGAAATTGAAAGCCTGTGTCAGTTTTAACCCTCAATCGTCAGCGGATCGAATATCCTGACGATAATGACTAACATTTTATTATGATCATCGAAGTTTTCTGGGGTATCCAATAAATTTCGAAGCATTTGATGGACCTTTTCTAACTCCACTGCATGGTACTTCGGAGCTACTTGTCGACTGAAGTTTTGTTGACAAATTTTTCTATGAAACCTCCACAGCTCGCCGTACGGAAGCAAGCCCATATTGAACTCCCAACCCATTCTAAGGGAAGCCTCAATGCCAAAAGTTACATAACCGGGGCACTCAAGTACTCACAATTTAGTTACTGGCAATGCAGGCCTGCCGGAATATTTCCTAGATCGACGTTCAAATAATTCATCCGCGTCTTCACGGCTGTTAATGATAAGGAGGTGATTTCCGAGAGCGGATGCATGCAGGAGATTACCTGTAAGCAGTCATGAGTACGAATATCGAGCAGGCTAATGCAACAAACTGTTGTATTTTCTCCCCCATTCGGCATAGGTCTTGGGGGAATCGGAGAGCGGGAGGTCGAACATGTTCCCGACGAGAGGTAAAGCCTTAGGTCCGGGAGGGTATGGACCTTGTTGCTTTCCACTAATTAGGCTCACCAGTTTCCATGCTAGCCAGACAAATAGTGATGCATAAACAATTGAAATAAGAGTACCCATTGGGAGGAGAAAAGCGATAGGACGAGGTATGGCCACCTCTCTCAGCTATCCACCTTATAAAGATTTATCCGCAACTAACAAATACGTCTTACATATGGCGAGATAGATGACGTCTCACACCTATCGTTCCCTGGGAGAATTCCCGTGGGTGGAATGTAGTTAGAACTTTAATGATTTACATGTTTGAGAAAGCACCTTTTCTGCCACAGGGAGGGCCGATTCGTGGCCCCTCTATAATTTCGAAATTTTCAAATTTTGACAGGGACTCGGCACCTTTACAGTGGAAGGGGCCCCATCCTCGGAGTCGTTGCAAAGAACCGAATTGAGGGCAAATGTTGGCCTAAATCCAAATATATTCACAGTGAGAAATACCATGAGTTTGAGTTTGAGTTTGAGTTTGATACTATTGTTTTCACAGCTTGGTACATGACAGGGTCTTAAGCGGCTGCGTAGTATGACCGGGCGTGTTCACATGGCGTTTATTATATGGATAGTGAGACAAGAACCTGTCGGTAAAGCGGGTAGCTTTCTCCTTTTACTTTTACGATGTCAACTCCTGTGAGAGCAGCTATTGAAAGTGTCAGCATCCGGATTCCGGATCAACACTTTTCTGTACAAAGAAACTTGAACCAAGATAATCCTTACCATAGGAGAGAACACACGGACAAGAGTGGGTCAATCAACTATGCCTTGCCGCTGAAGTATAGGGAAGCTTGGAAGTGCGTCGAACAAGCAAACACGCGACGGCAAGGACCTGCAAGGACTGGGAGCAAGCAAGGATGGGATTCGATATGCGTGACCGCGATTACCCACATGCCGATAGCACTGCCACTATCTAATCTACAAGCAGCTAGCCCCAAAACCAACGGTTACAACTTATCCCATATGGTCGCTCGAAGTATCGTTGAAAGTTTGGTCCACTTGCTAACTTCAACGTTAATGCCGATGGTACAGCTACATGCTAAAAGGAAGAAAGGATCTGCAGAATCCAGATTTGGAAATGTTTTGAACTTGAGTAGCTCTCTGCTTAAGGATCATGCGATAAATAGGCCTCCATCAAGAGGCCGTCCGCCTTCGATTTACCAATCATAACACTAATAATTTGAGGTAGTATGAGATATGCCTCAGGCTGCACGGTGACGCCGTTGATAATCATTCTCAGCAGTCTCTTTGCCTCCTCCTGACTTCCCTTCGTGGTCCACAACGCCAGTTTCAGGATAAATTCACTGGAATTCGCTTGCCAGTCTCCGGGTCCCATCTTGTCTTTTGCCTTGGATGTCCCGAAATCTGGAAGAAAAATGGGCCGTCTTGCGGACGGTATCTTGGTCGGTGATTCTTCCCTTGACCCGGCAATATGATAGGAGTGCTCGGAGGAGACAGTGGTGTCGAGCTCCCGGATTGCGGAGTCTGCGAATGACTCTCTTTGGTATTCTGATTGACGCTGGTCGAAATCCCAGCCGCTACTTTTGGTATTGGAAGGATAAGGCTGTCAGATTTCGATGTGATATCCTAGGTTCAAACATTTAGGTTGATCCGTCAAAAGGCGGCATTATTATTACCAAATGTTGGGTGGGTGTCCGAAGATCAGAGGTCGGAATGTCCCCAATCTCTGCAAAATGCACACGCTTGCAGGCTTTTTCGTAATTACTTGTTTCTTCTGGTGAGCTTCTTTTTCCAAGGATGCCCACTGGGGTCAGTTGAGTAGCCACGTTAAACTAGGAGCCTGGATTTAGTTTCTGTGTGGCCAATTTCCTTACGATGAGATTACCGTTGATGAGTCCTGACTGATACTGCCAGATTTACCGTCGGAGATACCTGAATTCACGGGTAAATAGCCTAGGCGAATATTGCGAGCAGGGGTGCTGGGCTTGCATTCGACGAGCGTTAGATTTGACTAATGGTTAGAAATCCTAAGTACCGGAGTAATAAAACCGCGTGGATGGGAATCCTCTTGAACAGGGACCGCTGTTTCCTTTCGTGATATACGCAAAGAATTGAGTAAACCACAAAGAAAATGCATCCAGATCGATGAACCATCCTCACCGCATCCGAAGCCGGGGACGAATCAGCTGTTGGGGTGATTTGCTCCAAAGGCTGAGTTACAAGTCCCTTTATCTCAGAGACATCACTTCTGAGTCTATGTGTCTGGACCTCCAACCGATTTATTGTCCCTTTCAACACTTCCAGCGTCTCATCCAACAAGTCTAGTTCTTTTTCGGCCTGGTCGATTAACCTTGGCAATCTCCAGAAAATGTCTTTCGAGTTGGAATTCTCTTTTGGAGAATTGGTAGGTTTGGGATTTGATGCAATGGTTTCTGGTGTTGAGTTCATGTTACTCTTATAACCCGGCCTTGGAAAGAAGGAAGAAGACAAAGGGGGAAAGTGGTCGACGGGCCGAGCTTCCACGAGGTTAGCACAAGGCCTGTGCTAAACACCAACAAATACGCGGTTTCGATGATGGTCGTAACGGCAAAGGTACGCGACGATGACTGCCTACTTAATACAGTCTATTATACAGATCCCAATTTCAATTTAAAAAGGCAGAACATACATTAAGAAAACTGCGAGTGAGAAGATATTTAGGTTGGGTACAGTTTGATGAGAATACTAAGCAAGGACTACCGCCAGAATATCTATCGATACAACAAAGTTGTACCTGGACTCACTCAGAGTGCCAGTCGGAATCAAGGTCAGTGAAATCATTTAAATCAGTGTCAGGTCGACCCTCCCCTCCCGCCTTATTGCTTTTAGAACTCTTCTTCTGCTTGACAGCTCGCGATGGCCGTTGCGGCCTGGAAGGACCAACCGAGATAGCCTCATGTTCACTTTCGTCTACCTCGACGTCACCATCTAGAGCCTCGTTCTCTAGTCGCGTTGATTTTTTCTTGCCTTTTGACTGGTTACTTTTTTGCTTTTTAGGTGGGATAGGACTGTCGGCAAGAGCCTTCTCGCGTTCACGTTGCTCACAGGCTGTCTGTGCCTTGGCACAATCCTTAGCGCGTTCGTGACTGTAGGACACACATTCCAATTTCACGATGTTAATTTTCTGTCATGAAATAAATTAGTCTCGATTTTTCGCCTGGTAAATGAAGGTCACCGGCACAAGCCCTCACCTCTTCTCCGCGCTCAAATGCTTCAACGACGTCAATATCCGTTATGCTACCTATGTAGTCTTTTGCTTTAATGAGGAAAGCCTCTGCTTCGACCTCTGCTTTCGTAGGCTCAGTCCGAAACTTCTTGCGCAGCGTTATGCGAGCGCGTAGTTCGCGATAAATGGTATATCTTTTCGATTTTGCGACTTTCTTTCCCCAAGTTAGTTTCACCTGCACAAATTGCTGTTAGATTATTGAACCAGAATCTGCAGTGGAAACTTACCCCTGGCGGTTGGGCCGCAAACTCTTCTTTGGTCATTTTAGCGACCGTCTGGCAGTTGTACTCCCCAGCATAATTCATCCTAACTTTCTTGCCTTCTGCGTGTATAAAGAGCGTCCATGGCCCGTTTTGGCACATCTCCTCTCGAACACTCAGAAGCAATCCAGGTTGGCCAGGTTTTCGTGGCATCTCTGGATTTGCAGCGAGTTGGGGTATCATAAATTTGTGGCGCTTATCTTTCGACGTCCATAGAAAACCCATCCCTGGAAGACCGTAGGTTTCCGTCAAAGCCTTGCGGGATACCTGAACAGGAAGAGGCGCTGGTTGAATTTGAAAGTATGATGCGTCTCCGAGATGCTTAGAAACTGTCGTTGGACTTAACACGAAACCTCCTTCTGCTTTGAGGCTCGCTTTGACCTGTTTTTTGTCCTCGACATGCGACTTGGGTCTCCAGGTCGACGGAGATATAGATGTTTGATGCTTTGGTGGACATAATGTAGGGGGAGGCGTCACAATGGCCGTGACTGGGACCCTTTGAGGACTGGATTTAGTCACTGGCAGCTTGAGCGGCTGCTCTTGGGACGAAGGTAATTTGTCATTGGATGAAGGACCCTCAACAACGGCACTCTGACGCTGGGCCATGGTAATCGGGAGACGTGAAGTCTGCCGAACTGGCCTTCGCGGCCTGGGGGAGCAATCTGCAAGTCTCGATTAGCAGTGCCTCAATCGTATAAGAATCTAGAGCGCCATACGAACCAATTTTGGGGGCCTATATATATTATGTAGAGTATACGTCAGTCAGTAGTAAAAAGAAGAAATTCGTTGACGAACAGTGTCATCTTCCATTCTCGCGGCGTAGAGGGAGGTTTCACGAATTTCCGTATTTGTTTCATTGTTGTGAGTATCGATCTTTGTCTGGACAAAACGATGAGCATCGTTCGAAGGAATTATTGTCAGAAAGGCCACCTTTTTCTTCTGGTTGGGGCTAGGGACTTCGTCGTCGAACCTCCGCTTCGACGATGATGACTGTTTCATTTCCACCTGTGGTCACGCCACTAAGTCCAGGTACATGTTATCAGAGGTGAGACATAACGATACCTTACTCTTGGCCAGGTTCTTTTCAAAGGATTCGGGGTTGAGGTGAATGTTTGGCTATAGCACGTCAAGCAGGTGAATGGTGTATTGCGTATGTTATCAGGAGCTACCAAGCTACCTTCGAGGTAGCTAAGGCAGGCTGGGTTTCAGATGGAGGACTGGCTAAGCATGCCATGGACTGAACTTCCTCAGACGAAATCTTGAAGGGATTAACGATGATTTGGCTGTCTAACTTGAAAAATTAAATTTAAACATACCTCTTCAATAGCTAGGTTATCAAACGACTGGGCCCTCTCAGAAGAGATCTCAACGAGTACAGGGTGATTAAACTTTCAATTCGATGAAATACAACACATACCTCCTCAACAGCCTGTGACTGAGCTTTCTCAAACAAAATCTTAACGGGCATAAGGACGACCGGGAAGTATAGCTCAACGAGACAAGGCACATACCTCTTCCACAGATACGTCTTCAAGTCCAAGCTCACTAGTCTCAAGGGTTTCATTGATGTTTCCTCTCAACTGCGCATCAATCAGCTGTAGTTCCTGCACTCAAGTTTCAGCCAATGCACAAATAACGCGATTTAACCTTTCTCACCAGGTTGACGCGCTTTCTCCTCTCCACCTCGTAGTCGTTCTGTAACGCAAAATTCGCAGCCCTCCGGTTCGCAGTTTCGTTTTCTGCGTCGATCGCGAGCTGTCTGAACCTGTCATTTTCGTCACGCAAGACCCTGACTTCGTCCTCTAGGCACTTAATTTTCGATATCAGAACCTCCATGGTAGTGGAACACGAAGAGCAGTCTGAAGGGGTTCAGAGGGAAATATGACCGCTTTTTTCAATGCAAGACTGTTCCGAATTTAGAAAACTGACTATCAGTGCACGTGTGCAAGTTAGCCGAACGCGGTCCGAACCCGCCCTCCGAAAAGGACGAGTTCTGTTCTCATGTTGCCAAGCGCAGGTATCTCTCCTTCTCTTACGGCCACCATCGCCGTCTCCTTCCACCGAGACGGAAAATGGGCGATCTCAGCAGCGGTGTGGCCTATCTATGCTGTATGTCACTTTCTATGTCAGCCAAGGAAAACTATTCGGCTTGAATCTTGGAGTTTCTGACAGTCCACCTTGTTAGGCTGCTTGAAACAT
This sequence comes from Galerina marginata, assembly GCA_023014335.1. Classification (NCBI taxonomy): domain Eukaryota; kingdom Fungi; phylum Basidiomycota; class Agaricomycetes; order Agaricales; family Galerinaceae; genus Galerina; species Galerina marginata. The sequence goes on from JAECYW010000022.1 coordinate 975,956, forward strand.
TCAGACGTATCTGCAGACGGCTCGCGCTTTGGATCAGGGAAGAAGGCTGACCCCAGAGAGCGTCAAATCGACCAGGAGTTTCTGGCGAGGAACTATCACCGAGATTCGACGGGACACTTTCACGTTCAGCCAACGCCGACGAGTTCGATGTTTCCACGACAGCTGAGCGAGCAGTCCAAACACTCTGCTGAGAAAGATGAGAAGAAGCCGAAGGAGAAGAAGAGATTCTTTGGTTCGAAGGCGCAACCTGCAGCATTGGAGTTGACACCTCCGAAACTGGCTCTAGCCAATTCTACGTCGGCGGAATCGAAGGAGACTGGGCTTTCGGGCGAGAATGATACCGCAGATTCTCCTGAGCTGCTCGTTACACCACCAACAGCCTAAATTACTGGATAATATGGAACAGCTGTTTCGTGGAGCTATAGTTTCGCGCAGCCAGGAAGAGTAAATTGTGAGTCCTTGTCACTATGCATTCCTTTCAACTCACAAACATACAGCTTTGTGGAATTGAGGGACGATATACCCTAGAACTTGAACGATGATACCACGGACTTATAGTGACAATGTACAGTGCGGCAATTTTTCTGTTGTAAATTATGGGCCTTCATTTGCTTTCGTCAGTAAACAGCACGGACGTCCTTACGGTAGCACACATATCTTTCAACACTGTAACAATACTGTAAATATGATCTTTGAATTTCGTAAGGTCGAAAGCTTACCATCGGATATCCTTTAGATGCAGTTAAGATGCGGCAGAGACAGCGACATTAAATAAGGACCTGACAGCAGAATTCATTGAAAGTTGCAAAGCCATGCCCGTATTTTCCGAGGAGTCAACAACACTGTATGTCCACGGAGAATTTCAACTTGAAGTGCACTCCAGACCTAAGCGTTACATAAAGTCACCGATAAGCAATAGGCACTGTGTTGTCGATCTATATTGCTGAGTATTCAATTCGAAATGACTGAACTCGAAAGTCGATCGACAACGCAACGGAAAGAGCGCGGCCATGTGGGCGGCGCTGTATCGTGCCGGCGCAGAAGAGCACGAAATCAGATCGCAGCTAGTAGATCCGCAAATATAGCAACCGAATGCTCCCATTGAAATTACCCACCAGCGATCCACATACTTCGCCTCTTGATCAAATCATGCTATTGAGTCGATGCTAATTTTGGCAGTCGCTTCCACCTTCTGAAGCCATTCTTTCACCAATTAACCATATATCGTTCCACCTGCGCTCAGGAGATAACCTGATCAACCATCCAGTGGTGGGGCAGGCAATAGCCAGCGTCGACCAGTTTAACGGGGACACTAACAACCATGGAAGCGACATTCGACAACAAAGCCAACGTACTCAACGCAAAGCTCCACGCAGCACACGACAACTCCGTCATCTACTCGATAACGACCGACCAAGCGGTATTTTCGAGGAAGTACACGTATGTGCGGGACACAAACCCCGCTCTTGGAGGCGACTCCACGATTGTGGGTGTTATCAACTGGGGTAAGAAGACATTCGAGATCAACGGGCAACGGAAGGCGTTGGGGGAAGTTAGACGCAAGGTGGGCGGCTTCAGGAATAAGTAATTATCGTGAATTTTTCGGGTGGTAACCAATAATACTGACACTGAATTGACTGAGTAGGTCGAGATTCTGGAAGTGGACCGAGGACCGAGACGAGTACAACGTTGTCCATCGGGAAGATGGCTGGGAGGTGACGACCGTTATTTGAGTCCTGGTTCATTATTTTCTGAAAAAATCTTTAGGCAACCTGCACCCGCACCGGGATTGTCGAAGCTACGTTTGCTGTACCCTATAGGCCACAGCTCTTCGGGAAATCAACCCCGGTTGTGTTGAGCCTGTCGAGAGTCGCCTTAGCAAAAGACGAGGTGTTCCTCATACTCGTATTTATATATTGCGAGATCAAGAGGCAGGAGAAAACGGTCTGTGGTTTTTACACCGTCGATAGCCACTGATTGACAGTTTTCGAGAGCAGAACAGTGCGGGAGGGTGGTGAAAGTCGATGAAGGTTCCTGGGATACTGGAGGTGGTTCAATAATCTGAGACTTAGAAAAATAGACCCCGCTGCGTTAGAGATGGGTTTTAAGATAAAATAATTTTTTCCCTAAGATTTTGAAGGCGAGAAGTCAAGATGAATGGAGGGCGGTTGGCATGTTGCGTTAGGTTATTTAAGGGAGACAAAACGTGGGAATAAAATTTGAAAATTGGTTTCCGATCGACCATGGTGAAATTACCCTTGCTCCCGACTTTCATCTGCCTTTATTTATGCCCTTTGAAGACCGTCGACTAGTCGGAATCCAGGCCGAAGGCGTGACCAATGTGTCGAGTAGGGATTTTCCTGGACATTATCCAGACGAAGATCACTCTTGGAACCTCGCAAAATTTAGAAAGGTGCGCACAGGTTATGTCAGGGATTTTTCATGGAATGAACTTTGCTTGGAAGGGCAGAATTTGACAGTGAAGGTTCAACGGTTATCTCAGCACTCGATAGACTTTGATATCGTGGGTGTGGATGCATCGATCGCCAATGCTTTTCGGAGGATCATGATTGCAGAGGTACGTCGTGCAATCTTTAAATTTTGGGTGATTCAAGCTCACGGACGGAAGGTCCCAACAGTGTGCATAGAACAAGTTTTCGTGTGGAATAACACGACCGTCATCGCTGACGAAATAATGGCCCATCGACTGGGTCTTGTCCCTCTGAATGTAGATCCTGCGCTGATGATCATGAAAAGTTCGTATTTCAATTCGTTACTTTGAGCATTGCTAATTTCCTGTGCTTAGATCGTGACGACCCTCCTACCGACCGAAATACGATTGTTTTCCACGTCGACATCGCCTGCGAGCGGAACCCACAAGCACCAAAAGGGTCAACGAACCCAAACGAACAGTACATCAATCACGAGTTCTTGTCGTCTCAACTAACGTGGACACCGGCGGGCGAGCAGGAGGAGGTGTTCAAAGCGAAAAAGCCAGGGCCGACGAACGGGAATATAGTGCTGGCGAAGCTGCGACCGGGCCAGCAGATCAACATGGAGCTGCATGCCGTGAAGGGGGTGGGGAAGGACCACGCAAAGTTCAGTCCAGTCGGTGCGTTTCTTTTTTATTAAATTTCTTCATATCGTTATTGACACGAAGCATTAGCAACTGCGTCGTACCGCCTTTTACCCCAAATCAAAATTACAAAACCAATCCCACCGAGCAGGGCAGAAAAGTTCCAAAAGTGCTTCTCACCTGGCGTGATCAGGATTGACGCGCGGACGCGGGAAGTGAGCGTGGACGAGCAGAATGTGCGGAATGACATGGTGAGCCGGGAGGCGCTGCGCCATCCGGAGTTTGCGGATTCGGTAGAGCTCAGTCGAGTGCGGGATTATTTCTTATGTACGTCCTCTTCTTGCGAATTTTTTTCAGTCCTCCTAACTTTTGTCTTTTCAGTCAACGTTGAATCAGAAGGCCCTTATGCCCCTGAACGTCTCCTTCCTGAGGCCATCAAGGTCATGCGAGAGAAGCTGGCCATTATCCGCCAGGCAGCAGAGGCCCTACGAGAAAAGTCTATAAGTGTGGACAACGATATTGTGATGGGAGATTCATGATATGTACCACCATTTTTCTGTTGTACCTATTGATGCTGTTCCTCGTCCGTCCTTCAGATCGTTTAGAGGACTGGTTGCAATGAATCGGATCATCCACGTTCACCTTTGACAATTGAAGGCAAATTTCAGTCGTTGGGTTTCTAAATTTCAACATCCCGGAACTCTTGATTTTTTTCTCGTGTAAATGTTGGTCACGTGCGAAAGGAATCCTAGTCGCGCGACCGCGACTGTCAGTGTCAACTTTCGAATGAGTCAATCATGATCACTGTCAACGATCGTCAATGAGCAAGCCGCTCACAGTTGCTTTAAAGGCAGCTTCACGAGTGCCTACTTCATCTAACCATGGCACCAAGCCAAGTGTCAAGGGAAGAGGACGATTTCGATAGCGCTCTTCTCGATCTGGCAGGCCCAGCCTCGGGTGGCTATAGTAAATTTCCACATTTTGTGATGTTTTCTCTCGTTCTAATATGAAGTCTAAGGAGCTAAGACCCGGGCACCAGCGAAACGAGCAACGACATATTCAACATCGCTTGCATCCAAGAAACATAATCAGCTCCAAAAGCCAAAGAGTCGTCAAAAGAAGAGCTTGAGTCTCCTCCTAACAATGCCCCTCGACGTGTTATATGAGGTCCGTCAGCCAATTACACTCTGATATTCATCGGCTGTGACATTAACCCTTCCTCCTTTATCACATTAGATTTTCGGCCAACTCAACCCAAAGGATATCCTCAGCCTGGCGAGGACGAGCAAGACCATCCGAGAAAGACTTATGTCGCGAGGCGCATTATCTGTGTGGAAAGCCGCCAGGAAACATCTTGATATTCCGAAACCGCCCATCGATATGTCAGAGCCGGCTTGGGCAGCGTTGCTCTTTGGAAACACCTGTCACGTATGTCCGTCGATTGATGAGTTGGTTTATTGGTGATGCTGATGATCGCAATCACGCCTCTCCCAGAACTGCGGCGCGAAGAACGTTCAGAATGTCGATTTCCTGCTGAGAAAGCGCCTTTGCTTGAAATGCAGGAAGAGCGGGTTCGTTTCATACCTTTACATTCCCTTAATTTACTTAAATTAATCTGTGGTTTGTCGTCAACAGTATCGTTGTGGAATCAAGGCTGAAAACAAACTTCCCGGCTTTAGATAGGTCGATTCTCGATCTCATCCCACACACAGACAGTACGTTCACTTGTGATTTGACAGACTTGATCACGTAATTGACTCGCTTCCCATAGTCGGAGGATGGGCGAATTCACGCAGCAATAGCAGATTTTTCTGGAAAGAGGACGTGGAGAGGATGATTCAGACGGTGGCTACACTGGAGCAAACGGAGGATAAAATGGAAGAGTTCAAAGAGGAAAGAAAGAAGCTCGTGAAAAGCGTTCAGTTTGTGCGTCCGACCCTTACCTGGTTTGTGTTTTCTGACCTGTTGAGGTAGGCTGCTCGTGAATGCCGAGAATGGGTTGATAATCAAGACCGCGAACGTCAGATGGACAAAGAGATACTTGTGGAGAAACGTCGTGAAGCGTGTGTCTTCCGATTTAGAAACCATCCCACCCTCTGATTGATTTGTTGCTTTTAGGGTATTCAAACGATTCATCGAACTAGGTTACGATGAACAAGACCTAACGTGCCTAACATTTGACGAAGAGCTGCGGACGACCACGCAGCTTACGGAACGTAGTAGGTTTTTATTTTCGCTAATGTTCCGATTTGTGGGGTTCAAACATAGTCCGTTATCAGCCTGGCAACGTATTCGACCCTCCTTAGAACCGAAGGTCCGACAACGCCAGGAACAGAGAATCGAATTCGAATTGACTGCCTTGTGGGATTCCCGAATAACTATAGTCGACGATTTGTACGAAGGGTACAAACGGTCGCTCATCCCACCTCAGTGGAAATATTTACCCGGAACCCACGACATTTGCATGCTCGAACCATTTGCTCGGCTCATTCGGGCTCCTTCGGAGCCCGTCATCTCGCAAGAAGATTTCCAACAGTGGATAGATATGTTGCCTGAAATGCTTTCTTCACTATCGGAGCAGAAGCGAAAATATTTTGGAACAATGCTTCCCGCCGCGAGTAGCACGCAGGCCAGCGATGAGAACCCGCAAGGCCGCGAGATACTTGATACGGAGGCGTCCTCTGTTCCTCCCATCCAGAATATGATGGAGCTGGCGACTTCGGTACTCGAATGCCATGGGAGCTATGGCGCTCACGAGCATTGTGGTCTTGTTGGAGTGGAAGAATTTATGACGCATCATTGCGACTCTGAATGGCAAAGCTATTCCAACTCTTCTGCACCCTGGCTTGGCGATAGGGACCAAAATGTGAGGACCAAGTCAATCAAGTTCTCTGTCCATGGTGCAAAAACTGCAAGCCTACTTGTCCAACTGGCGGGACTGGATCCTAACACGGCGTCGACGTTTGATATGGACGAGAAGGATCATCGATTTACTTGCTCTCGCTGCAGTCCTAGGCCGGGTTATCATGGATGGACTGCCGATGGATATTCGTGGCGTCGAGCTGTAAGTTTGTCCTCTCTGTCTTTCTTACAGCGAACATTTACATGGATTCAGATTTCACATGACATTCAAAACTATCATCGAGGCAAGACATGGGATGTGCGTCAGACAGAGCCCTGCAGCTGGAAGATACTCTCCAATGCGATCACCGACGAATTAAAAGCGAAAGAACTGGCTGACCCTAAGTGGGACCAGGCATTATGGACATGCGGCCGTTGCTCTATTTATATGACTGATCTACAACATCGCCACGATATTGTTCTACATCTTGCGACAGAGTATGTTGTTAAATCTGGATCTTCTGCGACTCTACTCACCATTGATATCCAGACATGCCATCGTGGAACCGGAGGAACCCGCCGACCTTTTCATGTTCGAACAATTTCCCTCTGATTTCACAGAGAGAATTGCATATTCTGTTCCGGGACCTTGGACCCCCAGCAGAGGATCAGTTTGAATTTTTATCTCTGCTTGAATGTGGAGGATTTAAGGAATGCATCTATACATGTTTTGAATTGTTCATGATAGGGATTGTGCGAAGTAGGTGATGTACCCCCGAACCTTGGCTTGTCAGGAGAGCGTAACTTTCACTCTCCTTTTCTAAGTCGGGTTATCCGTAGCTTGAATCGTATTTCCTTTTTTTGCGCATCCACTTTTTCAAGTAAGCTGTTCTGTTAGACTCCCGTTAAGCATTCAATATTCAAAATTTCAAATGACGAGCGGGGACCTCGGGCCGTCGTCAAAGCTCAGTTCGACGCTTGTCAAACATTTTAAATTTAACTGTCGTCAACGAACATGCAACTCAACGTTACCTTTGTAAGGTTAGCTTCCCAGATATTTCTGCCTCTAAGGCATGGCCCCAAGGTCCGCAAAGCTTCTCGCAAAATCTAAAATTCAACAAGTAGCAACCGAGGAGGCGGATATCGGTGGCTTTGGTCGAGATGCAGGCGCTGCTACAAATGCTGGTGAGAATGAGGAAGCGGAAGGCGGTTTTTCTGGTGAGAGATATGATTAAGGTTGTTATCTTCGCCATCTTCCCCCTTTCTGACATGAACTATGTTCAAAGGCAACGACCAAAAGACACCCAGAACCTGGCCAGCGACGAAACGGGCGAAGGCATCTGTAATGTCGTCCCCAACCAAGAAAAATAACCCACTCTCGAAGCAGAAGAGGCGTCAAAAGAAGAGTCTAAGTCTTCTCCTAACAATGCCTCTTGACCTCTTATTTGAAGTATGGCCTTGATACAGTACTCCGTTGTTGTGTCTCATGCCTCTAGATTTTCGGGTTTCTGAGCCCAAAGGATATTATCAACCTAGCGAGGACTACCAAGGTTTTCCGCGAAACCCTGATGTCGCGAGGCGCCCTCACTGTCTGGAAATCGGCCAGGGAACGTTTTGATGCGCCAGAGCCACCAAGTGACATGTCAGAACCGGGTTGGGCAGCGTTGCTCTTTGGGAACGCCTGTCAGGTGTCCTTCGTTTGACATTGGTTTGTTAATGATGCTGATGATGGTTTCTGCTAGAACTGCGGTGCGAAGAACGTCCAAAATGTTGATTTTATGTTGAGAAGGCGCCTCTGCCTGAAATGCCGGAAGAACGGGTTCGTTGCACATCTCGACTTTGCTTCACAAAGCTTTTTTCAGTTGACCGTGAACAGTATCATTGTGGAGTCAAGGCTGAAGATAAACTTCCCGAATTTGGACAGGTCGATTCTCGATCTTATCCCACACACTGACAGTACGTTTACATATGAACTGGCAACCTTTCTACGTGAATGACTCGCTTGGCTTATCTATTCCAGCCGGAGGATGGGCACATTCCCGAAGTAGTAATCGATTTTTCTGGAAAGACGACGTGGAGAGCATGATCAAGAGGGTGGCTGATTTGGAGCAAACGAGTGACAGTTTAGAGGAGTTCAAGGAAGAACGAAAGAAACTGGTGGACAGCATCCAGTCCGTGAGTCTAACAGAGAATCTGATTTTCGCGATATTCTAAGCATTTTCTGACGTGATCGGATAGGCCGCTCGTGGATATCTCGAATGGGCTGAAAACCAAGGCCGCGAACGTCTGGAGGACAAAGTGGCCCAGATTGAGAAACGCCGTGAAGCGTTTGTTTTTCTATATCGTAAAACTATCCTGCTTTCTGATCCCAAATTGCTCTTTTTAGGATATACTGCCGATTCATAGAGCTAGGATACGATAAACAAGACGTGACGTACTTGCGATTTGAGGCTGAGCTGAGCACGACAACACAGCTGACTGATCGTAGTGAGTCTCTGTCCTCATTCACTCTTCGGCTTGAGGATAGTAATTTAATCATTAGTCTGGCAACGTATTCGACCCATATTGGAACCCCGTGTGCAACAACGTCAAAAGGAAAGACTCGACAAAGAACTCGCTGCCTTGAAAAATTCACGAAGAAATATTCTCCGTGCCTTATATCAAACTTACCGGCACTCGCTTGTTTCATCACAGTGGAAGTACCTACCCAGGACCCTCGAGATATGCCAACTTGAACCGTTCGCTCAGGTGATTGACGCACCACCCGACGTTGCAGTCAAATCCGAAGACTTTGCACCTGGGATGGAGATCTTGCCTGAATTGCTGTCTTCGCTCTCAGATACGAAAAGAAAGGAGTTTCGAAAGATGCTGTTAGAAGTGAAGACTGTACAGCAAAGTGATGGCCAACATGAAAAAGGGCCAATTGAACCGGGACCATCGTCGTCGCATGAGCCTCCAGACTTGTTGGACCTGGCCACGTCGGTGTTTGAGTGCCACCAGAGTTACGGTATCCATGATCCCTCTGGAATTGTCGGGGTGGAAGAAATTTTGACACATCACTGCGATGCTGAGCGAAGAGAGTCAACTACAATGGATTGGTACGAATGGTACATCGACATTCGTGATCCCACGAGATCGGTCAAATACTCTTTCCAAGGCTCAATGACGGCAAATTTGCTGGTCCAGTTGACTGGACTGGATCCTGCCACGGCTTTAGCTTCGGAGATGGATGAGAAAGATCTTCGGTACACCTGCCGCCGCTGTACACCTGAGCAAGATTTTCTCTGCAGGTGGATCGCAGAAGGATATTCATGGCGTCGAGCAGTAAGTCTGTCCTTTTTATTGTTGTCCCTCAGACAGGGTGCTAACAGAAAGCCAGATCTCTCATGATATTCAAGGCAATCATCATGGACGACGCAGGGGTGAGGCAGAGAGCTGCAAATGGGAGGTACTTTCAGACACGATTGCTGAAGAATTAAGAGCGAAAGAACGGACTGACGGTAAATGGAATGCAGCGATGTGGACTTGTGGTCATTGCTCCCTTTATATGAGCGATAAGGGATATCGCAACGATATCATTCAACATCTTGAGGCCAAGTGAGTTGTTACATGTATACTTACTCCAGATGTTTCCAATTGTGCTTACTTTGGATCTGTAGACACGCGATCATGGAACCGAAGGAGCCAGATGACCTGTTCATGTTCGAGCGATTCGCCTCTAATTTCAAGCAGAGAACTACATTCTTTGTCCCAGAACCGGAAGATTAAATTTTCTTGCCAAGGAGTAGTGGACATTTGCCTCTCTTTTACGCCTGTTTTCATAACGCTTGAAACAAATTTGGACGGTCACAAAGGCCATGAACAAAGTTGTAATAAAACGTGGACAGTTTGAGAAGGCGATTTATACCATCGATTTTAACTGCGTTTAGCCAGATTTGTTCATCACCTAGTAGTTCAATATAGACGTCCAATGCTCACAATCGATGCGAAATTGCGAATGATACTGTATATTCTAAAAATAGCAATGACCATCAAGTCGCGTCCTTAAATCTTCATCACATGCTCTAATTATACGCCGTGTGGTGAGTCTGACATTCATTGACACGCACAGCGCTGACACTGCCATAGATACTGACTCGGAGCGTGAAAGGCTTGAAGTCAACCTACCACTCAATTTGAGAATCGTCATCTGCTCATTTCCTGCTCATACTCTCTTGGGACGCAATGGAACACAGGTCAATGGCTGCAGCCAAACTCGAAGGAATAGTCGACGAACCAGGAGTTTCTTCTGGTGCCAACCGACAGAAGCCGTTGGCCAAGCGGCCAAGGACCACGGGCCCATCTCTCTTGAGCGCACAGAAATCGCCCTCGAAGCCAACAGCAAAGGGAAGGAAGACCCTTAGTCTTCTGCCCGCCATGCCTCTCGACCTTCTTTTTGAGGTACGAGCATCGATCTCTTTGACTGAACCTCGAGTCTAATATCCATTGAAGATTATTGGTTTCCTTACTCCAAAGGATATCATCAGTGTTTCGAGGACAAACAAGCTTTTCAGGGAGACCCTCAGATCGCGAAATGCTACCACGGTTTGGAAAGCCGCAAGACGGCGATTGGGCGTACCAGAACCTCCAAGTGACATCTCGGAAGCTGCTTGGGCAGCTTTGTTATTTGGAAATGTGTGCCAAGTAAGAATGTCTTCAAATTTTCAAGTCGGCACCCTTCACAGTTTTTTTCTTCAAGCACTGCGGGGCCAGAAACATCCAGCAGATTGACTTCTTACTTCGACGACGTCTCTGCACAACTTGCAAGAAAAGCCAGTCAGTTTGCATCTTTCTTTCGTTTTTCTATACCCTACTCATAGATTTTTAGCCTCATTGTAGCGTCTCGTTTGAAAGTACGCTTTCCTGGTGTAAACAAATCTGTCCTTGATTTCATCTCTCACACGAATGGTGAGGCTGTCCTGCTTTTGCTTGACCTGTTTAGGTAACGTTTAACTTGTTGTAGTTGGCGGATGGGCACATGGTCATCGCAGCAGTAGTCAATTCTACTTGGCCATGGACATCGAGAAGATCGTTCAGAAATTATCCGACTACGACCAGGCAGGATCTCTCAAAAGTCTAGGTGACTTCAAGGCCCAGCGAATTCAGCTGGTGCAGGAAATCCAATCTGTGAGTCTTTTTAGTTTGTCAGGTAGTTGTGATAACAATTGAATTTAAAGCATCGCCTCGTTGTAGAACGCGGCTCGCTATCAGAAATGGTTTACGGACACTACACGGGAACATAAGGAAGATCGATATAATCGCCAAGACGAGCGTAGACATGCGTAGGTTGCTTTCACGTCCGAAGATGCTTTCTTTTCTGAAACTTATTTTCTGTTAGTGTATTTGAAAGATTTATGCAACTAGGCTACACTAAGGAAGAGATTTCTGCGCACCAATTCCTCCCAGAATTTAGCAACCCAACACCGCTTACAGAACGCAGTAGGTTTCCATCATACCTCCCTAATATGTACTGTTGAACTGAAAAAGTATTCCCAGTTTGGCAGCAGGTTCGTGCCCGTGTCGAACCAAAGCTGCTGGAACAAAGACAGGCTCGTCACGATAAAGAATTGGCCGCGGTTAAAAACTCTCGGATTCAGATTGTTCATGAGCGGTATACCACGTTCAAGAGCCTTCTCTCCCCGTCGCAATGGAGGCATCTTCCTCGAAGCATCGACATCTGTAGATTCATGCCTTTCGCTCAGATCATTAATTCTCCTGCCGAGTCAAGAATTGGTGCAAAGGACTTCGACCAAGCCATGGCCGATCTACCTGAACTCCTCTCTGCGGCATCAGACGCGAAGAAACGCAGACTTCGGGACCTGCTTCCAGCTGAGATTACTTTTTTGCAGCTTGGTCGAGGGGGTAGTTCCTCGGAACCTGACCATTTGGACTTGGCTATTTCAGTTTTTGAATGCTACACGGAGCGTGGTCGTCATGATGCTTCATTCGTTCTCGACGGTGTGGAAGATATTATGACGCATCATTGTAATGACGACTCTCACGGGCTTGCAAGCGCGTCGTCTTATCGTCGGTATCCTGGATCGCAGTCGCGTACGGGCGAGCTTCGCTTCAGTAAAGAGGGCTCCGCTGTTGCCAGCACTCTTGTCCATCTTGCCGGTCTCGACTCCAGGACTGCTTTAGCAGCTGATTTAGATGAGAAAGACCTTCGATTTGCCTGCTCGAGGTGTCTTGCTCAGAAAGAAGACGACGGGACATGGAGTCGTTGTGGGTATTCTTGGCGTACAGCTGTGGGTATTAATTCGTCCACGATCTATCTTCCTTCTCAAATAATAGATGGTCGAGTAGATCTCCCATGGGTTGACGAACTCGCACTCTCCAAATTCTGATCTTTCCTGGACCATCCTCTCCAATCAAGATGCCGATGCAACCAGGGAAAAGGAACGGAGTGACCCAAAATGGGACACGCGCCTCTGGACATGCAGCCATTGCTCCGTATACATGGGAGACTTGCAATCTCGTAGTGTAATCCTGCAACATCTTGAAACTGAGTATGTCGGAAGCATTTTGTGTCATCACTTCCGTTATGACTGATGATCTACGAACCAGGCATAATATTTCCACTCCGACTGAGCCGCAAGACCTTTTTTTGTTCGAGAGATTTCGTAGGCTGTTTTGGGAGGAGATCACATTTCCTGTTGACGAGCCCGACGAAGACAGGCGATCCCTATAACGGCTAGTTCATTCGCGTGGTGCTTTCTATTAAATAAATTATTTCCTTGGTATTTTCTATTGGGCTTGGGCGAATTGGTTTGAAGAACGACCTGGATTCCTGCCAAGTGTGTTACCTTGCTCAGTTTGTTGACAATCTAGAAATTTACGTGGCACAATACTTACTCAAGAAGCGGAGGTACAAATAGAAACAACTTTTCCACGAATCTTCATTGCCTCCTTGCTGCATCCTCCATTCATCCTTAATCGCGTACGATAAGGGTCGACGAAGTTTACCAATATATTTTTGGTGGCAACTCCCCTACGTGTGCTATCTTAACTTTCTTTTAACACCTCTCTGGTTCTGGCCAAAATCAACCAACGTCAAGGTTTTCCCGACTTAGAAGAATCCCGAGCATTAAATTTTCAATCGGTTGACCTTGTTGGCTCGACCGGGCAAGTCCTCGACTTATACTCAACTTCTGAACTCTTCTTACCTGATAATTTCCAATGCTCATACAGAATCACTCGCTCGGTCATTCTAAGCAGCCCCAGCGGTATGACGCAATGCGCCGATGTATCGGCACTCAGTGACTCAAGACGAAAATATGTCAACAGACCACCGGTGGGCTTGCTTCTCGAACCATAACTACCATGACCATTCAATCCGTCCCATCTTTCACTCTCCTTGATGGCACAACCATCCCTTGGATCGCCTGGGGGAACGGGACAGGCTTAGCAAACACAAGTGCTGTCGATTGCGGCCAACTGGCGCTGGACAGTGGGATTCGACATATCGACACAGCTCAGTTGTATAAGACTGAGAAAGAGACTGGAGAGGCAATCGCGAAGTCATCACTGAACCGTGACGATGTCTATGTCACATCGAAGCGTATGCCGCATTGGATATATTCCGGTGTTCATTCATTGATCTTCAACCTCTAGTCGCCCCCAACGCTGACGGTTCTCCACTTCCACTAGACAAGGTGGTCAGCTCTGTGAAGGAGTCTACCGATAGGCTTGGCTTCATACCAGATCTTTATCTCATACACAATCCATTCGTCGCTGCTCCGGGGGACTTGAAGGCCATGTGGAAGATCTTAGAAGACCTCAAGTCAGAAGGCAAACTCAAGAGTATCGGCGTGAGCAACTTCAGGCCACAAGACCTCGAGACGATTTTAGACGGTGCCAAATATAAACCTGTGATTAACCAAGTGCGCTTTTCTTCCTAATTGATTGTTTTCCTTTTACCCATTTAACGACAATCATTAAATAACTGGAAGATCGAGTTCCATCCTTATGTATTGACGCATCTTCAACCGGTACTGGACTTACAAGCTAAACATGGGATACTCACGGCGTCCTTCGGCGCGCTCTCGCCTACTCTGCGTCACCCTACTGGTGGCCCGCTCAAACCCGTCCTAGAACGGATCGCCGAACGTATTTCCAAGGTGGTAGGAAAGAAAGTGGACGCAAACACTGTACTTCTCCTCTGGACTCGTGCGCAAGGGGTGGTCGCGGTAACTGCCAGTGGTACTCCTGAGCGAATTCAAGGTCTCGGCGAAATTGCCACATTTCCTGACCTCTTGGAGGAAGAGGAGGTAGATGAAATCACACGTGTTGGCAAGACCGTTCATTATAGGTATTATGTATGTATTTATCCTTTCCACTGTCCGCTGTTAAGTTACTCTTTTACTAGACGCGGCAGATGGAAAAAGATTTCCCAGTGCCGAAACTTCCACGCGAATGAGTGATAGTTGTTGGTAAAGAAGTTAGTAATATTGTATTCTCTACTTTTCTTTGCATGTTACATGTTACCGTTCAAATACTAGGCATGTTATCTTCGACATTCCGGCGAGTGCCTGCACATTTGATAATTATACGTTCACAAGCACCACTTCAAGGTGTTTTTACTCCCCTTATCTCACTATCAATGAACCATAGGTCCTTAAATGATCAATCTTGTTTTTTTGGCTGGGAACGCTCTTCTGGACGGAGCTTCAGCAACCTTGGCAGAAACGTGGTCGTTACAGCCGCGTCAATCTTTTCTGGATGTCGTTCCTATACACGGACCCGAGAGAAATGAGGTAATAAGTACTTCGTGAGTCGTGACTTTCGTGGATTTGGCTTGGAACAAGCTATATTCCTGCTAAGTGGGTCATCCTACTCACCTTGTTCAACCAAGACACTTATTTGCGGCACGATTTGAATTTGGACTACTTACTTTGCGAATTGGCGAGGGCCCTAAGGGAAACGCCACCCTAATGGAGGTACGATAGCATTCGTAACAACCTTTCCACGAATAGCTGATGGTCATGGCCGTCACTGCCTCCTTGCTGCCACTTTCAGCGATTCTCCAGTCGCATATGAAAAGGGTCGACGAGTTTCGCCATTCTATTTTGCATGGAAACTCCCCTACGTATGCGATCCTAACTGTCCCATGCTGGCCGAAATCATCCAACACCAAGTTTTCCCGAACATGAATTTTCAATTGCCAGTAGGTATAATCTTGTCGGCTTAGCAGGGTAACACACGACTTATAATTAACTTCTGAACACTTCTTATCTGGCTTATACAGAAATAGTGGCTTGGTCATTCTAAGCAGCGATATGACTCACACTCAGATCAGGTCGAGTCACAATGAAAGCATATCAACTGATCTGCGGGCTTGCTTCTCATATCAAATCAACATGACCCTGCAATCCGCCCCATCTTTCACCCTCCTTGATGGCACGACCATCCCTTGGATCGCCTGGGGAAATGGGACGGGCTTAGAAGACAAAAATGCTGTCGATTGCGGCCAACTTGCGCTGGACAGTGGTATTCGACATATCGACACAGCTCAGTTGTATAAGACCGAGAAAGAGACTGGAGAGGCAATTGCGAAGTCGTCCGTGAATCGTGACGACGTCTATGTCACCTCGAAGCGTACGCCTCATTTGATATATTTGGAAGTTCACTGTTTGACCCCCAACCTCTAGTCTCCCCTGATGATGACGAACCTCCTATTCCACTAGATAAGGTGGTCAGCTCTGTGCAGGAGTCTATTGATAGGCTTGGCTTCGTGCCGGATCTTTATCTCTTACACACTCCGTTCGTCGTTGCTCCCGGCGATTTGAAGGCTGTGTGGAAGATCTTAGAAGACCTCAAGTCACAAGGCAAACTCAAGAGTATCGGCGTGAGCAACTTCAGGCCACAAGACCTCGAGACGATTTTAGACGGTGCCAAATACAAGCCTGTGATTAACCAGGTGCGTACTTTTTTTTCGAACTGGTTTTTTTTTCATCCGTTTAACTTGAATTTTCGCTGATAGATTGAGTTTCATCCTTATGTATTGGTGCACCTCCAACCGGTACTCGACCTACAAGCCAAACATGGGATACTCACAGCGTCCTTTGGGGCGCTCTCGCCTACTTTGCGTCACCCTACTGGCGGCCCGCTCAAGCCAGTTCTGGAACGGATTGCCCAACGTATTTCCAAGGTGGTAGGGAAGGAGGTGGACGCGAACACTGTGCTTCTCCTCTGGACTCGCGCCCAAGGAGTAGTCGTAGTAACTGCCAGTGGTAATCCGCAGCGAATTCAAGCCCTCGGCGAAATCGCCACACTTCCTGACCTCCTAGAGGAAGGGGAGGTCGATGAAATCACACGTGTTGGGAAGACCATTCATTATAGGTATTATGTATGTATTTCGTCCTTTTCATGGCCTATCATTGATTGGCTCTTATTACCAGACGGGGCAGATGCGAAAGAATTTCCCAGCACCCAATCTTCCAGGAGAGTAAAGTGATAGTCGTTGGTGAATACCATTGGAAAAGGTAGTTGACTTGTATTTACTATTTCTTATTGCGTGTTACAGTTTAAATAAGCAATTCATTGTGTGATTGTCTTCGACCTTCCGACGCGTGCCTGTACGTGTTATAACCCCCACCATCACCACTTCAAGATGTTCTTATTCTACTTATTACGCTATTAATAAACCAAAGGTCAACAATATTACTTCAAGTTTCTGCCCCGGAACATTCTTATGGACGGAACTTCAGCAACTTCGACACTGGTAGAAACCGGTCGTTCCAACCGCGCTGTTTTCTTCTTCAGGTGTCGTTATAACACAGACCCGAGGAAGCTGGGCAATAAATCCGCAGTGCAGTATTGTCCACTGGCAGAATTCACTGGATCTACTTCAAGGCTTGGATGCCAAGCAACGGTACTACTTGAGCAAGAAGTGTGATTTACCTCTAGTTTCATTTTTGAAAGCGGTCTTCAGATGCTATCATAGAGAAGGATAGACACCGAACGTTGAACGTTGAGTTGAACGCTGATCAGCTTACGCGACGCGCCAAGATTGACAATCACGTGCCCGCGTCATATAAAAGAGGCCCTAGAACCGTGCCCACTGCCACCGCGACCTTTCTAGTCTTGATTTTTTTTGTCATATTCATACCTGGCACCTGCTAAGCAGTGTACATACGTTGGAAATTGGCTCCTCTGTCGACGAGATGACGACGAGGCCAGACAAAGTCATTCCTCAATCCGAGCCGGCCGATGACAGTCAGGACCTCAACATGGACGAGGATGAGGAGGAAGACGGGTATTCCTCCAGCGATGGAAGCGAATATGGTGTTGGTTAGATTTTTTGCTGTAAACTGCGTCTGGTTCTTCTTCGTCTTATACGCGATAATAGGCAAAAGAAGAACCACGAAAAGGCCGCCAGCAAAGCGCCCGAAGATGGCGAGTTCGTCTCCAAAGAAGAACTCGCCTCAGAAAAGGCCCGTTAGAGCGAAAAAGAGCCTTAGTCTTCTTCCTACTATGCCTCTGGATTTGCTATTTGAGGCATGAATTTTCTTATTTTGGGTTGACGGCCAGCTAATCAATTGAACCCTTTCAGATTATGGGGTTTCTCGCTCCAAAAGACATCATCAATGTGTCGAGGACGAACAAGCTTTTTAGAGAAACTCTTCGAGCAAAGAGTGCAATAACGATATGGAAAGCTGCGAGAGAACGCTCGGGCATCCCAGAACCGCCTACCTGGGTGTCGGAATCGGCTTGGGCAGGAATGCTTTTTGGGACCTCGTGTCAGGTAAGTCGCACTCCCTCCATTGGCACGGTTCCTCGTTCTGATCGCCCCCAAAGAATTGTGGGGCCAATAATATCCAGAAAATTGACTTTCTACTTTACCGCCGTCTCTGTACGACATGCAAAAAGAAACGGTGCGTCTTTCGTCTCCTCTTTGCCTACGGCTCACCAACCGCCTCAAAGTTACGTAGTAGAATCCCGAGTGAAATCAGTTTTCCCGGACGTTGAAGCATATGTTCTCGATCTTATCCCTCATACGAATAGTGCGATTGAACCTCCTTTTGTTTTCTCTGTCGACTTGCTTATGAGTTCCTCAGTTGGTGGATGGGCCCACGGCCATCGAAGTGGTAGCCGGTTCTTTTGGGATGAGGATATTGAGAAGATGGTCCAGAAACTGACTGTCCTCGAGCATGCTATACATATGCGTCTCACTGATGCCAGGAAGAAATTGGATGAGTTCAAGGCGCAGCAAATCCAGCGTGTAGAAGACATTCACTCTGTAAGTACATAAGTTACCTGTTCTTGGCCCGTTTGCTCACCACATCTCCCGTAGAGAGCACAAAATTATAGCCACTGGCTCGACAGTTGTATACTGGACCGCCAGCTGAACAAGGAAAATATCCAACTCCTTCGTCGAGAGGCGTAAGTTGGCCATGTTTCAATGACATTTCCGCTCACAAACTCGCATTCGTTCAGGATATGTGAACGCTTCATTCAGCTAGGATATACTGAAAAGGACGTATCTTACCATTATAGACTCCCTGAATTTAACCAGTCCTCTTTACTTACCGATCGCAGTACGCTTTCTTCTTACATTGCATGGTATCGGTCACTTACCTTACCCTGCCAGTCTGGAACCGTATACGCCCAATTTTAGAACCAAAGGTCATGGAACGTAAAGCCATTAGACTTGAAAGAGAAATGGGCTCCATCAGGGCCGCTCGTAGGCGGATCGTTGACGGGCTATACAAAACATACAAGGCATCACTGCATCCTTCGCAGTGGAGGTACCTTCCGCGGACCTTCGATATTTGCAAATTCGACCCTTTCGCCATCGTTATTGACACACCTGCCGATGCGACCGTCACTGAAGATACCTTCGACCAAGCCATGCAGTCCCTACCTGAACTCCTGTCAACCGTCTCAGAGAAGAAAAAGGCTGAACTAAGAGGTTTATTGGCCGGCCCAACCTCTGACCGTGCTCTCGAAGCTGGAGAGATATCTAGTGGTGACGATTGTTTGGATTTGGCCACATCTACTTTCTTGTGCATGCGCCGCCAACACCCTCGCCACTCCGATGCTTCCGACTCACTTCTTATCGGTATACAAGATCTCCTGACGCACCATTGTGATGACGAAAGTGAAGGTGTTTCAAGGTCGTATTCCTTAATGGCGACGACTCTCTCCAATCCAATTGTTTTCAGTGAAAAAGGTTCTGAAATGGCGAAGTTGATCATTCAGCTTGCTGGACTTGATCCCAGAACGGCCTTGGCATCCTACATGGATCAGAAAGACCTTCGGTTTTCTTGCGACTACTGCAGTCTTCAAATGCGAAGCGGAAAATGGGTACGTTGTGGTTACTCGTGGCGCACCGCGGTGAGTGCTTCCTTATTCCTTACTCGAGTAAATATATACCTCTGAACACGATAAACCATTAGATTTCTCATTCATTGGTAAACATGCATTCGAAAGGATCTACGAAATTCGATCTTACCTGGACAGTTCTCTCTTCTGTCGACGCGAACTTCGTGAAAGAGAACGAACGGGGTGATTCAAAATGGCAAAAGTCGCTTTGGACATGTGGCCATTGCAGTGCCTACATGACAAACCTGCAAGCCCGTGGCGAGATTGTTCAACATGTTCAGACTGTGTAAGTCCTGATATATGATCGGTTTTTTGTGTCACTTTCCTGATTACTGACACCCTTCACTTAGACATCAAATTTCGGCCCCAACAGAACCCGCCGATCTTTTCTTCTATGAAAGATTCCGCATGCCCTTCGCCAAAACGATTGTGTACCCAACACCTGGACCTGTCAAGAGCGCTGCTTCCTCAAAAAACATTTCTCCGTCAATGATTTTTCGATGCCTCCACTGCGCGTCGCATCAATCTTCGAACGTCAGAAATCGACTGTTCAATTCTCAAGGGATTGTCTCTCATATCGAGGCCAAGTAAGTTTTTATCTGTTGGTTCCTATTTGCGGGTTGCTCATGATGCACATTTTTTAGGCACACGATCAAAGGTCCAAAAATCGGAACGGATTGGGTCCAAGGAGTTTAGGGCTGTTCTACACAGATCTTCCTAGCGGAACGTCGTTATCGATGTCAAAGTGACCAGTCCCACTCGCGTTGCAAATCAGGAGCTTCAAGACTGAAGTCCGAACCACCCGGATGTCAACCATTGCTCACTCTCCCGCTTTTCGATCCCAATCCTGTATACTGTATACATCATTTTTGCCACTATCTTCACCAATATCCACTCATTCGCAAATTTTATCCGTCCACTTAATTTCTTATGTCTTCGTATATACGACGACTAAATAATCTTGCACCAATCTTGCACCATATTATCAACATGTTAAATATCCATATCTAGTTATATTCCGCATCGATAGGACAGACCACACTCCATTTGTACATACAATCATTTCGTTCTAGCTCAATGTTCATAATGTTCGTTTTAGATTTTCAATACTAGTATTTCACTGACTACTCGTATGGTACATTCCGCAACCATTCTTCCTCAATATGACTGGCCGGACTGCGGCCACTTGTAGTTAAGAGTATACTTTATACGTTTGACGAAATGATCTATCGCACCGTGAGCTGCCATTTACTGCCAATATCAAACGAGCCATCTTCCAACCTGGCGGACAATACTGTTCGAAAACGACCAGAGAATTACCAGAAAAATTCTCAATGGAATGATGGCCGTGAATCAAGGAGTCCAGACGTGATCGGAAGCGTGCTGTCCTAGTTAAGTTCTAGAATAGGCTTGGAAATTAAAAGTTTGGACAACGGGCAATAAAACGATTTTGGGTGTCCTTGTCGCCTTCCTTGCGATATTCGGCAATCTACATCAACTGAGGCAGTGGGATGTTTGTGGTGGGGCGTATTCTGTGACTCCTTTCAGGCCTTCCTGGATTGTTCCACGTCAAATCTTTCGTTTCCTCCTGTGGCGCCGCACCATTCAGGGAGATGCGTTGACACGGCCGGGAAACATAGTAATACGTACCTTCGACGCAGCAAGAAGGATTAGTTTTCCGTTGATTTACGCCTTCCACTCGTCGGTGTATTTGGGCTTGAAGGAGCTTACTCGAATAAAGCTCCGAGTCTGACGATTGAAAAACCTTTCACGCCTTCAAACGCACTACGGAAACACAGAAGTTATTGAAATGTGCGAGCGGTCTCACCTTCTCACCCCCGACTTCTCACCTCGCCTTTGCCTTTACACCTAAAAGATTAGGCTTCCATCGAGGATCGAGTACAAAGTAACCGGCGAACCTTCGGGCTCCAGACCTTGAGACTTCAGCCTTCCCGAGAACCATCCGGTGAATAATGGCCCGCAAGTGAGCCGCTGAGCAGGCACGATTTATGAAAGCTTGAGGTCCTCATAAGAGTTGAGAGTAATTTCCCATCGTCTTTGTCCTTCATTTTACACCATTCTTCCCAGATGCATCGGACCGTCATAGACAGGTTGAAGTCCCTCATCCGGGCCATCGGGTCGTTCAGCTCTTTCCTAGGAAGTGGTCGACGCAAGTCTAGTGGCAAGAGCAAGATCAATAAACGCCTCATCGTCCGGATACTACCCTCTGACACTCCCTTTCGACTCGAAGATGGAGAACCCTTTGGTTCGGATAGGATCCCAGCCGACCAACTCCAGGCACGCCGTCGTGCACAGGCAGAGGTGTATCTCCCCGCTCATGTCTGGGACGCGCTTAATCCAGGGGAGCGCTTTGCCTCCGTTGCGGATCTTTGTGCACATATTGGAGACAAATTGCCGATGCAAGTGGTGAAGCTCATCGCACGGGATGTTCTCCGCGGTTTGGAAAGCCAGAAAAATGGCAGCTACCCGCGCAGTAGTTTGCACACTGGTACGTATCCCTAATTTAGTGTCGTTCGAGAGGAAACACTAACCTTCATGGCGGCAGATATCAACCCTAACACCATTCTTCTCTCGCCTTCGGATCTGCGCGCCCTCATATCGCAACTACAAGCAGAGACACAGACGTCCTTCTGGCCGTCTGAAATATCTGTCGGCATGCCGTTCAGCAGAGAAGGGTTTCCATTACCGGATATGACGGCCGTTTTTACGCTGTCCAATGCTGGACCAAACGGTGCGCCTTGCTTATTCTCGCGAAAAAAAACAGAAACCTGAGGAGGTATTAGGCGATAACCACCGGCCTGAATACCCAGATCGAGAGGCCTTGCAACCTCCTGAATCGCTCCTCGGTGCCTCGTGCGGAACGGACGGTATGGCCAGACACATGTGGGCTCTGGGATGTGTGGTACGTGCCAAATCCTGCCTGCAGACTCAGAAAAAATTAATCAGTTTCGTAAAGCTTTTCGAACTCCTTACAGGCGAAGCCCTGTTCGACCCTGAGTTTCAAACAGACGAACTGGAGATCTCGAGAGAAGAATCGCACCTGATACAGATGATCGAGTTGTTTGGCAACATGCCCGCGAATATGGTGAAATCTGGACAATTCAGCCGCGAGTGGTTCACTGAGGATGGTAAGTCGTAATTCTTGGGCTCGTCTATGAAAAGAAGCAATTAAATTGGCGGTTCTTTGGGTTTCATGATCCAGGTGCACTGCGGATAGACACAACGTACTACCCCATTTCCCTCGGGTCCGTGTTGGAACGGCACCTGGAGAAGAATGACGCAGTTGGAACGACTGCGTTTCTGGCGAAATTGCTGAAGCTCAGTCCAGAAGAGCGTGCCCGGCCAGAAAACATGATCGATGACCCGTGGTTCATTGATAACCAGTGAATTGAGCGGGTAAAGCATGAAATAATGGGGGTCAACCTATTAGTACATGCGCATGCACACACCGGAAGATCAAAGAAAATTAGACGATGAAACGTTCATTTGAACTGCAACAGGGAATAGCAAATACAATATAATTATCTTGCTTCGTGGTATTTACCAACAACTATCACTTATTCGCGTGGAAGGTTGGGCACTGGGAAGTCTGTTTCCATGTGTTCTGTCTGGAGATGAGAGTCAATCAATGTCAGGCAATGGAAAGGATAAGATACGTACATAATTCCTATAATGAATGGTCTTCCCAACGCGTGTGATTTCATCGACCTCGCCTTCTTCCAGGAGGTCAGGAAGTGTGGCAATTTCGCCGAGGCCTTGAATTCGCTGGGGAGTACCACTGGCAGTTACCACGACTACCCCTTGAGCACGAGTCCAGAGCAGAAGTACAGTGTTCGCATCCACCTCCTTCCCTACCACCTTGGAAATACGTTCGGCGATCCGTTCCAGAACGGGTTTGAGCGGGCCGCCAGTAGGATGACGCAGTATGGGTGAGAGGGTGCCGTAGGAGGCTGTGAGTATCCCATGCTTAGCTTGCAAGTCCAGTACCGGTTGAAGATGCGCCAATAAGTAAGGATGAAACTCAAGCTATCAATTTAAAATCATCGTTAAACAGGTAAAGAAATAACCAATTCAAAAGAAAAGGACGCACTTGGTTAATTACAGGTTTATATTTGGCATTGTCTAAAATCGTCTCTAGGTCTTGTGGCCTGAAGTTGCTCACGCCGATACTCTTGAGTTTGCCTTGTGACTTGAGGTCTTCTAAGATCTTCCACATGGCTTTCAACTCCCCCGGAGCGGCGACGAATGGATTGTGTATCAGATAGAGATCTGGTACGAAGCCAAGCCTATCGGTAGACTCCTTCACAGAGCCGATCACCTTATCTAGAGGTACTGGGGAACCGTCGTCGTTGGCGGAGACTGGAGGTTGGAGATCAACAAATGAACACCTGAATTAATCCAATGAGGCGTACGCTTCGAGGTGACATAGACATCGTCACGGTTCAGCGATGACTTCGCAATTGCCTCTCCAGTCTCTTTTTCAGTTTTATACAGCTGAGCTGTGTCGATATGTCGAATACCGCCTTCCAGCGCCAGTTGACCGCACTCAACAGCACTTTTGTTTGATAAGCCTGTCCCGTTTCCCCAGGCGATCCAGGGGATGGTCGTGCCATCAAGGAGGGTGAAAGATGGAACGGATTGAATGGTCATTGTGGTCTTGGTTTGAGGAGCGGCAAGCCTACCGGTCCGATGATATTTCATCGTTGTAGATGCCGGTAGGTTCCGCACATTGCGTCATACAGCTGGGGCCGCGGACAAGCCAATGGCTTCTGTAGGAGCATCAGCAGGCAAGAAGTTTTCAGAAATTGATTATAAGGCGTAGTAGCAGGTATAGTGACACGGTACTCACCCATTTCTGCCTATAGGATCAACTAGTGGAAATTTTCGAGTCGCCCAGGAAATCGTTAATAATGTTCGATTGATCTTGTGTAGAAAGAAAGTGGTGTCAAAATCAGACACCTAGGGGAGTTACCAGGCGCTTTAAAAATATGATCGCCAACCCTATGTATCCTACAAGACTGAGAAATCGTTGAGAGTGGAGGAAGCAGTGAGCAATTGATTGAGGTCGTGAGTATTGAAATCGTGGAAAATTCTTACAAATTCCGAATTGCGGCACACCTGATTCCTGGGTTAGGAGCGACGGTTCATGCCCACATCCTCAGCGGCTCAGCCTCATCGCCTGCTGTGCTTTCCAACCGAGCGTCGCCGGAGGATGGTCTGGTTGTACGCGAAAAGGGTCGACAGTAATGGCGAAGAGTCGATAAGCCAGTGCTGCTACTTTCGAGGAGAACGACAGAACGACCCCCGGCGAGATACAACTGCGAAGAGTTACTTGGCAGCCTTCTTCACCTGTAGTAAAGGCGACGGAGGCGTGGCAAGATCGAGCTGCGGGGCTGCTGCTCCTTCAGTGCACGCTGCTGTCTGAGTGGTCTGCATCGCCGTCGTCGATGTGGTTCGGGTCCGAAGTACCTTCGCCGCCGCTTTTTGTTTTGCCTGACGTACTTACTCAAATGATGGAAAATTTTACAAAAGAAAAAAAAATTAGTAGTTCAACGCGGACCTTTGTCAGAGTCTTACACTCTCAGGTTTACAATTATGATACTCTAACTTGAGCAATCGTGTTCGAACTGCACCTCCATACAAAATTATAGTCTCTTGAAAAACTTATTTCGCCGGCAGTAATATCACACCCCTTTCCTCCTGCGCTATTTCTTATTGATTCATAAATAACTAGTTGTTATGCTACAGATTGTTGTTTTAGCCCTACATCCACTATGAGAAATGAAATGACTTACAAACGAAATCCACAACTCACTCCGCCAGTGGGTCCTCTGCATCTACCCGGGCCAGATACCGAGTAATCTCCCTCGTTACAGCTCTTTTTCGGCGGGCATGCTTCCTTGCTAATGGTCTGAACTTCTGTCGACGTGCCAGTGCGGTTAGCTCTTCGGAGATATCGGATTTGGGGAGTACATGGACAAAGCATTTCAGTGCCAGGTGGAAGGCATGCTCAGAGTCATGCTGAGGATATATGATTGGAAACATTCCTTTCCTTCTGGGTGGCCATTTGTCTATTTGTGCCGCTTCAGATGAGCATGCATTGTGTACAAGTTTTCGCCAAAGCCAGGGGAGATTTATTTGTCTTCTGTATTTCCTTTCTGTTGTGTTGTTCGAGGGGAGAATTTGTTTGTCTTGATTGGAAATGTGCTTCAGAAAATACACTGCGGCCGTCGCATACCGTTGGCCGTTCAGCGCGTATACCCCAGATCGATTAGGGGCTTCTAGAAATTCCGAAATAAATTCAGTATACTCGGAATAGATGTGGACGTATTGCGAAAACGAAAGCTTGTCGAAGGCCCATTGGGCCCTATCCAGCTGGAATAAATCCAACCCTGATAAAAAGGGTTGACTGGCAACCTTCATTTTGGCGACGGCAACCAGAGCAACCAGATTTCTGGCCGAATACATTTTTTCCATTATTCCTTGAGCAAATTGGTCAAAGAGCCGCAGTTGGTGACTGTGTACATTGGATCCGTTGTCAAATTTCTAACATGAATGTCAAAGTCAGACAAATGAATGCCGAAAAGGGTACATACCCATAGTTTGATGGAGGTGATTCTGAAAAATCGAGCAACATGTTCAGGATACCCACAATCCATTAGAAGTGACCCCAATGAGAAATTGGTTAGGTCATTGCGGAGCTCCTGGGTAGGTGCAGCATTGCAAAGAAGATTCACGACACACCATGCCATCGCATAGTTTTTTTCTCCCTCTGTTGTCAGGATTATTGGGGTTTCGAGGACAAATTTAAAGCCCTGAACAATTATTTACCTTGGAGGCAGTGAATGCATAAATGTGCCAATTCAGCACAGAGCAAAGGATCACTGATATAGAATTCTTTCGACCTTGAATAATCAAGAAGAAAGTCCAGCAGGGAAGCATGAAAAATATTCAGTTCCTGCCAATGTGTACCTTCATGGTCACTTCGGTTCTCGAGAGAAATAAGCGAGGAGAGATCACATATGAGCAGTGAAATATCCCCAGTATTGAGCAACAGAATCTTTTCAATTTGGCTTACAACAGGAACGGGAAGGATGAAAAGAAGGACGAGGATGCGCAAGACTGAATCATGATCCTCTGCAGACAACAAAATTTGCCTGTATAAAGCATCAAGCTCAGCAAAGGGCATTTCACAGTGTGCTGGACGGAGTCCAAGGATAATATCCAAGCGCTGAGGGGGTCGATGACGAGACGACGAGATAAATTTGACCACAGTCGACGCATAAATGAATTGACCAGACGATTTCCGGACTAATTCCCATAAGTCTTTGTCAGCTGGCCAAGTCAATGGGATTTGCGCTTTAAAGGGGTGCGTTTCCTTAATTTCCGTGAATTTGTCCTGAAGGAAGAGTCGAATGTCGTCGGATGGGAGGTAGTCATGATTGAGGGCAACCCTGGTCGTGATCTCCTTCAAGTATCCTACGTCGAATGAGTGTCTGATGTCGTGCTCTGGGCGACTTGCTATGAGGAATATTAAGGGTACGTGATGTTGTTGGAGTGCTCGTGAAATAGTGCTTAGGATTTTGACCTGACTTTCCCGGTCGTTACATTCGTCGAGGCCATCAATAATAACAATACGGGCGGCCGTCACTGCATCAAAGAATCCAGCTTCAATGCGCTCCTGTAGTGGCTCGACGATCAGAGCCAATATCTGCGCATCGAGTGAACGGGTAAAAATGAATGGATCCAGGGCAATTGTTTGGATGATGTGATCCATAATATCCGGGAAACAAATTGAGGCTTGGTAGGCAATAGTGGCGATGAGAGAGCGGCCGTGGTTACGAGTGGGGTCAGACCTGGCGAAAAAGTAACTGGCCACCAGAATGCCTTCCTCGCAGCAGCACTCAGCGATCGAGCGGGCGATGGCTGATTTGCCCGAGCCAGCTGGGCCGTAGAGCCACATAATCAACGCCTCTCGTGCCTCCGGGTCGAGACCGCGAATCCAAGCCATAATCTTGTCAAGAACTGCGACTCGAGTGTTGGGATGACATTTCGGAGGGTCGTAAACGTCATTGGAATTGTGGAATGCTGTCGGTGAAGTAGCCTCGAGCAGGCGCTCTCGGGGATCTGAAAAAATCCTGCATTCATCTTCAGATCTAAGGCTTTGCGGATCGTACGTACCTTTCGAAACGGGGTTGTGATGATTATGAATGTTCTGTTGGTAAAATTGTCCACCAGTCACTACAGTTTGTGACCCGAACATCGAGGAAGGCATTTCAACAAAGGGAACACCAGCGAATGTCGGTGAGGACAGTGGATGAAGACGGACAGATTCAAGAACGAGCCAGACTGTGCTGCTATTGGAGTGGGTGAGAATACATCAACCAGCCCAGGATAGGAAGGGACAGACGTGAGACCGATATAGCTCTATGTGGTTTCCTGTGCTGAACAGCTGGCAGTGTGTACTGGTTTAGAGTAGATCGCAGTGGGCTGTGTCGATAAATATAAGCAGTCGATTCGTTTGACGTGCACTATATTACGTGAAGTGAATTTCTTGCCTTCGTTGAACCAAGTCAAGTTCCTATGAAAGCGTAAGCAATTATAACGATGGATCAACGACTCATTTGACGAAGCGCAATAAGGTATGAATGAAGCCGAATAAATCCAAGTAAGGATGACTTTAATATCAATCACGCTGACCATAGAGCAGGATTGGAATGGTAAGACGCCGCGAGAAGGAGCGAATAGGCCACCACAAATAAATGCATAGCCTGACAGCATAGGACTCGGATATTTGGGCATAGAAGTGCATGCAGTTAAAACGATGAATCGAGAATATAGAGAACCGGTCAGATAAACTACGGCTGTAACACACTTAGTCGGCTGACGCACCAACGTATGAATTACATCCTCCCAGACGCGAAGCCCTGTAGAAAAAAGCAACTTGATGTTCCAAGGTATAAAAGCAAACGACAGATGCAACAAAGCAGCAAGCGAGCAAAGAAATAATTATGAAAAAATGTGTTAACCGAGAATCTTCCTTGATAAAATCAGCCGCCTAAAACAGAACCGTAAGCATTTCATTTTGGAAGAGAGACCAGGTAAAGCCATAGCGACCTCCAGGTCAAGCTTGACCGAGAACGAATCCGGCTCCTTTACACATAAATTTCGTCACATAAATTTGCACAGAGAGGGTATTGAGATACATGTTCCAGGGTATAAAAGCAAAATGACAGATGCAACAACGCAGCTCATCAGAAAGAAACGATTATGAAAAATCGTTTTTTAAACGAGAATCTTCCTTAATGAAGTCGGCCGCCTAAGAAAGGATTGTAAGTATTTAATTTTAAAAGAGAAGCAGTGAAAGTCGTACCCTCTCAGCGATCATGTAGACAGTGGAGACCTTTCTTTAAATTTTAGCGATCTTCCCACATCAAAACAAACAACTAAACGGGTACTCACCAAATGTGCGCTGATAGGAAAAGGAATGACCGACGCATCTAAATCAAGACCAACGAAAAGTCAACACTCAAACGAAAAAGCACGAAAAAAAAAAAAGCACACACCAACAACCCGAACATTATCCACCCCATACACCCTCAACCTCCCATCCACCACACCCCCCAGCTCAGCCGCCATCATCGCCATCGACCCCGTAACATGATTATCGCTCCTCGACACCCTCCTTGCCCACTCGCCCACCTTCACCTCCTCATCCTCATCCTCATCCTCATCCTCATCCTCATCCTCATCCTCATCCTCATCCTCATCCTCATCCTCATCCTCATCCTCATCCTCATCCTCATCCTCATCCTCATCCTCATCCTCATCCGTCGTCGTCCCATTCCCCTTCCCATTCCCACTGTTATTCCCCTTCCCTTTCAAATCCGCACCAGGCTGATACTCCCCCGCATAAATCCTATCCATCGGCGGGGCCCTCAACATCCGCCTCCCCATCTGGATCCCTTTCACATGCGTCGTAAGATCCAGCGGGTGCGCGTAGTACGCTGGGTCGACCGCGGGCGCTTTATGTGGCGAGGAAGAGGAGATGTGCGTGCGGCCTCTGGAGAGGGGGGAGACGAGGACGGCGTTGATGGATGAGAATTGTTTTTTGGTGCGTTTTCGGGATCGGGGGTCTGGGCCTGCGTAGCCTGGTTCTTGCTTACTACGTTAGATCGTGGTTGAGGGAAAGAGAAGGAGCGCGAACCGAAGTTAAGCTCCATAGGAGCCGACTTATCCTCCTCCCAAGCGTCGAGCATGATAGTATGCTGCTTTTCAATCCCCCTCGCGAGGTTGGCGTTTCCGTTCGAAAACGATTCAGCATATCTCCGAAGACCCTCTCTCGCACTCTTAATACCGCTCATGAGTTGGGATTGGCCTTCGGAGTGTGCGTATAGCTGGGAGGGGAGGGCGAGGCTTAGGGAGCGAGGAGCGGCTGATAACATGCCTTTGTTTTTTCGGTGTCGTTAGTACAAAATACAGAATCCAAAATAAAAGAGAAAGAGGGGAGGTTGGATGAATACCTGTACGGTTATAATACCACAACTCCCTCTGCTCGCGCTGGAAATCAGGATCCGAAAGAGCGTCGCGAGTCACGCTGTACCGCTTGGTATAAGCAAAAACAAAACAAAAAAACACGAATTGATATAGTTTGAGTTTGGATTAAACTCACGGAGCGGTAGTGTATGCATTCGCCCAGCTATGAACGTGATCTTCCGACAAGACGGTTTATTCATTAAATATCAACCAGTCAATATATAGGAAAGAGTGAATGTATGCGTACCAGCTAGGTTTTCTCCTACAGTAGGCAAGTCCAAAACCGGTTCTACACCTGCTGAGCGAAGAATACTTCAAAAAAACCCACATTAGCGCTCAAATCTCCTTCAGGAAAACTCGGCGTACTTGGAATTACCAATACCCGAAAGTTCCAAGATCTTCGGACTCCCAATCGCACCCGCAGACAGGATAACCTCCTTCCGCACGCGGAGCTGGCTGAGTTGGCCGTCTTTGGATTTGAACTCTACTCCGATGGCTCGTGGACGTGCTATAGGTGACGTTGAGGAAGAAGACGATGTTGAAGGAGAAGGAGAAGAAGAAGGCTGCCACAGCAACCTAGTAGCCAAAACCTCAGTCAGAACAGTCAAGTTCGGACGATCGGCGAAAGGGGTGTAATAAGCGCAAGCCGAAGAACATCTGCGGACCATCAGGGTAAGTAAAAAGTGGGGGATACCACAACAGAATAGAACAGAATGGAATGGAATAAAGTTACCGAGTATTATTCCTCGGATCAAGAGAACTAAAAGCCACCCCCACCCTCCCCTGCGTCTCCCCATCCAACAAATCCTCCGAATCCTCAAAACCCGTCGCTTCCCTCCACAACGCGGCTTGTGGGAAGAAGTAGTTCGAGAACCCCACTTGTACGCCGCCTTTTCCTTTGCCTTTTTCTTTTCTTTCGCCTTTGCCTTGGCCTTTACCTTCCGCACTGGCAAACGCAGACCCATGGAACGCCGGATCGTAGCGCGCCCCAGAGGCCGTTTGGTACGCGTTCGGGGGGTGGAACCGCTCGGATCTCTGGAAGTAGGGGAGGAGGGCGGGCCAGGTCCAGTTGGGGTCGTCGTTGAGGAGCGTGCTCCATGCGTTGTATTGGGTTTTCTCTCCTGTGGTCTGTGAGAGCGAGAGTGTGTTGGGTGTTGGGGTTTATGTGGATGGGTAAGGTGAGGGATGGACTTACGAATATCATGCTGTTGACTGGAAAAAAAGAATTAAGGAAAGGCGGGTCAGGGAAAGGGATAAGGCCGATCAGAGGAGAAGAGAGGAGAGGAGAAGAGAAGAGAAACGCACTGATCGTCCCTCCTCCAAGCACCTTCCCAGCGTTAACAGTCGATTTTCGTTTGCCTAGGTGTTCTTGTGGGATCGTTTCGTAGAACCAGTTGAAGGCCATGAATGATGGGCCCATGGACGCCATCCCGGGGATGAATATCTGAATTAAAACATACGGTCATATTCGAATCGAAGGGCAGAGAACAAAGAACGAAGAAGACGAGAAACGAGAATCGCACGTCTGGTAGGTTTTCCGCGTTGGGTCCTGCTTCGAGGACGACGACGCTGATGTTAGGATCTTCGGTTAGCCGACCGGCGACGGCTAGTCCGCTGTGAAGACCCATGCAGCGAGTCAAGCTCTATGTTAGCATAGAGTTATGCTGGGCTTACGCAGTTCCACCACCGACGACGATGTAGTCGTATACTTTCTGTGATTCTTGGCCATCGTCGTTCGTTTGAGGCGTGCTGCCAGTGCCTGAACGAGGATCTTCGGCTTTGCGTCGGAAGGCGCC
The DNA here is from genome assembly GCA_023014335.1 of Galerina marginata. Classification (NCBI taxonomy): domain Eukaryota; kingdom Fungi; phylum Basidiomycota; class Agaricomycetes; order Agaricales; family Galerinaceae; genus Galerina; species Galerina marginata. The sequence goes on from JAECYW010000022.1 coordinate 1,007,591, forward strand.
TGCCTGGATGATTAGAGAAGAATTAGGGAAGTCGTGAGCGCATTTATTTGGCTATATACCCTTATTCTCTCGCCGGGGTTTAGAGGTGGAGGATTGAGAGGTGTGGACCTATGGAGATTGCGTCAGATACGCCTTGCAAAGAAAAAGTACGACATACGGTTTGTCCATGACTGTAGCGTCCTTCATGGACGGGCTATCGACAGTCTCTGGAGGATTAAGAGACGAGGACCTGCCAAACAACCTCAGACGCGTATTAGTGAAGTAAAAACAACTTACTTATTATTCCCAACAGCTGGAGTCCCCATCCCACTACATGAACGGCTGAGCGCCAAGAGCGCGACGATGACAGAGAGCCGCATTGTCAAAACAAGTCCTTGTCAAGTCGTTCTGGAGTAGAAGTAGAATGGTTGTGGCGGCGACGCGATAGGAGGTCTTCTGGTGAAGCAATTGTGGTGAGGAGTACGAAGCCTCGACGCGATCCTGTCCTTTTATGCTTCGGGAACGGAAACCCCTTTTCTTCTAGACTGGGCTGGTCGTGACATTGGCGCCGATGAACGCCATTAGCCTAGGACTGCGTTTTTGGTTTGATGATGAGCGAGACGAATGGGTGGAAGCACTTGGAGAGATACAGGGCCACGGTGAAAGTCGTTAGTATTGAACTGAACTGAACGGGTCCGGCGGTGGACTCGTCGTGGACTCGGACGACCGTGCGAACAAATTGTATTCTGCAACGACGTCAACTTCATGCTGCGAGCTACTGACGCGCTCAGCGATCGATTAGAACGGCGTACTCGATATCGGGCTTGAATGGCTTCCGCCTTGCATCAGTGACTCCCTGGGTCTGGATGGATTTGACCGCCACTCCAACGCCACTTGGTCAACAGATCACCTCGCCCTTCATATCCGAGAGTCCTGACTCCTGAAGTTTGGACTCAGTACTCAAAGTACTCAACCCTTATCGCTCCTGCACTGCCGTACGCTATACCTGGAATCTTTCAGAAAGAGCTCGAGCGCTGCCCGCTACCGCAATCGTCCTCAGGCTGGGATGGAGTCACGGTTTGGCTATAGGTGACCTGGACGCACTGATATTAGTCGTCATCTGGAGAACGATGGTGTTCAAATTCTATAGGCAAAAAAAGCCTCGAGCTATCTTGCTATGAAGTTCGAGGAACCCCACATTCAAGGATTTCCTTGTTATCGTCTAGATGGACTCCGATCTGATTCCGAAGCTTCCGACTCGGACACCAAGTAGAACTCCAGTTTGCTGCGCCCGCGGCAACTGAAGACGGGTATTAGCGTCCTGCACACATCAGACTCGTCCCCTGCAAGATCACATGCCTGCAACGTGCTGCTCTATACTCCACTCTCTACTTGGGTTATCTCTACACAGCCTGAATCCACACCGCTAAGTACTTAGAGCATGGCAAGAGAAGGAATCGCCTCTCCGAACTCCCCCTCGTGTACTTCTTCGAGATGGCGAAAGCCTTCCCAATCGACGCCGCACAAGTAGTCGCTCTCTTCATGGAAAGCGTCTTTTACGGGTAAGCCTCTTCCCTTCCCTCCCCCCCACGAACGCTTATCAAACCCTTTCTGAATCCCAGCAAGCCCTCCCACCTCACCTCTACATTTCCACTAACCCCCACCTCTCATCCAGGAATATACCTAGTCTCATTCTTCACCTCCCTCCGCGTCCTCCTCTGGTCACCCTCAGAAGGCCGATTCAAACCCCCCTCCCTCATCAACAAGAAAATGCTCTCCGCCGCTCTCCTAATGCTCCTCTTCGCGTCGATGGATGTGGCTTTTCATCTGCGGCATAACCTCGAAGCGTTCGTGTATTTCAATGGCGATCCTGTTGAGGACTTTGAGAGGACGGCTAATTGGATAAATGTTATGAAGATGGGGTGTTATGTTGCTCAGACGTTTGTGGGGGATAGTATTCTGGTGCGCGTTTCTCCTCTCCGTATCGTCTGAGGGATATATTTATCATTATTTCTGCGGCTCAGCTCTTCCGATGTTGGATCGTATACGACCGAAGTTGGCTCGTAGTCTCCCTCCCAATCGTCTTATGGCTAGGCACATCAGGCAAGTCCTTCCCTCCCTCACCCTCACCCTCACCCTCACCCATCCCTCATCTTCCGTTCTAAAAAAAAACCCACTAGCCTGCGGAGCGATCACGATCTACGCCGAAGCAACCCTCAACACCTCCTCCGGAAAAACCAAGATGCTCAACTCATCCACCCTCCTACCCTTCATCACCAGCATGCTGTGCCTCACACTCGCCACCAACTTTATCACTACCTGTAAGTACCGTACTTCCCGCTTTCTCTTTCTCTACGTCTGAATCATCACGCCACTTACCACTTACCACTTAACTCATTAACACTCCCGACCCGACCTGAATCTAGCCCTCGTCGTACACCGCATATGGACGATCCGCAACTCCATCAAACGCAGTTCAGCGCTCATCTCGCCCTCAAGCTCCCGCCTCACCAACGTGCTCGTCGTCCTCATCGAGTCCGGGCTGATGTATACATTCTCCATCATAATCCTGTTCGGGGTGTACATGGCGTCTAATAACGCCCAGTATGGTGTCTCCAACGCGGTATGTCCAAGTATTCTCCATTCCATCCCATCTGCAGAACTCCTGATTCTTTCTGCTTCTGCTTCCTAGGTCGTCCAAATCATCGTAAGTGCATCATCTCTTATCTACTCTCCCAATTTCAAGTCGTCCGAGACATCCGCTCATAATCCTTCCACCTGGACCCTCAAACAGGGTATCACATTTAACCTAATCATCATAAGCGTCGACCGCGGAGAAGCGACGCAGCCCCCCTCTCCCTCCCCCTCCCCCTCCCCCTCCCACTCCCGTGGAGCGCGCTCAAGAATAAGCCAGCACGAATCCCAAAGAAATAATCCTCCGCCAGTGCACTTGATCAACCTCCAAACGAGCGTGGCTAGGTTCCCTGACCCGACGACTCGCGATCGGACGCCTGTGAAGTCTGGGTCTGGGTCTGAGCATGGGTTGGATGTTGGGGATTTACGCGTACGGACCGAGCGGGATTGGAAGCTTCGTTAGTGGTTATGGTTATGTTGGCAGATTGGCATATTTGGTTTTTGGTTTTTTGGTTTCTTTCGGTCGAATTTAATTGGAGCCTGGAGGAGTGTAAGTGTCGATTGCATGGAAATTCACATTCTAAAGGCCTAGATACTCTCTTTACCCTAGTCACCGAAATAATGCAATCGTGACTCCTGAGTTCTCCTAATCTAAACGCGTGCTCTGAGTCCTGTTCACTACTGGGGTCGAATTATTTTGACGGGGGTCAAAAGGTCATGGTAAGTCGTTTTGCTTTTGACCGTACATTTTGCCATGGGGTCTTCCCCTAAATTCCGACGGCAAAATGACTTGACAAAATCCAAGCGATGTGACTCGTACTTTGACCACTGGCAATATTTTCCCACCTCAGTAGTGGTTGATAATTGATGGTCATCCAAATCATTCATCTACCAGTTGCAAGTTATGGATACGTTGATAATCCTTCCGTCCTCAACCAGGACATCACGTTTAACCCGCTCAAGCAGGAATCTCAAAGAAATAGTCCTCTCCACTTGAATAACATTCAAACGAGTGTAGCTAGGTTTCCCGACCCGACGACTCGTACGCCTGCAAAGTTTGAGTCGGGCTTACATTCTAAGGGCATAGATATCCTCGCCGCTCGGTGTCCTAGTCATCGAAAGAACGAATCACTGGGACTCCTGAGTCGCCTAATTTAAACGCGGGCTCTGAGGTCTGTTGACAAGGGTCATTGAGGAAATTTATCTTCAGGGTCGACGAGGCTCTTTGAATTGACCTATTATCATGTCTTCATTGACCGTCGGTATGAGTCTGGTGTCTGAAATTCACCACACGAGCACGACTGGAAGCTTCGTTAATGGTGAAGTAGACCAGTTAGATCTAATTTTTGATCCTTTAGGTTTCTGTCGTTTCTTAGGTTAAGCACTGTAGGCGTTGATAGTACTGGTATTTAATCCTGCTGGATTCATAGGCATATAATTTACTTTCTAATGGAAAAAGCACCTGCAATCGAAAGAATGGAATCACTGGGACTCCTAAGTCGCCTAATTTAACGGCGGTCTTCGAGTTCTGTCGATAAAGAATTGTAGAGGACCTTTACCTTCATGGTGGATGAGATGAGCTTTGAATTGACCTGTTATCGTCTTTATTGACCAGCCATCGAGCGGGTAACACGATCAATCGAGTGTCTGAGGCGCAAGTCTATTTTTGGTTGGCACGCCAACCACGTGTCGACGTACCCCTTGAATGATCGTCGATCGACGCTTGCCTAATTCGTTATCATCATGAGAACGATAAAAATTATAAAATGAAAAACGGGGTGCAGAAATCCACCTTCTATCTACCTATCTATTTGAACAAGCTCGTACTGTATTGCGCTTCTTTTTATATGGCTGGGGAGAGGGGCCTGGGGAATATCAAGCGCTCATTTGGTTAATCGCGGCGCGTGGCTCGGCATGCTGTTAAAATGCCGGATATAACTTGAACTGTGTCATTGCAACTCCAACTTCAGATCTGCGACATTCCACTGAATGAGTTCAAGTTCTACAATACTTGATCCCTGAAAAATCGATGCCTGCGACGCGCTTGCCCATGCTCCATTTTGCACTTGCATTTCGCACAGCCCGAATCGGCTTCGCTTACTTATAGGATCGCAAACGTTAGGACCGTCGTCGTAGATTTCAGCAGGCATGGGGCAAGGTTCCTTCCCAATCGACGCAGCCCAAATAGTCGGGCTCTTCATAGAAAGCGTCTTTTACGGGTAAGCCTCGTCTTTGTAACACGCGAATGCTTAGCGCTTATCCTCGAATGTGGACTTTCAGCAAGCTCTCGATGCTTACAGGCTCGAAGTATCATTCTCTCTGACCGCTTGATTGTCGTTTAGGAATGTACCTCATCTCGTTCTTCAACTGCATCCACGTACTGGTTTGGTCGAACAGGTGGTTTAAACCACGACACAACATAAAGAAGGCGATGTTGCTCGCGGCTCTTCTGATGCTTATCTTTGCATCGATGGATGTAGCCTTCCATCTGCGACATGTCCTCGAAGCCTTTATTTATTTCAATAGCGACCCTATCAAAACATTCGACAGAACATCTAACTGGATCAATGTCATGAAGATGGGTTGTTTTGTCGCTCAGACATTCGTCGGGGACAGCATCCTGGCGCGTATTTTCCCTTCCATCGTCCAGTAGAACTCATGTGAATATTATCCTTCGACACCCCAGATCTATCGGTGCTGGATTGTGTATGACCGAAATTGGCTTGTTGTCGCGTTACCGATTTTTTTGTGGCTGGGCACAACAGGCAAGCTGATTTCCTAAATTTGTATTTTTCTAAGAACGTCGTCAGCCTGTGGAGTGGTGACAATTCACGCCGAAGCCACTCTGCACCATGAGTCTGGGAAGCTGCTCAATTCTCCGACACTCGTGCCATTCATCACAAGTATGCTGTGCCTCACTCTTGCCACCAACGTTATCACGACCTGTATGTGCATCGGCTGCAATGTGAGGTCATGCAACGTAACTCACCCCCTCCTAGCCCTCATCGTTCACCGTATTTGGAGGATTCGTAATTCGTTAAAGCGCCGTTCGGTCGTCGTCGTCTCGACCTCTCGCCTCACCAGCGTAGTCCTGGTCCTTATCGAATCGGGTCTGATGTACACCCTTTCGATTGTCATTTTGTTTGTGTTGTATATGTCATCCAACAACGCCCAATACGGTGTCTCCAACGCGGTATGTTATTTTTCGTTCCGGTTCAAAATTTCCTGACACTTGTCCATCTGACGGCTTCAAGATCGTACAAATCATCGTAAGTGTATCATTTACCAGGTAAGAATTCTAGTAATGACAATCCTTCCCTGCCTAATAATAGGGTATCACTTTCAACCTGATCATCGTGAGCGTGGGCCGCGGTGATGCTACTATTTCTCCTCCCTCAGGTTCATGTACCAGCGAACGGGAACACCACAAGGACGCCCCGCCACTGCACTTGATCAATATTCAGACCAGCGTTTCCACATTCCACGACCCAACGACGCCGGTAAAGTCTGGAACGGATGTAGAAAATGCATCGACAAGATCTTAGTGGGACTCTCGTCCGCGATAAGATGAGTAGTTGGATTTCAATTTTGGACTTCAGTTGTTGGTCTCCTTACGGCATAGAAATATCTTAATGTGCTACTTTTTATCTTCTATACTTGATTGGTCTATACTTGATTGGTGACTGGTAGGGACAATTGATTCGCGGTCGCATTCTTTCTCCATCTCTGGTTAAAGTAGGTTACTCTGAATCTGCGGCTTTCAGTGTATCTGACTACTTAAGGAGTTAAACGGGAAAGATCTTGTTCTCCCGAGTTTGCCTCTGTAATCAACTCGATCGCTGTAGCAGAACGCGGCCTTATCGAGCACTTGAAAGGCGTCTTATGACTAGGACCAACCTGATGAGTGTTGGAAAAGCCGAGGGCGAAAAAACCTACTTGACGAAACCGCGTTCCTCGTAACCTTCGTCAATTTGGATATCATTTCCGAACTGGTCTTTGGCTTTCTCGATGTTGAAGGTCGCCAATATCGATGCGATTGTAAGCCACACCTATATCCATGTCAGTCAAAGCAGATAAATTGCGCCTTTGCTAAGAAAATGACTTGCAGTTGAACTGGCAAGATGTCTGCCTGGACAAACCCTACGACCAAAGTTCGGGCACTCAAATACCATCCTCTAAGATGGAACTTACCTTCTTCCAAATCCAAAAGCTGTGATTCTACTGTCATCGTTCAGCTTTCCATTCTGATCGAGGAATCTCTCGGGTTTAAACTCTAGAGGTGCTTCGTACACCTCGGGGTCGCGCGTCATTGCCCTTGAAACCTTTAATTTCGAGAGAAAAGGCGTAATTGTATCGTGCATACCAAATATTACCGAAAATATTGGTACCTGACAATGGAGCATTCTAGGTCTACTTAACTGGGAATAGAGAATGTACTAACCTTTGGGTATGAAATAGCCTTTGTAGTAATCGTCCTCGGTGGAACGATGTGGAACACTGAGTACGGCGGGAGGGTTCCACCGCATTACTTCGTGGTATATCGCCTCAATGTATGGCAGAGAACTTCGATCTGCGAATTCCGGGAGACGATCCGACCCAATAACCATGTCGATTTCCTTTTGGGCTTTTGTCTGGATCTCTGGGTTAACGGCCATGAGGAAGAAGAAGGTTGCGGTTGCGGCGTTGGTCTGGTTAATGAATAAGAAATTGGTCGAAACTCAACGGATAATGTTTTTACTGTATCGGAACCGGCTACAATGGAACTGTTAAGTCGGGGATATATCATGAGACAAAAAATCTCTTACCAGTGTGGATTGTATAAGCCACATCTTTTATGACCTTCTCCTCTTGCTCCGAAGCTCCGAAGCTATTTTTTTTCTCCAAGAAGGTGGAAACAAGAGAAGGAACAGCGGTCCCCTCACTCTAATAATTCAGCTACAATCAGTGGTATTGACCTGACAACGCAGATAATACTCACGACGCGTTTCTTGACGAATTCCATTGGTATTCTCTGCATCTCTTCTGTGAACCCACGAACAATTTCCGCCGTCTTACGTGAAGATGCGCCAGGAAACCAAGCTGGTATGTGCGCAAGTGCCGGAATGATGTCAATGAAATTCGCACCAGGTAAAACCAGACGATTGCCGATATTAGCGCTGTTGTCTGCAGCAGAAATACATGGATCGTCGATGGATTCAACCTCGTATCCGTACATCATCTGCATGGAGATGGCTATAGACAACCTGCACAAATGAAAACTAGTCAAATCCGTGTGGACGTGGAAAGGAATGATTCCCAACTTTTTGTTATGTTTCTCAAAAATTTCGGGGGTTTGAAGCAGTCCTTTGAGCATTTCGTGAACCTTCCTGAGCTGAAGGGGATAGTACTGCTGTATGTTTTGGAGATGAAAATTCTGATGGTAGACCTTTCTGTGCCATCGCCATTCATCACCATATGGCAGAAGACCAGTGTGGATCGACCATCCCATCCTTAAAGAGAGATTAGACACGCGCGCTTTCCTACTAGATAGTTGCGAATTTACAATTTGATTATCGGTATGGCCGGTCGATCAGAGTATATTCTCGCTCTATGTTCCAACAGTTCATCCGCGTCCTCGCGCTTGTTCAGGACAAGAACTTTATTACCCAAGGCATTAGCGTACAAAATGTCACCTTCAGTTGGCATCGGGATCAGTAAAGGTATTATTGATCAATTGAACGTACTTTTGTACTCATCGCCCCATCGCATATACCCCTCATGGGCATTCTTCTGGGGAACATCAAACAGATTTCCAATGAATGGCTTGGGTAGCGGCCCAGGGGGGTACGGTGCATTCCGTCTCCTTTTGCCCAAAATATCTGACGTTTTCTTTGCCAACCACGCAAGAAAAAAGAGAATAACGGTCGTCAGCATTATTGATGGGAATTGCAGACCAAGGGCGATGGGGTCACCGCCATCCATCAACAGGCTATTTAAGCAAATTCCCTCGTTAGGCAGGCTTCATAAACCTGTAAGCGTCACACATACTTCGTGAGTCTCGTGCAAGCTCGTAAGATGTTGTCCGTAGCGCTGTGAAGCCGTCCGTATTGCAGGTACGGCCGTCGGCCGTCATACTGACGGCCGCAAATGCTGTTTCCAAGCGGTACGGGTGGCTTAGAAGGCACCAACTAGACCTGATGAAAGTTGAATCAGGCGTTGGGAGTGGAGAGACTAGATCTGATACACACTGGCACGGAAGTGCTTAATCACATTTCGCATCCAGAGTTCTACTTGGCGTCGGAAGCTCCGGAAATCAGATCAAAGTCAATCAAGACGACAAGACTGGAATTCCTTGAAGGTAGGGTTCCTCGAACTTCGCAGCAAGATAGTTCGAGGCTTTGTCCTTGTAGAACTTAGACACCATCCCAACCACGAGAGTTCCGTTCCGTTCTCCAGATGACGACTAAAAGCAGTCTAAGTGGTCACCTATAGCCAAACTGTGACTCTATCCCGGAAAGTTTGCGGTAGCGGGCAGCGCTCGAGTTCTTTATGGAAGGTTCCAGGTATAGCGTACGGTAGTGCAGGAGCGATTAGGGTCGAGTACTGAGTTCAGGAGTCAGGACCCTCGGATATGGCGGAAGCCATTCCAGCTTCAAGCTTCAAGGCCGATATCGAGTACGCCGTTCTAATCGATCGCTCTAAGATCGAGAGTGACTTGACAAACGAGCGCGTCAGTAGCTCGCAGTGTTGTTGTAGAATACAATTGTTCGCACGGTCGTCCACAAGAGGCCACCGACCCGTTCATGATCAGCTCAATACTCTACTAACGACTACCACTGTCGAATTTTGGCCACCTATCTCTCCAAGTCCTTCCACCCATTCGCCTCGCCCATCATCAAGCCAAATACGCAGTCCTAGGCTAATGACGCTCATCGGCGCCAATGTCACGACCAGCCCAGTCTACAAGAAAAGGGGTTTCTGTTTCCGATGCATAAATGAACAGGATCGCGTCGAGGCTTCGTACTCCTCACCCCAATTTGTTCTGCCAGAGGACCTCCTATCGTATTGCCGCCACAACCGTTCTACTCCAGAACGACTTGACCAGGACTCGCTTCGAAAACGAAAATGCGGCTCTCCTTCATCGTCGCGCTCTTCGCGCTCGGCCATTCATGTAGTGGGATGGGGACTCCTACTGTTGGGAATAATAGGTACGTTGTTTCTCCTTCACTAATACGCGTCTGACGTGGTATGGCAGGTCCTCGTCTCTTAATCCTCTGATTACTGTCGATAGCTCGTCCGTGAAGGACGCTACAGTCATGGACAAAACGTATGTCGTACTTTTTCTTCGCAAGATATATCTGACACAGTCTTTATAGGTCCACACCTCTCAATCCTCTACCTTTGGACCCCGCCGAGAGAATAAGGGTACGTAACCCTCCAGCCAAATAAATGCGATCGTGACTTTTCTAATTCTTTCTCTAACCATCCAGGCAGGCGCCTTCCGACGCAAAGCCGAAGATCCTCATTCAGGCACTGGCAGCACGCCTCAAACGAACGACGATGGACAAGGATCCCAGAAAGTGTACGACTACATCGTCGTCGGTGGTGGAACTGCGTAAGTCTGGCATAACTCCAATCCTAACATAGAGCTTGACTCGCTGCATGGATCTTCATAGAGGACTGGCCGTCGCCAGTCGGCTAACAGAGGATCCTAACATCAGCGTCGTCGTTCTCGAAGCAGGACCCAACGCGGAAAACCTACCAGACGTGCGTTTCTCGTCCTCTTCGTTCTTCGTTCTTTGCCCTTCGATTCGAATGTGAAAATGTCGTCGTTGTCGTTCCAGATATTCATCCCCGGGATGGCGTCCATGGGCCCATCGTTCATGGCGTTCAACTGGTTCTACGAAACGATCCCACAAAAATATCTAGCCAAACGAAAGTCGACCGTTAATGCTGGGAAGGTGCTTGGAGGAGGGACGATCAGTGCGTTTATCTCCTCTTTTCTTCTCTTCCGATCGGCCTTATTCCTTCTCTCTGAACCCGCCTTTCTTCGTTTCTTTTTTTCCAGTCAACAGCATGATATTCGTAAGTCCTATCACTCACCTTAGCCAACCACATAACCCCAACACCCAACGCCCACTCTCGCTCTCGCAGACCACAGGAGAGAGAGCCCAATACAACGCCTGGAGCACGCTCCTCAACGACGACCCCAACTGGACCTGGCCCGCCCTCCTCCCCTACTTCCAGAGATCCGAGATATTCCACCCCCCGAACGCGTACCAAACTGCCTCTGGCGCGCGCTACGATCCGGCGTTCCACGGGTCCGCAGCTGCTAGTGCCAGTGCTCCGGAAAGTAAAGGCAAAGGCAAAGGTAAAGGCGAGGGCAAAGGCAAAGGTGAAGGCGGCGTGCAAGTGGGCTTCTCGAACTACTTCTTCCCACAAGCAGCGTTGTGGAGGGCAGCGACGGGGTTTAAGGAAGCGAAGGATTTGTTGGATGGGGAGACGCAGGGGAGGGTGGGGGTGGCGTTTAGCTCGCTTGATCCGAGGAATAACACTCGGTAACTATCTTCCATTCCATTCTGTTCTGTTCTGTTGTGGTATCATAGCTTTTTACTCAACGTGATGACCTCAGATGTTCTTCGGCTTGCGCATACTACACCCCTTTCGCCGATCGTCCAAACCTGACCGTCCTAACTGAGGTTTTGGCTACTAGATTGCTGTGGCAGCCTTCTTCTTCTCCTTCGACATCGTCTTCTTCTTCTTCAACGTCGCCTATAGCACGTCCGCGAGCCGTCGGCGTAGAGTTCAAGTCAAAAGACGGGCAACTAACCCAGGTCCGCGTGAGGAAGGAGGTCGTCCTCTCAGCAGGCACGATTGGGAGCCCGAAGATCTTGGAGCTTTCTGGGGTTGGTAATAAAGAGTACGTCGGGTTTTTCTTCTTGAAAGATATTTGAGAGCTAACTTTACGAAGTATTCTTCGAGCAGCAGGCGTAGAACTGGTTTTGGACCTACCCACCGTAGGCGAAAACCTAGCTGGTACGCATACATTCACTCTTTCCTATATTGATTGGTTGATATTTAATTAATAACCGTCTTGTCGGAAGATCACGTTCATAGCTGGGCGAATGCATACACTACCGCTCCGTGAGTTATCTTAACTCAAACCATCCGATTTGGCTCCTTGCTTTGCGTATACTATTACTAATAGCGGTCCAGTGTGACCCGCGACGCTCTTTCGGATCCTGATTTCCAGCGTGAGCAGAGGGAGTTGTGGTATTATAACCGTACAGGTGAGTAACTTCACCCAACCTCCCCTCTTTCTCTTTCTCTTTCTCTTTCTCTTTCTCTTTCTCTTTGATTGTATTTTGCACTAACGACACCAAAAAAACAAAGGCATGCTATCCGCGGCTCCTCGCTCCCTAAGCCTCGCCCTCCCCTCCCAACTATACGCACACCCCAAAGGCCAAGCCCAACTCGCAAGCGGCATCGAGAGTGCGAGAGAGGGTCTTCGAAGATATGCAGAATCGTTTTCGAACGGGAACGCCAACCTCGCGAGGGGGATTGAGAGGCAGCACTCTATCATGCTGGACGCTTGGGAGGAGGACAAGTCGGCTCCTATGGAGCTTAACTTCGGTTCGTGTCCCCTTCTCTTTCTTTCCTCCAACCGCGATCTGACTCAAGCTACTTTACGGTCTACTATTATAAGAACCCGGCTACGCAGGCCCAGACCCCCGCTCCCGAAAACGCACCAACCCAAAAAAGCGGTTCTCATCCATCAACGCCGTCCTCGTCTCCCCGCTCTCCAGAGGCCGCACGCACATCGTCTCTTCCTCGCCACATAAAGCGCCCGCGGTCGACCCGGCTTACTACGCGCACCCGCTGGACCTTACGACGCATGTGAAGGGGATCCAGATGGGGAGGCGGATGTTGAGGGCTCCGCCGATGGATAGGATATATGCGGGGGAGTATCAGCCTGGTGCGGATTTGAAGGGGAATGGGACGATGGGGGAGGACGAGGAAGTGGGCGAGTGGGCGAGGAGGGTGTCGAGGAGCGATAATCATGTGACGGGGTCGATGGCGATGATGGCGCCTGAGCTGGGGGGTGTGGTGGATGGGAAGTTGAGGGTGTATGGGTTGGATAATGTTCGTGTTGTTGGTGTGTGATTTTTTCTTGAGCGCGTTTTCGTTTGAGTGCTTTTTTTTTCGTTTGAGTGTTGATTGGATTGTTGGTTTTTATGTAGATGCGTCGGTTATTCCTTTCCCTATCAGCGCACATCTGGTGAGTACTCATTTATTTATTTATTTTGATGTGGTGAAAGTTGCTAAAATTTAAAGAAAGGTCTCCACTGTCTACATGATCGCTGAGAGGGTATGCTGTTAACTGCTGCTGTTCTAAAATTGAATGTTTACGGTGCTGTTTTAGGCGGCTGATTTCATTAAGGATGATTCTCGTTTAAAAAACGAATTTTCATAATCGTTTCTTTCTGATGAGCTGCGTTGTTGCATCTGTCGTTTTGCTTTTATACCCTGGAACATGAATCTGAATATCCTGTCATCTCTTTTCTATCGTGCATATCTACTGTGTTATAAAATTTAAGTGTAAAGGAGCCGGATTGGTTCGTGCTCTAGAGTCGACTCTGAGCGGGCTCGAGTCCCTGCTCTCCCGAGGTTGCCTCTCTAATTAACTCGATCGCTGTAGCGGAACGCGGCCTTATCGAGCACTTGAAAGGCGCCTTGTGACTAGGACCAACCTGATGAGTGTTGGAAAAGCCGAGGGCGATAAAACCTACTTGACGAAACCGCGTTCCTCATAACCTTCGTCAATTTGGATATCATTTCCGAACTGGTCTTTGGCTTTCTCGATGTTGAAGGTCGCCAATACCGATGCGATTGTAAGCCACACCTATATCCATGTCATTCAAAGCAAATATATGGCGCATTGGCTTGGAAAGCTACTTACCGTTGAGCTGGCGAGATGTCTGCCTGGACAAACCCTACGACCATAGGTTGGGTATGCAAATGCCATCCTCTAAGCTGGAACTTACCTTCTTCCAAACCCAAAAGCTGTGATTCTGCTGTCGTCGTTCAGCTTTCCATTCTGATCGAGGAATCTCTCGGGTTTAAACTCTAGAGGTGATTCGTACACTTCGGGGTCGCGCGTCATTGCCCTTGAAACATTTAGATATCAGAAGAAAGGGTGTAATCGAACCGTCTGTATGGGCATACCATATATTGCCGAAAATAGTGGTACCTGTGAAACAGACCATTTAGGCCAGAAGGTCGACCTAAGTGAGAATAGAAAATGTTTTCACCTTTGGGTATGAAATAACCCTTATAGTAATCGTCCTCGATGGAACGATGTGGGACACCGAGTACGACAGGAGGTCTCCACCGCATCACTTCGCGGTATATTGCCTCAATATAGGGCAGGGAACTTCGATCTGCGAAATCCGGGAGACGATCCGACCCAATAACACTGTCGAGTTCCTGGTGGGCTTTTTTCTGGACGTCTGGGTTAACGGCCATGAGGAAGAAGAAGGTTGCGGTTGCGGCGTTGGTCTGGTTGATGAATGAGAGATAGGTCGAAACTCAACAAATAATGATTTTACTGTATCGGAAGCGGCTACAAGGGAAGTCTTAGGTCGGGGGTATAGCATGACCCAACAAAATCTCTTACCACCATAGACTGAATAAACCACATCCTTTATGACCTTCTCCTCTTGCTCCGAAGCTCCGAAGCTATTCTTCTTCTCAAAGAAGGTGGAAACAAGAGACGGAACAGCGGTCCCCTCACTCTAATAATTCAGATACAATCAATGGTATTGATCTTACAATTTAAACTACTCACGACGCGTTTCTTAACGAATTCCATCGGTAGTCTCCGCATCTCTTCCGTGAATCTGCGAACAATTTCTGCCGTCTTACGTGAAGATGCGCCAGGAAACCAAGCTGGTATGCGTGCAAGTGCCGGAATGATGTCAATGAAATTCGCACCAGGTAAAATCAGACGATTGCCGATATTAGTGCTGTTTTCGGCAGCAGAGATACATGGATCGTCGAGGGATTCAACCTCGTACCCGTACGTTATCTGCATGGGGATAGCTATAGACAACCTCACAAATGAAAATTCGTCAGATCCGTGAGGAGATGTAGAGCATTGATTGGTCACTTTTTGTTGTGTTTCTCAAAGTCTTCGGGGGTTTGAAGCAATCCTTTGAGCATTTCGTGAACCTTCCTGAGCTGAAGGGGATAGTATTGCTGTATGTTTTGGAGATGAAAATTCTGATGGTCGACCTTTCTGTGCCATCGCCATTCGTCACCATATGGCAGAAGACCAGTGTTGGACGACCATCCCATCCTAAAGAGTGATTAGGATGCGCGCTTTTCGATTAGATAGTTGCGAATTTACAATTTGGTGATTGGTATGACCGGTCGGTCAGAGTATATTCTTGCTCTACGTTCCAATAGTTCATCCGCGTCCTCGTGCTTGTTCAGGACAAGGATTTTATTACCCAAGACGTTGGCGTACAAAATGTCACCTTCAGTTGGCATCAGGCTCAGTAAAGGTATTATTGATCAATTGAACGTACTTTTATACTTATCTCCCCATCGCATGTACCCCTCATGGGCATTCTTCTGGGGAACATCAAACGAATTTCCAATGAGAGGTTTGGGTAGCGGCCCAGGGGGGTACGGTGCATTCCGTGTCCTTCTGCCCAAAATATCTGACGTTTGCTTCGCCAACCACGCAAGAAGAAAGAGAATAACAGTCGTCAGCATTATTGATGGGAAGTACAGACCGAGGGAGATGGGGTCCCTGCCATCCTTCGCCAGGGTATTTAAGCCTGTTCCCTCGTTAGGCAGACTTCAAAAACCCGTAAGCGTCACACGTACTTTTTGAGTCGTGCAAGCTCGTAAGATGTTGTCCATAGCGCTGTGAAACCGTCCGTATTCCGTATTACGGGTACGGCCGTCAGTTTGACGGCCGCAAATGCCGTTTCAATACGCTACGGGTGGCTTAGAAGTAGACTTGATGAAACTTAAACCAGGCGTCGGGAACACACGGACGTGCTCAATCAAATTCGCATCTTATAACTGCAAGAAGTAGTTGAGCAAACATGGATAAAGGAATGAGAAATGAAGCATGACACTAGCGGCATCGTGGTTATTCTGGTGCCTGATTCTTCTGTAGGTGCGGCACCGTTCTCATGAGTCGTCCGTGCAAAAAGCCGTGGTCGTGGCAAGTGGAGAGTTCTCGGGCTGGGTCTTGGGATTGGATTACGCGCTGAAACAGAGCTGGAGCCAGCCCGTATCCACCAGTGGTGTCACTGACCCGGGTCATGACCGGTCAGGCCGGGGTCAGTCAAAAAAAGGTCAAGAAGCGGTCAACCAGGACTGACCGGTCAACAAAGGGTCGTGCGAACACGGCAATTTGGAGACCCGACAGCCGGATGACTCCCGCGTCAAAGCGTCTGCGTTTCGTTCACGTCCTACTTACCTCGTTTAACTGTCCATTTTAAGCTGCTTTGAACCACTCTATGCAACAAAAGTATGATATTAGAGAGTTTCCGTCTAAGTAAGCTGTAAATTGGAAACATTCATAAGCAATAGGTATTAGCAGCAGTCAACAGGGCAAGAGTGTGTTGCAGCCCTTGATATGTATTTGCATGTGGGCGGCTTTGCCAAAAATGGGGCTGACCTTTGAAATGGCTACGTATTGGTTAGGTCAGTCAAAATAATAGACGCTATTGCCAACTTACCTGCGGTTTCTAATTCCAAAGGCGTTCATGTTGCAACAGTTTCGCCGGCACGAACTTTTGACGCGTCCAGCTCCATCAGGACACGTTTCTGGGAGTTTATACATGCCTTGCACCAGGCGTTTACATGAGTCTTATCATTTTTGTAGTGAGTCTTGTCGTAATGAAAATATGGCCAGAGTGGCGAATCATGATGGGGTCATGGTGGATTTTTGAACCAAGGGAGCAGGAGGAACGATACGGGTTTGAACTACGCATTCAACACCTCCAATATACTATTATTACTCTACCTATGAATTCCGCGACAGAGGACGATGCAAGCTTCCGCTACTCTCAGTCTCTCCCTACTTTTGCAACTGTCGCGGGTAGGCCCAAGTTTGGCATACACGTGACACTTGACCCCTTTGACCTCGGGCCTGACCCGGTCAAATTGGCCTGACCCGATTTCGGCCTGACCCTTTTGGCCGGGGTCAAGACACCACTGGTATCCACTAGGTGAACAAGCTCATCGTCAGTACCGTGGAGCACAATAAAACTTGTAATCATACCTATAGCCATTGAACGACTTGTTTGTTTCGTTCTGATGTGCTTTGACATATTGTCACCTGCCTTCCAAGGTTGACTTATCCGGTGAGGAAATAGGACTGAAGCGGGGGCTTAACGTGGCATGTGCTCGTTAGGTTATTCCAAGTTCGCGGAGTCACCGCTTGGAGATCATCGATCAGTACTCGCTTAGAAAGAGCCAGGAACTTTGAAGATACTAACGAATTGAAGTCCAGTACATCCTGAGGTCAAATTTTCACGATATGTGTAAGAAAGAGCACGAGGGATTCGGAGGAAAGCTGCTTCGCTTACGTTATGGCGTGAGATTTGAAATTGATCCGTTGTGCTCCCGTTGGCCTCTGCTTTACCATCGACTTACACAACTTGCTAGGCTCGACCCAGCCGATATGGATGAAGGGTATTGATCCATAGAGACTGGAGGCGAGTCTAACAACTTGCTGTTTCTTCGCCCTTTCTCCCTATCCTCCACTACCTCACTGCGAACATCTACACCATTTCTTTTTGCATACACCACAGATCCCAAGCGGCACAGACTTTGAACACCTTGCACTCTCCCGTCAATGCGGTCTTAATCTATTGGAATCTCTCACCAGTGAGTTGTATTGCACGAATCTTTTATCCTCTCTTATCTTCGAACATTAGTGGAATCTAAAACGATGTTCAAGGCACCCGAATCAAATTAAAATTGCCTCAATCTTAGCTCTCTTTGAGCTTGCTCGTCGAAACTAGCGATCTAGGTAGCCTTTATCGCCAGTTATAACCTGTCAGCGGATCGATCAACCTCTGGATTCGCTCAAGAATTTTGTTATTTTGTGGGTATCATTGACTGCTTTGCCAAAACCAAGTCTACGCCAGCTAACATTCGAATGACAGCTTCAGCCACCCCCCTCGACATTCGAGTTCTTCACTCAAGCCTAGCCCTCTTGAAGCACCAGCAGGTGTAGGCTCTGCACCCTCGTCGTCGTTCCTGGAATTGGCCCGACCCCCAATGCAAACACCGTCGTTGGCACATCCATTCTGAACTTGATGCCCTCCTTTTCATCGACGTCGTGGTGGCTTTGATTTTGGTCCACGCTCTCCCTTTCATGGGCCGAGTGCTCATCAGCATGGTCCCATGCACACACTCCAGCTCCTCCCTCTCCGTCTCTGACTTCAAGCGAAGGGTCCTCTTCAAGATTGCCAACACCGCGTTTACCATCGCCGCCGCCGTCCTCTTTGGCTTTCGTAAATCTGACCACACTGTCGGCCCCTTTCAGTCTCAATCACCATAATACCATAATACCATCTAACTTGTCGACATCCATTTCCATCCACTCGCACTGCCTCCTTCGTAGTCCTCCGCGGTGGGTGCCTGAGAGGAAGAATATTCAACTTGGGCGTGTTACCCTGCGAATGCGGGTGTGACTGCGGGCGCTTGCCTTCGATGACGGATTCGTCGTCGCCGGATCCCCCGTCTCTCACTTCGTCCCCAACAACCGAAACAGTAGTATCTACATCCCTCGCCCCCCGCCTTCCTTCTACAGCACCTTCGTCAGCGCAGGTTGCACTTGCACTGCCAGTGAGTTCGTTGGCGGAACTTAAGTCATGTCCTCGGTGCCTATTCGAATTCGAATTCGGGTAGGCTGTCGCGTTTTTCAACTCTGGGTGGTTCTTCGGGTTTGCCTTCAGCTTTGTCTTCGGGTTCAGAATGCCCAGCGGTGTGAATCCCGACGCCAGTCACAGCACAACCGCTGGCTTTTCATTCACTTGCCTAGTCGTCATGAACGTCCACGTCCGTGTTGAGGTGATTCCCTGACGAGACTGTCGAGAAATAATGACGGAGAGATATTAATGTAACGCGAGTGCTAGGGGCAACCGGAGACGTGGCAAACCGAGCGGCGGAGCTGTTGCTCCTTCGGTTCACGCTGCTGTATGAGTTGTCGGCATCACCGTCGTCGACGTTGTTGAGATCAGAGTTACCTTCGCCTGCAAGTTCTATTTTTTTCGATGTATTCAAACGACGGAAAGGTTTACAAAAGAATGCATAACGTCAATTCAAGTCGGACGTCAGGCTTACAATATAGAGTTATCAATTGTGTTCGAACTGCCAACATTATCATCTGGGTACTAACTCGTTTGCCGGTGGTAATATTACACCCTTTTCCTCCTGTGCTATTTCTTATTGAACCATAAATAACTGATTGTTTTGCTTCAGATTGTTGTTTTAGTAATATATCATGTCCGAGAAACGGATTGACTTACAAAAATTCCTGCAATTCACTCGGACAATGGGTCCTTTGCGTCTACCCGGGCCAGATATCGAGCAATCTCCCTGGTGACAGCTCTTGTTCGGCAGGTGTACTTCCTCAATAGTGGCCCAAACCTCTGTCTACGTGCCAGGGCGGTCAACTCTTCGGAGATGTCGGATTTGGGGAGTACATGGACAAGGCATTTCAACGCCAGGCAGAAGGCGCTCTCATATAGGTGCAGGCGATTCAGCGGGACACTTTCCGTTCTTTTGAGTTGCAATTTGACTATATGCGCAGCTTCGGATGAGTATGCTTGTTGTACAAGTTTTTGCCACAGCCAGGGGAGATTTTTTTGTCGTCTGTATTTCCTTTCGGTTGTGTGGTTCGATAGGCGAATTTGTTCATAATGATTGGAGATGTGCTTCAGAAAATATACAGCTGCCATCGCATACCGTTGGCCGTTCAGCATGTATTCCCCAGATCGATTGGAATCTTCAAGAAATTCTGAAATGAATTGGCCATATTCGGAATAATAGTGGATGTAGAACAAAAAGGAAAGTTTGTCCAAGGCCAATTGAGCCTCGTCCAGCTGGAATAAACCAATGCTCGGAAGAAAAACAAGCGAGTGACCTTTCATCTTGACAACAGCAACCAGAGCAGTCAGATTTGGGCCTGAATACATTTTTTCCATTATTTCTTGAGCAAAGTGGTCAAAGAGCCGCAGTTGGTGACTGTGTACATCTGATCCATTGTCGAATTTCTAACATAAAGGTCAAAGTCAAAAAATTTAAAGCAGATAAAGGTACATACCCATAGTTTGACGGTGGTGAAAAATTCTGCAACACCCCCATGGTACCGACATCCCACTAGAAGAGACCCAATTGAGAAATTGGTTAGGTCATTGAGGAGGTCCTGGGTAGGTGCAGCATTGCAAAGAAGATCCACAGCACTAAATGCCACTGTCCATTTTTTTTCTCCCTCTGTTGCCAGGATTATGAGAGTTTCAAGGGCAAAGTCAGAACAACTGAAAATAATTATTCACCTTTGAGGTAATGAATGCATAAATGTGCTAATTCAGCACAGAGAAAGGGATCACTGATATAGAATTCTTGTGACCTTGAATAATCACGAAGAAAATCCCACAGAGAAGCATGAAAAATGTTCAGTCCTTGCCAATGTTTGCCTTCACCGTTTGTTCGGTCCTCGACAGAAATAAGCGAGGTAAGATCACATAAAAGCCACGAAATATCCCCAAGATTGAGCGACAAGATTTTTTCTATGTCACTCACTGTATGATCTATGGGCAAGTGGAAATCGAGGGCAAGGATGCGTAGGACTGATTCATGATCCTCTGCAGACAATAAAATGTGCCTGTATAATGCATCAAGCTCAGCAAACGGCATTTCACGGTTCGCTGGATGAATTCCGAGGACAATATCCAACCGTATATGTGGTCGATGACGAGACGACGAGATAAATTTTACCACAGTTGATGCGTAAACGAATTGTCCCGAAGATTTTTCGACTAAGGAGTTCAAGATGCTGTCAGTGGGCCATGCAGGCGGAATATGTGTGTTAAATGGGTGGGTGTCCTTGATTTCTGTGAACTTGTCCTGAAGGAAGACGCGAATGTCGTCGGATGGAAGGTAATCGTCATTGAGGGCAACCCTGGTTGTGATTTCCTTCAAGTATCCCACGTCGAATGTGCGCATTATATCGTGCTCTGGGCGACTAGCAATGAAGAATATTAAGGGTAAATTATGTTGTTGGAGCGCTCGTGAAATAGTGGTTAGGATTTTGACCTGACTTTCCCGGTCGTCGCATTCGTCGAGGCCATCGATAATGACTATACAGGGGGCAGCCACCGCGTCAAAGCTTCCCGCTTCAATGCGCTTCTGTAGTGGCTCGATGATTAGGGCCAATATCTGCGCATCGAGTGAACGGGTAAAGATGAATGGATCCAGGTCAATTGCTCGGATGAGGTGATCCCTAAGGTCCGGGAAACAAATTGAGGCTTGGTAGGCAATAGTGGCAATGAGGGAACGGCCGTGGTTTCGCGTTGGGTCTGACCTCGAGAAGAAATAACTGGCGACAAGAATTCCTTCCTCGTCGCATAGCTCAGCGATCGAGTGGGCAATGGCCGACTTGCCCGATCCAGCTGGGCCGTAGAGCCACATAATCAACGCCTCTCGCGTCTCTGGGTCGAGACCGCAAATCCAATCCATAATTTTGTCGAGAACGGCGACGCGAGTGTTTGGATGGCATTTTGGCGGGTCGTGCACGTCGTTGGAATTGTGGAATGCTGTCGGTGAAGCAGCCTCGAGCAGGCGGTCGAAAGGATCTAAACATCGCGTATTTATTTTCGAAATTACCTAGGTCTTTGGAGAGGGTACGTACCCTTGGAGACAGTAGTATACTGGTGAATGTGTTGCTGAAAGTGTCCTCCTGTAATCAAGTTCTGTGAACCGAACATAGTTAGCAGTTATGGAACATTGGAAGGGAACGGGATGCGCAAAGGTGGATGATAAGTAGGGATGTGGGCGAACAGAGTAAGGCTGTGGCCGGGTCTCGCAGCCATCTGGGTTGATGGTGATGCATCAGCCCAGGATAGAACAGATAGATGTGGAACTGACATTGCTCTGATAAAGGATGTCCTTTGCTGATCAGCTGCCTGCATTAGACCTAGATGGCGTGAATAAATAGAACGATTCATCGCTCACTTGACCTGCAATGCATGCCATAATTAGAAGAGGACACGATTGTTGGAGTTTGGGAATAAGAAGAATAGGGATTGAATACATAAATACAAGACGGAATTGATAATGACATCAATTAAATGTGCAGAATGGAACGGAAGGGGGCATGGACGTGCGCGGGGAAAAAGCAAAAAGTGACAATCGAAATGGAATGACGAAATAAAAGCAACAAACTTGAAGTATAGCAACCTCGAGGATGGAAGACCAAAATAAAACTTGGCGTTGGTTCGCTACGTGATATTTAGGAAGGTCGGGTCCAACGCTAACAGTTCTCCTCAAAGCATTGGGAGAAACTCAAGAAGACGACAGTGAAAGAATTCGACAACAGGTCCAGCTTCGAAACAAATGTTAATTATAAGCAAACTCGATTCAAAATTGGCTATACCCACTCCGAGCATCGTCGCGATGTCTGCCTTCTGTAAAATTGCAGAGTTGGAATACAAGATTCAGAATAATGCGGTTCCACGCCTATGGCACCAAAGGAGTCGAAAAAAGATGTGAAGTACTTCATCGGCGGAAGTTCACCAGGCCAGCAAGTCGTCTGTACACCCTTCTGGGTTGCGAATCCCTCAGGAAAAGCGACAGGGCTTGGGAAAACGAGCCGTGACGGAGGGTATGAGGGTTTTAAATCGCGTTTCGAGCCCTACTGCGCCTGCACGTTAACCCGAGCAGCATGCGAGACGATAGAAAGAGGAGGAGTCGAGTTGGTGCGAGTGTCACTGGGGCCTGTGGTTCGGATGCCTGGCATCCGCCTGGGGGAGCGGAAGTTCTTCCTGTGAGTGTCCAGCAGTATCTGCGATTTCTCGTTGGTGCCCGCTTCGCCTGCGTATGAGGGTACCTAGATATGATGTCAGATTAGCATGAATATTGCTCACGACGACCTACGTACTTAACATACAGTGCAAACTTGGCCAGCGCCCAATCAACTTGTTCTTTTGTCGTGATACATTTCGACATATCATGCTGCGTCTTGAGGTCCACGTCCGGAAGGATGAAGGGTATTAAGTAAAGAAGGAATAAAGCCCGGGTTAGTAGCTCTAATAGCCTATAGGTTGGTGCCGCGGGTGCTATTGAGTTTCGAAGGCCTGAAGAGAGACCCTGCGTTTGGGTGGTCTCCTCGGTATATTGAAATCCATTCCTGAAATGCCGTCCATTGCCGAGATCGAAGAGGGAAATGCAAAGAGGTAAGTAGAAGATTACTGGTCAACCGGTCACTCTTAGTTCGATTCGATTCGGCGAAGGTGAAAGATGCGCATAGAGGTGGCAAATATACCAGGAGATCTGTATCTGTATAAGAAGAATAATCAATGAAGGTACCGGAGAATGGGCCAAAACAAACAATACTTATATGCTGAGGTCAAATTCTCGCGATGAAGAGAGCAGGAGGGATGGTGGTCGACGAGGTCAAAGGAAAGCTGCTTTGCTTACGTTATCCCTTAGTTGGAATTGATCCGCTGCACCGTGCTCTGCTTCACCATCGACTTCTTCTCTCTATGCACCACTACCTCAATAATCAAATAATAGAGTAAAATCACGCTTCATACGAACCAGGGTGGCTTGTGGAAGGTTTGGGGCTCGAAAATCGGTCCCATGAATCTTTTCAGTGAGTGTATTGCACAAATTTTCATCCCTTTCTTACCCTTGAACGTCAGGAGCCTCTAAAGCAAAGTTCAGGGTACCAAACCCTCATTGCACATAGCTTTCTCTGAGATTTACCGCCAAAACTCTCGTTCTGTGTGGCAAATATCGCCAGGAGTGATGCGTCGATTGGTACAACTCGATCCAATCTCGGGACTTTCCGGCTTCTCCCGCACCACGTTCCACGCCCGTTCACGGCGCCTTGACGGTCAACAACATTGCAGGCCGACGCCATGTTAAGTCAATAAAAAAAACCTTTACTTGATTACTTCGTTGGCTATGGCTCCGAGCAACAGTATCTGCACATTAGAGCCCAACTACAACAACGTCCACCTTCAACACCACCTTCAACAGCGACCGTAGTTTGGGGAACTTAGGTATGTCCTCGGTATGTCCTTGCGATATCATGTCTAACTGTTTTTCTACAGATTACATACTTTGCCTGGGCTTGTGCTGCCTGGCCTGCTCGCGCTTTTCTTTCATTCGACGAAGTTAACAAGGCCGACCTCATGTCTTGAACCACAGACTGGGAAGGCACCAAAGTGGGACACAGGCGCCTTGCATGTGCCGTTCTAAGTGGCCCGCCGTTTTCCTGCTAACCTCAAATCTTCTAGCTGTGATACGACAACAACCACCATTCCCCCCGTTGTTGGTGTCTCGTTGTCGCTGTTCCGGCCACCTTCGAGCTTCAACCCCTCGAGAGTCGTAGAAAGCTACGTCAAGCGCGGTACCGCTTGGCGCGGTTTTGTCCACACACCAATCCGAACCATCGACCACCACCGAAATTTTTATCAACCACAGACCGAGAAGGCACCGATTCGAGCTTCAAGTTTCAAGTTTCAACCTATCGTATTCCAAACTCGGCCTCGAGATCACGGTCTAGATATTGACGTGGACGTAGACGTGGATGTCGTTACACTATGCGGATATCGCGTCGGTGAAACTGGTGTGTATTTGAAAACCCTGCCTCCCTCCCCTTTCCTCACTCCCTGCATGCTGTCAGCTGTGTCCTTATCCTCCTTTTTCCATCTCAGACGTCTTTTGTGTGTGTCTCTGCTCATTTCCTAGCTGACCTGTCTCCCCTTAGAGTAAACATCGTCCTACTAGCAACATCAACCCGATGCTGCTCGCCCAACTCAACGTCGAACGGGAGGGTACCTGTATATACCCATGCCCAACACCCATCCCTCACCCAGGAGCGGAATGCCGAAGGCTCCTGCACCCGCCTGCACCATGAACAGTGGTAACTCATTTTATTTTCCTGTTGCTTATCATGAACCTGTAGAGCCCAGCATAAATGACCAAACCATACGAGTGAAAATGCAAGCTACGAAAAAGAAGAAGAATAATACAGCGGCCGTCGGCTTAATGCGCCGAAGGAAAGGTTACAACGGTAAGTCTTACCCACTTTTATCATCATGACCAACTGCTCAGTATCTCTAGACCATTACTACTTTGTTGCGAAGATTTTATTCACCCCAATCACCTCACAGGTCTGTATAGCTGTGCTGATTGACACAAGTTAATACGTCTGTGAGGTCACGAAAGGTGGTATACCTCCTGTAATTATGGCCACCATTCCCTGTCATAAGTAGGCCCTTCAACTGGTCTCTATCGCTAAGAGGTTATGCTGAAAGCCGGAGAAATGAGATTCTCCTCGGAATTCTCCTCCTCTCCTCTATTCAACGGCTGCTTAAGAGTTTAGATAGTAATGGTCTCCTCAAGTGATTCAGATGTCTGTCATTGGCCGAGGGAAGGGTATGTACCTGTGATTCAAGTGAGGGTTCATCTGTTGTCTTATCGGTTTGAGGCTCCTCAAAATTCCAAGTGGCCATTTCAACGTCAGGAAATCGCTGCTAGACAGAGGCTTGAAATAGTTTAATGTAAGTGTTCCATTAGCACCATTCAATTCATAATGCTTATTTAATTTCTTGGCAGTCCCTCCCCAAAGCACCTCACAGAAATTTGAAGATTCAGGTGAATATGTCAACCGATTTTAAGAGCTGAAATGGCCTTATCTTCATCCATGGTTTTCCATGGTTTCCTTTATTAATCTGTCGACTATTCTTTCTTGTTATTGTTTCTTCCCTTCATTCCATTATTCTGCATTGGCAGGATCGGTTGGCTGGGCTCTCATTATTCCTTTGCTTATCTTTATTCCATGCTTACGACCTACAGATGTTTCCGTTCACTTACCTATATATATATTACCATGGTGTCTAACGGACGGCATACCTTCACTCCGTATTCCCTCAGTGCAGAAATTTGGTAGCTGTTTCTTTTTCCATATAATTTCACTATACTCAAGCCCCTTCCCGATGACACTTAAATATGACTTTGTGTTGATTTTTTTATCCCTTTACCCACTCGCAATCCATTTTGTTTTTGGTGTGCTACTCGAGTATAAACATGAAGGACTTAAGTTGTTCCGATTCCTTTGAACCCAACTTCAATTTATTCAAATAATTATCACTGTGACCTTGGCATTGTTTAATTAATAGAATACCCTACCTAGACGCAGACCGGATTGCCGTCCAGCGACTGATTTTCGGGCTGAGGACGCTCCGTTTGGCGGGATGGGAATTTGCTGTATAAGGAAAGCCACGTGTAAGATCTGGATCGAGTTGTACCAATCGACCTAAGACTCTATCGCCAGCTATCAGGCATGGCGGATCGACAACCATGGCTTCGCTCAAGAATCCCGTCAATTTGTGGGTAAATACGTCTTCCCAAATCTTCCAAACCAAGTATACAAATCGTTTGCTAACAACGTGAATTACAGAACCTTCAACTACCCCCGCGAGATTCGAGTTCTTCAATCAACCTTGGCTGCCTTGAACTGGCGTTCTTCGACTGAAGACGTCCTCGCCGTCCGGTGTCGAAGAAGATGTCACTGGGGTTTTCCGCAAGTTGGGGTTCTCCGCCTCGTCGCTTGGGTATGAGCCACCGTCCCCGTCGTCCCCCTGACGAATGCCGAGTGCTGTGAAGCCGACATTGCGTTTATCATTCCTGCCCTCATCGCCATTGTCGACTGTATTCTCGTCAAAACCTTCAGCTGGCAGCTGTGCTCGCTTTTCGTCGTTGCTGTAGTTGAACTGGCCGCCCGCGCACGTGAAATAGTCCACACGTCCATCCTGCACGTTGCCGCTCTCCTCGTCATCGTCGTCGTGGTGGCATTGGTTTTGGACCATCCTTCCTTTCTTTTCATGGTCCAAGAATTGGTCGTTCGGTTCTTCGCACCACTGCAGCGCCCTCTTCATCTCCTCCGGCACCTCCTCCACAATCTCTCGCAAATTCAACTTCAAGACCCTCAGCACTGAGGCTTCCACAATCGCCACCTCACTACCATCACCTCTGTTCTGCCCTAACCACAGTCCCGTCTCCTTCGTCGAGGTCAAGGTCATCCATCCCATTCTCGCTGCCTCCATCGTGGTCCTCGGCGGTCGATGCTTGGAACGGAAGAAGATACAAATTAAGCGCATTGCAATGCAGCACTGGCAACTGCAGCTCCGGGTGGTTGCCTTCAAGTACGACGAGTCGTCTTCGCTGGAGTCGTCGCTGGATTCCTGGTCACTAAAGTCGTCCTCCTTATCTGAACCAGTGGATTTGTGGTTAACACCACCCTCGCCCCCCGGGCGATCTCCTGCATCGTCGTCGTCGGTGCAGCCTGCACCCGCACTGCCTGAGAGGTAATTGGTATGATTCAGATCACCGTGTTTGGTTCCCAATTCGAATTTGGGTGCAGTTTCGCATTTTTTCAACTCCAGGGGATCCTTCCTCCTCCTTTCAGGTTTGTCTTCAGGTTCATCTTCAGGTTCAGAACGCTCAGGGGTGTGTATACCAGCTCCAGTCATACCGCTGGCCCCGCCTTCCTCACCATGCTCGTCATCGACGTCCATATCGACGTCCACGTTGTTGGTGGTGTTCCTGTCGTCGTAAGCATGTTTGAGTGATGGGGTGCCCTTGATGGGATGGGGTGCCCTTGATGCTCCTGTGTTGGTGCAGCTGCATGCTGAGGAAGAGGGTAAAGTCGTTACTGGGTTCGTCATCGCCGGCATAATAAATGGTGGCATCGTCATCCCCGCCATCCGCGTCAGCATCAAGCACAACGGCACCGTTGCCAGCAGGACCCATCGCAGAGTCGTCGAGTGTACTACGTGAGGAGACATCATACGTGTATTCGCGATTATCGTGCCGTCCGCCCTCTCGCCCAACATCATCGTCGCCATCACCGTCTCCCCCGCCCTCGCGTAGTTCCCGTTCCCATTCCAGGTCCAGGTCCAGGCAGGTGCTGCTCCTGCTCCTGCTCCTGCTGCCGTAAGGTACCCTCCTTTCACCGTGGTTGCTGGCCCTATCTTCAGCCCCGGTTCTGAGCCCGTCTTCTGCGCCTGCTCCTTCTTCTGCGCCGCGTCGCGGGGTCCTGGTGTCCCAAGTTCATACAGAATCGGTGTTGGCATCGGCGTTGATGCTCTTCCGCTTCCACTTCCACTTCCGCTCGATCAAGGTATGTGTTAGCTTTAATTCCAGGTTTATAATGTTTTCTAATCGTAGTTTTGCCTGTTAGTCTCGATCGTGAAATCCACGTCTTCCTCCTGCGCTGCTGCTTTTTCTTGAACACCCGCTGGTCCAGATCTGGCTGACTGAGCTTTAGAGGCAATGAAGGACAGCATGACAGCAGGTGTGGGTGGGGGCGCAAGGCGAGGGCGAGGGCAGGGGTGATCTTGCTGCCTCGATAGACCGTCGTCGGCGTTGTCGTTATCGGAGGAGAAAGATCCTCTGCAAAAGGGAGAGTGGGAGTGAAAGTGGGAGGGAGAGTGGGAGGAGGTCGCAAGGACGCCGCTACCTCCATCTTGCAATCGAGGCCGAGGTCGACACGAGCAAGCCTATAACCCCGTCGTGGTCAGCTTCGGCATCGGCATTGGCACCCCCATCGTCGTCGTCTACGTCGACCTGGCCTGGCCTGACGTAATTTCGCGTCTCGTGCCACCGGTACTTCTACAACCAGCAATATGTTCTAAGTCCTCCTCCTGTACATCGCCTCCCTCTCCAACCTCGTCGTTCGTATCAGCGTAGACGTACTCCGCCTCCGCATCTTCCGCTTCCGCATGGCCAACGCCATCTCCAAGCGCTTTCGCCCCAGTCGCGCCCACGTTCTCCGCCTCCTCGGGCTCAACAACTAGAGGCGCGGGTGCCGGTACTGCCCACTGTGGCTGAGCTTCATAGGAGGACCGCATGCATATGCCGCTGCGAGAGGAAGAAGGTCGAGGGTGTCGAGGGAGATTTGATGGGTATTTGTCGTCGTGATCCCTGGTGGATGCACCAGACCCACCACGTGAACGAGTGGCAGGAGTCCGAATGCTGCTGGTCGAGGCTGGTGCGCCTCTGCCATGCCCGTGGTTCTTCTTGATGTCGTATCCTATCAGCATCTGCGCTTGATTCTTCTCATCCTGTTTCTGATCGTCCTGCAGATTCTCCTCTCTGAGCTTCTCCTCCTCGGTGGTATCCGTCTCCTCTGCCTTCGCCTCCTGCGCTCCAACACGCACCGCTCTTCCCAATCGAACTTCGTTGAATGGTGCGGATATACGTACGGATGGCCGTGCATATTGGGCGGGAATTGATAGGTCGTCCTCGTCGTCGTTAATGTAGGAGAACTGTTTGCCACGAAGGCGAGCGGCAGAGGAGGACGTTCTCATAATCGATGCTGGCGTGCTTTGCCTGTCTTCGTGGTCCTCGGCGATGCTTCCTTCATCAACGTATCTCGCTGGATTTCCTAGATCAGCCGTCGCCATTTTCATGGCCTTAGCCTCTTCGCCTGCTGTGCATGCCAACCGAGCGTCACTGGCGGATGTACATGGATAAAGGCGAAGAGCCGATAGGCCAGCGCTGTCGCTCTTCGAAGAGAACGACCACTGGCGAGACGGCCGAGAATGACAACGCAGAGATATTGTGCAGTCATCCTTGCCAGCAGTCGGCGAAGCAGCTGCTCCTTCGGTTCACGCTACTGTCTGAGTGGTCGACATCGCTGCCGTTGACGTGGTTGGCGTTCGAAGAACCTTCGCTGCCAAATTCTGTTTTTCTCGACGTATTTAATTGATGGCAAGTTTTACAAAGGAACACATAATATTAGTTCAACGCGAACCTTCGTCGGAGCCAGGGTTATGATATAGATTTAGCAATCGTGCACATTTGTACATAATTACAATCCGTTCGAAAACTTGTTCGTCGGCTGGAACATTTTATCCTTTTCCTCCTCTATTTTCTAAACCGAGATTCATAATTAGTTGTTTTGCTGCAGGTCGTTGTTTTAGTAATACATCCAGTAGAAGCAACAGACTGACTTACAAAAAGTCCCGCAATTCACTCTTTCAATAGGTCCTCTGCTTCTACCCGGGCCAGATACCAAGCAATCTCCCTTGTCACAGCTCTTTTTTGGCGGGGGGCCTTCCTTGATAATGGCCCAAACTTCTGTCGACGTGCCAGTGCAGTCAACTCTTCGGAAATATCAGATTTCGGAAGTACATGGACAAGGCATTTGAACGCCAGCTGGAGAGCGTACTCAGATTGGTACAGTTTATAAGGTGTATACCTTCTTTGTCTTCTGAGTTGCAATTTGACTATTTGTGCCGCTTCAGATGAGTGTGCTTGGTGTACAAGTTTTTGCCAAAGCCAGGGGAGATTTGTTTGTCTTGTGTATTTCCTTTTGGATTCATTGTACGATGGGAGAATTTGTTCGGAATGACTGGAAATGTGCTTCAGAAAGTACACAGCCGCCGTCGCGTACCGTTGGCCGTTCAGTGCGTATACCCCAGATCGATTGGGGTCTTCTAGAAATTCCGAAATAAATTGACCATACTCGGAATCCCTGTGAACATCATAAGAAAATGAAAGCCTATCCAAGGCATATTGAGCCTCATCCAGCTGGAATAAATTGACCCGGCCTGCATAGAAAGAAGACCACCAGTGAACTTTCATTTTTGCAACAGCAACCAGAGCAGTCAGATTTGTGTCCGAATACATTTTTTCCATTATTCCTTGAGCAAATTGGTCAAACAGCTGCAGTTGGTGACTGTGTACATCCAATCCGTTGTCAAATTTCTAACGTGAATGTCAAAGTCGGAAAAATAAAAGCAGAAAAAAGTACATACCCATAGTTTGATGGAGGTAAAAAATGGAGCAACCACGTAATAGCAGTCGCAATCCACGAGAAGAGACCCAATTGAGAAATTGGTTAGGTCATCTAGGAGCTCCTGAGTAGCCGCGGCATTGCAGATAAAATCCACAGCACTCCGTACCACCCTATAGTCATCTTCTCCCTCTGCAATCAGGATTATTGGAGTTTCGAGGATGAATTCAAAACTCTGAACAATTATTTACCTTTGAGGTAATAAATGCATAAATGTGCTAATTCAGCAGAGAACAAAGGATCACCGATATAGAATTCTTGTGATCTTGAATAATCGAGAAGAAAATCCCGCAGAGATGCATGAAAGGCGGTCAGTATTTGCCAATGTGTACCTTCACCATCGTTTTGGTCCTCCACAGAAATAAGCGCTGTGAGGTCACATAAAAGCAATGGAGTATCCCCAGAATTGAGTGACAAGATGCCTTCTATATCCCTTACACTACAGGAGGACAGTGGGAGGAACCTGAGGGCAAGGATGCGTAAGACCGACTCTCGATCCTCCACAGATGACAAAATGTGCCCATATAAAGCATCAAGCTCAGCAAAGGGCATTTCACGGTGCGCTGGACAAAGTCCGAGAATAATATCCAAGCGCTGAGGGGGTCGATGACGAGACGACGAGATAAATTTGACCACAGTCGACGCATAAATGAATTGACCAGACGATTTCCAGACTAATTCCTCCATGTTTTCATTAGCTGGCCAAGTCAACGGGATTTGCACTTTAAAAGGGTGTGTTTTCTTGATTTCTGTGAATTTGTCATGAAGGAAGAGGCGAATGTCGTCGGATGGAAGGTAGTCGTCATTGAGGGCAAGTCTGGTTGCGATCTCCTTCAGGTATCCTATGTCGAATGAGTGTCTGATGTCGTGCTCTGGGCGGCTCGCTATGAGGAATATTAACGGTAATCGATGGCGCTGAAGGGTTGTTGAAATAGCAGTTAGTATTTTGACTTGACTGGACCTGTCATCGCACTCGTCGAGACCGTCTACAATGACGATGCGCGGGCCCGCTGCGGACAAGTCAATGTGATCCTGTAGAGGCTCGACGATCAGGGCCAATATCTGTGCATCGAGTGAACGGGTAAAGATGAATGGATCCAGGTCAATTGTGCGGATGAGGTGATCCCTAATGTCCGGGAAACGAATGGAGGCTTGGTAGGCAATGGTGGCAATGAGGGAACGGGCGTGGTTTCGCGTTGGGTCTGCCCTCGAGAAGAAATAACTGGCGACAAGAATGCCTTCCTCGTAGCAGAGCTCCGCAATGGATCGGGCGATGGCTGACTTTCCACATCCAGCTGGGCCGTTGAGCCACATAATCAATGCCTCTCGTGTCTCCGCGTCAAGACCGCAAATCCAATCTATGATTTTGTTGAGGACTGCGACGCGAGTGTTGGGATGACATTTCGGAGGATCGTAAACATCATTGGAATTGTGGAATGCCGTAGGAGAAGCAGCCTCGAGCAGGCGCTCCCAGGGATCTGAAAAGTCCTGCATTCATCTTCAGATCTGAGGTTTAGCGGATCGTACGTACCTTTGGAAATAGTGTTATTATGATGATGATGGTTGATATTTTGTTGGTGAAATTGTCCGCCAGTCACTACATTATGCGACCCGAACATTGAGGAGGGCATTTTGGCGAGGGGAACACTAGAAAATGTCCGTGTGGACAGTGGACGAAGGTAACGGAGTCAAGATAGAGCCAGACCTCGCTGCTCTGCTCTATCTGATCATGAGGCGGTGAGATTTCATCAGCCAATAGGAATGAATAGACATAAGCTGGCATAACTCTAATGCGGTTTCCTGTGCTGAGCGGCTGACAGCGTGTTCTGTTTTAGAATAGAACGGCAGTGGGCTGTGTCGATAAATATAAGCAGTGAGAAAGCGCAATAACGAATGAACGAATCCGAATATCTCATACAGGTCGCCCATGATGCATTCATTCCTGACCGCATTGAGCATGAGGGCGGCGTAGACACAAGAGTCAATAGTTGGCGAGGGTCTTATTCGATTTAGTTAAATAGAAAACCTATCGGCGATGGTTTGGGTGCATGGTCGAGGAGCAACTTGAGGAGCGCTCTGTAAATGGAGTGGGATTGATCATTAGGGACGTTCAAAGTTGAGCTGCAGAATCTGCAGCTCGCAGCTGCAGCTGCAGACGAGTCACTGGTCACCATATGTCACAGCGCGAGAAAGGGTTCGGGTTTGTTCGGGTTCTCGAAACGAACAAGGGTCTGTCCCTAAAAAGGATGCGCCGTGTCGCCGGTGTCGGCTTGTCCTCTTGGACCTTCGGAGAGACTAAAATACTACCACTATGGCTTACGACCTTCTGAAAATTGGTTTAGAAACTAAATACTACTGTATCTGACTGAAAACCTTGATGTAAAAAGCCCAATTTAAGTACTATGTTCAACGGTTTGATAAAATATTTTTTAATCTCCGAAAGGCTGCCGAGCATGCTAACGAAGGGCTCTTTCATGAGCGCGCTTCACCCATTTAAGGCCCGACAGGGTAGATCGCTTATTTAGGCTGCCTATGGACATACACCGTCAATTTTAAATGCTTGTGGCTCACACTGGTTGCGGGACGTTCGTCGGGGGAGCTGTCCCGCCGCCCGTGCCGCTGTTGATCGTGCTGACAGCGATTGATGCAATTGATGGACGGTCCAATTCGGTTCTCGACAGTTTTTGGAAGCCACGTGTAAGCTTACATCATGTCACCGCTGCAGCTGCAGCTGCGAGCTGCAGAATCTGCAGCTCAACTTTGAACGTCCCTATTGGAAATTTGGAATGGTATGTAAGCCGCTATGAAAAAGAGCGAATAAGTCCACAAAAAATGCACAAATCCCGACGCGCCTAGGCCTGGTGTGATTGGTCGTCACGCTCAGTAAAAAGAGAAATTTTGCACTAGTCGTGCGAAAGTCACAGAGTCGCACGTTAGTCTTGCTTGGGTCAGGACCAAAAGTCAGATTTTGTGCAAGCAGAAAAATGTCATAAAAAATTAACTCCCCCGGTTCTATTTCAATGCAAAAAAATGTCAAGTTCAAGAAGGTATCTCTAGCTCCAATCTTCGAAAAATAGGAGGTCATAGCCCTTCTCCTCGCTGAGCTATCTAGCAATTCAAAACTGGTCCTGAAATTGCTTGTGACGGTCGAAGTCATTCAAAACTCAGCGCTAGTCAGGCAAATCCTCAACGCGTTCACACACCTGTCGTTCCTTGGGAATCTAGTGTGCCTGAAATTGGGGTTGGTGGGAAAGTTGACTTTTCTTACCCAACTTAAGCGTGACTTTGGCGCGACTGTCGGTTAGGCCTAGTTAGGCAATGGTCCTGCCGTAGTCAAGCACTGCACAAAAGCTGACTTTCGAAAATGAGTTTTGCCTGACTTTGCTTACTACTACATGACTAATGCAAAATTTCCGTTTTTACTGAGCGTCACGTGTGCCTTTGATTGGTGTTCACGTCCTACTATCACGTGCAACGGGATTCAAACGGTCAGGGAGATTCAAAACCGCGTCTACAGCTTGCACAACACAGCATCTCTGCCAAAATTTTTGCATATTCTAAATTCCTTTTATCTTAGCTTCACGAATATCCAAAAATTTTGAGGAAAAGTTGACTTGAGCATGTTGTGGACGGCGTTCTCTCGAGACTACCCACATCCAATTGTAATAGATTTGTGTCTCAAGCTCCACCGACTTCGATTTAGAGCACAAAATTTTAGAGATACATTTTTCCAATGGTTTGACACCTGTGTACAAAAAATTGGGATGTCAAAGTGAGTGTAGCACATAATGTAGAAGAAAAGGTCGAAAAAGCGTGACGAAATCGTGACACTTCAAAGGATTTGTCCGCTTTCGGCTCGCTGGAAGATTCCGTGACTTTGCGTTACTTTTTTTGAATCTCTCTGACCGCCTTTATTTTGAGCTCAATTCTACACCAAATGTCTCAAAAATTTGCATTCGAAGTCCTTAAGATAAAAAGAAAGTCGTTGTAAAATTTGGTGAAGATTGAAGGAAAACTCGTTGGGGAATTTGAGATTTAAAATCGCTTATCGGGGTTTTTGAATCTCCTTGGGCTTGATAGTACTCATCGTCGTCCTTGGACTCCTTGCGCTCTCCCCTCAATATGGTCTTATGAATCTCTTACCAGTGAGCTCTTTTAAATTTTCTTATATTTGAACATTAGTGGCCTCTAAAACGCGGTTCAAGGGACCCGAATCTCATTGCAAAGAATCGTCATTGGTTGCCCTTCAAAAAGCTAAGAGGCGGATCGATCAACCTATGAATTCGCTCAAGAACACGGCCAGTTCGAATTTTTCACTCGACCTTGGCCCTCTTGAAGTTTTAGCGCGACCGTTGATCATGACGTTCGTTAGCTGAAGACCCATTACTGTCAAATCCTTGACGTTCTCCAAGGTCGTCAATTTCTACTTCTTTCTCCTCCATGTTTTCGTCTTCATCTTCGTCAGGCAGCCCTCGTTTTCAATTCCGGTTCTTCCCTATCTCGGCAGCCCGATACTTCATGAACGTAACGGCGTCGTGTTTGTCTTTGTCTTCACCCTCACACTCTGGCGTCCGGATGACCTGAGCACCCCCGTCCCCGTCCCCCCACAAACAAACCTGGACCTCCTTATCAATTTCCTCCTGCAATTCGGGCAGCGCCTGCAGGCTCTGGGTGTCCGCCTGTTGCTCGACTCGGAGTTGGTGTCCTTGGCATTGGACGATGCTGGTGCGGAGCCCGAGACAGGCGAGGAACTTGATGTGCTTTTGGGCTTAGGGTCATTGGACGGGCGGGGCGGGTGGAGGGGAAGGGGAGGGAAGTAGGGAAGGGAGGCAGGGAGCGAAGGGGTTAGTGGAGGAAAGGACGGGTAAGGGTGAGGGACGAACTTTTCAAGTCGGCTCGTAGGCAGGGACGCAGGCATTGGATCTCGTCCTCGCACAGTGCGTCCACCGTGTCCGGTGTTGAAGGAGATCTGCAAACTTCTTGTCCTGGTTCGGGTCTTCCACCATACCCTCTCTGGGGCAGGAGCCTCCATCGTCATCGCCGCCGTCCTCCTGATGAATTTCGGGCGCTGGGAACTTTGCGTCGTGTTCGTCAGCTGTGCACTCATCGTGAGTCCTATCGTCATCGCGGTTGTCGACTCAGCTCTCATGGACACCTTCAGCTGCCGGCTCTGCTTTCGTGTCGTTGTACTTGTAACGGCCTGGCCCCCCGCGCATACATCGGCGTCGACACCTCCATTCTCGGCGTCCAAGTAGCAGATCACGTCCTTATCGACATTATGGTGAACTCGTCAGCGTGGTCCATCGAACGCATCCGCTACAGCACCACCTCCACCATCTCCTCGATCATCTTTCTCAACTTCAACTTCAAGGCTGCCAACACTGCGGTTTGCACCCTCACCACTACTACACCCGTCCTCCTTGGCCATTTTAACCCTAACCAGAGCCGATGCACCCTTTGTGCCGCCGTGCTCTGAATCATCAACGCCATCGACCTCCATCCCACTTTCGCTGCCTCCGTGATGATCGTGGTCTTCGGCAGTAGAAGCTCGAAGTTGGTCGTGTTGCCCTGCGGGTGCCTTCGAGGGCGGAGTCGTCATTGCTGGAGTCGCCGTCACCGGATTTGTCATCACTAAAATCGTCCACCTCAATTGAAGCATCGGGATTGTCGACCCCACCTCTGCCTCCCCAGGCACTACCAGCATCATCATCAAAGCAGCCACACTCACACTGCCGGAGAGGTCATTGGTACAATTTAAATCATTCTCTTTGGTGCCCAATTCGTATTCGTACTTGAATACGAATTCGGATGCTATTTCGCTTTTTTTCAACTTCGGGAGGCCCTTCGGGTTCAGCTTCAGGTTCATCTTCGGAATGCCCAGCGGTGTGGATACCGGCGCCAGCTCCAGTCATACCGCTGGCCTTGCGTTCACCTCCATGCTTGTTATCGGCGTTCATATCGACGTTTTTGTTGTTGGTGGTGTTGCTGTCCTCGTGATCATCTTCGAATGCGGGTGCAGGTGTGGGAGGGAGATTGGGATGAGGCGTGGTGCTGTGTGGGTGCGAGTGGGTGCTGTAGACGGTAGAGTTGTCATCGCGGGGCTAGCCATCGCCAATATCATAAGTTTAAAGTCGGCCGCGTTTTCATCTTGGGGATCGCTCTCAATTGCAGCGCCGATGTCGTCATCAGCATCGTGATGGTTATCACCATTGTCGTATTCAATTATCAAAGCACAACGCCGCTTCTGCTTCCACGGACATGGTCAACATCACCTCGCGGTCGCCGGCAGGGCCCCCGCACAAATCAACCACCATTGCAGAGTCGTCGATGTAGGGGATATTGAATGTGTATTCGTCGGCTGGTGGTCGTCCTCTTCACCTCCCAGTCTTCGCTTCGCCGTGCCCTCTCGCAGTTCGCGTTCGCGTTCGCGTTCCAGCTCCAGCTCAAGTTCCAGTCCCGCGGGCGCTGCTTCTGCTTCTGCTGCTGCTGCTCCACTTCCACATCCATTTCTGCTTGATCGAGGTATGTTTCAGCTTTAATTCCAAGTTGATAATCTTTTCTAATCGTAGTTTTTTGCCTTCTTTAGCCTCTAGCATAAAACCCTCGTCTGCCTCCTGCGCTGCCGCTTCGACATCCGCTGCTCTAAGATCCTGCCGATCGAAGGGTGATTGCGCTGCGTCGATAGGCCATCGTTCGTCGTTGTCGTTTATCTGAGGAGAAGGACGAGAGTGAAAGTGAGAGTGGGAGGGGGAGATGGTGGGGGAGGAGGCTGCATAAACGCCGCTGCCGCTACTGCTCTGTCTTGCGATCGAGGTCCAGGTTGAGGCGAGCAAGCCTCTAACCACGTCGGCTTCGCCATCGTCATGGTTATCGCCATATCCATCTTCGCCATCGTCGATGTCGACATATTCATTGCCCCAGCGTGGTTTTGCGACTTTCGATGGCGCCGGCACTTCTACAACCAGGGATGTTTCCTAACACCACCTTCTCTGAATCGATTCCCCCTCCATCCTCATCAACAGTGTCGGCGTAGACGAGCTTTCTGCATGTCCTGCTCTCTGGGCTTCTCCTCATTGATGTCCATTTCTTCCTCCTGTCCTTCAACACCCATCGCGCTCCAAAGTCCAGCCTCAGAGGAAGGAGGCTCAAATATACGACAACTAGAAGAAGGTCCTGGATATTGGACGGGGAATCGATAGGTTGTCATCGCGACCCATCATCCGTGATGGAGGAGAACGACCCACCACGATAGCGAGTGGCAGAAGAGGAGACCTTGATGATCGATTTTGGCGCGATTAGGCTGTCATTGTTGTTCTCGGCTATACCTCCTTCCTCACCTTATCCTGCCGGCGCTGCATATTCCAAATCGTAATATGCCGCATTTTCTGGGTCAGCCGCGTCCATTATCATGTCGTCAGCCCCATCACCTGCTATGCTTGCCAGCGGAGCGGAGGTTGGTCTGAGTGTAAGTGGAGAGGGGCGAGGAGTCAATCGGCTGGTGATGCTGCCGTTCGAAGAGAACGATCCCCGGCGAGATAATCATCCTCGCCAGTAGTAGGGGCGACGGAGACGGGGCAAAATCAAGCGGCGGAGCTGCTGCACCTTCAGTTCAGGTTGTTGTCTGAGTGGTCGGCATCGCTGTCGTCGACATGGTTGGCACCCGAAGGACCTTCGCCACCAAGTTCTATTTTCTTGGTTGCAAAAAGAACCAACAATATTAGCTCAAGACAGACTTTCGTCAAAGTCAGGCTTATAATGTAGATTTAGCAATCATCTTCGAACTGCACATTTGTACATAATTAGTCTATTGAAAACTCGTTCGCCAGCGGTAATATCACACCATTTTCCGATATTGAGTTGTTTTGCTGCAGGATGTTATTTCAGTAATACATCATGTACAAGGAACGAATTGAACTACCAAAAATCCTTGAAATTCACTCTGTCAATGAGTCCTCTGCGTCTACCCGGGCCAGATATCGAGCAATCTCCCTTGTCACGGCTCTTTTTTGGTGGGCATCCTTTCTTGATAATGGCCCAAACTTCTGTCGACATGCCAGGGCGGTCAACTCTTCGGAGATTTCGGCTTTGGGAAGTACATGAACGAGGCATACCAATGCCAGGTGGAAGGTGCCCTCGGAGTTGGACAGTTGATAAGGTGTAAGCTTTCCTTGCCTTCTGAGTTGCCATTTGACTATCGCTGCTTCAGATGAGCATGCTTGGTGTACTAGTTTCTGCCAAAGCCATGGGAGATTTCTTTGTCTGGTGTATTTCCTATGGGTTGTGTTGAGCGATGGGAGAATTTGTTCGGAATGATTGGAAATGTATTTCAGAAAATACACTGCAGCCGTTGTGTACCTTTGGCCATTCAGCGCATATACCCCAGATCGATTTGAGTCTTCTAGAAATTCTGAAATAAATTGACCATATCCAGAATAAATGTGGATGTAAAAAGAAAATGAAAGTTTATCCAAGGCCCGTTGAGCTTCATCCAGCTGGAATAAATTAAGCTGGCCGGCACGGAAAGAAGACCCAGGCCAGCGAACTTTTATTTTGGCCATGGCGACCAGAGCAGTCAGATTTGTGTCTGAATACATTTTTTCCATTATTCCTTGAGCAAACTGGTCAAAGAGCTGCAGCTGGTGACTGTGTACATCCGATCCATTGTCAAATTTCTAACATGAATGTCAAGGGGAGGTCAGTAAAAAAATACGCGACATGGGGTCGGTTAGTTAGTCCAGGCCAACCAGTCCTTAAAAAAAAAATTTACATAGTCAATATTTCAGGCCGAAGCAGCTGTTAAATACCATTTTACATCCAATTTAACTTCTATAGGTATGGTGGGGCATCAAAACTGAGGGATTAATGAGAAATGGCACCCATTTACATCATAAAGCGGTAAAAAAGAACAAGACAAGGCAGTCGTTTTTGAAAATGCTCTCACAAAGTCAGTTTTATGGTGGTTTACCTGAATTGCATTTGTATGAAGTACAAACTGAATAAATGGAGGTGTCAGCCTTTCCTGGGAACAAATTAAAGGCTGTAGAAACAATGAAGGAGTTGAGTGGAGAAGCAACAAAGTCAACTGGGCAAGCGACAAGGGCAAAATGGCAGGATTGTGCCGATAAGATTATGTAAATTTACCTTTTTTGGAAATATATTCCCACAGTGGTTAGTTAGTCCAACGATCTGGCCCTTAGAAAAAAATCTGACCCCATGTCATAATTTTTTTTACTGACCCCCCCTTGATGAATGTCAAAGTCAGACTGTCAGACAAATGAATGCAGAGAAAAGCACATACCCATAGTTTGATGGTGGTGAAAAATTCCGCAACAGCAGCACGGCTCTTGTGTTCCATTAGAAGAGACCCAATTGAGAAATTGGTTAGGTCGTCGAGGAGGTCCTGGGTAGGTGTGGCATTGCGAAGAAGTTCAACAGCACTCCATGCCGCCATTCCGCTTTTTTCTGCCCCTGTCACAACTTGTCATGATTATTGGAGTTTCAAGGACAAATTCAAAACTCTGAACAACTATTTACCTTGAAGGTATTGAATGCATAAATGTGCTAATTTAGCACAGAGCAAAGGATCACTGATATAGAATTCTTGCGACCTTGAATAATCGAGAAGAAAATCCTCCAGGGAAGCATGAAAAGCCCTCAGTTCTTGCCAGTGCCTACCATTCCTGTTGCTTTGGTCCTCGACAGAAATAAGCGAGGTGAGATCACATAAGAGCCACGAAACATCACCGGAATTGAGGGACAAGATTTTTTCTATGACACTCACTTCATCTTGATGCGGGACAAAAAAGAGGGTAAGAATGCATAGGACAGATTCTTGATCTCCTGCAGATGATAGAATGTGCTTGTATAGGGTGTCAAGTTCAGCAAAGGGCATTTCGCGATCCGCAGGACGAAGTCCAAGGACAATATCCAACTGTAGATGTGGTCGATGACGAGATGATGAGATAAACTTAACCACAGTTGATGCATAAACAAATTGTCCCGAAGATTTATCGAC
Source organism: Galerina marginata (assembly GCA_023014335.1). Lineage (NCBI taxonomy): Eukaryota > Fungi > Basidiomycota > Agaricomycetes > Agaricales > Galerinaceae > Galerina > Galerina marginata. Next base: position 1,048,324 of record JAECYW010000022.1, read on the forward strand.
CAAAGATTCCAATACCTCCGGTGAGGGCCAGGTAGGGGGAATATGCACCTTAAACGGATGGGTGTCCTTGATTTCTGTGAACTTGTCCTGAAGGAAGAGGTGTATGTCGTCAGATGGGAGGTAGTCATCATTGAGGGCAATCCTGGTCGTGATCTCCTTCAAGTATCCCACGTCGAATGAGTGTCTGATATCATGCTCGGGGCGGCTCGCAATGAGAAATATCAAGGGTAATCGATGATGCTGAAGGGTTGTCGAAATAGCAGTTAGTATTTTGACTTGACTATTCCTGTCGTCGCACTCATCGAGACCGTCTATAATGACGATGCGCGGGGCGGCTGCGGATACGTCAATGCGGTCCTGTAGAGGCTCGACGATCAGAGCCAATATCTGCGCATCGAGTGAGCGGGTAAAAATGAACGGATCCAGGTCGACCGTTTGGATTATGTGGTCCCTAATGTCCGGAAACCGAATTGAGGCTTGATAGGCAATAGTGGCGATGAGAGAACGGGCGTGATTTCGCGTCGTGTCTGCCCTCGAAAAGAAATAACTTGCAACGAGAATTCCTTCCTCATAGCACAGCTCAGCGATCGAGCGGGCGATGGCTGACTTCCCCGATCCAGCTGGGCCGTTGAGCCACATAATCAACGCCTCTCGTGTCTCTGGGTCAAGACCGCGAATCCAATTCATGATTTTGTTGAGAACGGCGACGCGAGTGTTGGGATGGCATTTTGGCGGGTCGTGAACGTCGTTGGAATTGTGGAAGGCTGTCGACGAAGCAGCCTCGAGCAGGCGCTCCCAGGGATCTGAAAAATCCTGCATAACCATCTTCAGATCTAGGTATTGCGGATCGTACGTACCTTTGGAAACGGGGTTATGATGATGATGAATATTTTGGTGAGTGTTGTGTTGGTGAAATTGGCCACCAGTCACTACAGTTTGTGACCCGAACATTGAGGAAGGCATTATAGCGAGGGGAACACCAGTGAATGTCGGTGTGAACAGTCAATGAAGGCGAACGGAGTCAAGATGGAGCCCGACCGCGCTGCTATCCGAGGTAGTGAGAATGCATCAAGCAGTACGCCAGGATAAGAATGGATAGACGTGAGATTGCTACGACTGTAAACGGTTTCCGGTGCTGAGCGGCCGGCAGCGTGTTCTGGTTTAGAATAAAACACGGGTGGGCAGTGAATATAAGAAGCCGCCTCATTTGACATGTACTGAATCTCGTGGAAGGGTGTGTTAATTTTGGCATTCGCTAATTCAAGTTAAGTTTGTGAACAAGCAATTCAACTCACACATGAACAGACGGGATTGGAATGGTAAGACGTCGCGGAAAGGAGTGAATGGCCCAAAATAAATGCCTAGGATGGGCATAGGAATGCCTACATTGGGAGTAAATCGATGAAACGGCACATAGATAGAGCAAAATGATGAATTAAAATACCAGAAATAATGGCGAGCCGCGACGCGAAGATAGGAAATCATATTAGAAGGCCTGCGCCAGCTCCCATATTTATATTCGAGCTTCAAGCCTCAGGCGACGCCTTCTACTTGAAGCACTTAGCAGCCACACGCAGGAGGTCGATGGGAAGGAGGAAAGGGACATTGCTTACGTCATGCTATTCGCTGTTGCTGTTGCCTGTCTCTCACCAGCTCACCAGCTCACCCTTCCCTTTATGCTCACTGAAAACCTCTACACCATCTCTCTTTGCACACCACCGTTCTCGAAAATTGAGGCACCATGCTACGATATGGTAGTAGAGAATAAAGGAACCGAAGGAACCGAACGATGACGCCTTTGAACGTCAGTGGCCTCCAATCGAAGTTCAAAGGACTGGAATCTAACTTAAATTACCCTCTATTTCAGCCGAATTTGAGCTTCCTCGTCAAAATATCCTTATGTGATTCTGAAGAATCGAGATAGGAATAGTTGTTGTTTACGCATTGCCAGCTACGAAGCGTGGTGGTTCAACAACCATGAATTCGCTCAAAAACATTGTGGTATCATTCAGTAAGTACATCTCATAATATAATCTCCTGAGTCAAATCTTTTCGCTAATGTTCGAATAATAGCGGCGACGAATTTTTCACTCAAACCTGGCCATCTTGAATCGCGAACGTTGAGGTTCTTCGACTGAAGATTCATCCGATCCTGGAGGTTCTCCAATTGGGGCATGTTAAAACTATCGGTCTATGAAGAATCAAGATTCGAATAACAGTTCCTTATCGCCAGCTATGAGGCGTCGCAGATCGATCAACATATGGATTCGCTCAAGACTTTCGTGGGTTTGGTATCACTAAGTAAGTACATCAAATGCTTAAAAACAATAGTTCTTTAACATTCGAATAACAGCACCTTCAACCACCCACGGATTGTTCACTCGATCCTAGCCCTCTTGAATCGCGAACGCGGATGATCTTCAAATGAAAATTTCTGTGATCCTCGAGGTCCTCTAAAGTCGCCCACACCATCTTCCTCATGGCTTTCGTCCTCCTCAGACAGCCGTCGCCGTCGTTTCCCATTCCGGTTCTTCTCCAGCTCAACAGCACCCACATCATACTCATACTCATACTCATCTCCTCCACCCTCAAACCCAGCCACCCGCCGAGCCCCAACCCCAACCCCAAACATACAAGCCTCGACTCCCCTGTCGATCTCGTCTTGAAGAGCGCGTAGCGCATCTTGCAGGCCCTCAGTATCCGCATGTTGGTCGACTTGGAGACGGTGTTCTTCGCGTCGGGCTAGGCTGGTGCGGAGGCCGAAGCGGGCGAGGAGGTTGATGCGGTTTTTGGATTGGGCTTTTTTGGGTGGAATGAGGACAGGACGAATCAGGAAGAATGAAATACGCACTTTTCAACTCGGCTCGTAGGCGGGCAGAAGTTTTCTGCTCGTCCTCTAGTGCCTGACGGAGGCGGTGGATTTCGTCCTCGCTGTTTGGTGTTGAAGAAGATTCTGCTGGGTTTTGGATTACATTTGCTTTTGTCCCGTGGTCTTTGGAGCAGGAGTCGCCGTCGCCGTCGTAGTCGTCTTCCTGATCAAAATCGGGCGCTGTGACATCGCCGACGGGTTCATCATCATCGCTGCCTTCACGATTGTCGACTATATTCGCATCATCACCTTCAGCTGGCGGTTCTGCTGCTATCTCTTCATCGTTCCTGAAGTCGACCTGGCCCTCCGAGCATGCACCGTCATCTACAAAACCACTAGAACCGTCGAGATCGCTGGGCTCGTCCTCATCGATGTTGCGGTTCGGTTAATACCCTCCCCCTCGCGGCCTGAAAACCCGTCGGTATGGTCTTCAGCACGCGCTGCACCTGCACCACCTCCCTCGCCTCCAAGTTCAACTTCAAGACCGTCAGGACTGCGGCTTCCATCACCATCATCACTCACACTACCACAACCGCTGTCGTTCAGGGCCCTCTTAACCCTAACCAGATCGACATTGACATCCTCACTGTCATTGGCATCGCCGGTGGTTGGCTGAAAAGGCAGGAGGTTGGGCGCGTAGGTATCTGGCTGCAGGCGGAGTCGTCGCTGGAGTTGTCGTCCGCACCCGCACCGCAGCAGATTAGTATGGTCTACGCCATGGGACTCGTATTGCGTCTTCCGATTGTCCTATCGCCATCGCCATGGTTGACTGTACGCTCATCGACACCTTCAGTTCGGACGATGTTGGTGCGGAGTCTTAGGCGGGCGAGGAGAATGATGTGATGTTGGGACTCATCAACACGAGGCGTTGCTTCCATAATGGTCCTTGCCCAATGTATGCGCTTTTTGTTTGTCCCATTCATGGCCCAGGAACTGGTTGGTCATCGCTAGCACCCTCTGCAGCACGTTCTCCATCACCTCTCCACCATCTCTTTCAACTTCAACCTCAAGACCGTCAACACCGCAGGCCAATGACATCGTCACTATCACCACCCCAACCTCAGCGTCGTCGGCCTCCATCCCGTTTTCGCCGCTTCCGTTGTGGCCGTTGTGGGGTTGGGTCAACGTCATCCTCGCCCCCGCAGCTGTCCAGAATCGCCTCCCCATCGAAATTCAGCCCGCGTCCACTCTCACTCTCGATGCCACCTCGATGCCCACATTCACACCCACGTCCTTGGCTGCCTCTTCGTTCTCGACGCGGTGTTCTTCCTCCCTCTCGCTCGGGCGGCTGGAGAGCTTGAACCACCAATATGATTGGAAATTAATTCATGTCCGAATTCGAGGGCTATGTCGCGTTTTCAGCTCCATCTTCGTCTTTCGAGTGGTCAGCGGTGTGGATACCAGCGCCAGCACTACTGTGCCTTGCCCTCGCCCTCGTGATCATCATCAACGTTCACGTCCAGGTTCTAGTCGCTGTCGTCGTCTTCGCAGTCAGGTGCGGGTGCGGGTGCAGGTGGCGCAAGGAGATGGGGATGGGGATGGGGCATGGTGCTCTTGCTGTGTGGGTGCAGCTGCGTGCTCTGGAAGGGAGGCTAGAATTGTTATCGCTGGATGTGTTATTTCTGGAACCATTGTCGCCAGAGTCGTCGTTCCCAATTCCTCTCCGTCCCAGCTGCCGCCGACGCTGACGCTAATGCCAGTCACCATTGTTGTTGTTGCTGCCATTATGGTCATCAAGCGCAATGCCAAACTCGACGCTCCTGCTCCTTCTTCGACGGACATGGTCAATCTCGCCCCCGCCATCTCTGTCTGAGCCCGCAGGGCAAACACTATCGCAATGTCGTCTAGGAGGTTGCACGCCAGCACCATGTCCGCCCTTTCCCTCTCCCTCTCCATCGTCGCCGCCGTCGACCCCTCCCCCGCCCCCGCGCAGCTCTCGTTCTGATTCCAGCTCCAGCTCCAGTTTCGCAGATGCTGCTCCAGCTCCAGCTGCTGCCACAGCGTATCCTCCTTTCTCCATTGATGCTGGCCCATCTTCAGCCGCGGTTCTGAGCCTGTCTTCTGCGCCTGCTCTTCCTCCTTCACATCACGAGAGTCCTGGTGTCCCAAGTTCATACAGCATCGGTGTTGGCATCAGCGTTGATGCTCATCCACTCCCGCTTCCACTTCCGCTTGTTCGGGGTATGTGTTAGCTCTAATTCCAGGTTTATAATGTTTTCTAATCGTAGTTTGCCTTCTTTAGTCTTGATCGTGAAACCCATGTCTTCCTCTTGCGCTGCTGCTTTTTCTTGAACACCCGCTGGTCCAGATCTGGCTGACTGAGCTTTAGAGGCAGTGAAGGACAGCATAACAGCAGGTGTAGGGCTGGGCGAGGTGATCGCGCTGTCTCGATGCGCTGCCTCGGGCAGGGGGGAGGAGGAGGAGGAGGAGGCTGCAGGGACGCCGCTCTCTCTCTCTCTCTCTTGTGATCAATGTCGAGGTCGAGGCGGGCGGGCATCTCACCGGTCGGCTTCTTTGTCGTCATCGCTATCGCCGTCTTCAACGACGACCTCCTCATTACCCGGGCCCGACATAATTTCGCGTCTCTCGTCACCGTGGTCCAGTTCCCTCTGCATCGCATCCCTCGCCAACCTTGTCACTCGTGTCAGCCTAGACGTACTCCGCCTCCACCTCTTCCACTTCCGCCTGGCCAACGCCATCTCCAAGCGCTTTCGCCGCAGTCGCGCCCACGCTCTTCGCCTCCTCTGGCTTAACGACCACATGCGCTGGGTCTGTCAACAGGGGCTGAGCTATATGGGAGGTCGGGTGGTTATGCTGCTGCGTGAGGAGGAAGGTTGAGGGTGACGAGGAAGACTTGACGGGTGCTCCTTGTTCTCTGCGAATGAGACAGACCACCACGAGAACGAGGGGCAGGAGCCCAACTGCTGCCGGTCGAAGTGGGCGCGTGTCTGTCATCCTCGACCTCCTCGTCGGTATTGTATCCTGTCAATGCCGGTGCTGGGTCTTTCTCCTGGTCGGGCCGTTTTTCGTCTTCCTGGTGCATGAAGCGTTGTAGCCCTACCTTTTCCTCGTCCTTTCTGCGCTGACGGTGTTAATATTGGCCCTGAGCAAGCCCTCCTCTCCGAACTCGTTCTCAATGCTGTCCACCCCCTCCGCCTCCTTTTCTTCAACGCCCACCGCTCTCCACAATTGAGCTTTATAGGAAGAGGGCGGCGCGGGTATACTTGCAGAAAGTCGTGAATATCGGGTAGGAATCAATAGGCCGTCGTCATCGTTGCTAAGGAGAAAGCTGATCGGCAGAGGAGGAGGTTTAATGGTCGATGCTGCTGTGCTTTCCCTGTCTTTGTGGTCCTCGCGATCGTCGATAACTCCTTCGTCATCCTATCCCATCGGCCCTGCGTCTTCTAAATCGTGGTACGCCTGATTTCCTGGGTCAGCCGTCGCTGTGTCTGTGTAGCTCTGTGTAGTTAGCCTCTTTGCTGCACTTGCTAAGCGAGCGTAACTGGTGGATGATCTGAATGTACGCGGAGTGGGCCGACAATAATGATAGACTGGTGATGTTGCTTTTTGAAGAGAAAGATCCACGGCGAGACGGTCGAGAATAAAGCAAAGAGATATTCAAGTTGCACAGTCAATGGTCAGGCAACGGAGTTGTGGCGAAATCGAGCGGCGGAGCTGCTGCTGCTCCTTTGATTCAAGGTCCTGTCTGAGGGTCGGCATCATCGTCGATGTGGTTCGGGTCCGAAGTACCTTCGCTGCCAAATTTTATACTCGACATATTCGAATGATGGAAAGTCCACATAATATTAATTCAGTTCGGACCTTTGTATACTTTCAGCCTTACGATATAGATTTAGACAATATTTAGAGATCGTCTTTGAAGTTTGAACCGCATATCTATACATAAATATAATCCGTTTGAAAACTCGTTCGCCAGAGGTAATATCACGCCCTTTTCCTCCTGCGTTGCGTTAAGCCTTGATTCATAAATAATTAGTTGCTTTGCTGCAGGTTTTCGTTTGAGTAACACATCATGTACGAGAAATAGATAAACTTACAAGAAATCCCCACATTTCACTCCCTTAAAGGGTCTTCTGCGTCTACCCGGACCAGATACCGAGCAATCTCCCTTGTCACAGCTCTTTTTCGGCGGGCATCCTTTCTTGATAGTGGCCCGAACTTCTGTCGACGTGCCAGGGCAGTCAACTCTTCGGAGATATCGCATTTTGGGAGTACATGTACGAGGCATTTCAATGCCAGGTGGAAGGCGCGCTCTGATCGGTACAGGGGACGAGGTGGAAGCCTCCCTTGTCTTTTGAGTTGCCATTTGACCATTTGCGCTGCTTCAGATGAGCGTGCTTGCCGCACAAGTTTTCGCCAAAGCCAGGGGTGACTTTCTCGTCTCGTGTATTTCCTTTCAATTGTGTTGTACGATGGGGGAATTTGTTCGAGGTCATTGGAAATGTGGTTCAGAAAATACACAGCGGCCATCGCATACTGTTGGCCGTTCAGTGCGTATATCCCAGATCGATTGGGATCTTCTAGAAATTCCGAAATAAATTGACCATAGTCGGAATAAAAGTGGACAGAAGACAAAAATGAAAGTTTGTCCAAGGCCGATTGAGCATGATCCAGCTGGAATAAAACCAACCCCTGGCAAAAAGAATGATAGTTAACTTTCATTTTGGCAATTGCAACCAAAGCAGTCAGATTTGTGTCTGAATACATTTTTTCCATTATTCCTTGAGCAAATTGGTCAAAGAGCTGCAGTTGGTGACTGTGTACATCCGATCCATTGTCAAATTTCTAACATGAATGTCAAAGTCAGACTGTCAGACAAATGAATGCAGAAAAAAGTACATACCCATAGTTTGATGGCAATGAAAAATTCCACAACACCCCCATAGTACCCACAATTCACTAGAAGAGACCCAACTGAGGAATTGGTTATGTCATCAAGGAGGTCCTGGGTAGGTGTGGCATTGCAAAGAAGATCCACAGCACTTAATGCCACCCGCAAATTGTTTTCTCCCTCTGTTGTCAGAATTATTGGAGTTTTAAGGATGAATTCAGAACAACTTTGAAGAACTACTTACCTTTGAGGTAATGAATGCATAAATGTGCTAATTCAGCAGAGAGCAAAGGATTGCCAATATAGAATTGTTGCGACCTTGAATAATCGACAAGAAAATCCTCCAGGGAAGCATGAAAAGCCCTCAGTTCTTGCCAATGTGTACCCCTACCGTTGTTTTGGTCCTCGACAAAAACAAGTGATGTGAGATCACATAAGAGCCACAAAATATCACCAGAATTGAGGGACAAGATTTTTTCTATGGCACTCACATAATCTAGGGAGTGAAAAAAGAGGGAAAGTATTCGCAGGACTGATTTATGATCCTCTGCAGAAGATAAAATATGTCTGTATAGGGCGTCAAGTTCAGCAAAGGGCATGTCACGATCCGCAGGATGGAGTCCGAGCACAATATCCAACCGCAGATGTGGTCGATGACGAGATGACGAGATAAACTTAACCACAGTTGATGCGTAAACGAATTGCCCTGAAGAATTATCAACCAAAGACTCCAATATCTCTGGTGAGGGCCAGGTAGGGGGAATATGCCCCTTAAATGGGTGGGTGTCCTTGATTTCTGCGAATTTGTCCTGAAGGAAGACGCGTATGTCGTCGGATGGAAGGTAGTCGTCATTGAGGGCAATCCTGGTTGTGATTTCCTTCAAGTAACCTACATCAAATGAGTGTCTGATGTCGTGTTCGGGGCGGCTCGCAATGAGAAAAATCAAGGGTAATTGATGAAGCCGAAGGGTTGTCGAAATAGCAGTTAGTATTTTGACTTGGCTGGACCTGTCACCGCACTCGTCAAGGCCATCTATGATGACAACACGGGCTGAATCCGAGGTATTGAAGTACCCAGCCTCGATGAGCTCCCGGAGAGGAGTGACGATAAGAGCGAGTATCTGCGCTTCAAGTGAATGGGTGAAAACGAATGGATCGCGGTCAACTGCTATGATAATCGCATCCCTGATATCTGGAAAGCGAGTCGAGGCTTGATAGGCGATAGTGGCGATGAGCGAGCGTCCGTGGTTACGAGTGGGGTCAGACCTGGCGAAAAAGTAACTTGCAACAAGAATTCCTTCCTCGTAGCAGAGCTTCGCAATGGAACGAGCGATGGCTGATTTTCCCGATCCAGCTGGGCCGTTGAGCCACATAATCAACGCCTCTCGTGTCTCTGGGTCAAGACCGCGAATCCAATTCATGATTTTGTTGAGAACGGCGACGCGAGTGTTGGGATGGCTTTTTGGCGGGTCGTGAACGTCGTTGGAATTGTGGAAGGCTGTCGACGAAGCAACCTCGAGCAGGCGCTCCCAGGGATCTGAACAATCCTGCATAACCATCTTCAGATCTAGGTATTGCGGATCGTACGTACCTTTGGAAACGGGGTTATGATGATGATGAATATTTTGGTGAGTGTTGTGTTGGTGAAATTGGCCACCAGTCACTACAGTTTGTGACCCGAACATTGAGGAAGGCATTATAGCGAGGGGAACACCAGTGAATGTCGGTGTGAACAGTCAATGAAGGCGAACGGAGTCAAGATGGAGCCCGACCGCGCTGCTATCCGAGGTAGTGAGAATGCATCAAGCAGTACGCCAGGATAAGAATGGATAGACGTGAGATTGCTACGACTGTAAACGGTTTCCGGTGCTGAGCGGCCGGCAGCGTGTTCTGGTTTAGAATAAAACACGGTGGGCAGTGAATATAAGAAGCCGCCTCATTTGACATGTACTGAATCTCGTGGAAGGGTGTGTTAATTTTGGCATTCGCTAATTCAAGTTAAGTTTCTGAACAAGCAATTCAACTCACACATGAACAGACGGGATTGGAATGGTAAGACGTCGCGGAAAGGAGTGAATGGCCCAAAATAAATGCCTAGGATGGGCATAGGAATGCCTACATTGGGAGTAAATCGATGAAACGGCACATAGATAGAGCAAAATGATGAATTAAAATACCAGAAATAATGGCGAGCCGCGACGCGAAGATAGAAAATCACATTAGAAGGACTGCACCAGCTCCCATATTTATATTCGAGCTTCAAGCCTCAGGCGACGCCTTCTACTTGAAGCAGCCACACGCAGGAGGTCGATGGGAAGGAGGAAAGGGACATTGCTTACGTCATGCTATTCGCTGTTGATCGAACCTCGATCCGCTGCTGCTGTTGCCAGTCTCTCACCAGCTCACCAGCTCACCACCCTTCCCTTTATGCTCATTGAAAACCTCTACACCATCTCTCTTTGCACACCACCCTTCTCGAATATTGAGGCACCATGCTACAATATGGTGGTAGAGAATAAAGGAACGAAAGGAATCGAATGATGACGCCTTTGAACGTCAGTGGCCTCCAATCGAAGTTCAATGAACTGGAATCTAACTCAGATTACCCTCTATTTCAGCCGAATTTGAGCTTCCTCGTCAAAATATCCTTATGTGATTCTGAAGAATCGAGATAGGAATAGTTGTTGTTTACGCATTGCCAGCTACGAAGCGTGGTGGTTCAACAACCATGAATTCGCTCAAAAACATTGTGGTATCATTCAGTAAGTACATCTCATAGTATAATCTCCTGAGTCAAATCTTTTCGCTAATGTTCGAATAATAGCAGCGACGAATTTTTCACCCAAACCTGGCCATCTTGAATCGCGAACGTTGAGGTTCTTCGACTGAAGATTTATCCGATCCTGGAGGTTCTCCAATTGGGGCATGTCAAAACTATCGGTCCATGAAGAATCAAGATACAAACAGCAGTTCCTTATTGCCAGCTATGAGGCGTCGCAGATCAATTAACCTATGGATTCGCTCAAGACTTTCGTGGGTTTGGTGTCACTAGGTAAGTGCATCACAGGTTCAAAAACAATGAATAGTTCGCTAACATTCGAAAAACAGCACCTTCAACCACCCACGGATTCTTCATTCAATCCTGGCCCTCTTGAAACGCGGACGCGGAGAATTTTCGACTGAAAAATTCTCGGATCCTCGAAGTTCAAAACTTCCTCCTCCTGGCTTCCGTCCTCCTCAGGCAGCCTTTCGCCCTCGTTTGCCATTCTGGTTCTTCTCCAGCTCAATAGCACCGACATCATCCTCATCTTCTTCTCCACCCTCAAACCCCTTCTCACGTTGATTCCCGCACAAACAAACCTTAACTTCCCTGTCCACCTCATCTTGAAGAGCGTGCAGCGCAGCTTGCATGCTGGTCAACTCGGAGATGGTGTTCTCGGCGTCGAAGGATGCTGGTGCGGAGCCCGAGGCTGGCGAGGAAGGTGATGTGGTTTTTGGATTAGGCTTTTCGGCGGGTGTGCGGGTAGGAAGGAAGGGGAATCGGAGGAGGTTAGTGAAGGAAAAGACGAATCAGGAAGAATGAGGACGCACTTTTCAACTCGGCTCGTAGGCAGACGACAGAGTTTTTCTGCTCGTTCTCCAGCGCCTGGCGTAGGCAGTGGATCTCGTCCTCGCTGTTTGGTGTTGAAGAAGACCTCGCCGGGGTTTTGGCTAGGTTGCAGTCATAGCCGTCGTCGTCGTCCAACTGACAAATGTCGGGTGCTGTGAAGTTGATGTCGTGTTCGACATCCCATCTTTCATCGCGGGCATCTTCTGATTCACCGTAGTCGACTGTGCTCTCATCAACACCTGCAGCCGGCCGCTCTGCTCTCTCGACATCGTTCGTGTAGTCGGCCTGGCCCTCCGAGTATGCGCCGTCGTCGACAAACTATTATAACCGTCAAGATCGCCGGCCTCGTCCTCCTCGATGTTGCGGTTTTGGTTAATACCTTCCTCCTCAGGGCCTGAAAACTCGTCACCGTGGTCCAGAGCACCCGCTGCAGTACCTCCTCCACCACTTCTCAACTTCAACTTCAAGATCGCCAACGCCGGGGATTTCACCATTACCACTTCCACTACAACTTCTATCGTTCAAGACCTTTTTAACCCTGACCACATCGCCTTCCTCGCCGTCATTGGCATCGTCGGTGGTTGGCTGAAGAGGCAGGAAGTTGGGCGTGTAGCTTTCTGGCTGCTTGCCTTCAAAGGCGGAGTTGTCGTCGCTGGAGTTGTCGTCCGCACCTGCACCGCCGGAGAAGCCTTTAGTGTGGTCTAGATCATGGGACTCGGTGCCCACTTCGTATTCGAATCCGAATTGGAACTCGGGCGTTGTATCGCGTCTTCCAATTGCCCTATTGTCATCGCCATTGCCCTTGCCGACTGTATGCTCATCGACACCTTCAGTTCGGACAATGCTGGTGCGGGTGAGAAGAATGATGTGGTATTTGGCTTGGGCTTTTTGGGCGGATGGTGTGGGTGGGACTTGGGGTGGAGGCGGGTGAAGGGCGGGAAGCGAGAGAAGAAAAAGATGGTGGAAGGGAGGGTGGATCGGGTGCTGTGAAGTCAACTTCGCGTTCGTTAACTCTCCTCTGATCAACAGGCTCTGCGTCATTCGTGTAATCACCCTTGCCACAATGTAGGCCCCCATCGTCCGTGACCTTCTGGTCCTTATGGGGTTGGGTCAACGTCATCCTCGCCCCCCAAGCTGTCTCCCGCATCGTCAGCCCAGCCCAGCATCGCACCCCCATCGAGATTCAGCCCGCGTCCACTCTCACTCTCGATGCCACCTCGATGCCCACATTCACGCCCACGTCCTTGGCTGCCTCTTCGTTCTCGACGCGGTGGCCCTTCTCCCTCTCGCTCGAGCAGCTGGAGAGCCTGAGGCCGTCGACATGATTGGAAATCAATTCATGTCCGATTTCGAGTGCTATGTCGCTCCAGTTCCTGGCGGTCCTTTGGCTTCAGCTTCAGCTTCATCTTCGGATTGTCCAGCGGTGTGGATGCCAGTGCCAGCACTACTGCTTGCCTTGCACTTGCCTTCGTGGTCGTTATCAACGTCCACGTCCAGCTTGTAGTCGCCATCGTCGTCTTTGCAGTCGGATGCGGGTGAAGGTGGGGGAAGGAGATGGGGAGGGTGATGGGCCGTGATCCTGCTGCTCTGTGGGTACGGCTGCGTGCTCTGGAAGGAGAGGGTAAAGCCATAGTTCTGGACTCATCGTCGCCAGAGTCGTCGTTCCCGGATTCCAGCAGCCGCCAACGTTGATGCTGATGCCATTACCTTCGTCATCAAGCACAACGTGAGACCCAACACTTCTGCTCATGCTTCTGTTTTCACGGACAACATCGCCACCAGGGCGTGCCAGCATCGTGTTCGCCGTCTCCGCCTCCCGTTCCCATAGCAGTTATAGTTCCAGTTCCAGTCTCGCAAGCACTGCTGCTTGTGCTCCTGCTGCAGCGTATCGACCATCCACCGTCGATGCTGGGCCCGTCTCTGGCCCCTGCTCCTGCTCCTCCTCCCGCTCCTCCGCGTCGCAGGGGCCTGGTGCTCGTCCACAGATCGTCGACCTCGCTGTTGGTCTGGGCGTCTTCCTCTTACACTTCCACTTCTGCTCGATTGAGGTATGTGTTGATTTCAATTGCAGAATGCCCTTCTCTGATCGTAATTTTTGTCTTCTTTAGCTTCGATCATGATACCCTCGTTTGCGCCATACAGTGCTGCTTCAACATTCGCCGTTCTAGACCTTTCCGGTTGGGTTTTAGAGGAAACGAAGGACACCGTGTGTAGGCGGGGTGAAGAGGGAGAGAGGCGGGGACGGGGGTGATTTGGCTGCCTCGATGGACACTCGTCGTCATTGTCGCTAGACGAGGGAGAGTTGGAGGGCGAGGAGGAGGAGGAAGCTGCACAGACGCTGCTGCCGCTACTGCTCCGTCTTGCGCTCAACCCGGAGTCAAGGCAAGCAAGCCTGTAACCCCTTCGTGGTCAGCTTGGGATTCGCCATCAGCACCCCCATCGCCGTCGTCTACGTCGACCTGGCCTGGCCTGGCATAATTTCGCGTCTCTCACCACCGGTACTTCTACGACCAGCGATGTAGTCCAGTTCACTCTGCATCGTATCCCTCTCCAACCCTATCGCTCGTGTCAGCGTACACGTACTCCACCCCTTCCGCTTCCGCCTGGCCAACACCATCTTCAAGCGCTTTCGCCTCAGTCGCGCCCATGCTCTTCGCCTCCTCTGGCTTAACGACCACATGCGCTGGGTCTGTCAACAGGGGCTGAGCTATATGGGAGGTCGGGTGGTTATGCTGCTGCGTGAGGAAGGTTGAGGGCGACGAGGAAGACTTGACGGGTACTCCTTGCTCTCTGCGAATGAGACAGACCACCACGAGAACGAGGGGCAGGAGCCCAACTGCTGCCGGTCGAAGTGGGCGCGTGTCTGTCATCCTCGACCTCCTCGTCGGTATTGTATCCTGTCAATGCCGGTGCTGGGTCTTTCTCCTGGTCGGGCCGTTTTTCGTCTTCCTGGTGCATGAAGCGTTGTAGCCCTACCTTTTCCTCGTCTTTTCTGCGCTGACGGTGTTAATATTGGCCCTGAGCAAGCCCTCCTCTCCGAACTCGTTCTCAATGCTGTCCACCCCCTCCGCCTCATTTTCTTCAACGCCCACCGCTTTCCACAATCGAGCTTTATAAGAAGAGGGCGCGGGTATACTTGCAGAAAGTCGTGAATATCGGGTAGGAATCAATAGGCCGTCGTCATCGTTGCTAAGGAAGGAGAAAGCTGAGCGGCAGAGGAGGAGGTTTAATGGTCGATGCTGCTGTGCTTTCCCTGTCTTTGTGGTCCTCGCGATCGTCGATAACTCCTTCGTCATCCTATCCCATCGGCCCTGCGTCTTCTAAATCGTGGTACGCCTGATTTCCTGGGTCAGCCGTCGCTGTGTCTGTGTAGCTCTGTGTAGTTAGCCTCTTTGCTGCACTTGCTAAGCGAGCGTAACTGGTGGATGATCTGAATGTACGCGGAGTGGGCCGATAATAATGATAGACTGGTGATGTTGCTTTTTGAAGAGAAAGATCCTAGGCGAGACGGTTGAGAATAAAGCAAAGAGATATTCAAGTTGCACAGTCAGTGGTCAGGCAACGTAGTCGTGGCGAAATCGAGCGGCGGAGCTGCTGCTCCTTTGATTCAAGGTCCTGTCTGAGGGGTCGGCATCATCGTCGATGTGGTTCGGGTCCGAAGTACCTTCGCTGCCAAATTCTGTTTTACTCGACATATTCGAATGATGGAAAGTCCACATAATATTAATTCAGTTCGGACCTTTGTATACTTTCAGCCTTACGATATAGATTTAGACAATATTTAGAGATCGTCTTTGAAGTTTGAACCGCATATCTATACATAAATATAATCTGTTTGAAAACTCGTTCGCCAGAGGTAATATCACGCCCTTTTCCTCCTGCGTTGCGTTAAGCCTTGATTCATAAATAATTAGTTGCTTTGCTGCAGGTTTTCGTTTGAGTAACACATCATGTACGAGAAATAGATAAACTTACAAGAAATCCCCACATTTCACTCCCTTAAAGGGTCTTCTGCGTCTACCCGGACCAGATACCGAGCAATCTCCCTTGTCACAGCTCTTTTTCGGCGGGCATCCTTTCTTGATAGTGGCCCGAACTTCTGTCGACGTGCCAGGGCAGTCAACTCTTCGGAGATATCGCATTTTGGGAGTACATGTACGAGGCATTTCAATGCCAGGTGGAAGGCGCGCTCTGATCGGTACAGGGGACGAGGTGGAAGCCTCCCTTGTCTTTTGAGTTGCCATTTGACCATTTGCGCTGCTTCAGATGAGCGTGCTTGCCGCACAAGTTTTCGCCAAAGCCAGGGGTGACTTTCTCGTCTCGTGTATTTCCTTTCAATTGTGTTGTACGATGGGGGAATTTGTTCGAGGTCATTGGAAATGTGGTTCAGAAAATACACAGCGGCCATCGCATACTGTTGGCCGTTCAGTGCGTATATCCCAGATCGATTGGGATCTTCTAGAAATTCCGAAATAAATTGACCATAGTCGGAATAAAAGTGGACAGAAGACAAAAATGAAAGTTTGTCCAAGGCCGATTGAGCATGATCCAGCTGGAATAAAACCAACCCCTGGCAAAAAGAATGATAGTTAACTTTCATTTTGGCAATTGCAACCAAAGCAGTCAGATTTGTGTCTGAATACATTTTTTCCATTATTCCTTGAGCAAATTGGTCAAAGAGCTGCAGTTGGTGACTGTGTACATCCGATCCATTGTCAAATTTCTAACATGAATGTCAAAGTCAGACTGTCAGACAAATGAATGCAGAAAAAAGTACATACCCATAGTTTGATGGCAATGAAAAATTCCACAACACCCCCATAGTACCCACAATTCACTAGAAGAGACCCAACTGAGGAATTGGTTATGTCATCAAGGAGGTCCTGGGTAGGTGTGGCATTGCAAAGAAGATCCACAGCACTTAATGCCACCCGCAAATTGTTTTCTCCCTCTGTTGTCAGAATTATTGGAGTTTTAAGGATGAATTCAGAACAACTTTGAAGAACTACTTACCTTTGAGGTAATGAATGCATAAATGTGCTAATTCAGCACAGAGCAAAGGATTGCCAATATAGAATTGTTGCGACCTTGAATAATCGACAAGAAAATCCTCCAGGGAAGCATGAAAAGCCCTCAGTTCTTGCCAATGTGTACCCCTACCGTTGTTTTGGTCCTCGACAAAAACAAGTGATGTGAGATCACATAAGAGCCACAAAATATCACCAGAATTGAGGGACAAGATTTTTTCTATGGCACTCACATAATCTAGGGAGTGAAAAAAGAGGGAAAGTATTTGCAGGACTGATTTATGATCCTCTGCAGAAGATAAAATATGTCTGTATAGGGCGTCAAGTTCAGCAAAGGGCATGTCACGATCCACAGGATGGAGTCCGAGCACAATATCCAACCACAGATGTGGTCGATGACGAGATGACGAGATAAACTTAACCACAGTTGATGCGTAAACAAATTGTCCCGAAGATTTATCGACCAAAGACTCCAATACCAGCGGTGAGGGCCAGGTAGGGGGAATATGCTGCTTGAATGGGTGGGTGTCTCTGATTTCTGTGAATTTGTCCTGAAGGAAGAGGCATATGTCGTCGGATGGGAGGTAGTCGTCATTGAGGGCAATCCTGGTCGTGATTTCCTTCAAGTAGCCTACGTCGAATGAGTGTCTGATGTCGTGCTCTGGGCGACTCGCTATGAGGAATATTAATGGTAGGTAATGTTGCTGGAGTGCTCGTGAAATAGTGCTTAGGATTTTGACCTGATTTTCCCGGTCGTCGCATTCGTCGAGGCCATCGATAATAACGATACGGGGGGCGGTCACCGCATCAAAGAATCCAGCTTCACTGCGCTCCTGTAGTGGCTCGATGATGAGGGCCAATATCTGCGCATCGAGTGAGCGGGTGAAGATCAACGGATCCAGGTCAATTGTTTGGACGATATGATCTCTAATGTCCGGAAAACGAATTGAGGTTTGATAGGCAATGGTGACAATGAGAGAACGGGCGTGATTTCGCGTTGGGTCGGCCCTGGAGAAGAAATAACTTGCAACGAGAATTCCTTCCTCGTAGCATTGCTCAGCAATCGAGCGGGCGATGGCAGACTTCCCCGATCCAGCTGGGCCGTTGAGCCACATAATCAACGCCTCTCGCGTCTCTGAGTCCAGGCTGCGAATCCAATCCATGATTTTGTTAAGGACGGCGACTCGAGTATTGGGATGACATTTAGGAGGGTCGTAAACATCGCTGGAATTGTGGAAGGCTTTCGGCGAAGCAGCCTCAAGCAGACGCTCCCAAGGATCTGAAAAATCCTGCATTCATCTTCAGATCTGAGGTTTTGCGGATCGTACGTACCTTTGGAAACGGGGTTATGAATGTGCTGATGAGTGTTGTATTGGTTAAATTGTCCACCAGTCACTAAATTATGTGATCCTAACATTGAGGAAGGCATTATGGCCAAGGGAGCACCAGCAAATGTCGGTGTAAGCAGTCGATGAAGCGCGCGGAGGCAAGATGAAACCAGACCCTCACTGCTATCTGAGGCGGTGAGAATGCATCAACCGGTAGGCCAGGATAGGAATGGATAAACGTGAGACTGATACGACTGTATGCGGTATCCTGTGCTGAGCGGCCGGCAGAGTGTTCTGGTTTAGAATAGAACGCGGTGGGCTGTGTCGATAAATACAAGAAGCCCCCTCATTTGAGGCGTACTGCATCTCGTGGAAGGACGCATTGATTTTGGCGTTCGCTAATCCGAGTTAAGTTGGTCAACAAGCACATGAACAGACCATACTTACCCTCCGCAAAGGAAGGAAGAGGTTGACATACGAGTAGATCCAGGCCTTGGTTTAAATCACGCTAAAAACAGAGCCAGATTGGAATGATGAGAATCAACCGTCGCGAAAATGAGTGAATGGCCCAAAATAAATGCATAGGATGGGCATAGGAGTTCCTACATTGAGTAAATCGATGAAATGGCACATAAATAGAGCAAAATGATGAATTAAAATACCAGAAATAATGGCGAGCCGCGACGCGAAGATAGGAAATCATATTAGAAGGACTGCGCGAGCTCCCATATTTATATTCGAGCTTCAAGCCTCAGGCGACGCCATCTACTTGAAGCAGCCACACGCAGGAGGTCGATGGGAAGGAGGAAAGGGACATTGCTTACGTCATGCTATTCGCTGTTGATCGAACGTTGATCCGCTGCTGCTGTAGCCTGTCTCTCACCAGCTCACCAGCTCACCCTTCCCTTTATGCTCATTGAAAACCTCTACACCATCTCTCTTTGCACACCACCCTTCTCGAATATTGAGGCACCATGCTACGATATGGTGGTAGAGAATAAAGGAACGAAAGGAACCGAACGATGACGCCTTTGAACGTCAGTGGCCTCCAATCGAACTTCAAAGGACTGGAATCTAACTCAAATTGCCCTCTATTTCAGCCGAATTTGAGCTTCCTCGTCGAACTATCTTTCTGTGATTCTGAAGAATCGAGATAGGAATAGTTGTTGTTTACGCATTGTCAGCTACGAAGCGTGGTGGTTCGACAACCATGAATTCGCTCAAAAACATTGTGGTATCATTCAGTAAGTACATCTCATAGTATAATCTCCTGAGTCAAATCTTTTCGCTAATGTTCGAATAATAGCAGCGACGAATTTTTCACTCAAACCTGGCCATCTTGAATCGCGAACCTTGAGGTTCTTCGACTGAAGATTTATCCGATCCTGGAGGTTCTCCAATTGGGGCATGTCAAAACTATCGGTCTGTGAAGAATCAAGATACGAGCAGCAGTTCCTTATTGCCAACTACGAGGCGTCGCAGATCGATTAACCTATGGATTCGCTCAAGACTTTCGTTTGGTATCACTATGTAAGTCCATCAAAGGTTCAAAAACAAAGTTCGCTAACATTCGAATAACAGCATTTTCGACTACCCACGACTTGTTCACTCATACCTGGCCATCTTGAATCGCGAACGAGGATGTTCTTCGACTGAAAATTTCTCGGATCCTTGAGGTTCTCCAAGGTCGTCAATGCCGCTTTCTTCCTCCTGGCTTTAGTCCTCCTCAGGCAGCCGTCGTTTCCCATTCCTGTTCTTCTCCAGCTCAACAGCACCGACGTCGTACTCGTCTCCACCCTCTGACCCCGGCTCACGCTGATTACCGCACAAATAAGCCTCGACTACTCTGTCAATCTCGTCTTGAAGAACGCGTAGTGCTGTTTGCAGGTTCTGAGTGTTTGGAAGGGAAGTCTTGGAGTTAGCGAAGAAAAGGACGAATCGACAAGATAGAATCACACACCTTTCAACTCGGCTCGTAGGCGGGCAGAGGTTTTCTGCTCGTTCTCCAGCGCCTGGCGCAGGCGTCCAATCTCATCGTCTCTGCCTGGTGTAGAAGAAGATTTCTCCGAGTTTTTGGCCAGGTTGCAGCCATTGCCGTCGCCGTCGTCCAACTGACGAATATTAAGTCCTGTGAAGTTGACGTCGTGTCGTCCCATCCTTCATCATGGGCATCATCTGCGTTGTCGACTGTGCGCTCATCAACACCTGCAGGCGGCCGCTCTGCTTTCTCGTCGTCGTTCATGTAATCGGCCTGGCTTCCAACCCATGCACAATCGTCGATATGCCCATGATAAACGTTCACCTTGCCAGCTTCGTCCTTATTGCTGCCTGAAAACTTGTCAGCGTGGTTTAGAGGACCCGCTGCAGTACCTCCTGCACCATCTCTTTCAACTGCAAGTTCAACTTCAAGATCGCCAGTACCGGAGCTGTCTTGGCTGTAATCACCGTTGCTGGAGCAAGATACCTCATCACCGAACTCGTCTTCCCCGTCTTCAGCTTTGAGATGCCCAGCGGTGTAGATAGCGACGCCAGCTCCAGTACTACCACTGGCCTTGCCTTCACCTCCATGTTCGTCGTCAACGTTCATGCCGTGTCTTCCTCTTTTCTTCTCCGGATCAACCACGCGATGCACCATCAACGTTACCTCGTCGCGTTCGTCTCCACCCTCAGGCTCTTTCCTATCCCCGTACATGCAAACCTCTCAAATACTCGATTTGGAGCTATCGTTCTTGGGTCAGACGATGCTGGTGCGGAGCATCAGGCGGGTGAGGAAGCTGATGTGGTGTTTGGCTTGGGCTTTTTGGACGGATGGTGTGGGAGGGACTTGGGGTGGAGGGGGGTGAAGGCGGGAAGCGAGGGAAGGAAGGGATGGAAGGAGGGTGGATCAGGTGTTCTCTCATCAACACCTGCAGCAGGAGGCTCACTCTTTCGTCGTTGTTTGGGTAATCCCCCTTGCCCCAATGTATGTGCTTTGTTCAGCACATCCATTCTAAACGTTGTCGCCACCTCACCATCTGAAGTTGGTTTTGGTCTAAACCCCTCATTGCCCAGGAACTGGTTGGTCATCGCTAGCACCCACTGCAGCACGTTCTCTATCAACACGCCACCATCTCTTTCAACTTCAACTTCAAGATTGTCAACATCGCAGGCCACAACGTCGTCGACATCGTCCTTGCCCCCCAGCTGTCTCCTGCATCGTCAGCTCAGCCCAGAACCACACCCCTATCGAGATTCTGCCCTGCGTCTCCTCGTCCACTCTCACTCTCGATGCTCACACCCACGCCCACGTCCTTGGCCGCCTCTTCGTCCTCAACGTGGTGTTCTTCCTCCCTCTCGCTCGGGCGGCTGGAGAACTTGAGCCATCAATATGATTCGAAATTAACTCATGTCCGAAATTCGAGTGCTATGTTGCTTTTTCAGCTCCAGCTTCGTCTTTCAAGTGGTCAGCGGCGTGGATACCAGCGCCAGCGCCAGCACAACCGCTGGCCTTGCGATCACCTCCATGGACGTCATCAACTCCCACGTCCAAGTTGTAGTCGCTGTTGTCGTCTTCGCAGTGAGTACCAGTGCGGGTGCAGGTGGGGGAAGGAGGTGGGGATTGGGATGGGCGTGGTGCTGTTGCTGTGCGGCTGTGCGCTATGCAGGATTGGGTCGTCGTCATCATCAAGCACAATGCCCAACTTAACCCTCCTGCTTCCACCAACATGGACAACTTCGTCATCGCCGTCGCCATCACCGTCTGGACCCGTACTGTCAATCACCATGCAGCGTCGTCGATGTTGGGGGTATCGATTGCGTGTTCGTCAGCTTCGTTTTTGCCCTCTCCAAGCCCCCACTCTCCCTCGCCCTTGCCGTCGTCGTCGTCCTCGTGCAGAAGTTCCTGTTCCAGTGCCGCCGGTGCTTCTGCTCCTGCTTCTACTGTACTGTATCCTCCCTCCGCCGTCCGTGCCAGCCCCGCCTCTGGCTCCAGCTCCTCGGCGTCACGGGGGCCATGGTGCTTCAAATCCACATGTGGTGGTGTTATCGCTGTGCTCTTCCGCTTCCACTTCCGCTTGATCGAGGTATGTGTTGGCTTTACTTCCGGGTGTACGATCTTCTCTGATCGTGGCTTTGTCCTTTTTAGCGTCGATTGTGATACCCTCGTTCACTTCTGCTTTGACACCCGCTGGTCTAGATCTTGCCAGCCAATCGAGCTCTAGAGGAAATGGAGGGAAGTGTGATACCGGGTTGAAAGGAGGAGAGCCGGGGTGATCGCGCTGCCTTGATAGGCCATTGTCGTCGTTATCCGAATGAGAAAGAGGGTCTGCGGGAATGGGAGTGTGAAGAGGAGGCGGCTGCAGGGATGCTCCTACCAATGTCGCTCCGTTTTGCCGCGGAGGTTGAGGCGTGCAGGCCTCTAACGCCTCTCAGTCAAACTTCGATGTTGATCGCCTCATTGCCCTGGCCTGGCGTAATTTCACGTCTCTCGCGACCTCCTCTGCGTCACCTACCCCTCCCTCGTCAACGCCAACGATGTATCCCGTCAGCACTAGTGTTGGCGCTGGCAATGGTGTTAGCTCCTCTGGGTGGGCCAATTCCAGTTCCAAGTCAGGAGAGTGCCGTTGCGCTGCCTCCATCTCTGCCCCTGCATCCACCGCCTCCGCCTGGCCAACGCCCTCTCCTAGTTCTCCCACTTCATTCGTGCCCACGTCGTCTGCCTCCTCAGACCCAATGTCCGCATGCGCCGGTACCAACACTGCCCGCTGAGACCGGTCTTTATGGGAGGATGGGGTGCATACACCGCTATGTGAAAGAGGTCGAAGGTGGCGAGGAGTGGAAGAGTTGCTGTCGTCGTTGGCGAATGAGACTGGTCCAGCACGAGAACGAGAGGTAGCAGCTCGATTGTTGCTGGTCGAGGCGGGTGCGCCTCTATTGTCCTTGTGGTCCGCGTCGGTGTCGTATCCTGTTGGCGCCCGCGCTGTGTCTTCCTCCTGCTCCATGGAGTGTTGTGGTTTTGCCCGTTTCCTTTGCCTTTTTGCGGCAACAGTGTTGATGTTGGGCTTAGGCAGGTCCTCCTGTCGACGGCCGAGCTCCTCCTTCTCAATGGAATTCATCTCCTCCGCCTCCCGTCCTTCAACCCTTCCAACACCCACTGTTCTCCTCAGTTAAGCCCTATGCAAAGATGGGTTGGACCTACAGTACTTGCAGAAAGTTGTTATTATCGGGCACGCATTGATACATCATCGTCGTCGGTAATGGAGGAGAAAGACCTGGCACGAGCAGCAGAGGTCTTGATGGTCGATGCCTGTGTGTTTTGCCTGTCTTCGCGGTCCTCGTCACCATATCCCGCCAGCGCTGCGTCTTCCAGATTTTAGTATGCTGTATTTCCTGGGCCAGTTGTCGCCGTGTCCTTGTTGTTAGCCTCATCGCATGCCGTGCTTGTTAATCGAGCTCGAGGATATGGCGTGATGTTGCCTTTTGAGGAGAAAACCCGATGGTGAAATAGTCGGGGATAGCAGCGTAGAGATATTGCGTAGTTTTCTTCGCCAGTGGTAGGGGCGACGGAGACGTGGCGGATCGAGCTGCGGGGCTGCTGTTCCTTCGGTGCACGCTGCTGTCTGAGAGGTCAGCGTCGCCGTCGTCGATGTGGTTCGGGTCCGAAGTACATTCGCCGCCAAGTTCTGTTTTACCAAAAAAACCCATAATATTAGTTCAACATGACTTTCGTCATAGTCAGGCTTACAATATAGATTGAGCAATCATCTTTGAACCGCACAATTGTACATAATTATTATCTTTGAAAACTCGTTTGCCTAGCGGTAACATCCCGCCCTTTTCCTCCTCTATTTCTCAAACTTTGATTCATAAATAATTAGTTGCTTTGCTACTGGTCGTCGTTTCAGTAATACATCATATATGAGAAATGGATCAACTTACAAAATCCCCGAAATTCACTCCGTCAGTGGGTCCTCTGCCTCTACCCGGGCCAGATACCGAGCAATCTCCCTTGTCACGGCTCTTTTTCGGTGGGCATCCTTCCTCAATAATGGCCCGAACTTCTGTCGACGTGCCAGAGCGGTCAACTCTTCAGAGATATCGGATTTGGGGAGTACATGTACGAGGCATTTCAATGCCAGGTGGAAGGCGCGCTCTGATCGGTACAGGTGACGAGGTGGAACTTGCCTCCCTTGTCTTTTGAGTCGCCATTCGACCATTTGCGCTGCTTCAGATGAGCGTGCTTGCCGCACAAATTTTCGCCAAAGCCAGGGGAGATTTATTTGTCTTCTGTATTTCCTTTCGGTTGTTTTGTACGATGGGAAAATTTGTTCGGGGTGATTGGAAATGTACTTCAGAAGATACACTGCGGCCGTCGCGTACCGTTGGCCGTTCAGCGCGTATATCCCAGATCGATTGGGGTTTTCTAGAAACTCTGAAATAAATTTCTGATAGGCGGGAAAGCAGTGGACGTAGTTCCGAAATGAAAGTTTGGAGTCCAAGGTCAATTGAGCCTCATCCGCCTGGAATAAATCGGCCCCCGCACGGAAAGACTGCCGGTGAACTCTCATTCCGGCAACAGCAACCGCAGCAGTCAGATTTGTGTCTGAATACATTTTTTCCATTATTCCTTGAGTAAATTGGTCAAAGAGCTGCAGTTGGTGACTGTGAACATCTGATCCATTGTCAAATTTCTAACATGAAAGTCAATGTCGGAAAAATGAATGCAGAAAAAAGTTCATACCCACAGTTTGATGGAGGAAAAAAATGGGGGGACAACAACACGGTGCCCAAAATCCACTAGAACAGACCCAATTGAGAAATTGGTTAGGTCGTCTAGGAGCTCCTGGGTGGGTGTGGCATTGCGAAGAAGTTCCACAACACTCCAAGCTGCTGAATAGCCCATTTCTCCTTCTGTTGTCAGGACTATTGGAGTTTTGAGGACAAATTCAGAACAACTGTGAAGAATTATTTACCTTTAAGGTAAACAATGCATAAATGTGCTAATTCAGCAGAGAGTAAAGGATCACTGATATAGAATTTTTGCGACCTTGAATAATCACGAAGAAAATCCCCCAGGGAAGCATGAAAAACATTCAGGTCCTCGACAGAAATAAGCGCTGCGAGATCACATAAAAGTAATGCAATGTCCCCAGTATTGAGCGACAAGATGCCTTCTATGTCCCATACTCTACAGAACGGTGAGAGGAACCTGAGGGCAAGGATGCGTAAGACCGACTCTCGATCCTCCACAGATGACAAAATGTGCCCATATAAAGCATCAAGCTCAGCAAAGGGCATTTCACGGTGCGCCGGACAAAGTCCGAGAATAATATCCAAGCGCTGAGGGGGTCGATGACGAGACGACGAGATAAATTTGACCACAGTCGACGCATAAATGAATTGACCAGACGATTTCCGGACTAATTTCTCCATGTTTTCATTAGCTGGCCAAGTCAACGGGATTTGCGCTTTAAAAGGGTGTGTTTTCTTGATTTCTGTGAATTTGTCATGAAGGAAGAGGCGAATGTCGTCGGATGGAAGGTAGTCATCATTGAGGGGAAGTCTGGTTGTGATCTCCTTCAAATACCCTACGTCAAATGAGTGTCTGATGTCGTGTTCGAGGCGGCTTGCAATGAGAAAAATCAAGGGTAATCGATGACGCTGAAGGGTTGTTGAAATAGCAGTTAGTATTTTGACTTGACTGGACCTATTGTCGCACTCGTCAAGGCCATCTATAATGACAATACGTGCCGAATCGGGGGTGTTGAAGTACCCAGCGTCAATAAGCTCTTGTAGAGGAGTGACGATAAGAGCGAGAATCTGTGCTTCAAGCGAATGGGTGAAAACAAATGGATCGCGGTCAACTGCTCTAATAATCCCATCCCTGATATCTGGAAAGCGAGTCGAGGCCTGATATGCGATAGTCGCGATGAGCGAGCGTCCGTGGTTACGAGTGGGGTCAGATCTGGCGAAGAAGTAACTTGCAACGAGAATTCCTTCCTCGTAGCAGAGCTCCGCAATGGATCGGGCGATGGCCGATTTTCCCGATCCAGCTGGGCCGTTGAGCCACATAATCAACGCCTCTCGCGTCTCTGGGTCCAGACCGCGAATCCAATTCATAATTTTGTTGAGAACGGCGACACGAGTGTTGGGATGGCATTTTGGCGGGTCGTGAACGTCGTTGGAATTATGGAATGCCGTAGGTGAGGCAGCCTCGAGCAGGCGCTCCCAAGGATCTGAGAAATCCTGCATTCACCTTCAGATCTGAGGTTTTGCGGTTCGTACGTACCTTTTGAAACGGGGTTATGATGATGAACATGTTGGTGGGTGTTGTTCTGTTGGTGAAATTGTCCACCAGTCACTACAGTTTGTGACCCGAACATCGAGGTAGGCATTATGGCGAGAGAAACTCGAGCGAATGTCGGTGTGAACAGTGGATGAAGATGGACGGAGTCAAGTTGTAGCCAGAACTCACAGCTATCGGAGTCGGTGAGAATGCATCTAGTAGGACAGGATAGGAATGGATTGACGTGAGACTGACATGACTCTAAGTGGTTTCCTGTGCTGAGCGGCCGGAAGCATGTTGTGGATTATAATAGACTCGGCACAGTTGGCTGTGTCGATGAGAAGCCACCTCATTTGGCATGTACCGCCTTTAAATTTCATGGAAGGGTACATTAGTTTTAGCCTTCGCTAATTTATGTTAAGTTCGTCAACA
Source organism: Galerina marginata (assembly GCA_023014335.1). Taxonomy (NCBI): domain Eukaryota; kingdom Fungi; phylum Basidiomycota; class Agaricomycetes; order Agaricales; family Galerinaceae; genus Galerina; species Galerina marginata. The sequence goes on from JAECYW010000022.1 coordinate 1,074,705, forward strand.
AGCAATTCGACTCATGCATGAAGGGACCGTACTTACGCTCCATAAAAGAAACCGGAATAAATCCAGGCAACTCGAAACAAGGCCTTGGTTGAAATCACGCTAGCTATAAACAGAGCGGGATTGGAATGGTAAGACGTCACAAGAAAGAATAGGCCACAAATAAATGTATAGGAAGGCGTAGAAATGCCGCATCCATGAGAGTAAATCAACGAAGAGCAAATCTTAAGATCTTGGAGCAAAGTGATGAATTAAATACTTGGAACAATGGCAACGAGAAGATAGGAAGTTAGATTGGAAGAGGTAGCATTGCACCAGTTGTGGGTATTGGGGAACAAACTTGAAGGCGACGTCTTTTACCTTGAAGCAGCCTGAGAAATACCCTGAAGCAACCCAGAAGATGGGGAGGAGGAAAAGAGATCTTGCTTACGTTATCGTTTTCACCGTGATTTGTGCTCCCGCTGCAGCTGCCTGCTCTGCTTCGCCATCAACTTAGACGATTGTCTCTTCACTCAAAGCTTTAGTATTTACCCTTCCCTTCATGCTCCGCAACCTCACTGCAAACTACATCATCTCCTTTTTGCACACACCATAGTTCTCATTGTTTGAGGCCCACTTGTAACTGGTAACATTTATTCGAGTAAAATCACGCTTCATGCGAACCAAGGGGCGTAGGAAGGTATGGGATTTGAACATGGTCTTCGCCCTTTACCGTCAAAGTGATCTTATGGATCCCTTACAGTGAGTGTTTCGCACTATTTTTTTAATCCTTTTCTTACCTTTGAACGTCAGTGGCATCTAAAACGAAGTTCAAGGCACTAGAAAATCTCGTTGCAAAGAGCTGTCATTGAGCTTGCCTGTCAAAATTATCGTTCTTAAAGAATCAAGATACGAGTAGCAGTTCCTTATTGCCAGCTACGATGCGTCGCCGATCATCGCTCAATCCTGGCTCTCTTGAATCGCGAACGCGGAGGATCTTCGACTGAAAAATTCTCGGATCCTTGAGGCTCTCCAAGGTCGTCAACCTCCTGGTTTTCGTCTTCATTGAAAAGCCGTCGTTTCCCATTCCGGTTCTTCTCCAACTCAACAGCGTCCAAGTCGAAGTCGTACTCGTCTCCACCCTCAGACCCCTGCTGACGTTGATTTCCGCACATACAAGTCTCGACTTCCCTGTCGATCTCGTCCTGAAGAGCCCGCAGTGCCGTTTGCAGGTTCTGAGTGTCTGCCTGCTGGTCGACTCGGAGATGATGTTCTTGGCGTCGGACGATGCTGGTGCGGAGCCCGAGGCAGGCGAGGAAGTTGATGAGGCATTTGGATTGGGCTTTTTTGGGTGGAGTGAGGACAGGACGAATCAGGAAGAATGAAGGACGCACCTTTCAACTCGGCTCGTAGGCGGGCAGAGTTTTTCTGCTCGTTCTCCAGCGCCTGGCGTAGACGGAGGATTTCATCCTCGTTGTTCGGGGTTGAAGAAGGTTCCGGCGGGGTTTTGCCTACCTTGGGGTCTTCCACCCCGCGGTCTTTGGAGCAGGAGTCGCCGCCGTCGTCACCGCCCTCGCTCTCCTGATCAATATCGGGTGCTGTGACGCCGCCAACGCGTTCATCGTCATCTCTGCCCTCTCCATTGTCGACTGTATCATCATCAACACCTTCAGCTGGTGGTTCAGCTACTGTCTCGTCGTCGTTCCTGTAGGCGTCCTGGCCCTCCGAGCATGCACCCTTGTGGACAAACCCATTATAACCGTCCAGATCGCTGGGCACGTCCTCATCAATGTTCTGCTTCCGGTTAATGCCCCCGACGCCTAAAAACTCGTTGGTGTGGTCCACAGCACGCACTGCATCACCTCCACCCTCGCTCTCGACTTCAGCTTCAAGATTGCCCGCACCACGGCTTCCAATATCGCAGTCTCCTTCATCCTCTTGGACTTTCTTAACCCTAACCTCAATTTCATTACCCTCAACATCCATTTCATTGTCGCTGCCTCCATCATGATCGTGGTCGTCGTCGGCGGGCGGCTGGAGGGGGTGGACGAGGACGAGTGTGGTGCTGGCCGGCTGCGCATGCTCTTCGTGAGCGAAATCGTCCTCGTTGGAGTCGCCCTCGCTGGAATTATCGTCGGCGGATTCTTCATCACAAGAATTCAAGTTGGCAGCTGCAACTGAGGCATTGGGGTCGATATCGACATCACCCATGAGCTTGCTTCTCCAGGTTGTGCCAGCATTGTCGTCGTCAGCGCAGCCTGCACCCGCACCCCAGGAGAGGTCGTTGAAATCAAGGTCGTCGGCGACAACTTCGAATTTGGATTCAGATTCGGGTGCTGCATCGCGTTTTCGAGCTCCAGAAGGTCCTCCGTTTTCGTCTTCAGGTTCATCTTCGTAGTGCCCGGGGCCAGCACTGCCGCTAGCACCTTCCTTGCCATCAACCTCAACCTCGACGGCCTCCACGTCATCGTCATCGCTATCAAGCACTGCGCCGAACCCTACACTTGTGCATTTGCCTCCAAGGACATCGACGACCCCGCCCTCGCCCTCATTCTCATTCTCGTCCTCGCTCTCGCTCTCGCCGTCAAGGCCCTCACGGTCAACCACCATCGCAGTATCGTCGATGTAGACAATCGCGTTTCCTCGATTATCGTGTCCGCTTTTTCCTTCGCCTTCGCCCTGGTGCTGTTCGGGTTCGAGTTCAAGCTCTGCTTTTCCTTCTGTATCGACAGCCGCCGTTCTAGACCTCGCTAACTGGAGTTTAGAGGAAAAAGATGATACGCCGAGTGTAGGCAGACGTGGAGGTGGAGAAGGTGAGAGGCAAGGGCGAGGGCGAGGGCGAGGGTGGAGACCGGAATTATCGCCCTGCTTCGATGGGCTGTCGTCTTCGTCGTCGTTGTTGGTATCCAAGGAGCAAGTTCTTCGGTGGAAAATAGTGTAGGAGTGGGGGGAGGAGGGTGCAGCAGCAGGGACACTGGTGCCGGCGCGGTTCCGTTTGGCGGTCGAGCTTGGGGTCGGGGTCGAGGTTGAGGTCCAGCCAGGTAGTCTTCTCACCACCCCGTCGACGTTGACGTGCCCATTACCCGGCGTGGTTTCTGGGTCTTCTGGGTATGCCAGTTCCAAGCCGAGAGTGCTCCAGAGGTCTGACTGCGCATCCGCCGCCGCCTCTTCCGCTTCTGCTTCTGCTTGCCTAAAGCCGCCTCTAAGGAATTCTCTGGCTCCATCTGTGTCCGCCTCGTCCTCCGCCTCCTCAGGCTCATCAGCTAGAAACGCCGACGCAGGGACTGGCAGCTGAAACTGGGCTTCATGGGAGAGCGTAGTGCATATACCGCTGCGTGAAGAAGATCGAGAGTGGCGAGGAGTGGATTTGTCGTCCTCATCGCCCTCCTCCTCGGTGGATGAGACTGACCCACCACGACAGCGAGCTCGAGGGGTAGGAGCCCGAGTGCTGCTGGTCAATGCGGGCGCGTGTCTATCGTCCTCGTAGTCCTCGTCGGTGTCGTATCCTGTCGGCGCCGGTGCTGGGTCTTCCTCTTCCTCCAGGTCGGGCTGTTCCTGATCCGCGCGCACGTTCGCCTCTCCCTGCTTAGCGGTGTCCGCCTTCTTTGCTTCAACACCCGGTGTTGTTCCCAGTCGAGCCTTATTCAACGAAGAAGACTTGGACGTACGTGCACAAGGTCGGGAATGTTGGGCGGGAATTAATAGGTCGTCGTCAGAATCGCTGATGTAAGAGGAAGACCTGTCATGAGAACGATCGTCGTGGTCCTCAGCGATACCTCCTTCGTTATCGTGTCCTGCAGGTACTGCGTCTTTCAAACCGTGGTATGCCGGATTTTCTGGGTCGGCGGCGTCCATGTCCATGTCATCAACCTCATCGCCTGCTGTACTTGTCAACAGAGCTTCACCGGAGGATTGTCTGGTTGTACGTGTACATGGAGAGGGGCAAGGCGTCGATAAGCCATGGTTGTCGCCTTTCGAAGAGAATGGTCCCTGGCGAGAAGATCGAGGATGACGGCGAAAAATTGTTGGGCAGTCTTCTTCGCCTGCAGTAGAGTTGATGTGGGCGTGACGAGATCGAGCCGCGGGGCTGGCGCTCCTTTGGGTAATCGAGCCTCGCGCGGTTCTGCCTTCTGGATGGTTGACACTGCCGTCGTCGGTGTAGTTGGGGTCCAAGGTACCTTTCGTGGCAGTACGAGCACGGCGACCTTGACCAAGCTCGTCGCCATCGACGACCATTTCTTCGCCATCCTCTTCGGAGCGAGCATGACGGCCTCGATCAAGCTCACCATCATCGACGTCCATTTCATCCGCCCCGTCCTCGCCATCGCCTCCCGGACCTTCTTCGTCATCGTCGTCTGAACTTGCAGGATCCCTAGCCCATCCTCTCACAAATCGCTTTGCTGGTAGCGCCGGCTCCTCGTCCCTGTCGCAGGATCCTCGGTGTTGAAGCTGGTTCCTTTGACCTTCAGCCTCCTCATCTCCCTCCTCATCATCACTTCCACCAATCGACCACCCCATCTCAAGACGCAGATCAATCTCCCAGCTCCTCCTCCGTCTCGGGCCTCGTGCCGACTGGTATTTCCCCCTTCTCCTCGGCCCATCATCCAGAAGCGCCTTCGAATTCTTTCTCCTAGCCGTTCCAAGCACGCGCAGGGCCCGGGCCGCAGCGTCTTCTGTGATGTCGTCCATCCAAGCGCAGAGCTGGCGGATCTGGTACATCTTTTGTCGGGGGCATGCTTTGTGGCGGCGTCTGCACTCCTCGCAGGAAGCATCGGGGGTGCGCGTGCATGTGTCTTCGCATTCTAGGCAGATCTGGGGATGGGAATAGGCACCGTGAGTGCTTGGACGCCTTCGAGATGAGGGTTGATAACTTACCGGATGCTCGTTTACGAAGTGGTGTGCATCTGGGTGAAACTTCTTTATCCAACGGAGCTTGCGCAGGAACGAGGCTTCTTGTGCGCTGGACAGGCCTGAAGTCGATAGGTACAGTTCGTCCTCCCTCGCCAACGCCTGTAGGGTGGGACTGCCTGACAGTTTCCTGTGCCATTTCGCAGACCGCCTCGCCAGCCGGTTTTGGGCCACCCGCATGCGGTGTTCATCCTTTAGGAAGGCGATCGCTTCCCTTCGCGTCGTTCTTTCCTTTTCTTGCTCGTCCTCTGGCGGTGTTTCTGCGCTCGCCAGTGACTCGTCTTCCAGCTTTACACCAGGGTGGGAGGCAGCATCCACATCCACCGCATCGACTGCTTCCTTATCGGACGTGCCTGGGTTGGCCATACGAACCCTCTCGCAGGCTATTTCCGAGACCCGTCTGGCAGATGCGCCGAGAAGCGTCGCGTGCTCTAGGCGTCGATTCTGCTGCGAGTATAGTTTAGTTCTCGGGGCTGGTAGTGATATCCACGTCGTGTGGTCGGTAGATTTCGTGCTCGAGGAAGGGGTGACAGGTTTTTCCTCTAGAACTGGAGAGGATTTGGCGTGCTCCTCGGTAACCACCAGCTCCGAGTCTGTTATAGGTTTATGGGGTGTGCGTCGACCGGGAGGGTCTTTTATTGCCGCTGCTAGTGATGCTGAGTGGTCCTCTGACTCGAGCTGATCGTCGGAGCCGACGGTTCCCCTTTTTCTCTTGCAGGTGTGGTTCATGGAAGTGGGAGATAGGGTACAGGGGATGAATTTCATCCCGTTTTTCAAAACCAGATCAGCAACCGGAGGCCGGGATGTACTGCCGTTCCGCTAGCTTTGAAAACAAACACGCGACAACACAACCAATTCCGATCTTCGCTAATTTTTTGAGCTGTTACTGAGCGTTGCGCATGCCCTTGCTGTCGACGAGTATGCGCCTGAAAATGCATTATTATTGGATATCAGACCAGGCATGCATCGGATTATCACCTTTGGAGTTGCGTTTGACCTACTTTAGTGCAGAAATAGTACTTGGATTTGAGATACTAGCGGCTCGCGAGCAACTCGCGAGAGTACTAGATTCCAGGTTATCAAAGCCGTCTTCTCTGTGCGTTAATTGAGCTTCTCGTCCCGTCGCCAGGAACTCACATTCCGTATAACTAAAAACTCTAGGTATGATTTGCTCAAACTGATGGCCTTTACACCGTCAACCAGTCTTCTAACTTATCCCATGCTTCCACAGTACTTACGCTCAACCCGGCTGATGAGGCCTGAGGTTCCTCTAAATCCCTAATGCAAGCCATGGCGTTTAGAACGTTAAGAAGATGGCTTATATTTATGCTCGCGGTTGTTTCCCATGACCGCAGCATCCCGAGCGAGACAGTTCGCTAACTGGAGCAGATGTGGCAAAGTAATATCGGCGCGACTTTAATGTCTGCCTCATTCAAATCTCCAGGAAAACACCGCATAAATATTTAGAGACGATGTAAATAAGTTTGAGCGAACATCTTTTGTGCCACCTCAGAGTTTCTAGTCGTTGGAAACTGGCTGCATGGCGTATAAACGTAAGAGGCAACCAATCTCCTAAATGGGTTAATTGTATTGTCGATTGCACGGAGCGACATTGCCTGGTTTTTTTATTTGGTGATTGGCTGAGATCATACAGAGAAACGGGTTCACAGAGGGGATTATTTACGGGAGAAATGTAGTAGTAAAGCGTGCAATATACGCATCTCACCCCTTTTTATTCACGGATACGAGCAGATGAGCTCAATTTACTAGCATTTTGCAAGCGAAAATTTACATTAATAGACGGATGCAGATCCCCTACCAAAACCACGCATCAAAAATCCTTACAGGGAAATTTTCGGTGACTATCTGCATGCTCAACTGAGCCCAGATAGTCGCAGACCAGCGCATGTCCGGCTTTAGCTGGGTACATCGCTACTTAAGCAACTGAGCGGGGACGCTCCTGCTCTCCTAAGGTTACCTCGGTAATCAACTCGATTGCTGCAGCGGAACGGGGTGTTATCGAGCACTTGTAAGGTGTTTTGTGACTACGACCAACCAAATAAATATTAGAAGGGCTGAGAGAGGTAAAACCTACCAGATCAGACCATATTCGTTGTAACTTTCGTCAATTGGGATATCATTTCCAAATTGGTCCTTGGCTTTCTGGATGTTAAAGCTCGCCAATACCGATGCGATTGTAAGCCACACCTATGTCCATGTCAGCTAAAGCCTAAAGCAGATAAATTGGGCTTTGGCTTAGAAAATGACTCACAGTTGAGCTGGCGATATGTCTGCCTGGGCAAACCCTACGACCAAAGTTCGGGCATTCAAATACCATCCTCTAAGATGGAACTCACCTTCTTCCAAATCCAAAAGCTGTGATTCTGCTGTCGTCGTTCAGCTTTCCATTCTGATCGAGGAATCTCTCGGGTTTAAACTCCATAGGTGCTTCGTACACCTGGGGGTCGCGCGTCATTGCCCTTAGAACGTTTCAAATATTGAAAGCAAAGTTGTAACCGAATCGTACATACCATATGTTGCCGAAAATAGTGGTACCTGCCAAACAGACCATTTAGACCAGAAAGTCGACCTAACTAGGAATAGAGAATGCGCTAACCTTTGGGTATGAAATAGCCTTTGTAGTAATCGTCCTCGGTGGAACGATGTGGGACACCGAGTACGACGGGAGGTCTCCACCGCATCACTTCGCGGTATATCGCCTCAATATAGGGTAGGGAACTTCGATCTGCGAAATCCGGGAGACGATCCGACCCAATAACATTGTCGAGTTCCTGGTGGGCTTTTTTTTGGATCTCTGGGTGAACGGTTATGAGGTGAAAGAAGGTCGCAGTTGCAGCGATGGTCTGGTCAATTGATGAGAAATAGGTTTAAGGTTAAAAATAACGACTTTACTGTATCGGAAGCGGCTTCGTGGAATGTGTTAAGTCGGGGATATATTACGAGTATGACCCTAAAAATCTCTTACCACCGTAGACTGTATAAGCCACGTCCTTAAGGACCTTCTCCTCTTGGTCGGAAGCTCCGTAGCTATTCTTTTTCTCCAAGAAGGCGGAAAGAAGAGACGGAACAGCGGTACCCTCACTCTAATAATTCAGACACAATCAGTGGTACTAATCTTACAATTTAAAAAGTACTCACGACGCGTTTCTTGACGAATTCCATTGGTATTCTCTGCATCTCTTCTGTGAAACCACGAACTATCTCTGCAGTCTTACGTGAAGATGCGCCAGGAAACCAAGCTGGTATGTGTGCAAGTGCCGGAATAATGTCAATGAAATTAGCGCCAGGTAAAAGCAGATGACTGCCGATATTAACGCTGTTGTCGGCAGCGGAGATACATGGATCATCAACGGATTCAACCTCGTACCCGTACATTATGTGCATTGGGATAGCTATAGATAACCTGCGCAGGTGAAAACTCGTCAAATCCGTGAGGACGAGTACTGATTGATTACCCACTTTTTATTATGTTTCGCAAAATCTTCGGGGGTTTGAAGCAATCCATTGAGCATTTCGTGAACCTTCCTGAGCTGAAGAGGATAGTATTGCTGTATGTTTTCGAGACGAAAATTCTGTTGGTAGACCTTTCTGTGCCTCCGCCATTCATCACCATATGGCACAATACCAGTGTTGAACGACCATCCCATCCTTAAGAAGAGGTTAGGGTGCTCTTTTCGACGAGGTAGTTGCGAATTTACAATTTGGTTATCGGTATGGCCGGTCGATCAGAATATATTCTTGCTCTACGTTCCAATAGTTCATCCGCGTCCTCGCGCTTGTTGAGGACAAGAATTTTATTACCCAAAACGTTGGCGTACAAAATATCACCTTCAATTGCCATCGGGCTCAGTAAAGATATAACTGACAGTCAATTGAACGTACTTTTGTACATATCTCCCCATCGCATGTACTCCTCATGGGCATTCTTCTGTGGAAAATCAAACAAATTTCCAATGAAAGGTTTGGGTAGCGGCCCAGGAGGATATGGTGCGTTCCGTCTCCTTCTGGCAAAAATGTCTGATGTTTTCTTTGCCAACCATGCAACAAAAAGGAGAATAATGGCCGTCAGCATTATTGATGGGAAGTGCAGACGAAGGGCGATCGGTCACTGCCATGCTCGCCAGGCCATTTAAACCTGTTTTCTCGTCAGGCAAGCCTTATTTCCACGAGTAAACCCGTAAGCATCCCACGTACTTCACTTCGTGTAAGTCAGTGAAATGTTGTCCACAATTAGAAGGATATCAACCAACTTTAACTAATCTTCAAATCTGAATTCTGAAAGTTCAACTTGCTGAATTTGGCATCGACACGTTGGAACAGAAGGTGGGAGCGGAAAGACTAGGCTTGAGACACAGGGAAATCCCTAATGAGATTTCGCATCTTACAACTGCGAGAAGTAACTGAGCAAACATCGATGGAAGGAGTGATAGACAAAGCGTGGCAGGATTTCCACCGGTTCAATGGATGAGTCGGAAATCAATGACACGGGCACGTGACGGACCTAGAATTGGCGCGTTCTAAGTTAGGGGCAAGAGGGCTGCTAAATGCTAAGCGCACTCTGAACGAACTAGTATATCATCCCTACTTAATTGCGTGGGTAACTTATTTGATACAGATTCCATCAAGTAAGACTTCGAGAAATTTTAATAACAATTGGTCAATCATCAGGAAAACATCCAATTCGTCTTTGGCATCTCCGTTTTTCAAGTTAAATAAGAGTCTTCATGACTTGTTTATGTCTTTATGCCAGACGATCATGGTTCATCTTTGGTATCTTCAAGTCAGAGACAGCTCGATATCACTATTTTGATCACTCTTCTTCGACATGTCTGCTGTGTCCAACTTCTGCACCATCATCTGGCATCAACCTCCTGGCGGCTCGTTCGAATTCCGCGACGTTCTCTGCGAAAGGCCGTTGTGGCATACCGACAACCTTTTTCTATAGCTATCTAAGCGCTGTATCTGTGGCCCGAGCTGCCCGAGCCTAGTTTAGAGTAGATTAGATAGAGAAGATCCCATCAGCGGCTGTGCAGATTGAGCGCGCTTTCTGGTTGAGGAATCTTGTCCGCAACGCTACACTGGTTACTGCTCGGCGAGCTATCCGAGCCTTGCCAACCCCGAGTTTTTAGGGTAGGCCTGATATGTTTGCTCTAGTGGGTCTAATTTCTGAGGATGGGCGCGGTACTGAAACATTAATTCTGAGGTACTTCAAGCCATACATAATCCACTGTAGATACTAGGTATTACTACGCAAGGTGCGGACAGTTCGAGGAGTCAACGAGGACTACTAATCTTCTGCGTCATCCATGCCCCTAATCTCTGGTCGCCTCTGCTTCACGCGTGCAAGTAACTTGATCGCCTTCAAGACGTCGAGACGGTCCTGGATACCAACTTTGTCACATTCTTGGTTGTAGACGTCTTGGATCGCCAGGCCGGTGTCGTCGCGAAAGCCTTGACATATAAAAATGCGCATTCTCGGAGTAACCATTATATCCCCCATACCATGCAGCTGATTCATGTACGTCGGGTTTTTAGACCTTGCACGTCTGGTCTTGAAGAGGAAGAATTCGAGTAAAACATCCTCAATTGGACAGCCGCAATGCATATGGTCGCCAATCATTCGTTGGTCCGCCATCGCGCTGAATCCGCTGGGCTGAAACGACACTCCTCCAAGTCTACCGTTTCCGTCGACAAAGCTCGCTTTGTCTGGGTACGACGACTTGTGAAAACGACAGGTATAATATCCAGGGGTTTCCCAGTGCATGGCCAGGGCCGTCTCCCGTGAAGTGTAGCCGCCTTCAGGTAAAAACTCCGCAAACTCGATGCAGAACTGACGAATGTCTGGCTGGATGTCATGGACAACGCCTGTGTCTCTGAAGCGCTTCAACTGCAGCTGTCCAATAGCTAAATATTGTCAGACACGAGACTAGTAGGGACTGATTGGACATCGGAACTCACCCTCTAATTCCTGGAGCTCTGCGGCTGTCAATCCACGAATGCACGATTCACCGACAAGAGTCGGATGGTCTTTGAATCGGCCACTCTGGAGCGCCCTGGCTTTATAGATAAGAAATGCTGCACGGAGAGAACCGAGATTCCTTGACCCCTGGGTAGGGGGGTTCGGCATTGTGAAAGGATGGTTTGTAAATGGGTTCTTTGAAAAACGACGGTACTTAAAGGTAAAAGGCGTGGTAATGTGATGTGGAACTTGACGTGGTTCAGAAGTGAACGGATATAATAACTCGAACCTTCAGTTGTCCTCAGGTACAATTGGACTTGTTACAACTGGTTCAGAAATATCCACGCTCAACTTTTAACTTGAAGGTATTTCGAGCTTGAATTTTCCTCCTTTGAGGTGTATTTGCATGCACTGGCATCTATGGGAGGACACTTTCGTCAGTTTCGTGCGAACGATCGAGCTCATGCGAAAGACGCAGTTGTGCTTGATTTCATTTCGTGTAAGACGGAGGTGGAAGCCTGAAGGAAAAAGCGACGGTAAATGTAGCCATGAACAATTGAACTCACGCAGCAGATACAAGTGTATTTAGATACATTTATGTGAAGCAGTCACCGTAACTGTTAACACAAACAACTGAGCTCACCGGACTGCCCAATCGCCTTCAGTAACAATTAGTGGACCGGAGCGGGTGAGAGAAGGAACTGTGAATGTACGTACACATTGTCCCTTCTTTTTGATATGTATGGTCTCTGTCCCCAGTTCCATAACAGTGCAGATAACTTGAATATGGCACGGCTGTAAAATGTTGGTAGAATGATAACGCTTTATGTTGGCTTTGTTAGACTGAAAGCAAAGTCCAAGAAATCAGAGTTTTGGTCCAGGTTGCCGACAATTCGATGCAGAATTTCAGAAGTAAAGCGATGGATATGACTGTAGGTGGTCGAACTGAGAACTGGATTATTACTGTTCCAAGTTGAAGGGATTCAGGAACGATTGCCCTGCAATGATCGGCGTGATCTTCGGACTCCGTCCACATTTATTAAATCGGAGCCCAAATTCGAAGGGAAGCTCTTTGCCCTGAATTTCTTACCCACTCTCAACCACCATCATCTCTTTCGCGCTGCCGATTTTCTATCAATTCTTACAAAAACCATGGTTTATGTTCTTAGTTCCCTGGTTATAACGCGTTAGACAAGATGTATACCACGAACTTCGCGCTCATTTTGTTAACATTCCAAGGACGCGCCAAAAGCTCGTGATAGGCATCGCTCATCACATGGGCAGCCATGGCAGTACGGGCATCGCCACTCGGTTATTTTTGACAAGCTTTCCGCTGTTGTCGTCTTTTTGAACTCTGCTCAGCTCGCAGTCAGCGATCACTTTTCATCAAGGGACGGACGGCTTGTCAGCCGTACATACGCGTGCGCAGCTTTCCCAGCCTCAACCGCAGTAACTTTGAGGCTTCAAGATAGGACGAACACGTAGGGGTGACTCGATTTCACCTTCCTTCCCTCAGATCCTTGGGCCATAGTGCTCACTGGCACCGCAGCCGAACAATCACGATGATCATCGAAAAGCATCCTCTTCCTAATGACCCGACACCGGCTGATGCACCACCGTCATACGACGCACTTAGCGACACACCGAGCGCAACTGGCCAAGCTCGAGATTACAAGCACGGCCTCATCGACCACCCCGGCCCATCTGGCTTGCGCTCACCGCTGCTCAGTTCATCACCACCGCTTCCACTCAAGTCCCCAACTCCAAGCACTTCCAGCTCCAAAGGCAAAGCTCGTGCCACCAATTGGTTCAATTTCTCTTCAGCCGAGGCTCGCACAGCGCGCGAGGTCCGGAATACTGTCCTTGGGCTTGTCCGAGATCTAATCCAGGAACACATCACCAACTCGCCAGCGACCGCTGGGATCCTCCAGAGCTGCGCCGAGGCCTGCTCTTCCCATTCATTATCACTCTCCTCCATCCTTCAAGAAAAGTCTATCGAAAATCACACACCTTTGTACTGGGCGATTGTCAAGCGTCCCCCAGACGAGCATCAGGAACAGGAAGATGTCCAATGCCCGGATCTGCTCACAGCCCTCATATCCTATGCCACTCCGCTAAACCGCGAGACGATAACAGAGGTCCGCCTCGCATGCCTGGCTACCTCAGATCAAGCCTTATTCCAACGACTACGACTGTCACCAGAGTTTGCGCCGGTATCAGGGATTGACCAAATGTTGCTTGGAGGAACGATACCACCTGAAGAGGTCGTGTTAGAAGATATGGCTGGGGAAGGAGGCGGCGCTTTTGCTGTAAACTTCGTGATACCGCACTTCCACAAGCGGATGGTGGTGTCGAAGGAAATCGCGCTCGAGTTTATTGCTCGAAGTGAGGCTTTTTGCTTTCGATTTTGTCAAACGCACTAACGCACTATTTCAGGTCGAATGTGGCGCCTGGCTTTCTTCATCGCTCCAGAACCCAGAGTGTCAGGGATAGACCCTCCAGCGGGGTCCTGGTGTGTCGCCCTGTCTCTGGTCGAGGCCAGTCCTCCTACGGCGATCGATTCTCGGCTTCTAATCGCTGAAGCCAAACCCACCAACCCGCCTGAATCCTCAGGCTCTGGAGAGTCGTCCTCTCCGCCGAGGTCACCATTTCGACTTCCGTCGAAGTCAAAACCAGGGCCTTCCATCAGGCTCAGATCCTCTCAGCCGTTGGAAGCTGCAAGGAGAGGGCATAGGGGGAAGAGCGTTGTTGTTTCGTTGGAGGACAGTGTCGGGGCTAATCTACAGTATGGGTAAGCACACAATATAGTTCTTCATCGTCGAATTCTGTTTATTAATTAGCCTGTTACATTCAGGAATAATCCGTATATCGGGGCTGATGAGAAACTTCGAGTGCGGCTTGAGGCTCGTCTCGGAAAGCCAGACGCCGAGTGTATTATCTGCTAATTTTGCTTTACTTTATCTGTAAACGTTATACCCTGTCGAGGTGAGTTTTCTTTAGTATGACGACCTTTATTTATGTCTGATATTCATCCTTTGCCTCTCCGTCAGGTTAGAATGTATTTATACCATGTTGTCGAATGTCCGAACCTTTTTCTTGTAATACCTATGTCTGTATCGAAAGCCAAATCTTCCTCAAAATGTTCTGCCCCCCTTCCTCGCTTTCCCATATCCCGGGGCTTTTATAGCCAGTCCGTGATTACCCCCCGATTGCGGAAGGGCGGTGCTGTCGCTTTGCTATTTTTATCTTGATATCAGTTGGCTGTGCAGTTCAACAATCCAAGCAACCATCGCACAACCTGTCAAACCACACCTTTCACCTCAACTACCTCATCATGTCGGATGAAAAAGAAGCTCTATCAAATTCTACGCCTGCACCTACCCCGCCACAGGAAGCACCTCCAGCCTACGAAAGTCTGGTCCTGACAAACCCAAGCACGAATCCGAATGGACCTCGAGATACATGGAGACGAATAGGCCCTCTCACTCAGCAGCCGATCACCCTTCCCAACGGTCCCACAGCACCACCTTTCCGACCACCTGCATCCACACAGAAAGGTCACACGCGATCGCTGAGCTCGTCGTCCACTTCGAGCCTCAAGGGCAAGAAGAGTTGGTTCAACTTCACGTCGTCCAATGCACCCAATGCGTCATCGACGCAATCGGCATCATCGCGTACGGTGAGCGAGGTACGGACGACTGTCTGCGGTCTCGTTCGTAATTTGGTTGTAGGACCGCAGGAGCAGAATGGGTTGGGATCGTTATCGCCCGCGTCTCTCGGAATCCTCCAGAGTTGTGCCGAGGCGTGCTCGACGCACTCCATGTCTCTCTCCGGGATCCTGCAAGAAAAGTTCATTGAGAGCCATTCGCCTCTTTACTGGGCCATTGTCAAACGACCACCCAAGCTCGAACCGCAAACACACAACCTCCTCGATCGGGATGAAGTAACAGAACCAGAAAGCACTGAAGAGTCGGACCTCCTCGGCGCACTTCTCTCCCACTCGACACCTCTGAGCCCTGATACCATCACCGAACTTCGCCTCGGTTGTCTGGCAACCTCTGACCAGGCAACGTTCCAGCGCCTCCGCCTGCTCATACCCCAGTTCTCCTCCATCTCTGGGTCTGACCAGATCCTGCTCGGCGCGGCCCTCCCTGCGGACGACGTCACGGTGGAGATTGGGAGCGGCAATGACGGGGCGTTCTCGGTGAACATGCAAGTGCCGCAGTTCCACAAGCGGATGATGATCTCGCGGGAGATTGGGCTGGAGTTCGTCGCACGGAGTGGGTCCTTGCCTTATTTTCGTTTGCTGAACGTACTGATTCGTGGTCAGACAGGCTATGGCGCTTTTTGTACATGATCACGCCTGACGACGCGTGGTACGGACCTCCGCCTGGCTCATGGTGCGTTTCGGTGTCGCTGCAGGAACCAAGTCCGCCAACGTGGCTCGACGCTCGACTTGTCCTTCCCAATGCAAATACAACTACCGACGGATCACCAAAACCCGAAACATCGAATCCACCCCCTGTGCTGCGCCTGAAATCTAAACAGATGATGGAAGCGCCGCGGAACGGTGTTCCAGCCACGCAGGTCGTGGTTGCGCTAGAGGAGAACCCGGCGTTTGCTAGCCTTCAGTACTCGTGAGTAGACCTTGTTCCTCGAGGATCGTCTGCGGCATTGATGACTGATCATGGACAATAACTCGTTTGCAGAGGAAGCTCTTATATCCCTGCTGATGAGACATTAACCGTGCGATTGGAGGCTAAGCTTCGAAAACCTGTACTAGACAGCGAGGACTGGGTCGTTTCGTGATGCTTCCCCATCATTCGTTATTGTAAAATTTCAATGAAAGGACGGTAGCGGTGAACTGGCGTTGTATAGATTTGATATAATATTGTTCCTGTATTTTTAAAACAAAATGATCGATGATAAATTCACTGACTCTGATAATGGCGCGTGGTTGTAGAATGGCTACATCATTAAATGACGCCTGTCCTTGCATGTTGCCCCTGATGTGATTATGTGAAATTTGAAACACTTAAAGTAGGCGCCGATGGGCGCTTGTAGTACAAAGTGGTCGACGTCTATTTGGAAACAAATTTGGACATACAAGTTCTACATATTTTTTGATCGCTTCAATTCCGAGACTAACGTAGAACTATTTAGAGACCTGTCCTGCAAGTACTTCCAAGAGTACTTCGTTCATCCTGGGGCCCTCGAAAGCCCGGAAGATCTTCCCAATCTCGGTTCCAATCTCGGTGGTGTCCTTGCAAGGATCTCCCCAATGAATGCGTACGCCGAGCTCTCCCCTCACAAACTTGTACAATGCGCTGGTCCTTCCCAAAAGGTTTGCCGCCAGACATTCAGGGCCTGGACGATAGGTGTCCCGTGCCTCAAGGTATATGTTGAGGGCTTTAACTGAGAGGGAGCTACGCCACGCCTCAATCTGAGCAAGGGAAACCTCGACCGGAGGCTTCTGGGCTCCAAAGAGGCCAATAAGAGTTGCGCTCAAAGAGGACATTATGTTGTCAAATCGAGGGGCCGAATCCTGATCGGTGGTTTCGTTCAAGAGAACGACGACTTGGTTGGTGAGAGCAAGCAAGAATGGCTCATCAATGGTGAGGATTGCACCGAAATGGGCGAGGGTGTTGTTCCTCAGGACGGAAAATAGACCCTCTCGGAATACCACTTCCATTGCTCGGAGGTCAGTCGCTTGGCAAAGGGAATACAGGTGTGTAGCCATAATCTATTTTGTCTTTTATTCAGCTATTTAATATGTCAGGCGAGTAGGACATTACATACCATCCGCGTTATTTTGATAGCGTCAAATGTGTACCTGGCGCTAATCAAGGCAAGGGAATTGATGGCCCTGGAAAGCGTGTTAATCATGCCAAAGTTCCTGCAAAATTATGATGAAACTCACTGATTGTGCATTTCAGCAGACACTACGTGAGTGCTAACAGGATTCGCAAGGTAGGCGATTTCTAGGTGCCAAAGGATTGTCATCAGTCGGGTCCTTGGTACTAAATCAAAGCTTACCGGATAGGTAAGAGGCAGCGGCGACATCTGCAACCTTGAGGCTGTAATCCAAGCTTGGCTCGTTGACAGAGAGATTGGGAGGCAATCCACGGTTCATATGGTTATTGAGCAGCTCAGTCATCTGTGAATACGTCAATTTAGCTGCAAAAAAATTGTGCGGTCAGGAAGGTGCCATAAATAACCAAAAAGCATCTTCACCTAAGTGAGCCAGAACTAAACGACTGTGCTCCATCGCCTGCGGCAATTTAAGTTAGTTATCACGAACGGCCATATAAATAGTATATTCACGGATGTAATTCTAAATTCTACAGTGAGATTGATGCAATACTCCAAAAAACGCAAAGGACTTACGACATGGCCATGAAATTTGCTCCATGGTGCAGGAAATGACCGTCAATGTCGACAATAGGATTATCGGTGGTCGAGTTGAGCTCGACACTGATCGCCTTTTCAGCAGAAAGCAAAGTTTCGAGCTGCGGTCCGATCCACTGAGGCGCTCCTCGGAGGCAGTACCGGTCTTGACGCAATTTTCCTTCGGGGTCCGCTTCCTCATGCTGGACCTTTGCCAGTTTGGAAGATTTAAGGATGTACCTGATATTTGCGGCGACTTCGATTTGTCCTGGGTGTGGGCGAGAAATATCATGGAGATAGGGTTCGAAGGGCTCTCGCGAACCCTTGATTGCTTCGACGCCTGCAATAAAATTGTAAAACTCAAGAAGAACGTGCGTTTGTCAACAACGTACCGAATGCCGAGAGGACCTGTGCGGCAATTGCCAACGAATGGCAGTCGTGGATGGCGAGGGCTGCCACTGCGGTAGATGCCCCGGTTCCGTTTACCAAACCCAGACCCTCCTTTGCGATGTATTCAACAGGCTCAATGTTCAGCCTCTCCAAGAGGGCCTTCGCATCATAGATTTTTCTTTCCCCCCTAAACGTAAGAAAATGTTAACACGAAAGTCAGGAAAGAACCGTCAATCGACTTACCCGGACCCATACCACGCACGGATGTCCGGATTGCCGGTGAGAACGCTAGAAATATACGAGAGCGGTCCCAGATCTCCTGAGGCGCTAATGCTCTGCCTCAAGGGGGCGCATGGCGCTACGCCATGGCAAAGGAGCTTGTATAAGCCTTCTATAACAATCCACCGAGTGCCTGATTGGGCCCGTATAATAGAATTCAGGCGAACAAACATAGTGCCACGAATCCATTCTTCGGGCATCATAAGAGCGTGGTCGTCCGGACTGAGCTCCCCTTCAAAGGAAGGAAGAACGCCGCACTGGCACGTGGCAAGTAAAGATTTCTGGACACCAACAAAAATAAGTCTCCTCGTCTGTTTTTGATTCTGATAGGCTGAGCTGACCTGCAAGAGCGCCGTCCTCCTTGTTCGGGTGGTCGCTGAATTAGGAAAACGTTATAATACAATCCCTAATGGGTGTAATAAACCAATCTTACCACTGCCACCGAAACCCGTGGTAACCCCATATTGACTTTGTTCCCCGAGCGCTAAGTCTTGAACGACATCGACTGCAGCACCGACGCGGGCTTTTCGAGAGTCAGAGTCGTCGATTCCTGGTATATAACCGTGACTGATGTGGCATGTTATTATACCGTGTCGTTCGTCGTTGCTCAAAGAATGCTCACCGACAGACAGCAATGACGGAGGCAACGTCAAGACTAGCGCCGTCAATTTTGACGATGCGGTCTTTGGAGACGTAGTCTTGAACGGTTTGAAGTTGCTTTGCGAAGCCGAGAATGTGGTTCATCTTTGAGGCTAGAGCGAATAATCTGCAGTTAAGTGAACGACACAAGGTCTTTTATACCTTTCCTTGGCATCCTTGCATAGCTTCTTTATTTACAAAAACATAGAAAAACATTTTCTGGTGTTCATAAATTTGCCGGATGAGCACAACCGACTAACATATGGACAGTTCTATGCTGTTATAGTCCGATATCCGTGGAGTTGACGACCTAAATGAACTCACGAATGAGTAAGAGTTATTGGAACGCATAGGGGGGGAGTTTCTCGATCCGAGTCCCGTTTTAGCGGCAATTATACACCGGCCTTCTGCCCATAACACCACGCTCCACTTACTCTGGTTAATTGCGACATTTTTTCGACGCCTGATGTTGATTTACAATAATAGCGACCTTAGGCTTGCAGTACAGGCGAAAAATTCGTTACGAGATGTCGACTAATTTTAGTTTTGGAGAATGCGGCCTTGTGCGAACATCAAAACTCGGAGATAACTTATGAGGTATAAATGTCACGGCTACGGACGGCGAGTGGTACCTACGAGTACATATCAGGCTGATTCCATAATTTCCATTGTGTAAGAAGTTGGAGAACTGGAAAATTCTCAAGTTGCCTTCGCCTATGAGCACGAGCGAAGCGACAAATGTCAGAATATTCGTCCGTCTCCGCCTACCTCGCAGGTTTACAAACTTCTCTCATGCTTATTCAAGGATTTTTTGGAGGCATTTAAGAGAGAAGCAATGCCACCAACGTTCGTAACATAGCCCAACATCAGAAATGGATTCTCTCCTTCACAGGGATTCGGTCCCCGCGTTTCCTTCTGAAATTCCAACCCATCCTCTCCAAGTGATCGACTACGACTTGGTTTTGAAGCGGGACAAGAACGAAATCGAAAGGTTTTGGCAAGCCTGCAAAAACCTTGGTGTAAGCAAGTTCTAGTTATTCGATCCTACGGTGCTAACAACATCCTAGTTTTTCTAGCAAGTAACTATC
Organism: Galerina marginata; assembly: GCA_023014335.1. Lineage (NCBI taxonomy): Eukaryota > Fungi > Basidiomycota > Agaricomycetes > Agaricales > Galerinaceae > Galerina > Galerina marginata. The sequence continues at coordinate 1,094,352 of JAECYW010000022.1, forward strand.
CTGTAATCAATACTCTGCAACTCACGATTGTAACAGCATCAAGAACCATGGTGTAGATTCTGAAAAGATCTTCCATGTAGGTGGGAAAGCGATGTCCATTCCAATGGAAGAAAAACTCGCCTACGAACATGAAGGCACTAAGGGCAGTAGTTTTGGGTAAGTACTTCACAAAGCAACTCCGTAAGTGATTACTCACGAGCTTCCTTCCTGACCGCAGGTACAAACCCCCCGGAGCGAATTTAACAGACTCCTCTGGGGCGGTTGACACGGTGGAGTGGTGGAATATCGCAAAAGACGACATTCTGGCGCACCCAAACGTCATTCACCGAGCTTATGCTCCAGTAATTAACCAGAATATGACGGAGCTCAAAGATTTTGTGTCAGCTTCCGAAACTGTGGCTCGAACGCTTCTTAGCATTTTGAATGACCGCCTGGACTTACCCAAGGGATTCCTTGACGGCTGTCATGCGAGTGAAGAGCGAAGCACTTGTGAGGCGACAATTATCAAGAACCCGGGGACCGAGAATCCCAAGCCGATCACTGAGGCTCAGTTAGCCATTGGAGCGCACACTGATTTCGGCTCCTTGGTGAGTGGGAACCGTTTCGTTCTTTCGTTAATATGGCATTTGAGCTTCAACAAATCCCGTTATCAGTCACTTTTGCATAACATTTGCGGTGGTTTACAAGTTCTGGTTCCCGGAACTAGTACCTGGCAGTACGTTAAACCGTTGGATGGTCACATAATATGCAACTTGGGCGATGCAATGGCCATCTTTAGCGGCGGAATTCTGTAGGGACTATGTTTTTGTTTTCAAAATGACGTGTGCTGACATTGATTCGCAGGCGATCCAATGTCCACCGGGTTGTGTATGTTTTTCTATTTAAAATTCGAGAATATTCCAGTAACCTCAAGCATAATTCTTGTAGGCCGCAACCCGGGGACCAGGGAAAGTGGGATCGTTGGACCTTGGTTTACTTTTTCAGGCCACATGCAACTTGCGAGTTAAAAACGCTCGTTGAGGAAAGTCCCCTCATTAAGAATGCCGCAAGCTTGCAAAACAGTGTAAATGTTCCACCTGGCTCGACTGCAGAAGAATGGTTCAAGCGTCGCACGAAGTATTTTCGGGCAGATAGCTCCGCAGTGGGTTCCGTTTCCACCCACTGTCTCCAATTCCATTTTGACAAGCGATCCATACAGGCCACCGACGGATGGAAGTATTCTCGTGGAACAGAGCATAATGAAACGGAGTAATCTGTGGATACATACGAGTTATAGTGAGCCAGGATGGAAACGATATAAGACGTATTTCGAGAAATCAAAATTTGAATGAGTACTCCGAGATAGTAAATCGTGGGAATGCATAAGCAGCATAATATTTACGACATCGCCAAACAACCGCCAAACTCTGTTAATTACATAACAAAACAAACCTTCACCGTGCCCCCATCCTCACAGCCTCCACTTTAAATTCCCGATAAATGCCCTGCGGGCGATGCCTGGACTCTGAACATCTAATCGAATATTATGGAAATTCCCGCGACCTATTTTTGTGCCTACGGCTTCAACACCATTCGCATTCTGCTTCCACGTCCCATCAGCCTCATACATGGCCAAAACGATGCCCAGCACCGCTCCGAGTGCCCCTCCCCTCCAATGAGGTATGTGGGCCGGAAAATTAAGGATTTTGGGCAGGAGGAAAGTGCGTTGCACTAGGTATGTCGCGAAAACGACCCCTGCTGTGCAGCTAACCCACACCTCAAATCCCAGCGCCAATCCAGTGCCGCCGCCCTCCTACGTCGTCGATGCAGTGACGCTGTGCCACCGCCGCTGCATCGTACAACACTCCCCCACTTTGTCGACGTGGCCGCGGCGGTCACTCTGCCTCCACCACGAAAGACGTCGACAAGGATAACGCAGGCAATGCCACTGTTACTGCCTCCTCCACCTGCGTCGACGTGGCTAACGCATACTTGCATGCGCCTTGTCAGCCACCGTGGATACAGTTGACCACCCCAACGTCTTTCACCTTGCCGCCGCGGTCACGCTGCTTTCACCACTTCGAACGAAATTGACGTCGTCCACGTCCCAATTACCAGCTTCTCTACGCCACACCACCGTTGCTACCCCTCCACCCGCGTCGAGGCAGCTAACGCAGACCGCGTTTATCTTCTCAACCACCACTGACGTAGTCAACGTGGCCGAACCAGCTGCGAATACTGCAACTCTCTCAACATCCCCAGCTCCGTAGCAGATACAAGCCACGCGATATTAACAGTGTTCGACGACTAACTGGCTTCCCACCCCCGTTCGTACACAATGTCAAATCGAACGTCATACGCGAAACAGATTCAAGGAAGACACCCCCTTGCCCCAACCTTGTCATCACTTGCGCCTTTGGCAGGCTAGCTGACCCGTATGCTGTCGTTTGCCAACTCGCAGCTCCCTGCAACCATTCCTTTTGCCCTGTTTTGCCATCTCCATGCCTGCGCACACCATTCAGCAAATTTAATAGTGAATGAGCTTGTCACCGAAGTCAAACCTGCAACAAGACACTTACCAAATTGCGAGTACCTCTCCGACCCCGCTCTTCGCCACTTCCCGCCTTCTCAGTGATTTCATGCATTGCCTGTTCTTGCTTTGGGCATTGATCTTTGAGGCGAAGGCTTACTACACCCAGCTGCTCATTTGGACGCCTTTGTTTACAGGAAGTGGAAAGCGTTCATCAGAGCAGCGTACAACTCCACCTCGAAATGCTTGTCCTCATTGTCGTTGTCTCGGCATGCGGACACCGTATCCTTCTAGTTTGCTCTCTACCCATATTGCATCTTTGCCATGCCGGCACAGTGGAGTACCAGTAGAGTTGGGACTGCAGCTGGAACTATTTCTGAAACGTCGTCCGCTCAGCGCCACTTCTGCCATTCCTTTCACAATTGGTACGTGAATTATTTATTCCCACTTCTCTGTGTTACCTGGCCTACCTGCATTGATCAATGAAGAAGAATAGATTCATATATGCCATGCCAGATAATGGCCATCAAGCCAAGTTGAGACTAAATATCCACCGTTTTTGATATTCTTGGAGTCATTTTGAAGGGTAAAACCATACGGGTATCGTTTCATCCCATTACTTTTTAGCCGTTTTTTTTTACGGTAGAAAATTAATGATGTAATTGGACTATCGATTATGACGACCAAAAAACGTGACTAGGATAACGAGCGAAACGTGACTAGATTGCGGAGTTTTAAAGAGGAACAAAATTTACTTTTATTTGGTAGGGTCGCAGATGTTGTAAAACCTGGACTTAAGAGTCCAGGCATTTAATCTTCTAACCGCCAGCATCAAAAGGCCTATAAGCCTAGAACGAATCTCGTAAAAAAAGGCCTGGTTTTTCTTTGAAGCGAAGGCAATTAAAATGCCGAACTCTAGGCGTCGGCAGAATCGCCGTCGCCGACCGACCATTATGATTATTCGACAGCTCCCACAGTGTGCCCTTGCTCTTCACCCACTTCCTTCAAAGTATGGACAACGGGATTCTACTTGAAGATCTCGGAGCAGAAAAGTCGCCGAGTATTCATCGACGAGACAAAGGTGAATCGGAACACTGTGACCCAAAGACTGGATTCGAGGAAGTGCTGGCAGTTGAAACGAGCGTCTCGAACGTGTATGGTGACGAGGAAAATCCTCGCTTACCACTCGTAGACAAAGTGAGCACGGTTTCTTCAATATTACTGTATTAATCTGACCTACGTTGCAGGGGCGTGAAGCATGGACGTTCTGCATTTCTGCTTGCGTTTTCGAAACTTTTATATGGGGGTGGAATAATACTTACGGCATATTCCAAGGTTCGTCTTTGTGACGAGACAGCTACCATCCATGACTCTAAGAGCAACCGTAAAGATTACTACAGCTCCAATCCCCCGTTCGAGAAGGCGTCGCCGGCAGCGATCTCAATCATCGGTACAGCATCTTTGGGCATTCAGTATATGGAAATTATCGTCATCATAGCTTGTACGTTCATCCTGCATAAAGTGTATTTGCTTCAACTCATGTCTCCAGTGTTCCAACGTTACCCAGAATATGCCAAACCTGCGATGTGGATTTGTCTCTTCATCTGCGTTGTATCTCTAATTGTATCAAGCTTTGCTACAGAGGTATGGCTTCTTGCGTCATTGACCGCTCAGGTACTGATTGACGCAAAGATATGGCACCTTATTGTGCTGCAAGGCGTGATTTTCGGACTAAGCGCTGGAATTCTTTACGCACCTATAGTCATGTGGCTGTCAGACTGGTTTATTATCCGTCGCGGCCTTGCGGGCGGTATTATTTTTGGAGGATCAGGTGTAGGAGGATTTATTTTTCCTCTTGCGATGGGCTATCTTCTTGATGCGGTGGGCTTTAGGTGGACTTTGAGGTTCGGTTATCCTTGCATCGTCTATCCACGTTCGTGTGCTGATTTAGGCAAAGAATATGGGCCCTGACATTAGGTGTCTGTTGTGGCATCGCCCTCATTGGTGTCAACCCAAGGACACCCATTCGTCGGAGTAGCATGGACATTCCTCGTCACCCCTGGTTTCCTCGTGATCTATCACGACTGAAAAGCCCGCTACTTGCTATAATTGTAAGTACTATCGCGCAGTAATCCGGCAACCATAAACTGACCGCCTTCTAAGCTTGGAACCAATATCGTACAAGCACTCGGATTCTTCCCCGTTAGTTTATTTATCCCCACTTACACCTCGTCTCTCTCCTCGGCAACTTTGCCCTCCACCATCGTTCTTGCGTTATTCAATGCGGCTTCTGTCATTTTTTACATCATGTTCGGGCGAGTCTGCGATTCATACCCGTACCCATACGTCATATTAGCAAGCGGTGTTGGCAGTTCATTGGCGGCACTCCTCCTATGGGGATTCGCATCCTCTCTTGGTTGGGTTTTTGGCTTTGCCGCAGTCTTCGGTGGATTGGTGGGTGGCTACTCTTAAATGACTTGACCAAGTTTTATTCTGACGATTGGTTTCCTACCAGAGCGGAGGTTTCCCTGGAGTCTGGCCTGCTGCCGCGTCAGAGATCGGAGGTGAATCCTCTTCTCTAAGTAAACGTCAAGTTGCTGGCTGACCATGATTTTATAGGCTCTCTAAACCATATTACTAGCTTGGCGTTTGGCTGTTTTGCAGTCGTGAAAGGCATTGCGGCCATAGTTGGCCCAATTATCGCTGCTTCACTACACGACCGGAGCAACCACGCGAAGACTGTCTATGGTGGATTCGGCTTCCGTAATGTCGAAATCTTTGTTGGTATGCCCAACCTCTCCAATGCTAGTCTTTACGTTGTACTGAAAAGCGACGTTCATAGGGTCCATGGCCGCTGCTACCGGCGTTGGGGCAATTGTATTATTGTTTTATTCGAAGTCAAACAGGAAAGACAACAAAATCGCTCCACAGTAGCTCAAAATTAGGGCAATCATCGATAGATAGATAGATCAATGTAATAATTTATGATCAGCTCTATTAAGTCATTGTGGAGTAGGCCTAGGCCTGGCCTACTCTAGCAGTGCAGTCCAAGGCTAGCGAAGGCCGGGAAGTGGGATAGGTAGTGCGCTATCGCGTCGCTCGCAAAGGCAAGAGGCAAGCCAAGGTTTGTATTCTGAACAAGGAACGATCGCCCGGCATACAGCCGCTAATGGAGAGATCTAGCTAATCTAATCAGGCTCAAGCGGCTCGGCCCAGAGAGAAACTGAAATCCGTGGGTATCCTTCATGTCGAGGAGGGTACCAGATGTATCGAAGTCGAAGAGGCTGGAAGGGCATTGTAGATGGGGCAAAGTTTATCCCATGCTACTGTAGAAGCAATATGGTCGGACTCGAGACCTTTAGGAGAGACGAGAAATAAGTCGACGTACCAGGGTGAACGCTGCTTCCAGCGTCGGCAGGATCTTCAGCAAATACTATAGCCAACCCTCTATTGTTCGTAATGGGTAGTGGGTTACATTTATTTGACATTAAAAAAATCAGGGGCTTACTCTTTAAGGTGAAAATCGATGTGGCTCAAGGACAATATCAGTCGCGCGACCAAATCGAGAAGGATTAAGTTACCAGTGGAAGATCCAAGGACCAGGATTATCCGTCTTGAACCGAATTGTTACATTGCTTCCAGCGTCACCGATGCTAACCACGTCACGACGAACAGGATTCACGTAATTGGGAAGCGCATCTGTTCCTGCCCCTTGAATGACACTGAACGAATGCTATATTTAATTGATTTACAGAATCAGAATGGCCAAAAACGATTCGAATGGAAAGAATTACCCCATGCAGGTGGAAAGGATGCTAAAGAAAATATTTTAATAAGGATATAAATAGTCGAAGAAGAAAAGTCATACCGGTCCACCAATGAGTCCAGCAGGTATGCTCAGTTCGACCACCTTGTGACGTGGAAGAGTGTAGACAGCTCCTGCTGGGAGAAGCTGCTTCGCAGTCCGTGCACCGCTGAGCATCTGGAGAAGTACTGGAATAGGCGGTTCAGAAAAGCTCTTTCCATTTACCGCGAAGCCGGTCGGTCCAAGGGATAGATTCAAGTTAATGTGGACATCAGCGCCTCCAGGCCATGGGTGGCCAGGTGCCGGAGGATTGACGAGGGGATGAAGATCACGCTCGCGTAGTAAGTTCGTTGGCGCAACATGGGGAGAGGTAGGATGAGTAAGAGCGGCTCCTCTGTACCTAAGAATTGCAGAATTTGTTGCGTTTGCATATCCTGTCGAAAGACCGTTACGTCCAAAGGACGGTAAAGCCCGAATCCAGTAATTGTCGACCTGTTTATTGGCATGCAAGACAAAGGAATAGCGTTGTCCTAGGCCATATCAGACGACACCTCGGGCAGGAGTGGGCGAGCTCACCGCTGAATATTTGGATACTGCCTACCCTCACTGGGAGGGTGCTCTCACCGTCTGCCTCAATGATGGTCAACTCGTGGCTGTCAATGGAAAACATGAAGTTCGGAGAGCAAGAAACGGATATCAACCGGAAGCGGTACCGTCGTCCATATTCGATATACACGACAGATAGGTCCACCAGTGGACCACCAAGATATCGCCCTTTCCCGTTAATCAATGTTGAGTCTGCGACGGCGATGATACCGGCTGAAGGAGATGGGAGATGATACCTAGAAAACGAACGTGAAATTTTCGAGTATATATATAGCATAAACATAAGGATTCTCACCATTCGCCGAGGGTAATAATAGTTGACTCTGAAACGAAAAAGTCAGTCAACCGGCCAGCAAGATTTACCGTAATTTTACACACCATCGTCCACTAACCGGAAGATATAATAAACAGTAAGCTGGCAGATTTTTTGAAAGCGATCATCGCTTACCGTCGTACATGTTCTGGTACGGATCATGGGGATCATATACTACGAGCGGTCCGCGGAGCCCATCGCAATATTGAGTTCCTAAAAGACAGTTCTTCAAACGCCGATCAAAAAGAAGATTGAGAAGGTGAAAGGTTACCGAAGTGTGAATGATACCAAAATGTCCCAGCTTGGTTTCGCGTGTTGAATGCGTATTCAAAGGAGTGATTTTGAGCAATCGGACACTGAGTAACGCCAGCGGCACCATCTGCCCAAGAGTTTCCTCGTTGAAGGAGACCATGCCAATGCTAAAGTATCCACGGTAAGTTCGTCGATATCTCGGATGGGACATGTTTACGTACGATGCTTGTACCCCTTTCCATTCTATCGTCCGTAAGTTGATTTACGACGTTCAGTCGAAAGGTGTCTCCCTGTAAAGCAAACGCGTCAACACAGACCGCCTATGAAACCCAGGTGGGGGGCAACCTACCTTCATCCCCTTGATCACAGGTGCTGGCAACACTCCTTGAACGAGAACGGCACTAAGAAAAGGCGTTTTTATACACATACATGTCATAGTGGAATAGAATGAGATGCAAACGAGCGTTGGAAACCGTCAGGCGAGACAACCTTGTTGACTATGTGAAGAGTTTTTCTGGGCCCAGCTGAGGGGTAGGAAGATCCGCAGGCATCGAGGGACAAAACAAGAAGGACGAGGGCAGAGAGCAGCATTTTTTTCACTGGGAATGAACTCCGAACAAGCTTATATCGAGCCTGCGAGATAAGCGGGGTTAAGAAGATAGATGGGTGCCTTCCGTGAGGTAAAGAGAAGGAAGAAGGTGGGATATTCGTAATTTGTTCCAGAGGTTATACCATTCATTTGCGGTCTAGGTTAACGCCTGGCCAGGCAACGTCATTGGTATTCAGACTTCTGATGATTGTCCAAGGACGATATGAAATGACGTAGCTACAGTGACCACGGAGGATGCAACATTAGAAGGCGCCAGCATCAGTCAGACAGCGATGGGCGGCTCTTCAGTTTTAGTGTCATTTATGGCATGTCCTGAAGCCTCGATTTTTCGAAAAATGAATCGAGACCAGGCAATATTGGAACCCCGTGTAACCAAAAGAGCAGCTGCGACGAGAAAACGGAGAGAAACATTAAGATCAAGAGTCGAAGTTGTCCGCAAAAAATTGACCGAGATTTGCCGCTGGAAAGGGCAGGACTTAGATAGCAAGGTGAAGTCAGTGCCAGCAGATTCTACTTTGGAGTAGAGTTTTGAAGGCGCCTTCGCTGTCCACAGATTTTTCATTATGAGCAAGATCGAAAGTGACTCAGAGTATCACAAGGGGCACAGCTCAGAACAACCAGCAGAAATGTTCGCAATGATATTCCAACGTCAAAGTGGCCTACAACTCCGTTCTCTTTTGTAGTAGTGCAGGGTCTATTCCTTGGTTTGCGGACTCTGCATGGGGAATCCCTTGCAGGTGAATGGGAGCAGCTACATCGAGAGTTGTTATGAACAGCTGTGTGATACGTCGGCGACTTCCTTCAGCATCCGGCGGGCCAGCCTTGTCATGGCCAATTCTGAAAAAATCATTGAAATATTTAACGCAATATGCGTATAGAGAGTGTGATGACAACATACTTGGCGCTAAAGGAATTATAGCTTAACCTCTGCGCGGGCCCGGCACGAATCCTGAATTTCATAAAGCGCGTTACTACGAAAAAGCCTGCAACTATGACCTTCTAAGATAACGTTAAAACATGATCGGTCAGAAATCCCTGGGGTTTGTACGTACCTCGAGGTCTGTTTCTCCGTCTTTCGGTGGCACTTCTATCACCTCTTTCCACTCAACAGAGGCTCTAGAAATCGCGAAATTGGCTTTAGAAAGTCCCAGTTGGAATGTCTCTAAGGGAACTTTTTCGTGATTAAGGATTATCTCTGCTTCTTCAGAGAAAGTAAACAAGAATAACGCCTCGAAATCAGAGACTTCCGCTGGAGGAGCTGACTCGTACAGAGACGTAAAGGCGCCTTGGAGCCATTGACTAGCCGTTTGATCAGGGAGTTCCATAGGGAGGTTGTTGTATGAAGAGTGGCAGAAGTGGTCGGAGTATCTTTTGAGCTCGATGTTGTGGATGACGAGCAGGATCAGGGAAGGTAGCAGAGTCTTGATCAGGAATTCCATGGGAAAAGAAAGGAACTCAGGTACATACGTCATGATATGATGTTTTAAATTTAGTCATCTATCTTATCTTATCACAAAGTTATGTATTAACCTTTGATGCAAACAACAACAGTGGGGCCGATTCCAAGTTCCTGGTTCCAACCTTCGTCCTGATTCCATTTCTTCTCTTTCACTATCACGGCTCGATCTCGAGAAAGCAATGTCAAAGGAGAGTAAAACCGAGTTGCCTATATCTTGTATGTTTTTATTTTTATCTTCTCGAGCCCGTTATTCAAATGACCCGGTTATCTTCTCTTCTCCACCACTCGCATATGCAGTTCGTGAGTGATTCTGACAACCTCGGCCCTTATTTTCTTTAATATTAAGAAATATTCACCTTTAGGAATCGAAAAATCAGGAAAATTCTCTCACAGAGTCACAATTACAATCAATGAGGAAGTTAGCTCGATGACCACTGTCGGTTTCGTTCCTCTGGATGACCCAGGTGTAAGTAGGAACAACTGACTTACTCGGTCTATACCCTGAATGATGATGATATACAGGATAAAAACCTTGTAAAAACATTCGACCACCTCCAATCGTCTTCGAATCCCCTTTCCGATGGCGAATCCTCGAACCTCCACAAATTTCGGGCAGAATGCCGGAAAATTTCGGCTCAACTAGCCACTTCCTGCCAGGAAATACAGGACCAAATTCAGGATCTCGCTCATAGACTCGCCAAAATGCACAGTATGCGTGCCTTCAAGGACTACCAGGCAAAAACGTGTTCGGCGATTCTGTCCAAGGTTCGGTGCTTGCCCGTCGAGTTACTTGCTGAGATTTTCTTGCATTGCCTCCCCGCAATGCCCTACCCCGACCCAAGGAACGCACCACTCATACTATGTCAGGTTACCTCTTCTTGGCGAGATATTGTTCTTCGTCTACCTCAAATGTGGAACAACCTATGGTTCCCGTTCGGGTTCAACACCTATAAGATAGGTGGTCGGCTCTCGTTCAAGTCATCGGAGTTAACTACTGAGCTCTGGTTCAAGAGAGCTCAACACTTGCCAATCACACTCTCCTTGAACGCCTGCAACTTTGCGGCAACGGACCACTTTTCACGCCTTCTCCTTGCCGTTTCCGGTTCTCTTACTCACCTTAACCTATACTCACGAGACCAATTCTTCCCTGTGCACACCGTTTTCCAGAAAGCAATCGTCGGTTTTAGTAATCTGGAGTCTATCAACATCAGCGCCATGTCCATTTCTGAGTTCGACGTCGGCTTATTTCCCCCTTTCCCTCACCTCCGACGGGTAACTATCGATTACGGTCACGCCCATCTGACAACTATTCCACTCCCATGGGCCCAAATACATTATCTTTGCACTCCGGGTCACATATTCCCGTTACCATTATACCTGTGGAGGGGACTCCTCCGAAAGTGTGCTTCCCTCCAAGAAGGGGTATTTGTTATTCGAGCGCCATTAACATTACCTGGCGACGTTCAATCCCCTTCTCAACCAATTAGTTCTCTCAGCGACACTACTTTCCGGAAGCTGGCGAAAATAAAGTTGGACATATACGGGTCGACCTCTTTATCATCTCTCTTTGATGGATTTATATTTCCTGTCTTAAAATCTCTTCGCATCTACGCCACCCAGGACTTCTTCGAATGGAATAACTACACCGCCTTCGCAGCGAACTTAACGGGTTTGACCCATCTGATGCTATGGAACGTGACGATCGCGGTCGGTGACCTGATTTCCGTTCTTCATTCTAACCACTCCCTGGAATCACTAAATTTGAACACAAATTACGACCAAATGGACGTCCGAGGTTTACTCGCCACCCTGACATTGAACCATACGGAAGCTCAAGCGACCCAACATATTTCCCCAAAGCTCAAGGACCTTAGCTTGCAGTGCCCACAGTTTATTGACACTGCTCCATTGCTTTTGGTGGCCAGACGCCTCATCCAGTCAAGAATGCACTTTCCAAATGATATTCTTAGGAGTATAAGGGAAGGTTCCTTTATACTAACGCTTTATTTCACCCATATAATTGGCAACCAAGCAAGCTCAGAAGCGATCGAAAATCTGAAGGCGGCCGTTTTCTCTTCAGCACAGGATTTAGATTTAGATGATTCTGATGCGCATCGACGGATACGGATTCAAGGTGTATATAGAGGATTCAGGATACCATGATTTTTGGAGAGAACAGAATTAAGTTTACTCACTTCCTTTCAACCCTCATTTGAGGACGTTCCAACACCGCCTTCCGTTGTTACACTTGTTACTACGATGTGACTTCAATCGACGTGGAAACTTTTCATTTTGGCCACTTCTATTTCAGACCGTGCCAGATACAGTGATTCACGGTATTCGGTTGTCAATTGCTGGACCCCATGTCGTGGTGCCTCGAACACTTACTTATTCACATATACCGACGACTCTCTTGAAATCTCTTGACTCCTCCCTTGAACTGCGCAATTGAACAACGAACTCGGAGCAGAATCAATGGCGTTCGCAGATCTGAGTACGTAGAGTTTCATTTTCTGCAGGCACCCGCTGAGATGATATCGTCTTTAGGATGTAGTGAGAAGAAAATAACATACCCTTTCTGACTGTACTTACACGACCATAAGGTGTCAGCAGTCAGAATAAATCCCAACGAGTTCTTTTCCAGTCTGGCGGCGAGGATGTAGTGGATCGTACCATCGACAGTGTCTTGGAAAGCAAAGAGGTTCTTAGGTTTGAATGTCGACGAGTCTGCTATACTGACTTTTATCCAGAGCCTCGACCTTCAAGTAATTATGGATCGGTTCCTTCCCACCAACTCTCTGCCTCCGGGAGACGACCTTGCCAAGCTAGAAACCTTCCAAAACCACGCGCGTGAAGAGCTCAAAGCGTTGGATGATGAGCGCCGCTTGGCTGAGCAATCGATCGTCAAGATGTGCGAGAGGATTGCTGAAATTAGGTTGATCACGAAGAAGCAAGAGGAAGACCTTAGGCGGTGCAAATGCATACTCTCGCCCGTTCGCCGGCTCCCTACGGAGGTGTTGGAACAGATATTTCTCTTTTGCCGTCTAAATGGACCAGAAAACGAAAAGGAACTCCCTGCCCCCATCCAACTGAGTCGGGTTTCTAGGCTCTGGCATCAAGTCGCCGTGTCCCTGCCGCCTCTATGGGACACGCTGCATCTTCATTACATTTCTGACGAGGGTTTCTTTCCGTCGAAAGTCGACGGCAGCGAGTCCACAGTGCCCTCTCACTCCCTCTTGGAGCTGTTTTCGAGTCGGTCACACCAACTTCCTTTCGATCTCTCATTAAAGTTAATAAAACCGACCTTCCTACCCGTTGGACCCCGCCTAATCAGCCCCGCACTGGTTCGAGCGACTACCGCCATTTTACCTCGAATTAGGAATTTGAAGATCGAAACGAGCTCGAAATCCTTTGCACATCCCCTCTTTTCTTTGCCCAAAGGACAGCTCCCGATTCTTGAGTCTTTAACACTCTCGGTCACTGAATTCAATGTCCGGAGCTCCCCATCTGCCATCAGCATATTCGGGTCATCTCCTGCACTACGACGTGTTGCTCTGGACATTCGCCCACCGTACCCATTTAAAGTGGATCTTCCATGGTCACAATTAACACACCTCGATATGCTGCACGGAAAGCAGCCCATCGAGGACCTAACCTGGGCTTATCTTGTCAGACTGCTACATAACCTCGAGGATGGGAGTTTCTCGTTGATCGCGAAAGCCCCTATGCCATCTCGGGACTACCCAAGACTCGACGTGAATAGTCTATTCCCCCTTTATAAGCTAAAAAAACTCACGATTCGCTTCGTCGAGCAAATAATGGTTCGGGAGGGACAGCTCAAACTGCTCCAGAGACTAGAGTTTCCGGCATTGCAACATTTTCGGTTCTACGTTTTATTCTCACTTCCTCTCTTTCCTTTCACCTGGAACCAACATCTCAAGGACTCCATATCGCCCCAGGTACAAGATTTCAAATCTCTAGTGTTATGGGACGTATCAATTTCCGCAGAAGATCTGGTCGATCTCCTCAAATGTAGTCTATCGTTAGAGCAGCTCACACTTAAACAGACTTCGAGCTGGACACCGTCGGAAACTACCCATCTCCTCGATTCGCTGTCAAAGGACAACGGAGGATTGTTTGAATTGGCGCCTTTATTGGGGGAGATGGCGATATGGGTTCATATCTTCTCCACTGACTTATCGTCCTCTTATATTGCCATGGTGGAGGCGCGGAAGCGAAAACACGCTTTTAAAGTAACCCTTTTCTTCGATAGGACGAGGTCGGATGTTGACGATGGTATCGCGTCATTCAGCGCCATCCGTAGAGCAGAAGGGCAAAACTTTGTAGAACTTACTTTGGCAGATCCTGAAGGTCGACTTTAGAGGATTAAAGTATGTATGAATATGGAAACGAAAACATCGACGACGTTCATCGTGCTCAGGCATTCTTCCAAGCCAGTAGGCTACAAAACATAAGTGGGCCACTCTTGTTACTGAATTTCGGTGAGAGCCTTAAGCATTCAGTGAATCTTGAAATATTTTTTGTTGAGCGGAAAATGTACAACATCACGCCAAGAAAGACCTACAATACATACCAAGGAGAATATGAGCCTAGAATGCCAAACCATCTATCCTAACATTTTCCGATAAGAGGGAACGGACTCGGAGGTAACCTCCTTCCAGGAGGTCCGACTGACACGCCTAGATCCAATACTTGGCCGGTTTCCACGTCGTATACCCAGCCGTGTATGAATACCTCGGGGACATGTTCTGTCTCATTTTCCAAAGTGGCCGGATTTCCATTCTTTTCGAGCACGTAGGTGTAATGCTTTCATAGTAAGGGATAATTTAGGAAGGCAAGCAACAAGCCAAGTGAGAAAGACATACATCTCGGATGACAGCGGACTCAGCGACCTTCCGTACATTGGACTTGACATTCTCCTCCACCATCGCACGAAAAGCGGCTATAATCGTATCAGACGACCTTAAAACATTGACCCAAAACAACAAGAACGCACGATCGTGAAGGTCTGGAAGTTTTGTCAGGGGTGAGTGTTTGCAGGCCTCGCGATGAGTTACGATTTCTGTCCTAATTATCAAGGGAAAAGCTCGATTTTAGCTAACCGTAAAGATGGACGACAAACCGTGATGATGACTCGTATATTTGGCGAATGGGTTGGATCCAGCCCTGTACCGCAACGTCCGCTGGCCTGGTCGGTGGTCTGTTGACTGGCATCATGGATTCTGCGATTCCTCCGCAGCCGTAGTGGCCTAAAACGACCACATGCTTCACTTTCAAAGTCTCTACAGCGAACGAGAGAACAGCATTGCTAAATTGGCCGAGAGCGATGTGTGGCCAGGTGACGTGTTACCAAGCGGAAATAGAGAAGACGTACGAGTTGATATCGTCTTCGTCGAACCGGTTTGCAACATTACCAGCTGTAAATATGGTACCAGGCTGAGCAGAAAATATGTCTTGCTCGCTAACTCTAGGAATATATTGAGAGCACTGAGAAAACAACTCGACTTCGCAACATAATGAGAATGTACCTGCTATCGGAACAGTCTACCAGCATAAATGGGGGTTCTGGAGAAGGGAGCGCGATTTAGAAACATACTAATGGATAGAACAACAAGAACAAAAACGTACTCTGTCCTTCGATGGCTAATGTGGCGAGCAGACCTGGATTGTCTTCCGACATAGTCGCCATGTATTGCAAATTACCTTGGAACAGCTCGCTGAGGTCTGACGCGAATTGCTTGTGGGAACAAATCATTTTCGTTCGACGAGGACCTAGTGAGGCTGGTGCTGGGCAGGAGACTGGGAGGAAGGGAAACGGGAAATGTGACTGCCCCCTTGAGCTGGGTTGAGTAAACGGCATCCTGTGAGCAGCCGAGATATGCGTGTGTTGACAAAATATGGGAGGAAAAAAGGGTTTTATGCCTTTTGGTAATCCCCGGGATGCTTTGTGGTTTAATGATTGAATCGAACCCTTCGACTGAAGACCAGTGGAGCATGTTCTTGAAGTACCGCTTGAGCAGAACTGAGCGGCCGTTCTTGACGTCAATTTTGAAGGCAGGAAACCAGAAGAATACATGAATATCTGTAGGTGTGTTCTTTCAAGGGCCCTTCTCAGTTCCAGAAGGACGAGAGGTGGTGGTTGGTGAAGAGGGTTCAATTGGAGTCGGACGTCGAACTCCATTGCCAAGTAAAATTTTGTCCAATCAGCAAGCTGCAATTTGATCTAATCTTATCCTTGGACATAAACTAAGTATGACGTAGGGGTCATTCACGAAAAAAAAATACAACATGGGTCGATACAGTAAAAAGTAAGAAGTAAATGTTGCTAGAACCCCTGATCACGAAATAGGCATTTCTGACGATCTTCTTGGATGAAATCAGCAGCCTGATAGAGCCGTAATGTTTTCATCACTGCTCATACCATCGAAAGAGTGAATCTTACCCTTTCAGCGACCATGTATACAGTCGAAACCTGATCCCTCTCATGCTAGCATCGCCAGACTATAAGAATAGTAAATAGGTACTCACAATATGGGCGCTTATCGGAAAAGGAATAATAGAGGCATCTGCAGATTATATAAATTCGCCGTTGATTTTCCTGAAGAACATCAACTCACCGACAACGCGGACGTTCTCAAGGCCATAAACCTTAAGTCTGGTATCTACGACACCTCCAAGTTCGGCAGGCATCATGGCTAGGGAGCCTACGACATGATTATCACTTGCCGCTGTCTCTTTTACCCATGATGTTAGTTCTTCGACTGTCTGCCTTCCTGGACCTGGTTCGTAATCCCCGTCGTATATAGAATCCAAAGGAGGGGTGCGAAGCATTGTTCTTGCGAGCTGAACTCCCTTGACATGAGTGGCTAGGTCTAATGGATGAGCATAATATGCCGGGTCTATATCAGCTGGGTCACTGGGATCCGAGGACGTAATATGTGTTCGACCACGAGAAAGAGGGCCGAAAAGAACAGCATTGATAGAGGAATACTTTCGTGGAGGTCGAATTTCCGGTGAAGTAGGGCCAGAGTATCCAGGTTCTGCTTGACGTTTCCTTAGAAGCAATGAACGAGGTTTGAGAAGAATACGGACCAAAATTAAGTTCAACTGGAGCAGATCGATTCTCTTCCCATAACTTCAGCATCAAAGCATGTTGCCATTCTATCCCTTTCGCCAAATTTTCATTGCCATTGGAAAACATTTCGGCGTAACGACGAAGATTATTCTTGGCGTCTTGTAGAGCATCCGCCAGTTCAGCGTCGTCAAAGAGCTGAGATGGAAGAGCAAGTCCCAGGGATCGAGGAGCAGCCGATAATAGTCCTATGGTTGAATTCAATGAGAATCACGAAACCGTTTCTGAGGAAGTGCTTACCCGTCCGGTTGTGATACCATAGTGCTCTCTGTTGTTGTTCAAATTCGGGATCCAGTCGAAGAGAATCCCGGGTCAAACTACCGCTATAAAATGAAAACTAACTCAAAGGCGACTCTATAACTTACATGGCATTCGTAAAGGCGTTCGCCCAGCTATGGACGTGATCTGCGAACCGGAGTATCGAGGTCTTGCAAGTGCCTAACAATAATCCAACGTACCTGCCAAATTTTCGCCTATAGTGGGCATATCCAAAACCGGTTCCACCCCAGCAGACCGCAGAATACTTCACGAAAGACATGAGAAACGATAATTGATTCGGGAAATTTGACCCACCTCGCATTACCAACACCTGAAAGTTCCAGGAACTTTGGGCTTCCGATGGCACCCGCCGACAAAATCACCTCTCTTCGGACACGAAATCGAGTAGTCTGTCCGTTTGTTGACCGGAACTCAACCCCGATTGCCCTGGGTTTCATGCCAGCAGGCGAAGAGTGGTCCCAAAGCATTTTGGTTGCAAGAACTTCAGTCAGAACAGTCAAGTTTGGCCGTTCGGAGAATGGTGTATAATAGGCGCAGACAGACGAACACCTAAAGTCTTATTGGGTAAGTAAGAGAATCGAAGAAGCCACTGAAACTAATACCGAGTGTTGTCGTGGGCATCCAGGGAATTTGACGACACGCCAACTGTTCCTTGAGGTTTTCCATCCGATAGATCCGGCGAGGGGCCAAAGCCCGACGCCTGTCTCCACATCTCGGATTGGGGGAAGAAGTAGTTGGGGAATCCGACCTTAACACGGCCCTCAGAGGACATTCCGTGGAATTGTTCTTGATATCGTGCGCCAGCAGCGATTTGATCCTGGTTTGGTGGCGTAAAAACCTCGGTCTTCTTGAAGTAAGGTAACAGTGCCTCCCAAGTCCAGTTCGGGTCGTTGTTGTTCAGGGTACCCCAAGCATCGTACTGCGCCTTTTCTGCACGAGGCTAGGGAATGGAGGTTGAGATCCAACTTTCGAATTCTGGTGAGCAAAGGCACTCACGAATATCATGCTGTTGACTGTCGGGCGGCTAGTGGTTAGCTCAAAGTAATGGGGTTTTCTTAAAACAACGCACTAATCGTCCCGCCTCCGAGGGCCTTTCCAGCTCCAATTGTTGCTTGTCTACCACCCAAGTGCTCTTGTGGAATGGTACTATACGCCCAGTTTAGAGTCGTGAAGGACTGCCCTGTGCCAATAAGTCCAGGGATATAAACCTGCGAAGACGCTGTCAACCACATGATTTAAAAAGCGGTATTGCACCAACCTCTGGTAAATGCTCCACATTCTGGCCTGCTTCGAGCACAGCGACAGAGACCGTTGGGTCTTCAGACAGACGGCTGGCTACGGCCAACCCGCTACAAGAAACTTCTGGATGATCCGATCCAAAATGTAAATTCCTAACTTACGCGGTACCACCACCAACAACGACATAATCGAATTCTTGAGTACCATCACGAGCATCAGGAGTCGTCAGATTCCGAAGGAAAGGAAATGGGAACAGCGAGAGGAAGCTAAAGCGCATTGTATCAGCGCAAAATAGAAGCGACTACAGGCGCCTAGGAGGACTTACCTCGAGAATTAGGCGGGGTGTCATATATTTACCCCCAAAACACAACGTTATCAGCGGAACGGTCATGAGGCAAGACAAAATATGTAAAACGATTGAATGCTTCAGGGACCGCGCGCTGCTTAGTAGGTTTGTGGCGGTTCTGGACGTCTCCCCCGAGCCAAAATTCAATAATGAAAATACTGGCTGAGACTTGAAGCATTCTTGCATCAGACGTTCACAGTGCTGAGCAATCTATTCGAGAATTGATGGACTGAAGAACGGGCGCAGCAGGCCATACTATAGCGCGTTGGGTGGAAGGTGAAATGCTTGTTGGGCGGTCACCAGGTCAGATCTCGGGAAGCGGAATTTTAAAAGACGAGCTAAATGGCTTGATAAGGGTTATGTGAACCAAAGCCAGGTAAGACCCTTGGGTAATGTTCGTAACGTTCCGAGTCCTCCATTTATTAGAGAGTCACGGAATGAGGGAAGCAGAAGAAGAGCAAAGAGGCGAAATAACTGGTCACCGTTATTAGAGAGATTAGCACGGAAGGACAGAAACTGGACTCAAGGTTGGCCAGGGTCGACGAGGGAGACCGTGTTGTTAAATTACACACCCGTTATCGAAACGGAAGCGACCTTGAAAACTTCGAGAACATCGTGGCAGAGACTGACAGAGCTGTCAGGTCGTTTTGGTAAGGTCATGCATTCTACTGATGAAAATGGTTCAGGATACATCAGTCTTCCGTGTTCGCTGAATCTGACATACCAAACAACTTAATAATTACGTGTAGTCAACTATTCTGTTCGGATACGTGGCGTAGAATGCTTTCAAGGATACAAGTAGACAGACCCAACGGGCTGGCATCATCGAATGAATGGCATGCTTCGAGGCCGTCGGACCGATCGAACGAGGCGTTCCCAGTATCAAGGTAAGGCTAAACCCACATATAACGTTAATAAACACGACAGTAACCCCAAAAAATTATGTCACCGTTAAATCTTCATTTCGTCATCATCAGATGCTTCGTTGTCCTTTGCCGCCACTTTTTCTGGAATTGCCGAAGTCTCCGTGTCGAAGCTCTTCTTTATAACATCATAGACGGCCTGTACACCCACTCTAGCCAGCTCCCTCGCTCGTGTGAGCTCGGTTGCATCGTATCTGCCCGAAGTGGACTTCCAGCTCGTCCATACACAATCCGAGTTTGAGCCTCCGATACCCGCTCCGTCGGCAAAAAGAAAAGCAAATGTGCCTCCGCCTTGTAACGAGTCAACTTCATCGTCTCCAGGATCAAGAATAAGGGTGCCATTCGATAGTCTTCCCACCGCGACTGCTGAGACAACCCCTCGCATTGGTACTGAGTTCGCGTTGAGCAACGCCAGAGAGCTGGCATTAATCATCGCGGCAGAAAGCCCCTCTTTCCAGGTAGAACTTCTCGGAGAGCTCAAGCTTTGGACCGTTAGTTGTACGAGCGTCCTGGGATTTTTGGTGAGGATCAGAGAAGGCTCGAGGCTTGATCGGATCGTGGCTGCCAATGACTTCGCTTCTGTTGCAGGAACATTGGAAAGAGGTCGTACAAGGACTTCGAAAGTAGCTTTAGATGGGAGTTCAGCTGCTAATCTGACCTCAATGGGCCCTGAAAGAGAGGCCAATACGGCTGTATCACCTAGCTAAGAGCGTAAATATAAGCCCACACGAATTTTGCACCTCCAACTCACCAAAAGCAAACCTTGCAGAGCCATCCACCCTTGCTAATCCGGCATACGATACCTTCAACGGTCGTACTTCCTCGTTCCGTCGTTTATCGCGCCTTGGAGTTGCAGTCATCGTTGAAAAGAAAGAAGATGAGAAAAACCAAATTCGAATCCGAAGGTTGTGCTGTGGAGAATCACGTGGTATCAATTGCACTGGCAGGGCCGCCAGAGCAAAGCTTGGACCGTACTTTCCACAATTTCCGAGTACTTTCTCCTGCCTTCGGTGCACTAAGTGAGTTTTCTAAATGCTTCGTCATAGAGTCATATCTAAATAACACGGCCAGGCCCGTAACATGCCACAACCATCAACATCAACATCAATAGTCCAGCAACCCAAGCATTTTGAAGCAGTCCCCGTCGAGTTATGGATGAAAATCTTCGAACTTACAACGCCCAACGGCGCGGACGCCATTCCGCCCCATCGAAGTCGAGCTCCAATGTCAATATCGCATACCTGCGTTCTCTGGCGAATCATTGCTACCGAATCATCTTCTCTTTGGACTATAATATCTGCAAAAACGTATCCTCTTCTTCAAGCTGGAAGGAAATCGGAAGTTGGAATATCACCTCGGCTTCCATTAACAGATCTGTGGCTCAAGCGATCTAGGAATCTTCCGATATCAATCGACCTAGCAGGAACATGGGATTACCGAAATAACAAAAAGGTGAAGCAGTATTTCAGGAGACTCGCAGTCGATTTTTCAAGATGGAAATCAGCAAGTCTGGACCTCCGAAACTTTGGCAGCGAATGCAGAGCGGAGCTTGAACGCCATGCTACAGGCGCATCCATGCTAGAAGACCTCAAAATCGATTTGGAGCTGGATTATAGGCGGTCAATTTTGCGCTCACTCCCCTCTGTAATTTGGAGAAATGCCCCACGCTTACGAACATTTTCGATCCGCATCGCCTGGGCTCATGAAGGCATGACCGACGACCTACTGAACTGGGCTACAGCGGCTCACATCCCTTATCGTCAGCTCACATACTTACAGCTTGACCTCAGCCATATCGAAGAGCAAACTATATCGGCAACACAAATAATCTCAATTTTTCGGCAATCGCTGGATCTTGTTTCGTGCTACATAACTTCAATCAGCCACGTCTGGAATTGGGAACCAGTATCGCCTCCAATTCTACTAAACAGCTTACGGCATCTTCATTTAAGCACTGCCCAGCTCGATTTCGACCAAGGAGACACTTTGCCTCTCGCATGGCTATTGAATTGTCTCACAGCCCCATCTCTCGTCGCCTTGACCGTCGCATACGACGTGTGTTGGGATCGAGAACAATTTTCATCCTTCATCATGCGCTCCTCGTGCTCCTTAGAGAATTTGTCCCTTTATGGCACACCGTTGGACCCCGAGGAGTTCATCGACTGTCTTAGAATCAACTCTTCACTCACGCAACTTCATCGAAGCCATCTCCCGGACAGCCGATCCTACATCAACTCGGAAGTGGTACAGGCTATGACCGCCTGGGACAAACAAAAAGCAGAATTTTCGTTATGCCCAAACCTCCAAGAATTATCATTCGATCATTTCCTACAATTGTCTCGTGCTGAACGAGGTTTTTTAGGCCAGTTGCTCCAAAAACGTCTTCACCCCCCGTCTCGATCATCTTCATTCACAACACTGCAAGTCGTGCAACACGATCAGGACCTGGGAATGGGTTATCAAGTTCTGTCGTCAGAGTTTGATTGGTTGTGCCAACCACCACTAAACTTGACGATCAATCTGACGAAAGAGTTTCATGAGCCATGGCGAGTTGGGGATGGCCTTTGGCGCTAATGCACAATCAATGGGTTTCACCAGTTGCTTAAAGTTGTATGTTCTTGCAAGAATTTATATGTTCTCAATACTCACATTTCAAGCATCGCGAAGTCAAGGGCGAAACGCAGTGAGATTCCGATCATTATCATAGGCTGACTATTGAGGCAGTCTTTAAAACCACCGCGAACCACGACCTCCCCAAGCCTCATCGAGGCCTCATCGATGACTTCGTTCCTCGACTCCATTCTACTAGTAAGGCCGTGTTGATTTTGTATACCGGGTCCTGATGTCCCTCTGAGATATGCAGTTTTCGGTGTGTCAAGCCTCATCAAAGGACAATATGATCCAAGCCAAGCGCCATATCAACGAAGTTCCCGTTAAATCTGAGGCACACTTGCTCCCCCATACGGCGAGTCGGCGACTAACCATTTCCCTACCAAGACCCAATCAGGCTCTACTGTCAGTATCGCACACTTGCGCCCTCTGGAGAAATATTTCCACCGCTCTATGCCCGAGCTGTGGACCTCTATGTGTTCGATCGGACCGCCTTGAGTTTAGTAACCAGTGAATCCAGCTCGGGGCGTTCGGCGAATCGTACGCCATTAGCTAACAGATTCTCTGCCAAATACGCAACTTTAAGATTACCACCTCTAACATGTCCATATGCGTCAGCGTAAACCTCGTTAAACGCTTGGAGAAATAGGACCATATCATCGTTCTTGGGTAGGGATGCAGACCCGATACCAGCAGATAAAGTGCCTTCAGGGAGCGTGTTGTGGCTATGAAATCGCAAGGCAGGACATAGAATGCTGATTCACAATCGTTTTCTTGTTCGTGAGGGATCAGCGAATCATTGAGGAGGGCAGCTGACATGAATTGCCACGTTCCCTGGGAATAAGGTCAGGAATTGGATTTGCGAAAGTGGTGCACGCTTACCGTCCGAGATGGTCGTCGCGCAACTCCCGTTCCTCGATTCAAGTGACTTCCATTATCCTGGACCGTGATGAGAATATTTGCGACACTGAAATCACGGTGAAGAATTTCGGCGCCGAAGAAGGCGCAGTCATACACTGTTGCGAGAGATTCAGGAGCTGGTCGAGCTAGGATCGAGTATAGTATTCTCACCTTGCCATGGCGTCCGCGATGGCGCCAATGAATTCGCGCGAGGAATTAAATTTGGTCAGTTTCCGACAGATAACCTTCAATGACATTCGGCAGTGCCGCGGATAAGCTTTTCAGTCGAAATAACCTTCATTCTCAAGGTCTTCGACATAGAACCTCCAATAATCCTTGAGAAAGACGAGTTCTCCGTTGGTCAAGTTGAAAGCCAAAACCTCACGAGTGGCTCGCAAAAAGGGGCTACAAGTTATGAGCGATGGATCAATAATCGGTTCGAGCCAGGGACCTCTGTTTCGGAAGTCAGGCATGTCGAAAAAAATACCTGTTGAGTGTAAGCTTCGATATATATATATGGAGGGTCTTGGGCAAAGGAATGAGTAAATGACAAAAAAATCCCATGGACACTGTGGGAGTTGAACCCACGACCTCACGCATTTACAATTTCATGCGAAGCGTGCGCGCTACCAACTGTGCCAAGAGCCCATATATCACTGCGGCAAATGAGAAATAATGAGACTGGGTGACATTAGGACGAAGTTACGGGAGTTCCGGAAGGACGCAAAATACCATTCGCATAGCGAAGTTAAGATAATGCTCTCGTATAAGAAATTTTCCTTCGAGTATCAGCGGTGTCAACTATCATGACTCGGTCAAAACGCCCTGCAGAAATGACAACGACGAGACGGTCTGAGAAAAAGTAAAGTACGAAGACTAAAGGAGCGCAAGTGATTTGGCTTGAGGCGAGCAGAAAAAAAGAGGAGACGGAGAACGTCGAATATGATCAAGCTATAAGATGTTCTTCAAAACAATGAAGTCCAGACTGAACATACGCAGGTGCGTTCAAACGATGTAGCCAGGCTGTTCTGTCGGCAGCGGCGCGGAAAGTGATAATGTGGTCGGCGAGGGCTTGGACGTTAGTGATGTTGGTGGGTACGGTAGATTGCCTGAAGTGGTTGCTCTCTATATTCAGTTAGTATCGGACGAAAGCAATTTCCTGGGGCACGGGGGCAGCCATGCATACGAAGTAGTCTATGGCCATCCATTACTTTGGAGATGAAATGTAATACCGGAGTAGCATACCAGCACGCTCGACGCACACTTCAGTTGACGCCGGCTTCCATCGAAGCCGAGAAGGATCGCTTTGAAATTCTCCGTTACGTATTGGCCATTGTCAAGGTGCTGGTAGTTGGGGCGGCTTGGATCATGCTGCTCGCCAGCTCGACAAGAAAGGCGGGGCGGACCTCTTGGTTCCAAGTTCCAACGAAAACGCGAACTCGATCGCCCAGATCGCCCAATGTTGTTATTGAGTGGTGCCAGTTCTACGATCTCGGGTATGGAGAATGGAGAATATGGAAGGAGAACGATGTACATGGATATCGCCGGACTGGGGCACTACGTTGTATGTTTCGCCGTTCGGGTCGGTGTGCCAGTGCTGGTAGTAGAGGTGGGCAATGAAAACGAGGACTACAGCGCATACGGACGACAATAATAATTGAATGCCATGTATCAATCGTTGCAACGAGAAGGATGTCCAGCAGATCATAGTCATCCGACCGTAGTTGAATTGGTGCCTGCCATTCGGTAGAGGCGGCCGTGACAGCAACAACGATGAAGAGAAAGTTTGAAGGCACCCGCATTATTGTGCCTTCAGGGCAGTAGAACCAGCTTATACGCGAAAGTCTTTAGACGATTGTCGTGGAAGTAGTTGTCGCTCAATGGCGCGTATGAGGCCAAAAACTGGACGTCGTCAGCGCACGTAAAACAAAAATGATAGCCAACTCACGATCCAGTCTCAGGACAACATACCCTCTGACCCCGAACTTTAGTCGCAAGCTCAGTTCTATTAGTGACATCATGGAGACGGTGTCAGGCAGTCGAATGGCCGTAAGATCGTTGGTGTAGCCATGTAAACACAACCAGCACCATGTCACGAGAAGACACGTCGATTACGGGAGTACGAGCTCGAGTTGAGGAACTAAGATCATATAAGACATCTGAGCAGAGAAGACGAAAGGGATGAACGAACACGTCACCGTCCTCAAAAGGGATGTCCGTAGTAACAGAAAATGTCGATCCAGCAGGTCCAACCGTTATCTCAAGCTTAGGAAAGTGGTATCAGCGACAGCACTGGGGTATTGAAGGCAATGGAATTACATACATACGGCAAACCGACTTCAAGACTCCACAATGCAAGACGGCGGACCTCCATCCCATTGAGACAAAAAAATCTCGAGCCCGAAAGGTATGCGATAAAACTACACCGGCATCTTGGCTGCACGGACGAAAACTTGAGGTGGACAGCTGGGCAATGGGCCACGTTGAAAGTACTGTCAGCCGTATCTTCACGGACTGGCCCAAGGAAAAGTTTTTAAGAACTTGCATCCAAGATGCTCATTTCCAACGATTGTCAAGCAATGGAATGAAAAAAGAGTGGTCAAAGTGAATATCGTTGAAACGCGGGTCGTCAAATTTCAAAGGTTTCGCATTATTATATGTCGATTTACTTCGGTCGGGGGCTGGGCAAGAAGTGGTCGAAATTTCTGCCGTTGGGGAATCCAGGGTGGTTCGACGTGGTTCGAGTTGAAAGCCACAAGAGAGCGGAGCTCAAATTGTGGTTATCAAAAGTCGGCACAGCCACCTGCTTCTGTTATCTTATCAGATCTGGCGCACGAAGTAAAAAGAATGGACACTGTGGGATTTGAACCCACGACCTTCTGCATGTTGACCATGCAAAGCAGACGCGCTACCCCTGCGCTAAGCGCCCGCATGCTTCAGAATGTCCCTTTCGTGCTATAACTGGAAACCTCAAGGACGACTGCGTCGTTGATCATCATGCGCTGGATGCGCTCTTACTTCTCACAAGTATAATTTGCATATAGGTATTATATATTACTTTGCTCCTCATTTGAAGTTGAATGGTTAGCTTTTTATTGAGTCTGAACCAGGATCGCTTGCATACTCAGGTGACAGCCTGTAAAATCGGTTAAATTCTTTCGTTATTGCCGTCATTTCGATTTCTGAAATCAAAATGATGGGCTATTTTTAGCGGATGCATGCCTTCCAAGCTTTTTCCAAGGTATGAAAGTTCTGGTGCCCGAAGAGACACGGACGCCGACGCTAAACCCAACGCTAGAACTCATCGAAATGCATCTCACGTATTAGCTACTCGGTTCATTGCATGCCGAAATGTCCCCCATTGTAGGGGATTTTGTATAAACGACACATCTTCGGTGTCCAGCCACTACATCACTAATCCTAATCCAGTCATGAGCGTCCGTTCGCAACAATCCACCACGCGTACTAAGATCAGTCCTTCCATATACGTTAGAAGTCCTCATGCATTCCACGCAACTCAAAGGGCGAGAACGGCAGCGACCATAGCACCGAAGACTGCTCCAACGCCGCTGTTCGCAACCAAGGAAAGGGCGCCGGCCTTCGAAGTGTTGGCTGGCGGGGCCGTCGAAGGGGAAGTGCCTGAACCTGCGGGAGCGGTAGGAGTCGTGGATGGAGGAGAGGTCGCAGAAGCGGGAGCAGAGGTCGCACCGCTTGCCAAGGAGAATGGCACGGTGTTAACACCTGTAGCACTTCCGGTGGGCGTGATGCTCGCTATAGAATCGTGTTAAAGTAGTTCAATTGCAAAATGACAGAAGAGCCTACCGGCACTGCACTGAGATGTTTGCAGGGCTTGGGCTGCTGCCAGGTCGGCCGGGGTACAGTGGGCAGTCAAGCATTGGGTAGCGTCGGCTTGGAACTGAGCAGAGGCGCAGACGCAAGTGGGATCGGTGCTGTAGACGACAGTAACATGTCAACAAAAGAGCTTTGGGGAGAGAGGCTTTGAACATACAAAGAGCAGTTGTTCTGTGTTGCGGCGGGGATCACGCAAGCCAGAACACAAGGCGAGATTCCAGCCAACACTGACGAGCTTGCGTCGGGAGCAGAAGCGGTGCCGCTGCTGGACTGGGCGTTAACAGCCACGGCGGCGACGGTCATGATGACGAAGATCTTGGAGAACATTTTTAGGAGATTTTTTGGGTGAGGGGTCGTAAACTGCGTGGGGCGTGGAACTGGGAAGGGAGGATGGGGTTTGTCGTTCGATTTTGACGCGTTTTTTATATCCTTCAGAACAATCGTGTGAATGTTGGGAGCCACATGCTGATGGGGCTAACGGCAATTCAGGGGACACCCCACAATTCATTTTTGGAATTTCATCATTCGACCATTCTCTCATGCGGTCCTTGGCATCGAGAGCAGCTGGACGCTACAAGCAGAATACATTGAGCAGTTCTCAGCAACACTGATCTCTGGTCGTGGAGGCTTCTTCCATCCAATTCTTGCGACTTCATCATTGCTTCATCACCGTTTTGTCAGAACTCTTTGATACGGGTAAACCAGCGCTCGATCTTTCTGACCAATTCGGGGGTGAAAATGTTTCCATGACAGGCACGTCGGTCATTGGACGGATGCACGGACCTCCCATTTAATTGACCTCCGGTAAATACCGCCGCCGGCGAAGTGAATCTATTTTCGCTGCAACAGGGGCACGGATTCCCGGTGTAGATCAAAGCGCCTACAGGTAAAATGAGGTCGTTGGAGGATTGACAGGATTCCAGGAATACTATCTACGGTCTCAAAAAAAGACACGGAAGGATCTTAAGTTTAAGTGGTTTGTGACGATTTTGGCGCCTAACCATCTCCGACTGGGCTATTGGTTGATCTACAGCTGGTTCCAAGCCGGTGATAAATTTTTGCGGATGATGGTTATAGGTATGACTTTGGATTTACTAGCATACCATACAAATGTCATTGACATAAAGCGAGCTTACGTGAACCGAGGGATGTCTGGAGCGTCCACGTTAGTCTAGCGGCTAACCGGACAGTGGACGGTGTAAAGAGGTGTCTAAGTATACGATCAAATTTCCACATTCGACATCCCATCTCCTTGTTGTGTGCTTCTGCACGATTAACCACAGCCTGAGAAGACAATGTTGAGAACTTCTTGTCGGTGAAAGTACTCTATGTAAATAGGCGTGGCAAGGTTGTATATCTTCGTTGCACTGCTACAAGGGCTCGAAGGTTGAATAAAATCTAGGACAAGGAAACAGCAAAAAGGTTAAACTTTACTACCATGAAACTACTATTTCAATTGGGTCTGAAGTTAGAGCATAAGGAAGGTAGGATGCCGGCGTCAGCGTAGCAAGTATGGCGCCTTGTGTGGCAGGGAATTTCCCTTGAAGAACAATAGACGTCTTTGTATAAGTCTTGTAAGCAGTGTTGGCTACCATCAAATTAAACGCAAGCTGTTGACAATCCTGTAAGTCGCATTAGCAAACTAATTGGACGATCATTCAAGTTGGAACCTCATAAGACTCCGGTAGTGGAACAAGAATTCTGGCTTTCTCGGCATGGGCCTTTGAAGAAATGAGGTGGACGAGAGTCACTGGCTCCTCGTTCTGGTGGAATTAATCATTGGGAGAATTCGAGTGAGCTGCGCTATTCACGTACCCGTACAGGATCATTTCCACTGGGTCCTTTATTTAAAAAGACCCCAAGTTCATCGATATCGGGTCGTACAACCTGCGCCCACTCTCGAGGCAGGATTCTTGCCCATTCTTGTGTCCCACCTGGGACGCTCGCTACCGACCGACGCAGCTTGATCTGACCATCATGAATGCCATCTCCATCCAGTTCGAACACTTCTTTGGCTGTTGTCACCGTCGCCTACAGTAGATGTAAAGTCTGTGGGCATAACGATAACGACGCCAAATAGTCGGACTCACTTCATAGGATGTTGGAAATGCAATTATTGCACGCTCAGATGGCCCTTGGCCACCAGGTCTGACAAGGACCAAGGATAGTGTTCCTATATGTCGTTCAGCGCATTCAGCGTGTTCACCAACAGCGGACGGTTGGGTTAGGCTCACCACTTCCTTGAGCAGGAGGAGAACGAGTACTCCCATCTGTAGATTGGAGTTCCTCTTGCTTAGAGGACATATTCGTGAGCACTCGTGTCGAGGGTCAGCAAGAGTGGAGACGTTTTGAGCGCCTGATAAAGATGATCAACGTGAGAAGAAAAGTGGTAGAGTATTACTCCATCAATTCTTAAATACTCAATAACCAATGCACATGGTTGAGCGCATAGATGTCGCGATGATTGGCTTTGCTTCATATTTTTTAAATTCGCAGTCAACGTAGGACGCTTTTGGTATCCCTCATCGCTCGCCTTTCAAACTGCTTATGGTAAAACTTGGCGCTGAAAAATTCCGAATAGGAAAAAGCTTACTTAGTTATGTTGTAAAAGTTGCGACACTCTCACTTTCCAACATAGAAGCGAGTCTGCCTTCTAATAATTTCACTTACTGGTAATGTCAGTTTCTACTGGCTCAAGATAGCAGGGTTATCGGATGACGATGCATACATAGCTGCGCTACTGTCGCTCTCTGTCAGGATCCTGGAGCTCGCCGATTTAAGTACCCCGTCCACTTCCGCTCCCGCGGCCTCTGCTGCTCCCTCCGGCTCTGCTACCACCCCGTCCTCGACCGCGTCGTCCGCCACGAGGTCCACGGCCAGGTCCTGGACCACCTCGACCTGAGTCCTTTGAAGGATCCATAATGTGGCGAAGGAGGTATCGGAGAAGTTCACCCGCATAGGCCTCCTCACGGGGGAAGATCTTCCCAGTGGATCTTGAGTAGGTGCTCAGCTCTTCAACGCTGTCAAAAACCCTGACAGTGCCGGAATTGGCGACCAAGTCGACTAAATTCACGTGGGTACCTGTGACAATCTTGGTACCAGGTAGGTCAGTCCATGGAACAGTTATGTTAACTGAAACAACATACTCGACGACACTCTTTTATCTTCGAAGGAATTGGAGCGACGCCTAAACGAAGGCAGAGTAATTGCCAGGCAGCAAGGCTGTTGGCATCCGATCCATAGATGGCATTGAATTGTTGCGTTAAGGCAATCCGAAACAATGCAAATGCATCTTGTCGGTCAGGAGTATCCCGCTCCCAGTCGAATAAATCGCACATTCTGTAGAATTCAGATGTGGGCACCGCATTAGAATCGTAGGTGAACGTTGGGTATTGGGCGAAATATTGGGAAAGAGGGCCAACATCCTTTCGCTATGGTCAGAGTGCTACTGGCTCATCATATTTTGGGACGTACAGTAGAGGTAGACATCCAGTGGGGCGAGTGGGAACCAAGCAGTAGGTTCGAAGTTTCCGCGACATATCTTATACATATCGTCCCTTGGGCGCCTAATCGAAGCCACGGCCACAGCCTGACTGAGGGCAGCCGTTCAGTGTCACGATATATACCCTGGCTGTTGACTAGTTTCTGCCTCGTGGAAGCCTCGTGTACGCCGAGAGGACGGCTATACCAGCCAGATGGAAATTAACTTAAGTATATTTAGATTCAGTGCAAACGTTAGGTTTTTGTGGGACAGAACAGCCATCTCAACTGTTATCACTTGAAAATGATGATCTTGACCTTGGTTTGACCTCGAGTTACCATATGGAGGACCTAGTTGCTATATAAAGAATCGGAGGTACCCCATATGGCAACGATTATCATTTTCGAGATGTAATAAAAAACATTCCTTGGGCCTGGTCTAATTTGAGGGTAAGGGCCAATGACTACTTATTCCGCTTGATAGGAAGATGGTATTACAGTGTTACATGCTCTCACGGTCTGAGTATTTTCTGGATCGCCCAGGTTGCGCCCAGGCCCTGAGTCAAGACCAAATTAGATAACAGAATAAACCCAGGTTTGAAGCCGTTTGAAGCCAATGCGAGTTTATTTACCGCTGATTACCTAGTAACTGCCTCCTGGATTGAAGATAGTATCCGAGTTTTCATCCAATCAAATGCCATTGAATATATCCAGAATCAATTACAGACCGCATTCAGCGTCAGGTGTGGTAGGTACAGGAGCAACTGCTCGTATATATCGAAAAACAGTCCACCGCAGAAGAAAAGGCTGAAGTCCCCAATACATTGCGATCATGATTGCTCTTGGGTTCACTTGCCTTGTCTGAAATATTACTGCTTGGTTCTGCATGTAATGGAAACAGATCTCTGACTCACGATAAGCCCGTTCGCGAATGCTGTCTGCCTACCCGTATGGGGTTATATCCAGACAACGTTCATAGCTGCGGTCTGATATCGGGGGGATATTTCAAGCGCTTTTCCCGGCTCCTTGCGCTGTGCGTCGGGACCTTTCCGCTGGGATAATTGCTGGAGTGAGCGGTACCATTTTCGAGGGTAACGAAAGTTAGAACGCCAACGCAAAAGGTTTAAGAACCCCAATTTTTATGCAACAGAACACGCATGTGGCGACTGTGTTGATTGTTGCGCGGACTCTACCGGTCTCCTAATAACTCACGATTTCATATCATATAACGTCATATATCGCTTGTACGATATAGCCGGAGCGATTATAGGATAGCTAGAAGGAGAAGGCCTTCATGTCCACGGAGAATCGATCGTAAATAGCACATTTCAGGCACAGGCAGCCGCGGAAATTTAGAGCAATTCATAGGGTAATTACGTTAAAACGGATCGGGCGAAGGTCAAGTGCAACATTGACCGTTCAAAAGTAAGTAAGGATAAGGACATTACGGTATGCAGCTCACGATGGTGTAGGTACAGCTGCAATCTGTGGCAGCGGGAAAAACCTTCTGAAGTGGGTACGACACAATCGATGGCCTGGGATTGAATTGTAAACGCAACCAAACATTTCCATTGCCAAGGTCAATTCCAAGATCCCGGAGCGCAAGTGGTATTTCAAGCGATAGTATATGAGATACATATTTAGATAAGAGCAACGCCTGCGGCGAGAACCAGATAATCACAATCGATAGCAAGACTAAGGGTGAACATAAATGAACAGTAAGTAGGGCATTCGAGTCCGAGCCGAGGAAGAGAGGAGTGCAGGAGATCGAAAGGTAAATGATGTTTCCGATTTAGTACAATGATCCAGACAGATGGTAAATGAAGACGGGGGTGAGGACGAAAGCGAGGACGGTTTATTGAATTCAGGATGGTGCTTGCGTCGTGGGTGGGACATACATAGAATGATGGCGTGGTTGTCGTCAAGGTATGTCCATGTGAAATGCTATGAAATCGTCGTTGTGGTCGTGCGTCGTTAAAGTGTTTGATGGTGCGTGGGGGGAGTGGGGTTGGGGTCGTTTTTGTAATCTCCTTTGTCCTGGATGTCATTCTATGGGTGTAAGTCTAAAGTGCAGACGCTTTCCAAGATGTACTATAGCGAGGAAAAAAATTAGTACTGGGGTGGGCGAAAGACAGGAATTGACTCACGTCGTTATTCTAAGCGTCGAAGAGGAACTGGTAGGTATATCAAATAATACCAGGGAAGAACCACCACGGCACAGCGGTGGCATACGCATCCCACTCTTCCTTGAATAGCTTCCTCATTTGCTTGTCCTCCGCATCGGCCCTGCTGATTCCGACACAAAAGGTCCACAGCCACCACACCGCCCACACGACAAGGGCGGTCCGCTCGCTCCTTAGCGGGCCACATTCTGTCATCCAGCTCCCGCGAGTCAGATGAGAGAAGGCCAACCCAAAAACGAGCAATAGGGAGCCTGTATAGGCGGGATGTCGCACATACGCGTAGAAGCGCGAAGTGACGAGCCGGTGCTCTGGGTGGATCGTCAGGTCAAAGGTGAAGAGGTGACCCAAAGTTTTGAAGCAGTCCAAGCGGATGTAGGTCCCAAGGACGACCGCAACGACGCCCAGGACGAAAGGGGGCGTTAGCCTGATGGAGCTTGAGCCCGGGACCGGAGAGGCGGGACAAATGAGACCTGTCAGAGGGGGAAAAGGGGACGACACGGGAATGACGGTGCGAAGGTAGTAAAGGATTTCGAAGATCGCGCAAAGGTAGGCGATAAGTTGGTGGATCTACGGGGGGAGGGGTTAGTAAATTTGTTGGGATTGGACTGGGACAGGGAACGTACCTTGAAGATGAGCGGGGCGATTTGTAGTAGGTACATTTCCTCAGTATGGTAACGATGTTTTTGAGGCGTTGGGTTGGGAGGGGTACATGCAAGCCCGTTGAAAAGCGCCTGTATTGTGACCAGAACAACTCGAGCGAAGGACATGGCGACTACTCTGAGAATGAGGCAGATGTCAGCGGGGAGAGCAGGCGGTAGGGAAAGCGCAATACGGACAAAGCAAACAGAGATGGACGGATGTATATATACGCAAGGCGACTCCGTGGGATCGGGACCAGAAGCAGAATGGGGAATGGCTATTTTCTTCTTTCTGACAGCAGGTGGAAAGCAAGAATATCTATTCAGAGGGAGGAAGCATGCGAAGGCCAAAGGTTAACGTAGACTAGGATCTGGAAAGGGCGTGTACGACGGCCTTAAGGACGAGCGCAAAGCCAAACGCGCAAGTTTTTTGGGGTTACCGTAAGCCAGTGGCAGCTGCTGTAAGCAATAGCATGCAGTCCTTGTGTGTGTGTGCAATGTTGTTGCCATTGACAAAGACGACACAAATAGCCATGGGTTTCCCCAAGTGATTGAGGAACAGACGAGATGCGATTCTCGATTGTGGATCATTCCAGGCAGTGTCCACGTCAGGTTTGTCGTTCGACAGAGAACCTAACGCCCGCCCCGAGTCCCATGATAGGTTGCAGAGATTTCGAGATACCAGATGGATACCTATCCGAGCGCATTGAGGATGCGTGGTAGAACTTTGGAGTATCAATCCAACCGAGGGAATCCTGATCCAATCTGAATAGAGGATAAGGGTTCCAGAGCTATGTTTTTCGACGATAATGGGCGACCTGCATGCATGGAGCGTCTAGAGCAGCTCCGCATACCTAAAAATGCACAATGTCCGAATTTTGTGTCTCCTTCCTGTCCTTCTTCTTCAGCTATTTCAGTTTCCGCGGCTTAAGGATTCTGAGAGGGCTATTAGTAAACAGATAAAAGGGGCCAAGAAGAGGTCTTACGCCGAACTCTGAAAGGCGTGGAAGAATCACCACCTCTTGTTTTTACTTTAAACACATGAGGTGATATCCTTAAGCAGAGGTCTATGACGGCTCGGAGTCGAAAATCAGGTATAAATATCTGATTCATGACGTGGGTATGTCCGATGAAAGCTTTTCCGAGGAGCCTTGGCAAGTGTCAACGTACACGCCTTATTTTGAGGACCAGAAATTAGACCGTTGCAGCAGTGCCGATGAACGGAAGACGAGAAAACGACTTGTCCAAGCAAAGCATTG
The DNA here is from genome assembly GCA_023014335.1 of Galerina marginata. NCBI lineage: Eukaryota > Fungi > Basidiomycota > Agaricomycetes > Agaricales > Galerinaceae > Galerina > Galerina marginata. The sequence goes on from JAECYW010000022.1 coordinate 1,128,768, forward strand.
TCACCGACACTGCTGTCACATTCGCGACATGCCGGCCGCGGCATCTGCGTGATGTGTCATCGAGATCGATGGATGTGACTGCTCTCCGAGGCTTTCAATTTCCATTTCTCCTCCTCGTTTTCCGACAGCGAACCACCCACTTACATACGGCTTTACGCGCTTGATCGAGTGTTCGCTTCTTCGAACAATCTAATTCTCAAATTTGCGTGGAAACTAGGTCAAATTCGTGGAATATATATCAGAAGGGAAAAAAAGAAAAGGGCGATAAATGTCGACGACACCGCTGACAGAGTGGTCTCTGGATTCCTGGAAATCCAAGCCTGTAGCTCAGGTCAGTATCAATCATTGAACTTTTTTGTCTCACAACCAGTGTCTTATCTTGTTCTAGGATGTGGTTTACCCTGATAAAGAGCAGCTCTCAAAGTCAGCTTTGCTTCTCGCTACGATTAGTGCGATGAGCAGCTAAATTGTTGGCAGAGTACTCTTGAAACTCGAAACCCTGCCCCCGCTGGTCACACCATCTGAAGTAAGGCTCGTCACTTTGTCGAAAGTTACGTGGATCTCCGCTGACTTCGTCGTTGTTCTTTTTTTCTTCCTGTGCCTCGTGCATTGAATCAAACCACTGCGATGAATTTTCCATCGCCATACTTATGAACGACTGTGATGAATTGCGGTTTGACGAAATGAACGCGCAATAAGATCGAGCGTCTGCGTTATCAGCTCGGCCTCGTTCAAAGGAACGAAGCTTTTTTGTTGCACGCTGGAGACTGTGCTGAGAGCTTCGATGCATGCACTGGGGTGAGTCTCGTTACTGCCATGCTCTTGGCATATTTCTATCACTCTTTTTCCGGGAACTGCTCAAATTTTTTCCTCGTGCTTCGTTTCCGAGTTTTATGACTTTGTCGGTGGAATGTTACTCGAGACTGCATGGGCTTGCCACCTGCCATGTCTTTCTTTCTCGACCTACCCCTTACTTTATCCGTCCAAGACGCCCCTTTTACACCGTGATCCTCGCACCACCTCTTCTATGGATCACTCACGTCTGGGATTCACGTTGTCTTCCTAGACCTTCCCTCACATTTTGTCTCTGTATCTCGTTCGATTTGGCCCTCAGTTTGGATATGGGATATACAATTACCGGTTTACTTGTAGTTTCCTTCTGTGTTCTTCCCTAGAACCACCCTCCTTCTTCAACCTTCTGGCGTCTATCGTTCGTTGCTAATCTCATCTCACCAGGAAAATATCTCCTCGAAAATCGGACTCATCCTATCCTTCTCCCTGATTCTCATTTGGGGCGCGAGGCTGCCTGTGGTGGGTAATGTTTTTCAGTCTTTCTCTATTTTTCGTTGTCTTTTTTTTTGGTTCATCCCCCATTTCCTGTGCATTAAGCTCCCCTTTGTTCACCTTTACTCTTCACAACTTAAGGCTTTCTTCCTTCTTCTTCTCCGCTTTTTCGGTGTTTGGGCGTGGGGTTCATCCCCGGATGCGCCATACAAATTTGGACATGTTCGCGGATATCAAATTTTCATTTTATTTCCATGACTTTCTTCTCTCATTCCTTGTAGCCGAGTTCACCGTTCACTTCCGCTTCCCCGTCCCCTGTCTGAGGCTGTCATGGTTCCGATGACTCAGAACATCTAGCTCATCTGCTCATCACGATTCCTGCCACTGACATAGTATTAACCTCGCTTTTTGCTTCAGGTCCGCATAGGTCGGATTGCTGGCCAGTATGCCAAACCGCGCAGCAGCAGCTACGAGAAACTGGCTGATGGAAGGGAGGTGTTCAGTTTTCGGTAGGCATTTTCCTAGTCGTCTTATTGTTGACCGCAACTCACCGCGAACACCGTGCAGCGGCGACAACGTAAACGGGCAAGTTCCCATTTCCTTACGGCTTTCTTCCTCGCCGATTCTGACAGGTCCACTCATCATATTTTCTCACCAACGCCATCCTGGTGCTTATAACCCTATTTTTCTACCTCAAAAACTTAATTCCAACCTCAAACTCTAATTTTGTATCAACGTCCCACCCCACGTTCCTCGTACCACGCGTTTATCGGATTGGGGCTGTGGGCTTGACACGGCAGACTGGACCCCAATGACCGCACTCCTGATCCCGAGCGATTGTTGAAGTGAGTTCAAATTGTCAATTCTTCTTTCTTTCGCGGTTTGGAGGTTGTATACGCTAGCCCTACACACTCGATTCAGATGTCAGGCAAGATACTGTGTTTACATTGCCCTTGATAGCAAGAGCATTCTCTCGAGTCGTCCGAGCATCATTGGCTGGACCACTTGTGATGTTCGTAGCTTCCGCACTTGTAATACCGCACACGCCGCGGCGCAGGACGGGAAAGCGGGACACTGACATCGCAAGCAACGTTGTCGTTGAACCTGACGTTATCAACGACTTTATCGACCGTTAAAGTCCGTGTGTCTGCCACGTTGTTAAAGCTCTGAACTCTGACCGATGGCGATGAGCGACGTCGATCGGGTAGATGATAAATTCTCTTTTTGCTATAGGCTCATTGCCAATGTTCCAACCCTATTTTACGCCGAAGCATTTTTAGCTGATGTTCATTGTGCTCTCGTTCGTAATTGACTCATATTTCTCTTTCAGGGCCTACTTCCACTCCACAACGACGCTGAACTACCTCCGGAGTTTGCTCACCTCTGGGTTTGCTTCGCTGCATCATCCGAGGGATTGGTCGCTCTCGCATGTGAGGTCGCCGTCTTTGAGGTGCGTTACAATTCCATTTTTCTCTTCAACATGTTACCTTCTACTCTCTTGAAGTGGCTCTTGTGCCTTCATGCCGTCTAGATTTATCCTTCACTTTGGTTCTATGTCCTTGTCGCCTTCAGTGTTTGTGTTTATCACCGATCACCATTTCTGGTGTAGGTCATTCTGAAATGCGGAGCATGCCGTCACACTTTCATTTTCCGTTTTTTTTCTAGATAGACATTGTCGTTCCCTCTGCATTTGCATCATTCTAATTTCAAATTATATTCAACTCACATTCTTGATCCAGACGGGAATTTGAGTCGATCGTCGATGGCCTCTCAGATGCGCTCGATTTTACCCGCACTATTGGTGCAGATGCAGGATCTTCGAATTCGTATGAGCAGGGTGGTGGACGAGGCACTCTTGGGGAAGTTGACTTCTATACGAGGTGGGTGAATCACCTTGAGACCTTGGATTTTGCTGCTATATATATCCATCGATGATTGCAGTACTCGCTCACTTTTGCATGCCCTGTTGCTCCATACTAAATGCATCCTTTCCATAGCCACGAGGGGCTAATGTTGGCCTACGAATCAGCCTTAACGCGCGAGCTGCCTGTGCCGGTAGCCGCTCTGCCCACTACGGCTTCTGCTCCAAAATCTGCCGAACCCGTCAAAGCGCATTATAATACTGGAGCGCACTTCCTATGGATCGGAGACCGCACGAGGCAGCTTACAGGTGCTCATGTTGAGTACTTCAGGGGAATTAGGAATCCGATTGGGATCAAGGTTGGTCCGAGCATGCAGTCAGAGGAGCTGGTTCGGCTGCTGGATAGTAAGTACATCTTCAGATTCTTTTCTTTCGATTTTGCTAGGCCTTAAAATTCTTACCATGCGGGTTGGGCTTTAATCAGCTTGGGACTCACAATACCGTCAATGTTGTGCTTCATGCTCCAATGCCGGTGGCAAAGAGACAAACGTAGTTCCCACCTGCAATGTTATGATTCGATTCTGCTTCCTTTCTGTCTATGATACGACTTTCTTCATGAACGCCAATCTGACCACATTCACCCTAATAGTCGTTAATCCAGATAAAGAAAGCGGAAGAGTCACACTTATCACCCGCTACGGAGCATTAAAGGTGAGATGGTCTATTTCATTAATCCGACCCGCTTCTACTCTCGTTTTTTTTCTTCTTGCGTTGTTCTCGTCTTCTGGAATATCCGTTTCTTCGCTGCTTGCTCCTTACTCGCTGGCGATAAGAAGGTATCGCCTTGTTATCGGTCCGAGATTGACACGGGGCATTCCTGCTTGTGCTCGATGCCATGCAATCCCGAAGTCATCGTCTTTCTTTTGCTGAGGGCTCATCCCTTCCTTGCCTTCCATCGCGAATCCTCGTCCTCTGACGTTTACACCTACATTGGCATCGAAGATCATCTGCATAGAATCTGCCCCAGAATGCTGCAGATTTGCACCAGTTACTCCTGTTTTCTGAGATTCTCCCCTGCTCTCGTCCTTCCTCTTGCCCGAGAAGGGCGAGATGACATGCTTCGGTGGCCTCCACAAGCGCTTTCATAGATCTTGTATGCAGGTGTCGATCTTCTTTTATTCGTATTGTACACCCTAACGTGGTCTACTTGACTCGAGGTGATTTTAGCAAGGAAGATCGATCTTCCGTTGTTTTACTCTGCATGTTTCGTCTCCGAAGTGTTTTTCAAATCGACGTTCCGCACTCGTACCTTGGTCTTCGTTTATTTGTTGACTAACCCTTTCAAAATATAGATTGATGAACATCTACCCGGGCATATTCGCGCTGTTCAGCAATCACATCATCCAGTTGCATGGATTTGTGATCCTATGCACGGCAAGTAAGTCACTCCTTTCTCAGACGGTTATGTGGACAATGTCCCTACTTTTTTTGGTTGGCGTTCGTGGCCTGCTTCCTTTGGGCTTTTTTTCCCTTCTATCGTGTCTCATGTTTTCCTTGCATGTTTCCATCACCGATAGCCCATGGGTTTGCTTTCGCTGCGTGTGCAATCGCTTCATGAGTGTGGTGGTCTTTCGCAAGACTTATTTGTGAATTTCCATTGTTGGGCAAGACGATGCATAGTATGGGCGACCGTATTGGTTTGATTATATCTTCGTTGATGACACACGGCCCACAAGTCCACGAGTATTTTTATATTGGCATTCAAATCGCAGGCTATGTAAATCAAATCTCTGCGATGGATTTCTGACGGATTGACAACATCTTAATTAGCTGGGATCTCTAGCTTTGAAACCTTCCCTGTCCAGAGTAGATTGCTTTTCTTCTCCTTGCTTCCTTTTCTTCCTTTCGTTAATCATTTCTAACTTCACTCTACCCAAACTAGTACCCAAACCTCTTCTTCCGGCCTTAAAACACGACATTTTAACAATATCATAGCCGAAATAACCTCATCCCTGCGCATTCATAGCGCCTGCGCTTCACAACTTGGGGGTGTTAGCCTCGAGTTCACTGGAGAGCTCAACGAAGAAGGTTATTCAGTTACGGAATGTTTAGGAGGGAGCATGGAACTGACAGAGGAAGAACTGGGGCTGCGATATCAGGTACACCACGTCAACTTTCTCAAATGGCTGACAATTGAGCCATTTCTGCCTTTTTTTAGTCGTTCTGTGATCCGAGGTTGAATTTCGAACAGAGCCTCGGTACGTCCCTTTTATTTTTAGCTTGTTCCCGGACTCTTGCTCTTATTTTATTCCTGGACCAACACGTTTGTCGTATGTTATATATTTACGTGCCTTGCTTAGCCCTCTTTTGCGATGTCTAATACCTTCGTCTTTGGTCCCTGCACCCTATATCCTCACTTACCCTATCTCATTCTTTTTTAAAACGTTGTCGACAGGCAGGTCGACCGTGCAGTCATCTATCCTGTCCTTTCTTTGCTTCTTTAATGCTTCCTGCCGATCATTGCGTTGAAATACTGACGCCATTTTATACATAGATATCGCTTTTCTTATGTCAAACCATTTCAAGAAAGAAAGACGAGGCTCCGCGGAGGCCCATGCGGGAGCTGGTGACGCGTTGTATCAAGAATTCAAGAAGTCACATTCTACCCAGGGTGTCGGTAAGACCGGTGGTAGCTCCTGAGGTGCGGGAAAGTCAAACAAAAACATAGGGTTCAGGCGAATCTAGCCCATTGACAAGCCAAAGGGAATTTCGCAATGGGTCACTTGGGAACGCATCACTAAAATTGACCCCTCCTACCTTGCAAGTATTCAGCCAGCTTATTATCTACAACCGTCGTTAACAGAAAATAAAATGCTTTGTAATTGTATCGCTGCTTGAATAGCGGATCCCTGTGGATGGTGCAAGGAGAATTGTACTACTACGCGAGTATCTATGTCACACAAGATCACCTAACTTCAGAATGAGTTAAATAAGTCTATCGGTGAAGACGCTAAATTGTCAGCAGTCATCCCATCCACGATATTAAATTTGCTGACAGGACAGTTATTGCCACCTCAGGTCCTCAGCGCTGGTCTATCGTGGCGCAATACGCAATAACGGCGATAGGTAAGTACTAAGCATTGACAACATGGAGCCAAGCCCGGTAAACTCCTTAAAAATTACAAACCCAAGTCATTGAAATATTGGTGATCCAGGTAATCTAGTTTGTGATACTAGTCTAGGAGGCCGCACGAGTCAAGTGACTCAAGTCCTCCTCTCGCGCATCAGATGGTCGACAGAGCCTTCGTGCAGTATGCATCATGGCCGGGAAGATCACGAACTACAGCTTCACAAATGACCGTGGGCAGGCGACAGATTCGATGTGAGGTTCTTTGAAGTCTGCGAAGAGAACATGAGGAATACCGATGCGGTCAGGTAAGTCGTCGGTCTTGTATAAATGGCTGGCGCGGTTGGTGTGATGTATAGGCGACTCGTGAGACGTCACTGTATTTAAATGAATAGACTAGGTCATGAGGAGAAGCGCTGTGGATTCTATTACATACGACGTATGTTACATGTAGCAGAAAGTGAACGTTCAAGTATTAGGAAAATTACTGTCACTTTAGGGTATGAGAACAAGGAGCAACAAAATTAATATCCCTCTCTGAGGAAATACCGTCTTGCGAGTTCAGGATGGAACATAGCACTGTGATTTGGGCCGATGTCCTGCGCAATAACATCCTTCATCTCCCAATCCTCAATTTCAAACTTGACATACAATCTAAAGGGATAGGTGGGGAAAGTGGGGCTTGTAACCGCATCGCATTCTTGCTTTCCGCGATCTGGTTGTCGGTTTGTAGCCGCCCACTGGTATCGTGACATTGCCAAACGAGAATAGCGCAGCGGGTCGGCACTTTCAGAACCGTGCCATTCTGTAAAGTACAGCCTAAGATCGCGTAGGTTGGGAAGGAGTGGATCATTGGTGAGGACGTTTGTTGAAAGGCTTAGAGATTTGACCAAGACTTCGTCATCTGGCAGGTATCCCCGACTGGATAGAAATTCGCCTCTGAGGACGTCTAAGAAAACGAGTAGCGGAGTTAACTTGAGAAGGGCAAGAAGGCAATCATCCTCTATGACCACGCGGATGAGCGAGAGGCGAACTAGCCTTGACATGTAACCCATGCTCTGTCCGATAGAATCATTCACCTGTGCCACTATGGTGTTTCCGAACAAACGGAAAGGTTGACTTACACCATCCACTCGAAGAGACTCCAAAATCGGGAATGAAAAGAGGGTCAAGAGGTCTTCCAAGGTCCCCGAGCATCCAACGCGCACTACAAGATTTCTGAGGTTACGTAATGGCTCCAATGTCATTGATTCGTGAATGTCACCCTCGAAAAGATATTCCCTTCCAGTGGCCCCTTGTCCTTGGAAGTACACTTGCAGGTTTTCGAGCTGAGGACATTTTGCCACCAGTTTCCCCCATTGTGATACTGAACGGCGCGCATTCATAACGTATCGTGCGGTCATTGTGCACGAAAGGGTTGTTAACTGATGCCAAGGAAGCGATATCTTGTCGATTTGACCGTGATGCACCTTCAGATTTACGGATCGAAGGACAGGTGCCAGGATAGCAAATGATGCCGTTGAGTCAAAGGGTAGGTGCGGGTCGAATTTGAGGTCAAGTGTCTCTATGGTTGGGAAAACAGCGTTCATCTCCTTGGCGATGTACCTCGCCACACTGGGGTCGGAAATGCCTAAAGATAAATGACGACATCGAGAGAATACAGGAGTGAGGCACCATAGGACCGAGCCTTCACGCTGGAGACTATGCCTGGTATACTGACCACGGATATCGGAAACGCAGATTTCAAGTGGGATGCTTCCCGAGTTTCGTACAAAAAGTTGAACGTCTTGCAGAAGAGACCGTTCTCCTGGCAAGTCCGACGATGGGATGACGAAGGAAAACTGATTCCATAGACTGGGGTCGTGAAGAACAATTTCTCTCCATAGTTTGGAGACTCGACATAATACAAGGGGAGCTGTCGAAGACATGATCTTCCTGCTTAATGGTATCGTAAATTGGAAGATTTTGATCAAAATTTCGGCCGGAAGGCTGCGAATAGGGGCTAACAACGCCTGGCATTTAGCGGAACGAAGTTCGGTCGCCTCGATCTCTCGATGCGTCGCGTCAAGAGCGTCGTACAAAAGTCGGATTTTGAGCATGAGATCACGCGATTGATTGTGCAGGTTATCGAGATCTGCTGCGTATTTCTGCTCGAAACGCTTGACGATAGTGAGTTCTCCCTCATTGGGGATTCCGAGAATTTCACTGTACGAAGAATAAATCGAATCGATAATAGAGCTCTAGACACGAAATGGCAGCGTTGAAATCACGAGATACGAGAAGACTTACATCCAAAACAACCTCAGGCGATTCCGTACCGCTTTGCTCACAATCGATTGGTCCTCCAACGCCACTTATGCCAGGGATGTAATCTTCAGGAGCAAGAGCCCCGGATTCGTATGCAGAACCTTGAAGAAATCATCTTTATTAACCACAATATACGTACAAAAGGGTGTGCATGGCCTCACCAGATGGAACAGCGGTTTGGCTGTAAGTTGGAATATCCTGTTTGTTGTCAAGGACATCTTGTTTGGGTTGTGTCATCAAGATCGCAAGAGAACAACCAAGACAGGTGAGCGAGGAAGAGCTTGTTCGCCACTAGGTGTTAACAGTGCCGATGTGCTGCACTGACCTGGATGGAACGTAACGAAATCAAATTTGAACATCCGCCCCAAACTGCGGGCCGGCTCTCAGCTGGTGCGACCGAACTTAGTGGCTTTCTGGGGGATGGAATATTTTCCAAGGGCATATCAGATTACAATTTGAAAGGCATGAATCTTTGAAGGTATGAGGAGGTTATCTGGGATTCCGACTAGGTGGAACTCTTGACGAACATGATGTAAGTAAGTCCGTCCACTTAGCGGAACTTGAATGGACTCAAATCAACTCGAGTCACATTCTGAATCGTTACAATCTCTTCTCATTGAGCTACCATCACCTCACCGAGGTCCAGGGTATAACTCAATCTTACATTCAAGGTTGGACCTGGCTCATTATTCTCCCCAGTGTACTAATCAGGCTTGTTTTTGCTCTCAGCACAATATGCCCGTTCCACGAGATGTTGAAATGACGACCGATGGCCTGGAAGTTCAACCAGACAGTGGTGCATCTATATCTAAGCTTCACGACGACATACTCTGGTCAATTTTCACAATCAATGCGGAAACACCTCCAAGTGAAACTTACTTCCCTTTGACAACGACCCGGAATAGCTCGCAAGTTCGTCGCTCCTGGCGCGAGTTGATCCTGCGATCCTCTTCATTGTGGGGGAAACTCATTGACCTCGATCTCCTTGATCAAGAAAACGATGACTGGAGGCGTGAGGTCGTCAGACGATCTCGGACATCCTTACTCTGGATACGTGGTCGCGTCACTAGCTCTGCGCTACGCGAGTTCCTCTTCTCTCTGATGAGTAACGACTGGGGAAGAATACAAAAGCTCGATGTTCATTTGGAAATCCGAGAAAATATGCATGAAGAAAACAGCAAAGCTTGGAATATGCTAACGCATTCGGCCCCTAATCTGCAAGTATTCAAGCTATCTTCCCGGTATTCAACCCACCTGCTTCCAACGACTTCATCGCCTCTCCTTGGAACCTCTTCATCTGCGCTGCGCGAGTTCAACGCCCCAGGGATGACTTTCAGTTTGAAGGCTCCTTGGCTTTCGAATATCCGTTGCATGTCATTCTCCCCGCCTTTTACGGTTCCCGATATTTTTGAAGCCCTGAAGGCCATGCCATGCCTGGAAGATCTAGCAATCCGCAGTGCGCCGTGGACTCCCATCGCGAATGTTATTTTTACAGATGTTCACCTCCCTCGACTACAAAACTTAAGATTGAGGGGCCGCCTTTCGCTTTGCCTCCCGTTCCTTGATAATATTGTTGCCTCCTCGGGGTGTTCACTCTCTCTTGTTACAAAAAATCTCGGTACAGATATTCCGGAACTCGACATGTCCGAGGCCGCCCACCAGTCTATAGCAAGGTATATCCAAACATACAAAACATCCGACATGAAGAAACGGATCTTCATTCGATGCTTTGGTGACGACCTCACAATTCACGAACACAAACAGGTGGACACCTCCTTGTATTTTTCTCATTCGTTCTCGTGGGGTATTTACGACTACCCCAATCTCTCGACTCTCCTCCTAAAGGAATTGTCTCAATTTTCCAACGTCACACAAATGGACCTGGGTCTTATGAACATTGGGCAGCTATCCTCGGCTATTGCCCTGTGTCTCTCTTCATTCCGATCACTTGAAGTTCTTGAAACAAACGACGAAACCCTTAAATTTCTACTTGATCACGCAGACGAGACCCCGAATATATTCCCTGCACTTCACACCATCAAGCTTAGTGGCCTCAATCCCCCCGAACACGATTCAGACCCCTATCCAGCTGAAATTATCTTACCATTTTTTATCAGACGGCAAGAATCAGGACATCCCATCTCGATTTTCGACCTCTCCAATTTCTCATTCCATCAATTATATGATATGGATTTCCTCAATGTGTTGACAGGCATGAAGGTGGTCTGGAAACATCCCACAATGGGACATATGGAGTACGAATGTGGGAGTAAAGGTTCGGAAAATTTGCGCTTCAGAAGCTCTTGGTTGCCAAATACTCCCAGTAGTGCCTGAGATTTGTAAAACTTGCAGCAGTTAGACACAGAATTGACACTTTTTGGACCACAATTTTTCTCCAGGATTCTATTTGAGCTGTATTGATCCGTTCGACAAAATTTTGCGCGCTGGCTCCCCTCTTGTTGAACCATCCTGGTCACCTCCTTTGATCCATTTAACTACGACGATATTATCGACCTATTTCCATGCCCAATCATCCCCTTCCTGAAGGAACAGAAAAAATCTGGTACTCCTATTTCCGTATTCGAGTGGATCGTCAATTTAGGATATCCGATCTTATCGCTTTATGGAAGCAGGGTGAAGAAACAATGAAATATCTTTGTGGAACGACTTCTCTCCTTGCCTGCTGTGAGGAGGGCGGATAATCCAAGGCTTGGTCGTAATCAGTACTGCATAGACCTGATATCATAGAACAGGATCTGGTCAAAGTCACAGACCTTACAAGGGATGAAGCAAGCCCCCATCAATGCTGGCAAAGTTTTGTAAGGTCTCCGTGCATGTGAGAAGTGTTTAATAGACGCCAACGCCAAGGATTTAGAAAAACTGATGTGTTTACAGCGTGTCGAGAAAATCGAAATGATAATTTAGAAAAGGAGTACAAGGCCGATTTTAATTGATACAGGGCTGTCATCTCCCATAAATATAAAGTAATAAATTAGAAAGGACAAAGAGCAGTCCAAACGACTTGAAATGGATGAATCGTGGGCGAGAAGGTCGTATAGTGGATCTAAGTAGAGGAATCCCAGAAGATAGCAGCGTTAGATGGCGACGTCTTCACTTTGGGTCCTAAGTTACATCTTAAATCAACCCTGAACGCAACTCTTAGGATCCACATACCTGTGATACATTGCTTGAATGTGGAAACGACACGAGCTCTTCTCGAGTGATCTTCACCCCTCCGTGTTTAGATTGACTACCGAATTCATAATCGTCGTGACGAGTTCTGGTGTTCTGCGATATCATTGGAAGGTCCTGGGTTGCGTTGGTCGCCATATTAGAGGATCCTAGAACCATTCGACTGTTGAATACGACCATCATGGAGTTGGAGTACACTTTCCCCAGGACGCTGACGCTAGTCTGATAATAGGTTGGTTGTCCAGGTAAGAACGTAAGGATAAGCGTAAGAATCGCAACAGCAGCTACAAGAATGGTTATGAGTTTGTTGCCATCATGGGCCGGATAATGAAAGGCTTTACCAGTCAGTGTCCCTGTCTCAATCGTCAGCCGGATTATCTTCGCAAGGAGAACCTGAGTCTGCTTGATTCCGGTATCGCGACGCTTTAACTGTGAAAATTTGTCATTGCTTTGTTGCAAGACGCAGAAGGGTTTAACTAACATAGTAAGTCATAGAACCGGCAATCAGCACGTCGCACACGGCGCTTCCTCCTTCCCATATCTACACGGCATTAGCGCTAATCCGAGCCAAGATCAATATTTGTGACTCACCCCCGCAGTGGTAAAGGAGTTCTTCTGCAACAAACGACTGAAGTGGACAGCTTTCTTGGTTTCCACCCCGAGTGCGATGGAACCGGCAAGAGAAAGGCAAGCGAACTGCGGGATAAGCGGGTAAATAATATGCGACTCCTTTAGTGCATACATTCATACATACCAGCATTATCAATATCGCTAGGTACTTTGTCTGGGCGAGGACACTGATCCGATAGGCGTAGAAAGTCTGCGAAACAAACGCAACTTGCAGGGGCTCAGCAACAAGGTGATAATAGTCAGAAGGAAATAAGGAGCATACCCATCCCGCTCATAATAGGAACGGAGAACCACAAAATGTCGACCTCGTCCAAAACTGCAGGGTTTCCGAACCCGAACGCAAAGGTTCTGAAAGCGCTACTTGTGAAAAGGAACGTCTGGGCGGCTTCCAATAGGTAGGAGCCGTATACCAAGGCCTTGTAGGCGGTTCTATCCTTCGGGAATGCCAAATAGTATACATCTTCGAAGAGATCAGTTTGTGGAGAAATAAAGGACAGGAATTACTCACAGACTTGCATCGACAGGACGCCGAATAGGCCCCAGTTCAGAATATATCCAATGAGCTACCCAAGAGTTAGTTAACCATCCCATGGATTGGTAGGTGTGATAATGTACCAATGGACCTGCACTGGATGAGACCGACTGGAATTTTAGAACGTTTTCTGTTAGTGATTGGCGAAGTACTCACATTCGACCAAGCTCGGTGGGTGTCAAAGGAAGCGACGGCATTGAATGGAAGCAGCTAGAGAACAGGAAAAGTTGGCTGCTCTGGCGTCTCTCCAGTCGACGAAACGGACGAGAACTCCAGAACCGCCCAAGCACTTCTTTTATGCAGATCGCTTCTTCACTAATCTAGCCGGGATCAGAGGGATCAACATCAAACTTTGGAACAAAAGCATCCGTACCCGGGTGAAAGTGATAAGGAGATCTACTCCAACCATCACCTCAAGTGAACTACTATGCCGTAAGATGCACGACGCTATGAGACAACCAAGGCTTGTAATGGCTGGCCTAAAATCTAGTCTTGAGCCTAAAATTTATGTCTGGAGCTCAGAAAGAACTAGCGCACGGGAAAACATTGCACTCGGGACATGGAGCCCTATTGAGTCGCGTAATACACTTGAAACGAGATGGTGAAGCAGCTGAGTGACGCTAGGAGAAAACACCCGCCGGGATTGCACCGCCGCTGCTCGATACGAATGCCCTACTCCAGAAGCATGGAGAAATGCTTGAGGCGAACACTTTTTCCTGAAATTACTATGTACTCGAGTAGACAAATTTGGGGCGACCAGCAAATGCAAAACCGGAGGCGGGTGGACCAGACAAAGCTGGCGACCAAGCATTACAACCGCAAGAGGCTAAGTATATGGAAGAAGTGCAGAGCTAAAACGTGCGCAGACGAACGGACGTCTCGGATGAAAAAGAAGTCGGAAAATCATTGATGATCAAACAGGCTATCAGCCGGCCCGAATAGGTGCATTCTGTCATGGAGGGAAAAAATGGCCGCCACTACTCGCACATACCCCTCCAGCGCCGTGGGGTTATCTATGGCACGCTAAAATCGATGAACCTCCGGTCGTGTCGGTCCTGACGTTGTTCAGTAAACTTGAGTTGCTGGCAGCTGCCTGTCGGTGGCCCGCCCACCATGACGCGCCAATATCACGTCGACTGCTGCTCTGCTAGTGATCGTCTGATGGTACGCCTGAGATCTGCAGCATGCAACTGCTTTGATGGCCAAGGGATTAGGTCGGCGCGAGTCCACGCTGGCTGACGATCGAAGACGAAACACGATCTTGGACATCTCAGAGCCCTCAACGTTATGCGAAGAACATGCTGTGTCAAACGGCATAACCCTCGGAAATATACCGAAGACGGGAGACGCACCGACACAGCCGTGAAACCGCTAAGCCAAGCAATACATAGTTCCACAAGTCAATCCAAATGAACGTTAACCTGCCACCTATCACGCGAACAACATCCATCCATTTCTCATCTCAGTCAAAGAAAGTCAACTGCGTGAGTTACTGGTCTGGACCTACGCCAGTTACGGCCGGTCTACAGACCGTCAAAGGGCTAAAAAAGTAAAGGGGATGTCAACGAATGCAATCCAGATGAATCGTGACGAGATGCGGCGGCGCGAGATGGAAATTTGGGGAATTTAAGGGGGCATGCGGCTATACTGTCGGCTAGGAGGACAGACGGTCTGGGCAGTGAACGACCATGCCAGCAGTCAACCTGAAATATCTTCACCCTCTATGTCTCGAAGGTTTGCAACAGTCGAACAGGAAACTTTTCCCTCCCATTTCCACCGCTCGAGGAAGAAAACCTCCTGACGTGTCAACGTTGTCAACACTTGGGGTGAGCCCAAGCATTTTGACCTCCTGGAACCAGAAAGATGTGTTACTTTCGGTTGTTACAGGCAGCGCAGTCGTCCCATGTGGATTTCGCAAAATCCGTAGTCGCCGACGCCCAGATCTTCGAATTTGAATAAGTTCAATAAGCGGAGAGAGGCCAAAAAGTAACGCTCGCGGTGGGAGGACATGAAAATAGCTCTGAAGCATACTTCCTAACTGTTTTTCAGATGTTTTGAAACCCACAAAGCTGAGCAAAGCCGGTGAATCTGTGGAAGCACGGGATTTAAAAGGGATCCAAGAGTCAATATTCAATGCTAGTAAATTCGAGATCCAGACCAGATCGAAGATGAGACGAGATGAGACGAATTCCTGTGAAAGTGAACGTTTGTAAATATGGGGTTTGATTTTAGAGGATGAGGGATGGAATTTAAGTACGGTACCACTTTTATCTATTCCCAGTGGTCGTTCGACCAAAAGTTTTGGATCGATATAGGGTGTTCTGGTTTACCCCTACGTCAACTGGCCCTTGAACGTGTAACAGTGCAGTGAAACTGCAGGATAGAATCAAGTTCATCCAATGGGGCACTGATTCAACTGATGGAAAGAGGCAGCTTTCTCCAAATCGACGGCGATGTTAGGAGTTCATGTTCCGCCGCTCACTACAAACCTGGGAGCGGTACTACCAAGATGGGTCCTGGACTAGTCGTGGTGATTTTGGATTGGCTCGATATGGGTTATACTTTCGTTGAGATAGCCCAGTCAGACCTATACTGTCAGCCGAGGTCCGGCAAAGCTCGGAGGCGAGTTGGGCAGGCGCGTTCACTGGCCAAGCACACGACGGCAAGGACCAACTTGAAGTTGAAGCGAAGGCGGGGTTTTCGTCAGAAACATGGCTTCGTCACGAGACCGTGTCCGTCCATCTACACAAGGATCTAATCTAATCGGAGCTCGGCCAGCTCGGGTAATAGCCCATTACTGCATTACCTTTAACTATTACAAAACTAGCCCATCGCTCATCGGGATTGATCACCAAGATTTGATGAGCGAAGTAAGGGCACACTTTGATTGGGACACTTGGATTTGATTCAGGTACATAGATATATATGTGGATGTCATATAATCATGTCCGAGTCGATGAGTAAATTGGGAAATTGGTCGAGTAAATGTTGAATACCCGTGGAGGCACGGATGGATGGATGAACGGATGGATGGGTGGATAAATTACGTCTGACCTATTACGAATTCAGGATATCGCCTATTACCCATCGAAAGCTATATATAGGAAATTACCTTGTCACTTCCATATACCGACAAGGTATCTGGGACCGTCGTCAGCTGTATTTATTTATTAGGGTTGCCAGTACAGTCTACCCTGATCTCAGCTCAGAATCTTATCACGAGGTCTGTGAATACCAACGCGCAATGTCACCACTTTCAAGATGATAAACGACTATTTGCAATTCCACCAACATACAGTAGCCACGAGCCACTAGTCATAACTTGGTCATGACTTGAGTATTCGCATAAAAATTATTCGTTTTATTGACGTAGCTGTGGAAACGGGTCCGCCTTCACAGAGTTGTAATAAATGTCGTCGGTAAATCGAGAAGATGACATCGTTCTGAATGGAGATATTTAGCGGAGCGCCCGTCCTGAATCAGCAGCTAACGTGGGGAACTAAAATTAGCACAGCCAATAAGTACCAGACTATAAGTAAAGACTCCAGAAGGTTTCGCGCCCGGTCTTCGGTTTCGCCTTTCACTTTCCCAAGTTTTGAAGAGTTGAACTCATTAACCTCTTTTTTGACCTTCTAGGTCGCCTTCTAGTTCCCATTTACTCTTCATAGACGCGAGCGTCGACAACCTACCCTAAGTCGCTCTTTAACACATACCCAAGCCAATTACAATGGTCTTCGCAATCGCCTACTTAGTCATTGCAATCACCCTCTCTGCAAGTGCTTTCGCAGCTCCCGCCGCAGCTTCCCGTCCTTCTTCCTCTATTTCTGGAGCCGCGTATTGTATATCCTTCTCCCCAACTCCCATTCTATCCCGCAGCTCATACTCTTGACAGTTATAACAAATGATCCTTCGGACAACAAAATTTTCTCAATGAATATTGCTTCCAACGGCAAATTGGTCGGTCTTCTTGCTCCTTTCGAGCTACTGTAAACATTTATCCCGTCTGCAGAGCTCCGTCAGCGCCATCAGTGCTGGAGGACGCGGCGCACACGGAATAACAAGCCCCAATGGACCGGATGCTTTATTTTCTCAAGGTTCCATCAAAGTGAATGCAGCCGCGAAGATGCTTGTGACTATCAATGTAAATTTTCTCAATGCATACTACATCGTAAGACCTCAGCAAACTGACAGCCCTCTCGTTGTTCGTTAGCCTGGCTCAAATACACTCTCCATGTTCAGTATCAATCCTGCCGATCCCTCCAAGCTGAGGATGGTCGGTAGTCCTGTCTCTTCTGAAGGAGAGTTCCCAATGTCTGTAGCTATTAATGAGAAGGGTACTATGGTCTGTGTACTTAACGGTGGCACGGTGAACGGGGTAAAGTAAGTAATTGGTTGTCCATTCCATCGCAGAGATTTAACCTCGTCTATTAGTTGCTATACCCCAGACCCGAAGCTTGGGTTGATTGCTAAGCCTAACACTCTTCGTTCTCTCGGACTCAACCAAACAACGCCGGCGACGGGTCCGGAGGGAACCACCAGTCATGTCGTCTTCAGTGAAGACGGCACGAAACTTATTGCTGCCGTCAAAGGGGTGCCACCCACACCAGGTAATTTGTCAAATTTCTCGGCGTTCTTGCCATGGTGTCCTCAAAATCCTTGATAGGCTTCCTTGCGGCATGGGACATCGATGCAGATGGCTCTCTGTCCGCGGTGCCTGTCAAATCTGCCCCTGCATCCGGAGGTTTGTTACCCTTCTCGATGACCATTATTCCAGGGACAAACGCCATCCTCGCTACGGACGCTGCTGTGGGATTCGACATCTTCAACTTCGGCGGAAAGGGCAAGAACGCTTTGAAAGCAACCTCATCCGTCGTCGCCATCAAAGGGCAGTCTGCCACCTGTTGGTCCAGTTTCAGCCCGAAGTCGGGTAATTTCTACCTCACCGATATCGGCACTTCCACCGTCACAGAGGTCAACGTTGATAAAAACTTAAAAGGGACCATTGTTAAGGTTTGTCCACTATTCGATCTTTCCAACTGTAGTGGCTTTATAGGATGATTTTTGTAGCAATACCCTCAGGCTCAAGGCTCAGCCACGATTGACAATGATATTGCAACAATAGGGAATAACAAGTACGTCTTTTTTTCGAGCCAATCGATTGGCATTTTACCTAATTGACATCCCAGCTTCCTCTACGTCCTTTCTCCCAACGCAACAACTATTAACGTTCTTAACGTAAATACTGCCGGAAAAGCTGCAACAGTTCAGAATTTCAATTTCGCTGCTGCCGCGAAAGCGGCTGGTGTCACCTTTGGTAAGGAACCTTAAATCTTTGTCTACAGCAAATGACTCAATCTGCGGAACTTAGACAAAAATAATCTACAAGGGATGACGACTTTTATCAGGAAATGATTCGCCGTTTGATTCCACGAATGCCTCACTATCAGCGGTGGTGACGAGCCCCACCTGATGTCGGGAGGTTTCACTTCAGTAGGTATAGAAATTTTCATTAATTATTCATCTGTGAAGGACTAGCCGGTGGGATGTTTGCCTCCACCGCGCAGGCCGTCGTGACGGTCAAATAAAAGGGCAGGCAGAAGTCTGATTATAGTTAGAAACTGTTTGTAATTTTAGCACCGATGAGAGTATAACAGTTACTGTAACTTGTCATCTCACAATCGCTCATCTAAAACGGAAGATTCTTTGAACTAATCCAAAAGCATATTCAGCTATAGGTGGATTAACTCTGAATTTTATTCTGTTCTTAACGCCACTAGCTAAACAATCAAACCAATCGGTGCCATGCCTCAGATATAGAATATAGAGCAGCTAAAGTGGTAATCTCGAGGAAGACACCGCGTAAATATTTAGAGAGCATTTCCAGAGGTAAAAGCTGAACGAACAACTTTTCTGGCATTATTGACTTTTCACTGACTTCTCACTGACCCACTTGCGTTTGCCGGAGTGACAACGGCGTACAGGTGGAATTTGGAAGTGTCGACGTACCCGTCATGGTAGAAAGTCAATGGGCTTTTTGAAGGCGATGAGAGGTTCGAGAGATATGTAATGGGTCCAATGTCGAATCTTGGCACGTCAGAACTGCACCCCGTAAGCAGTACTTCCACGTGCTGGAGGCCCGCCTTAATTTTGAACAGCGTATAGGCCAGCTGACGTTAAAGTCACGCCGATATTGCTCTGCCACATCTGCGAACTGTCGCGCTCGGGACGCCGCGGCCATGGGAAACAATCGCGAGCACAGATACGAGCCATCTTCTTGATGTTCTAGACATCGTGGCTTGCATTAAGGATGCGGTGGAACCTCATCAACCGGGTTGAGCGTGTTGTGATCTCGTACTCTTGCGAATTTAGCTCGCGCGTCGCTAGTAACTCAAATACAAGCACTATTTCTGCACTAAAATAGGTTAAAAACAAGTTCAAAGGTGATAAATCCGAAACACCTGGTCTGATCCAATAATAACGCATTTTCAAAGGCGCATACTCGTTGACAGCAAGGGCAACGCTCAATAACAGCTCGAAAAATTAACGAAGATCGGAATTGGTTCTATTGTCGCCTGTTTATTATCAAAGCTAGCGGAACGGCAGTTCCATCCCGGCCTCCGGTTGCAAACATGATCTGGCTTTTGAAAAACGGGATGAAATTCATCCCCTGTACCCTATCTCCCACCTCCATGCACCACACGAGCAAAAAAGAAAGGGGTACCTCAGGTTCCGACGATCCAGAGGACGACCCAGAACCAGCAGCAGCAGCAGCGATACAAGACCCTCCCATTGACAGCCGATGCACACCCCATAAACGTATTGCAGAGCTGATGGTCGCTCAGGAGCACGCGCAATCCTTTCCACTGCCAGTTTTCGAGGAAAAATCTGTCACCCCTTCCTCGAGCGCGCATTCTACCAACCAGACGACGAGGATATCATTACCAGCCCCGAGCGATAAACCTACACTATACCCACAGCAGAATCGACGCCTGGAGCACGCGACGCTGCTCGGCGCATCTGCCAGACGAGCCTCAGAAACAGCGTCGACGGTTGGCCTAGGCACATCCGATAAGGAAGCAGAGGATGCGGCGGGCACGAGGAACGTGGACGCAGTCTCTCGCCCAGGACCAGGACCAGGTGTAAAGGTAGAAAACGAGCCGCCGACCGCCAAAACACCGCCAGAGGACGAGCAAGAAAAAGAAAAGGCGAGCACGACGCGCAGGGAAGCGATCGCCTTCCTAAAGGACGAACACCGCGTGCGGAGGGCGCAAAACCGACTAGCGAGGCGGTCTGCGAAATGGCGCAGGAAACTGGCCGGCAGTCCCACTCTACAGGCGTTGATGAAGGAGGACGAACTGTACATATCGACTTCGGGCCTGTCCAGCATACAAGAAGCCTCCTTCCTCGGAGAGCTCAGTTGGATAAAAAAGTTCCGCCCCGAAGTACATCAGTTCATCAGCGAGCATCCGGTAAGTTATCGACCTCATATCGAAGGCGTCCAAGCACTCATGCTGACCATTCCCATCCCTAGATCTGCCTAGAATGCGAAGATATATGCACGCGCAACTCCGATGCTTCCTGCAAGCAGTGCAGACGCCGGCACAAGGCGTGCCCCCGACAAAAGATGTACCAGATCCGCCATCTCTGCGCTTGGATGCATATGGACGGCGTCAACGAAGACGCCGTGGCCCGGGCACTGCGGGTGCTTGGGACCACCAGGAGGAAGAATTCGAAGGCGCTTCTGGACGACAGTCCGAGTCCGAGGAGAAGGGGGAAATACCAGTCGGTGCGAGGCCCGAGACGGAAGAGCAGCTGGGAGGTTGAGCTGCATCTTGAGGCGGTGTGGTCGACAGGTGGAAGTGATGATGATGAAGGAGATGGGGAGGCCGAGGATGAGGATGAGGATGGGAGGAACCAGTTCCAGCACCGAGGATCCCGCGACAGGAACAAAGAGCCTCCAAGCACGCCACCACCGATCAGTGAGACCGACGCCTCTCCCGCTCGCTCTCGTGCAGGGTCGCTTTTCTCCATTGGCGACGATGAGGACGACAGCAACAACAACAGCGACATGTCGATCCCCGCCCGACTCGGACATGCAAGGCCTTCTGCATGTATACCCGAATCATCTTCCTCCGATGCTCGAACGGGGAGAGCAGCGGGCGTGGAAGCGCAGCAGATGGACACCACTGAGGAAAAATCCGGACAGGAGGACCTGCGAGAAGATGAACGAGCCGACCAGGCAGAAGACCCCGCGCTGGCGCTGGCTCTGACGGTGTACAATGTCAACGAGGACCACAGGGATGGCAGAGACACGCCAGCCGCGATCATTATCAGGAACGGCAACCATAGACTTGCCCTCTCCCGCTTTGGATCGTCATGCTCCAACACCAACGACGACGACAACGACTACCTATCAGATCTTCCTCCGAGTCGACAGCCTCGACCTTCTTCACGCAGACACAGGCGCAGCGGTATAATAATACCCACCAAATCCAAATCCGCCCACGAAGCCGGTTCTCAGCTGGCAGCATGCCAGGAGCCAGCGACTGTGTATGTTGAGCCCGAGGCGGCGGACGAGGCGGATGCGGACGTGGATGGACCGGGAGAGCGTGGTGAGGGCGCTGGTCAGACGGCAGCCGAAGCGGAAGTGGAAGTGGAAGTGGAAATGGAAGAGGCGGCGTCAGAGGCGGATTCAGAGCTCTGGATCACTTTTGACTTGGAATTGGAATTGGAGTACCCGGAAGACACGGAGGACCTAATGCATAGCCCGACGGGATACGAAGTCGACGAGGCTGAAGGGAGAAGCGATGCATATGAGGTGGTACTAGAACACATTGCCGGTTATAGAAGCACCAACCCTGGCGTTGACGTCGAAAGCCGCAAAGCTACGCCGGCCAATGAGCACGAGCACGATGGCGACGGCGAAGGAGATGGTGAAACCGACCACAACGTAGTTAGTGGCTCGCCCGCCTCGACCTTGAGCAGGAGACGCAGCAATAGCGGCGTCCCTACGTCCCCCTCCCCCTCCCATTCCTACTCCAACTCCCACTTTCGCCGAGGATCTTTTACGGTCGAGGCTAAAGACGACGAGACCACGATTAGTGAAGGTCAAACCCCCGGAGTTAAAGCCAGCACATACCTCAATCAAGCGGGCGGGGAAGGGGAAGAGCTTTTGGACTTCGAATACCAGGAACCGTGCGACGCGGCGGAGAGAGGATACGCTACAGCACCTGCGGAGCTGGGACTGGACCTGGACCTGGACCTGGAATGGGAACGGGAGCTGGCAGAGGCAGGCAGAAGCTGCGGTAGCGTGCTTGATGATTATGACGAAGATGGCGGTGGTGAGGATGCCAACGATGACGATTACAACGCCGACGATGGCTCGGGGCTCGGCGGTGCGGAAGACAACTTCAGATCTGGCGATGTTGGCCCCGCTACAGCAGCAGCTACGGAGCTGGAATGGGAGCTGGAGCTGGAAGGGGACTGGGAGCTGGCAGAGACAGGCAGAAGCGGCAGCGTGCTTGATGATGATGATGATGATGACGATTACAACGACCATGGCTTTGGGCTCGGCGGTGCGGACGACGACTTCAGATCTGGCGATGTTGGCCACGCCGTTTATGACGATGGACCCAGCGAAGACGACTCTACCCTCCCTCTCCATAGCACGCACCCGCTCAGCAACAGGAACAGCTCCGCGCCCCAACCCAATTTTCCCGTACCCGACCACGAAGATGAAGATGAAGACACCGGCATGGACGTTGACGACGACCAGGGAGGTGAAGGCAAGGCCAGTGGTAATACTGGAGCTGCCGTCACTATCCACACCGCCGGGCATCCCGAAGCTGAAGACGAGGAAGACGAGTTCACCGATGAGGCGTCTCGCTCCAGTAACGACGATACCAGCCACGATGGCTCCGCCCTCGAAGGCAAGCCCCCACACCCGCACCCGCACCCGCAGGCACAAGCAGCCGATACCACACCCAACCTCCTCCCTCTTCAAGTTCAAGCAACCACTGCTGAGGACCATGACCATGAAGGTGGCAGCGAGAGTCGAATGGAAATGGACGTCGACGATTATGCCAATGGCGGCGAACGGGGTGGAAGGAATGTCAATGTCAATGTAACTAGGGTTAAGAAGGTCCAGGACGACGGAGGTGATAGTGGTGATGGTGTGCTTGAAGTCGAAGTTGAAGATGAAGACGAGCCCATGTTTGGTGTTGATGGCGGAGGAGGTGCTGCAGCGGGTGCATGGAACCACACTGACGATTCAGAATCCTCGGGCGGCAAGGAAGAGGGAGTGGGAGGTGTTGACCAAAACCACCACGTCGACTCGGATGAGAACAAGGCTGTCGACCTAAACGCTCATAGCGGACGTGCCGACGATAGTGCATGCGTTGGAGATCCGACCGATTCCAGGACCGACAACGAAAGAGCAGAACCGCCGGCTGAAGAGGTCGAAGAGTGTACAGTCGGCCATGTCAATGGCGATGGCGATAGGACCATCGGAAGACGCGATACCGCACCCGAATTCGAAGTGGGTACCGTAAATCATACCAAGGCTGTCTCCTGCGGTGCAGGTGCGGACGACGACTGCACCTTCGAAGGAAAGCAGCCAGATGGCTACGCGCCCATCCTCCTGCCTCTTCAGCCAACCACCGACGATGCCAATGACGGCGAGGAAGGCGATGTGGTTAGGGTTAAAATTGCCCTAGATAACAGCGGTTGTGGTGGTAGTGGGACTGATGATGCTGAAAGCCCCGGTGCTGGCGATCTTGAAGTTGAAGTTGAAGTTGAGAGAGATGGTGGTCGAGGAGGTGTTGAAGTGCGTGCTTGGGACCATAGTGACGGGTTTTCAGGCCGCGAAGAGGGAGAGGGTATGAACCAGAACAGCAACGTCGATAACGAGGCTGGCAACCTGGACGCTTATAATGGGTTTGTCGACGATTGCGCATGCTCGGAGGGCCAGGCCGACTTCAGAAACGACGACGAGACAGCAGCAGAACCGCAAGCTGAAGGCGATGAAGCGAATACAGTCGACAATGTTGAGAGCAACGATACTGATGAACACGCAGGCGACATCACAGCACCCGATATTGATCAGGATGACTCCGACGACGGTTGCGGCGACGGCGACTCCTGCTCCAAATACCGCGGGGCAGAAGACCACAACATAGGCGAAACCTCAGCAAAACCTTCTTCAACACCAAACAGCTCAGACGAGATCCACCGTCTCCGCCAGGCGCTGGAGAACGAGCAGAAAACCTCAGCCCGCCTACGAGCCGAGTTAAAAGGTTTGTCCACCTATCTTCCTGATTCTTCCTTTCTTTCTCTAAACCCCCCACCCACCCCCACACCCGCCCAAAAAGCCCAATCCAAAAACCAGATCAACCTCCTCGCCCGCTTCAGCCTCCACACCAGCATAGCCCGACGCGAAGAACACTATCTCCAAGTCGACCAACATGCGGACACGCAGCGCTTGCAAGCTGCGCTGCACGCTCTTCAAGACGAGATCGACAGGGACGTTGAAGTTTGTTTGTGCGGGGGTGGAGAGTATGATGTGGGTGATGTTGAGCTGGAGAAGAACCGGCATGGGAAGCGAGGGCGACGGCGACGGCTGTCTGAGGGGGATGGAAGCCAGGAGGAAGACGGTGTTGACGACCTTGGAGAACGTCTAGGATCCGAGAATTTTTCAGGCGAGGACCATCGGCGTTCGCGTTTCAAGAGGGCCAGGATTGAGTGAACAATTTGTAGGTGCTTAAAGGTGCTTTTATTCGAATGTTAACGAACTATTGTTTTTAAGCATGCGATGCACTTACATACTCAGTGATACCAAACCCACGAAAGTCTTGAGCGAATCCATAGGTTGATCGATCTGCGACGCCTCATATACATAGCTGGCAATACTGAACTGCTACTCGTATCGTGAGTCTTCACAGACCGATAGTTTGATATGCCCCAATTGGAGAACGTCCAGGATCCGATAAATCTTCAGTCGAAGAACCTTAACGTTCGCGATTTAAGATGGCCAGGTTTGAGTAAAAATTTGGTGGGTGGTTGAAGGCACTGTCATTGGAACGTTAGCGAAAAGATTGGGAGATTATAGAAGATGTACTTACTGAATGATACCACAGTGTTTTTGAGCGAATTCATGGTTGTCGAACCACCACGCTTCGTAGCTGGCAATAGACTACTATTCGTATCTCGAGTCTTCAGAATCACAGAGAGATAATGTGACGAGGTCAGCCGACATAGTGGGCAATTTGACTTGGATTTCCAGTCCTTTGAACTTCGATTGGAGGCCACTGAGGTTCAAAGGCGTCATCGTTCGGTTCCTTTGGTTCCTTTATTCACTACCACAATGTCGTAGCAATGTGCCTCAGATTTCGAGAACTGTGCAAAGAGAGATGGTGTGGAGGTTTTCAATGAGCATAGATCTAGAGGGAAGGGTGAACTGGTGAGCTGGTGAGAGACAGGAACAATCAACAGGGAAAAGAATGACGTAAGCAATGTCCCTACCCCATCGACGTGCGTGCCACTGCCTCAGATAGCAGTGAGGTCTGATTACACCTTGACTCCGTCCATCTTCATCCACTGTTCACGCCGACATTCTGTAGGATTTTCTTCGCCATAATGCCTTCCTCGATGTTCGGGTCACAAACTGTAGTGACTGGCGGACAATTTCACCAACACAACACTCACCAAAATATTCATCATCATCATAAGCCGGTTTCCAAAGGTACGTACGATCCGCAAAACGTCAAATCTGAAGATGAATAGCAGGATTTTTCAGATCCTTGGGAGCGCCTGCTCGAGGCTGCTTCACCGACAGCCTTCCACAACTCCAACGACGTGGACGACCCTCCGAAATGTCATCCCAACACTCGCGTCGCCGTCCTCGACAAGGTTATGAATTGGATTCGTAGTCTCGACCCAGAGACGCGAGACGCGTTGATTATGTGGCTCAACGGCCCAGCTGGATCGGGAAAATCGGCCATCGCCCGCTCGATCGCTGAGCGCTGCTACGAGGAAAGCATCCTAGTGGCCAGTTACTTTTTCGCCAGGTCTGACCCCACTCGTAACCACGGACGCTCTCTTATCGCGACTATCGCATATCAAGCCTCGACTCGCTTTCCAGATATCAGGGATGGGATTATCAGAGCGGTTGACCGAGATCCTTTCGTTTTCACCCATTCACTTGAGGCGCAGATACTCGCTCTTATCGTCACTCCTCTACGAGAGCTTATTGACGCTGGGTACTTCAACACCCCCGATTCAGCACGTATTGTCATTATAGATGGCCTTGACGAGTGCGACGACAGGTCCAGTCAAGTCAAAATACTAACTGCTATTTCATCAACCCTCCAGCATCATCGATTACCCTTGATTTTTCTCATTGCGAGCCGCCCCGAACACGACATCAGACACTCATTTGACATAGGATACTTGAAGGAAATCACAACCAGACTTGCCCTCAACAATGACTACCTTCCATCTGACGACATTTGCCTCTTCCTTCAGGACAAATTCACAGAAATCAAGGACACCCATCCATTTAAGCAGTATATTCCCCCTACCTGGCCTTCACCAGAGGTATTGGAGTCTTTGGTTAATAAATCTTCAGGACAATTTGTTTACGCGTCAACCGTGGTCAAATTTATCTTGTCGTCTCATCATCGACCACATCTGCGGTTGGATATCGTCTTAGGACTTCGACCTGTGGATCGTGAAATGCCTTTTGCCGAACTTGACGCCCTCTACATCCATATTTTATCTTCTGCAGAGGATCATGAGTCTGTCCTATGTGTCCTTACCCTTTGTTTCTCGTCATCTTGGACAATTAAAGTGAGTGACATAGAACATATCTTGTCACTCAATTCTGGTGATGTTTTGTGGCTCTTGTGCGATCTCACATCGCTTATTTCTGTCGAAGACCAAATGAATTGGAAAGATGGACATTGGCAAGTACTGAGGGCTTTTCATGCTTCCCTGGTGGATTTTCTTCTCGATTATTCAAGGTCACAAGAATTCTATGTTGGCAATCCTTTGCTCTCTGCAGAATTAGCACATTTATGCATTCATTTCCTTGAAGGTAAATAGTTTTTCACAATTGTTCTGAATTTATCCTCAAACTCCAAATTCCAATAACCCTGACAATAGACCAAGAAAAAAACTCTTCAGTGGCAGAGAGTGCTGTGCATCTCCTTCGCAATGCCATATCTACCCAGGAGCTCTGAAATGACCTAACCAATTTCTCAATTGGGTCTCTTCTAGTGGATTGCAATTACCCTTCTGGCATTGTCTCAGTTCTTACCTCCATCAAACTATGGGTAGGCACTTTTTTCTGTGTTGATTTTTCAGACCTTGACATTCATTTTAGAAATTTGATGATGGACTGGATCTACATGGTCACCAACTGCAGCTCTTTGACCAATTTGCTCAAGGAATAATGGAAAAAATGTATTCAGACCCAAATCTGACTGCTCTGGTTGCTGTTGCCAAAATGAAAGTTCACTGGCTTTCTTTTCATAATGGGGTCAATTTATTCCAGCTGGACGAGGCTCAATTGGCCTTGGACAAACTTTCATTTTCAAAGAATGTCCACAGTTATTCCAAGTATGGCCAATTTATTTCAGAATTTCTAGAAGACCCCAATCGATCTGGGGTATATGCGTTGAACAGCCAAAAGTATGCGATGGCTGCGGTGTATTTTCAGAAGCACATTTCCAATCACTCGGAACTAATTATCCCATCGCTCTACCAAACCACAAAGAAAATCAGAAGACGAAGAAATCTCCCCTGGCTTTGGCGAAAACTTGTACACCAAGCATGCTCATCTGAAGCGTCACAAATAGACAAATGGCCACCCAGAGGGCAAGGAATGTTCCAAACCCTGTATTCTCAGCATGACTCTGAGCATGCCTTCCACCTGGCGTTGAAATGCCTCATACATGTACTGCCGAAATCCGATGTCTCCAAAGAGTTGACCGCCCTGGCACGTCGACAGAAGTTTGGGCCATTATCGAGGAAGGATGCCTGCCGAAAGAAGGCCGTGACAAGGGAGATTGCTCGGTATCTGGCCCGGGTAGACGCAGAGCACACATTGATAGAGTGAATTTCGGGGATTTTTGTAAGTCAATTCATTTCTTATGCATGATGTATACAGCATTACTAAAACAATGACCTGCAGCAAAACAACTAATTATGAATCACCGTTTAAGGAATAGAGGATGGAAAAGATAGGGTGTTACCAGCTGGCAAATGAGTTTTCGACGAGATGATAATTATGTACAAATGTGCGGTTTGAAGACGATTGAACTATACTCGAGTATTGTAAGCCTAAGAGTGTAGGACTCCAATTTAGGTCCGCGTTCACTAATATTATGGATTTTTTTTGGTAAAATTTTCCATCATTTAAATATGTCGAGCAAAGAGAACTAGTCGGCGAAGGTAACTCGGGCTCGAGCCACATCGACGACAGCGATGCCGACCACTCCGACAGCAGTGTCAACCGAGGGGGCAGCAGCCCCGCAGCTCGATCTCGCCGCGTGTCTGTCTCCGTAACTACCGGCGATGACGACTGCCTATGGCCAACAACCTTTCAGCGTTGTCCTCGCCCATCCCGCCGGGGATCGTTCTCCTCAGAAAGCGACAGCACCAGCTCATCAACTTTTCGCCATTACTCTACAACCAGCCCAACCTGTGGAGAAGCTCGACTGGAAAGCCCAGCAGGCGATGAGACTAACGACTTGATCATGAACGCGGCGACGACTAGCCCAAAAACACCGGCATACCATGATTCGGGGGATGCAGCTCGGGCAGTATACGGTGAGGGGGCCTACGAAGACAGGCGAAGCCCACGGGCATAGATCATCAAGATCTCCTCTGCAGCTTGCTCTGGCAGATCTTTGACTTCGGTTACCGACGACAATGGCAACGTATCGATTCCCGTTAGATATCCTCGACCTTTTTCTCGTATATGCAAGCATCCTTCGTATAAAGCTCGATTGGGAGAGCAGCGGGGCTGAAGGACAGGAGGCTGAGGCGGAGGAAATGAACAGCTGAGGACACATACATCCATGTCAACACCAACGCCAACATCAACGCCAACGACGATGACGAGGCCGGAGGGGGTGGCGATGCAGAGGAGGTGGCGAGAGGAGTGAGATTACGCCAGGCCAGGGCAATGAGGCGATCAACATCGAAGTTTGACTGAGAGGCGTTAGAGGCCTGCACGCCTCGACCTCCGCGGCAAGACGGAGCGACACTGGTAGGGGCATCCCTGCAGCCGCCTCCTCTTCACAATCCCATTCCCGCAGACCCTTTTTCTTATTCCGATAACGACGACAATGGCCTATCAAGGCATCGCGATCATCCATGACACACTCTCTCTCTACGCCGGCCAACTATCGCGCCATCCTCCATTTCTCCCGAAGCTCAACTGGCAAGATATAGAACAGCGAGTGTCTCATCAGAAGCGCAGAAGGCGGACTCGAGTACCATAATCGACCTAAAGAGAACGAAGCCACGATCAGAAACAATCAAACACCTGGAGTTAAAATTAACACATACTTTAATCAAGCGGAAGTGGAAGAGCACCAATGCCAGCATCGATGCCCTCTGGACCGGGAATACCTGGAACCGTGTGGGCCGAGGAGCTGGAGCTGGAGCCAGAGGCGGGGCTGGCACCGATGGTGGAAGCAGGATACAGTGTGCAGCAGAAGCTGGAGCAGAAGCACCGGAACGGGAACGGGAACTACACGAGGACGAGGACGACGGCAACGGTGAGGGAGAGTGAGAGCTTGGATAAGAGGGCGAGGGCGAACGCAAAGCTGATGAACACGCAATCGATACCCCCAACATCGACGACGTTGCATGGTGTTTGACAGGGCGAGTCCAGGCGGCGACGGAGACGGCGATGACGACGTTGTCCATGTTGATGGAAGCAGGAGTGTTAGATTTGGTGTTGTGGTTGATGATGATGACGACGACCTAATCCTTCATAGCGTGCAGCCGCACAGCAACAGTACCACGGCCCATCCCAATCCCCATCTTCTTCCCCCACCTGCACCCGCACTAGTACTCAACTGCGAAAACGACGACAGCGACTACAACTTGGACGTGGAAGTTGATGACGTCCATGGATGTGATCGCAAGGCCAGAGGTTGTGCTGCGCTGGCGCTGGTATCCACAGAGCTGGCCATCCGGAAGACGAAGCTGAAACTGAAAACGCGACATAGCCCTCAAATTCGGACATGAATTGATTTCCAATCATATCGACGGCCTCAGTCTCTCCAGCTGCTCGAGCGAGAGGGAAGGGACACCGCGTCGAGAACAAAGAGGCAGCCAACGATGGGGACGTGAATGTGGTCATCGAGGTGGCATCGAGAGCGAGAGTGGATGCGGGCTGAATCGGTGGGTAGGGCTAAGGTCACAAATGATGGAGGTGGTGATATTGATGGCGTCAGACGTGGCCCGCGGTCCTGCGCCACGAAGAGGAGAAGGAGGGAGGGTTTAGACGAAGCGGATACATTGGGGAAGGGCCGATGAGGGAACCTGTTGATGAGAAGAGTGTCCGCAATAGCAATGAGACCAAGGATGGGGGGGCGCGGATGTCCCCTTCCACCCCAAGTCCCTCCCACACCATCCCGCCCAAAAAGCCCAAGTTAAACACCACATCATCTTCCTCGCCCGCCTGAGGCTCCGCACAAGCATTGTCCGACCCAAGAACGACAGCTCTAAGTCGAGTAGCAGCCTACAGGGCGCCGCGTGCTCGTCAGGAGGAGGTCGATAGGGAGGTCGAGATTTGAATGCACGGATGGCCAGAGCCTGAGGGTGGAGACGAACGCGACGGTGTAACGTTCATGGTTGATCCAGAGAAGCGAAGACGAAGACACCAACATGGACATTGACGACGGCCATGGAGGTGAAGGTAAGGTCAGAGGTAGTACTGGAGCTGAGAGAGAGATGGTGGAGGAGGTACTGCAGCGGGTGCTCTAAACCACGCTAACAAGTTTCAGGCCGCAATAAGGACGAAGCTGGCAAGGTGAACGTTTATCGTGGACATATCGACGATTGTGCATGTGTTGGAAGCCAGGCCAATTACACTGGCAGGACCGACGAAGAGAGAGCAGAGCGGCCGGATGCAGGTGTCGATGAGCGCACTGTTGACAACGGAGATGATGCCCACAATGAAGGATGGGATGACGAACACGACGTCAACTTCACACGACCTGATATTCGTCAGTTGGACGATGGCGATGGCGATGGCTGCAGCCTAGCCAAAATCCCTGCGAAACCTTCTTCAACACCTAACAGTGACGACGAGATCCAATACCTAAATTAGGTGCTGGAGGAAGAGCAGAAAAACTCTGCTCGCCTACGAGCCGAGTTGAAAGGTGCGTCCTTCTATCTTTCCAATCGGTTCTTTCCTTCACTGACTCCAATCCTTGCCTTTCCTTCCAAAAAGCCCAATCCTAAAACCTCCTCGCCAGCCTCGGGCTCCGCACCAGCATCCTTCGGCGCCGAGAGCTTCATCTCCGGATCGACCAGCAGGCGGACACCCAGGGCCTGCAAGCTGCGCTGCGTGCTCTTCAAGACGTGGTGGACAGGGAAGTCGAGGAATGTTTGTGCGGGGCTCAGCGTGAGCCAGGGCTTGAGGGTGGAGAGTGTGATATCGGTGCTGTTGAGATGGAGAAGAAGCAGAATGGGAAACGACGGCTTCCTTGCGAAGACGAAAGCCAGGCGGAAGAAGGCGGTGATTACGACCTTGGAGAACATTGAGGATCCGTTTCAGTCGAAGAACCTCCGCGTTCGCGATTCAAGAGGGCCAGGACTGAGTGAAAAATTCGTAGGTGGTTGAAGGTGCCTTTATTCAAAGGTTAGCGAAATACTGTTTTTGAGCATTTGATGGACATACCTAGTGATACCAAACCCACGAAAGTCTTGAGCGAATCCGTAGGTTGATCGATCTGCGACGCCTCGTAGCTGGCAATACGGAACTGCTACTCGTATCTTGATTCTTCACAGACCGATAGTTTTGACATGCCCCAATTGGAGAACGTCCAGGATCCGATAAATCTTCAGTAGAAGAACCTCAACGTTCGCGAGTCAAAATGGCCAGGTTTGAGTGAAAATTTTGTCGCTGGTTGAAGGTACTGTTATTCGAACGTTAGCGAAAAGATTTGACTCAGGATATTATAGGAGATGTACTTACTGAGTGATACCACAATGTTTTTGAGCGAATTCAAAGTTGTCAATCCACCACGCTTCGTAGCTGGCAATGCATAGCCGAAATAGAGGGCAATTTGAATTGGATTCGAGTCCTTTGAACTTCGTTTTGCAGGCCACTGACATTCAAAGGCATCATCTTTCCTTTCGTTCCTTTATTCTCTACCACCATATCGTAGCAGTGTGCCTCAATTTTCGAGAACGGTGGTGTGTGCAAAGCGAGATGGTGTAGAGGTTTTCAGTGGAGGGAAGGGTGAGCTGGTGAGCTGGTAGAGACAGCTGCAGCAGGAGCAGCGGATCAACAGCGAAAAGGATGACGTAAGCAATGTCCCTTTCCTCCTTCCCATCGACCTGCGTGTGGCTGCTTCAAGGTAGAAGATGTCGCCTGAAGCCTGAGGCTTGAATATGAATACCGGAAGCTGGTGCAGTTCTTCTTACTCTAATGCGATTTCCTATCTTCACGTCACCATTGTTTCTGGTATTTTAATTCATCACTTTGCTCTCTATTTGCTCTATTTGTGCCATTTCATCGATTTACTCTCAATGTAGGAACTCTTATGCCCATCCTATGCATTTATTATGGGATATTCACTCCTTTTTGCGACGGTCGATTCTCATCATTCCAATTACGCTCTGTTTTTAGCATGATTTTAAACCAACGCCTGGATCTATGTCAATCTCTTCCTTCCTTTGCGGAGGGTAAGTATGGTTTGTTCAGGTGCTTGTTGACGACCTTAACTCGGATTACCAAACGGCAAAATTAATGCGCCCTTTCACGAGATGCAGTACATGTCAAATGAGGCAGCACCTTATATTTATCGACACAGCCCACTGCGTTCTATTCTAAACCAGAACACGCTGCCAGCCGAGCAGAGGAAACCGCATACAGTCGTATCAGTCTCACGTCTATCCATTCCTATATATCCTGGCCGGTGAGCTGATGCATTCTCACCGCCTCAGATAGCAGTGAGGTCTGATTTAAATTACACCTTGATTCTGTCCACCTTTATTCACTGTTCACGCCGACATTCTGCAGGGTTTTCTTTGCCATAATGCCTCCCTCGATGTTAGGATCACATTCTGTAGTGACTGGTGGACAATTTCACCAATACAACACTCATCAACACATTCATAACCCCGGTTCCAAAGGTACGTACAACCGACAAAGCCTTAGATCTGAAGATGAATGCATGGTTAATCAGATCCCTGGGAGCGCCTGCTCGAGGTTGCTTCACCGACAGCCTTCCACAACTCCAACGACGTCTACGACCCTCCGAAATGTCACCCCAACACTCGCGTCGCCGTTCTCGATAAGATTATGGCTTGGATTCGCGGTCTCGACCCAGAAACACGAGAGGCACTAATTATGTGGCTCTACGGCCCAGCTGGATGTGGAAAGTCAGCCATCGCCCGCTCGATCGCTGAGCTATGCTACGAGGAAGGAATTCTCGTCGCCAGTTACTTCTTTTCCAGGTCAGACCCAACGCGAAATCACGCCCGTTCCCTCATTGCCACCATTGCCTACCAAGCCTCAGTTCGTTTTCCGGATATTAGGGATCACATCATCGGAACGGTTGACTTCGATCCGTTGATCTTTAACCGCTCACTCGATGCGCAGATATTGGCCCTAATCATCGAGCCACTACAGGAGCGCATTGAAGCGGGAGGCTTTGACGCGGTGACCGCCCCCCGTATCGTCATTATCGATGGCCTCGACGAATGCAATGAGCGGGAAAGTCAGATCAAAATCCTAACCACTATTTCACGAGCGCTCCAACAACATCATTTACCCTTAATATTCCTCGTTGCGAGTCGCCCAGAGCATGATATAGTGCGCACATTTGATGTAGGATACTTGAAGGAAATCACAACCCGACTTGCCCTCAATGACGATTACCTTCCATCCGACGACATTCGCCTCTTCCTTCAGGAGAAATTCACAGAAATCACGGAAACACACCCTTTTAAAGTGCAAATCCCGTTGAGTTGGCCAGCTGACAAGGACTTGCAGGAGTTAGTCTGGAAATCATCTGGTCAATTCATTTATGCGTCGACTGTGGTCAAATTTATTGCATCATCTCGCCATCGACCCCCTCAGCGCTTGGATATTATTCTCGGACTTTGTCCGGCGCACCGTGAAATGCCCTTTGCTGAGCTTGATGCTTTATATGGGCACATTTTATCATCTGTGGAGGATCGAGAGTCGGTCTTACGCATTCTTACCCTCACATTCCTCCCATCCCCCTGTACTGTAAGGGACATAGAAGGCATCTTGTCGCTCAATACTGGGGATATTGCATTACTTTTATGTGATCTCGCAGCGCTTATTTCTGTCGAGGACCGAAGCCATGGTGAAGATACACATTGGCAGGAACTGAATGTTTTTCATGCTTCCCTAGGGGATTTTCTTTGCGATTATTCAAGGTCGCAAAAATTCTATATCAGTGATCCTTTACTCTCTGCTGAATTAGCACATTTATGCATTGTTTACCTTAAAGGTAAATCATTGTTCAGTGTTTTGAATTTGTCCTCAAAACCCCAATAATCCTGACAGCAAAGGGAGAGAAAAACCCTATGGTGGCACATTGTGCTGTGGATCTTCTTTTCAATGCCACACCCACACAGGACCTCCTCGACGACCTGACCAATTCCTCAGTTGGGTCTCTTCTAGTGGATTACGGGTACTACTATGGTGTTGCAGAATTTTTCACCACCATCGAACTATGGGTGTGTACTTTTTTCTGCATTGATTTTTCCGACTCTGACATTCACATTAGAAATTTGACAATGGATCAGATGTACACAGTCACCAACTGCAGCTCTTTGACCAATTTGCTCAAGGAATAATGGAAAAGATGTATTTGGACACAAAACTGACTGCTCTGGTTACTGTCGCCAAAATCAAAGTTCACAGGCCTTTCCATGACGGGGTCGATTTATTCCCGCTGGATAAGGCTCAATGGGCCATGGACAAACTTTCATTTTTAATTTCCGTCTTCCTCTTTTCCGAGTATGGCCAATTTATTTCAGAATTTCTAGAAGACCCCAATCGATCTGGGGTATACGCGCTGAACAGCCAACGGTACGCAACGGCAACTGTATATTTTCTAAAGCATATTTCCAGTCATTCCGAACAAATTCTTCCATCGATCCGCGTAACCTGGAGGAAATACACCAGACAAAGAAATCTCCCCTGGCTTTGGCGAAAACTTGTGCAGCAAGCACGCTCATCGGAAGCGGCACAAATTGTCAAATTGCAACTCAAAAGACGAAAAGGGTTTCTAGTGGGTACCGTGCACGATTATGAGCACGCCTTCCACCTGGCGCTGAAATGTGTCGTCCATGTACTCCCAAGATCTGATATTTCCGAAGAGCTGACTGCCCTGGCACGTCAACAGAAGTTTGGACCGTTATTGAGGAAGGATGCCCGCCGGAAAAGAGCT
Organism: Galerina marginata; assembly: GCA_023014335.1. Classification (NCBI taxonomy): domain Eukaryota; kingdom Fungi; phylum Basidiomycota; class Agaricomycetes; order Agaricales; family Galerinaceae; genus Galerina; species Galerina marginata. The sequence continues at coordinate 1,164,374 of JAECYW010000022.1, forward strand.
GTGACAAGGGAGATTGCTCGGTATCTGGCCCGGGTAGACGCAAAGGACCCATTGGCAGAATGAATTGTGGGGATTTTGCAAGTTGATCCATTTCTCGTACATGATGTTTTACTGAGACTGACCCACAGCAAAACAACTAATTATTTATTACCGCCTAGCAGACAAGTTTTCGACGAGATAATACAATTGTGCGGTTCAAAGACGATCGCTGAAGCTATATTATAAGCCTGACTCTGACGAAGGTTGCATTGAACTAATATTATGATTTTTTTTATACAACTTTCCATCATTTGAACACAACGGTACTTGGCGGCGTCCTCAACCCTCTTTCTGAACAGTCAGATCATTCTCCGAAGTGGAGGAGATGGACACCACTGAGCGCGAGCTCAGACAGGAGGACCTGCCCAACGCTAATATCAACATCGTTGGCACGAAACGGAAAAGGGCAGAGCCAAACGTTCCGTGGAACGGGAAAATTAGGAATGACCCGAACTGGAGGAAGACCCAGCGCCGACAGGACACGACGTCGGCTAGGATCTCGGGCATGACAGAGGCGCGCTGACCTTGACCAGCAGCAATCGGGCGCCACTCATTCTCGTGGTGGGACTGTCTTATCCACCAAAGACGAAGGCGACCCTTCCACTCTTCGCCATCTTCGACCTTCTCAACATAGCGCCATACCCCCGAATCTTCCCATGAACAGCGGTCTCAGTGGGCGGAGTTGGTACCGGCGCATGCGGGCGCTGGGCCTTGACGATGACGAGGCTGGAGGGGGAGGCGATGCACAAGAGGCGGAACTGGAACGCATCGCTGGTCATAGCAGCGCCGTAGCAGGCGTCGAAAGCCGCGAAAGCCACGAAACCACGCCTGGCAATGGGTACGTCGACGACGACGACGACGGTGATGAAGGCGATGGCGATGGCGGTGGCGATGACGAAGGCGACGTGGTTAGAGGCTTGCCAGCCTCGACTTCGACCTCGGCCTCGGCCTCGATTGCAAGACGGATTGCTAGCGGCGTCCCTGTACCCCCTTCCTTTACGCCCGCCGTCTCCTATTCTAACTCCCGTAGACAATCCTTCTCTTCAAACAAAGATGACGAGGAAGATGGTCTATCGAGGCAGCGCGATCACCCCGGCCCTGTCGCCTTTCCGCCCCCACCCACCCTCCTCCTTTTCAGTTAAAGCTCTTCAGCAAAATCGAGACCAGCAGGTGTTGAAGCAGAAACAAAAGCTAGGGTACGAATGAGCATATCATAACCAATTCTAAAGAGACCAAAACCACGATCAGAAAAGCGCATACACGCAGAGTTGAAGCCAACACGTACCTCGATCAAACAGAAGCGGGAGAACACCGATACTGTATAGACTCGGGACACCAGGACCCCCGCGACGCCGAGGAGCTGGAGCTGGAGCTGGGCTGGAGCTGGAGCTGGGCTGGAGCCGGGGCAGCATAGGGAGAATACGCGGCAGGAGGAGCAGAAGCAGAAGCAGTGCTGACGACTCTGCAATGGTGCCGGCCCTGGTGGCGACTCCGACAGTGGCGAGGACCATAATTTAAATCATACCAACGACCTGCGGCGGTGCGGGTGCGGGCTGCGTTAACGATGACGCTGGTACTACCTGGGAAGGCAGTGGTGGTGGTGTCGTTATTCAAACAATGCTTCAGTTGAGGCGAACGGCTTTAATGACGACGAATCCAACGGTGGCGAACCCAGCGAAGGCGACTCCAGCAAGGTCGACTCCGCCTCGAAGGCAGGCAACCGCAGGCGCACGAGAACACGCCCAACCTCCTTCCCATTCAAGCATCCACCAACAAGGAGCACGATAGAGGCGGCGAGAATGGGATGGATGTTGATGACACTGACGACGGTGATGGGACTGTGGTTGGGGTTACGAAGCCAGGTGGTGGTGGTGGTGATAATGGAAGCCGCGGTGCTGAGGGTCTTGAGCTTGAAGTCGAAAGAGATGGTGGAGGAGGTGCCGGAGGAGATGAAGAGGGCACTGCAGTGGTGCGAAGAATCGAACGACCAGTTCTTGGACCATGAAAGGGAGGGAGGCGTGGTCCAAAACAAAGGCACCACGATGTTGGTGAAGAGGAGAGCAGCAACGTTCAGAATGGACGTGTTGGTGTCGACTCAGGTGTATGCGCTGGAGGCCAGGTTGACTACAAGAACGATGAGGAGCGAGCAGAGCCGCCAACTGAAGGTGTGGACAAGAGTAGAGTCGGCAATGACCATGATAATAGGACCCACGATGAGGGAAGGGATGAAGAACGCGATGTCGACTTCACAACACCCGATGTTTGCCAGGAGGACGACGGGGACCGTGACGGAAGCACTTTCCCCAGCGACAGGAAGGCAGAAAACCCTAACATAGGCCTAAACCCGGCGAAGTATCCTTTAGCATCGGACGCAAAACCCCCCATACACGCCGAAAGGCCCAAAGCCCATCACATTCCTCGCTCGCCTTGGCCTCCGCACCAGCATCGTCCGGCCCAAGAACGACGGCTCCGAATCGAGTAGCAGGCGGACGCCCAGAGCTTGCAGGCCGCGCTTCGCGCTCTCCAGGACGAGGACTAGGTTTCTTTTTTGAGGGACAGGGATAGGGGTGGGGGTGGAGATGACGGTGATGTTCGTGTTGGTGCTGCTGATGCGCCTATGAGGGAGTGTGATAGGGCCAGGAGGAACGGGAACAGAAAATGCCTGAAGACGAAGACGAAAACATGGAGGAAGACGGGGTTGACGACCTGGAAGAACGTCAAGAATCCGATAGGTCTTCAGCCGACGAACGTCACGCTCAGCAGTCGCGCTCCAAGTTCAAGAGGACCCGAGTTGAGTGAAGAACTCGAATTTCGAGGGGTGGTAAAGACTGCAATTTGCATGTTAGCGGGCGTAAATGTAGTTTTGGCAGAAAGAAGTACTTACTTCGTGATAGCCACAAACCAACCACTCATGATCTTGAGCGAATCGATAAGTTGACCAACCCGCGATGCCTCGTAGCTGGCAACAGCTGCTACCCCAGAGTACTCATATCTTCACAGATCGGGTAAGCCAAAGATGACTGAAATGGAGGCCAATTGGATTCCAGTCCCTTGATCTTCGTTTTACTTCCTTTAGATGCCTCTAACGACGCATTCGAAAGTAAGAAGATGATGAAAAATTCGTGCAAGACACATACTGGCAAGAGATTCATACAGCAGCATTGATGGGAGAGAAAGCGCAAAGAGCAAGTGGCAGTTCGAATCGTAAACACAAAATTCACGTGACGACCAATCATCACTCTTAGAGGAGCAAGCAATTCCAAAATTGCAGAGACAGAGAGGGTTCAGCAACGCTACATTACTTTGGAAAGAGAGAACGGTGTCCGGGTGCCGCGGAAGGATCGTGGACCGGAGGATGGCTGGGAGAGACTGGAGAGCGGATCAAAACCGGAGACCAACATCAATTAGGTAATTGTGTCGCTTTGTCTTCCACAACCACCACAAAAATCTGTGAACGTCAAACGAAGAGTCGAGGACCACGATATGCGAACTGTAAGTATTCTGAAAAATTTTTCTACATGTACTTAGCTTCCTATGCAGCTCCTGGCGGCACAGTAATCTTCACTGCTTATTGGCTTTGGTGTTTGCAGCGTCGACGTTTATGCTGTCTCTCCTCAAGCTTAATGCGGTCCCACTAATCATAATTCATCATGCTGCAAGTTTCGACAGGGATTAGCCGAGGCAACCTGTCCAGTCCAACTTCAAGCCGGTACTTTTCCTCTGTGTTTTCAGAACGGAAACTCATACAGTAACTCAACGGTCTTTGTTTAAATTTAACACCTTTCCCCTCGATTACTACCCCACAGAACAGTCGGGTATCTAATCTAGCGCGCGCTAAATCGGAATTGCGAGTTTTCCAATGGTTCTACTTACCTAGGTGCGTCCACGCTTGCATTGTGGTAGGTACTTCTCATGAACATCTTGATAATAGATACCCAGGCAATCTGGCACCTATCGACGAAAAAAGTTTCTTACCTCAACAGGAATATGGATGTCGCTGCCAGTGCTGCTACTCACCGTTCACCACGACGGACGCGTCTTCCAGACGCCGATTCCTTTTTATGGTCGACTAACTCTCTGACCTCCTCATCGTGATTCGGGCCCAGACTAATTCGCCCGTTGTTTTGGTCCGCTGGTGTTTCTAGGCATCCGCTACCCAAGATGCTGGAGTGAAGACTTCATCCCAGGATCCTGAACGGAGGCAATTTTCAAGGTAACGTTCAAACGTTCACGCGCCTCCGACCCTCCCGCGCTGGTATACCAGGCTTGGTCGCACGTCGAGCACGCCAGGAGTGCACAGTTCAAACTCCGCGGATACCCTCGTTACGCGATGATGTCAGTGAGGTCGTGCAATGGTGATTTACAATATTCCTCTTCTTCAATAGTCAGCTGATTTTTCTGAAAGTTGAAATTTTACTAATCTTTCTGGTCGTTTTCAATGTCTTTTCTCGAACAGCGCCGTTTAAATTTCAGCAATCTTCCTCCACTGAGCCATGGGATCTTAGCCCCGACTATACTGCCAATGTTGCAGGTATCAGCAGTGCCGACGAGAACACCCGCGATTTCATCTTCGCGCTCTTTCCTACAGCTTATTTTCCAGCCTTAGATGACCCGCCAATGGTCGGTGGTAAGTTACAAGTTTCAATCCTATAATCGACGTTATGATGAAGCTTTTGATTTACAAGCTGGTAGATGTGGCCTAGTCCCCGCTGCCCAGCTATGAAAGGTCCAATCGTCGCCAAGTTCTTGGATCTGTTATTGCCCCCGTCCACATACGAAGTCAATTTACTGTCATGTATGCACATCTACTTCCTATGCATTTTTTTGTGGCCTATTCGCTCTATCTCGTGGCATCTTACCATTTCAATTCTGTTAGCGTGATTGGCCAATGGCATCAAAGACCTCGTCACCTGGATTTATGTCGGCTTGATTATTCTTTTATAGAGCCTGCAGTAAGGGTCCGTTTGTGTGTTCGTGAAATGACTCGTTGACCCCATCTTGATTATTTCTTACTCTTCGGTAAGAACTTACTTGAATTAGCGAAGCAGAAAATTAATTCACTCTTCCATGAAATGCAGTGCACGTCGAATGAGTTGACTTCTTATATTATTAACACAGCCCACTCTGTTCTATTCTAATCCAGAACACGCTCCTGACCGTTCAGCATGGGACCGGGGAAACCGCATACAGTCATATCAGTCTCACGTCTGTCCTTCCCATCCTGTCCTACTGGCTGATGCATTCTCACCGACTCAGATAGCAGTGAGTTCTGGCTACATCTCAACTCCGTCGATCGTCATCCACTCTTCACGCTGACATCCTCCAGTGTTTCCTTCGCCATAATGCCTACCTCGATGTTCGGGTCACAAACTGTAGTGACTGGTGGTCAATTTCACCAATACAACACTCAGCAACACATTCATAACCCTGTTTCCAAAGGTACGTACGATTCGCAAAACCCCAGATCTGAAGATGAATGCGGGATTTTTCAGATCCCTGGGAACGCCTGCTCGAGGCTGCATCCCCTACGGCATTCCACAATTCCAACGACGTTCACGACCCGCCGAAATGTCATCCCAACACTCGCGTTGCAGTTCTCGACAAGATTATGAATTGGATTCGCGGTCTTGACCCGGAGACACGAGAGGCGTTGATTATGTGGCTCTACGGTCCAGCTGGATCGGGGAAGTCAGCCATCGCCCGCTCGATCGCCGAGCGCTGCTATGAAGAAGGCATCCTGGTGGCCAGTTACTTTTTCGCCAGATCTGACCCCACTCGCAACCACGGACGCTCTCTCATCGCGACTATCGCATATCAAGCCTCGACTCGCTTTCCCGATATCAGGGATGGGATTATCAGAGCGGTTGACCGCGATCCATTCGTTTTCACCCATTCACTTGAAGCACAGATCCTCGCTCTTATCGTCACTCCTCTACGAGAGCTCATTGAGGCTGGGTACTTCAATACCCCGAATTCAGCCCGTGTTGTCATTATAGATGGTCTCGACGAGTGCGACGACAGGAACAGCCAAGTTAAAATACTAATTGCTATTTCAACAACCCTTCAGCAACATCGATTACCCTTGATATTTCTCGTTGCAAGCCGCCCCGAGCATGACATCAGACACTCATTTGACATAGGTTACTTGCAGGAAATCACAACCAGGATTGCCCTCAATGACGACTACCTCCCATCTGATGATATTCGCCTCTTCCTTCAGGACAAATTCACAGAAATTAAGGACACCCACCCGTTTAAGGGGCATATTCCCCCTACCTGGCCCTCACCAGAGGTATTGGAGTCTTTGGTCAATAAATCTTCGGGGCAATTTGTTTACGCATCAACTGTGGTCAAATTTATCTCGTCATCTCGTCATCGACCCCCTCAGCGCTTGGATATTATTCTCGGACTTTGTCCGGCGCACCGTGAAATGCCCTTTGCTGAGCTTGATGCTTTATATGGGCACATTTTGTCATCTGTGGAGGATCGAGAGTTGGTCTTACGCATTCTTACTCTCAAATTCCTCCGATTCCCCTGTAGTGTAAGGGACATAGAAGGCATCTTGTCGCTCAATACTGGGGATATTGCATTACTTTTATGTGATCTCGCAGCGCTTATTTCTGTCGAGGACCGATACCTTGGTGAAGATACACATTGGCAGGAACTGAATGTTTTTCATGCTTCCCTGATGGATTTTCTTTGCGATTACTCAAGGTCGCAAAAATTCTATATCAGTGATCCTTTACTCTCTGCTGAATTAGCACATTTATGCATTGTTTACCTTAAAGGTAAATAATTGTTCAGTGTTTTAAATTTGTCCTCAAAACCTCAATAATCCTGACAGCAAAGGGAGAGAAAAATCTTATGGTGGCACAGTGTACTGTGGATCTTCTTTGCAATGCCACACCCACACAGGACCTCCTCGACGACCTGACCAATTTCTCAATTGGGTCTCTTCTAGTGGATTATGGGTACTGCTATGGTGTTGCAGAATTTTTCACCACCATCAAACTATGGGTATGTACTATTTCCCGTGTTGATTTTCCGACTGACATTCATGTTAGAAATTTGACAATGGATCAGATGTACACAGTCACCAACTGCAGCTCTTTGACCAATTTGCTCAAGGAATAATGGAAAAGATGTATTTGGACACAAAACTGACTGCTCTGGTTGCTGTCACCAAAATGAAAGTTCACTGGCCTTCTTTCCGTGATGGGGTCAATTTATTCCGGCAGGATAAGGCTCAATGGGCCTTGGACAAACTTTCATTTTCAATCAGAGTCCACTTGTATACTGAGTATTGTCAATTTATTTCAGAATTTCTAGAAGACCCCAATCGATCTGGAGTATACACGCTGAACGGCCCAAGGCACACGACGGCCGCGGTGTATTTTCTGAACCACATTTCCAATCATTCCGAACAAATTCTCCCATCAAACAACACAACCGAAAGGAAATACAGAAGACAAAGAAATCTCCCCTGGCTTTGGCGAAAACTTGTGCAGCAAGCACACTTATCGGAAGCGGCGCAAATAGTCAAATGGCAACTCAGAAGAAGACAAGGAAGGCTTACACCTTATCGACTGTCCAGCTCTGAGGACGCCTTCCACCTGGCGTTAAAATGCCTGGTCCATGTACTCCCCAAATCAGATATATCTGAAGAGTTGACCTTCCTGGCACGTCGACAGAAGTTTGGGCCATTATTGAGGAAGGATGCCTGCCGAAAGAAGGCCGTGACAAGGGAAATTGCTCGGTATCTGGCCCGGGTAGATGCAGAGGACCCATTGATGGAGTGAATTTTGGTGATTTCTTGTAAGTCAATCCGTTTCTCGTATATGATGAATTACTAAAATGATGTCCTGCAGCAACACAATTTAAGAGATATTACTGCCCGCGAACGAGTAGTCGAAGAGATTATAATGATGCACAAATGTGCGATTCGAAGACGATTGCTAAATCTACTCTCTATTGTACTAGTAGGCATGAGAGTAAGATTCAGAAGGTCCACGCGGCTGCTGGAATTCGGGAACGACGACTCTGGCGACGATGGGTCCAGAAACTATGGCTTTACCCTCTCCTTCCAGAGCACGTAGCCATACCCACACAGCAACAGTACCACGGCCCATCCCAATCTCCATCTCCTTCCCCACCTGCACCCGCACTGGTACTCAACTGCGAAGACGACGATAGCGAATACAACCTGGACGTGGAAGGTGATGATGTCCATGGATGTGCTCGCAAGGCCAGCGGTTGTGCTAGTGCTGGCGCTGGTATCCACACCGCGGACCATTCGAAAGACGAAGTTGAAGCAGGAAAAAGTAACGTAGCACTCGAATTCCGACATGAATTAATTTCCAATCACATCGACGGCCTCAGGCTCTCCAGCTGCTGGAGCGAGTGTGACACCGCGTCGAGAACGAAGAGGCGGCCAACAATGTAGACGTGAATGAATATGGGCATCGAGGTGGCATCGAGAGCGAGAGTGGATGCTGGCTGAAACGATGGGGGAGCGAGGATGGGCAGCGGCGAGGATGCGGAGACAACTGCAGGGACAAGGATGACATTGACCCAACCCACAAGGGCCACAACGGAAGTGGCGAAAATGAAATGGATGTCGACAACGCTGATGTTGATGTGGGTAATGGGACGGTGGTTAGGGCTATGAAGGTCACCGAAGTTGGAGGAGGTGATAGTGATGATGTCAGCTGTGGTCCGCGGTGTTGACGATCTTGAGGTTGAAGTTGAAAGAGATGGTGGAGAGGTGATGGAGAACGTGCTGCAGTGGGTGCTAGCGATGATCGATGACCAACAGTTCCTGGGCCATGAATGGGAGGAACAAAGCGCATACATTGGGCAAGGACCATTACATGAATGACGAGGTCCGAACTGAAGGTGTCGACGAGCGTACAGTCAACCATGGCGATGGCGATAGGACAATCGGAAGACGCGATACAGCACCCGAATTCGAATACGAAGTGGGGACCGAGTCCCATGACATAGACCATACTAATCTGCTGCGGTGCGGGTGCGGACGATAACTCCAGCGACGACAACTCCGCCTTTGAAGGCAAGCAGGCCGATGGCTCCCCGCCCACCTTCCTGCCTCTTCAGCCAACCACCGACGATGCCAATGACGGTGAGGAAGGCGATGTGGTCAGGGTTAAAAAGGTCCTGGACGATAGTGGTTGTAGTGGGAGTGGTAATGGTGGAAGCCCCGGCGTTGACGATCTTGAAGTTGAAGTTGAGAGCGATGGTGGAGGAGGTACTGCAGCAGGTGCCCTAGACCACGGTGACGAGTTTTCAGGCCGCGAAGGAGGGGGTATGAAGCAGAACTGCCAGCTGAAGGTGATGATGAGCATACAGTTGACAATGGTGGCGGCAGCGGTGATGATAAACGCGTTGGCAACGTCACAGCACCCGAGGTTGATCAGGAAGACAACAGCAGCGGCGACGGCGGCGACTTCTGCTCCAAAGACCGTAGGGAAGAAAACTCCAACGTTGGAAAAACCCCAGCGGAATCTTCTTTAACACCAAACAGCGACGACGAGATCCTTTGTCTACGCTAAGCCCTAGAGAACGAGCAGAAAACCTCTGCCCGCCTAGGAGCCGAGTTGAAAGGTGGGTCCTTCATTCTTCCTGATCCGTCCTTTTCTTCACTAACCTCCTCTCTTCCTCCCTCCCACAACCGCCCGAAAAGCCCAATCCAAAAACCACATCAACCTCCTCGCCCGCTTCGGCCTCTGCACTAGCCTAGTCCGACGCGAAGAACACCGTCTCCAAACCGACCAGCATGCGAACACTCAGGGCTTGCAAGAGGCCCTGCACGCTCTTCAAGACGAAATCGACAGGGAAGTCGAGGTTTGTATGTGCGGGGCTCAGCGTGAGGGTGGGTTTGAGGGTGGAGAGTATGATATCGGTGCTATTGAGATGGAGAAGAAGCAGAATGGGAAACGACGGCTTCCTCGCGAAGACGAACACCAGGAGGAAGACGGCGGCGTCGACAACCTTGGAAATGGTCACGGGTCTTCAGCCGAAGGTAGCCAGCGGTCGCGCTTCAAGAGGACTAAGCTTGAGTGAAGCACAAGAATTCCGAGGGGTGGTTGAACTTGAAGATTCTGCTATCGAACGTTAGCGAAAAGACTTGGTTTGGTGATTTGAGAAGATGTACTTAGTGTACCCACAAACTAAGTAGTCATGTTCTCGAGTGAATCCAGATCGTGACGCCTCATAGATGGCAATGACTGCTACTCGAACTCGGGCTTGTATCTGCACAGAACGATAGTTTTGTCAGATACAGCTAAAATAGAGGGCAGTTCTTTTCCGGTACCTTGAACTTCGTTTGTTTTAAATTTTACGCCACTGTCGTTCAAAGGTAAGAAAATGACGAAAATTCCTGCAATACACTCACTAACAAGAGTACTCAATTACTTAGAAGTCACAAGTGAGCCTCAGTGAGGTAGCGGAGTATAGAGGGGTGAAGAGAGAGGTGAGGCGGCGGATCATTTCCAAATCACGAACAAGATAAGGTAAGCAAGACCCCCCTTTCTTCCTTCCCGTCGACCTCTTTTGCCTGTGGCTGGTTGGTGGCTGGTTCACTCCCTCCAATCCGACTTCATATCTTCGTGTCGCCGTTTTTTTATCTGGCTGCTTCTCTATAGTCTGGATTCATCCTTTTAACCCATGTATGCACTTCTATGCCCAAATATTAGAGTCCTATGCTGTCAGGCTATGCATTTATTTGTGGCGGCCTAGTCGCTCCTTCTCGTGGCGCCTTACCATTCCAATCCTGCTCTATGGTTAGCGTGATTGAAATTAAAGTCATCCTGGATTTATTTGGCTTGATTCATTCTTTATTGCGCTTCGCCAAATGAGTCGTTGATCCATCGTCATACTTAATTGCTTACACTTTCGTAGGAATTTGACTTGGTTTAGCAAAGGCAAGAAATTCACCTCCACGAAATGCAGTACACGCAAAATGAATTGATTGCTTATATATATCGACACAGCCCACTGCGATTTATTCTAAACCAATACACACCGCCAGCCGCTCAGCACAGGAAACCGCTTAGAGTCGTATCAGTCTCACGTCTGTCCTTTTTTGGCCGGCGAGCTGATGCATTCTCACCGCCTCAGATAGCAGTGAGTTCTGGCTACATCTTGACTCCACTCACCTTCATCGACCGTTCACAGCGACATTTGCTTAGAGTTCCCCTCGCACTCCCTCGCCATAATGCCTTCCTCGATGTTAGGTTCGCATACTGTAGTGACTGGTGGCCAATTTCACCAACAAAACAACACCCACCAACATGTTCATCATCATAATACCGTTTCAAAAGGTACGTACGACCGACAAAGCCTAGGCACTAAAGATCAATGCAGGAATTTTCAGATCCTTGGGAGCGCCTGCTCGAGGCTGCTTCACCAACAGCATTCCACAATTCCAACGATGTTTACGACCCTCCGAAATGCCATCCCAACACTCGCGTCGCTGTTCTCGACAAGGTCATGAATTGGATTCGCGGTCTCGACCCAGAGACACGAGATGCACTGATTATGTGGCTCAACGGCCCAGCTGGATCGGGGAAGTCAGCTATCTCCCGATCCATTGCGGAACTCTGCTACGAGGAAGGAATCCTCGTTGCAAGTTACTTCTTCTCGAGGTCAGACCCAATGCGAAGCCATGACCGTTCCCTCATCGCCACTATTGCCTACCAAGCCTCAATCCGTTTCCCGGATATTAGGGATCACATCGTCCAAACGATTGCCCTGGATCCATTCATTTTTACCCGTTCACTCGATGCGCAGATATTGGCTCTGATCGTTGAGCCACTACAGGAGCGCATTGAAGCTGGATTCTTTGATGCGATGACCGCCCCGCGTATTGTCATTATCGATGGCCTCGACGAATGCGACGGCCGGGAAGCTCAAGTCAAAATCCTAACCTCTATTTTGGGATCGCTCCGACAACATCACTTACCGTTAATATTCCTCGTGGCGAGTCGCCCAGAGCACGACATCAAACATGCATTTGATGTAGGTTACTTGAAGGAAATCACAACCAGGATTGCCCTCAATGATGACTACCTCCCATCTGATGATATTCGCGTCTTCCTTCAGGACAAATTCACAGAAATCAAGGACACCCACCCATTCAAGGGGCATATTCCTCCTACCTGGCCCTCACCAAAGGTATTGGAATCTTTGGTCAATAAATCTTCAGGACAATTTGTTTATGCATCAACTGTGGTTAAGTTTGTCTCATCCTCTCGTCATCGACCACATCTACAGTTGGATATTGTCCTCGGACTTTGTCCTGCGGATCGCGAAATGCCCTTTGCCGAACTTGACACTCTATACAGGCATATTTTATCTTCTGCAGAGGATCATGAGTCAGTCCTACACATCCTTGCCCTCGGTTTCTTCAGGCAATATACATTGATTTCTGTGGACACCATAGAATCAATCTTGTCACTGAATTCTGGTGATGTGTTGTGGCTGTTATGTGATCTCACATCGCTTATTTCTGTCGAGGACCAACAGTATGGTTATGGCTCTTATGACAAAATACTGAACACTTTTCATGCATCTCTGCAGGATTTTCTTCTTGATTATTCAAGGTCCCAAGAATTCTGTATCATTGATCCTTTGCTTTGTGCTGATCTAGCACATTTGTGCATTCATTACCTCAAAGGTGAATAATTCTTCATTGTTGTCCTGAATTTGTCCTCAAAACTCCAATAGTCCTGACAACAGAGGGAGAAAATTACTATACAGTGGCACAGAGTGCTATGGATTTTCTTCGCAATGCTGCACCTACCCAGGACCTCCTCGACGACCTAACCAATTTCTCAATTGGGTCTCTTCTAGTGGATTGCATGGACCATGATGGTATTGCCCCATTTTTTTCCTCCATTAAACTATTGGTATAAACCTTTTTCTGCATTGATTTTTCGGACGTTGACATTCACATTAGAAATGTGACAATGGATCAGATGTACACAGTCACCAACTGCGGCTCTTTGACCAATTTGCTCAAGGAGCAATGGAAAAAATGTATTCAGACATAAATCTAACAGCTCTGGTCACTGTTGCCAAAGTGAAAGTTCATTGGCTTTCTTTTCGTGAGGGGTTCAATTTATTCCAGCTGAATAAGGCTCAATTGACCTGGGACAAACTTTCATTTTTTTGGAGCGTCCACTGGTATTTTGAGTATGGTCAATTTATTTCAGAATTTCTAGAAGACCCCAATCGATCTGGGGTATATGCGCTGAATGGCCAACGGTACACAACCGCCGCTGTGTATTTTCTGAAGCACATTTCCAATCATTCCGAACAAATTCTCCCACCGTTCAACACAACCAAAAGGAAATACAGAAGACAAATAAATCTCCCCTGGCTTTGGCAAAAACTTGTACACCAAGCACGCTCATCCGAAGCGGTGCAAATAGTCAAATTGCAACTCAAAAGCCAAGGAAGGCTTAGACCTTATCGACTGTTGAAATCCGAGCGCGCCTTCCGCCTGGCATTGCCATGCCTCGTCCATGTACTCCCCAAATCCGATATCTCCGAAGAGTTGACTGCCCTGGCACGTCAACAGAAGTTTGGGCCATTATTGAGGAAGGATGCCCGCCGAAAAAGAGCTGTGACAAGGGAAATTGCTCGGTATCTGGCCCGGGTAGACGCAGAGGACCCATTGACGGAGTGAGTTGTGGGATTTCTTGTGAGCCGATCCGTTTCTCGTACTGGATGTCTGACTAAAACAATGACCAGTAAGTAGCAAAACAACTAATTGTTATGAATAAGGTTTAAGAAATTGAGGAGGAAAAGGATGGGATGTTACCACCTGGCGAACGAGTTTTCGAAGAAACTATAATTATGTCCAAATGTGCGGTTTGAAGGCGATTGCTCAATTTATATAAGCCTGAAAGTGCAACCCTCTGACGAAAGTACTAAAAAATTTCCGTCATTTGAATACGTCGAGGAAAACAGAAGTTGGAAGCGAAAGTACTTCGGACCTCAAGCATGTCGACAACACCGACGTCGACCACTTAGGCAGCAGGGTGAATCGAAGGAGCAGCAGATCCGCCGCTTGATTTTGTCATGCTTCTGTCCTTTCCATCACCAGCCAGCGAAGCCAGCTGCCCGTGCCCAACAACTCTTCGCCGTTATCCTCAACCGTCTCACCATGGATTGAGAGACAGCACCAGTCTATCAACTCTTCGCCCATATCCTTGACCCTATTTCTGTATGACCATTGTCCGATGCAGCTCGGTTGGCAAGCAGGCAGGCGAAGAGGCTAACTACACAGACACGGCGACGGCTGACCCAAGAAAGCCAGCATACCACATTTCGGAAGACGCAGTGCCGGCGGGATACGGTGACGAAGGAGTTATCAACGACGACGACGACAGCCTAAGCACAGCAGCATCGACTCTCAAAATCTCCTCCTCTGCCGCTCGCTTTCGTGGCAAGCGTTCTCCTTGAACTCCTTCCTTAGTGACGACGACGACGGCCTATTGATTCCCGCCCGGTATCCACGACCTTCGCGTGTGTCCACGCCATCTTTCGATGAGGCTCGATTAGCTAGAGCACCGGTTTTTGAAGTGCAGGAGGCTAAGGCGGAGGAAATGGACATTACTGAGGACGAGTTCGGAGAGGAGGATATGCGGGAAGATCAGAAACGACCCGCCCAAGATGAGGAGGAAGACCCAGCGCCGGCGGCGACGGGATACGATGACCACGAGATGGTAGACACGGGCCAGCCTTGACCAGCAGTAGTCGGGCTGCCGCCGCTCGTTCTCGTGGTGGGGTCTGACTCATCCACCCAGGGCGACGACGACGAGTACCTGTCAAATCTTCCTCCACACCCTCGACCTTCTTCCTCTCGCAGCAGCATATGCACCCCGTCCTCTTATGAAACTCAGCCACTGTGGGTAGTACCGACGCCCGCACCTCTGGTTGTTGAGCCCGAAGATGCGGAGGACGTGGGCGCGACTGGGGCGAATGCACTTGGAGATGGCATTGGCCAGGCGGAGGCGGAAGAGGTGGAGGCGGAGTACGTCTACGCTGACACGAGCGATGAGGTTGGAGAGGGATGCGATGCAGAGGAGGTGGATTTAGACCATATCGCTGGTCGTAGAAGTGCCAGTGGCAAGCGACGCGAAATTACGTCAGGCCGGGGCAATGAGGACATCGACGACAGCGATGGCGGTGGCGATAGCGAAGTCGAAGCTGACCACGACTGGGTTAGAGGCTTGCCCATGTCGACCTCAGCCTCGATTGCAAGATGGAGCAGTAGCGGCATCCATGCGACCTCCTCCGCCTCCCTCTCCCACTTTCACTCCCATTCTCCCTATGGCAAGGGATCTTTCTGCTGCTTCGTCAACGACGACGGTCTGTCGAGGCAGCGAGACACCCCTGCCCTCGCTCTCGCTCTCGCCCTGCGCCCCCGCCCACACCTGCTATCACACTGTCCTTCATTGCCTCTAAAGCTCAGTTAGCCAGATCTGGACCAGCGGGTGTTCAAGAAAAAGCAGCAGCGCAGGAGGTAGACGTGGGTTTCACAATTGACCCTAAAGAAGACAAAACTACGATTAGAAAACATTATAAACCTGGAATTAAAGCTAACATCTACCTTGATCAAGCCGGAGCGGAAGAGCATCAACGCCGATGCCAACACCGATGCTGTATGAACTTGGGACACCAGGAGCCCCGCGAGGCGGAGGAGAAGGAGGAGCAGGTGAAAAAGACGGGCTCAGAAACGGGGCTGAAGATGGGGCCAGCATCAACGGTGGAGGGAGAATACGCTGCGGCAGCAGCAGGAGCAGGAGCAGCATCTGCGGAACTTGAGCGGCGCTGGAGCTGGCACGGGGACAGGAACTGCGCGAGGGCGGGGGAGACAGCGATGGCGACGGCGACGACAATGGAGAGGGTGTGGGCGGATATGATGATAACAAACATTCATTCGATATTCCCCTACGTCGATGACTCTGCGATGGTGGTTTTCCATGCGGGCCTTGGTGGGGACCGTGATGGCAAGATTATCCTTGTCCATGTCCATGGAAGAAGGAGCGGGAGCGTTGGGTTGGGGTCGTGCTTGATGATGCCAACGATGACGACGGTGTCAGCGTCGGCAGTGCAGTTGAGGGCGATATCCAAGATAAAGATAAAGATCAAGATCAAGACGCAGGAGGCAGCTGGGGTGGAGAAGAATCCGAAGACGACGACTTAGGCAGCTATGACCGTGAACCTGACGACGACGGCCCAATCCTCCAAAGCACGCAGCCACACCCCCACAGCGCGCCTCATCCCAATTTCCTTCTCGCACTCGCACCCGCACCCGACCACGAGGAAGACGAAACCAACATGGACGTGGAGCTTGACGACGACCATGGCGGTGAAACGAAAGCCAGCGGTCGTGCTGGGACTGGCGCCGGTATCCACATCGCTGGGCATTCTGAACCTGAAGACAAAGAGACGAGCACGAAAGAGCTCCTAGAGTTCCCGACATCCTACCCGAATTCGAAGTCGAATGGGCATCGAGGACAATGATCTAAGTTCTGCCAACGAACTCGCTGGCCGTGCGGGTGCAGGTTGCGCTAGCGATGATGATGCAGAGGAAGCAGACAAGAGTGGTGTCGACCCTGCTGCTTCGGTTGTTGAGGACGAAATGGGAGACGGAGGATCTGGCGACGACGAGTCCGGGCTCGAAGGCAAGTACCCACGGCCACTCCCGCACTCGCAGGGCAACATGCCCAGGTCGAATCTTCATCCTCTTCGAGCAGCCACCGCGGAGGACCATGAAGGAGATAGCGGGAATGGAATGGAAAAGGACGTGGACAAGTTGGAATATTATTATGGCAGCAATTGAGGTTGAAGAGGCCTGTCAAGGCTAAGCCGAAGCTAAGCGATCGCCTGCGGAAGACGATTTGCCGTACAGGCCCTTAGTTTTCCGTGGGCACCGTCCTCAGCGAGCAGGCAGCGGAGGAAGAAGATCTTTAGCACAAACATGCTGGGGCAGCATGAGCGGCTGTTTTGGAAAGGATCAGATAGCTTGCGGCGGGTAAGACTGACGATGATAATAAAATTGAAACATCTCGAAAACTGAAAATAGGTGGACTCACAATGACCATATGCAATGTAAAGGAATCGACCTCCGTCGCTAACAAGGAATGGCGAAGAAGTACGTCACCAGATGTACCTTACGCCTTTACTCGAAGCCTTCGCACTCAACTTCTCCGCCTCCAAATGGATGCGTAACAGTAAGGCAGAGCAGGCAGAGCACTCCGTATCCTTTTCACCTTCCCGCAGTCAGACCCAGGCCAATCCTGTCAATGAATCGTCAGGAGTCCAGTTTTCCACGACTTACGGACGTTAATTCGTTACAGAGCCACATCGTCAGATTCCGAACGCTGCCTTGGTTTGAATGAACTTGAAGCGTAATCCAAGCGCAATCTTAATCGATTACTTACGAGGTACAAGTAAGCTCAAAGTTCGGGATCTGCGGTGTGTGCAAAAAGAAATGGTGTAGGGTTCGCAGTGAGGTAGTGGAAGATAGGGAGAAGGGTAAAGGGTGAAGAAACAACAGTTGTAAGTCGATGGTAAAGCAGAGGGCAGCGGGAGTACAGCGGATCAAATCACACGCGCATAACGTAAGCGAAGCAGCTTTCTTTGACCGCGTTGCCTCTCGTTTGCCTCTCGTGCTCTTTCCTACACATATCGTGAAAATTTGTCCTCAGGATCTACTGGACTTCGACTCGGCCTATTTGTGAGTATCTTCAAAGTTCCTGGTTTTTCTTATGCGGATACTGATCTGCAAGCAGCGCCTCCGCGAACTTAGAATTTACGACCGCGATGGGCCTTGTTCACCTTCAAACCCACCATTATTTTGTAGCTTTCGCCGAACCTGGTCCAACCAAAACTGAGCTGCGGCTTGCTCCCTGTCTCTCTTTCGCTTCACTCTTCGATTTTGGTCATGGATAGCATCGCAGGACTGGTTCTCGATCCGCCTGGGTGCCAGTGGCAGACTCCCAAATGCAGGGTCTCGTCAGGCCTTCGAAACTAAAGAGCACACACCATGTAACCTGCCGTCTTAGGGCCTATTTCCTCCTCGCTGAATAACTCCACCTTGGGAAGCAGCACGATATGACAAGGCGTATCAGGATGAAACTAACATATCGTTTAATGGCTGTAGGTACGTTTATGATTTGTATTGTAGTTCATTATACTGACGATGAGTTTGCTCACCTAAAAGATACGGGCTGGCTCATTTCTGTTTAAACGCGAAATCGAATCGCGGGGGCCATCCCGAGCACTCGCCATTGCCACGACCACCGCTTTTGCAGCGACGACTCACGAGAAGGTTCCCGCTCCTCCAAAAGCATCACGCACCAGGTTAACCGCGACGCGGAATCAGCAAAGTTTTCAAGCCCACGTTGGAGGCGAAGGTTTGGCCTCGAAAACCTTTCAAAATCCATCCCATGAGGAAACCCAAACGACTGCCTCGATTCGTTTATTAGGAACTACGACCTCGACGGCGGGCGGAGTTTGGCTTGAGACGGGCTGCAGCAGTTGGAGGTGTCCCGCTGGCTCAAGGCTCGCGCATAAAGCAGGTCGGGAACAGTGGGCGTACTGGGGCTACGGAGCAGGCTGCAATGCTGGGTACCTCACCTCAGTGGCGTTGATAGCGCCTACCTGCCCTGGCTGTTTTTAGGCAACGAGCAAATGACGCCAGTCCCGTTTCCTCTTCTGAATGGTCGATCGACACCTCTAGCGTCAAATCCGGCCTCCGCTCTGCGTATTCATCTTTATTTGCACCTCCTCCCTCTGTCTTTGCCTTTGATTGCACAACACGCTAGCCCGCACCCTATGCGTACATCGTTTCCCTGCACCCACCGCCTCCCTACAGGCTCCTTGCCAATGTCACTTGTTCAAAAGTTCAGCTTGCCTGCATTTCGACTTAATCGCGTTCACGCCCACCTATCTGTGGTCCCAAATCCGCGGGTATCGCTCGCATGTCGACTCCGCAGCCTCCAGCCAGCCAAACTTCTTCCACGGCCACAGCTCCGCCAAGTTTGTACAGTCTGTTGAGTACGTATTTCACCATTCGCTAAGTACACGCCAGTCTGACATCAGATCTAACAGCCTAGGTACCTTCATACTCAGGCGGGCACGAACCACTGGGCGGTCGCATAAAGAACGCACTCTCCTTCAGGCGGGTGCCAGGTATGCAAACTATTAAGGTTCTGACTCGACGCTCGCACCAACTCGACACCTTTATCATTTCGCCAGTCCCTTAGGTCAATGTGGAGGGGAAGCAGGGCTCGGAGCAAAATTTCCAATCTCCATACCATACCCTCCGTCATTGTTCGTTTACTTTCCCAAATTCTAGCACAAATTTTGGTCTAGGTCTTGGTCTAGGAGGTCGCATTGACGATCCCTGGAGTATTTACAGACTGGAAGAGCACAGAGATGACTTACTGGCCCGACAAATCTCAACACATCGGTGTATGTGTATCCTGCATCCTTCGACTCAGGTTGCAGCCACCAAGTTAAAGCTCATGATCATGTTAGTGGTATCGATACTTCAGTCCTTTGGCTTTTTTTTTTTTGACTCTTCCGGTACCGTAGGCGTGGATTCGACGCTCCGGACCCATTCGTTGATTTCAAATCTTCAACTTCATCAGCGAAGGCGGACATTGGGACGGTGTTTCGAGGCGAATCAAGTCTTTATCGCCGTTCGTCTCGGCACTGATGGCAATTTATTGCCTCTATTTTCTTTGCCCTCCCTTTCACTCATTGACTCTTAAAAGTTGATGGCGTCGTCATGGACCCGGCTTTCTTATTGCAATATTAGTGCTTCCCTTGTTACGTTTACGTTGCACATGTACCTGTATCCCTTCCTTTACATTCTACACATGTAGTCTTTCTAAGACGGAATTTTCACGGCCTTCACAATCGTCCTTGCAGGTGATTGTGGAATAAGCGCCCAAAGGAAAATATTTCCTCACTTTGACCTTAGTACCGCGAACAGCTTGATTGAAAAAACTAACCTCCTGAGCTCAGAGATGAACAACTATTGAAAAAGCTGTCGTTATTACAGCTGGCCAGCAACAGCCCGGATGCTTGTGGTATTTGTTATCTGAGAACTTGGATCAACGACTACTTTACATTTGACATACTAAGAATAAGAGGCATAATGAAGTTTATCGACATTTAGGATCAATTTCGAGCACAATTTGTAACCATAACACTTTTGAGAAATGGATTATCATAAAACAGAAGGTTAAGAATAAATTCGTCCTGACTCCGGAAGTTCATCAACCCGCGGTATATAGGGGCGGTACTTCCACAACCGTCGTTTCTTCTCCATCTGGCAACCTAAGCCCACTATCTTCGTGAAGGACCACATGTGGGTTACTTGAATTCCTCTGTGCTACAGGTAAAATAGCGCGGCCCAGGGCTTCCCTACCAACCTTTCCAGTTGTTTGAATTGGGTAGAAAGAAACGGCTGGGCCTCCTGAGGAGAGTGGTTGGGATGCACTTGGCGCATATGGGATGGCGTTGAATGGTTCAATGGTAGTAGCAGAGATGGAAATATCCGCTGGGACATACTTCTCGATTCCCTTTTTCTTCCGTCGGAAGCGCAAATAGAGGAGAACTATGGCAAAAACCACAAAAACCCCTGCGATGGCACCACCGACGACCATGCCAACTGGGATTTTAGACTTTGGTGTTGATAAATTTGGATTAACTCCAGTGCTCGGTGAGGCTGTATTAGTTGGAATGCCGGAAGAAGGCTTCAAAGACGATGCTGAGCCGCCAGATGCCTGCAACGTCGTTGAACTGGACACTGAGCCTGTCTGGAGTGAATTCTTACCAGACGATAAGGTGGCGTTCGTGATTACAAAGTAATCCAACGAGAGCGGTGTTGTTTGTGCGTTGCCGCCATGGACGACTTCGAGATGATGTTTTCCAGGAGATAGCCGCGGAGTTTGGAAGAATATTTGATTGTAAGCTTCGGTTTCACCGTCCTTAAGCCCAGTCAAAGGGAAGGACACAGGCGTGCTTCCGTCAATCGAGTACGTGGCGGAGGCTTGCGCGATTGATAGGTTACTGGGTATCATGGATACCCAGCTAAGTTGGACTCCTACAAAAGAAAAAGAACAGTAAGCGACACGAAATCAGCAATAATTTTTAGGTTTTGAGCCAGAGACACACCGACGAAATCGAATGTAATTTTCGCGCCGTTCTGCTGCGTCATCTCCGCAATTTCTCCCAAAGGCCCCCACCCACTCCCGTATTGAACTGCCGAGTCTGACGAATCCACGAATATGGTAGCGTTGTCGAGTGGAACGCTGGGAGATGGGAAGTATTGGAACCGATCGAAAGCGAACGAGTCGGTCGGGTTTAGCACCGTGGTCTGAACACTAATTATGTGCTGTCCGTCAGACAGCGAGTCGGCCTCACACAACATCCAGTTATTCTCATTAAAGAAAATGTAGTCTTTGTTGCCAATGCTGACGTCGTCGACAAAGCAGGCCCAGGTAGGATCGACAATTCCACTGCTGATATTCTTCTGAACTTTGCTAGTTCCATACGCTATTATTCGAGAACCTGGGTAAAAAAAACCATGAGTTCGTAAGGCACCACATTGGAATTATGTAGTATGTACTCACCGCTAAAGCTGTATGTAAGACTTGCATTGGCGTTGACTGCGTGTGAGGTGCCTTCAAAAAGTGGACCAAGGTTTCCTAAATCGTCCAGACCGTCGCGAACTTGACTCCATGCACCATTGTATTGGATGCCAGGGTCTGTATCGTCAATAACAATCCATCTGGTAGGGGCAGACATTGCTTCCGCGTCCTCACGTCAGTAGATCAATAAAGGTGGGCAGTCGATAGGAACGAAATAGAAAGGCGAGAATAAAAGAACCGCCCGGCATCACCTGCAGATAGCTGTCGTGTAGGGGTAATGGTTGTTTAGCATCGTTTTACGTTGAGTAAGATGCACGATCAAAGGTTCGATAGGTGATTAGGTTCAGACCTTTCTGCGATCGACCGTAACTGAGAATAGACGGATAACGACGAGGTTTTTTGGAAGAGGCGCTACCGCACGAAGGCGATGCCTTGATGGACAACTCACTTCCAGCTGTGGTTTTCCGCTAAGGCCTAAACCTCTTCATGTGTATGACAGCCAGAACCCACTAGACCAGTCCCCGAGAGATTAAAACGGCGAGTAAGAACGATAGTTCCAAAATCTGGAAATGAACCTGCAAAAGTAATCGGTATAATCAAGCTGGCGAGGTAGAGAAACTCCATGCAAACAAGATGATTTGCAAGTTTGAATTAAGGATATTTTTGTTCAAGTTCAAATCGAACAAACGAGCGACGGAGCGACGGCAATATCAAGTGGATCCAGAACAATACACGATCACATAGGCATCTCAATTCCTTTTCATTTCCAGCCTTTGCAGATCATACAAAGATGCCCTTTACGTAGGAGGAGATAGAAGGCAAATGAACGGCAGGTGAAAGAATCGAAAAACAATCCCGAAGATCAACTGTACAACAGATCCAAGCCCGAAATATGCAGATCCGTCAAACCTTAGGAAGTTCAACATGAAGATCCAGCGAGGCTCGGAAGCAAGTTGTATGGGGCAGTTTGTCGATGCCTTACCACAGAAGTCTAAAATAAACTAGGGCCGGAATTGACTCAACGAGGTGCTCTCGAAAGGGTCGCCTAAATCATCGGCTGATTTAGCCCATCTTGTGGGAATTGCCTTGCCTTCTGGTTGGACGATTGACAGGTCGGTAAGAGGCATATGGCAGAGACGCTACAGAGAGCCAACATCAGAAAATGATCTCATCCGAGTAAGACGTTTGTGGGCGGGAAAGTACAAGCAACAGAGTTCCATCTGCTGTGATCTAATCTTCAGGAAACTGATGACCAGATTTCGGGAGGTAATCCAACCGAATATTTGGTCCTTTATATGAGTTGTCGCACGAACACATCCGCTACAAGGCGCCTATCAACATGTGCTGTTCCCTGTAAAAAGATACATCTGATGTCGTTCGTAAATGCCTATTACCTACGCATCACAACGTGAAGGTGAGAGGCTGTAAGGCTGTTGGAGGCCAAGAGGTTCGCATATGCTAGTCCCTGGGAGTCTGATCTAGTGAGAGTCATTCAAGAAGTTTAGATTCGAGAGGCCGACTTGTCCTTCGTTCTCTAGACGAAGGTGAGCTGGTAGGGGTCGTAGATCTGCCAAGATTAGGGCGCGATGATGACTGCCGGCAGGTTATGAGTCATGATTAATTTCCAGATGCTGATTCCACGGGAGATAATCAAGCTGACGCAGAAGAACAATAACGAAAGATGCTTGTAGAATGCTGAAGGCCAAGTACCTGTAAATAAGTGGAAAGCAAGCTAAAGCAAGGCAAGAAGCAAGGAGGACGGCGCGGATCAATTGTCGCTGACGCGAAAATAGAGGTTACGTAAGGCATCGGTGTTCTTTGCCCACCGTCAAACAGTTTTCCAACATTCTCCCAACCATCTTCTGTGTCAACGAAATCGACGAACCCAATACCAAGACGTGCCAGCTATAGTCATTTGCATCATATCGGTAAGTATTTCTCTTCCTGACTCTGGTTTTGCTGACTTATAAGCAACTCTCACCACCAGACCTGTTCTTTCGACATCATTGGTCGCCTTGTCACCTTCGTGGCCAATGGTTCTGGCAATAACACAAGGAAAAGCGATGAACAATCCGTAGAATTACCCTCTGCCGCTTTACTGTTACCTTGCAAGAATTGGCGCAGCCAGTCTTGGACTCCATGTCGACGGGCTCCTCCCTAAACTACTGCTTTCGCCTCGACAAAGACAGGACTGCCGCTGCTACTTGACGATCAACCAACTCCGGCGTTGGCGTTGAGAGTACCGAAGTTTTGACCACACGCATCACTACGAACATTGCTCTTTCGAATCACACTTTGCTTCGTCGGTTCATTATAGAGGGATAGGTCCAAACGGTGGACTGTACATATCCATTCAGAATCTCCCACTGGGAGTGCGAGGCTTTACACTTGGTGGCGGGTCTCTCAAGTTACACCGCAGGCGTGCAGCGAAGCCGACTCTAGGCCTTAACTTTGACTCAGGATACGGCCACGTCAGTTCGACGATGTTGACCGGATATGGCCGCACCTTCCTTGGGACCTCTTCAAGTTCCGCAGCCAAATGCTAGGTCAATCGCAAACCATCCCTATTACTATAACAACTCATTCGATTCATCGTACAAAATTTGGCTGCAGCCTCCCTCTTCCCTTCATTCGTCATCGCAGTTTGTAACGGAAACGTCGACCGCAGCAGGTGCCCACTATCTCCCTCATTCTCAATATCATCTCTTTTTCGGACACCATCGTTGGTCGGCTGCTGCCACATTTTCCTGTCGCGGACCTGAGACCATATCGGACGTTGCACAATCCTTTCCCGCTGGACCAAGGCAAGACTAGTGGTCGCGGTGATGCAGGTGCCAGTATTCACACTGCCGGAAAATCTGATGATGAAGACGAGGGACCTCGACGCGACACAGCACCCCAATTCAATTCCGAATACAAAGTGGGTATCCAGGACCACAATTTAGATGGCAACTATATCAACGACCTCACGCTTCCCAGCCGTCTGCCCGATGAGAAGAGAGACACTACGTCGAGGACGAAGAGGCAGTCGTCGACGTGGAGCGAACATGGACGTGGACGCGAGCCTCGACTCTATAACGGACGAAATGACGTGTTGAACTTCATGATTGTCTTCCTGTGCCTGCGATCGCGGGCTGGGCCGACGATGATGCTACCTGGGAAGGAAACAAAAGTGGTGTCGAGCCCGATATCAATGCTTCAGTTGTGTTGGATGACTTCAGCGATGAGGAATCCTGCTCCTTCTCCGATGATGGCGAATCCGGCGACGGCGACGACTCCGTCAAGGTCACTAGCCACAGCCGCACGACAACCAACCTCCTTCCTCTTCAGCTAACCCCTGGCGAGGACTGCGATGGAGATAGCGAGAGTTGGATGACATCGACAGCGATGACGCTGAAGGGACTCTAGTTAGGGTTAAACCTTAGACGTCAAGAAGATCAAGGACGACGGTGGCGCTGACGATCGTGGAGAAGAGCTGATGTCGTAGATGGTGAAGAAAGTGCTGGAGTGGTTGTGAGGGACCACGCATGAACTTCCTTCTCCGTCTCGGGATCTTCACCAACATTGTCTAGCCCCAAGGACGACAACTCTGGACAGAGCAACAGGCGGCTTTCCGCCCTCTTTAGGACTAGGTCGATGGGGAGGTCGAAGTTTGTTTGTGGGGGTAATGACGTTGGTGCCGGTGCTGGAAATACGCCCATGAAAGACCGTGCGGAAGGACCAGGGAAGAACAGGAATGGAAACGGCGGCTTCCTGACACGGAACAAGACGAAAACTCGGAGGAGGATGAAGGCGCCGTTGACGATCTTGAAGAACGTCAAGGATATCGATCCGATATGTCTTCATGCAAACTTTTGGTCTTGCTTGTCGGTAAGTCAACCTCGACCTTTTGAAAGACGGCTCACCAATCCACGATACTAGATCACCGAAATCCAGAAGCTCAAATACCCCGAGCAGCGACTCCTCTGCGCCGCCAGCTCAACGTATGTCATAGCCTCTGGAGACCAATTCAAAGGCCTCTTTATGTAAATCCTACATTGCCAAAAGCCTTACCCAAGGCCTTTATTGGGACAAGGAAAACAACAAACGATCGAGAACCTCGTCGAGTTTGTACGCGAGGAATACGCCTCTGCGACCGCCATACCACCAGGCACTGCCACAGCGAAAGATCGGAAATTATGCCCGTGGTAAAATTTCGTGTAATCTCTCACTTTCTTGAATTATCCTTACATTTTGTCGATTGACATTTCACCGTTATAATAATGAGTGGTAATTTGACAATCTCCTTCGAATTCATTAAATCCCTCATGCCTAAATTTCAGGACATCGATCGGACTTAGGAAAAACCTCTTTCGTCTTGACCACCACCACCACCACCCATCATCACGGCGATACCACCCCTTCTGCCACTCACCAGAGCCGTTCTTGAGTTGGACCTTCTTGAAGTGGTTTATGATTATGATATTGCGATGATCGGGCGTGACGACTTGGTGGGACGCGTGTATGCGGTTCGTCTTTTCAGCTTCATCTGAACGTTACTTACTCCATTTCCAACTGCTCAGGATCCAGGACCTACTCTGTTACGGTAAGTATTCCATTGTCCGAGTCGCAGCTTATCTGTAGCAAATACTTATGTCAATAGCCTTGGGTCAACAGCTAGGGACAAAATCACTTACTTGGATCGAGCAGAACTCGGCGCGGTTTCATGTCCTCTCTGAACATAGGTCTTATTAGGTGGACAAAAGTCTTGGACGTAAATGGACACCGAAGTAAGTACTCAGCCGCTTCCCGGATTCCAATGTGCTCTAACCTCACTTGGATATTTGCATTCATCAGGCAGCATCCACGCTTCGGGCTCTCAGCTGGTAAGAGCCTCTTGAATTGCATTGTAAGGCACAATATGCTGACTTTATCTCGCTGTTGTCATAGGTCGCCAATCAGATAGACTTATCTCCAAATCTCATCTGTCAAGCACATCCACAGTTGTTCGTTCTTCAAAGCCTCTTCGTTAACCTTGCAGAACTGATAGTCCGACTTCGGTAACGGGGTTGCAAGTCTCAAGTGAAGGGACAGATCACAGCGCGAACGACTGGTACGTTTTCACAGTGAACGTCGTAGTGCCGCTCATTCACATAATTTCAGGAGTTATATGCGCATTTATTCTTTGGCGGCTGCCCTAGTAGTGTTATCTTACGTTGTACAGCTATCTAGAAGCCAATAGATTGTCATTATCCTCATTCAAACGTGTTTCCTGAGGTCCAAGGCCCGGGGCAGGCAAATACTGGGCTAGGGGCATGGGTGGTCGTGGAATTAATGAAAAACCTACACCAAAATGTGCAGAAAAATGTCAGTAATATGCGCCGAGGTGGCAATACCATCGGATATCAGTGGAAATCATCGATTTCTGACGGAGACCCATTGAGAGCCATTGTTAAGCAGCGGAGACCATGTAGCTAAATTCAGGCGACCATTGGAGGTCAGTGTTGCCCATCCGACCACACTGAATGTGGATAACAGCCACCGTAGTACATTTTGAATTAATCATCACATCCACTGAAAGCTGATGGTGTGCACTGGTCTCCAAATTTCGTGTTCATCGAACTCTGGTGGTGGTTGCTCGGGTCACCAGTGTATCTCAGTGGAAACTTGTTAGATATCCATTGGAATACAATGCATTTCAGTCATTTTTCCTCCGAAATACGATGTCTAACAGGGGAAGTTGCTCCCTATCCAATGAATAACATTGGATTTTGAACCAGTTTGGTCATAGTTCTGTTAATTATCAGTGCTTTTTTGATGTAAATAATCTATTAAATCCACTGCATGTCAGAGCAATGATATGCCTACAGCGCCGGTGCCGTATGAAAAATTACAAATAAGCGCCGTAAAGAACACCTCTGAGGTGCGATTCCAGTTCGTACATAGGGTCCAGCTAAATAATTAACGAGAGCGCGGGGGTCGAGGGATAATGTCGGAAGCAAGAGCGGAGCCGTCAACGACGGAGACGGCAGTAAACGAAGTTCGAGAGCCAGGCGGACGTTGCAAACGACGGAGCCTGAGGCAAGAGCTTAGTAATTGGTCTTGGACACGTCGAGTAGGCGCTTGCGGGATGAAGGTACTCAGGATCCTTCAAACCAGCCTCCTGCCTGCGAATAACGCGTTAAATTCCAGGATAAAACGCCGAGGATATTTCTGTTCCGATGGCATTCGATGGTGTGCAACGGATGCCATTGGTAGGCGCCTGATATCTTTTTTAGTCTCCGCCGCACATCGCCGGATTACATTATCTAATCGTGTCATGTAATAACCGCCAATCTCTATCACCCGCCACCAGTGTCCATTGGTGACCACTGATGACCACCAATGTCTTTGATGGCACGGGGCATATGACTCAAAAATGTGGTCGAAATGCAGGTATATTGAGAGAGAATGGTAGAACTTCCCGAAAATTACCGCGTTGTGTAATTTTAGGTACAATGTAGGGTAATGCGGGTGAAATCTGACATTTTTCCTAGATTATACGTGTGGCAAAATGTGTGGTGATTCGCTGTGTGCATTGTATGACGTTTGTAAACACAAAAGGCACGTGACGATGCGCGGTCCTGTGACGAACAGGCGAGCTCCTGCCATCACGATCTTGCGACGCGATAGGCTATAGCGCACTGCTCGACGCGCTTTCCGGCTTCGCCAGCCCTTGGGCTGTTACTCGAGAAATGTAAACCTAATGGGCCTACTCCATCCAATTTAGATTCAGGGAATCTTGAGCCCTTTGGTGAACGGAATTATATTTTGATCGGGTAGAGTGGCCTTATCTTTTTATTTGAATTTAATCTTCGTCCCATGGACATTGGTGGACAGCATGGCCTAAGTGCTGAAATAATGTTAAAGCTAATGGTAATACCTGATCACTTTTCCAGTCGCGACTCACAAATTATGGATTTCAATTGGATTCCAAGTTCCAACGTACTTCATCAAGTTGAAAACCGTTCAGAAACAAAGTTGAATTCTCCCGAAATCACTGATGCTCATTACTATAGCCATTAGCCGCTTCTGGTGTTCGAAGGTCCTTGATCTCCGCCGATATCTTAACCAGTTCAGCGCATATAACTCAGGTTTCCAGCCAATTGGTAGTTTCAAATTTAGCTCAAAAAATCCCGTCCGTCCCAGCGCTAGCCAACTGTGATGATAACTATATGCATCAGAGTCAAAATGGTATATAATTCGATGCATAGAGTAGAGTATATATGGGGACTCGAATCCGCGGGGTTCTTATTCCTCAAGCTCAATCCCCAAAATTGTAAGTGAAAGATGACCCACTTGACGCAAACGAGGACTTTGCCTACCACGCAATTTACCGCCCTCCACATTGGTTAATGTTTTCTTGAATAGGCGCCGTCATTTAACAACTTTTCTACTGAGATGCGGCTGCAATGGCTTGCTTATCCATCTTTAAAAGTGTTGAGCACCTTCTCAGAACTAGTTGGACTCAATTAATTTACTCTGAACCATGCCACACGAGGCAGAGTCAGACCCGCTCATTGTAACTGAAGATATTACACGCATGCCAACACCCGTCGAGGATACAACCAACCTTCCCTACACGAGGCCGACAAGAACACCTCGTGGTTGAGTCTAGAACGTTGGGGGCAACCTATCAGCTTCCAATAAGCGCCCAAGCCCAGGATATAACGCACAGCATGAGAGAGAAAATTAATACGACAGCAATAATCACCCAACCACACCGGTTTAGTTAACATGCCACGCTTCAGTGTAAGTCAAACGCTCATCCAATCCTCCTTATCCTAACTCGCCACCCTAGGACGACGGACCTCTGGCCGAATACTTCGCCCAACACCCTAGCTTCACGCCTAACCACAATAAATCTGCAACAAGCGAGTTTCACCGGCTCTGCCAAGCCTTGCACCTCCCCAAAGAGAGCCGCGAGCGAAAAGCAGCCCGCGCGGCGTTCAAGGACGCGCTGACCGAGGAATTCAATGATATCTACGGCACGGACGCGGATGACCTTGCGGCTTGGCACGCTCTCTGCGAACGTATTGCTATCGCTCCAGTTCCCAGCACTCTCGAAGAGTGTCGTGAGGTCCGTTCCGATTCCTCTTACACGTAAGATTAATGCGAAACAACGGCTAAGTATGAATCGTTATCTAGGCCGTCATGAACACCCACGTAAACCTCGTCGACCTGACCACCCGATCAGGCCACATCCGCATCTTCGACTCCGTCGAAGAACTAAGTGAATACACGATGGAGAACCACAAGATTTTCCCGAGAGATAACGCGTACGCCGGGGACTTGCTGCGTCATCTTTTACGCCATATCTTTAATCCTGGGCTGGATTCGGGTCGGGGCGGATCGGGAAACCAGAGGAGAGGAGGATGCGGAAGAAGGGCAGGACGAGGAAGAAATTAGGGGAAATAATTTGGCTTGCCGAAGCTTCGCTCTTTGCGTAGCCATTATGAATCGTCAGCCCTCTTCGAAATACAGCCTCAGGAGGACGTCGGAGGCCGAAACAGCAGGTGTTGTTTAGCAATACCAATTCTAATTGACTTGCTATTGGTTTGGTCGCGTTTGGTTCGCCTCCTGTTGATTGAGCGTCTACCTCAGTATTGAAGTTGGTTCCAATACCCCAGCATCTCTAAGTTCACGATTCGGTCAATCTTTTAATCCGAAATATAATAACGAGTCTCATCCAACAGATCCTATTTATCAAGCGCTTTGTTTGCGCATACAGTACTTAGATGATGATGGAAATAAATATTTCTACCTGGGCTGGTCGAGCCATTTGATATCGAGGGCGAAGTGGTCCGGTTGACGAAAGGTACATTCCTAAGTAAAAACATTATAAAGCTAGACTGAACCCGTCAGAACTTCAGGACTCACCTGAAACATTCTGCGAGTAGGTTCCAGGCAACAAAGGAGACAAATCAACTATTCTAGAAATTCCAGGATGATCGAGCCGAACGAGACCCCTATTCAACCCGCATGCGACGAAATCAAATGTCAGTAAAAAAAAAAAAATTCTAGTCCAAAGAAAAACGCCTCGCATCAGTCGCAGTGTGCTTTTCTGCAAATGAATTTCATAAGAAGCGTGAAATATGCGGATTGCCAAGTGTTCCATGCGCGCCCACAGATGTGAGACCAGGTCCCATTCGGAAGCTTTGAGTCTGAGATTTTTAAACATGGAGAATGATGTGGAATCCTAGAAGCGAAATGTTCATCTGAGGTCCAGACTAGGAGAAAGGGAGCAGCCAGACTTCGAAAGCCTAGTGAGACGAACGGGTAAGGTTTGAGACTTCATTGACTCTCCAGCAATTCAGCCTGCGTTGATAGAAAAGGGGAAAGCGATCAGACAAACCGGAACCTAGTATTGCCGCGTATTTATTCCAAAGGAATCGGGTTCGCGATCGACACCTAATGCGGGTAACGGCATGGCGAGGCGACGATCATCTGATAGAATTTTGACGACACATGTGGCGGGACTGCCGCATTTGAAATTGTTGATGCGAGAGAAATGAGATAAAAGCTAGACTTCATCTCACATCTCATCCAATCCACCTACCAGCAAGTAACCCTGTCGTATTTATGCACGTCAGAAAACATTGCATCATGGATAGCGACTCTGATACTGAACTTGGTTCTGCACATTTGACCCGTCCTCCGTCCACCACAACACAAGCGCAACCTCCCAAAAATATCCATCCTGTACCAAACTTGAAGTCAAAACCTGTTTCAGCGGAAAGGGGCCGTCCGCTTCCATGTCCGTATCCGTCGCCGTCGCCATGCCCGACGGTGACAAGGGCGGCCAATGTTTCACCAGTTCTCCCTCCATCATCTGCAAATGAAATTTGGATTGCACATGCGCCGCCCGCGTTTCGACGGCCCGAAGACGCGACGCTGCTGGGTGCAGCTGCCAGGCGCAAGCGTGATTCAGAGGCGGGGAAATCTGAGCGGGGCGGAAGGGAAAACATGGATGACTGCCTAAGCGGGAACGGGCGGTTGAACAGGGAGAGTACCGTGGCATCACAGGCTGTAGGTTCACGATCAGATACGATACCTCAAGTTGCGCAAGAGAACTTACCAGGGGATGCCACCCAGAACGCTCGCAGTAAGGCCTTGAGTCTTGTAGCTGTCAGCCACGTCGACGTTCACGATAAATCGGAATTGCCTCTTGGAACTGTCTCAGGCCTCTCGAAGTCACAAGAAGCCATAATTCGGCTTGAACTGACGAAGATTAAAAGGGATCTGCCTGGCTCTGACAAGTTCCTCAGGCTCCATCCGGTATGTACCCATCCTCCAAGTCATTCTCGAGCTCGGAACATCCTATCTGCACGAGGTCTCACTTCCTTTCCTCGTCCTAGACTTGTAATCCTTGCGAACGCCGTGAAAAGGAGTGTATCTCAACTCCCAATGTTTCCTGCGAGGGATGTCGGAATCGCCGCACCGCTTGCCCTCGACAGAAAGCCTACCACGCACATCGAATTCGGAGGCAATTGCAAGCTTTCCCTCAAGAGGGCTTCACCCTGACAAAGGAGGAGGCAGAAAAAGCGATAAAAGCACTTGGATCGCGTCGGCGCGGACAAAATAAACCTGAGACCAAGAAAGTATCGGGTAACGGGAAAGGGAAGGCAGGGCGTAAGAAGAAGGTGGTGGAGAGGAGTAATGGACTGAAGAAAGCGGGAAGGAACCACAAGGATAGTGATATCGGAACGAGGGTCCGACCGGATCAATGGTGCAATGCTTCAAAACGCCGGATCATTTTTGGCCCTCTCCGTCGACCCCGACCTTCTCCACCGCCAAGTGAAGCTTCTGACGACGAATCTTCTGCGCCAGAACCCAATGCGCCAGCGATTCAAGAAGCAGTAGCTGTCGACTCACTGTCATCCGAGTTACCCCCGGAGGGCGAAAATGAGTGTCAAGGGCTGGAAGGCCCACAAACCGTCATCGCCTCCGCTGACATGGCCTCTAGGGAATCGGAGGAGGCGGAGTCGG
This sequence comes from Galerina marginata, assembly GCA_023014335.1. Taxonomy (NCBI): domain Eukaryota; kingdom Fungi; phylum Basidiomycota; class Agaricomycetes; order Agaricales; family Galerinaceae; genus Galerina; species Galerina marginata. Next base: position 1,197,118 of record JAECYW010000022.1, read on the forward strand.
AACAACGTCAAATGATCCACACAGACCAAAATTACCGTTTGAGGGAGCTTGAGGCGGAGGTGAGACGGTTGAATGACGAGCTGGCCAAGTTGCAGGGAGTTGCGTGCCTTGCCTCGATTCCGGCTGAAGATGGCCTTGCGGTCGCGGCGGGTGCCGGAGCAGACGACGATGTAGACATGGAGATGAGCTCGGTGGAAGGCGAAGTCGTTCTAGGGGGACAGGAAGACGAAAACGGAATGCTTGTTAACGAGAGCGTCCAAACCACGCCGGAAGGCCAACTTCAAGGTTATTCCGAACCCGATTGCGTCCAACTTCAAGGCCAATACGGTAAGATCGGGCACGACGAAGGTCTTGCAGGGAAGCTAGCTATGTCAATTGTCACTTGCGTGTCCTGCGAGGCAGCTCAAGTCGAGATCCAAAGGCTAAATGCCGAGCTCGCGAGCGAACGGAAGAACGCCATCGAGTTTGAAAAATGGGCAGCCTCGTGTAATGAGGATTTGAATGGTAAGTCATTCTGCCTGTTGGGGATCTTGGCTCTGGGGACCCCCATAACGCGATCCTAACTCATAACATGTTTTCACCTAGAAATCCTATCAATCGCAAGCCCCCAGATTCAAAGCCGCCTTGACTTCCTCGGCCGTCTCGCACTGCACTGCAGTGGGTTACGGGTGCACACCGAGCGGATCCAAACGGAACAAGGCGTGGACACTCACGACCTACTTAGGGTGGTAGCCAGGATCCAAGAGGACCTTGACGAGGAGGCGATGAAGGAAGACGAAGGCGAGAGGAAGACGAGAAACCTGTCCGGTGTTCGACGTTTGCGTAACGTTGCCACTGGAGCTCCCTGCGGGCTTGACATAAACGGTCAACTCGACTTTGCAGATACAGCAAAGCAGGCGAAGCAGGCGAAGCCAGAAATATCCCCGAGCGTAAACGCGAAAGGCAAAAGGGTTCGAGGCGATGACTATTTTCACGATGGCGGGCCCTGCGAGAGCTGTGGCTCACATAATTCCTCGTACCGCCGAGGTGAAGTTTCTGGACCGTCGGTTTCGAAGAAGCCTAGGTTTGAGTAAGGTTCAATAGTTCAATTACAATTCTGGTTTCAATTTTCTGGTCATTAAAAGCACAACGATGTATGGACATGACTTAGCAGTGTTTTGTACAACCTCGATTTCCATTATTGAAGTAGAATCGGAGATATGGGTCGCTGTCTTCGATTGTCCTGGCAGGTGCTTTTGGAAGTTATGAGCTTTGAGTATCAGAAGAGTTATGGGCCTGATGAAATTTGTCAGAGCTGTAGCTCAGGTATTTCCTTCAACCTGTGACGACCGTCTTTACATAGGTTCGAAATAGAAAGGAATAATATCGAAATGCGAACCAGAAAGTGTTGTTATACTGATTCGAAATGACCGACCATCGATTTTGTCTCGAAATTATGTCTGTCGACCCACCATCCCTTCTCTCCAATTCAGTGTCGGCCTCAGTAAAAAACTTCACCTTGGTTACAAAAATTATCCCAAGCATCTCAATTCTCTAGGTTCACGAATCCGTCAAGTTCTGATCCAAACATGGAGTCTCTTCCGGCGTGGACCCCCTCCTCGAGCGCCTTAGATTCGTCTTTGCGGTTAAATGGCAAAGATATCAAGTTCGGCCTGAGGCTTTGCACTTTAAACCGTGAAGTGCGAAATACTCGAATTAGGATAGCCTTCTCCAGCGTATGCAACTTGATAACGAGTTCTAGAAGGCCTCCGTTGAATGTGTAAGTATATGAAGCTCGAATGAGGAATGGGACGATTGTTGAAGGACAGGAGGTAGGAGGAGATGAACAGGGATGACAAGCAACTTGCATCAACATTTGTCACAAAGGACCACCGTGGATCGTTGGTGGATCGGATCACGACAATCGTGGGAAGGTCGCGTGCAGGATAACCGCGACGCGTCTGCATTAGTGCCATTCCACCATTCACTTGGCTAAATTTACCGCGAGAGCTACGTTCTAATCATGTCTGTAATCAACTTTCCTCTTGGCTCTGCAAGTAAACAAGCCAAAGCAGGGTTAAACCGGAGAAAAATGGATCCTACAACGATGAAGTAGGTTGCCGACATTTGGCGTGTGCCAACTTTTTTTCAAGTATTTGCCAGTGACGATCAGCGTGCAGAGTGGGAAGCACGAAAGGAAAAGATGCGTGTGGCGGCTCGCAATAAGTACGTATCGTTTTCTAAAGCCGAACTTAAACTAATCGATTCAACAAAGTCGGAAAAAACACCCAGAACCAGTTCAGTCACCCCCAATTGTTCCTCCAGGCAAGAAAACCCGTGTTAAAGCGGTGGAAGCGGGTCCATCGATAACCTCAAAGCGTCGTACTGGTCCATCGATGGGCCGGAAATATGCAGAAGCTGACGCTTACGATGTACACACTCGTCAGAGGTCTCCTCCTCTCCCACTCATTTTGGCGAATCGCGCTCGTGATGGGTCTTTCTCTTCCATTACCGAGGGCAACAACAACCTATCGATTCCCTCCCGATATCCTCGACGTTCTGCACGTATACCCGAGGCGTCCTCCTCTGAAGCTCGACAGACTAAAGCGGCGGGCGTTGAAGCACAGCAGGCGGAAGAGATGTACAGGAATGACGAGCTCTGTCAAGAGGACCTGCCCAATGTCAAGGTCAACGTCATCTCCGAAAAAAGTGCAGAGCCACAAGTCTCCGTGAAACGGGAAGATCGGGAATATCTTGTCCTGGTGGAAGACCCAACACCGACACGATACATTAACGAAGCTGATTCCGACCGGGACCTTGGGTATGGCAGTGACGCGCCAGCCGCTATCACTAGGAATGGCAACCCCACCCGCACTCGCTGCGGAACTCTATCTTCTAACACTAATAACGATGATCCGTTAACTCTGCGTCAATTTCACCGCGTAAGAGAGCTTGAGGTGGCGGTGAGGCGTCTGAAAGAAGAGCTGGCAAATTTACAGGAAGTCGCGGATGCGGTCGTGGTGTCAGTTGAAAATGGTTTTGCACTCGTGCCAGGCGCGGAATCGGGTAACAATGGAGACCTTGAGATGGAATTAGGGGAAGGCGATGCTGTTCTAGGTAAACAAGAGGACCGTGCTGAAATGTTTATTGACGCAGGCGTTCAAACAACCCCGCAAGACCAGCTTGAAGGGAATACCGAAATTGAGCGGTTCCAAATCCAAGGTCAATGCGCTGAGACGACTGTCTCTTGTGTATCCTGCGAGGATGCCCAAGTCGAGATCCGAAAGTTGAACTCCGAGCTTCTGAACGAGGGAAGGAACTTGATTGAGTCCGAGAAATGGGCGACCTCCTGTAATGAGGATTTGAATGGTGAGGTATTCTGTCTATTAGGGATCTTGGTTCATATATAATCAGTCATTCCATCCGTTTTTGTCCTTGTATAGCGCTTGTATCACCTTTTTGTTTACGTTCCTCCTTAAGACCCGCAAGCGATACTGACATATAACAATGTTTTCACCCAGACTTTTTATTAAGCGCTAGCCCTCAGACTCAAAGCCGTCTCGACTTTCTCGGCCGTCTCGCAATGCACTGCAGTGGGCTACGGGTATACGGGGGGCGGATTAAAACGGAACACGGCGCGGACACTCGTGGCTTACTTAGAGTGATATCCAGGATCCAGGAGGACCTTGACGAGGAGGTTAGTAAAAATGCAGCGCCGCTGGCAAAGCCACAAATGCCCTCGAACATGAGCAAGAACGCAAATGGCAAAAGGACTCGAGGCGACGGTTATATCCACGATGACGGGCCTTGCGAGGGCGGTGGTTCACATAACACCTCGTACCGCCGAGGTGAAACCTCTAGACCATCGATTTTGAAGAAGCTTCTGTTTGAGTAAGGTCCAATAATTCAATCAGCTACTTAATGGTAAATACGATGAATGCCTCTTGCTTCTGGAAAATATCGCGCCGGCCCCGACCCCGGGAGTGTTCTCTATTCATTGGAGCTAACTTAGATGCTGTCAAACCCCATTAAACGAGTCACCGTAATCTCGCTCCTCGAAGTTCGTACGAAATTTAATCGCAGTTCTGTGGTTTCTAAAACTTTGTACTAAATTTGAAGTACTAAATTTGAGGGGCATATCTATATATTGACGGAGGTCCCAAAGACGCGATTTCATTAAAATTTATCATCATAACAAGGTAGAAAAATCCCTAGGTTAGTCTTTCGGATGAGAGGTAACATCACCATGCTCATCGTGCGTGGCATCCCACTCGGCAAGCTCGCTATTAGGGACTTTAACGAGTCGTGTAGCCTGTGCTCCATCAGGTAATTTCTCGAGTAATTGGCGAATTGTATAGTTTCCCCTCTTGGGTAACAGGAGAACGACGACGACGTAGACTAAGCCAGAGACCGCCAGACTAAAAACGGAATGCTGTTAGATACATTTATCAATATTGTTAATTAATTTGACCCACATTCCAAGGCCAACGATACAGAACGTGGCATAGAAAAAACTGACGTCTCCGGCGTCGATGCCACCGGCAGGTGGTACCCAGGGAAGAGCAAGGAGATAAATGTTGACCAAGATGGTAAAAACGAGGACGGCGTTCCATGCCCGGAACTCGGTCCGAGGAGCGCCTATCCTCTGACGACGTAATCGGACAGAGAAAAGACCGATAGTCATTAGGAATATGAAGACGTTCGCAGGATATGATTGGAGATCAACGACTACAGCAATATTTAGCGGAGTTCGGTTTCAAGGTGACGATCCATATACGCACTGAAATTGAATGCATCTCCCGCTGGAGGCGCGATGATGACGATGACAGTAAGAATCCATTTCAGCAGGTATGGTCCTAGAGGTGTATTGAAAGGTCGAGTCGAAGCCCAGAATCTTGGATAGGGTAGCACTCCTTGTCTAAAACAAGACATGAGATGTTTATTCGGATTTCAACAACCAGCTTTCCCCACCTTCCGCACTCTCGAATGACTCTTGACGACCCGATGACGACTGCAAGCAGATTACCAAAGCTACTGATCGCTACAAGAGCACTGAGCGCAGTGACGGCTTGGCTATTTCCGAAGACGGCCGTGAAAAAGAGGCTCGCTGTGAGTTGATTCGACGTCCTAATTTGTTCTTTCGGGACTAATGGCCTTCGTCAGCAGTAAAAGGTCACGTCGAACGACATAAACTCACTAGCTGCGAAGTACGCAATGTTGGCCAGAAAATATAGGACGAAAACAATAGTAAGTGAGAGTGGGGCGTATCGTTTCACTGTCTTGATTGGATTCTAGGTGGAATAGGTTTTCACGTTTACAGTCGAAGGACTTTTCTGGTAAGCGGACAGACCTTGACTTCATTTAGCACGTTGAACGCGTTCTATTGAAGGGGTTAATACTGTAAAAGTAATAGAATGCAAGAAAATTACTTCAAATCCGCTGTACGCGAAGTTAACTTTTACCAACGCCGTGGCCAGACCATTTCCATTTGACGATGTCCCTGCAAATGAATTTCTGAAGTTGGCATGTGGGTCTTCGACGCGAGTATGGCCACCGAGGACGACCAATCCAGTGATTGCGATACTGTTGTGGTATTTAATAAAATATTATCTCCGAAATTTGGACAACACGAACAAGATCAGGGTTATAAGTTTGACGAAGCCTATGACATTAGACAGACGGAGCGACCATTTCGTACTCAGAATGCAAACTAACCGAGGAGATTAATATATTTAAAGAGGCAGTTCCAACTGGCTTACTGATGACAATGATTGTGAAAACCCCAACAGCAAGTCCCCGAATATTCCATGTCGACGTTTTTCCTCCTCCAGCTACAAGGAGATACTGAGCAAGAACTGGAAAACCGGTCAGATAGTGCCAGGACGCAGCGAATGTCATACGCACTGATGGCATTACTACTACTGAACGATAACAGAACGGACTGCACAGCGAAGACTGTGGGCATAAGAAATCTCGGTCTAGGAAAAGCCTGAAATAATTCAGTGAGGGTCCGTAAATTTTCAAGAAGCTTACCTTTTCCAAGTAAGCAACTTCAGCACCAGAGCGATGAGGAAAATACGACGCATATTCGAGATAAACGGCGAGAGAGGCTGAAAAAGTTAATGAACGTCCAAGAAAGACGTAGAACGGAAATACCTCCAGCGAAGAAATAACCTATCACCCAGAAAATTAAACTCAGACCGACTGAGCCTACGCCTTTCAAGATCGCGCCGGCTGAAATTTTTGAGATTTGTGAGAGCATCTAGAGGAATGAATAGATAGCACGAACGAGTTGTAAATACTCCAGTTCCAATCATTCTACTTATATTCTTTTGGCGCATGAGTAGGGGCACTTCAACTAAGGAACTGGTTTATTACTTACTAAGAAAATAACGGTGATCCAGTCGACATGGTAGCCGAGTGGACTAACTTTCTCGGTCGGGGCTCCTACAGTCACTGCAGCATCTTCGTAAGAGGGGTATGTGTCTTCAGAGCCAGCATCGAGGTCGTAGGCCGACTTTTCATTATCGGATCTGGTTTTTTCGCCTTCTAAGGACATGCTGCTTATCACAGTTGTGAAGTGCTGGAAAAATCGCTGTTCACGACCTCTTAAATCAATTCGCAAGACTGGTACAAGAATAACTTGACCTTCTTATAAGATAACGGTGGTGTGATATCAACACATGATTTTTTGAGACCGCGGATTGATAGGCATAGCAGTGTCCGATGGGTGAAGTCGTGGATATACATAGCCCGTTTTCGGGTAAAATTTGAAGGGTGTCAGACGTAGATAGTTCAACTGGACCAGCCCAAACGGCAGGGTCAATCAGGCGTTGTCGATCTTCCATGATTAAGTGTAGAAGTCTCGGTCATGAAAGCAGGACATCAGAACTTAGAGGCGAGAAATTGAAAATAGCAGAGTAGCACACCGATGTGCCAGAATGTCACTAAAGGATTCATCGCAGAAACTGTTGAGTGCGGTTTTAACAGACCCAGGTAAGCAAGAGGAATAGATAACGTACCGCCATGACAAGAACTTCGGGAGTGTCGAACCCACGGCTTCGGCGATCGAGACCAAATTAGCGTCTGGAGCGGACCGGGGAGTTCCATAACTTCAAAGTCGTACCAAAGGTTAACTGCCACATGTAGGAAAGGCCATCGACCTCAGATTTTAGGTGGGTTCTAAACCAATCATACTTCAGAGAGCCAAATCGTGTTCATCTTTTTGCTGTACCTTACCTTTGTTTCTACGCTTTGAGGTATGAGCGGTTATTTAAGCAACTCCAGATTTAGATCTCGTCATCAACGTCTCTTTTGATGACGCCTTCTCGACGACAATGATCTCATATAGAGTAGTCCTCGTAGAGAGTGCGGCTGACAAGGGACGTGTCGAAAGACAGCCTATATGCGAACTGCAGGCAAAGGAGTTAACCGCGCAGCAACGCATGGAAAAATGGAGGAAAACAAGTAGCCAATTGGAGCTAGTGGCTGACGACCCCTCCTTCATGGAGCAATCGATCTGGCCTTCACTGGGAAGAGGTAGATACAACAGATTAATATTTCCCATTTGTGCCGGGGCATCCCTTCGAATAGAAGGTTAGTTTGAGCTCGTAAATTCCATAGAAATTAAAGCGAGCACCATAGGTTACCCTTGTGCTGAGCGACAGTATCCGTGATTGTTGTGTGGAACGTCCCACTCAGCAAGTCAATTGTTAGGGATTCTGAAACCCAGGCTGAAGAAAAGAATGTTACTAGATTCATTATAGTTGGAGGAAGCACGCACACTGTATACAATGCATTAAGTTGCGTAAAGAAAAACCAGAGCTGACGTCCCCACCGTTGATACCGCAATCAGGTGGAGGCCAGGGAGGTCAAGAAGGTCAATGTTAACCAAGGTCGCATTAATTAGCACCTCGTTCAATGTCTGGAACTCGCTCCCGCGGACGCCTGCACTCCGACAGCGGTTACAGACAAAGAAGGGACCAAAGGTCATCAGGAAATTGAAGGTGCTTTGCTAGATACGAGTAGGAATCAAACAACTAAATAGCGGCATTAGTAAGGAAAGTATGTAAACTGAACAATTTTATTACGCACGGAGAAGTGGATAAGGCAATCGGATGACGTCTGGGTTTGAGTCCTGCAGTGGCGGCGTCGAGAGTACAGCCTCTGAAAAAAAATATTGACCAGTTCCAGAGAGATGAGGTTCTGGCGGGTTGTTCGTGAAAATCGCGATATAAGGTACGAGGTTCCTTCACATAAAATTTCCCAGACCCTAATCTCTTGGAACAGTGAACGAAGATATGATGCAGCCTAAATAGTTTCTCGAATAGGTCCAGCGTGACGTCGATTCTCCTACATATTTGCTTATGACAAGTTCAAAAAATTGACGAAGGGAAAAAATGGTGGCACGTAGGTGAAGAAGAAGTGTAGCGCGGCCGTCCGGGCTCCGAAACCATTTAAAGAGGAGTGCATTCATCGTAAAATCCGAGCTTCGATGATTTAGTGCGCGTTATGACGATTCATGACATAATCAGACTTACAGTCAGCGGTGTGCAACAAGCAAGCTTTTGGTTGCAAGTTAGCAGGGTAGTTGCATCCGAACAACCGACTATTGGAGGTTATCAGTAGAATTTCTCTTTCTCTTCGTCGACCTGCGACTTACAGCCTACAGTTCCAGAAAGAGAAGTCGGACCGATACCAAGGAGCTGGATGAGGGCAAGTGCGGTGGAAGACTGGTGGGTGTCAGAATGATTGGTCGAACAAAGTGTACTCAAACTCACGTCTGTAAGAGTAGAGCAGCAGACGGGGGTGCAGGCTCTGACACTCGTTGAGGCAACAAGGGCAACAAACAGCTTAAGGACGGCGGGGGAGCGATACATCATAGTGTAGTTGCTGTTCTATGAAAGCCTGGAGCGCGGTGGTCAGGATTATCTTTGATGGCTTTATTTCTGAGTAAATAATCGTACCGGCGTAATGGATGGATTTAGAACCAAAGATTTCGGAGAATAGGACTCAGGGATGGCGGCTGCCCCAAAGTCCGACCTCATGTCGCTTTCGGTGGGTCAGTGGGACGCGCACATATACTCCTGAGGATTGGGCGACAAAGGCTCATCAAGAGCTGCTGGCTCTTGGTGAATTTGAAAGGTGGAGCCATGCTTGGCCTAGCACTGGTGGGTCCTGTATAGTCCGCATGAGTCTCTTGTGCATTCCTGGATGCGATAACGGGCATGCTTACGGCTGTAACGCCTGGCGACAACAGATTTAACGTGAGATCTCCGGTTCTGCTGTCTGTCGGCGTAAATGAACTTAGACGTCGCGCTGAACTGGCAGATGATGAGAAAGTACAGACAAAATGGGCCGGTAAGACCTTCGAGTTGTTTGGGAGGGGTTAAGGTGGATGTTGCTGGAACGTCTGCAAATCTGATGTTTACCCAATTGCGTCCGAAACATCCAGCACCGTGAATGAGGAAAAGAACTGCATTTGAATGTGAGGCCTTGTTGAGACCGTCGCTTCAACGTTAAGTACTAAGTGTTTGTTGGTATGATATATGTAACGCGTTCCACGCGTTACGTTAGCTTTTGACTTTTCGCCCCACACACGTGATGCTCAAAAAGGGAAAGTATTATCTAATCGTCCAAATTCCTGTCGGCTCAATCTTAGTTAGGGCAACTTTTCGAAGAGGCAAGGGAAAGTACCGTCAATTTACCTCATGCATATTTTTTTGGTGGTTTTCTATTCGAGTCTTACGGTTCGAAATTAATTTACAAGCACGAAGGAGAAGGTCACTAGCCACTGTTGCTGCACTGAAATTTAGACTAAACTGAGCGGAATGCATTGATCGTAAAGTCCGAGCTTTTTGATCCCTTAGTCATCTTCACGAAGATAATAGCAGAAACGGGCTTACAGTCTCCGGTGTGCAACAAGCAAGCTTTTGAGTGCAAGATAACAAGTTGAGTGTCGCATCCGCACAGCCGACTGTAAGAAGAGGTCATTAACACATTCTCTCGGTCTTTTGGTCGGCGACTTACATCCAACAGTACCGGATAGCCCAGCCGGAACTATACCAAGAAGTTGGAGGAGGGGGCTGATGGTGGAGGCCTGAAAGGTTTCAGAAACTAATAGCTCAATTTTGTGAATTCAAACACACATCCACAAGGCTGGAGCAACAGACAAGGCTGCAGGCTTTGACATTCGCCGCAGCGAAAAGGGGGACAAATAGCGCGAATGCGGTGCGAGCACGGTAAAACATGGCGCAGTCACCGGTCTATGAATGTGGGGGTCAAGAATAACTCAGACGCGGTTGCTTATGTAGGGATAAATACTCGTACCGACACGAATTATGGCAAATTAGGTTCGGAAAATAGAATTCAGGGATGTTCTTCTCGAATCCAACTCTGAGTGATAGACATAAGTCCGAGTCTAAGTTGTTTTCGGTGGGTCAGCAAGTTACGTACTTCCGCGGCAGCTTCGTCGAAAGAGGATATCTCACTCACGACAAGACATCAAATCCTTTGCAAGGCTGTGCTTCTTCGGGGACGTGGCGTTCAGAGCCCAACGATGCCTTCCTGAAAGGTATGGTATGGTGAATGCTCCTGGTAAGCGATAATAAAATTGCTTACGCCTGTGACGACCACAAACAAGCTCGGCAAATCAAATTGAAGCCCCACACCTGGCACGTTAAAATCTCCGGTAATGCTGTAAGGATATTTTTGACGAGCGTAGACGTGGCACAAAACCGGCATGTAGCAGTGAAAAAAATGGAATCCCACGTTCTCCCTCGTTTCCCCTCGCCTCTTCACTGCATACGGGGAGTCTGTCTTCCCCATCAATTTCTTCATCGATGGACGACAGAAGGACGGTCAACTCAATCTTGATGTAGCTCGCAGTTTCTTCCAAAACATGCGCATGCCAGACGGCTTCCATCGCCACGACGGGGCGATCAGCAATGTCGGCTTCGAATATGTTTTTAACCAGTACCCAATTCAACCAGGAGCCAACGTAAATGGTGTTAACACTTATACTCCTGATCCAAATTCAGCAACCTTGGACCAACCGTGTCTTCGTTATACCAACTTCGTCAATATAAACATCAAGTCCCTCTACCCCAATCCAACTGGGGACCTCCTAAAAGCTCTTAGCGCAAACTTGGAGTTCTTGTTCCAGGCCACCGCTTCAAACGGCTGTACGCAAGTTTTCCCCTATGGCGCGAATTAGACACAACTCAAGGGTTGACCGCGTATCTCTATTGATAACTTTAAGTTATATATCAGTTGGTATACACAAGTAATTTACGTGGCAATTAATACTGTATAACCAGGTGTTATGATATAGTAGAAGGGGTAAATACTTTCACAGCTGATTCGACAGTTTTAATTATGTTAAACGACCGAGAGTTAGGCCCAAATGCTGCTTGTACTTACTCCACGAGGATAAATTTGGAGTAAAATGTTGTAGTTACTCCCCACAAGGGACTGCTGCGACCCTCAAAGTGACGCGAATACGCATGACGCATTAAGCGCTGGCTTATAGTGCGCGTATTGTTGGGCAGAACAACGTTACCTATGACTGAGGACGAGCATGTATTCGTCTTGGTTAGCCGCCCCGGATAGAGCTCTCGATGGATACCATTTGTACTCACATGCGCTCACAAGGCAAATCATTTGTTCGGCGCCTATTTTTACATTTGAATCTCCGACATTTGGCGTTATATAAATGGACTCCTGAGTCGCCACAATTCTGGGTTTTCCAACGACCAGCTTTCACCAACGGAAGTCTAAGCAAGCACATTGAACTTATATGTACGTCTACATCCAACATGCTTACGATATTCAGGGCCATAATGTCTGGCTGACTAGGAACGATGCCGGACTTGAATATCATCCCACCGAGGACGCCACCACCGCTGCCGCCAACTCTGGCACACCAGGACTTGTCACAGAGTTCAATACAGACGTACTGCTTCTAATATTCGACATTATTGCCTCTAAAAACTCTACATATCGCGAACAAACTCCTTGGCGCTCCATTACACGTTGCTCCCAGGTTTGCAAGTCGTGGCGCGGTCTGATTTTAAACTCACCAAGGTTGTGGGGAAAGATAGTCAACCTGGACATACTGTTTGGGAAACAGAAAGGGCCTGGGGAGGAATATATGATGCAACGAACTGGCAACGCCTTGCTCTGGGTCCATGGTCTCAATTACACTGTTTATGGTGCTGAGCTGGCGGTGTTTTTAGGAAAATACTGGGAACGGATCGAAATCCTCGATATCGCAATAAATTTCGACAAATCGAAAGAAATAAACAAAAATATAATGCCCATTCTCTGTCGTCCGGCTCTACGTCTCAAAGTCTTTTCGATCAAAGGTACCTCCACAAATCTGGCCTTTCAAAGAACAGATTCGGCAAGCCTCTTCAGAGATAATGCCCCAAATCTGCAGAAGTACATGGCCCCATTTTCTGTTAGCAACAAACTGGCTAATATCACGGATCTATCCCTGACGAACGTTCGCTCCATTTTTGAAGCGCTTCAGCCACTCACGGGAATGGACAAGCTCGTCACACTTTATCTAGGCCTACCGTCTAAAATCGATAGCCCGACAACATTTTTCCACCCGAAAATCAGCCTTCAAGAGCTCCGTAGCCTGGCTTTGCGTGGGGACTACGAGGATTGTACTCATATTATGAGCCTCCTCGAGGTTGGGCCTCGATGCTGCGTGGACCTTATGGCTGACTCCCAGACTGCATCACCGGCGCCATCCCACTTTTCTCCGGAGGTCTTAGTTGGATATTTTGATAGGTACGCCGAGGGGAATACTATCGGAAGTATCTGTGTGTGCAAGGACGCAGGTTCGACCCACCGCTTGGGATTTTGGGCTACCACCAGAGTCACTAAGCTTGCCAGCTTGGAAGGGCATGTGATCTTCCAAATATATCTTGGCGACTTACTTGAAGGAACATTTAACGAATTCCTGTCCCGGATCGCTGGTAGTTCATCCACAAGCCTCAGCAGGGTAGAAACCTTTTTTGGCTTGCTGGACAAGGAAGTCGTTGACGCTCAAGACTTGAGGTTCCTGGCCGCAAAGCTTTCTGGTCTCCGTACACTAGAAGCCAATCCACGGGCTCTCGAACTTGTGTTCGATTCTCCTGGGGTACCCACACTGTCAGCATTTTTTCCTAACCTGCAGATTATCAATCTTTATCCCATAAATAATGAAGAAAATCCGCTCCTATTCCTCAGAGAAATATTCCTTCGACAGAAGGATGATAGGAGGCCGTTTCCCCTTATAAATATTACGATGGTCGTAAAAACCATTGTTCCAGATGGAATCTACCTGCTTGAAGATGTCCAAGGTCTGAGATTGGAGTACAATGTGCCTTTCAATAAGGGAAGATCCAGGATCTATACGTGCGGCATTGGGCTGGAAGCGCTGCGGGATTGGTTAAAGAAGTCCCGAGAAATCTGGGAGGAGTTTCGGCGTGAACGGAGCCCATTAATCGCGCCTATTGGCAGTATTAAATATGATTTTTGAGCCTGAGGCTCTCGCAACCGGACAAACTTGGTTCGACGATCCCCTTCTCTTCGTCCCCTTTCATCAGTATAGTGTGTGTACTTTAACTTGTAGTGATCCTAATTTAATTTTTGGTTTACCTTCTGGAAATTGGGTATCAATGATCCAAACTGACATTACCCTGCAATCGAAGTACCAACAACTATTTGCATCGGTAAAATGCCTGTAATTGCCGCGTTGAATCAACGTTTAATCTATTGTTCCTCTTTCCTCTTTCCTCTTTCTTGATCTCTGATTACAGTAGCCAAGGCAGCCTTACACCGCCCTCTTTTACGCTCCGAAACATTTCAGCTATACAACCATACACCGACAGCCTGCCTTTACCTATGACAGTTGGCAAGACAGTTGGCCGACTTCACATAACTATGTACATAGTAGAAAGTAGGCCGCTAGGCTTTCTCGTGCGTCTTAGTACAAGACTACTTGTTGCACGTTAATCCATTGGGCAGACTTCATAGATGGAATATAGATGGTTAAAACACGACGGAAAAATCCTGCTTGTACATACTATTCTGCACCGAAGTTAAATCAATCTCCTGCCTCCGTTTTCTTGTCCTCTGCGCAACCCTTTTCTGCGCAACCCTGATACTGGCAGCTAACAATGGGAGAATCGCATCCGGCAACCCGGTGCGAATTCCATTTTGTACTCCGCCCCAACTTTCCCGTGCCTGCAAAAGACCACCGCCAACCACCTCCGACTTCGTGCACATACATCCCCTCGAAGCGTAAAATTCGAACGAGCGAAGTTCTCGCTGCGCGACTTCGCGAAACAACAGCTGCAACAGCGAATGGTATTGCTCTCTGCGCTAAACACGCTCGGGCCTCCCTCAGCGATGGGATCGGCGCATTCTGGTGCAGCAGCGTCGGTGTCTGGGTCAGGTTGTGCGCCTGCAGGCCTAAATACGACCGCGATTGCACCCGGATCGACATCAATAGCCACACTAGCACCAACATCGACGGGGGAAACGGCGAAAACGGCCACAACTACGCTTCCATTAACCACCGCGACGACTGCGACGCCAGCTACAACGTCAATGACACTGACGAAAGCAGCCACAACATCGACGATGCAGCCACACCAAAGGGCGATTCCCGCGTCTGCGATAATGCAGGCGGCGACAGCGGCCACCACCATGACGAATACATCGCCCGGCGCACATCTTCCCCAAACACCGCTGCACATACAGCTAAAAGCCATTTTCCAAGCCCAAGCCCAAGCCCAAGCTCAGAAGAATCGACCATCCCCCGCGGAGGCGGCAGCTGCAGCGGTGGCAGTCGCTCAAGCAGTCGGGGTTCCCCCCTCTGATTCGGTACAGGCTTTACTAGATTATCAGTTTGGGCGTCATCCGCCTCCGCCAGCACCGGAACAACGACCTGGACAATCGCTAAAAAACGCGCAAACCCCCAGTCAGACCGAGAAAGAGCCACCAGGTCCTTCAAGACCCATCCCTACTTCCGCTTCCCCGCTAAGCTCTGGATCGAGCATGAGCATCGGATCTACATCGACGAGGGTTGGCGGGACGTCGACTGCTGCGACCAGTATGACGCCTGGCCTCCCCCAAGAGGAGGAGGAGGGTGCCGTGGACGAGATCCAGAAAGCCGGAGGCCCGAAGTCGGGCTCGTCGAAACCCCACGTACTCAAACGCAAAGCCTCGGACAGCCCAACGGGTGTTCATCCGGACGAGCCTAAACGCGTGAAGGCGAATGATTTTGCCTCCACCTCAGCCACGACCAACAAGAAGCCCAAAATCCCCGTCGCCATTTCCGTTCTTGCCCGGGCCTCCAACCCCACTAAATCCTCCGCCGATCCCGCTGATGCAGATAACTCAGGCCTCTCGCCCGACGAGGAGAACACGTTCAAGGCCCTCCTCCAATCTATTAAGAAGGCGCTGCCGAGGAAGGAGGAGTTTCTTGACGAGTTTCCTGTGCGTACGAATGGGTCTTATTTTTATTTGCGTCGTGACTGATGGTTCTTGTTTCTTCTTATCCCTTTTTCTGTTCGCCTCACACGTCTATGTATCGAAAATCGCGATTTCAACTTGAACACTCGAATAAATGCGTTTTATGTGCATTTACCCCTCGATTGACACTCCATGGACCGGCATTTACGATCTCCCGTATTGGGTGGGCGAATAACGTGCATAAATCGACCACCATCACGCATATATTCGTCGACCAACATACCTCATCCTTTCACGAACGTCCATTTAACACACCAACCAACATACATTCATTTCTTAACGGATGGATGTCGTTTAACGTGCTATATCATTGCCAACTACGCATATATCTCTCCGTCTACCCATTTTCCTCGATAAACTAGACATGCGACCCGTGCAACCGCAGCAACAAACCGTGCATATTCCTCGCAGACATGGGATGCGGGGGCTGCCGCGTGCGACGTATCGCCTGTCCGCGCCAGCGGGAGTACTTCGCGCAATGCCTCACGTCCACCGCACACGGCGGGTGGGGGTACCTCCAATCTCCTCCTTCAGGTGTATCCGCCGACGTACCTGAAAACAGCGTAGCGAAAAGGGCCGACGCGAAGGACGGAACCGACCACGACTGGGACGCCGGGCACCAGAAGAACGATCTGGGCCTCACGCGTGCAGCCGCCGAGCAGGCTCTGAAGGTGCTGGGGATCAAGAAGCGGACGAGGAGGAGCAGCCCCAAGTGGCATTTGGGAGGTGGGGCGAAGGCGAAGTTGAAGGAGAAGAAGGAGGCGAAGCAGAAGAGCAGGAGTAGGGGTGACTCGGCGAGCGACGATGGGAGTGGGAGTGGAAGTGAGAGCGAGAGTGAGAGCGAGAGCGAGGCGTCTGATCCGTTGAAGACACCGCCGCCTAGGGCTGCGAAGTTGGCGTTGTTGGATAAACCGCCGCCGAAGAGGAGGGCTAGGCGGAAGCCCTGGGAGATTGCGAAGGATGCTCTGACAAATGGAACCAACGACTCTGGAGCCAGTGTGAAGACGGGCGGAACGATCATCGTGAAGCCGAGGGTTGGGACGGTGTCGGTGTCGGTGTCAAAGCCCAAGCCTGCGATGCCGGTGAAGGTGAAGGGGAAACCAGGGCGAAAACCAAAGCCAAAACCGACGCCGACCTCGCTTTCGAAATCAAACTCGCCATCCAAAACACCGAAAGTGACATCCATCTCTTCCTCCTTCTCGATCTCAGCGAAGGGGAAATCCTTCTCAACGAAGCCAATCTCAGTGGGTTCGACATCCTCCTCCGACTCGGACGATCTGATGGACTTTTTGTCGTCGTCGCCTTCTACACCTGAAGGATCTCCGTTCCGTGGACCTCGGGTTAATCTGCGCCAACTTTATATGCGTCCACCTGAACCTGAGCACGACCCTGAGCGCGAGGCGTCTGGGACAGGCTCGGGATCCGCAGCGAGGAAAGGGAAAGGAAAAGAGAGAGAGAAAGAGGTCGGGGTGGGAAAGCGTGCGAGTCATGAGCCGTCGTACGACGAAGGGCATCGACCCATGGCGGCGCGGAGGCTGGTCGGCGGGGCTGGTCACAAGGTGGGCCTCGGTGTGGATATGTACGCGGACACGGATTCGGACGAAGTGTACTCGTCGGGTGTTTCTGATGAAACGAAGTCGCTCTTGCGCCGCTCTGGCTTGCCGCCTCGTCCCCGTCCAAAACAGCGCTCGATGAC
This sequence comes from Galerina marginata, assembly GCA_023014335.1. Lineage (NCBI taxonomy): Eukaryota > Fungi > Basidiomycota > Agaricomycetes > Agaricales > Galerinaceae > Galerina > Galerina marginata. The sequence goes on from JAECYW010000022.1 coordinate 1,214,324, forward strand.
GCCGCCGACGCCTCTGAGCGACGTTCTGGCGGAGTTGATGGAGAAAGGCCATCTGATGAAGGAGGGAGAGTTTATGAGTGGGGGTGGGATGCAGTCTGCGGAGGCGGAGAGGACGCAGGAGGCGCGTGAAGAAGAAGAGGAAGAGGAGGAGGAGGAGGAGGAGGAAGAGAGAAGGGGGGAGGAGGTACCGATTGCTCTGGGAGTCGTGACTGGGGACGAGGCAGCGCGGATGTGGGCGGAAATGGAGGAGGAAGAGGCATCACAGCAGGTGGAAAAGGATGTGGACAGAGATGAGGAATTTCCAACAGCCTTGGGTTTCATGACTGGGAACGATGCGGCGCAGATGTGGGAGGAGATGGACGAGGAAGAGGCGTCACAGCAGGCGGAAGAGGGTGTAGAAGGCGGCGGCGGCGATCCAGAGCAGTTGGTCGACGTGGATATGGATGAAGAGCAGGGGGAGGGAAAGCATGGGGGCGAGGACGACGGTGGCCCGCCCAGTGACCACGAGTTAGTCGCCAACAGCGATGTTGAACAGCTGTACACTGCTCTCGACGAGAAGGACGCCCATATAGCTCGCCTGGAAGCTCGTATCAAGGAGCTGGAGGAGCATTCAGCGAAGTTGACATGTTCGCAGGCGTCTGGGTCTGGATCGAAGCTGAATGGGCGTGACTCGGACACCCGTGTCAATGAGCCAAGTGATAATGAGGATAATGAGCAAAGCCCCAACGGCATCGCTCCGCCCCGAGGAACGCTTCAACTCAAGGAGGCACTCGAGCAGGAGAAGGTGGAAAATGCGTGGCTTGCGGAGGAGGTGGTCAAGTGGAAAGAACGCTTGGTCGGTGTGTATCTGTTTATTTTCCTCGTTTTCGCCTTGATCGTACTATCGCAACAAAAAATCTAATTCTTCTTAATCCATTTAGACACTCTCGAAGCCCATCAAAAGCTAATGCACTTCCGGGTCGCCTTCCTCGCTCAGCTTGGGCTGTACACGAGCACTCTGCGAACGCACGAGCGGAGGCTGCGGGAGGAGCAGGGGGCGGACACGGAGGATATGGCGGCAGCGATCGGGAGGCTCCAAGGCGCGGTGGACGAGGAGGTTATACGGGAGGAAGAGGCGTCGGGCACGACGGCTCGAGATGCGAAGAGGGACGTGGGTGGGTCGAGCGCGAGTACGACTGGGGTCGAGGTCGAGAAAGTCGATGGGATTAACGGGAAGGGGAAAAGGCGAATGCGCGAGGAAGATATGGGTGGAGACATTAATGACTTTGATTATCCGCAAGCGCAGTCGACGTCTTCCGCTCAACATACTCGCCTGCATTCTGGCCATGAAAGATACGAGTCGGTTTCGCGTTCCAACCCTCACAATAATAATGCTGAGGAGAGAGGAGAGGGGCCGTCGAGTTTGAAGAGGGTGAGGATTGGGTGATTTTGGTTGATCGTTTTGGATCTGGTCGATTGTTTTACATACATAGGGATGAAGAGATTTATTTTTCTTTTGCTTCGCATCTGCATATGTAGTGTAGGTAAATTTTATGATAGACATTGATTACACCTCGCCGTTGTGTGGTTATTTACATAGAGCGTGAGGGTGCCGAGCCTGATGGGTTCGCGCATCCACCAGCTGTTCTGTGTGTTCTAGATACAATGAAATGCACATCCTGATCAACCAAATGACTGGTTTATAATGGCATTAAAACAACCTAACATGAGCCAAAGATAGGCTGGAAATCAACCAGAGAGCGGTTGAACTGATGTGACAGAAATTCAACCTACGGCTGACTGAAAACCAGCTGAATCAACCTCATTTCTCGATAGGATGCTTTTGGCCATATTAGATTGAAATGCATCCTATGACGACCAACCTATCTCTAGTTAAAATTCAACCCTATTCCATTGAAATTCAACCTAACCTCCGCTTGGTATCAACGCAAGCTAGGTTGAATGTTAGGTTGGTTTTCAACCTTCCCGATTACCACAGTGACACAATGCGTGACTGTTCTTTTTTAACGAGTGACAGGAAGTCCGCCCAATCCCTATCTTTAATGTAGCTCAATTTCGACGCATGCAGATTTCCGTCTGCATCGTCCACCACAACGCGAAGCTTAAAGTCGTCAATAGTGGGATTCTTGTTCTGCATGGACGATTTGACGACGGCGAGAGCGGAATTCTGTGCATCCTGTAGATTGAAGGACAGAAATCCGTCGTATGCAATGGTTATTTCGATGAATTTTCTTGCATACCTTGTAAGACCGAGGGGCTGGCACTACTCCGCAAAATTTTGCCCAATTATTGAGTGGGTGTCTGTACTCAAATACCACAAGGTCGGTCATTTGGAGATGTGTCACCGGTCGGAACTCAAAATCATCCTTTATCAGAAGTAGATCGTCACCATTTGTGACACTTTGCGTCCAGAGACGAGGCACGATATTTGCCCATACTACCTTTCCACCTGCAGACTTTGGTGAACATGAAATTTGCAGCGAATAGTCTTCAATTGCGGGCTTTCCGTCAAAGTGCGCTCCTAGAAGCTCTATCGCAAGCACAAGTGTCTCCTGGGTATTGCCAAAGGTAGATTGAGATCTGTAAGAAGGTGAATATATATCGGCCTCTGTGTGTTCTCACCTCATAAGATTGAAGAAGAGGAACGACAACGCGATGATCGACTAGATCGCTGTTTGTAGCAGAGATAAGAACTCTAGACAGCGATGTCGACGGATCATGTGATCCTCCAGGCTGAGGGTCGCGTCCATCACCTTCAGCTGCTTTCGAGGAGGCCATGATAGTCAAAAGCAGATAGTGGTATCTCCCTTTGGTGGTGATTGTTGCTGAAGTACAAAAATAAGCGCCGAGAAAGTCCTATCGATCGCACTCTCACGGTTATATTTAGAGTGTCGCCCATTTTATCGATCAGCCTCTCTCGAAAGTCGAGAATTGTTGTAGGCTATACATAGACTTCCCGAGCGAGACGGTCAAATTAACATTCGGACTAATTAATCCTTATAATTTGATCTCTAGAGGTCGGCCATGGCTCATTGGCTTTGAAGTCACAGAGTTTATTTGACAAAACTTCTTATCATGTAGTCGTTAGACTGATTATACTAGAGGAGCCTCTTTGTGTGACCGAAGACATAGACACCATGGTGCTGTCATATTGTAGGGAAGTTACATTCAGGTTGTTCTACCCCACAATGGAATGACTCTGCCTAGAAATCTTTGACCCATATTTCGACTGTCGAATACTGGTCCTTGGCCTCATTCAAGAGGGCTAGCCACCCTGCCCCAATGTTAGGATCTATTGCGACCCAATTATGTACGGTCCCCTTTTCAGCGTCGTTTTTGGTTCTGATATATTGAAGATGCACAAGCGTGCGTGAGTTCGAAATGCTTCGTGGAAACGAAGCGGGGCGCAAACTCCGTTTGCGTGGTGGTTCGAGGGGATCCTAAGGAAGGTGGGTGGTAGTCAGTAGATAAATTGATAATAAATGTATTTCGATGCGAGAGACGAGGGCGATACGATGGGGAGCGATCCGAGACGATACCAAACGACGTTTCTATCGTAGAAACCGAGCCGTAAGGTGCTAACGATTGTGGGGTGAGAAGAACGTCGTATTCAACTGAGGATCTACTACACAAGACTCCGTATTTAAAGTCTACGTAGAGATCAAGATGGGGAAATGGAAATTTTATGAAACAAAAAGAAAAGCAGACATTTAGTCAGTGAAATGAAGAAATGGAAGGAAGATACCTTCGGAATGGGTGGTAGGAAGGGAAAAGTCGGTCATCAAACGAGGGAAATGTTTCAGAAATGATCGACAATGTGGCGCATCGCGAACGCGTACAAAAAGGGAACGAAATATGAAATAAGAATTTACCTAACATGCGGGCTGATACCGGGTGCAATAATGGGGTTTTCGGGCGCAGACAGAGGGGAACCCTCACAATATAACCGGACAGTTTTAGCTGACGGGATGTTATATTTCGCAATAGCCATGACCTTCGTACGCTAGACTTCGGTTGAGTCAAAGAAAATAAGTAAGGAGAAGTTTGAAATCCCTTACTTGATAGGTTTTTGGAAGGAGGACACGGACATACTTTGAGTCGACGTGGCCGACTATCTGTCTATTACTGATGAGGGTACCGACAACTGAAGAAACTTCTGTCTGGGATTCTGACGCTTTGCTGGCCAGGCGTAGGTGGTCTCCGTCTTTTACAACTTCGTCCCAAAATTCAGGAATAATTCTCGCCCATACAAAATTCCCACTGGGTTCTTTCATGCGGTACTTTAGAGACATACCACCAGATATGTCCGGCCTCGTGCTGTCGCTATTCTCGGCGAAAATTTGGAGAGCGATGGTCATCGCGGCCTATCATTTTATTAGTTCGTTCATTTAGGTGTCTGTGGTAGCAAAGAAAAACTTCATAGGACTTTGGAATTGGCACCACGACATAGTCCTCCACCTGGTCCTCGCCTACCACCGAAATGAGAATTTTTCCCGATGGCACCGTGTTATCATAGAGTGTTCGCAGATCCTGGCCGATTGACAGGTCTTTTCCGGGTTGGTTCATCGGTGTCGTAGTTGGAAGCTCGCTATGTCACAGACTGGTGTGGGCGTTCTCGATGGTGGGTGTTTAATGATAAGATATGCGCCCGAGGAACCTGGGTCCTTTGACGACTATATTTAACCCACAGACTCACACGTGGCTATCACTGTTGAAAGTGCGATGCAATGGCTAGCAGTGATCAGACGATTCACCTTGGCATTGCAATTTGCAAGTGCCGACTCCGACTGGGATTTCGATTAAGAGAAAATAAAATAACGGCGGCTTAAACTAGATCGGGCCTGATCTGTTGGTACCCTTCTTGGGATCGAGTTGGAAGAGAGCAGGAGGGTAATGAACAAAATGAGGACTGAAATCCCGTTTTCTTTTGTTGACTTTTGAATATTTAAAGTGGTTAATGTATCTACGCTGATCAGACGGATTTCTTACTCCTATTCATCGTAAATCTGGCAGTAACTGAGTAGCTCGTTTAATTTCTCCCAGCCGCCTTTCTCGAACGCCGACACAATTTTGCAGAACGATGTTAAGAAATTACAACTTTCTGAGGCGAAAACCTGTGCTGATCACTCCTATCCCTAAAGACACCACTCTTCCACTCAGGATCTTACGTGTCCTCCATACACCATTTAGTAAATCACTAATTCTCTTCTTAAATAGCAATCCTGCGAAAAACTATGCCGAGAAATGTTTCAGTGCGCTTTTTATTATTGAACTTGCTTGCCAGCTTCAAACTATGGACTCGAGTACATAGAAACTGCTTTGACCGGATTGACTTCAGCGTTAGGCATTGTCGACGACCTTCATCCAGCAAAAAAGGTTCTTTAAGCGAGCGCATTAACAGAATTCTATTAACCAATGAGCACAGAAATCTCCCAGACAAACGACTTAACAGCCAGGCTCACCTCGACCTCAGACACTCTGAACCAGATGTAGGAATGCTCTTTCTTGATCGCTGCTAGGACCTTCATCCAATCCGCGTCGTTTATATGGTCCAAGCGCGACACTGCCCACCCACCATACGCAGGAACGAGTGCTTTCACAACGATATCATCTACGGTGGGATCCTTGTTGCTCAAGAACTGCTTGACAAGTGGCAAAGCGCTGATTTTCGTGTCCTAATAAAATAAGCCAGCATTAGTGCTGAGCGGGATTAACGAGTCAACGTGATTGCATACCTTGTAAGACGACTGGATAAGAGAGATCCCACAATATATTATAGCCTGCGGTGGCTTGCGTTCAAATTCAAAGGTAACGAGGTCTGCGGATGAGCCGGCCGGTTCGGAATCGGCTCCGACCTTGACCAAGCGAAGCTCGTCGCCACTTGCAACGACTTGCTTCCATAGACGAGGCATAATGTCTGCCCACGCCAGCTTTCCAGTTGTAGATCTCATCCCGTTTTGTAGAGAGAGCTCATCAGACCCTGTAACGTCATTGACGACAACATACTTTTTGCGGTATTCAGTCGCGAGTGCAAGTGTTTCCTGTGTATCGTTTATTGTGAAAGGTGAATCCATTGGACAGATGTCAGCGTGTATTGACCACGCACCTCATATGAATGAAGAAGCGGAAGAACGACGCGACGATCGACAAGATCGCTGCCTGTTACAGTGATCAGAATCCTGGCTGGAACTGAGATGGATGCCGCTGGACGCTGTGAGTCTTCTGGCCAGCGGTCGTGACCGTCAGGCGCTCCTGACAGAAAAACAGACATATTAAAATGTGGATAGTTGTATCTTCCTTTCGTGATGGTGGTTAACGGTAAAGTGACGAAAACAAGCGCCGAGAACTGGCGGAAAGTCTTATTGATAGCATTCTCACGGTTAAATTTGGAGTATCCCCAATTTCATCAACCAGCCATTCTCGAAAGTCGGGAATGGCTGTAGGCTATACATGGATTGTACTAGCGAAATGGGAAAATCAACATTCGGAAGTAATGCCCAGTGAAAAACGCCTCGAGTAGGATCGAGTGGAGTCGTGTGATATCGTGTGCCATCAATCCAGTCTACAGCATTCGATGTTGTCCGAAAAGTGAGAATGGCTTGAGGAATTTTCGTATCATTTCGAGCCAACTCGTGTGGTATCGATTAAATTTATCGCAAAACTACCCTGCTCGATTTGGCTCGACTATGATTAGAGCCTTCTCGAGTCCCTTCGACTATGATTGATTCTAAAACCATTCAAATTTGCTCGATCCCAGTCGACGTGGCTCAATGAATTATGTGGTTCTATGGGGTGAAATAGAGTGCATTCAAGTTTAATAATACAGAGCCTTAAAACTACCTAGTCTACTAAAACACCCCTTTCCTGTCCTCTGAGCCGAGTCCCTCGTAGAAACCACTGATATGCTACAAGTGGTAGTGGTGACAGACAAACAGAAAGCGATGTCATAGGTCATGAAGAAAGGGGAATAGAGAACACCCGCAAGTAGCGCACCTCGCAATTTTTGTAGACTGACGTAGTCACCACCAAGGAGGTAACCAAACATGACACGAAGGGTGCTACAGAAGGTAATAAGCATCCTATCTGAGCGGCAAGAATAAATGACGTACCTGCATCCACCCCAACAGACTTGTTCGCCTTCGCACCACAGAATACTGACATGAATGACTTCAAAAGGAATGACCGTACGATAGGGTGATGACTTACAATATTGGGGCCAGGATTTCTACGAAGCCGATAGGGAGACTGGAAGGTGGTGGTGAGGCCGAGACGTGGTCAGGCTACTAGAAGGTGGGGGAATTAGTATTGAATGTGGTGGTGGTGGTGGTGGTAAGTACGTGGCGATGGAAGAAGTTGAAGTTGAACTTTGCGAGCGCGAAAATTATTCAAGAACCCATGGTTTGTAAGCGCATTCCACGCCTTTCCAAGGCGTGCCAAGACTGAAAGCTCTGATGAGATTGTCCGCCACTCGAAGACGCTCGAAGTTCCTGGGAAAGGCCTCGATGGCACTCAATTTCAGACAATCTGACTCGAGGCGTTTTTCACTGGGATTAATGCATAATGGCCCATTGGCCTTGAAGTGAGTTCACTGCAACGATTAAGAAAAAATAAAATAACGGTGTGCAGGTCGAGCTTGAAATATTAATGTGAATACCCCTACCTTGGGGGTGAGTTGGAAGGTAGAGTAAGTAGGAAGGATGGTAACGAACGATGTGAAGACCAGACTTCCTAATTTTTCTCAAGGCCTGGAAATAGTTAAAGAGGTTAGAGACAGGGTCGTTCCAAGATCGTTTTGAATCTGAAAGCCGACGGTACACAAGACCAAATAGAGCGTAATCGATTTTTGCTTCTGGACGTCGGTGTGGCGGGAAATAGACCTGTGAAAATTGCACCTGCAAATTAGCCCTGCTAATTTGCGGCTAATTTGCAGGTCCGACCGGATTGCCGGGGAAGGGGGTGCGAAATAGGGCAAATTTGCTACCTCGCTACACCTTGGATGCGGACCTATACATGACCAGTACACCCAATTTTTTCAGTGAGAGACGGAAGATGGTTTCCAAAAAAATTAGAACATTTGACTGACCATCTTACTCGCTACCAGAATTCAGTTGTGTCCAAAGCCGTACCAAACCGTTGAGCTATTTCGCATGCAAAATAGGAAATTTCTCTATTTTGCAGGGCTAATTTGCGCAAATTAGCTTGAGCTCCCGGGGGCTGCGCCCCCGGCCCCCTGCCTGCAAATTAGCCGAAATTCACCCCTGCGAATTTGGGCCTCCGTCCGGGTTCGGCAAATTTGCCCAGCGAAGCAGGTCGGCAGGCTATTTCCCGCCACACTACCAGTGGACGATCATGATGTCCTTATCCGAACTACCTGCTAGATCTGTGCTCTTCTTCGTACTTCATCTAACTCGTTGTGTTTGTTCGTCTGAAGTCTAAGACCGTCCATTCCATCTGCGCTGAAGTGTGAACCGAGCCTTTCTGCTTCGATTCGTGGTGACTAGTTGACTCGTAAGCCGGTTGGTTTTTCATCGAATCGTTTTTCTTGAACGCTAACTTGACCACGGGTTTTTCAGGACGCCATCCTCGAAAGATCTACCATTTTCTGAGGCGAAGGCCTTGCTGACTGCTGTCCGTCTATTCTATCTGCGCAGAATCGGACGGATCTTCGTGTTTTGGTTCGTCGTAAGTCGCGTTGTTGTCACTCTTCCGCCTTTCTTGAATGCTAACACCGTTTTCCAGGACCTTTCAGTCAAGAGATCCACCATTTTATGTGGAGAAAGCAGTGTATTGATCACTGCCATCGATAAAACTGATCACGATCGTACGTCTACATACCACCCAGAAAAGCAAACGCCAACTCCCTCCTCCTCCTCACAGAACTCCCCAAAAAAGAAAGAGAATGTCCATCGACCTCTCCTTAACCCGCCTCCAAAACCTCCTCCCCTCCCTCCCCTACACCCGCCCAACCCTCCACATCGCAGGCACAAACGGGAAAGGCAGCACCACCGCCCTCCTCTCCTCCATCCTCCTCGCCTCCGCCCCGCCGCTCCGCGTGGGGCGGTTCAACAGCCCGCACCTCGTGTCTGTCTTGGACTCCATCACCCTCGATGACCGACCCGTCTCTTTGGAAATGTACGCCAAGGCGAGAGGGGAGGTGGAGAGCGCGGATCGGGAGCAGGGGACGGGGCTCACCTCGTTCGAGCTCCTGACTATGAGCGCGCTCAGCATATTCGAGAACGCGCGTGTGGACATCGTCGTCCTAGAAGTCGGCCTAGGCGGGCGTTTGGACGCTACGAACGTGGTGGGCGATGAGAGCATCGTCGTCTCTGCGCTGGCTGCGGTGGATCTGGACCACCAGGCGTTTTTGGGGGGCACGGTTGGGCTTATTGCGAAGGAGAAAGCGGGGATCGCGAGGAGGGGCAAGCCGTTTGTGTTGGGGAGGCAGGGGCATGCGGAGGTGAGGGGTGTTGTGGAGGGGGTGGTGGGGAAAGTTGGCGGGGTGTTGGTCCCTGCTTTGGAGGTGCAGTTGGAGGAGGAGGGGAGGGCGTGGTCGCTTTTGGATGTGGATCCGAGCAGGGAGGGCGTACCTCCACCGCAGTCTGTGGTTGTCACCATGAAGTCCTTCAACCAACCACTGCACGCGCTCCTTCCTCTACACGGCGCACACCAACTAGACAACCTCGGAACCGCTCTCGGCGTAATCGACGCTCTCCTCTCCTGCGCCGAGCAGGAGCCGGGGCTGGTTTCGCTGGACCTGAAGAAGCGCATCACGCTGGACACTATCGCGAGAGGGATCCAAAACGCGGAATGGCCAGGCCGGCTGTCGTTCCACACCATCTCCGTCCCTGTCCCTAGAACCGCACCTTCTTCCACCACCGAGCCACCCGACACCGGACATGAAAGCGTCGACTTGCTCGTTCTGGCGGACGGTGCGCATAATCCTGCTTCAGCTGCGACGTTAGGCGCATATATCCAGTCCATCCTTCCTCCTCCGTCTCCAGCTCCTTCCTCCGCTTTCGCCTCCTCTCACCCCTCGTCGACCCCCGCCCCCCAACAGGCATCCCAGCCCGACGCGGTACACATAACATACATCCTCAGCCTCTCCCACTCGCCTCCAAAAACGCCCCTCCAAACGCTCGGTCCAATCCTGCTGCCTCCGCCCGTGCCCGTGCCCGCTCCCGGCGCTGTTCCTCAACCGTCAGCCTCAGGGTCAGCGTCAACTCTACCTTTGACTTCGATCGCCCTCCTGAGGTTCACGCCCCCCGAAGGTATGCCATGGGTCAAACCCGTTCCTCCTTCCGAGTTGGGAGGAGCCGTGAGAGAGCTCGTGCCGGGTCTTGAGGCGGGGAGTCTATGGGTCGAAGCTGAACCTGAACCCGTAATCGAACACCAGGAGGAAGGGAAGGAAGGGAAGACAGAAAAAGAAAAAGAAGAGGGAAGGAATCGAGCCCTGGAAGATGCGTTGAAGTGGGCTGCGGGTAGGCAGGTCGAGTTTGAGCACTCGGTGGGAGGTGGGGGGAGAAGAGGACGAAGCCTCATCGTGCTCGCTGGGAGCTTGTACCTCGTGGCTGATTTTTATCGGCTTTTGGAGCGGTGGTTCGATGCATGAGGCCTGAGGGATGGAGGTTCGGTGGTTCGGTGGGTAGGGAGTAAAAACGAGCGACGCCTTTCGGAGCCGAGTCTTGTGGTGTTTTCTTTTCTTGCGTGCGTGTAGGGTATGCGTTGGCGTGTTGTATTTTTTATATTCAGTCGATGTCGTTCTTATTATTACTTAGGTGAATTATTACGATGACGTTATCAGCTCTTTATTGGCTTTTTGGACTCGGGTTTCGGGTGTGGTTTTGGGTTTCTTTTTCCCTTTGTTAGAGCTTGTTCGTGGGTGATTAAGTACTTTCACTGGACGCCGTATTAATACAGTCTGTTCTGGTGCGTTTCTCTCTCTGTCTCTCTCTCTGCTCTTCTACTCGCTCATTTATTCTTATCGTGTATTCTATTCTCTCAGGCCTCATCCTTACCCCCTAACATTTTGGGCAGCCCCGAGTCATCCACCGGTCACCGGTCACCATCAACGTTTTTTGCGTATCTTCCATCCAAAATCTGCTCGAATCCTGGGTTGCTCTACTCTACTCTCGATGCTCCAGGATATCTGATTCTATGTGGTTCTGTCTTTCCTCGTTTACCGTCTCTAGACTTATACAAGAATCGAGATTCGAGGCCCGGAATTTATTTGTACGCCAGTTTACGCTCCCAGATCTAGGAAGGTTGAACTTCATGAGGGTTACCGACCTTATTGTCTTCTTTTTTTAGACTTTCCTCAGTCCTGTTCTTTTCTCCGATCTGGGTCCAATTCTGGTTCCTGCGCCCTTACCCGTACCCGTGCCCGTGCCCGCGCGTGCCCTCTCAGGCCGCTACGCCTACGTTGCCTTCAGTTTCAATCGCCCTCCTGAGGTTCACACCCCCCGAAGGTATGCCATGGGTCAGAATCAAACCCGTTCCTCCTCTCGAGTTGGAAGGAGTCGTGAGAGAGCTGTTGCCTTGTCTTCCAGAGGCGGATCTGTGGGTCGAGGGTGAAGCTGAACTCAAACCCGCGCGAAGTTGAGGCTGAGGCTGAACGCCAGGAGGAAGGCGGAAAAGGAGGAAGGCAGGAAGAGGGGAAGAAGGAGGAAGGGAAGAATAAAGCCCTGGAAGATGCGCTTAAGTGGGCTGCGGGTAGGCAGGTCGAGTTTGACCGCCAGCTGGGAGGTGAGGGGAGAAGAGGACGAAGCCTCGTCGTGCATGCTGGAAGCTTGTACCTCGTCGCTGATTTTTATCGGCTTTTAGAACGGGGGTTTTGAGGTTTGATGTTTGATGTTTGAGTTTTGGGTTGGGTTTCTTGGAGGTTTTTTGGTGGTTGGGCTGGGATGTTGGTGGGTGAGGGATGGAGCTCGAGCGTCGGCGGGTGAGGGTGATGGGTGGGGTAGAAAAGAACAAAGCCCTTTTTAAATTCGGAGTCGTGTCTTGTGGTGTGTTCTTTTTTGGCGTGCTATACGAGTTTTCGTTTTGTATTTTTTATGTTCAGTCGATGTCGTTCTTACTGTAGGTAAAATATCACGATGACTTTGCCTGACATTTATCGGCTTTTGGACTGGCGTTTCCGGTTTGGATTTGGGGAGGCTGTCAATCGGACGGTTATAATAACTCAGTCGCGCATTATTCATTCTTGAATGTGATGCGGATGCGTACTACTCCGCCCTTCCTTTAGGTTCTACTCGCTCATTTTTTTGTTGTCGTGAATTCTCTGTAAGTTGATGCAATTAATTAACTAACTTCAGGCTAATTCCTCTCGTTGACGCGGATGGGCGGATTGAGCAATGAGATGCAATGCGCAGCCGATATGGTAATTCAGTGTCTATTTTCGGTGTGACGGTGTTCGGCTTCAATATAGCTGGTAAAGGAAGGCACGAGCGACAAAACTTGGCTGAATTTTTTAGAAGATTTCACCGAAGGTTTTGGAAAGCAGGAGGAACCCTATTTCGACTGTCGAATACTGGTCCTTGGCCTCATTCAAGAGGGCCGGCCACCCTGCTCCAATGTTAGGATCTATCTCCGTCCATTCCTTAACGGTCCCCCTTTCAGTGATGCTTTTGGTCCTCATATATAATAGGACAGTTTTATCTGTCGGGAGGTTAAATTTTGCAATACCCATGGCCTTCGTACGCTAGACTTTGGTTGAGTCAAAGAAAATACGTAAGGAGAAGTTTGAAATCCCCTACTTGATAAGTGTTCGGAAGGAGGACTAGAACACTCCTTGAATTGGCGTGTCCATGTACTTCTCTACTGGTGAGTGTGCCTATAACTGAAGAAACTTGTGCCCGAGATTCTGACGCTTTGCTGGCCAGGCGTAGGTGGTTACCGTCCTTTACTACTTCGTTCCAAAATTCAGGAATAATTCTTGCCCATATAAATTTCCCACTGGGTTCTTTCATACGACACTTTAGAGACATCCCACCGGATGTGTCTATCCCCGTGGTGTGGATGTTCTCATCGAAAATTTGGAGAGCGATGGTCATCGCAGCCTGGTTCTATATCAGTTCGTTCATGTATACGTCTGTTGGGGCAAAGAATGACCTCGTAGGACTTTGGAAATGGCACAGCGACATGGTCCTCCACCTGGTCCTCGCCTACCATCGAGATCAGTATTTTTCCCGATGGCACCGTGTTATCGTAGAGTGTTCGCAGATCCTGACCGATTTGCGGATCTTTTCCGGGTTGGTTCATTGGTTTCTTGGTTAGATGATTGCTATATAGCAGGCTGGTGTAGGCGTTCTCGATGGTGGGTGTTAAATGATATACGCCCAAAGAACCTGGGTCCTTTGACGACTATATTTAAACCACAAACTCGCACGTGGCTATCACTTGGTAGGAATTTCTTGGTTTAAAGATCAGTTTTTTTTCGCAATGAATGTTGTACTTGTGTATCGAATACTGGACATGCGACTCGCGAGAAGTGCTGGAGGTACGATAATATGCACCGAAATGCGGCGTTCAGCCGTTCGAACATGCCGGTTGACATTCTCTCACCGTGAAAATTTATTGGATGGAGTTGAAGTAATCCATGAAAGAATACCTAAGCTTTACATCGTTTCTATTACTCGAGTAGCTGCAAATTTGATGTAGTGTTGATACTATCGTTGGCAACCAGGTTGATTAAATGAACTGACTTTCAGTCCAGGCCCTCCCGTCGACGCGGATAGATGGATAGATCTAGAGCCTAGAGGTGCTAGAAGTACTTATACGCCGATTACGGTAATCCAGTGCCCATTTTTGGTGGGACACTTTATTGTACGAGTAATTGGAGAAGGAAGGTGCTGGTACGAAAGTGGAGCGACAAAACCTAGGTGAAATTTATCTAAAAATTCACCTGTGTGTAGGAAGGTTTCTTTTTGCTGCTTTTATGATACAAGCAGGAAAATGTTGGAAAAATGAAGCGAGGCGTATGTTTTTGGGTACTTACACGTGACTCTTCGATCTCGGCCCAAAATCATCGGAAATGTCACTGACATGATGAGAGAATCTTTCCTTTCTTTTCTTTTCCCAACATTCGAAAGTAACTGGTTACTATCGCTGGTTGATCCTGCTTTCTTCTTCAAGTTTGTTACATTCCTCTCCACCGTCGTTGTATTCACTCCTTTGGCGGAGCCATTCCCATTAAACCTATCCTGTTTTGCGGATCTTAGGCTTGTCTCCTGGTCAAGCCAAAATGTCAAGTCCAGACAACCGTCCCTCAGCTCAAGGCTGCCTTAACTTGGAGCACCTCAGGCCTATTCTCACCCATTTAAATGCTGATACATCTTGGCTTCTCAGCCTACCGCTACTTCCTGCCCACCCCAAACCCAATCCGTCAGAGTCAGCCACTGGCAGCATCAAGAAAGAGAAACTATATTTCCACATCCTCCTCGATCCCTGGTTTCGAGGCTCCCAATCGGACGTTGCAGCGTTCTTCTCTGAACAGTCGCACGCGACGCCTTCTGCCGTCCAGTCTATCCCAGAGCTCCTCCGGCTCATCTCCTCTCTTGACTCTTCCGCTTCCGCTCCTGACTCTAATACAGAATCTAAATCTGAACCAATCTTCAGCTCGCAAGAGGGCGAAATAGACGGAGTCCTCATCTCGCACGAGTTCACGGATCACATGCATCAAGCCACTCTCCGTGAAATATCCCCCGCCGTACTGGTATACGCTCCAGCCAAAGCAGCGGGGATCATCCGTTCCTGGAATCATTTTCGCAGAGTTATAACTGTGGTAAACGTTACCCGCGAAGGCGACGCACCCATAGGCCCAAAATGGAAAGACGAACTGCCATGGACAATCGAGGGTTTACCGAGCTGGTTACGATTCGGTCGGCTCGAGGAGGGCGGTAAGAGTTTATTGGGATATCATGGTGCTCTCGTCATCGTTTTCGACACCGCTGCCCCGCGACACCCTGTTGAACGAGGAGTGGACGCTGAAGCAATAATATACACTCCACACGGTATTTCTCCCTCCCCTCTCAGGCCTTTATTCAAGTACCCTTCGCCAATTCGCGTCTTATCGCTTCTGCACGGGTTGCACGACGTACGACTGTCAAAGGGGCAGTTGAATTTAGGAGCGAAGAACGGTTTGGCTGTTCAGAAATTGATCAAGGCGCGGTATTGGATCGGGACGCACGACGAGGTTAAGAAGGGCAGTGGGATAGTGTCGTGGTTTTTGTTGAGGAAGGCGTGGACGCTTGAGGAGGCTATGAAGGAGGTTTCTGAGGAGGGGGAGGAGGTAGGTAAAAGGCAAGGGGCTACGCCCGGAAGATTCCGAGACACGATGTTACCCTCCAATGTACCATCATTTGCAACCGGAGTCCTGGTCAGGGTCTCCTATATGAGGAAGGAGACTCCTGGAACCGCTCGGCAAACGCGCGCTCAACCGCGGACGCGCCAAAAACGCGCCGTTCTCTGCGACCCTCTCTTACCATTGCATGCAGCGCAATTGGTATATTTCTGAGGGCTACAAATATACTGTCATCTTCTCAAATATTTGACCCGTCCTGACACTCAGACGAGCTTGTTTTTCTACTAATTTTGGCCGCATTGTGAACAGCTGAGGTATACATCCACGCGATGATAAAATCACCCTTTGTAATTTCTTAGACAGAATACAGACACTGCTATGCCAACTTGCATGTCATTGCAACTCAAGGATATTGGACCAGTAGTCGCTCGTCAAGTGTCGATCCCGAGCGGTTCCAGGAGTCTCCTTCCTCATATAGGAGACCCTGACCAGGACTCCGGTTGCAAATGATGGTACATTGGAGGGTAACGTCGTGTCTCGGAATCTTCCGGGCGTAGCCCCTTGGTAAAAGGCTCGTTGATGAGATCGAGTTCAAGGACGTGGAGAATGGGGGAAGGGTCGTTCTTGAATAAAAGTACGTTTACTTTTTTCGGGTTTGAAAAGTACTCAGTTCTCGTGTTTCTATAGTTCAGTAAAACTGTTATTGTAGTACAAGTCCTCAATGGTACTCGAGACGAAGCGATCTGCTTCTCATCGGTCACTTGTGCATCAATATGTTACTCTAGCGAAGAAGAGTTTCGTCTGGTTTGGAAAGCCTCTGTGTTCTCACCGCTGCTATGGTATCGTTTGTTGTGTTACATGAATGTCTTCCTACGACACTCGGTTAGGTGTTGGCAGGCTTGCCCACAATATGTCAAGTTCAAGCGTGTATAAATTATATCTAATCTATCAACCATGCGTCAAGCAGGTCGCTCTTTACTATCAAATATCTATAGACTGCGGTGACTCAATAATGATTCCGGCAGGATTTTGGAGTCGAGACAGAGACTGGGTTTCATACTACTGGCTTCACAACAATTTAAGTTGCCTCCATGGACAAAGAAGTCAACAATAAGAAAGCAACATCTATACCCGGTGTTGTCGGTTATTTTATCAGGGTGAAGTTTTTCTCATGAAGGTTTACCACGACCCTGTTAACGTTCATCCCCGCCACTGACCGCACAGCATGCTCAACAACGCCTCATGGTCTTGGGCGGTGCTCGTCACAACTTGCTCGGAACCATAAGCCATGTCCAGTCCAGACGCAGTATCCCTTGTCGCGCTCATCGTATCTCTGGTCGCACTAGTTCTTACTCTTCTCCAAGTAGCCCAACAATACATCGCCACAGCCTCCGATTATCGACATTGCTCTGAACGAACAGTTGGCGGCTGGCACAGAAGAAGTCGGCGCCGATTCCTGTGGAGCGAGCTACGCTTCGAGGTCCATTTTGCTACCCCGATCATCCAAGTCGGCGTGATTCCCACAGATAGCAAAGACAGAAACCCTTATGCGATACCAGTCAGCGAATCCGAAAAGACCCCCTCAAATCTCAGGTCTGCAAGTGGGGCCCAATACGTTCTTCATACTTCGGAGGGCGATAAACTATATTCCTCCTCACAAAAACCCTGGTTCCTTGATCTCCAAGGGACACGCCCAGAAGCCCAATGCACTTGGCTCTCCCTCTTGAACGACGTAACGATAACACGTCTACAAATCGGGGTCGATGAGCGCACGCTCTCGTATGACTTCATGCCCGACGGAATCAAGAAACCTTTGGCGCAAATGGATCGGAAATCATTCTTGACGCTGATGTCTCTTTTTCAGGTATCATGGCAAGAAGGATGGGGCAGGGAAATCGGAGAAAAACCCGAATCGGGAGGTGGTAAACGAGAGACCCCAAGCGGCGCTGGTCCATACTGTGAAGTTACCTCGCGAACCCTTGCCAATTTTGGCACCGTCATATCCTATCGCTCATTTAACCTTCAACCAACGCGCAAGTTTTACATTGTTTCGGAAAGAGCGCGATCGGCGATGTTCAATCGCTTTGATTTGGGATTCCACGTCGCTTTAACACACTCCTCCGATGAAGCGTATAGGACTTCGTTGGCGCTTGCCGATGAGAGCTCAGCAGACACAGTCCAAGGTCTTTATCAGGCTAACAATGGTTACGCCCCTGGTTTAGCAGAGGTCATTTTATGCTTTGCTGAAGCAGAAATGCCTAAAGCCATCGAACATGGCACGGATGATTTCGTATCCGTCTTCTCCGCTCGATCCTTGGGGACCATCTTTGACACCCATGCAGTTGGCCGTCTTCTTGAGGGCGACGCCGAAATAGAAAACTCGAATGCAGATGCTCAGAAATTCGCTAGCTGGGCAAAGAATTATATCTCATCATCATCAGCAATTCACGGCGACATGGCCAGGTTGCCAGCCGATCAACTTCGAGCGGCACTGAAGATCGCTACTTCGTACTTCGGGAAGGAAAGTCAACGACGTGACCCTATATCATGGTCTGAATCTCGAAAATGCCTGGACGTTATCAAATTGCTCGACCAACAATTAAGCACGCTTTGCCGCCTGCTTGCTCCCAATCAATCCGAGCTCTCGGTGCACCGCGAGCTCGCCCAACTTCAGATTCGTCTTGGCTGCACGGTCTTTAACGATACCTCCGCTCGAGCTGAGCTATCCGGTGGCTACTGGATTGATTTCGTTGGCGTCCTCGTTGCAGAAAAGTATGTGGAAATCTGCGCCACTATAGGAAAGAAATATCCGGAAAGTAGAGACGAGGTGACGCGTGGCTATGTGATTAACAGGTTGATGAGAGGCTTGTTGTGGCGCATTCATAACGGGAATTGTTCATCAAACCAGACCCACGATGAACGTTTGCTGGAGTGCTCATTGAACAGCCGTTGGCTTTCAGACGCCTCTACCCTTTGGATAGATTGAGTTACTTCGCAATTATACCATTTGGAATTTATGCGCAGCCTTTGACTCATGCTAACGTTATATTAGGAGAGGCGTTTCCCTTCTGGGGCGGCCCCGAATTTAATGGCAACTCAGCGAGATCAAACCCTACTTCATGTCTCTGTGTCTGTGCGTATTTACAGAGAGAGAGCTGGCTTACTAAATTACCTGCAAACGGTTTCTCTGCCCCACCTCCTCGGGGCTTTGCTCTATGTCTCCCATCCTCCTTTTTTTATTGAACCCTTGTTTTTACTCCTAGAGACATTTTTGGGATAGCGGCATCATCACAGTTATCCCTTTCTGCGGGTTGAAAATAGATGAAAGAATTTCTTCGGTAAGTGCCACTGCGATGAGATGAAACGATGGTATTTGACCATAATTCTACTTAGATTCCTACGATGATTTGAATTGTTTTACACACGTAGCCAAGTACGTATTACAAATGAGACGAATTCCTCCAGGTGAGTCAACGATAAAGCATCAATCAGCTAGAAGTCCTTGAATAAGTGATGTAACAAAAGGGTGCAAACGTGCCATGAGAGGCATCAAACCAACGCCGTTTCGTCCTTCTCTGCTCTTTAAATACCAAAAAAGTGTCCTGCCTCCATGATCAGTTTCGTGTAGCTGTGTTAGATCTGGCTGTAACGAAACCATTTGAGTACACTAGACGCACGTTCTAGCCTGGGATGAACATAAAATTCATGAGTATGGAAGCACAAGTAGCGCTTTAGTCAGAGTACGGGGAATCCGTTTACGTCCGAGCTGAGTTACTTTGGTGGGCCGCCGCAGCCACCTTTGATTGTTGATAGTTCGGTATGAAATTTCGGACGATCCTCGCCGGATGACATCTCTCCAGGCTCTGCATCGTGTTGATTCCTTTCAGTAAGTATCATCAGAAATGGATATACTGGTGTCGTTTGCTATGATATGCTTGACTAAAGTATCGAAAGTGATTCATCGCTGCCATGTAAGCATCGATTCGGACTCCTGAAGGAAAAGAGAACAAAACTATCTCGTACGATTTGAGAATTACTAAGAAAAGATGGTGTTCCATAATTTACTTGATGGTGGCGGATCATCACATAGCGACTTTCGCAGGTGCTAGATTCCTGGACAATTCTCAGGATGCTTTCCTCTCAGGATGTTTTCCTGAGTGATAGATTGTAACAGTAGAATTACATCACGGCGCGAGGACCGCAGGAGCCCCCTACAAAATTGTGGTAGTTGTACTTGTACACCACCATCCCACGTGGAAGCGCCTATTCTTAAACCTACTCACGTTCTCTAATTTAGAAATAGAGCCTACCTGGGAGCGATAAGAGGGAATTAAAAAGTTAGAGTTCAGTGTATATGCGACCGCCTATTCACAGTGAGTCGGTAGTAGTCATAATTTGTCCGTCCGTGCCCTGCGGCGAGACCTCGGCGACCAAGCCCGGCAGTCCATTTTTAATGCTTAAGCGCCCAAGAGCCAAGGTGTCTTCGCCGAAGGGGTACGCCTCCTGGAAGGCTTGAGTTAGGAGTGTCAATGTGGAGGGGATGGCTATGACCGCAGCTCGGGCAGCGGGCGGGAGAGGATAAATGTTTCGTGCATGAGTTGGAAAGACTAGTACCCACTGCCCGCAGTGATGCCCCTCTGACCGAACCAAAAAGCCAGCTCCATTTGCGACTGAGGAGGTCTCCACTACCCGCAGTAGATTACTCACCGAGTAGAAGAGAATATCAGTACGGCTGGTTTTTTCCTATGGTCATTTCTTTCTCCACTCTCGTTTAGGCAACATAAGGCCAGAAGTCGGGAAAGGTCCCACCTATGCGCCGAATTGCTGGCTAATGACACGAAGCATCTTTGCTCGGCATCTGAGTTTGTTTGACGCCATCTAATCTAAGATCAAGTGGTGCCCAAAATTGGGCGCCTCTCGGCATCTCCTCGCCTTTTAGCTTATTTAGAATCATTCAGGGGTGAATGTGAATTGCAGCCTCCAGGAATTTATGGCATAGCAATTTTGCTGTCCGAGCGTCGAACATCGACTGGACGCCATTGAAAGTATCTTCAGGCGACCAATACTGACATGACCAGGCTCCGGGACGCGTAGTGGAGCCTTCGGCCAAGTCTTTCGTTCAAATGGGATCTTCATCGACGATCAAATTGTTATCAGTCAACTGAATGAGTTTAAAAATAAGCGATAACATTGGCAAACCCCCGCAGTCGCACACAGTGTTCCACCAGTCAAAGGTGACGGGTGCCGTCGGTCCAGATTTTCCGTTTTCTGCCTAGAGCTGGTGCAACGATGACGCGGCACTTGCGGAGCCTCAACGCGGAAAGTTTCCAGAATACTATTAAAGCATCCAAGTATATCTGTACTCGGACCTTACGTTGATGCACGAGGCTATCGATTGCATTTAGAAGGAGGGTTTGATCCACGAGCGCCGGATGGGTCGGGGGTGACAGGGCGGAACCCAAAGGGGCTACCGCGCCTTGGAGGCTGTTCCTGTTCCGCCTCTCCTACATTTTAATTATAGCTGCATTCATCTAATTGGTCAGTACGATTATGAGTCACCGTGAATCCCTTCCTCCGTCCCCTTTTCACTTTACAGGGTGCGGATGCCCGCCCGCGATAGCGTAAAACTTACAGGCTACAGCCCACAATGAAGTGGGTTATTTAAAACTTCGCTTGCTCCTTTCTGCATGAATAGTGGGAAGCGCCGATCTTTGGGGCCAGAGGAGTCGTCAGCTCATGTAGCCAAGCACGAGTGCCATCTCGGAGTGGTCTTGGAGTCTACGGATCTCGATGATGTAATATTTTACACGCATGTAAAGGAGCGGAATTTCTGGCCTTGAGAAAGACTATTCCGCGTACCTTCCGGCGCTAATTTATCTTTTCCTCTCATGATAAGATAGCGTCTTTTCAGGTCTTTTCCGAAAGACTTCTCCCAAGCGCGTCGTCGCCCTGTCAACCACCGCTGGAGATTCCGGTGTGTGTTTTTAGAAATGATCCTGACCATTGTTTTGGTGTGTTTGGATGCGGTGCAAGGCGGGAGTCTTGGTCCGTAGCTGTGGCGGTACGTCAGTTACGGGACAACCGTCGCGTATAAAAGCTGGATTGGTGAGTGGATATTCCTCCGTCCCCCCTCGTCCCTCCAAACTCGACGTAACTTGACCACCTATCACAATGCCAGGGAAACACACTAAAGTAGTGCGATTCGCCTACAAAAACACTTTTCACTCACCACCCCCAGCACTGCCGCGGCCCAATTATTTTGACGGGGATGCAAAATCCATTGCACGTTGTTTAAATTTTGACAAGAATTTTTGGATTTGCAAAATGTAATCAATATCTTTCAATTTGCCAAAAGCAGAATGTTTGCAATATGTTAGGTTTAGACTAAATATTGCCCTACTCAAAATGGAATATTTTCCTCTTATTTCACAGTTTTGCAAATTGTGGAGTTTTACCTAGATTTTCCAGGCAAGCAGAATTCTATATATCCACCGGAACAAAAGACTTGTAAAATTATAGATTTTACCAATTTTTAACAAGCATGCAGGATGAGGGGCAAAATTCTGAAATTAGAACGAAATTAGAACGGTGTGCAAAATGCATAGCAAAAGTCACGTGGAAAAATCGGGAAGATGAGGTGTTTTGCGAAAGTCTAAATCTCATGTCAAAACTAATCGCGCGCTGAGCGAGGCGCTGACCAGTCGCTCAGCGAGTCGCACGTCGCTCAGCGACCAACTGAAACATCCTCGACTATAACTAACGCTATTCGCAGCGCTTTCATCGCAGTGGTTTGACGCTTCCCCGCTACTTCTGCTGCCACCTCTGTATATCACAACCTGCCCTTGCACCCTGTCTATAGCGCCGCGTCTCGCTGCTAACCTTGCAGCTCGCGCATTGGGACTCTCGGCTCTGACGAATTTTATCAAGGGTCAACAGAGGAGTTGGTAGAGTCCAAAGTATTTCCAGCAGCCATGCCCCCCTAATTGTTGTACCCTTTTGTATTAGAGATCCTCCTACTGCCTCAGATCTAGCCTACAATCCGAGTTGTCCTCGAAGCCCAAGCCCATGCGACACCCTCATCCCGAAATTACACCCTCAGTTGCTTTTTCCGAGAACCGTCGCTAGCGTCCTCAGGTTCGCCACCCGGAAGCCCAAACCCAAATCTAAACCGAAGCCCGTCCTAGAGTTCAAAAAAACAGTACACTCGCGACAGGCGCAATGTCGCCGATGGCCTCAACATCGACTATCGCGACCTCTCCAAGCTGGCTGCGGAACTCGAGCTCATTTCAAGCGAGCAGTTTTCCCAGCTCGTCAGCTTGTCGAAGAAGATCACCGACTACAACGCGGACGACGAGACGATGGCGGACCCAGACCAGGAACCCAAGGATGCCGAGATTGACGAGGGTGGTGTTACTGTCGTGTTTGACAAAGAGGAGCAGGAGGAGGAGGACGAGGGGGAAAAGGAAGACGAAAACGATGCAGAAGCCGAAGGCCACGACGAAGACATCGTTATCGGAGGCGAAGCTTCCGGGAAGAACAAAGTCAAAGCCGAAAAGGACATTGTGTATCCTCACTCCATCGACGGCTTCTGGGTTCAGCGCCAAATCTTAGAAGTCTATTCCGACCTCCTCGCCGCCGCCGACAAAGCTGCCTCTGTACTCAGCATCCTTAGCTCCGAATCCAGCGCCCGCGACGCCGAAAATCAGGTTATGGAGCTCTTCGAGTACCAGAGCTTCCACATCACCCCGAAATTCCTTCGTGTGGTGCACGAAGCTCATGCGAAGCGACGCCGAGGAAAGAATCAATGTCGAGGTTGCGATGAATAATCTATAATCTAATCTTGTTTCCTCTCCACGTGATTGGGCTTGGAGATTTCGTTGTCGAGTCAAGTTTCAAATTTCAACTCATGCTCTCGTCTCGTCTTCCTTGACCGAAACGCTTCCTCATTTTTATTGCGCTATCAACTACTGAGTGTGTCATCTGCACGACGATCTTTCCCTGACTCGTGATCTTAAGCCTCAAGTCAGCATTCGGTTCAATGGCGTTTTGAAGAATAGGTTATCGCTATTCGTGAGTCACATTTTGAGATGACACCCTCGGCTTCGTTATGTTGTCTGCTAACCGTGCGTTTTAATTCCGGGATGTGAACATAAGCATCACTCTTGCACAGATCTGCAGAGGAGCTTTCCTGTTGTACCGAAAAAGCCAGCCGCATGTTTTCCTGTGGTTCATATACGGCAAATTAATAGTATTCTATGCTAAAATTTTATCTCACCGGCGCGGCTGTTTAGCGCAAGCGCGCGTAGATAAGTTTTCCGCGGGGCCTTTTGGCACCCGGATACACAGCTGGCGCCGACCGCTGTTTCTGAGAGAAACAGCACCTAAAAACATGTCTTCTGTTTTTAGCTACTGGCTGTCATGTAAATAGGAATGTTATTTGTTTCGAAAACAGCAGACAAACAGAAGATCCGTTTTCGGGATATTTCTCAGACAACAAGATCCCCTATTTCTTTGATGTTTCTCCGTAAAACAGCCGACATAAAGTACTTGTTTTTTTTATCTGTTTCGTAAGAAAACATACGGTCTTTATACTTCCGTGTTTCTGTAGGAAATAGAAGCTTTAATTACAATCACTATTTCTCAAAGATAAAGAGGTCCTTTATTGTAAAGATACAGACACAAAAAAAGCACCAGTGTATATTAAACAAACAGAGATTAAAAAAAGATCTTCTGTTTCGAAAAGAAATAGTAAAAGAAACAGCCAGCGCGCGCTGAGCGAGTCGCAAAGGACGCGATGAGCACGTACTCCGCAACTCCCTCCGCGACGCACGCAGCGGCGCACGGAATCAGTACAAACGACGATCAAAAAGGAGGGCGGCGGCGTATGCAACAGGGTGAGTGGTTGAGCGTCGGTCAAGAAAGTGGAAGCCGCGGCGCGGTGTGTCGGTGGTTCGAAGAATAGGTACCAACGTCGATCGAATAAAGAGCGTCGGTCAAGAAAGGAAGCAGCGGCGCGGCGTGTCGGCAATTCGAAGAAGGGCTAAGGTTCAAAGGATTCATATCTGAAATAAGGGGCGGTCAGAGCGTGAAAAGAAGCCAAAAAAGTGTTACTCACGGAAGTTGGACCGCGCCATCGACATCCGCCAACCGCCTGATCGTCCCTGCTGTGTTTAAGACCACCGTTGGCATGTTGCTGGATTCAGGATAGATTTTGAGTTGATGGGCCAGCTCGCCATTAAGATGGAAAACCAATACTATCACGTAGCCGCCTGGGGTCAATTCAAGACGATCACGGCTAGGGTGACGAATTAGCGCACCCGAGTTCGAAAAGATGAAAAATGACGTACAAAAGAAGGAAATCAAAGTCGTTGAAACGACCGTCAAGTGCTTTCCGAGCCAGAAGGTCTTTCAGCGCCGGCACCACGACATGGCTTAAGAGCATGACTGCCCCTAGCTTGCTGGGGAAGTTGGTACTTGCATACCAGGTGAAGAAGCTGGTGTAATCCCAAGTTCTAGACATGAGGAGGTTCTGGAGGGTTGGGTAGCAAGAGAAGGAGCAGTGGTGGTGGTTGGGGAAGAAAGAAAGCTGGGGAAAGAAGCTGGATGTTGTGATAAACGATGCCAAACGATGTGGCCACAATGTGACAGGCAATGACCAGCAAATCAAACGATGCCAAACGAATGTTCAGGCGATGACCACCAGATCAAACGTTGCCAAACGTTGTGCACATCATGACTCAATTGGCAGCTGCAGCTAACAACACACAAGCAGGTATCTTAGGCAACTGAGCCTTCGAGAATGAGAGTGTTGGTCGGACGGCCTTCGATTGATAGTGGTATTCGCATCTCGAAAATTCGTAACGCGACCTAGGCAAGTAATGGAAATGACTTGGAAACGAAGTTTAAAACATTAGTTTCTTAGTCTATAACACACATTAAACATAAATATTCGTACCTGTTCCTCTGGTGCAGGCATCTCCCTGCCCGAATACCCAGCCTCCTTAAGCGTCAACTACGCTGCACCGCCGTTACAGCCCAACGGCCACTTTGCAGAGATACATGGACATTGCTTCAGCCAGAGTATGCCGAAAATCTAGGGTCTAATAGTGAAATTAGTCGATGAAGACATTAAAATGACAACAAATACTTGCAATGTGTATCATAATTATCCAACCTGATTGAGCGTCAGCTACGCCGTTATGGCTCGACGACCAAGCTTCAGATAATACGTGGGCATTATTTAAGCCCTAGTATGGGCACAATTTCGGGCCTAATAATGAATTAATCGATAAAAGATGTAGAAATGACAATAAATACCTATTGTGTGCATGATATGGACCTGCACCTATCAGAGAGACGACATGCCAATATTGCAGAAGCCACACTGAGGTAGTATAGAAGGCTCAAACTCCACCCTTGGCGTTGTAGAACGTCGATCGCGACGTTCCGCAAGCAGTTCAGTATCCGTCGGAGCCTCCCAACACAAGCAAGACGCTGACGCGCTGGGGTCCGAAATGGAATTTGAAGGCTGAGTTATCACGCCGCGTCGCGGTGCGATGATGAGGCAAGCACTGCACAAATGGACGTCGCACTGGGCATTTGCGAGGACGTAGCAGCGTGGGCGTGGGCTTCGTGCGAAGGAAGGCCGCAGGAACTTCAGGGACGGGCAGAGCTGCTACAGAGCTGGTGGGGGGCGGCCGTGGGACAGACGGACGCTACTAGCACATCTCCTGGCGGCGCTGTCGTATTTTTTTCTTAGTTAGGCGATGGTGATGATTATGAAGCAGGTATTCACCTGTTTGCCCATCCTTACCGGCTCTCCGCCGTCTTGCGTTTTCGCTGTCTGAGTACGTGCTGGGATGTACGGCGGTTAAACTGTCTCGAAGAAACAACAAAGGTGCCAGGGGCTATCTGGCGACGAATGCGTAATAAAGCGGGCTAGAGGATGGCCAGGACACAGAACCAAAAATTGAATTGACATTGTTGGTGGATCTGTTGTAGGTACTGCAGAGCGCGTTCATGCAAACCGCCGACAAAGGGTTAATAAGGCAGCCGAGATGACATCAGGAAAGAGGAAGGGTGTTCAGCGTTAGCGACGGAGAAACAAGCAACAACGATGACAGATGCCGAGCGTCGACGACAACGACGGAGCTGGAGACAAATACACAGAAGGAAGCAGAGAGTTTTACGAGCACAGAAAGCAGCATAGCAAGGAGAGAGGAAGTAATGGTAAGCTTGCAAAGGGCTATCCCGATGTAAGTACTTACGACGACGGAAGAAGCACAACCGAAGCACATGTACAACTTGGTCGGTGTGTTTGGCTGACACGCTCAAAACAAATACAGTTCCTTTGCTCGTACCTGGCTCGTACAAGCCGCCTTACTTGTACACTAAGTCAGATTTTTCCACCGTAATAAACTTAAATACAGAAAGTCTTGATTACTCTAACAATACATTGACCTCGAATGCTTTCACGACCGCGCGATCAGACAGAGTAAACATCCTTCCTTCATCCCAACTCGGACCACCTAGCACCACCGAAACTGAAATTATTGACATCTTTTTGCAGTCAAGACTCTACTAAAGAAGAAATTATGACATCTGCATATTGGCTTCAATTGAATGCTAAGCTAATTGCAAGCCTTGTGTGATGTATGCAAGTGGACAAGTAGTATAGACAGGGTATGAGCCCAAACATTGGGGCAAAGAATGCGGTGCAAGAGAGAGAAGCATGGTGTAGCAGCCAAAAACATGACCAAAAGAAAGGGGGCAGACAAGAACACATTGTGTGAAGGGTATGATGATGGAGTAGTATAAACAACAAAGTATGGCTGTTTTTAAAAAATAAAAATAAGAGAGAGAAAGATGGGAAAGAAGGTAATAAATTCTTACAGTGTCTCTTTCATCAATGTGATTTAACCGCCCAGTTTGTTCTACATAGTCTGTTGCCTCAGAGAATATGTCTTCAAACACCAGGCAAGCTTGTCTATGTCGTGTCGACTTAGGTGGATTGATGTAGCTGCTGAGTTGACAATGTCGGTTAGGAATGCAGTGATCCTGTCTAAGGGCCAAGTTGCCATGCACAGAACCTCTATCTTGTTTTGAACCCCGAAGGAGCAAATGGCTGGTGCGAGAGCAGAAAATTTTGGCCCACAGGCTGATAGGAAGAGCTCCATAAAGCAGGGATTGGTGGACCTGGCAGAAGGAAAAGATGTCCGCATGTCAGTTGTTACCTTGGGTGCCATAACACTGCTTTCTTGCATAGGAGGGCTCGCATTTGACCGCGTTTGAATTGCTTTGCTACAGTAAGAGGCTGGGCTTGCAAGAGTCCTTTGCGACGGAGGTAGTGGTAGGACCCAGACTGGCTTGCCGTACGTTTGTGTTGCATTGTCACAGTGGGAAGGAATGTGGGTAATCCCAGTGGGTGGAGCCGGCTGTTTTGTTCGCTCGGATATCGACCTCATTTGAGTGGCACTGTTGAGGTTTTGAGAATTGACCTTACCCACTACGTGGTGGCCTTTGCGTCCAGATGTAGCTGGCAGGGATCCATGCTGGATTTGCTTTGATGGCACCTGAGGGTTGTTAAAAGGAAGGGGTGCTACACTCTTTGACGAGGCTGGTGGTGGGACATGGGTATGGTGGCTGTTGGAAGCGGGACCGCCTCTTGTTGCTGCATTGATGGCTCGCTTAGAACGGTTGTTTGCCTGAAGCTTCGTAGATGGGCGGCTGACCGCTTGGTCCTCTGGGCGGTGTTTTTTTCTTGCGGGGACATTTAACTCGTCCGCGTTTGAGTCCAATGATTCACCTGCGTCCGAGTCTGACAGGTCGGAACGGGACCGCTTGGGGAAGGATAAATATGTGCAGTAATTAGATATTGAGAAGGCTTTGACCTACTTTGATGCTATCTCTCAATCTGTGCCGTAAGTTGTTGTGGTGCATTCGTGTGAGACGCATAGTCAGGTAAATGTTTCTGTCACGGTCCTGCCCCGAGAAGCTATCAGGGTACTTCGCAAGGATCTGAGTAGAGGTGTCAGGGTGCCGGCACAGAGAAAAGGTGGAGGTGTTGAATCATACCTCATTTTGGATAGTTTCTTCAGCTCCAAGTTGGATGCTCGGAGGGTCGTCGATGTTATAATATGTTTCTGAAAGTGACCGAAGGAAGTCCTGCTTCCAAGTCGGTATAAATAGCAGACAAAAATTAGTTCACTCACGACCACCCGAACGAGCAGATCAGGGTTATTCTTGAATTTCCAAGCATCCGCGAGCTGTACCTTGTAGCTGCGTTCGCCAGGAGGAAGAGCGCCTTCAGGACAATTCTCTCCTGTTTCAATGATCAGCTACAATAGAACTGAAAGAAAAGGCTGGAGCTTACGAATAGATATAGTCATTATGCCGTGTGGGGTCGAATGCAAAAGATAAGTGTAGAAGGTGAGTCTGAAACCCTTTTATACGAGTCACGTTGATGCGAGCCCAATGTTGATCAACAGAGTTTAATTGACCTATCAGATCAGACACGATGGGCGTCCATATTCGGCCCGGAACGCAAGCCAGGACTTCTTCCTCACAGCCATCGCCATCTTTTATGAAAAAATTTCTGGATTGTCGTGTGACAAGCAAACTATTTACTAAGACGCGGGGGCTGGGGCCGTACCCAACCTACGAAAAGGTCTAGATGGTTATAGAGTCAAGTCATTATATCAAATTTGGGGTAACGGTGCCAGTGATGCGAAGGGAGTAAATACGTTGCAGGAAGTTTGGGGCCTCAGGCTGAAGCGAGGATTGGTTGGCCCAGCTTACCACATTTTCCCTCCTCCTAGTTCGACTGGCTTGGCCTCGCAGGCCAAGGAGACGATCCGCTCCTATAACTCTTGCCCTTCCACAGGGGGTCGTGGACGGCTTTGTGAAACCGCATGCCGCCAAAGCGTGTCCAAAAACCGGACAACCCATGAAAGCAAAAGGCGGGTTGGGGTCCCAACGCTCCTTCCACGTCACAAGGATCCCCCGGGCGGCATTAACAGCATAGGAGGGGGCTTCGGTGCCCATTCGCCTCCTCCTTACGAAGTGCAAGCTCTTCGTTTTGGATGAGGTGTACTAGAGACGCAACGGTCGCCTCGAGGTTGGAGAGATGGCTGATGATGTCGGTGGCGATGGCTGCGAGCTTGAAAGAGGCGTAATAAGGGCACAAAGTACCCATACTGCTTCTATAGGCAAGGGACCGACGAAACGTAGGTCCATGTCAGCTACGTGCACACGTACTGACTGTTCGCATGCAACATAACAGCATCATGAAGGCGCCTCAAACTTTCCGGCGCTGAATAATGCATGTCCTTGTGGGAAGAATTTGAGAATCTGAGGGCTCAATCGTGTTAGGCTCGCCGATGGTTTCAATTCCCAGCACCATGACGATGGTTAGAATCCAAATGGCTGCGCAATCCTGCTGGAGCTGGCTGCTGTCTTCGTTGAGCAGCCAAGTGTGGCTTTCCTGCGCCGAGCCAAAACTGTTGCTGTAGACTGCTTCGAAAATGGTTACCACTAACGGGCCACTGCATGAAGCGTACCCCCACAGCATTTAAAAAAGGACTTCCAGCAGGACCAGTTGTTCCCTAAGGTTTTGTTTAACCCACGTGGTTGGTCCCTTGCGATCCTCGGGAAGCCAGGCTTTGGTTTTGGAGGCATTCTGTATGATCGACTGAGCGAATTTCGGACCGTCCGGGATGATCTGGTGGAGGAAATGCTCTGTAGCTGCATGCAGTGGGTCTCCAGCTTTCTCTTTAAAATTTGGCTTGGAAGAGGGGAAGAGGGCGATAAGATGCGTAGGTATTCCGAGGGGTAGAATGGGTTGATTGGCTCTACGAACTCAGCGACCATAACAGATAAGGATGCAGTCGGAGATCGGGGGCATGCCGGTGAAATGATTGGAGCATAATCAGAGCTTGGATCTTGTCCATCTCAAACTTGGAGCCGAAAGAAAAAATAAACTCTTTATACACGGAGGACGATAGCATCCGGCAGAGTGACTGAGCCACTTTCGAAGGCCTTCTTGGACGCGTCAGATGGCCGTCCTAATAATGCAGCTGAGCATACGTTCTAGAGCGATTGCGATACAGTCAATACAGTTGTCTGAAGAAGAAAAAAATACCCAGACTCACACATGTATCAGGTCCGAGCGCGTCAAGGAGTCGCCCGACATGTCGATTCGAAACTGATCTCGTCGTGGCTGCAAATTCGTTACTGCCGCCACCCTTTCTAAATCCTCGCGCGGGCGCCGCTGTGCCTCGATGAGGTAAAAAATTGGAATAATGGGATCGGCGGGGGGCGTTTTGCAAGGGCCAGGAGGTTAGGGCGGAGGTTGCGAATGACGGGGTCTACAGCTGAGAGCATTTGAAGCAAAGGCGCAGTGACATTGACAGCGGACATTCCGCCCAACCTCTCCGCTCGATTCCGCCTATCCAGCTTGACAACAACACATTATCCGGGGAGCCTTCTTGCTCGTACGAAATCAGCCGCTCATTCGCAGCTGCAACTTCTACGCGTTCCTTCTCGCCTCCGGTCGCCTTCTCCTTCACGGTCGCGTACACACCCACCCGCGTCTGTTCCGGCTCCTCCTCCTCCTCCTCCATCGCATCGTCCTCGTCCACGTCCTCATCACCACCGTCCTCCTTCTTAACCTCCATATCCACTTTCCCAGCTGTCCCAGCCACAGCCTGCTCTCCAGCACTCCGCCTCTTCTCCTTCGGACTCTTCCCAGCCCACTCTTCTTTGCTCAAAGGTAGCTCATTCAGCGTCCTGATCAGCGCCGTCATATCTGCTTTGCAGACGAATATGCATAAGTGCGACAGCGCAAGGGGCGCGGCCCCGGGGCCGGTTACAGCCACAGAGACCCTGTGAGCCGGGTCACGACTGTCCCTCTTGGCGGGACTATGACGAATTGACAATGGGGTTTGAATGCACCAGCGCGAGCAGAAGCTGTCATGCGAGCTACGATACGGTTGAGAGGGGCAAGTGTCAAACCTCACTGAGGGTCGACAACGTGGGTGTGGGCGAGGGTCCATCTCATTACAGACAGGCTCTCGAAGATGTCCCACAACTAGACTCCTATCGAACCGACTTCTTCAATGATTTAGGATATACAGACTTTCTAACGACATCTTCGTCGCCCTGTCCAATATAATATTATATATAAATACTCAGATAAAAAGAACGAAAAATTCACAACCCACCTCATTGTCGTGAGCAGCTAAATTTAACAGCCTTCAAGTTCGAAAAGATTTGTGTTGAGTATGGTAGATTCTAAAATGTAAGTTGCGAATAAAACGCGACTTTCAAGGGCTTCCCGAGAAATGTCTTGTTGAACATCGCCGCTGAACGCTGTGCTTTGAAGGGTGGCCAGAGAAAGTAGACATTCGCATCGAAGCGAGAACGCAAGATCAGTCTAAGACGATCACGCTGGAAAGAGCGAGGTACGTTATTTGGTTCAACCTCCTCTGCCAAACACGCTGGCTCTTGTTGTCGACTCGCACACCAATCACACACCATTGCACCAATATGTACCACACTTCCATCCGACATCGTCTTTGCTGGACCTGCGTCGGGATTGCCCTTTGCAGGTTCTCTGTATTATTTCTCTATTCTCTACGCTGCCTTCTACACCTGTATAGATCTCTGCTTCCAACTGGGTACATGTTCCCACTGGCAGTCAGCGTGTTGCATGTTTCTCCGTCGCTGAACGTCGTCTCCAGCTTTTCTTTTTTCTCTCGTTCCTTGTCAGCCATTCCGGCTTCGGTATCACGGCACTTTATTGGCATTGCTGCACCGGGATAGCCCTCTGCAGCATTCTGATATCTGCCCATGGCGTCGACTTGGCCTTTCGCTCCTGCGTCGTTCTGCCCTTTTTTCCACCAAGACAGTCCAAAGCTTTCTGTCCCAGTCTCTCAAATGGATTCAGGAGACTAGCGTCGGTCTTCAATGTGGTATTTGCACCGGGATAACCCTCTGCAATGATCCATCGTCTCTGCTTCCGCCCTTCGCGTCGATGAAAGTTCAGGCACGCCGAACTCCTTCAAATTTATCCAGAGACGCTGTTAAACTCAGGAACGCCGAAGAACAGAAGGATCTAAACACAGGCCTCGGAGAGAAGGTCTGGATGAGTAAGTCGTTGGTTTATAAATTAAGCAACCAAAGTGACCTCACTTTTTAGAATCTTATTCAGTCTTGGACCAGTAGATGGCATTTACATATTTTTTCCGCGCGTCGCTTTATACGTAGGTCGTCACTTTTTTGCACTCACTCTATGCCTAACGTCTTCATCCATTTGATAGCATCAACGTCCCGCTTCCATCTCTCAAACCGCACTCTACCGCCTTCCTTCTTATAGTTATGTCTCGGCTTCGCTCTTAATAGCGGTCCACCAAAGTGTTTGCACCGGGATAGCCCTCTGCAGCATTTTATTAGCTTTTCCAAGGAGACCACCACCGATACCATCGGCAACGAGGTGCATCTCTGTCGTCACGCTTCAGATCACGTGACTAATTACACGCTCTTCGCCTACAATTACGTCTAGACTCTATGTTCGAATCGCCTTACTTGCTTATCATCAAGGGCATCTGGCCTCCTGCCTACTGTTTGGGTTGCCTTCTTCTCCCTCCTACACGCGCTACTCTAGTCTCAACTAGGCCGCTAAGTGAACAGTGCTTACGTTCCGAAAACTCCGTCATAGTTTTGGAACGGAGGGAGGAATTATGGTGACAGCGATATCGATCGGCCCATGCTATTTGATAACGACAAATATTTGACTCCCTCCAAGCCTGAAGGTTCTGAGCAGGTCAGATGAAAACATAAAGGTGGAGAAAATCCGGCGGTGACAGAGCTGCCGAAGTCTGCAACACGGAAGACTTCTGAAGCATGGAACGTCGCAAGCGCTTTTGCGACTGCGACCAGAGGACCGAGTTCGTGGCTTGAATTATTTGTCGAGCTACTGATAGGATAGTCAGGCATGATTTAATGGTTCACGTTATCGTCGATATCTATACTATGCGATGACGAGAACCGTGCCACAATTGAGAACCTCTCTCACTATAGCAGAAATATATGGCAAACCCGCTCGTCGCTGAACATAGGTGCCCGTCCTCGAAGAACACAGTCCAAACCTCGCCGTGCATTCTTCTGAACACCGGGGTCACTTAATATTGCAGCGAAGAATGTGTGAACGATCGCGGGCGTCTCGAAGGCACGGGAGCTAGGCTCGCCGGAGTGCCAAATAAATTACGGGGTGGTCGCCAGCAATTTTAAGCACCAGTCGGTAAACCATTCAAAAGTCCTTAATTTGCTCCGCGATCTCTTGCCTACTCCCACTACGTTCCGACCAGGCCCTCAGTCCCGACAGGACTCGATAAAAGCCCGACCACTTACGTTACTCCAACGAACTTTTGTTCTTGACTGCCACCACGATCGTCACTGGTATGTTGCTTCACTTTCCTTGGTTTGCTTACTTGCTCATACAACTCGGATTAGTTCACCAATATGCAGTACACTCTTCACTTTTATCGAGACCACCTTTCCAAGGCAACCAACACTCGCAACACTTCCTTCACCGAGTTCGTAGCGGCTATAGGAATGCGCTCTGATGAGATTATGGCCAATTTCGGGGACCACGAATGGGTCATTGTCATTTAGTAAGTCCAAGCTCTAGTTTCCAGGACCGGCTCTGAGTTTTCGCTAGCCAGGGTGTCTACCGCGGCAGCCCGTCCAAACACCTCACAGCTTTCGGTTTTCGGACCTCGAACGACAATTCGACTCGTCGGGAACGGTTGCAACAAGTCTTTTATCTCCACCTCAACGAAGACGGCACTCTCCAGTTTGGACCGGACAGTACGCGAGTGATTGACAAGGATGATTTAACCGATCTGTGAGGTATGTACGCCCATGTAGTGTTCTCCGCACCAGGCTGATGCTTTACTTTAGGAAATCACGAAAACTTAGTATAGTGGATGTAGTGTATATAACGAAGTTTGATAGTAACAGATCCGTCCAATGTGTGGTTCCCTTGTTGAATGATCTGAAAGTGGGTTTTTTTGCCTCTGATCATGCCCGAAAGCTGATGTATGTATACAAGCCACTCTAGACGATACATTGCCTGCTCTTTCCATGGGCTCTTCTATGGCCGAAATGTTTTCGACATGCATGGTACTTCCCAATCAATGCCGTTATGACATAGCCTGAAGAGTGCCTGTAGGCGAATGGCCAGCTTGAGCAGCAACCTGACAGATATTGCTACACCGTACGTGGATCTTTAACCGCAGCTTGTGTTCCCTCCCTCCTGTTCGCTGGAAACAGCAGCGGACAGGAAGTTGGGATAGTCTCCGCTATATTTCTTCTTTTAGACTTTTCGCATCCAGGTATGCAACATTTACCCGGTTGGATTGGTCAAGATCTCCATGAAACTTGTAACGGTTCTTGCCCATTTTTCCTGATCCTATGAACTGTAAGCCGTAAACCCTTCATCATGTTGAAGTTTGATCTTCATGCCCGTGGTCCAACCTTTAGGCTTTAACAACGATGTGGTATTGCCTCTTATATATCGCATGGCTTCTGAAGGTTGGAATTGTATCTGCCGACAAGCCATTCGTGTTTGCACCGGGGTAGCCCTCTGCAGCACCCGAATATGCGCCAGTCCAGCCGGATCGAAAAAATATATCAACTGCAAAACGTCAATTTGAGGGCAACCCAAATAGGCACTGCCATGTGCAAGTCGGCAGCTTGATAGTTGGCATTCCCGTACTCAGAATTCGGTGGGCTAATGTCGCCTGTAGGCAGTATAGCGATAGCAGGATCAAAATTATCCAAAGAACCACGTAATTTTAAGGCTCGCTTGTATAGGGCCTTCCCATAGCTAGTATCCAGAGAGCCTATGTTCTGATCTTGGGAATCCACGATCCAGAAAAATGAGAGCGGAACCAATTCCGGAAACACCTCCCAACCTTCTTTGGTGACAAGCGGCCTCTTACAGAAACCCAACCAAGGACGATTCGAATCGAAATGCTGGGGATGTAGGCTCCAATCGTTGGGACCCTGGCGTCCATCGGGGTACGGAGGATTCGGAGTGTGTTCCGCAGGTTCAAGTTTTTGGATTCCTGGGTAGAAATCGAAAAAATCAGTATTCGGTGACCATAACTCAGATGCGGATCTGGACCCTATCCCCACGACCTAAGCTCCTTAAATGGTCGTTGTTTGCTTCCTCCCACCGCCGCCCGACACAAGACCCCAGCGACACCTCCCTTTGGGTAATGTGCGTCGGTCAGGTGTCGGTTCAAGTGTTTCTTAGTGTGCCGGCTTTCCGCTTGTCGGAATTGGCTGACGTTGAGTAAAATGAAATAAAAGACCTATGTTTTTTCTGTTTTCCCTCATCTATTTGTACCACTAAGCCTGAAAATAGAGTAAAATAAAGATGTTGGAGCTTTCGGGCGCCTCTTTTTCGTCCTGCCCGGGCCTGCCGTCTACTTTTACATAAGCGGAGAATGAAAAAATGGCCGAGTGTCCGGATTTGTGTTCACCTTCGTTAAGGGGAGGTTTCCTCCCATTTTTATTCCAGATATTAACATAATACATACATGTTGGCCTCGTTCAAATGCTTTTGCGGACCTCTCAATTCTCAAAATATTTTGTGTTATTTTACGGCCGGAAACTTCACAAACATGTTATTCGGCACGGACAAAACGCAGGCACACGGTTTAAGTTCTAAATCTATTTATGGACGTACAAAAAATTCAAAACATCGAGGGGAAAACATATTGGCTGAGCCAAAATGGATGCGGGTTGGTCCAGGAGTTTCCTGGGTCTCGAAACTATATGCCGAACATGAGACGAGGGCGGGCACCTGTTTTGGGTGATAGCTCGGTCGGGGTCTTCCCAAAATAGAAATTTGATCGAGAGATCCGCATCTGAGTTATAGCTAAGGAGAAAGTTGTTGGCAAACAGTTGATGTAAATCAACTGGTGCACCCACCTGCTTGTCCATTCTGTCTTCTACGACTTGATACAGGTGGCAAGGGGCCAGCGGGAGCTAGATCAAGAGGGAACATGGTCAGTCAGCAGGATTACACTCATCACAGAGTGGAAATACCTGGAGCAGCAGCAGCCGGTGCGTGCAGCGCGCCCTGACGAACAGCCGGTTGGGGTACTGGAATGGCAGCAATCTGTCGCGGAGGCTGGGGAATGTCAGCAAACTGAGATAGAAAGACAGAATGGAAGCAACTGACCGTTCTGGAGGGAGGAGGGACTGCGACTGATGGTTGTTGCGCCGACATTGTCACCGACCACGCGAACCGCTCTTGCATTGATAAAAAAACTGGTTATAACTTAATGAATCCTACGACTATTCAACCACCTCCCCCCCGAGACTAAAGGCTAAAGAACAAATCAAAATGACAAAAGCAGCCAAGAAATTAGCTCTGGCCGAGCTGGCTATTGTGTGTGCAGGCGACGTATCAAAGAAAACAAACTTACCTTCGAGAAGGTAAAAGATGTGGATGTTATTGCAGCAGTACGAGATGCAATTGAGGTGATTGCTCTCAAAGACCGCCTCGCGAAGCTCGGAACCGAGATTAAATCAGAGTTTAAAGAAGTTTTTGAACCGATTCCGCACATTGACAAACTGCCTACGGATTATGTCGCGCACATTCAGCTCAAGGATGTCGAAAAGCGCATCACAAATAGAACTTACGCCTGCCCGAGGAAATACAGAGAAGCTTTTAAAACACTCCTCGGTCAGCATTTAGAGGCTGGCCGAATCAGACCATCTTCTTCTCCTCATGCCTCCCCTTGCTTTATTATTCCCAAGACTGACCCGAATGTACTTCCTCGCTGGGTGAATGACTACAGGCAACTTAACGCGAATACCGTAATTGACAGTCACCCCTTACCTCGTGTGGACGACATCCTGAATGATTGCGCAAAAGGAAAGGTTTGGTCAACAATTGACATGACCAATTCCTTTTTCCAAACGCGTATGCACCCGGATGATGTTCATCTCATAGCATAAGACCACCCAAAAAAAAGACAACGGAAAAACAACGAGATTCGGAGAAAGGGAAATACATACAATGCTCAGCGCGGGTGCATCAAAAACCCATGGGGAAAATTTTAAAAACCCGATGGAAAAGCTACCGGCTGGCCAACAAAGAAGGGTGAATATGTAGCACTCTAGCAAAAAAAACTATCCTGTCTTCGATTTGGCCAACCAGACGTCCAGGGCTTCGGTGTCTTTGAGTTGTGATCCTGTCATCCACTCATCGTCTTCGGGTCCGAAACCGACCCAGCGGACAAGGTAGCGATATCCACGACCGATACGGCGTTCATCGATGATATCCCGAATGAAATGTTCCTCGACGCCTTCCTCGGTGGTGATTGGTGGTGGCCGGCTATATTCCCGTCCTGAAAAAAGTGAAGCGTCATTTTCGACATAGGGGATGACGAGGGAAGCGTGAAAAGTTGGGAAAATGTTGGGCGAGTTTGGTAGGTCGTGGGTGACAGTTGAATGATCTTTGTCAACGTCAATTATGGTGTATGGTCCGTCAAAACGGGGCATAAATTTGGCCACCCGCTTCTCTCCAGCCTTCTTGTACTCGTTGCGACGATTTATTGTCGATAGCCGAACACGACCACCTATGACAAATGGGAAGGTAAGTGAGCGTGATTTGTTAGCCTGAGCAGATTGGGAAGTCTTAGCGCGCAGGAGGTTATCCTGAGCCTCCATTGACATGACCTCCAATTCGCGAATGACTTTCCAGGCACGTTCAGCCTCAGGTGTCTTGTCCAAATGTTCTTTTGGGACCAAGGGAGGGAGAACCCTCGGGCTGCGGCCCATGCGAAGTTGGAAAGGAGAAAAACCCGTAGATTTGTTAATAGTATTCATGATGTTGAAACGGATGATTGGAAGTGCTTTTACCCAGCCCGCTTGGTTTCGTTCGACATGGTACCGTAGGAGCTGGTTGACTGTCTTGTTAGTTCGTTCGCTGGCACCGTCGGACTCAGGGTGATAGCTAGTTGACATCTTGATTTTAGTACCAGTCAGAATATGCACCGATTTCCAAAAACGAGAAACAAAAAGCTTGCTACTGTTCGAGATGGAATTTGAGGGGTATCTTGCCGAGGACGCTGAACGTTCGTTGAGTCAACAACCACAATTCAATGCCGGGACACGCACCGTATCGGGATTGCCTCGTAAATAAATAAAAATAGGAATCAGACAGACACAAAAATGTCGGGAAGGATCACATACTATTGCTGGCTGAAAGGCAGGAAGTCTTCGCGGAAGTGACGGAAGCTCGGCTTAATGGGCGCCACGAATGGAGGCACGGGCAGAGGATCTGCTTGCCTCAACACCGTCAAAGAAGGCCTGGTAGTTGTTCAACATAATGCAAACAGCAGAAAGGGGTGGGGGAAGGAAGAAATGACCTGTGTCGTCCGCCCTCAAATCCCAAACCCAAAGTATGCCAATTATGTCGGCCACCAATTCAAGTTTGCAGAGCGTTATAGCATTTGATGATCGAGTCGGGAGCGAGGTCAAAAGAGAATACCGTTTGTAGGCTTGCTGTGGCCTTCCGACGGTCGGGGAGACAAATCCGAAGGAGACCCACGGCGGCAGGATGCTTGCTCGAAATGAGGAAGGCTCAGATTGAACAGATCCAACCATGCCTAAACCGCTTTCAGTGCGGACAACGCCGGGGAGGTCCTTCGCAGCGTGTTTGGATTCCACAGCGAGGTAGTCGATAGAAGGTACTGAAGGAAGCATCGCCCGCATATTTGCGCTCGAGGACGTTGGATAAGAGACTTGTTGATGTTGCCAAGTAGGTCTTTGACGGGTTCATCTTTCGCGACCGACCACTTCGCGGCAACTGGGCCTTGTAAAATGCAGACACGCTGAGGGCCTTGGTCGAAAACAGCGTCAATATCTTCGGCGGCCCAAAGAGAGTCCTAGATTGTCGCTATGAGTAAGTGGTTGAAATAGTAAACATGCGGAGGCAAGATGAGAACACCACGTCAAAATTACGTACCTTTTTGAACCATACTTCATCGAGCACTGGAATGAAGGGAGTCAGGTTTCTGACCCGGCCTCTGCGAAATCGCCAGGAAATAGGCTGTGTCTTCAGCAGCGAGCAACTGCTCAGCCGCAAGAGGGTAGTTCTTAAAGAACGTCTCGACGAAGCTGTGGTCGCGACCTTGTGAATGGGCTCCCCCAGTTCTGAACGAACTGTGAGGATGCCACCTGTTGGCTTGGTATCCCTACGACGGAGAGGCCCTGGAGGTCATTGAAGGCCTCAAGGCCGCTGGCATTAAGCACGTCGAGCTCAAGCCTAGCTCCATGGATGGCACTCGGCAGGTCATAAACATCGCCGCTGCCAACCCAGACTTCCCTATCGTCATGCAATGGACTGGTGGCCGTGCTGGAGGTCGTCACTCGTTCGAAGACTTCCACCAGCCCGTCCTTGCGACAAATCGCGCTATCCGCCAGCACTCCAACACCTGCCTCGTTGGTGATTCGGGCTGTGGTTCTGCAGAAGATGGTCGGGAGTATTTGACAGGCGATAGGTCCGTCGAACTATTCGGCGTTCAACCCATGCCTTCCGATGGATTCCTATTCGCCAGTCGTGTCATGGTTGCCAAAGAGGCTCACACAAGCTCATCAGTGAAGGATCTTATCATCGGGGCTCCCGGTGTTGACGATGGCGCTTGGGAAGGTACCTGTACCTGCCGCAACGCAGAAGCCTTCAACAGGAAGTCCCTCCTTCCTCATCTCTTGCCACAACGAGAATTGGAATGTAAGCTGGCGAGGATTGATGTACAGGGAGTTCTAATAACGACTCCTGCTGGAACGAGCTTCTGGACTTCAGCAATCTTCGAACGGAGGGCAGCGGCGTTGTAGTGACCGCCACCCGCCAACTCGATATGATAGCCGGCGTCCAGAATGGCACTAACAAAACCGGCCTTAACAGTAGAGGCAGTCATGCCAGCAACCATTGTGGGAGGCTTGCCGAGGAGACGAGAGAACGGCCGTTAAGGTGAGGTTCACCATCACTAGAACAACATGGTTAGATGAGAACCAACAGAGGCGTCTAACCACCACTTCTTACTCCACCATTCCTCGTACATGACATCGAGCGATGTAAAGAGCTCGGTATCCCCTCTGCCCTTCTCACCAACAACAATGACACGAACGCCATGTCCTTCGAAGTTCTTGGCAGTCAACGGGCCAATACCGCTCAAACCACCATGAGTAGCCGTTTCTGGGAAGTTGATTGCCTGTCCAGTGGATAGGCGAAGTAAAAATTTGTTCGCAGAGAGATCACCTAACAGACGACTGGAGGTCGCGCATATCAGATTGATGGCGCGACATTGTTATGTAACTTGCAATAGCATGAAAATAGAAAAAAATCTTACCATTTTCCGTACTGTAAACAGGTATTTTCAGATCTTCCACCTTCCATTATTCTTCTTCCAAATCTTCCAACGACCAAGAAGCTAATAGAAAAAGCCGGTTTTCGCTGAGAAAAAGGCACCTTGCTCCGATCGAGACCGGCTGTGGCTTTAACCTTGCGTTGGCAACGAAACCAAAAAGGGCTTTAGAAGGCTGACAACATAGGACTCGGGGCACCCTCCCCACCTTCGACGGAGT
Source organism: Galerina marginata (assembly GCA_023014335.1). Classification (NCBI taxonomy): domain Eukaryota; kingdom Fungi; phylum Basidiomycota; class Agaricomycetes; order Agaricales; family Galerinaceae; genus Galerina; species Galerina marginata. Next base: position 1,255,290 of record JAECYW010000022.1, read on the forward strand.
CCTGAACAATTCCAGGCAGTAACAGGGCATGCCTGTTGGCCCCCTACGTCGAGTCTTCTACTATAGCTAACGTCAACGTTTGAACTGGGATTACGACGCATTGTTGCAAGCCTCTTTGAAGTTGATTCAAGTTCATTTGACAGTACAATAATACAAAAAAATACATACACTGCATTGACGTACTAGTAAGGCTTGTTCGAGAAGTTGACTACTTAAACGGGGAATTGATATTGGCCTTCCAACCCTCAACCATAGTTTTGTCATGATCACTTTCGATAACTCCTCCAGGTACGCCAGGGTAGGTTATTGCGGAACTCCGCTGGACTGGGTAGTTTGCGAATCCCAGCTTGCCCGCCCATTCAAAGTCGACGACCTTGATATCGACTGGCAGTGCAATCCTACCATCAGCTTCCAACTTGATCATGAGATTGGCGGATCGAAGATCTCCATGGACAAGCTTCGAATCATTTAAGCGCTTGATGATTTTATCGAGGACATCTCCAATTGCTTCGAGTTGGCCTTTGGCTAGTAGTTTTGACAACTTTTCAAGTGTAATCCATTTGAAGCCATCGCTGCCTTTCCGAGTGGGTAGATATTGCATGAGATAGACCTTTGTATTAATTCCTTTTTTGGATGAAATGCCATAGATTTTGGGAGCGAAATGTGGTGCGAGAGCTTCATGAACGGCCAAACCGTATTCACCGTGAACAAGCTTGGCAACGCAGTTTGATCTTTGGCCCCCACTTGGACTTTGGATTACGATCTCCTCAGACGTGGGAATACCCAAACCATCGGCATAAGCGTAGAAGATCGAATGGCGTAAATCAGCGTCCAAACGACGAATAATTTTTAGTTGTCCTGTATGTGGGGGATCAGAAAAAGTCTGATACTCCTTGAAGATGTGTGGGACGCCACTTGTAACTCTACCACCGGCAGGGATGTGGCACCTAAGCAAGGATTGACATACAGCATCAACAGTTGACACGTGAGCTTACGAGGGAAGGTACTCTATAGCCCTTTTAAGGGCATAGAGGGAACTGGCCAATTTTTCCATGTGCTCCTCAGCGACATCGAGACAGGCAAAGTGCGTTTCAAATACGTCTATGCAGGGAGCGTCTTGGTGATCTGCCCAGCCACCGCAGATTTTGATATTGGGTCCTAATGAGCGAATTAAGGCCAAGATCCACGAAAACGAACATGTTACTATAAACGAACCTGACATCGTCATAAGAAACATTGGTGCACCTGTTTCACAGATCCTAACATTGACGTTGACGAGAATGTCGAAGTAGCGACATAACTGCATAAACGCGTCTCCATTATCACCATCTTCTAGCTTGACCTCGATGATGAGAATTTTGGTCCTCCGGTCGAGAAGGTTTGGAGGAAACCTCCCTTCGCAATGCGGCGGGCAAGCCTTAGAATAAACTAAATCAATTCTTCCCTTCTGCCCAGACTCTGCTTCAATGTGCCATTCAAATTCCTCGGTGACCGGGAAGACGGTTTTGAACCTTTCGAGAATCTTGTCAGCCCTTTGCCTTTCCCTCTTCAAGGGTTCAGTCAGGATTTCGGCTAGTTCGAATGCAGCTTTACGACACTTTCGAAAATCTGGATCAGACTTTGACGAGGGGGTCCTGGCCTTAAAGTTATAAAATGCATCGTGCATTATTGCTACGGGGAGTTTGGGTCGATTATGCGCTGGTCGATGGCATAGTATTGGCTGGCTACCGTTCTGTGTATGGCGCCAGCCGCCTTTCTTTCCGAATTCGCTTGGCGCGGGCTTGACCTTCGGAGGGTAGAGTAAGTTGGCTAGATTTAGTATGGAATGCCGGGTATCCAATATCACAGAGATAGCCTCGAGTGTGCGATCGTCCCGCTCAGGCCGCAGGGGTTGCTGTCTATATTCCTGGGCAAGCTGACCGTATGTAGGGAGTACCATGTTGTGTCCACTCAGGATTGCTATGATTTCCGACGGATTCAGGCAATTAAAGTTTCTAATCGTTACCTTTCTCCCCTTGAAAGCCTGATCCAACGACAGAATTCTTCTCGTCAATTCTTTAGTACTGTCATGTAATTTGCCATTGGGGTAGAGGCGCCATGGATGGCTTTCTGGTAAGAACGAGAATAATTCTTCATAACGCTCGAGTCTGATCATTAAGATCCTGGTCTGCTTGATTATCTCCTCACTAACAGCCGAGGTGGTGCTCTTTGTTCCATTGTTGGTGATCAGCGACGTTTCGGAGCTCTTTGCTTCATTATTGGGGAACCACGACGTTTCGGAAGACATCTGGCTGTCGGCGACATCGACGTCTGATATCATAACCTCGGGAGGTACTGTCGTGACGTCGCTGAGCTTAGGATTGCGGCCCTTGAGCCCAGGATGGCCGACGGGAAGGTTGATAGGAAGAAATGAGTCGTCTGCCATGATGGAAGAAAATGTTGCTAGTTTATATGTCTCGACGATGGTGGTCAGAATCAAAGTCTCTGAGATACGACACTGGCTGTGAGATTGATGAACCCACAATCGCAATTTGGTCACGCGAACCCACCTGCTTATTATCCAGCGTGAGACGGCTACGAGTCCTATTTATGGTCAGCTGTATAAGGGGGTTTCCGTGACGTACCCGGTGTATTCTCCCCAGCCGAATTTCTTCAATTTCCGGCCCACATCCCTATTGCGGAGCGATGCTGGGCATCGTCTTTGGCCATGTAAGTTAATGGTGGTGAGAGTTTGAAGATGACGACGGAACAGAAGCGGGACTAAAAATAGATCCCGGGCATCGCCGGCTAAATGAGCGAAAAGAACGAGCCCTATAGGGCTCGTTCTTTTACCGTCTGGGACCCACCAAAATTTTGGCCATGTAATGATCACTTAGCCGGCAAACCCCGTCACCTATTTTTAGACATGCTTCTATTTCCATCCTCACCGGCTTTTCTTGAACCATCTGTCTCCCTCCCTCCTCTTGCGCATTCATCTCCTCAACGCCTCTGCATGTATTGTATAAAGTTCTTATCATTTTTCTCGCCTTTATAGAACTAATCTAATATATACATTCACAGAACTTCACAAGGTAGCGCGCTGACAGGGTCGAATGCATCGTACGAGCACGTTGCGCGCTCCTTCCAACTGAAGGCTGTGGGCCGACATTTGATTTGTCAAACGGTTAGCCAGGCAGATGGAATATGAGGGAAATCCAGAGTATGTGGGACCAGTAGGTACGTTGTAAAGAGTCTACATGAGTCTTTTCACTTTCTTCCTTGTAGCTTCCCTTCCCCATACCCAGTTATTGGGCCAGATCCACCCGCGACGACGACATCCAGGTTGCCTCCACCTCTCAATGTTGATGCCGACACCAAATGCCTGCAAATTGGACAATAACATGGCGCCACCTCAACAGTAAGCAGGGCACCGTTGCTACTGCTCGTATTTTGGACAATTGAGGTTACAAAAAACTTACCAACAGCTTCATACTTTGTGGCGCCGCGGTTTGAGACACAGATGACTATTGAGCTAGCCACGCAGGGCGTCAATGACGCACCAAGCAAGGTATGTCCTTTTGACCATCGCTGCCCCCGGAAGCTAATCATAGCCTCCTCCATCCCAGGTCGACTCGGATGCAGGCCCAGACAACTTGTCAAACGAGGGGTGAAGGTACACCCTATTCAAAGTCGGGTATGTATTTCTCTTCACCCTCTCCTGCGCTGCGTTAATGACCCTCCCTCTTCGCCTCTTTGCATTTTCATCCATTTGCAGCCTCAGCCCGCATCGGTGTTCCAACAGCCATTACAATACGGAATGAATGGCGACGACTGGAATAATCAAGACCTCGCTCTGTCCTTGCGATGGCGGCAGTCTTGGAATCCCCACGCCCCGACCATTTCCTCGCCCGCATCACAGCTTATGCCTTTCTGACTGTATTTGCACAAACACTGGCTGACTCAACCGGGAGGACAGCGGCAGCAACGACTGGATAACTGTCCATGTTGTTTGGCTGTGGAATATGCGCTTGTAAGACCTTCGCCCTTTAACCATCGACGTGGGCTGCGTAGCTGACGTCGCCTTGCAGCTTCTCTTCAAGCCAGGACCCACAGGCACCCGTACTCCACATCCTCCAAGGCCACCAGTTCCAGCTACCAAACGAAGCCAATAACGACGACTACAGGAGATAGTCAACACCGCTGAAGGGTGGGCAATTCTGTGAGCAAGAGCAAGAGCGGGAGGGGAGGAATTGTTGGCGATGCCGGCTGCGTGTTTGTTCTGTGGTGAGTCACTTGCTTTCACTTCGTCTCGGGTTTCGGACTTACCTGCACTTAGCGACGATATATGCCGCAGGTTGGGGGGTGGAGGTGGCAATCGCGGAGTCAGGAGCTGAGGAGTGCCTGGAGTGGGTGGGCGGGTGACGACACAAAATTGGGTGTTGACATCGAAATGTCCCAGTCCCAAGCTCGAGGTGGGCAGACACTAATGTGAGTAAGGATTCAATGAGGGTTGGAAGTGTTACTTACCTTGTCATTTCGAAAAGTTCTATAACCTTCCCAACCACCATGGAACAGCCAATCACCCCCCACAACTTCGTATTTCATGGTGCCACGGCTTAAGGACAGATGCGAGTAGGGCTGGACATGCACGTGGACAACGACGCAGCCTTACCGCAGCCGCTGGACGCACCGAGTAAGGTATGTCTGACCCATAGCCTTCGAAAGTCTGCCCCAGGAAGCTAATTTTCTTCCTTTTCGCCTTTCTCCATTCCAGGTCGATTCAGACGCAGGCCCAGGACGCTACTTGTCAAACACTGAATGTCAAAGCCTCGAGCTTGACTGATCTAGAAAGGCGTGAGTAATGATTCATCAATGCTATGATGGGTTACCTACTTTCGAAAAACTTCCTAACCGTCCAATCAACTTGACAGCAGCATCAGCGAAACGCGCGGTCATCAATGTCTCGGATTGCAAGTCGGGGGAGAAAGGTGCTATATTTACAAGGTAAGCAGATTTTCAAAGAAAATGATACCTATCTGAATGGTTTATGACAGCCTCTACCCCTTGACTTGCCCGCCTGGAACCTTCAATGGCATTTGCGCTCCCTTCTGATCAATATTACATCGACAAACACGAACGGATGAGGCTGCGGGGGTCTGGCAGGTTTTGTTGCCGGTGCATCCAACCGCCGCGGGAAGACATTTGTCAACTTTGGTGGAGGCACAAAAGATGCGGGGACTACGTACGCACTGTGGGATATGTACTACTAGTAGTGCATCCATAGTGCGTTGCGTTTCAACATCTGTTATCGACTTGAGATGACCGGTTGGCGTGTACAGCCAGAGAAGTCCTCCGCCTCAATTCTGAATCTGTAAGCATGACCGCGAGCTGCCAGCGACGACGGCGCGTGAAGAGAAGCAGGCGGTGTCAGCATCTGCCGCATGGTTGTGGGCGGGACGTTCTCGGTCCACCGTTGGGCAGGCTCAGGATATGTGCGTGACAGGGAAGAGCTGGCGTACAGGAGCTTGGAAAAGAAGGCGCTGACTCTGACTGTTCGATTTTCGAAGGGACAAGTGAGTGAGACTCAACTCGACCCTCTATGACAACATTGTCTGACTATTCCAAAAACTTGTTTTGTGGGCCACCGCTACGCGTGGCAGTACTCGTCTTTTACTTTGCTTGAGGCCATATTGCATGTGTATGGCAGATACAAGGCCATTTTTAGCACAATAATATTTGCTTTTGAACGTGGTAATACAAGCTGAAGTCTAAATTCTAGGGAAAGCAGGATAAAGAAGACATGCTGCAAGTTGCGAGACTTGTAGGCTGTCGGAAGCTTCACAGCCTTACCAAGTGGTTGTACGAAAAACGCTCGACGCTTGAATCGCACATGTGACATTGCTCATTTCCTATCAAATGAATGCCAATGTCATCTACCGCCCACAACGTGAGTCCGGCAAGCCGAAGCTGTGATACCGACTTGATCAGGGCTTCGTGCAACTGTTCGCTCCCTTATCAAATGCGGTGCAGAGGAGCGAGACGTCAATGATGACGGCGGCGGCCTCGGAGCTTCTCTGATGGTCATATTGGCCAAACATCTGGTAACGAGCTGGTAACGAGAGTTCGCTGGGGTGTTAGAAACAAAGTAAGCAGGCGTTCATCATGAAATAGATTGAAGACCTACCCCAGAGCTGCACGTATCACCATTTCCTGAAATGCCTCTTGAAAACCTTGCACACCCACCCTTCACATCGCTATCCAGGTAGCAAACACAAAGGAAGGACATTTCCTGCCGTCCAAAGGCATCCTATCAGGAATCTGAGACCAGACAATGACTGGACATGGCTTGAGTCAGTGTAGACACGGACTGTTGCTCGTTGGGAATGGTCTGAATCGAAGTCAAAGAAGGTGATGATAGGCAAAGGAGGGTGGCTCGTATGAACGGGAATGAATGGAGCATCGAGACCGTACAATAAAGGGCGCCACGATTTTGTTTTGGAACGCATTAAGAGGACGAGAGACTAGGGCTGCTTGGATATCGAGTAGGTAAGTGCACAATTCATGTTGATGCGAATGGTTTGCTTACCAGAGTGTATGCTCTTGTAGGACACGCAGACGACCCCGTTATGTCTGGTGAGTTTTCTACGTCCTTTTGGTTCTGCGGCCTTTCTGATAATTCACGATAGGTTGGGCGGGGTAGAACGAGTCGGTGATGCGGCGAACTTTAGCGAATTCGAGAGCAGGTCGACGGTCAGCATGGCTACAGGGTAAGATAAAGCAGCGGCTGCGGATGAGTTTCAAGTTGAGTAAGTCTCTTCTTCGTTTGCGTTGCTCGGAATGCGGCGTCATCTTCATCCGCTAGGACGATGTGCTGGCCTAACGACAATGACCCAGCCAAGACCGGTGCGAGTCGAAGAGGCCTGGGCCACGATTCGTCAGTTTTTGAAGGCTACGAGCAGGGCTGCAAAAGTATCGAATGAGTAAGTGTCCTGTTTTTGTGAGATAGCTACTTACCTTGATTGGAAATAGTCGAGACCGCTGTTCAGCAATCGTGAACGTTGGATGGTGCGGGATGATTTGCTGAGGGCTTGTACGACGTACGGCAGAGGGGGTAGTGGAGAGGGAGAAAGAAGTTGAATTGTAAGTGCATGCTAACAACGCGTGAATATGTTGCTCACCTTTGCTCAATAGCTTCGCAAACGATCGACGCCAGCACTCCGAACTCCGTTTTTGATGCGACGACAATGACGGCGACAATAGACGCGAGTTGAACAGGGTAAATGGCGTGGCCACAATTTTGTTGCGGCTGCATTGGTATTGAGTGAGTACCATATTTCATGTTGAAGTGAGATAGCTTGCATACCTTGGAAATAGTCGAGATTGCTGTTCAGTGATCATCAACGACTTGAATCATTCGGCGCCGCGGGTAGCGGCTTGTCCGACAGTCTACGAAGCCATCTGACATCCGTCGTGCAAGTTGAAGAGACTAGGGGTAAAATTTACGAGCTCGAGCTGCAAGAGTATCAAGTGAGTAAGAGTCCTATTTCATGTTAATGTAAGATATCTTGCTCACAGTGACTGGAAATAGTCAAGATCGCTGATCGTTGGCACGATTAGGTAGCAGCTTTGCAAATCTTCTTGTCCTCCTCCGACACCGTCATCCTCTGCGACATGACCCAGGCAAGGCCGGGGCACGATTTCGTTGTTAAGTGATCTGAAGGCTACGAGCTGCAGTATTGATAATTGAGTAAGTGGCCTCCTTATATTGACGTGAAATAGCTTGCTTACCTTGATTGGAAATAGTCAAGATCGCCGTTCAACAATCGTGAACGTTCGATACCGCGGGATGAGCTAGTGGCATGAGGGAAAGGTGGTGGAGAGGGACAAGTTGAAAGGACGAAGGAATGTTGCCGAAGAGGTTCGGCAAACGGGCCCAGTTACCCGGTCTGATGGCATCACAGTAATTTTCCCAGGGGTTCAACAGGATCTACATGCTTCCAAAAATCCAGGGGTCCGTGTGGATTAAAAGAACTCACTTTTACAAGTAAAAGACTCGTAACATTGGTGAATTCGAGTCAATCATCACGTCGTCCGGGCTACTGTCTGTAGTTGACTCGACCATTTATCTACAAGGAACGGCTAGGAGGACGGTCTAGTTCATGAAACAAAGACCGACGCACCCGCGTGTATTTTCAATTGATTGGCTGGTCAGTGGTCATTCTCACTTGCGATATTTTGTTGTCAAACAGCGGCGCATTGTTTGTTGCAACCTCCTCTGCCAAACACGCACAGCGACTCTTGCGAGCACTTCTGTCTAGCAGCTACATAGTTCCAGGTTTAACCGACATTCGCAGCGAGTTGTTTAGAAATGCCCTCCTACGAGATCAAGTCCGACTTTGGGACACGGTGACAAGATGGAATATCTTACACCCTGCAGTAGGTGTTGCAGGACGCCGAAACATGACCAGCCGAGTACGAGTATATTGTTTGTTTTTACAAGCTTTTTCGCTTCTATTGTCCCGAAATTCATGGCGTTCACCCCTCATCTCGCGGCGCTTGTCAAAGCGGGGCTCCCTGTAGACGCTCTTCAGGCGGCGTAGTGCTGCTATGTCTGCTAAAGGAGTTGCGCCTGCTCGACGCTCCCAGGTATGAGTTACAATTGAGACTTTAATATATCCGCCTGCCAGGCCCTCTGCGGCGGGTGCTGGAAACAAAGAGAGACTGGTATGTGCCTATCTTTTCCTCCTGTCTGAACTAATCTGATAGCTCATTCATCTTTTAGCCCCACGCACCAATAAAAGTCACTCAGACGTCAAGCAAGTCCAGCACCGCAAATGTAACTGGCAAAGAGAAGGGTTGCGTGTTCATGCCGTATTATTTTCCGGTTTCTGATTAACCACTACTCGGACCGCGCGCGAACGACGCCCATCGGAGAAGGTTGTGGCTGCCCGTCAGTTTGCCTTTCCATAATGATATCGTGTTCTTTCTGACGCCTGACTTAGTTACGGAGAAAGAAGAGGCTGCCCGTCACCAGGCGGTTCTCGAGGCAAATCGCACTGAGCGTGTGCCAAGCCGTTCCCAGCGCAGGAAAGACAAGGCAAATGGAGTCGATCAACCTGCACAGAGTGACGACGAGGAAAGACCCGATGGCACGGTGTGTTGCCTTTCTGATTATGATACTTCAACTCTAACAGTTCCCAGTTTACTTCCCAGCCTGTCGTGTTGCCAAGGCCAATGCCCAGAAGGCGGCTCTGGTTCAACGAAAGTTCAAGGTCCCACCTCCTGCCCCAGCCTGGGTCCAGAGATCCGAACCACTTACATCGCGGGTTGTTCCCGCTAAGCGTAATGCGGCACCTCAGCAAACGCAAATAGTTTCTCGTCGTGATTCGGCCTCGCCTTGCTCTCCAGCTATTTTCGTCTCGGTACCGCTCGTATTCTCTCTCCCGCTCTCGTTCCCACTGTCGGCATCGTGCCCGTCGTACACCAATACGGTCTCCTTCAGTGGAGGACTTCGATATGCATGCGCCTGGTGAGAGCCGTAGTTGCAGTCGCTCCTTGTCATCTGCAGCTAGTGTCAATGCCAATGGGAAGGCGAGCACGCTCACCAGAGGACTGGAAGAAGCATCGTTGATTAGGGAAGCCTGTGATTGCGCCGATCTGGAGACTGCACAAGAAGTCCCGATTGGCCTTTCCCCTCTCATAGCAAAAGTGGTAAGCTCGTTAATGTTGATACTCAACTTGATATTCCTTTCATGTTTCCCTTTCCCTTCAGATCTCCACCCGTGGTAGCCAAATCCGAAGCAAAGTTATGGGCCGTGCTGTCACTTACGTGGAGACTCTATACGGCTTCGAAGCGGGCGCGGTAAGTCTATCATCAAGGAAAACCGCCAGCTGGCAGAAACAGCTCAAGCTGAATCACTCCGGGTTCCTGGGACCTGTACAAAGTAAGTTAGCAGTTTCATTCATTGTCTATTCTCACTCAAGTTGCCTATAGAATCCAGCAAAGGAAACCGGCCTCTACCAACATCCTATTATACAGAAGATCGTCAACAAGTCCTGGTTCAACAATCCGCGTGACGAAGGGATCCTCTATGTGGATGTCTTTGATCTTCTATCCGTAGAAGCCATCTCTTTAGTTCTGACTGCGGTGAGCCCGTTCCTTTTTTGTTCATGCACACAACAGCTGAAAACCAGCAAAGATTGAGTGCGCAATTGATGGTTGGGCAACCGGCCTCAAAACCGAGCTCTCCTTCTACGGATCCGAATATAAACCTATCCACCTCCGTCATGTTAAGACGCTCCGAGCGTTTGGAGTCGCGACAAGCGAGGACGATTTCCTAGGAAAATTGCAGAGGGTCGCTGTTCAACTTTGGCAGGCGAGACATCATCTCATATTTAGTAGACAGAGAATGCTTATCCTTTTGTTCTAGGGTTCATGCTGGAGTTTCGTCGTCGGTATCTCAATCAAGTGGCCTCATGCTTTTGGATGCAGCTTTTGCTGCAGCTTTGAAGGAATACAAGGAGGATACTGAGACTGAGGATGAAGGCAAGGAGGTAGACTAGTTGTTTGGTTTCCTGTTTTCTCCAAATCGCGCATTTGCCACTGAAATATATACAATTTCCACCTTTTTTTTGCTGCATTCAGTGTTCATTAAGTCTATTGAGTACTATAAGGGCCTATAAATGTATGTCTGCTTAAAGGGTGTTCTGGTGTGGCCTTGGGTGTGACCTGGTTGATTGAACAGGTTGTGACAAAATGTGATTTATATGGTCAGGTAGGGGCAATATGGCTACAAATACATGGCTGTTTCAAAATTTGTAAAAAAATATCAGTTGATGCCCAATAATCATAATATCCATCAGCGTAGCTTGTGGGCCACCTTCTGACTCTATTAGCATCCTTTCTAATGTTGAATACTTTGTTGTTGCTGACATCTTGGAGATGGAGCTGAGATAGGTCACATCCAAACATCCAAACTTAACAAATTTGTGAAGGAAATGGTCCATCGAAGGAATGCAGGACGACAAGAATTCATAAACAGGGATGATTGATGGGCCCAGGTCCTTGCAGATTGGAGCTTCCTAGTTGCCTTTGCAGCAACAGCAGCCTGTTGTTTGAAACCTTTGTCAGCACAAGACCAGACTGACTTCAGTAAGACTGACCAATGTAAGTACTTCAACTGGTGCCTTCCTGGCAGCGACATTCCTTTCAAGACGTTTCTTTTTTTGCAGCAGCAGCTGCAGCTGCACATTGCTTAAAGTCTTCATCAGCATGAGACCAGACTGACTACAGGAGGGCTCACCAATTTACGGGCTTCAAATCGTTTCTTCTTCTTCATCTTCAAAGTGAGGTTGCCACGACATGTATGGTGGTATAATTTGATATATTGCATTGCAAAAAATGATGCTTTATTCCCGGCTTCCCCATCGTACATTGTAGGATGGCTTGTTTCAGCTATAACACAATTCCATCAGGAATTTGACAAATCCAGGAGTGATTGTCCTGACCTCATTTCAATTCTGGCCAATGCGTCTTGTTGACTTGATGGTACACTTTCAAGATTGAGATGCTCCTTGCAGAGGGCCTCAAGAGACGTCTGATTGATTCTAGATGTTAGAGTTCAAGGTCAAAGGGCACCAAGTTGTCATACGAGCCTTGACACCCTGAGCCATTATCGATTCACTGTCAAGACCAAGGACATCCAGCAGCTGAGGGAAACTACACAAATCATCAGCAATGTTAGTTTGAACTAAGCCCAGAGGTATAGGTTGACTGACCGCAGGTTTGTTATGTTTATATCCAAAAACCTTGGGTGCTATAAGGAAACAGAAGCTATTAGATGGGTCGATATCAGTTAGTACGAGTAAAGGACAACCATACCGACGGGCATAGTTTTAATGAGCTCCTAATTGCGATGAAACTCAACTTGTTGAAGGTACTTAAGAGATAACCAGTCAAGAATGAGATTCAAACGTCAATGTTGGAATTAAATCCGAAGTCAACAAAGTCACATGATCCGTGCTTATGGTGCCCCAGTCGCGGCCGCCAACCCGGCCGAATCCAAGTGCCCAGCGACCTTCACTAGGCGCATAAAGGTCTGTCGGAGAGTGAGAAAAGTATGCGATAAGCATTCCAAAGTACAGCCTTGATGGATGGGCAACAATTGTCAGAGAAAGAGTCATATAAGCTTAAATTTAGTAATTCTTTTCAGTGGGTCACCGTGGGTGAGACACGCTAAAGTTTACCCATCCATTTCCATGGCCAGATCGTCTTGATTTTAGCATTTCCGAGGCTAAACATGTGACGTTTGTTCGAGAAACCCAACCCGCGTTAGCCAATACTTCTCAGAGCGACGTCTCCGCCACATCAGGAAAATAACACACCAGAAGGTGCGGGATAAAAATGGTTGGGGCGGCAATAGTCTCCCGTAGTCGGACAACAAAATTTGTAGTCTGTTTTATGTGAACTGATCAACGACTTACTCATCTAAGGCGGCGGGGACGCGAAGATCGCAGATCGCTTGCACCAGCAAGATGAAGGGCAGGTTTGAGGTGTGAGTCACAGTGCGTGATGGAGCCGGTGGGTAAAGAAAAACAAGATTAATCAGACATTGAGCGTGAACGGTGAGGGGCAAGAAGGAAGTGGAAGGGGCTGCAGACAAGTTTCTTGTAAGTTTCACTTGAATAGCTCGGAATGTATACTTACTTCAATCGTACAGATTCCCTCGTCATCGCCAACCGCTACGAAGAAATGCTGATTTGACAAGACCGTACGATGAAGGGCGCCACGATCTTGTTTTGGAATGCATAAAGGTGATTAGAGACCGGGGCTGCTTAGATATCGAGTAGGTAAGAGCACAATTCATGTTGATGCAAATGGTTTGCTTACCGGAATGTAGGCTCTTGTAGGACCGCAGCTCTGCGGCCTTTCCGATACTTCACAATAGGTTGGGCGGGTAGAACGAGTTGGTGATGCAGCGGACTTGGCGGATTCGAGGGCAGATCGACTGTCAGCGTGGCTAGAGGGTAAGATGTAGGAGTGGCTGCGGATGAGTTTTTGAATAAGTTTCTTGTTCGTTTGCGTTACTCGGAATGCGGACTTACTTCTCGATGTGCACAGGATATCTTGCACGCTGTCATCTTCATCCGCAAGGGCGATGTGCTGGCCAGGAAACGGTGCGCGTTGAAGAGGCCGGGCCAACGATTCGTCGGTTATTGAAGGCTACGAGCAGGGCTGCAAAGTATCGAATAAGTAAGTGCCCTATTTCATGAGATAGCTGCTTACCTTGATTGGAAATAGTCGAGACAGCTGTTCAGCGATCGTGAACGTTGGACAGCGCGGGATTTGCTGAGGGCTTGTACGACGTACAGCAGAGAGGGTAGCGGAGAGGGAGGGAAAGTTTGCATCGTAAGTACATGCCTACAACATGTGAACATGTATGCTCACCTTTTCCCAATAGCTTTCCACTCCGGACTCCGTATTCGATGCGACGACGAGTTGAACAGGGCGGATGGCGTAGCCACAATTTCGTTGCGGCTGCATTGGTATTGAGTGAGTATGTACTATATTCTGGTTGATGTAAGATAGCTGGCATACCTTGGAAATAGTCGAGATCGCTGCTCAGCAATCATCAACGACTTGAATCGTTTGGCACCGCGGGCAGCGGCTTGTCTGACAGTCTACGAGGCCATCTGACATTGTTCTTCTCTGCGACACGACGGGTGCGAGACGGGTGCGAGTTGAAGATACCAGGGGTACTATGTACGAGCCCGGGCTGCAAGAGTATCAAGTGAGTAAGAGTCATATTACATGTTAATGTGAAATATCTTGCTTACAGTGACTGGAAATAGTCGAGATCGCTGAGCGTTCAGCACGGCGTGATTAGGTAGCAGCTTTGCACACGATCTTCTTGTCCTCCGACACCGTCATCCTCTGCGACATGACCCAGCTGAGGCCGGGGCACGATTTTGTTGTTAAGTGATCTGAAGGCTAAGCCTACGAGCTGGGGTATCGAGTAAGTGTTCTATTTTATATTGAAGTGAGATAGCTTGCTTACTTTGTTTGGAAACAGTCGAGATCGCTGTTCAGCAATCGTGAACGTTCGACGCCGCGGCATGACTAGCAGCATGGTGGAGAGGGACAAGTTGACGAAGGAATGCTGTTGCCGAAGAGGTCAGCAAACGGGCCCAGATACCCGGTCTGATGGCATCACAGAAAATTTCCCAGGGGTTCAACAGGATCTACATGGTTTCCAAAAATCCAGGGGTCCGTGTGGATTAAAAGAACTCACTTTTACAAAGTAAAAGACTCGTACCTTTCATTTTGAATCTCCCCGTCCACCCTTGTATCATGCTCAATTCCACATCAAATATCTTATAATTTGGGATTACAGCTCTTTAAGGTAAAGAGAACGTATATACGAAAAATTGAAGCAGTAGAACGAGAACTTGTTGTGCAATATGAGATTTAAAATCGCTGGTCGGAGTTTTTTGAATCTCCTGCAACGTGATAGTACATAACTTACTGCTCAAGGCTTCAGCACCCATTCACTGGTCTTCATCATTCTTAGACCATCATCAGCAAAAGTGCACGCCACATCTACGTTCATACGACTAGACATGTAGTCAAAAAATAGATTTAAACCCTGTCATTCAGACCAGCGAATGTAGCGAAATATATGTGACTAAAAATATATATAAGGTCATGTCATAAATATGGACTTCATGACTGAGCTGGCGAAATATAAACGGTTGCGAGAATTACTTGGGTTTTAAGAGACGTCTTTATTACAGGCCATACAAGGTTTGTCATTGAAAACATTGTCAATTAATTCTACGTAATAACAATTGGAAAGCGAAGTGTACATGAGAGCAAGAGTATGAGCGGGACACCAAGACTGAAGGCGACGAAAAAGGCACAGAAGAGAGCAACGAGAGTAACGAGAGCACCAGAATGTGAGCTTTCAGAGTACAGCATTTGAATGTCAGTAACAAGTAATGGGTCAGCGAGGGCCAGTGAGCGAGTAACACAGAACCGAGATCTAGCAAGCAGGTCAGTCGACGAAGCAGCGGGAGGCTATAAATTGCGACAATTAGAATGACTTGACGACAGGAATTGAAGCTTACTTAGACAATCTTGGAGTTTCGAAGTCGTTTCGACGGTTTCCACAGTTTCATGGCAGGCGCGGCAGCCTTTGTGCCCTTTCTTTTCTTGATTTACCGGCCTGTTTCTTGCCTTCCATATCAGATTCAGGAACTTCAGGGAGCTCCGAGTCGCTGTCACTAAGAACCACCAATGGCTAATACAATCCAACATAAGAGAATACGTATTTGTGAGGCATTAACTCACCTTGCGAGCTGGTTTTGCAGTCCCTGCGGCAGTTCGAGCCTTTTTGATCTGTAGTGAAGAAAATGGGGTGTTGATGAATGGTTCAACATACAGGAGGAGCCGGATCTGTCACTTCCATGTCGACGTCGTCAGGTGGCGCGCTTGATTTATCGCGATGGCCGCCGATCAGAGGTGTTGGTGTAGGCGAGTGTTCAACACGACCGGCGACGATCGCGTGGCGTAGAGCTTGATGGCGGCTCGGAGTTTGCAGTGGCGGTGGTGGTAGGGGCGTGGGCATGTTCGTCCTCGTCGGCCTCTGCAGATCTCAATGCTTGGAATTTTAATCAACCACTGCGAGACCAAATAACAGAAAGGACTTACCTGCAGCCTCTTCTTTAGCCGCGCGTTGAGCAGCGCTTCTTGCAATTGGGTCGCGAATTCGACCGTCTGGGCCAACAGCCTTCTCCTTTGTCTTCTTCGCAGCTGTGGACTTTGGGAGCCCCGGAACCTGCCTGTAAAGAAGTAGTGAAGAGTTGCAACTCGAGGAAAGGATGTGTTTACTCATTCCACCACTCCAAGGTCATGATGACCCATCCTTGGGGTCGTCCTCAAACATACGAACGATGTTCTGATAGAAAACATCGTATTCAAAAGCTCCATCGTTGAGGACCCACCCCATTCCACGTAAGCCAATGCGAACCTTGATGAGTATTATTAGCAGCAATTGAAGCCGGTTTGAGCAGATTAAATACTCACCATGACGCAGACATACGCGACAGTGCGACCAGTTACCTCGGTGAGTTGTGAATACGGGCTTTGCTGGGCCGACCCTTCGCGGTTGACATGGGTTCCAGTGCCGATTGCGGGCTTGTAAAATAACCTCGAAAGGCCTTGAATACCAGGTTGTCAGTATGTATACGTAGGGATCCAGAATGATTGAATGTGGATAGACTTGAAGGTGGATGGACATATCCAGCGGACGAGCACTGTAAGACGTCAGTAAATAATAGAACAATTGACTGAAAAAGTAACAACGAACCTTGCGGAGAAATTGAAGACGGTATGCTCAGAAGCGCCCATCCACTTTCCAAGATCCTCGGCGTTGGCGAGCCGCATACGACGATACGGGTCTTGTTCCCGGTCTGTCGTTCAACGTAACGAGTTCACGAAATGACGACCTCGTAAACTGGCCCAACTTCGCTTCCAACCATCTGAACCTCGTCAGCAATTAAAATTCCAAGTGTTTGAACGGCCTGGCGTTGGGCCATTTGCGAGGAGAAATCATGTCCCACCTAAAACATACGATGAGCAAACATGAGGCACTAGGATGAAAGCAATAACAAACCTGAGTTGGAGTGCACACGATAACATCTCCGACTTCCAGCATGCGCAGGTCGGAACTCGTCTCGCCAGTCAAGTTAACGATCTGCTCTCCATCCTGCAGGTTCTGGAACTTCGCTTTCTACTCCTTCACGCGCGGATCAACCATCTCCTGGTACGGTTCAGTACATACATACCGCCCGACTCCGTACTCGCTTGCTCCATACTCGGAGGAGCGCAAACTCGGCGCAAATGGACTTGCCACTTCTTGTCGGTGCTCCAATGAAGACATCCTCATTCGGTGTATAAAGGGCCTGGAAAACCTGGGTCCTGGATTTTGCTGAACGTTTAAATCGTGTTGGCATATAGTGCCTCAAACTCTTTTTTCGTACGTCCGAATCAGTGCTGTGCTTTCCCATCGGCTGGCAGAACTTCATTGAAAGTGTCTTACATATGAGTTACGACAAACTAAAAAAAATGACAAGAATACCAAACTCTTAAAGCACCATCGATCGCCTTTTGTGAAGGGGCAGACGACGGAAGGGCTTGCTGGCCAAGGAGCGGTTGTCAGCTTGGGAACCTTTTGGGCAGACTGAAGGGTGTTTTCGATAGGGCATGGGCAGGCGGTCTCGGGTGTAACCCAGCCATCGGAGATGACTGAGATGTAGTAATTGCGCTCGAACATCGGGGTTGTTAATGTGACAGTGTGCTCGTCCTCTGCATACAGCTGCCGAAGGACGAAGGTGTCATGGAAGAGGATGACTTCCCCATCGACGTCTTCCACAATGATCAAGAAAGTTTCGGCTGAGCCATGGATTTCTCGTCCCAGCGGAAATCAAGAACGATGGGAAGATCGATATGAGGAGGAGCGACCGCGTGATAGGTTGCACCTGCGCTTGCAATCTGAATATACATCAGAAGAAGAAAATGTCAAGGATTTGAAACGACTGACTGAAGCTTCGGTAGATTGTGCACAAGACAATGCACCAAGCGGCCAGCATTAGGAACGTCGATGAGCTCGCCAATTTCGGGGAGTCTCAAGTCGAAGTATCGGTACCAGGGCTGTTAACATCAAGTCAGAAAACATGAGACACAGAATTGATGACAATACGTACGAATTGATTCCTTCTGACTTGCGAACGACTTCAGGTGGAACACCCTTAAATTGCACCCCACCTATGGAACAAAATGATTGAGACTTATTGGAAATAGTTAGAAAGAGAAATACTCACATCCTCTTCTCGACCGTTTTGCACATGTCAAGAGCAACCTTGACAGGAACAGTCCAACCCCGCTTCAAGCAAAAATCTCGAACATCGCAAGAAGAATTCTGTTAGAGGTCTACTAAGTATTGGTCCACGAGAATAAAAGGAGAAAAAGACATACCGTCCAGCAGACTGCTGCACGAAAACCATATCGGCAACAAGAATAAAACCTAGGACGGATAGATATAAGATACAAAGACGCAAAAGGATAAAGAAAAACATACCATCAAGCTTCAGCTGCGATATACGCCTGCAGTAGCACGTTGATCTTCGCCGCTGGCTCTTCCACCGTCTCCTTAACCCGAAGCAGCTTCATCAACTCGAGCTTTTCCTCCTGGCGCACCGGCAGCAGCCTAAACTCGTTCGACAGCGCAAATACCCTGAACAACTTCAAGTCCACATTGTGGGCCTTGAATGTCGATTGTACACCATCAGCGAGTTGTAGGTTACATAGTAGTGTGACGCGATCTTGCCGAGCTCGGTGCTCGTGAACCGCCCAGAGGATCACTCGTACTTAATGAGCTGGCATTTTTCGAGGACGGCGGCGAAGTGGGCGATGTCGGCGCGTTTTTGGATGAGGCCGGTATCGTACCTGCGAGACATTTCATTAGTTTCACGAAACGTCGAAAGTGAAAAAAAAAAAGACTTACAGATAGGTGTAGTAGCCTAACCACTGCACCGCCTCGTCCCGATTCCTAACTGTACCCAACACAATCTCCGCATTCAGGTTATCTGCCACTGGCCAGCTTCGCCACGAACTGGCTCTCAATCGGGAGCTGTTGGATCAGCAAGCTCAGATAGTGCTGGAGCTCGCTGTGGTTCGTAATAATCACACCCTCGCCGTGGGTATCGTACTGCGAGTGACCCACACGGCCGAGCATCCGCAGCACATCCTGCGAGGACAGTTCGACCCATTTCCCTTTCTCAAGTTTGTAAATCTGCGTGCCTTTGATG
This sequence comes from Galerina marginata, assembly GCA_023014335.1. Taxonomy (NCBI): domain Eukaryota; kingdom Fungi; phylum Basidiomycota; class Agaricomycetes; order Agaricales; family Galerinaceae; genus Galerina; species Galerina marginata. The sequence goes on from JAECYW010000022.1 coordinate 1,274,136, forward strand.
ATGACCGCGTGAGCAGGGAGGTTGACGCCCCAGGCGAATGTCGCCTGCACCTGATTGTCCGCAAGCTCCTCGACGACGACACGGCCCTCGCGGGATATCCCTGTGTGATGAATGGCGAACCCGAAGGGGAGTAGGTCCTTGAGATTACGGTCCTCGGCGCTGTCAGCCTCCTCCTGCAGGATTCGCGGCTCGCGGCGTGCGTGATGGTCTCCTTCTCTATGGCCAAATCCTTCAAAAACTTCGCCATCTTCGCCATCTCCTTGCGCGATGAGTTGTTTTTGGAGCCCGCACGGGCGGTAGGACGCGTTGAAGTAGAACTGGCCTTTCTTTTCGTCCACCCGCAAAAAGGTCGCCACATCCTGGTAGTTCGGCAGCGTCGCCGACAAGCCAACCAGCCTCACATACTCGTGTGTCTGCTCCATCCTCCGAATAGTCCTGGCCACAACGCTCTCGAGCATGAGGCCATGGTCATCGCGCAGCAGATCAATCCCGTCGATGATGACGAGCCGAACGAGGTTCGTGTAGCTCGTGTCCGTCGGTTTGCGAGTAATGACGTCCCATTTCTCTGGCGAGGTCACGATCATCTGAGTGTCTGCGATCTGCTGCTTGGTCATTTGGGAGTCGCCGGTGAGCTCGCCGACTTTGATATCGAAGACTTTGAGCCGCTCCGTAAAGTTGCCCATCATCTCCTGCATGAGGGCATCCATGGGCACGATGTAGACAATTTTAAAGGCGTCGAGGTCGAACTCGCCAGTTTCAACGTTTCAATGCTTGGACATCTCGTTGAGGATTGTGAGCAGGGCGACGTTGGTCTGAAAAAAATTATGAGCATAGAAATTTTGTTAGAAGGATAAGACATACTTTGCCAGCACCAGTAGGAGCACACAATAAGATAGGCTCGTCCGTCCCAAAAGCAATCGAGTACAACTTGCTCTATACGTGATTAAGCTTCGGGACCGTGAAAGCCTTAAAGACTCGATATGGGCCCTCCGTCACGGACTTCTGCTTTAGCGTTGACCAACGGATCCCCTCCTAGCCATTCTTCGCCGGCTTTAACGACCTTCTGGGAGCTTGCACTTCTTGTTCGACATCAGATGACCACCCGGCGAGAACGCCATGCTCTCCATATCCACGGCGCGTTTGGGCTGCACCGTCGAGCCGGGAGCCGCAGTACTGGTCTTGGGAACCTGCGCCAGTGTCGGTTGCCCGCTACGTCGCGCAGGATCCATCCCAGACTCTTCTCGCGCACCTGAGA